>CM067083.1:13294095-14571725 GCA_034008185.1 Gorsachius magnificus | reverse complement strand
CTGTCTATCCTTGGTAGGCTGCCACGGTGTGAAGTTTAGATTACAAGTGCACAGATTTATATGGACACCTACACCTTAGGAGCTGCCTGATGGCTTGATTACCTTTAGTCCCCGATATGGTTGTGTGTCATGTTAAACCAATGGCGTTTTGGCTGGAAAATGCTCCAAAACATGCAACCACATTTATATCTCCCTGTTTTGGAAATGTGAATCAATTTAAATTTGAAATCTGGGAAGACTCATCTGCATTTACCCTGACAGGTGACATACAGTGTTGCTTGAAATAGACTTCATGACGAATAAAATGTGTTTGGAAAGGAGTAGATCACCATCTGGTTTGATTTTGGGGTCTGACTTGTATTCCAAGTGGAAAGTGGATGCTGTCCTTCAGATTTGATGCCTTGATTATATCTGTGTAGCAAGGTAAGCTCTGAACTTCTGGTCAGCTTGTGCTGAATTGCTCTCCCTGACCTTCATCTGTGCTAGGAAATGAATAGAGGAGGAGGGAAGTACTAATAGAAAAGAACTGAGCCTGCAATAGCTGTTGGGGTAGGAATTTTAAATGATGCTATGGGCACTGTTCATTTGCAGCTGGGCTTCCTGAAAACCTGTTTAAGTCAGAAACGCTGTCCCTTCATATCTGGTACTTCCTCAGTTACGATGTTTGTGATGGCCTGGCTGCCTATGTCACCTCTCTGTCAAAAAGCTAAAGGTGATTTCAGATTGAGGTTAACTCTCCCAGCTGCTGCTGCTGAAGAGTGTAATAGGCTTATCTGTGGAGCATGTGTTTAGTTCCTTTCTTTTAGCAGATTTAGGGCTCAATCCTGCCTGAGCAGGGGTAAAAAAAGAAATGTTATCTCCTCACTGTATCTCTAATCACAAGGATGCTCTTCTAATGGAGTAAGCAGCTGGCTGCTCTGGTTTCTTTCTGAAGCTGGTGTGTGGGGCAGGAGTTAGGATATTGAAGCTGATTTGGTTGCTGTAGGGAGTGATCACTGCTGCTACTGTGCAGCCACAGCATCCAAAACTTCAGTGTAAGCCAAGGAAATGTTCTTTGGTGTGTCTCAGCAGCACCTTGTGCCAGTGAGCAGCGAGGACTGGCTGCTCTGCGAGGGGAGGTGACCTGGGAGCCTGGTGCAAGCTGCAAAGCAAGCAGGGCAGACCCAGGGGCAGCCACCAAGTTCAGCCAAAAGTCCAGTCCACATCACCAGGGAAGTCACTGGTGATGAGGTAAGCCCAAGATTGAGCCTGGAGGCCAGCATCCGGATCAATGGGGCACAGGGGGGTTGCAGTGCAGCTGCAGCATAGCTCAGGTGGGGATTGAGGGCATGAGCCTGATGGTTAAAGCAGTTCCCAAGCCAAAAGGAGACAGCCACTTGCTGGGGCATATCCCAGCACTTTCTGCACAACAGCTTTTACCAGGGAGCTGGTCTTGAACAGCAAGCTGAACCAGGGTTGTCTGGCTGTGCGGCTCTTGTTTCTGCCCAAAGGGATATGCCTTTTAAATAGATCCTCAATAGGTGTATTTACTATTTTTATATCTCTGTATTCAGTCCATTTTCTTACAGTAGCTGATGCACGTAGTAAAGGTAGCAGTAGTGCTTGTGAGGGCGATTTGATCCTGGCTCCCTTACTGCTGCACATCAGCTTTACTCACTTCTCAGAGCCACGGTGTACTGCTCTGTATGACAGCAGAGGTTTCTTCCTGAAAACAGGCTAATTTGTCGTGTATTACTGGAAAACAGCATGTGAAAGGGAGCAAAATTCTGCTTATCTTTGTCGTCTTACACATTAAAACATTTGTATTTTTTGACTTTTAAGGGGGGAAAAAAAAAGACACTACTTACAGGCTGACCTAGGAGGCTGTAGCTATTAGTCATTAGTATTCCATTACTTGTTTTATTCTTTTGAAGCAATCATTTTATCTTACTGGGCCATCAGTTTTAGAGTAATTTCTTGACTCTAAAACTACCATTCCTTTCTTTCAGGCACATTCATTGCATATATCTGATATTTTTAAAGAAATCGTAATTGTTAGAAAAGCAGACTGTGTCATTTGCTCAGCATTGTGTTTTTCTTTGCAAATTTTTTCCTTGGTAATTACTAATTATTACCCTACTTGAAGCAATTATTTAAGGGTTGCTTTGCATTCCTAGATGGCTGCAGCTTGTTCATTTAGCTATAGAAATTCCACCAAACCTATGGAGTCTCCTTTCACTAACTTCCTGTCCTGTTATTCCCAAGGTATAAATGGCTCACTACTTTGTGATTGTAGCATGGATGAAATCGCTGGGGAGAGCCTCTCAGAGAGGGGAAAACAGGGCCTGCTGTATAGCAGAAAATAAGATACGTCCTCTAAATTACTAGAAAGCAAATTGGAGAAAATTTGAAACAACTTTGTTGAACTTCCCCTTCCCCCTGCCCTGATTTCTTATTATTTTTTTCACATGGAACAGCCTCCTTGACAGTCTGCATTGAGTTGATACCTCCTATACCTTGCATTTTTGCAGTAAACATTGGAGATGAATGTCACTTAGCATCTGTTTAGGAGCTGGAGACGTTACTCCAGCTGCTCGGGGAGAAGCATGAACACACAGACTGGTCCCTCTGCGGTGTCCCCCAGCCACATGGGGCTGCTTGTGCACTCGGCCAGATCTCGGGGAGATGAAAATGAAGAGACAGCCATCAGGAGCTCTACCCGATGACTCTCTGTAGTCTTCCTATGGCTTCTCTCAGGTATATCCTTGGCTTGATGATTCTCTAACCGCTGCTGAGACTTTTCTTGGCTTCCCATCCTTCAATCACTGCCAGAGACATTTGCGGAGATCCTGGTCTCCTCTGTATTGTTCTCCTTTTTATTTCCTCATTCCTCCCTCATCACCACTTTATTGTCTCACCTTCCAAAACCTATCTATACTGACATTTTTGATGAGCCTCTAAGAATATAACTTCCTTGTCTACATGCTTATAGCTTCTACATGCTAACTATATAGTATGTAATATTAACTACACAGTATAATGTTAGTATAATTATAGAATCACTTTGGTTGGAAAAGACCTTTAAGATCATAGAGTCCAACCTTTAACTTAACCCTGCCATCCCACCACTAAACTATGTCCCTAAGTACCTCATCTATCCTTCTTTTAAATACCTCCAGGGATGAGGACTTGACCACCTCCCTGGGCAGCCCATTCCAGAGCCTGACAACCCTTTCGGTGAAGAAGTTTTTCCTAATGTCTAGCCTAAACCTGCCCTGGCGCAGCCTCAAACCATTCCCCCTCATCCTATCATCTGTTACCAATTATACAGTATGTCATATTACATAGTATAAGTGTGCACACAAAGAGGTTAGGTTCTTTGGGCCTGTTCTCTGTTTTAGCCTTCTGTTATGATATGGCTTTATTCAAAGCTCTTCATTCAGAGACTTGTAGGAGTGGATGCTTCCCCCTGGCCCCTGGTTCCCTGTTTCACTGCAGGGAAAAAGTTATTGAGATCCCTGTTTGGAGCTGAGGTTTGAACCTGTAGTTCAGTAGGTGAGGATGATGTGGGTAGTTTCTTCTGTATGTCTGAAAGGCATCCATCCCAGTCTGAGCCATGTGGTGATAAAAATGAGTGTAAAATTGTGATGTGCCATGAGGTGCCCATTGCATTATTTTGTTGTCTATTGCCTTTCCCAAACCTCTTGGTCATGCTTCACTGCTTGGTAAGGGTGCTTAATGACTTAATCTTAGAAATACCCATGCTAGCAAGCCCAAGAAGAAAGCTCCAGCCTAACAGAAATCATAAGCAAAACACACACAAAAAATTAATCTTTTTCCTCTCTTGTTGTTTTAGCTCCCTATTTCTATGGAACCTGTTATCTCACCCTGAACCAACCACTTGGTAACTAGAAAGTGTATAGACACCTCTAAAGTTTTGTGGCAGATCAGATGTATCTAGTATGGCTTTAAGCTAGCTTTTGAAACACCTGTTGCAGTCTGGACATGGCAGCATGAAGCTCTGAGCAGGCTGGCTGCGTATTTATCTTGGATGTTTTTTGCAGCTCATGCTGAACTGTGCTGTATGGCTGGGATGCTGGGGTTTTTTTTGTGCATTTCTACTCACTTGCAATATTTTACTGCAGTGTAGAATTGTTCTCTATTAACTTGTTTTGTTTTCCTAAATGTCTGTAACTTTGCTTTTTAGGTGTAGTAGTCTTTGGTAACATAAGTCAAAAAGTATTCCCTTGTCTTTTTACTTTCCTGACTTGAGTGTCTTCTAAGAGTTGAAGCTGTACACTCATCTGAAGAATTGGGGTACCATCCTGCTGCTTGTGCCCCTGCCACCACTATCCATGACCATGTACCTTTGAAAAAGCTGCAGATCTTTGCCTGAAGCTAGCAGAGTTCTTAAAGTGGATCTGAAGTTATTTATTTAGTGCTCTTTCTATCATGGAAAGTGTGCAACACCTGAAAGACAAATGCTGACCAAAGAGATTATCTTCCATTCTGTTAATGAGAGGCTTTTAGGATAATCCGTGGATATCTTCAAGGCATGGAGGAAAAAAAAATTCTTGCCAATTTCCTTCCTAATTTCTTAAACCAGACATTTTTAGCTTTCCCTAAATGACCACTTTATTGCAGCAGGAGTTGGACAGTGTTATATTGAATGTCTTTGAGTAAGAAATGGGTTTTGTAGTCACAGCAGTGAATTGTAAAGATGCGCATGGAACTGCCTTAGCTAAAGTGAACAAAATATTTTTCTCTGATACTATTAGCAACAGTCATAAAAAAAGGGTGTAAAAAATAATTTTTAGGGAATAAATACAAATTTGCAGTTAGTTGATCTCTGTGTGACCTGCATGAGACAAGACTTGGGCACAGGGCTATTTAGTGCCTTGCAGAACTCTGTCCTGTAGAACTTGAAGCCAGTGTGAGCACTACAGTCAAATATGGAATAGCCATGCTATGCATCACACAACCTTGCAGCATTTCTTGGGGAACTCCTGAGAAGGTGCTGCCTCATATGGTTGGTGTCAAAAGATACCCCGAGCACAGATATGGTTGCTCTTAACAGTACACCTTTTCCTGGAGGTTCTGGGAGAGGCATTAATGCTGAAAAATGGAAAAAGGTAGGAGGGAGGCAAGGTTAGGATTGTAAGGAAAGCAGGTTCTCATTCAAGGTGAATAATGTGAATTTTGCTCTGTGTATGCAGATTTAATTAAATGGTGACTCATTTCTCCCTCACTAGTGCTCAGAACAGGTCTTGTCCCAAGCACAAGCTGGGATAGAGATCTGTGGGTTGTCAGTTATCATAGAATCAACAATCAGCTGAAAAAAATGTGTCCATGGATTTGACACAGTCCTGGCTATGACTGTTTTACAACTCGGGAACTAGAGTTCTTGCTCTGGTGGTTGACCTGTCTGTTTGGTGGTCTTCTCTCCACTCCTTTGCTTGTTTGGTTGGTTGGGTTTTTTTTTTTAACAAATAATTTCTTAGAGGGTGTTGCTGTGCACATAGCATGCAAAGTGGAAACAAACCACAAAACACAGTTTTACCACATAACTTGAAACTTGGTACCTGTGTCCTCTGGGTTTGGTGCATATTGTTGCCTACCCCAACACTTTGAAACTGGTGACCTCGCACAGCTGCCAAGGCAGCTGGAGAGGAGCCCTGGCCTCCTCACCCAAATCCTTGTCAGGTATCTCTAATTACAAACTGATTAACCATCATGGTTCAGGAATTTGTATTGAGGTGACCTAGTGACATCTTGGGTGAATGAACAAGTTAAAGGCTTCTTGATTTATGTATTTGGCTGTGTGTTTTAAGTAGGAGCCTTTATGCTATGATGTTTGAGTTGCCTCAAACCAGCACCATTTCCCAGCCTGTATTTACTGTCATTTAATTAGCATAGGACACGTGGAATTTGTTACTACAGGATAACTGAAATATCACTTCTGTCCTTGCTGACTTTGTAGATCTACTTAGGCAGGCGTAGACTTTTTGTGCTTGTGGATATGACCATGTATTTCAGAGATGACCAATTCTCACTATAAATGTTGGAAGTTCCTGCAGCTCTGAGCTCTGCTAACCAGATGTGAAGTGGTCTTACTGATCTACTTGATCAAAAACATGCACTTCACGCACTGTCCTGTTTCCTGCCACGCTCAGAACGTTGCTTGTGGTATGGCAGCACTAACTACATAACACTGCGATAGCTCACGCTTAAGCTATGTGGTATCACTAACTTTAGGGGAAAACAGAATTTGGTTTTCATTCTGTCAGTTAAGATGAAGCTGGGCCTGCAAGCACCTTCTTAACACCCACAATACCTACAGGTGCTGACTAGTGGCAAAGTAAGCTTTGCTTGCTTGGTTAGAAAACGATGCTGCCAACATATCAGGACTTCAGGGGATGTTGACTGTGAGGCTGCTTCGGTGCACTTTTTCATTAGAGTATAGTGTCACATGAGCACAGATCTAATTTCTAGGAACCTCAGTTTCTGCAGAGCTGATCTTGTTCCTATATACACCTCTCAGCTAGACTGAGTCGTGCCCATGTCTCCCTCCCACCCTGGATAAGGTGCAAATAGCAGAATGATTGAGAACTCTGCAGAATGAAAATGTGTAGTTTTGCCTCCATCAAATAAAGGCAAAGAGGGGAGAGATCTGAAATGACTTCTAAGTGTAATATTTTTTTATGACTTCAGTAATTTGCTTCCATGTTTTAAACAGAAATTTCTTTGGAATTTTTACAGTTTTGGAGGGCAGGAAAAAAGAAAAGCTAAAAGTTTTCTTTCAGGAAGAAACTCTCTTTGGATAACATTACCTGATTCTGTGAGGAAAGTTGGTGAGAGAGCATCTGTGATTAAAGTACTAATTCTTGCAAGGTGGTGTTTAATTCCCTTGCCACCCCCCTTCACTTTCTCTGCTTTCCTACTCCCCTTTTCTAGAAGGAACTAAAGCTGTTGACAGAGTTGGGGAGTGAACATTCAAGAGCTCCAGTCCACCCATTTCTTCAGGGTGCAGGCTTACAGATACTCCAAAGCTAAGGACTGAGGTGCTAATTTAAAATCAGTGCTTATAGCTATCAGGAGTTGTGTGATAAAGCATTAATTTGCTCCTGTGATATTGGTGGAGGAACTCTGTACAGAGGGAGGCAGGAACCATGGGAACTGACCAGAAGCAGCAGCAGAAAAAACCCCACAACACCCAATAAAAAACCCCTTCCAGAATACTAAACATTGCAGTTCTGGCTCTTTTAAATTAAACATTATTTGAGTCAAAAAGCAGGCTTTCTTGACAGACACTAGTTCATGGAAACATCTTAATGCCTCAAAGTGGAGCTTGATTCTTTGTTTCTTCATAGCTGGTTTTGGGCGAATGTTTTTTCAAGTCATATCTGAGTTCAACCTTTAAAACCTATTTTCAAGAGATGGTGAGGGGATGGAAGCAGGAATGGAGGATGTGGATTGGAATAGGAGCCCAGCTGGAGTTTGAGATGGGGATTGAGGACATCTTCTCATGTGCTTTATGTGAACTCCTGTGCATCCTCTGAGTTAGGGTTGGGCTGCTCCCTGGGTGTCTTGGGACTGTGTGTATTTGGACGATCTTGAATGGGGTTGGGATTATGTGGGTGCTGTACCTGAATTCCTTGTAAATGCCATCCTACTGTCCAGAGCAAGGACTCCTTCCTCTCTGCACCATGGGATTACCTTAATAGCAGCTTTATTTTACTGCCCTAGCGCACAGCCCCTCCAGTAGGGTAAGGATCAAAGGACTGCATGTGATGAGGTACAGAGATGTTCCCAGATAAACAGCTACCAGGCAGGGAGGTGCTGGCAGGGATTAGGCTCTCTGTGTGCCAGTAGCCTGCCTGGGCAAGCGGAAAGATGGATGAGAAGACATTGCTTGCTGAGCTGCAGCCTGGGAGGAGCAACAGCAGGGCTGGGAGCAGGTCTTCAAGGTGAACCTCGATAGCCAGTGTTACTGAACAAGAAAGACCTAATCCACCTTTTGCCTGCTGGAGTTATATGTCTAGCATGAGGTATAGTGGGGTCTTTCATTTTCACTTCAGTGTTTGAGAGGTTTGGTGCTGTCAAAGGATGCAACTGCTCAGTTACCTGTTTGCGGCTATTGCTGTTTATTAAAATGCTGATCTGCTGTGGAGTAGCGTAACCTCTCTGTGCTCAGCACCTCATGTAGCTTGTTTGGGATTCCTGGCAGGTCTGTCCTGCCTGAGGTAGGCTCAGTTATTTCATATTCACCAGCACTAACCTCATTTTAAGATGTGCTACCTGGGTTTCTCAGACTGAGACAGTTAAAATGATCCTATGCTGTGATACTATATCTATTTGTTAAATCCTATCTAAAACTATCCTTGTTTACAAGCTGCTTTGCTTTCCAGTGCTGCAAAGCTAAGATGAGAGTAAAAATTAGGCAATCTTAAAAATTTCAGTTCCTGATGCCCTCCTGCTAGCAAAGGCTGTGACCCATTCCCCACCTGAGGCAGGATTATTCGGGTGGGTTCAGAAATGCATGCTCTTGCCTTGTCAGTCTGTCATCATGTCTGAAAGATTGATAGGGTATGGTGATGAATAAACATATAGCCTTTATATGTAGTGTCCTTTGAATATAAAGCATGGAAGTAATTCCTGAAATAAAACAGAAGTGTGGGAGGGGGAAGATGGGAGAGTCAAATCCTGGCTCAGAAGAGTTTGTTTCCTTTGGAAAGGAGCCAGCCACTATGCAAATAGAGGCAAAAGCATGTAGTAAACCCAAAAATGGACACTGAATCCAGCTCTCTTGAAGGTTCTGTGGCAAAACTAATTGATGTCCTTGGGAGGTGGATCAGTCTACCAGACCGGCACTGAAGCCTTGTGATGCTTTGGTAACTGGGGGTGTTGCCTTGCTTCCATCAAAGGTTTAGCTTGTGGTTCAGGGAACCAAAAACTTGATTAATCAACTTTGCCCCAGACAGCGAGGAATTGCATGTTTTTCTCTTATCTGTTTTCCATTTAACAATACAAGTGGTTGTAGCTCCTTTGCTCTGTTTCAGCTTGGAGTAGTAGTTTACATAAAATATACAGATTAATAGATGGATAAGGCTCTAAGAAGAAATCACCTCACATGTTAACACAGAGGGCTGCTGAGTAATCCCTTACAGGCACACAGATAAGACTTGTAAAATAACACGGGCACCCCTCTGTGTATACATTCTGACTTTCTTATAAAAACCTGCTCTCTTTTAATTTCCCCAGAGTTTGCAGATGCGCTGCCACTTTCTGGAGATAAGCCCACACAATTGTTCAAGAGGAAATTGTTGCTGAAGGTAAAATGTCCTGTGGTGAGCTTCTCAAAATCTGCTACGTGTGACTTCTTATCTTAAGAGCTGGATTCAAGTTCTGAACTTGCTGTCCGAGCCTCAACTTCTCCAAGGCTCAATGATTTTTCACAGTTCAAAGATTTAGGGGTTTAGCTTAAGCTGTTTTCTGTTGATTCTTTTTTTAAATGCATTCTTCGAAAGAAGTCTCTCTGGGATAAGAGTGCAGCTGAGAGACACGTGTAGCGTGGAAAAAGCCCTGTCCTGAAGCTTGAATGTTGCCTCTCCTTCAAAATCAAGAATTGGTTTCCTTATAATGATTTCTAGAAGCATTAAGGAAAGCTTTCCCTGATTTTGTTCTCTTTTGGGACCACAACCCCCTCCTTTTTCCATTCTACAAACCCTCCCCTATTTGCTTTTTAGGAAATGTATGGGTTTTTTTAAGGGCTCGCTGTTTAATGCTTTCTAGGATTCTTCCCCTGCTTTTTGATTTCTAGGAATTTTTCACTATTTGTAGGAACCCATTCTTTTTGCTTTCCAAGAATCCTCCCCTCCTGCTATTTAGCACTGCTCCTTGATGACTTGTAGGAATATTTCATGTTTTCTAGGACTGACTTGTCTGTAGGAATTGTTGACATCTTCTAGGACTCTGCCAGTTTAATTTCTAAGACATCCTGCCCCTCTTGCTTTCTAGGAACTTTCCGTGATATCTGTGGATGGATCTGTTTTGTTTTTCTAGAAGTCACCTCTTTCACTTGCTAGAATTTGCCCCTTAATCTTTCTTGGGACTTTTCAGCATTTGATAGGAATGGTCCCCAAATGTTTCCTAAGAATCCTCCAGTTCCTTTCCTGGTAATTACCACTTTTCTGGTATATACCTTTCCAAAGAATCCCCTCCTTAACACTTTCTATTAATCCTACCCTTTAATGTTTTCTAGAAGTACCCAATATTTTTCCTGGAATCCCCCACCTTCAGTGTTTTTTAGGAATTTCCTGCATTTCCTAGGAATCCCCTCTATATTTATATGTCTATTTTTTCTAGGGACTTCTCCCTAATACTTGGGCATCAACTTGGAATGTCTTCTAGGAATTTTGTGTATTTTATTGGAATTTTTTTTCCTTAATGCCTTCTGTGAATATTCCACACTTTCTGGCAATACCCTGTTTTGGATTGTATAAAATATCTATGATTTTTAGGAACCCCTTCTAAAATTTTTCTAGGAGTTGTCTGTTTTCTAGCTATTCTCCCTCCCCTTTTTTGCTTTCTAGAGGATTTTATTTTTCTTTTTTTTCTTTTTTCCCCTGGGAATCCTCCACCTTGCTTTCTTGGGGTGTCCAACTTTTTCTATGAACCCCTTGCCCTCTCAAGTGTTTTCTAGGAATAATCTACATTTTCTGGGAATCCCCTTTTCCTCCCTGAAATACTTCTTAAGAAACCTAGCCTTCAAAAATCTCTTCTTAGAAATCCTCCCCCTCCCCATGCTTTCTAGGCATTTTCCAGAATTGTTACCACTTCACCACCACCAGTGCCTTCTAGGAATTCCTCCTCAAAATGCTTTCTAGGAACCACACTCACACAAATACTTTCTGGGAACTGTCCGTGGGAACCCAGTCCTCATGTTCTCCAGGAAAGTTTCAGATTTTCTAGGATGCCTTGCCTTGAAAACGCTTTCTAGAAATCTTAGAGGGTTTCTAGGTATAAACACCCTTTTGCTTTCAAGGAATCCTGCATTAAATCTTTTCTAGCCATCCCTCTTCCCTTTTACTTTTTGGGAATAAACCCAAATGCTCCTGTCCCAATGCTTCCTAGGAAAATCCTGATGAATCCCTCTAAAAATTTTCTTTGAATCCCCCCTGAATGTTTCTTAGAGGTGTGGGGTCTTGTCCTATGTCCACCCATTCCTGCTGTTTTTTTGGAGTCATCTCAGTTACTTTCTAGGGGTTCACCCTCCTGCTTGTTACAAACATCTTTCTAGAAATTCTCCACATTTTTTAGGATAACCTTGATTTCCACTCTAGAAATCCCCCTTAAATTGTTTCTAGCAATCTCCCCCAACCTCTGCCTGCCCCTCCACCCCCCCCCCCCCCCCCCGTTTTTTTGTTGTTCCAGGAATCACTCCCTTTCTTCTTAGGAATCTCTCTTTTTGCTTCATAAGACACTTCTACGCTTCCTTCTTTCCCCTATTTTTTTTTTCTTGGACTTGCCCCTTGAAGTTTTTTAGAACACCACTCGATATTGCTGCCTTTTTTTTGTGCTCGAGCAAGATTGCTTTGTAGGACCCCTTCCCCCACACTTTCTAGGGTTCCCCCTAAAAGCTTTTGAGGAATTGCACTATAATGCTCTCTTAGAAACATATTTACTACTTTCTAGGTAGTAAATCCTCTTGCCTTACTATAAAGCCCTTTCTAGAAATACTCCAGACTTTCTAGTAATCCCTCTCTTGCATTCTAGGAATTTCCCACCCTCTCTTTCTGGTTAATGTTTTCTAAGGCTTCTCCCAACTTCTTTCTGAGCCCTCACCCCCTTTATTTTCTAGTAATCACCCTGATTTCATGTTGGGAAATGTCCTTGCATTTTTTTTAGGAAGCATTCCTGCACTGCTTTTGATCAAATGTTCCTGCTCTGCCTTGTAGGAATTTTCCGCATTTTGTAGAAATACCCTCTTAATTTTTCTCATTAAAGCCCTAGATATTTTCTAGGAATCCCTCCTTAATGCTTTCTAATGATCTGCCACACTTTCTAGGAATCCACCTCTTCTACTCCCACCCCATCCCTGCCACTTGCTTTCTAAGCATCTCTCTCATTTTTCCTAGAAATTTGCATGCTTTCTAGCTTTTGCTTTCTAGGCATTCCCTGTAATTCTTATTAGGAAATGTTCCTGCACGGCTTTCTGAGAAACCCTCCCTGCCCTGCTGTGCTTCTCAAGGATGTCTTCAATACCCAAACACTCCCTGCCCTGTGTCTTTCCAGCATGTCCCAATTTCAGCTGGGATAGTTAATTTTCTTTCCAGTAGCTCGTACAATACTGTGTTTTGGAGTTAGTATGGGAAGAATGTTGATAACACATTGATGGTTTAGTTGTTGCTGAGCAGGGCTTACACCAGTCAAGGACTTTTTAGCTTCCCCTGCCCTACCAGAGGCACAAGAAGCTGGGAGGGGGCACAGCCAGGACAGCTGAGCCCAACTGGCCAAAGGGCTATTCCATACTATATGACATCAAGCTCAGTATATAAACTGGGGGGAGTTGGCTGGGGGCGCAATGATTGCTGCTTGAGGACAGGCTGGGCATCGGTCAGCGGGTGGTGAGCCACTGCTTGTTTTGAATAGTCTATTATTCTTTTCCTTAGTAGTTCTATTAAACTGTCTTTATCTTAACCCACAGGTTTTACTTTTTCCTGATTCTCTCTCCCACCCCACTGGGAAGTGGGAGGGTGAGAGAGTGGCTGTGTGGTGCTTAGCTGCTGGCTGGAGTTAAACCGTGACACAGTGTTAGACTCATACCATTGTAGAATATCTCAAGTTGGAAGGGACCCATAAGGATCATTGAGTCCAACTCCCTGCTCCTGGCAGGACTACCTAAAACTAAACCATGCAACTAAGAGCCTTGTCCAGATGCTCTCTGAACTCTGACAGGCTTGGTGCCATGACCACTTCCCTGCAGAGCCTCATCCAGTGACCGAACACCCTCTCTTGCTGCTTTCTAGAATCCCACCTCCTTGTTTTCTTAAGACATTATCCTCCCTCATTTGTTTGGGGGAATATTACTCATATTACTCATAGCTTCCTATCAGTGACCCCCCTTTTTTTTCCTTCCCAGAAGTTGTCCTCTCAGTGCTTTTCAGGATCTCTCCCCTGCTGCTATCCAGGACCCCCCAGCACACATCACTTTCCGGGGTTGTTCTCCTTGCCTCTTCTTGGGAATCTTCCTCACCACTGTCTAGGGATTCCCTGTGGTTTTTGCTGGGTTTTCCTCTCACCACTTTCTAGGCTTTTTTTGGAATCGTGCCTGTTGTTTCCTGGAAAACACTCCCATTTGTGTGGTGGCATGTTTTGGTTTTTTTAATATACCTTCTGTTTATGTTCAAGAAATATCTTCCTTCTGCTTTTAGGCACATTCCCTCCCCCCCATTTGCTCTCCAATGTTGGAGGAGTATTGCCTCCTATTTTCCTGTAGCATGCTCCGTTTTTTTTCCTAGATGCAGATCTTATACTCTTTTCCTAGTCCTGTTTAAAGCTTGCTAGTGACTTACAGTACTCTAGATAATTGTATTTCTCCCTCCTTATAATTATACATTTCAACCTGAACTTCATAGTTTATTTGTAGCCCCCTTGGTAGCCACCTTCAAGGCTATGCCAGAGTAGCTCTTTTAGTAGCCCATCGATTGGTGACTAAAGAGTTCTGGGCTCTGTCACCGTCTCCCGTTATCATTCGCTCAATATGGTTTGTGTGTCCATGTGTTTAAATTATTCCTTGTTGCTAGTTGTGTTATAATGAATACTCCTTAACCACATGGCTTAATGAACCAGATGCTTTCTTCTGCTTTTGAGGAACATCCTCTCTCCTTCACTTACTAGGAATGACATTTTTTGGTATTCTGGGAATGCTTCCCCTCTGATCTCTAGGAAATCCCCATGTCTCCTTTACATAGTCCCTATCTCCCCTTTTTTTCCAAATTCCCCATTGCTTTCTAGGACTGCCTATAGGCAATATTATTTGCTTTCTAGTGATTTGTCCTTGTCTTTCTAGGGATTGTCAGTTTTGTTTTGAGGAAACCTCAATTTGCTTTCTGGCAATTCTGTTTGCTTTCTCAGAACTCCCTCATGGCTTTACAGGAAATCCCCCGGCTGTCTTCTATCACTTGCTTTCTGGGGAACTCCCACTTGCTCTATATAGAGATGGGGGACCCCCCCCCCCCCCAAAAAAAAAAAAACTGAACCACCATAACCCTTGAATGAATGAGGCAAGGCCTTTCTGTATGTGGAGTATATGTTATCTTTATATTGAGGATAAGATACCTACGTATATTGCACATATGGTAGGAAGTGCCTGTACAAGGTGAGGAAAGGCTTTTCTGCCTGTATGTAGAGTGTATGCTCTGTGTATATACTACACGTGCATAGCAAAGCTCCGGTGAGTGGAATCTTTTCTCTAGGTGGACAATGTGAGTGGTCTGTGGCAACACCACGTGCAGACAACAAAGTCTCGTTGACCAGTGTTGTGTCATAGTTTTTGACCCATCTTGGTTTTTGAGACATGTCCTCCGTGATGTCCTGTGTATTCTTGGTTTGTGGCACTTGTTATGGCTATATGGACATTGCTATAAAGTTGTTTTTCTACTTGTAGACCAAGATGAGGCAGTCTTGGTATCATGTTAGATAGTATTACTATGGATGGATCCCTCACTTTTGTTTTTCCCGGGAGCTTGACAAGGCCCATGGAAGCTGATGCAAATGTTGCAGCTGACGTTATGTTGCTCTAGACCAGACTTCTAACGCTCTGCAATGCCTTTGCTCTAAGTTCTGGCCTGGGGGTTATGGGAATTCGCTTCTTGCCTAGCTGTTATGAGCTTGTCTTTTACACAGTTGTTTTTGAAACAGTAGAGCCCCTTCAAGTTAAAGAAGCAAACTTAAAAGTCCATAGTGAGATAACTTGTTTTAAAGTTCCACAGCCATCTGTAATCAAATTGCTTAGGTAAGTCCTAAATACAGTAAGAGCTTGGGTCCTTAAGTGCACGTCTTATGACTGTCTGTGACACACTAGAAACAAATGGACCCCAGAGATCTTTATAAGTTGTTACTGTGCAGCTGTTGGCACGTTTTCCGATGGCAGCTGCCAGTGAAAACCAGGGATTGTCATGGAGTTGGATGACTGACCTCTCCGGGGCATGCTAGTGAGGCCCGGTTGTCACTGCTGTCGAAGGTAGATAATCTTCCATGAAGTGTCCAGTAAAAAGTTACACCTATAAATCATTTCTACTTCTTTTTGTATTTGAAAGAGCAAAACTGTTTCAAAGACCTTTTTATCTTTTAACTCCCTAGCAGTCCTGAATGTGTATATAACTTAGACTCCTGTATGTGCCTAGCTGGCTGAAATATCTGTCTGTGGTGAATAAATTGCCATTTCCCTATGGCTTTTTTGCGTGTGTGTGCTTGAAAGATCAATTATATTTTGTTTTGATGATAAAATCTGAGGTTGCTTCTTGGATTCTTCAAAAGTAAGTTTATTGTTATTATAAACTATTTAATCATATCTGCCTAAAATGCCATTCAGTACTATTTTTATTCTTAGCTGAGAATAGCACCTTACTACTTTGCTTAAAAAACCAGCTGCTTTTACATAGTGCACAAGGTATGACATATTGGAACCTCCTTTAATATGGCGAGCGGACAGTGGAGTTGGGCTTAGCAGCATATATTTGAACACTAAAGTAGGCCCAAAGCTCATTCAAAGCTTTATAAAGCATGAAGCATTAGCAAGAGATCTTGGTTTCGAAGTCTTTATTCTAAACTCTTGGGCATCAGATATTACTGACTGATACTACTGAAAGCTTTTTAAAAGGTGGTATTTCCTCAGGCTTTGAAGACGAGCACAAAGCACCATGCAGCACTGAATGATGCTTTACCTAACCCACATGATCATGCTATATTCAGTAGTTTCTTGCTCTCTAGCTGAATTGGATAAGTTATTTTTCAGAAGCATCATAACAGAAGTGTCTTCCTACACTGTTGCTTAATAACAAAGCAGAAGATGAGCACTGAGGTGTGTTAGGGGCCAGCTACTTTCCTAGTTTGCTGGGCTGTTTGTGTTCATGCAGAAGTTCTTGTCCAGGGCCCCGGCATCTCCTTGACTACATTTGTGAGGTCCATGAAAGGTAAGCGAGCCTATGGGGCTTATGTCCTTCCACTGAGTGGTTGGCATCTCCTTTGGAAAGAGGAAAGGCCATGACTTAGAGCAAACATGGCTGTGAAATTGAAATAATCTTATTCACTCTGAGCCATGTACCCTGCTTTTGCTTTGTCTCCCTAGCTGAATGCGATGTCTCTTGTCTTTCTCAGTCACTTGGTTTCCAAGGTCCTCACTCTCTGAACCCTGCTGTCTTGCATATCTTGTGATGCTGGCTCCTGTTAACTGACAGTGCTTTTAACCTCAGGTTGGCTCTGCAGTGACCTTGGATCTCCTGCCCCACTCTGCTTTTCTTGCTTCATCCCAACAGCTTCATTCTTCCCCACGCACGCAGGGCAGATGATCTCCTTGATACATTACTACTTTTTACTCTTTCTGCCTTACTACCTCGATAGTTACACTCATGGTACTTTTGTCTAATTTATTTTGAACACTCATTAGGGCTGAGATGATTTAACTACAGACCATATTTCTATTCCCTCCTCTGCCAGCCCCGCTGATCAGCCTTGCACACTCCTTCCTCTCGCATCTACAAAATCCCATGGCTGTGTGCAGCCTGCCAGCGGGAACAACAGGCGTATCTCTGACATCGGGGCTTTCCACTGCCTAGTGCCAACCCAGGTAAATCTGATGGCAATGTCACATTAATGAGCTAGTGACAGAAAAGAGGTGAGAAGGATGGCAGTCAGTGCAACAGATGGTCTTGATAATAGAGGAGGAAAAAAAAGCTAGTTTCCATTAGTGTGTGGCACAGGAGGATGGGCATATCCTGCTGAGACCATAGCACAGGAATACCTTTCTGCACATGGAGAGATGGAGGAGAGGTGGTAGCCAGAGATCTTGGGTTTTAAAGTGACCTGCTGTTCACACAAATGAAACCTGTTATCTCAGACCTAAACAATATGAAAGGATAGAAGGTGCTAGGTCTGTCAAAGTGGATAGGAGATAGTAATAAAACAATTAAAACCAACCTCAAATGCACTGTGCTTCACCAGAAGTTAGTTGTGCGCTTCACCAGAAGTGGCAATGCCTCTCCTGCCTTGTGGCTTCCCTCAGGCTTCCAATCAAACAACTAAATTGGAGGAAATGCCCTACCTGTACTGTAATAGCCTTGGAGACAGGAACGAGTCTAGCACATATTTTTTTGTGACACTTCTAAGTAACTGACCTGATATTTCAGCCATCCAGTAGCTTTCGGAGAGTTAAAAGTACACGGTGTTTTTTATAAAAGGTGGCTCACAGAACAAGTAAAGATCAGGATATCCTGAGTTATGAAACCGGTGAAGAATAAAGTCTCAAAGATCTTTTTCATACTGGTTCCCCATGACTTTAACTGGAATTTCTTTGTGCCAAAAAAAAGTATGCATTCAATATTAGTTTTGTAAGTACCTCTATCTTCAATCTGACTTGAACCTTATCCAGAGCATATTTTGCTGATGGTAGTTATGAATACAGTATTTTTTAACAAAAAAAATGGAATCTCCTCTTTCTTGATGTAGCTGCCTCCCCAGTATGAAGGTTTTTCTGGCATAACAATGCCAACCAAGGTGAGAGCTTGGTTTTGACACAGAGGTAGAACTCTGTAGTTTGAACCAAGCCTCAGCTGCTTACTGCTCAGGGACACCAAACACTTTTAGGCCGCAATAATTTTAAGAGGATTTATGAAATCTGAGTAACTCTGTAAAGAAGACTATCAAAGACAAATGCCTTAGGGTGATAACTCTATAGAAAAGCATAGCATCTTTTAATTTCCTTTTCTGATGAACAATGGATTGTTGGCTTGCTGCAGTGTGGAAGATGTGCAGAAATTGTTCACAAGCCCTGAAACCACAATGAAAGAAGCTTAGGACTTAGAATTTAATCTAACACCAAATCCATAGGTATTCAAAACCTGAACCTCATTCTACAAAGCCATAACAAGTTTCAGTGTTTTCCTCCCTCATTTCTTTGTCTTTTGTTGCTGCAGACATTTAACTTGAAATCACTGAATGACAGTCAGAAAGGTCAAGGTAACTTTTGTTTGTTGTTTACCTCATGCAATTTTTTGTTGTGTTGACATCATACGCTGACCACACTGTCAGCTAAAGATAAGTTTTTGTTCATTCACCATTGTCAGCTAAGCATTCCCTTATCATTTTTCTCAGCTATTTGTTTGGTTATTTTTAAATTATTCAGGCTTGTGTTTGTTGAATCTTTCAGGTCACTGCTACCAAAAGTGATAAGGTAGTTCATTAAGTGTGCACTTACAATGACGTTGGGGGGAGGGAGGGAGTACAAGGGGAGTGTTTGTGTAGCTTATCTTTATTCATGAAACCCTTGAGGGTGATGGAAAAGGGTACCAGGAATCCACACAGGCTGTCGACTCATCCAGCCTTATTTAACTTTGTTCGTCCTGGTTGCCTCAGCTAATGCACACATGAGGCTGTGCCAAGCCTTGTACTTTGCCTACCTTGCATTATTAATGCTCCCAGAAGGGCTTACATTTGTATGCTGCTGGCTGAGGTGAGGCTGGCACTGCCACGTCTCTGCTGAGCCCCGTGTTTGTAGCTGTGACATTGTGGCTCTATGAATGATATTAGTACTGAGTAGGCACAGCTGGAGCAAAGCAGTATCTAGTGTTTCCCAGTGCTGCCAATAGCTGTAATACAGAAATATAGGGCTCTGAATTCTGATACATTTAATTAGGGCGATAGTGACACATGCACAGATAGAAAAACAAATCTAACCACTGTTATCCATAGTGCGATTGTGCTATGCGTTTTAGTATCTGTGCCTCTTTCCTTTCTTAAAACTGAAACAAAAAGCTTGCAACAGCTTCCAGGCTTTTTTTATTGATATTTTTCTAGTGCTTGTCAATGCAGAGGAAAACTTAAAAACACAGATAGGTGCAACGTAGCAACTTGGAGATGGGATAATTCCTTATAATTTTTTTAAGCCAATATCATGGATTTTTGAACCAGACTCTTTGCTTATTTGGAGCTTATAACATCATGAATAGATTTATTTTTCTATGTTCGTTTTTTACTGCTGCTGTGTGGTTTTGGAGAGTGCACCCAAACAACCTGCCCACTTGAAGCAAGGATGTCTACTTGCCTGGTGTGACCTGTTCTGCATCTGATCTTGGCAAGCTGGCCGAGTGCTGATGGTGGCCATGTGTCTGTGCACACACAGGGTCTCTCCTTGGCCAGAGTTTCCAAGCAGGCTGTAGGCTGGCTAAGGCTTATTTTCTCTCTCTCTTCTCTTTTTCTTTTTTCATCTGCAGCATTTGGCCTATTTATGTTAGGGAAGAGACAGCTGATCCTTTGGAAGCTTACGTATTGAACTCATTTATTTATTTCTTCACCCCTGCTATATAATACTTTGGAATAGGTGACAACACTTTGACATGAGGTTTTTGTAGCCAGGTTGTGCAATGTGGATAGTATGAAAGTGTACATGTAATGCAATGTTTCTGTAATAAATTTGTGCAAGTGTATTCTATTTTATTTCATTCCACTAAAGGCAGATGGGAGAGGCAGTAGTGTAAATCAGAAAAATTCCTTCGAATTTAAGAGGAATCTGGGGCTGCCAAAAATGCTACCTATCTGAGTATTACATCAGGGCACAAAGTATGGGCATATATATTCAATAGATTAATGCAAGATAAAACTCTAGTCTGCTTGCCTCTCCCAAAAGAGTACTAAAGGAGACCAAACAGATTACCTCAATGTCAGTACAGTACTGCCAACCTCAGCCTTTCCCAAATTACAGGACTAGCTTAAAAGTCAATATATTTGTGGTGTTCCCCGACACCCCCCAAGAGCTATCCCATAACAAGTGGTTAGTTTGAATTTTTAACCTTTCCTCCACAATGATGTCTAAAAATCTACTTTTTTTAAAAAAGAAAACCTGAGATTTGCTGATAATACGTCTCTAAGGAAGGTACAAAATATCATGAGACTCATGATTAAAATTGGGGTAGCTGGTAATGCTGCTATTATAGTTTTGCATGTGCATTCTTTTGGGTTTAAAATATACCAGTACTTGTCAGAAATCCAATTGCTTGGGCTATGGTGAATTTGAATTTAACCAGTACTCTTTCCCTCCCCATGGCTGGTGCTGTCATGTTGTTAGCTGCTGTGTTATGGAGGGCTGTTGGCAGGCACATGCACAGGATTATTCCAAGCCCATTTCTCTATACTGCTGCAATATTAGGTCTTCTAAATACAAGAAGAAAATCTTTGTTTATCATTATTTCATCCCCATTTGTTACTAATGTAAAATGACTGAAAAAGTCAATTTTTAATTAAAAGTGGAAAACCAACAGGGTCGATATATTTTAAGATGTATTGGGTTTAGGTCACACTTCACCCAGACATCAGTGTTTCACTCTGAATTCTCAGTGGCTGCCATGCTTGAGCAGATCAGGATGTCTTAAGCAGTAATTCCACCTAATGAGGTGGGTAATTCACATAAGAGGTAAGTGGTCAACCACACAAGTAACGCACTATTTCTAATTGCCATGAGAAGTGTTTACAAGATTGCATATGTCACAGGGCTATGACATGACAGGAAACTTTGCAGAAGTGTGCTACATCAACCAAGCTTATGGTCTTCTCACAACATCTGCTATATTAAAAAAAAAAGTAAAATAAGCTGTCTTTCAAACAGGTGCTAAACAACATATGGTTATGGGATTTTTTTTGTTAAGCTTCCTGTAAAATGCATGAGATTTCTCACCTTGCAGGGAAATGGCCCTGAAGAGCCTTGAGGAGCTTGTATATGGAAGTGCTAACTATTACATATTAATAGCATAATTTGTCATTAGGTGATTAGTACAGTACACCCCTGTAGTGACAACCAGATGTTTGTCACATCTCCACTAGCAGGCTTTTTCTATAAGGTGGCAGGGAGGAGGGGAGAAGAAAACAGCTACTTGGTATTAAGCAATTACAAACTGCTGGAGGAGTACGTGCCTGTGTCCCGCTTCAGACCGAGAGTGCTTCTAAACCCGTAGTACAACAGACTCCTTTCCTCTGCCAGGTTCTGCACGTAAATTAAGAACAGAAGTATCATTGGTTATAGGGAAAATCGTAAAGCCTGAAATTACTCTGTATGGCTCTGAGTGCTGCTTGCCAGCAGCAAAAATATTTGTTTCTCACTGAATCAGGCCCTCTGGATCTGGCCTGACAATGAAGGACTATGAACAGCTCTAATGTGGGTGACTAAAATAATTTGGAATAACCTTGATATCTTACTAAACAACTCATATGATCAAGGTGACCCCTCAATATCCCTTCCTGCCCACCAAGGTGGTGGCCCTGTCCTTCAACTCTTCTTCTGTCTCTGGGAATTGTAAGTTGGCTCTGCAAGGCTGTGAGTTCAGGCTTTGGGGGACTGCGGAGCTCTTGCTGCTGTGACACTATCGCTGGTGTAAATGATGGGTGTAGGAATGATGGTTGCTGCAATCAGTATTCAAAATGTTTGTCTACAAGCTGAGTGACTCATTAATTACAGGCTATAAATTGCTACTTTGCTTCCCCTGCCCCACTCAATCTAATTTGCAGGCATTTAACTTGGCCTTCTCCAGATAATGCATGGATGCAGACGATGAAAGAGTACTCAGTAAAATCACTGTTTCAGCTCTGTCAAGTTGTCTTATCCCTGAAATGACCCCTCAGCACAGGTGAAATATAAAACTAAACTACAGGGATGAATTGTCATGGACAGTTTCTGATAAATGAGGATTGGTTGTGCTTCTCTTCGTACTTCCTTACAAATGGGATTACTCTTTCGTTTACATACAACTAAAACTGGTTTTGATCTTGTTGATAATTATCTATGTTGCATGTTGTCATACATAATTTTTTCTTTCTATTTTGCCCTGAATATTTCTGAGGATGGAGACTCCACAGCATCTCTAGGCAACCTGCTCCAATGTTTGATCACTCTAACAGTAAAAGGTGATTTGTGTCTTTAGTTGGAATTTCATGTCTTTTAATTTGTGCCCCTTTTGTCTTGTCCTGTCACTGGATGCCACTGAGAAGAGCCTGGTTCCCTTTTCTTTACTCCCACCTATCAGGTATTAACAAACATTGCTAAGATCCACATGCCCCTCCCAGCCTTCTCTTCTCTAGGCTGAACAGTCCCAACTCTCTCAACATCATCTTGTATGGAAGATGCTCCAGTCCTTTCCTCGTTTTTGTGGCCATTTGCTGGACTTGCTCCAGTTAAGTGCATGTCTTGTACTGGGAGCCCAGAACTGGATCCAACGCTCCAGGTGTGTCCTCACCAGCACCGGGTGGAGAGAAAACCTCACCTTCCTTGACCTGCTGGCAGCACTGCTAATGCTGCCCAGGGTGCTGTTGGTGCCTTTGCCATGAGCGTGCATTGCTGGCAAATGGCAGCATTCCTTTTTGGATAAATTGCTTTTGCTGCTGCTTCTTTCCACTTTTACCTCTTTGTCTGGTCTGGATGGAGTAAAGGAGTTTGTTTGTAACTTCCCCATCCCTCATCCCACCACCCAAAGTTTTTTTTTGCTCTAAGTTTTCTGCAGCCATTGGGCATGGTTACCAAACCTGACAGAACTTGACTCTACTCTGACAGAGTCAAATCCAGGTGTAGGAAGTGACTAAATGTAGGAGGACATGCAGGCAAATAACCATCTTTGGAAGGACGGAAAAGGGCAGCTTCTGAGTGATTGCATATTGAGCTAACTTTTTTCTTTTCTCTTAAGTTTATCGAAGTCTAGATGATATGGTTAATTAATGCCTATCAAAGTAGCTTAAAAAGGAGAGGGAAGGGGAATGATCCTTGTCTTTGATGTTGTTACTTAAACTTTGAACACTGAGGTTTGTTGTCACAAACCCTTCACCTTACAATATGTGCATGCTGCCTAATGTGAAAAAAGTGTATTAGAGATATTCCTGCAGTAAACCAAGAAAGTCTAGCTGGAGGTGAATGCTGAGATAAAATATTGACTTCAAAATATTTTTTATGGATTCTTAGATGAACAAAATGTACTAAAGTCAGCAAGACTTTATTTATTACCTCTGTGCAGTTGTGTTGGCTGTGCTGTTAAGCCTTACAGATGCAGAGCCTCCATCCCCACAGGGCTGTGCTGTTGCACATTCAACAGATGTAACTCCTTAAGGTGAATATATATTTTTTTAAATCTCCATCTTATCAGACAGATCAAAGTAAAACCAGACTTTCTTAGCCATTCTTTACTGAAAAACAAACTGTAGCTTCATTTACAGTACTTCCTGTATTTTGTCTTGGGTTGCCAGTTGTATGCATGAAAACAGTGTGTCATAGAGAGACAGTGCATTTAGGATACAAAAGAGATAAAGAAACTTGAATGTACCTAACAAACATCATCTTAGTTCACTGCTTATCCACCAAAAAAAGAGGTCAAGGCTCTGATTCTTATCTCAGAATCACAGAATTGTTCAAGTTGGAAGGGGTCCAGCTGGAGCAGGTTGCCCAGGACTGTATCTGGTTGAGGTTTGAGCAGCTCCACGTATGGAGAATTTTTAAACACTCTGGGAAACCCGTTTCTGTTTGACCACCCTCATGGTAAAAAATTAAATAAATAATTCTTATGGTTTCTAAGAGGAGGAGAGAGAACCAAAAGATGTTTTTTAATTCCTACTTCCATAGCAGGTTTCTTGTGTTGACATGTGGTAAAAAACTTGATGTTTGCTCCTTCAAGTAGGAAATGTTAAGTAGATCCACTGACAGTTATAGAAGTATAGTTAAAAGGTAGTAGAAAATTTTTAATTCTAAGGAAGTGCTTGGTAAACTGTGTGAGAGGTACTATATATAAATAGGAGCTCTTTTCTGAATGGATTTTTAGAGCCAGATTTAGAGGAACCAGACTGATTTCAGGCCCAGTTGAACAGAGATAAACAGACTGAACAGATAAACTGTTCACCGTCTTTAAGCTAAACTCGTGCAGTGTACCTGGCAATATTACCTGTAGTTGTAATCTTCAAAGTGGGACAACAACAGATGCTCGGAGCTTTTCCAAACTAATGTACTCTCCCATGTGCTAACCCCTCTAGTTTATTCACGGTACTTTAAAAAAAAAAAAGTCTAAAACCATGCAACTTTCTCCCTGTGAGAAAAGCCAGCTCCAACTGAGAAATCATCAGCTCCTTTAAGGAATAAAACCATATCTTTTGCATTGTTTTGGATTTTATAGAACATTATATGGCTTGTTTTCATACCCCATTTATATTTATTGCCTATCAGTCCCATGATCTTCCAAAGAAGAGAAGAAAAATGTTGTTCCCTTCTACTTATTCAGGTCATTTTGGACAACAGGGTGGAGCTTCATATTAGGCTTCTTGTTAAGGATGGCGATGTTCTGATGCATTGTAAATTTATCAGGGTAGATTTTATAAACTTGCACTGCTCCAAGCCAACATAGCCCTATTGTTATCAAAGATATTGCAGCAGGGATCTACAGCAGCTGAAATCTGGACTCATTGTCTTTTATTAAATAGATTGCCACATCCCTTGACAATGGCCATCAAAAGCTTATTCTTCAAAAAACAAAACATAATATCATTTGTGTGTCAATGGCAACATATGTTGCCTGCATCTCAAAATCCTCAGAAGTGTTCAAAACCGCCACCTTTCTGGGTGAGAAAGTTGTGCTGACAAATACAATGCTCTCAAACTTCCCCGTCTTGCAGAAAGAACTTGATGTCCTGTGTGTATGATGTGCCTTGTTTTCCTGTGCTCTTGGTAGTTCCAGGCACATTGCATTCTGGCACTCTGAAATGTTCATGCACGGGAGGAATTTGTCTCTCTGGCTGTTTTTGAGTGGTACATAGGCAGCGTTAGGCAAATGGGTGAGGTGGAGTTGGGATTGACTGCTTGGGAGTACTTTGAATGTAAATGTACACCCCAAAAAATGCTTCGTGGGGTTTTATTGGCTTTTCTACTGTAAGGGACCTGACCCAGTTTCAGTCTCTCTTCTCAGCAAGTACAGGCAGGAACACTGCTACTGTATTTGCATCAGAGCCAGGGGAGCAAATGAAAGATAGTTTTATATCTTAATCTCCATTATAAGGCAGGAGGAATAGGATGACATTTACGAGTATGAAGTCAAATTCAGACCAAAGTCCTCCTTCCTGAGTGAGGTAATTAAAGCAGTGAGGTTTTCCTTTTGGATTTCCTTTTTTTGCATCCCAGTATTTAAATGTCTGTGCTGATTTAGTTTGATAATGTAAAGCTTTGATGCAACTGCACTTAGTTATCTGATGGAACAGATTTTCTAGTGATGCGTACTTGCGCTCTCTTCTCCCCCCTCCCCCAGACTTGTCTTTGGTTTTTGCCATGATGAAATTTAAGGTGAGAATGGTTTAAGGAAAGTTCATTAGCTAATTTGATCTAGTAATCTGCATCATTTGTCTGTGGTAGCTCTGCAGTGCATGTAAGGCTATGCCATTTCTGCCCTTCTCTGTGCTGACCCTCTTCAAAAGCAAAGCAGACAGCAAGCAGTTTTCCATCTAAGCTCTAGATGATTTTTTCCAAGGAAGCTGTACTGAAGACAGCATGTCTAATCACAAAGCAAAAGGCTGCCAGACCAGCGCTGTCTGGTCACACCAGTGGGAGTGTCTCACCTCTGCCTAGCAAACATTGTGAAGGTTGGGTGCAAGGTAGGACTGGGTGCAGAGTTCTTAATTTCTGTCAATTTGACTGAGTCATGTGAAGGCACTGCCAAATTCCCACTGTGCAGGAAAGATTCCTCAAGCACAATTGTTCTGTTTGTTATGTGACATTAAGACTCTACTGATGTAGCTGGCATTACGTTTTCAGAAAGATTCAGAAGTCATAAACTAGAGAGAATGAAAAACATAAGGGCAGTAAAAAAAAAAGTAAGCTTTCCAGTGTGTAAATCCAGACAGTGTAATACCTGGGCTGTGTCTTTCCCTGGCAGTGTGAACAGACAGCATAGGTCTGTTTGCTGTATTCCGAGTACTTGCGTCTCTTGTGTCTGACTGAATGGGAACAGTGGACTCTGAAGCCAGTATAACAAGCATTGAAATGCTTTTTATTTTGTCTACAACAGTATTTCCTACTACATATCCTTGATGCTCTTCTTCCTGTGGGTTGGGCTATATTTCATACATATATTTCATCCATACCTGTACAGCAAAGGAGTAGAAGGGTGTGCTGCAATCCTTCAATCTTATTAGCAACCCCTGAGCTAGAAATACATGTTCCAGAGTTGTTGAGAGTGAGCTCTGTTTTGTGTCTGAAAGCCCGTGGCTACCTGATGACTGATCAGCTGCATGAAGTCCTTGCTATGAAGCAGCAGAAAGCCGTGTAGCGTGCTCAACCTGACTAGTTCAGTCACTTCCCACTTAGCACAGTGGTAAACACTGCTGAATGCTGGCAAAGAATACAGCTAGCCTATGCATTCAGAGAGAGACGTTTTTCTAAAAGGCCAGTAAATGCATTACAAGGGTAATTCAGCCACTGCTAATAAATGATGTCAGGGCTATAGAGAAATGTATATCAGTCTAATGTACATGTGCTGTTCAACATATGAAATTAAAGTGTCACAAAGTCAAGCATATGTGTAGCAGTAAATCTGGAGTAGAAAGATGAAGGTGGGGATTATAAAATTCTCTTTTCATCATTAGTTATAGCCTAGCAGTGTCGCTTCCTAAGTGCTTCTGGATAAAAACCTTGGAATGTAAGGGAGCAGCTGGGGCATTTACTGCAGAGCAGGGCTCAGTTTGAACAACAACAACAACAGTATCCAAATGTGCAGCATAAAATCTTTTTTGTGATCTGCATCACACTTAGAAAATCGTTTGTGTGACTCCTTGTTGCGAGCCTCTAGATCATGGCAAGCAGTATAGATATGTGGTGCAGAAAATGAAAGGCAGAGAACAAAGACTGTGCTGGTGAGAAATGGATGAGAGAGGAACAGCAGATAATGAAGAGGAACACAGCAGATAGGAGGCTTTAGATCATTTAAGGGATAATAGATGAGAAAGATAGTTCACTGGAGATAAATGTGGAATAACGATGACTTTGAATCCTTTTCAGTCCAGACTGTGTTTTGCAAAACAGGGCTTTAAAAAAACCCCCAAAACTAGGAGTCAAAAGGCATAGCTTTGTGTGCCGCTAACGAATAACGAACAGGAGGAAGATGAAGCTCTGCATGCAGAATGGCACTGCTGGTGGTGATCTTGATCCGGGATACTCGGGAGTGGGATAAAAACAAAGGAAAAAAGGAGGTGGGGGCAGGGAGAGAGTGAATCCAAAATAAAACATTTGGGTAACTAAAAAAATTAAGAATTTGGAACAGTGTGCTTACATAGGTGGACTTTTGAGGTTGAGATAACATACAGGAATGGGTTGGTCCTAAAACAGGTTTTTTCAGTTTATTAGGAGTGGTTGCATTTGGAAGCAGCGATACTCCATGTATTTAGAAGGCAGGTTTTCACTGTAATTCTCTTATTTTATTGGGGTGGGGAGAGAAGCCTCAGAAACTAGAGGAGGGGCAGGTAACACTAACGCTGATGCCCCCATTTTCCCTTTGATGACAGGAGTGCAGAGACCCCGCTGCACCTGTCTGGGTAAGTCCCCCTTGTGGATGCATGCCAGGAGGGCGGCATTTTATTTTTTCTCCAACAGGGGAGTCCTTTGCTCCCTGCTAGTGTGCAGGGATTTCACGTTGCAACATATAGTGTGTGTTGTTATGGAGGCAGGACGGCTGGCCATTTTCCTTGCCAGAAGACTGGGAAATTATGGGAGCTGTGTTCCAGTAGTGGTGTATCTATATGTGTCAAAATCCTGTATTTTTGCTCTGCGTGTGTGTTGCTGTGAGGCAGGTGCTTCCTGCAATATTTGCTGCTTTCTCATGAGGCTTTCTCAGCACAGCAGAGATGGAGGGATACAGGGTAGCTTTTGTCCCTTTTGCTGATGAAGACAGCACACCTTGCAAAGCTCCCAAACTGCTTAGTGTTATGCTCTCAGCTCAGACTAAGGCTGACAAGGTTCCTAGATTTGTGGTCCATGGCAGGGAGCACTTTTGTTTGACATGAATTTCTTTGGGGGAAGAGAGGGCTTAACACAAATCTCCAGGAGCTGAAGAAGATAACGTGGCTGGATTTTTTTTTTAAGAAAATCTTTAGCCAATTAGTTTAATTTCCCCTCAAACCAGCAAATATTCACAGAGAAATAGCAACATTTCTAACCTTTGTTCCAATTCAGAGTGCAAGCTGAGTTTTGTTCCAAAACACTGGAATTTTCAGAGGAATGGAAATTCCGGGTTTCATGGAGTGCTGTTGCTGTTTTCCATCGGCTGAGCTCATGGAAAGCCCCGTGGGTTCCCGTCAGTCCTTGCAGCTCCCTCTCTATCGCTTCCTCTTTCCTTTCTGTTCCAGTGCTGCTCTCACACTTCCTACCACTGCCTAGCGTGAGATGCTTTCTTTTCCTCCCAGTTTTCTCTGTAGCCTCAGCTCCTGTGTATTCAAGCCTTCTATGACCTCATGAATGGTGTGAGCTGATCTTGTCCCACTTGGAACTGAACCTCGTTTGGGTGTGCTCACACTCCTGCTGTTTTCCCCTGTTAACATTCCTGGGGTTTTTTCTATCCTAAATTACATGGTACGTCAATATGTTAAACTCCATTGGAAAAATGCTGAGGGCTTGTGTACCCGATCATGGTGCTGTGGAGTAATGAGGCAGTGTTGGCTGTGCATGGGTCCGTTGCCAGAGTGCTAGACCGTATTGAGCACTATTAATTTGATTGCATGTCTGAGAGTAGAAAGTATTCCTCTTTGCAAACATCCAGGGTGGTCTAAGATGTAATTTCTTCTAGGGAGTCTTAAAACTATTTGCTGGTCATTCCTAGTCCTGTCATATTAGAGCTGGTTGATGGCTCTCCCCATCTTTTTCAGGGCAAAACCAGCTGCTTTATCCTAACCTCCAGTTACACTGACTGAGTTAAACTGGAGAGCTTTGAATGAAGTAAGTTAAAGTACAATCACTTCCTAGCTGAGAAGTGGGGATGACAGTAACTTCTAGCCTGTGGTCAGGGATATGAACTTTTAGGACACCCAGAAGCAGATAGTTCAAGTCTTTAATTTTCAGTCAGCTAGAAAACAGGAATGGGATATTTTTTTTCCCCTTTGTCAGCTTGCTTTTTGACTGTCTGCTTGTATGAATGAGTGACAGCTTTGGATGCCTGGATAACACTTTGACTTCTCAATCTGTGCTTAGACTTGAAAGCCTAGATTGAAAATTTAAAGTATTTATCTAAAAAAGAAATAACAAGATGCACATAGAATGTCTATACATTTTGAAGTCACTGAATGTCTGATCTGTAATTCTGTCAAGCTCAACTCTGGGGTCACTGAAGCTTTCTGCTTGGTGGCAGATTAAAGTTCACAATGGAAGCAAGAAGAAAGGGACTGTGTCTTTGCCCTGTGTGGAAGCTTAATGATGATAAAACTTCCCCAGCTGCTGCTGAAACAAATAAATTTGGCTGACAAGTGCAGGAGCAAGCTCTGGAGATGTGTGATACGGGCTGGGAAGATTTGAAGCCCCATGTCATTCAGTTCAAAGTTGAGAAAACTACACCGAAGTGCTGATGTTTGATCATTTTAGGACTCTCTCTTGAAGTGTAGATACCTTGTATTTTATTCCTGTGATGTTTTTCACAATGGTGGCATTTTAACTTTGGAGACTGTGGTGCCTACAGGTGTTCTGGAACAACATTTGACACTGAGTTGAAGGATTCAAGGTAATGCGGCTTGAGTTCTTGTTGAGATTGTGTCTACTTTTGTGGCAAAAGTTCTGAATATCTTCTGAGTGTGGCTACAATTTGTTCCTGGCCAGTGTTAGTAAAACCTCCATCACCATATTTTGGAAGTAAAGAGTTTTTTTACCTTTTTACGTCTAAGTTTGGTTGTTATTTTCTATAAACCTGAACCACTGACTGAAAGCAAAGAATGTGGAAGCAAAATATACATCAAAACTGATATGCTAGGAATCAAAAAATTTTTCCAGACTCATAATGCCAAACCAAAACAAAGCCTTTTTACCATTTATTTCAGGTGACAAGTGGAGTTAGAAAAGTAAAATATCCCATTTTTTCAGCACGGGATTTGCAAATCATGTGATAAGAGTGCCTTCATGGTTTGCTAGCCAGCCTCCATTTGAATTGAGCCCCAGGCCTGGCTACATTACTTACATTGTGACTGTGTGAATCACTTCACTTCTATATATTTTAGTCATCTTTGTACAGATGTTGAGAGACTCTAGGAAGTTTTGTAGGTTTAGATTGTAAGAAGTATTAGAAAAAATAGTTATTCATAACACTGGCTTATGTATGCAGTTAAATTTCTGTGTTATTGAACCATGTGGACATAAGCTTTTTGTCTGACACATGTTGTTAGAGTAGAATGAAGTGTCATTGTGCTATACAAATGAGGAATGATAGTTTAACAAATTGCAGTTCAACCAACCACAGTTCAGTTTATGCTTAAATGCATATTAAAAATAATAAACTTTAGATTAAATGCTCCTTATCCTACAACTAAATGTGAAACCACTTTGTTAATGGTAACTGATGTTTATAGGTGCTCCTGGCATCAGAGCATGGGGATCCAAACTAAAAGGCTTTAGTATGCCTTTGTGCACCTGAGCTATATGAAAGACGACTTCAAAAGATACTTCTGTACAGCTGGTAAAAGAACTGTGTGCATTTGTCTAAATCATTCTGGTGTAGTGACTGAGCAAGAATACCTCCCAGGGGACTGCGACAGAAAGAAGAAACTTTAGTTCTGTGTAAGCAAGAAAAGCTTGGCCAAGATGTGACTGAAACAGGAGAGAAACTATTTGAGATAGCAGGAGAGAAAACTGTTTCCTCTCTAGCAAACTTCACTTAATATAACTTAAAAGAAGGTGTGCTTACTGACTTTCAGTAGGGATTTCAAATCTTTATCAGCAGTTGGGTTGATAGAGAATATGTTTGTACCTACTGAGATTGCAAGTCATATTTCCGAGCTTTAAAATTAACTAAGCACAGTTCTTTCTCTTGCACTTTCTCCCTTCATAAAATTCCATATATATCTATCTATATACCTTCCAGCAAGGCATTGATTTGCTGCGGGGACACCTGATTGCAGCCTTTCAGTACTTAAAGGGAGCCTAAAGGAAAGATGGGGACAGACATTTTAGTAGGGCCATCTGTGACAGGACAGGGGGTAATGGTTTTAAACTAAAGGAGGGTAGGTTCAGGCTAGGTATAAGGAAGAAATTCTTTACAATGAGGGTGGTGCAACGCTAATGGGTTGCCCAGAGAGGTAGTGGAGGCCTCATCCCTGGAAACATTCAAGGCCAGGTTGGATGGGGCTCTGAGCAACCTGATGTAGTTAAAGGTGTCCCTGTTCATTGCAGAGGGGGTTGGACTATGTGACATCTAAAGGTCCCTTCCAACCCAAAGCATTCTGTGATTCTATGATTGTAAGGAAGCTCTACACAACCAGCTGAAAAAAAGCTTAGCTAAGATGATGTGAGAAAGAAGAAAACGGGGACTGAGCAGATCTCTTCTCTCTGTGGTGAAGAAAATACTACAGCTGAGAAACTCAAGCTTTCTGTTCATGATCCAAATAAAATCTGCTTTCCATCTAAGGCTAGATTCAAAGTTGTCTGACATTGAGAAAGAAGTGCCTACTCCACTGTAGGAGCTATGTATATGTATATAGCCATGCATCCACGCCAGCATTTTTCCCATTTACTTATTTAAGTAAAAATTGATTTCCTGGGATGTCTGTGTGTATGTGTGTGCCTGTCTATGTACACCAAGTTTTATTTGATAAACCTTAGACCTTTATACCATAAAGTTTTGGCTTTAAGCATGTATTGATCCTCTGTTCTTTCCCCCTCCTGTTGAGTTAATATTGGTTTATGCAATCTGTTTTCCTAGGTCATGCAATTTTAATGTAGAACCCTTCCATCTTCAGCCTCTTCCTTCTTGCTATCACCCTTGCTTAATATATATTATTTGTGCAGTATGCTCCTGGTTCGTAGGTGTCAGCGTGCCATTCAGTGCCATAAACATGTAGCATTAATTCCAGAATAAGCTACTCCCGCAATAAAGAGCTACCTTGCAAGAAAAAACATCCGTCAAAATAGCAAACCATATTATTACTAAAGAAAAGTATCAGAACAAAGTCTTTTCAAGGGATCCCAGAGGGCTGGAAGACCCCTATTCGAAACAAACAGCCTTTAAAATGAAATCAGGAGGAGAGTGAATAGCTCCCACACCACCATTAAGAATAAAGCTTTCAAAAATACTTGTGGAGGCACTACAAGGACTTTGTCCCAGGGGCTGTGTGCTATGCTCTTTGCCTGAATTTCACACTCGGGACCTTCAACTGAGAATGTTTTGCCTTAATTCAGTCTTGACTGATCCAACAATGGAGTTAAATAAGCAGTACTAGTCAATAATCAAGCAGGGCATAAGGTATAGCTATGTGTAAAGACTTGCTGCTTTGAAATGCAATGGAAGTACTGAAGAGTTCAGTAGCAAAATAAGATAAACATAATCCTGCATCCAGGAGAAGGCAGAATCTGACAGTGATTTTACCAAAGTATTGTGATTTTTTTGAAAAGCTTAAAAATGAGAAGTGGAAAAGTTTTTATGATCAGCCACAGCCCATGAATGAGCAAAAGAGAGAGCATGCTATTTCTGGCTGTACTTTTTGCAGGGAGGAAAAGCTCTGATGGTCTCAGCCTTTCAGGACAGAGTGGTGTTGACAGAAAGATGTTGTATTCTTTCAGTAGATGTAATAAAAGTGCAACAACTTTATTTCCTATTTGTGTCAATGGAAGTGGAACAGAGAGCTCTGCTCTCCATACAACATTTGAAGAGTTGCTGTTTTCCGAGTTTGGGATTCTGCCTCTTGCACAATCGAGCATATGTCACAGTGTGCACTATTTCATATGAGATCTTCAAATTGAGATGTTAATATGGTGTACAGAAAATACACGCCCTGGTGTCAATGTTTTATAGTCATCTTGAAGGTCAGATAAGATTCTGGTGAGTCCTTTCTGAGCTATTTCTGTGCTTCATTGCACAGTGCACATATGCTTATCTTTTTATTATTCTATTATACTGTTTTACTATACTATTACTGGTTGAAATTAGGATAGAATGGGAGGGGTTTAGTATACCAAACATAATCTTTGTAACTTTGATTAGATTTTTTTATATACTGATGAAAATGGAGCCACAACCAAGCATACCTTTAGGGAATAATGATATTATGTATATCTCCAGTGGAGGTATTTTTTAATCTAAGGGAGCAACATCTGTATCCATCACTCATCAGCCTTTAGCATTAGTAAATAAGCTAGCATGTCTCAAAACCCCCAAAAGTTCAGGAGGCTCAGAAGTGAGAGAGCTCTTGGCCCAATGCCTATTGGCATTCCTTTTTCCTATTAACATCAAAGAAACAAAGAAATAGATATTAACTGTGTTCTTGTAACAGGCAGAGGTGATAAATATTTATTTATGTGCTAAGGGGAGATGAAGTCTGGTTGTGCTGTTCTTCTCTACCTCCTGGTCCTCATCTCCTCTGCTGCTCATGGTAATGACCTCTGCTGTTGATGCTGTGGGTTTCGGTGCACTAGGGATGGTGCAGCTCCCTGGTCGTATGCTTCTGTAATCTTTCTTGTGTTCTAGGAGTAAAGTAACAAGAAGTTTTCAACTAATTGATACTCATGCTACTTCAAATCTGCTGAACATCTGTCCAGGCTTTAATCTGTGCCATAGATGTGTTGGGAGCAGAAGTGGAAGTTTCCTTTGGAAGCAGTGGATGTGACATTAGTTTGAGTGGAGACAGAGGATAACATCTCTTGAGCAGTTAAGAAAATTCTGAAGGGCAATAGTGTAGGGTTGCACATGTAGGTCTTGGTTAGAACTGCTGGTTCACCCACCCTCTGGAAATGGCCTAAAGAAGGTCAGAAACTCCAAAAACATATGTGTGTGTGCTTTGAGGTGGAGAGGCAAACAATATTCATGCCATCAAAACCTGAAATGTCAGAGTAGGAATCTCTGCCCATTGCAGGAACTGTGGGGCTATCTTAAAATCATCTCCAGGTTTTTTTTGTTACTGTTTTCTCTAGTGTTTACGTGAAATAAAAGACATTTAGCATCTGCTTCTTTTGATATGGTCGTCTATCCTTTTTTTCTGGTTTTAGCTCTCCCTTCCGTATTTTCTCAGAAACACTTTGCCTTGTGTGTTGATGGTGGTAAAGTGCTCCAATGGAGGAAGTATTTTATGAACACTTAAGTGTTATCTGTGCTGCATCCTTCCAGATGTCTCAGAACCCTGGACATTGGCATAAGGTATTTTCAGAGAGAAATGATTTCACTCATTTCAGCTTTTTTGGTAATGAATTATATCTAGAATTACAAGCTGAGAATTGCTTGCCCCGAATAGTTCAAACTTTGATCTAAGGCTTTTTTAGCTCTTACTCCTGTGGAGTGCAGCTATTTTGCTACCTCATGCTGATAACCCTGATCCACATAAAGGAGACTTAACCTGAATCATCAGTTTCCTAGAGATGTACCAAACAAGCTATGCTTAAAAAAGTCACATTTGAAAAAGGGTCAAAAATAATCTCAAATGGGTAATTATTTTAAATTAGGAGTCACAGGGGTGTGGATATGGGGAAAATGAGATTATTTTTCTATTTTCTAGTGCCTTAATAAACGAGCACTGCCAGGATGGCTGTGGCATTTGGTCCTATAGCACATGACACTTGTGTGCTTGGATGTGTTGATAACCCAGATGCTTATAAAAATTTTCAAGGAGATAATCTTCCACCCTGTAGAAGGGAATTTACTGAATATAGTCCGGATAATTTTATCTACTTGGAATAGGACTATGGTGTTCTGCTGTCCACAAGTTTCCATGATATGACTGAGCTAAAATCTTTGCTCTAGATAGAGAGAGAAGTTGTTATTAGGTAATTATTCCTTTATGATAGAGCCACACACTAATATTGGGGGGTTAACTGAAACACTGTACAGCTAAGAGTGTATTTTTCCAAGTGGATACAGCATGCCCTGAAGGATGTACTTTTAAATGATAGAGAAATAAGAGGTACTTTCTGGCTTATGAATTGGGGACTATCAGCTGAGGCAAAATTCCCATTTCATTCATGGATGAATGGGGAATAATTTTTGTAAGAGGATAGTGGTGTATGAATCAAATGTTTTGCTTCTCCTTGACAGGAAAATCTTTGTAATTACAGATGGGCCATGCTTCAGTTGCCTTACATTTTCAGCAAATGACATTGAATATCAGTGATTCTGCCATATCTGAAGGAAGTGGTTGGAAGCTGCAATTCTGCAGAATGACTGCATATTCTGGAGTCTTAAAATTTTTCAGTTATTTTGGTATGAGATGGGGAATTTTGGGTTTTAAAATGCTGCTAAATTGAAGAAAGGGAAGGCTTAGGGGTATTGAAAGAAATGCTTCCAAAGACAATGATGTAATTGAGGGAGAGGCAAGCTAGATAATGCAAAACTCTTAAAACGATGATCCTCCAAAATGAGCAAGTCTTTCTGAAGGGGTTCTGGGGAGAGGAATGTTAATGTGGACCATCTGTGGCAAAAGATCTAGTTAGCGGTGTCCTGATCTAGTCAGCGGTGTCCCTGCTTACTGCAGGGGGGTTGGACTAGGTGACCTCTAGGGGTCCCTTCCAACCCAAAACATTCTATGATTCTATGAAAAGGTGATCTGTGATGGGCCTCAGAAGAGATACTCCAGTGTAGGGAGCACAGTCCAGGACCAGAAGGCTGGAAAGGTAAGATACAGGGATGGGCAATAGGAAGATGATGAGTAGAAAATTGATTTCTGGTGACAGACACTATTGCAGCAGGAACAGCGTTGGGCTAGAGCTGCATAAGTGTCAGCAAGGACCTTTAACTAGAATGTTGGATGCAGGGGGCTGAGCAGATGCTAACAACTTCAGTATTGACTTTGAACTACAGCCTTAATATCTTTGTAGAGTGAAGAGAAGTTTGCTTTCTGGCTGTTTTAAAACCCCATGACTTTCTATTTTACAACCCACCTTTAAACTCTGAAAAAATAGCATGCTTCTGCTTTTTATACTTTACTATAAACTATGGAAGTACCATCCCCTCCGCTTTTTCTAAACCTTTTTCATGTTGGAGCCCTCTCTTCTGAACAGACTCTGACCCAAAGCATGGGGTGCTCCTTGTCGCTTGCTTTACCTCTGACATTGACTGTTCTTGGGTGCTTGTTCCCAAGGTGCTCACTGGATCTTTCAGCCACCTGCTTTCTGGTGGGTAACATCATGATAGGAACAATGAAGAAGTACGTAATACAGCAAGAGTGTGGTTAAAATAAACAATAAGTTCTGTCTTCCCCTTCAGCCCCTTAATTTTGTTTGCTCTCCTTCTGGCATGGGAATTTTGTTTTAATTAATCTTCTGAGTCAGTGAAATCTGATTTCTACCCAGCCTGTTGATGGACATAGGGTGGGAGAAAGGATATATAAGTGGCTCTCAGGTGTGCCTTGTGTGTCCTTGTTACTAGAGGCTGTTTTGGCTCAGAGCTAGAGCTCCTGCGTTGTAGTTTCCATTTCCCAATGTGACTGGAGCCCATGACAGTCACCACGCACTCTTGCCCACCAGCAATATTGGTCTGCGGAGAGCTGTGCTGCTTGTCAGACTCTGCACAAGGTTCGCTGCCATTCAAATAAAATCTGATTCTCTCTAGGAAGCCTTTATTTGAAAGGACTGCCACATACCTGGTGGCTCCAGAATCTGCTGGGAATTCTCAGCATGCTGTCAGCCTGCTCCTAGTGAGCTGGCCACCCTGTCTGCTTCAGGCAAGTCTGGAATATCATAAAGTGTTTGTTTCTGAAAGTATTACTTAATTACTGATATCTAAATGGCTATGCATACTCTTGGATGTGATACATCTATCTCTAGGTCCCATATCTGAAGCTTTATTTTAAAGCCTGATAAGGAGTGTTTGTACACATATGCTCAATTCTAGTAGTTTTAAGAAGCTCTGGTGGAACTTGTTTGTCTTATTGCAGTCGTTTTTTGTTTTTTCTTTTATAATTTGCTTTTCTTCCCCCTTCTACTTTCCCCAATAGAAGTGGTGATAATGGACATGAGAGTGCCCTGAGTATTTATACAAATCTCACTGCTGACCCTGGGTGAGGGTTTCCTGGTTGCACTGAGGTATTAGTTTCTCATCACCCCTACTATTATCTAAACCAGTTAAAAATAAGTATGGAGATGCCAATACATATTGAAATCAGGAGGCGCGATAACAGTGCAGTTCTTGCTCATCTTTCCCACAGCATTGGGAACCTGCATTTTGCTGCTTCCCTGTCATGTCAGCTCCTTTGGACACTCACTATTTGTCTTTTACTCTGCCATTCGCTGTGGTTGGTGCTTGATAGATGAAATTCAAGTTCTTCCCATAGGCCTCTACAGAGCAGACTGATGATGACTCTGCAGGATAAGCTCTTTAGGACAAGGACTGGCTCTTGACTACAAAATCTTCACTGGCTTGATCTTTTGCATGATGATGAGTGAAGATGATGAGCACCTCGCTTTGAGTAAGGCACAAAAGGAGAAACCATGGAGTTTCTCATAGCTGACTGAGACAAGGTCTAAGTCCTCATGTCAGCATCTCTATAAATGTCAAAACCTTTAAGTATTCTTTTCTGGTTCATGCAGAGTAAAATTTTCAAGACACATTCAAGAAGTTAGGAGGACACTCCTGTCTTTAACTGAGCAGCACTTTTGAGATGTGAGGGTCAGGATGTTCTGTCATTGCGTATGAAATATAATAAATAAGCCTTAATGCAGCAACTGGATGCAGAGTGTTCAGTTGTACATGCTCAGCTGAAGACATGCTACTGTTGCTGAGTAAATGGCTATGGCTTTAGTGCTTACATGTCTTAGAAAGCAAACTTATTTAGGATGATTATTTGTAAGAGTGGCTGGATGAGGATAAAGACACAAGAAATGTTGGGATGGGAAAATAACGGAAAGGAGTTACCTCAGCTAATGCTTCCCACTCTGGTTTCTCTCTGCTGCCCCACCTTGATTAATCTCATTCTGCTCCCAGCTGCTTCCACCTGGAAGAGAAAAGAGCAGAACCGCTTCTTTATGGTACTTGCAAGTCACTTGTGTGGCTTAGAGGTCTTTTGGTTTTTATAATCTTTATAAATGCAATCTTTGTATTTTATTTTTTCCTTGCTCCTCTTCAGTATTACACTGTTTCCTTCGGGGATTTCCTTCAGGGATTGACCTTTTTTCTGCTATCTTTTGTCTGAGGTGGCTGTCGTTCTTAAGATACCTCAACAGTTAGTTGGAACAGTCCTTGCCATTTGAAATGAAAATGTTTCTCTTTATGCTTCTTTTTCTTATTTTTATTTTAGAGCTCTCGATTCTACCTGTGAGAGTGATTGTATTTTTAGAAGATGTTTGCTTATTGCTTTTACATTCTTATTAAACTGTATCAGCTTCCGCTGCCCTTAAACTTGACCAGGATCAATTTCAAATATATGCCCTCTGTCTCTTAAGTATTTCTTCTTTCTGTAGTGGGCTTTTCCATACATCAGTGAGGCAAAATTGTACTTCCATAGTTATTTTACATTAGCTCAAAGCCAAGCTTCCAAATGTCAAAATCCTTTGTGTTCTTCCTTCAGTTCTTAGTTTCTCTGAGCGCTCAATATTAGATAATGTCTCTCTGTGGGCTCAGTATGATCTCCTACCATCATTGCCCTTATTGTGCTCTTAGATGATGAAAGTAAACAATATAATTCATTGGCTGCTTTCACTCTGCAGACTGCTTTATTATGTAGACAAGCCAGTGAATATTCATAACCCACACATAGTGCTTATCTACCTTTTTTACCCATTTTAGCGCATATACTGGAAGTGTTACCTCCACACCCAAAGACACATTTGAGCCTTAAATATTTTCTTGACTCCATTTTTAATTCCCGTCTGTAGTGCATATTTGGCTTCTTTGTGTAGTGTATTATGATAGGGTGTGAACATTCGGAATGTGTGTTTTGGGAGGAGTGGAGCAGTGAGGGCTGCATTGGCTTTGATAGAGCAAAACGCCACCTTCAGTAGGCTCTGGCGCTTTAACGTATTTAGTGACCCATCTAGTTCATTCCCTTACAAATCCTTAATGATGAAAACTTTTATGTTGTTTAGACCTTTTCTGTTACCTTGTGCATCATGATGCATTAACCTCTCTTTGCTGGGTGTTTTTTTTTTTTTTTTCTCTCTCCAGGTTTACACCCCTGGAAAAGCATTCTCACTCAGGCCAATTTCAGTTAATATAAGAATTAAGTTTTACCTGACATTTATTTAAAATAATTTACCTAAGGAGCAGAAATAATATCTGGAGCTAATTTCACTGATATTACCCAGGGCTGTATATAAATCACTAAGTACATTTAATTTCCTCGACCACTAATTTTGCTGTTCTCTCTAGAAGCGCTGACCAGGGCCAGAGCAACCATTATCCCAGACTTCCATGAGACAGTCTGTTATTTTTACTTGAAGCAGGATCTATGATAAATTAACTTCATTAACTTCAAGCCAGTGCCCAACTCTTGATTTCTAATCAGCTTTTTATTTTGCTCAGAGATCACTAGCTGCTAAAGCATAACATCAGTCTTCAATCAGAAATTAAATTCATCTCTCCTTTCAAAGCTTAGCGGCAAAGGGCCTCTTCTGAAGCTTGCTTGAAGCGGGTTTAGCTTATGAGCTCCTGTTCTTTAGACCCCCCTCTTCCATCAGAAGTCACTGTCTCCAGAGCCCTGCCAGCAGTCCACGTTGTGCAAACAACCCACTGCAAGCAGAGTCCTCAGAATTATTTCAAGCAGTCTGAAGGGTTTGGACTGGTATCTTTGCATTTTGGCTAATGCAGAGGAGGGCAAAATCACATGATTCACACCAGCAAAGGTGCAGGTGACAACAGTCTCATGCCTTGTCACCAACAGGCCTTAATGGCCCCGCTCAACCTCATCTAGGATCCCTGGCCACATCCTCTACCCATAGGACTAGGGCCTTCGCTTAAGTTCAGACTTAGGGACCTAGTCCTTGCACTACATTGTAGTGTGGAACCTAGCTGTTCCTAGGTCTGTTTCAAGATCGTTGTTTGAGTTTCCTGAACTGACCTTGGACTTGACTTTGTCCCTCACATCTCCCTGATGATCACTGGACCATTGATAGGACACGTTGCTATCACCACCCATCTCTGGTGCTGCGGTGCTGAACCCTGTCAGTGGGCTTACTGCCCAGCTTGTGTTGTGGCCACTGCTAGCTCTTGGCTCACCATCACCTTAGGGAGCAGCCCCCGACAGTTATACAGTAATAATAAATAAGATTTTATGCTTTATCCTTTAGGACTTCAAAGTACTTTTTAAGAAGCAGCATGGTTTTATCTACTTCTGAGATAAGGAGGAGATAACCAGGTGGCGGTCATGCAAGTGAAGTGGAGATGCTGATGAAGAGCAAGTACCTATTTCTGATTTATCAAGTGACAGGACATCTACCATGCCAAGCACATGAGGCTGAGCTTTATTTCTTGCGGCCCTCTGGAAGGGTTGGCTCTGACAGGTTTTCACATACTCATTTCCCTCTCAATGCTCCTTCCCTTCTGGCACGGGAGAACTGGGATGCTGCTGGGCTCTGTTGTTGCCTGTTTGCTCATCTGCTGAAAGGCGATTTGAGAGACAGAGGCTGTCAGCTCTGTGACTAGAGCCAAATCCAATTGACTGAATTTTGGTGCTGCATTCTTTGCTTTTGTAATTTAATAGGGCTGTGTTGATTTAGCAGTAAATTTAGCTTTTTGGCCTCTGAAAATCACCATTCCAATACAGGTGAAATTTTTAGGCTGCTGAAGCTGACAGCATGGCAATTTGGTCTGTAGCCCAATCGCTAATCCTTGGAAACAAAAGAATCAGTAGAACTTTCAGTACTAGTAATGACTTAAATAAAACATCCGTATGCTGTGCCCCTTTAATATTATTATGATTTATCAATAGATGAGTGGAAATGGATGTATTTAGTATCTTCTGGGATTCATTTGGGATTTTTCCTTAACTTAGCTATGTGATTTTGCCCTAGTTTCTGGAGAAGGTTTTGCTGACATTGTAGGATATGAAAGGCCAATAAGCTGTTGTGCTGAGAGGTGTTCCATCTTCATGGGGAGCAGATGACGCATCTGAAGGAGGTGAGCCTGAGGAATGGCTCTGCTAGGACATGCCGCATTGGATAGTGCTTGCCACCAACTCCCTTGCTACAGGAGGTTTTAATTCATTCTGGCAGTGATGACTGATGCTTCCAAAAGAATCTCAGGGTATATTAACTTCCCTGAGGAGACAGAAGACAATGCAGGCTTGATCCTCAAATTTTTTGGAACTGAATGGGGAGTTGGATTACCCTGCAGTAACAAGATTTGAGTAGGTTTTGCTGTTCTGTGTAAATCCTCAGAGAAATGGTACTGCCAGAAGTCCTCATCAAGAACAACAACAGTTGTTTCAGAAGTTAGAAGCCTTCTAATGACACGCACTTAAACCATGATCTTGTCTTCTCTCTTTACCTTTGGATGTACTATAGGATCCTAATGCCCGTCATCCAGATAATTTAAGAAAACACCAAAGCAAACCAGAAAAAATTAAAATGAAGTACATAAAAAAGATCTTTAATTAAAGAAAGAGATCTTGTTGAGATGATGGACCTTCCAGGGAGGTGACACTGAGTTGAGGTGACAGAGAAAGGTCCCTAGTTTTTTTTGGCTGGAAGTGATGTAGTTGTCCTTGTTTTATGCTCTTCAGTCAGGGTGCTGATGAGCAGTGAGGGATGTTGGTCTGATCATCACTGCTGCAGCAAGGGCAGGAAAGTGCAGAAAATGCTCATCCCTTCTCATCTCAGGCTGTGGAAACTCACTGCAGACCTGATCATCGAGGCACTCGTGTTAACATAGCGTGTGTGTGTGAATCAGAGAAGGCTTATTTATTAAGGTTTCAAATGCATTAAAGTTGTGAGCAGATGAGATCAGGAGATACAGTTAGGCTTTCATAACTTAGAGAATAGAATTATTTAGGCCATTTGCTAGGAAAAAGGTTTAGATCTTATACTGCCTGGCAAGTTAAAAGGTCTCTGTATCAGAGACAGCTGTAAGTTCCTGAGGAGACAGACGAGTTAGACTAATCCTGTGGTGAAGGGCAACGGGCATTTCCTTAATAAAGAATAAAATTTTTTTTGTTAGATTTCAGTCATATATTATCAGGGGAACTTAGAAGGACATTGTTAAATTACCCACGTACTTAGTTCTTTGTGTTGAACACTTTAAAAATTCAATCTTTTATTTCTCCTTTATAGTGTTTTATGGATTAGCAATGTGAAAAAAAAAAAAAGTGTTGTGACTATAACAGGGCCTTATAATTATCTGTAAAAGCTGGTGGGGAATAGGAAGGCTTAGAATCTGAGTGAGGCTCAGAATTACCTGGGAGAACTTGGGTCACAGTCATTCCCATCACTGGTGCTCCACTTCCACCCTTCCTAATGGCAACTGGGAATCTTTCAACCCTGATTTACCCTGGAAAATGTGATTCACTTAGATCTAAGGTTTCAACAAGCTTTTACAGCCTAATTAAAAGAGATGGGGATATAAAGACACAGTATGCGGATGCCAAAATGGGGCGTTTGTTCAACAAACCATGTCCTCTGTGAAAATAGTGTTCAAACTTTGCAGTGCCTGAATCCCAGTCTCACTTATTGGGGGTAAGGACAGAGCTCTGATCACTTCAGAAAAGCTTTCAAGCCTAGGACATGAACGTGTGCTCTATCAAGCTGTACCAATGAACAGAAGTGACTACATCTTCTGGCTGCTGGAGCCAGGTCTGCTCTCCAGCTGTTCGGATAGGAGCAATTTGTTCCAGGTCCAGGGGAAGTCCCTTATACCTTGCAGTAAGTAGAAGTACCTTTTCCTAGGGATTGCTGGTGGCTTCCTGCATCAGCATGAAGTGGCAAAGTAGGGGAAGACTCTCCCCCCCTTCAGGATGTGAGTGGAGTTTGGGATGGAAAATGTGGCCTTAATACAAACCTTCACCCTCTTACATGTCACTTGTCTACAGCTGCCCTGAGTAGATGCTAAAAATGAAGTTCGACCTGCATTAAATTATCTGAGAGCTCCTCTTTGAATGGGATTATCTTAATAACCCACTGAGAACAGCAGCTGCTACCTCAGAGGAGACAGGCCCACCTACCCCAAAGTTTGTTAAAGCATGAGCTGTAACATTTTTTGGCACTTCTTGTAAAAGCACCTGCTGTCTCCCAGATTTTAAAGCTTTACATCCAATGGATCAGATGACAGCTCAATGAATAGAATTTTTGCCATTGCTAGTCCAAGGCTGCAGACTCTGTATTGACCCAGTGGTTGGTGCAAGGGACTCTCTGGACTTGCTCCAGACAGGCTGATTTTGGCTGTGATTGTCCAGTAGTCAGGTGATCATGGAATCGTTTGGCTTCGGTTTAGCTTTATTTCATACTAATAGCAAGCAACCGTCTGTAAAACCAAAAGATTGTGTAGCAGAGTGAGAAGGCAAGGTGATGTTGGAGGTTCCAGTCAGTTAGCAGTCACTACAGGAGAGTTGCTTTGCCTTTGGGTAAAGCCAGTGTAGAGGTAACAGAATGACCCAAAACCCCCCCAAACAAATAATTGGGAACCAAAGGAAAGAAAGACCATATAAACGACTCTGTCAAAAAAAAAAAACCCAAAAAAAATAAAAATGACCCTTAGTAGATTTGAGGACTGAGGAGGAAGAAGGGACTGACACTGTGAACATTGAACTCCTACCGGTGAAGACATCTGTATGCTGATGACGAGTGCACTCTGCTCAGGGAAAACTGAAGCTATCAGGCAGACAGACACTGGAAGGGTGAATATAATACCATAGAAAAGGTACAGATAATAGATATTACTAAGAAGATTTTTGTGTATGTAGCAGTCTTAACTGTATGAGGCTTTTCTGTATTATTGTGGACCTTGAGTGTTAGTATTATTGCAGTTAATGACTAATAATTAGTGAATTTTAAATTAGTTTGGCAAGATATTAATTAAACTAACAATAAAATCTTAACACTCTATATAGGATGATACTTTTTGGCCTGTACCCAGATTCTGAAAGTACCAGTCAGAAGTTTCCCACAGCCTCCCTTTGGTTGCAAGTACTTCAACTTGCCAGAAACTTTTAAACTCATCACTGCTTTGTTGTTTGTTTTCTTTTTTTTTCCCCCCCTAGCCCTGCTACTTAACATGCCTGAGGAGTACAGTTTCCTTTTAAGTGCCTGAACCCTGTGAATGGCATGGGTTGTATTGTTGTCCCTCCAAAAATAGGATTTTTCTCATAATTAAGATTCATGGCAACTGCAGAGGTCTGCATTTCTAGAATGTATGAAAATAAACATGAAAAACGGTGAAAACAATGTAAGGGGATCTGAGTGACACAGGCCAGGGAATTCTCGTTGCTGTCTTGGCTGTCATTCTGTCTTCCTCACACTGCATGATCTGACATACCCTCTGATACTGATCTAAAGTTGCTGCTTTTTTCTTTATTCTCAGGCTGTGCTGTAATAAAGGGGGAAAAAAGGGAAAGAGTCAATCAAAATCACAATTTTGTTCCCATTCTTTGGAGTAAGAAGTGAATTTATTGCCCCTCACAGCCATGTGTTGTAGCTAGAAAGATCTCTCAAATTGTATGGGTTAAATTGCTAATTGATTGACTCATGTCAGAGCTGCTGCCCCCAACGCAGAGCAGCAGACCCATACTGAAACACATCTGTGTCTTCAGCGGCTGCTATGGTTCAAAATCTGTTGTCTCTGTTCAAATATCTTTTTTTGTTGTCTCTGGTGCAGACTGAGATGCTGTGACTCCTGTGGTGGCCACTTGGGCATTGTGGCCTGTCCAATGTATCCTTCTCACTGAGGGGAACAGCAGATACCAGTGTCTTAAATTGCCACAGCAAGGTTCCTCAGGTGCTCATCTGCTGGGGCCAGGCTTGTGCTGGGCACAGAAGCTCCTGAGGAGCTGCTCCACTATCCAGGGCTGCAAAATTTATTTCATTCCAGACTTCCAGCAGCTGAAGATGCCTTTATAACAGGGTTTCACATGGGACAGATAATGCTGTTTTCCAGGCTGCATGCCAGGGCTTCTCTTTCTATTCTACCAGAGAACATGTAGTCACTGCAATGAAAATATGGTGGTAAATACACGTTTCCATATATTGTATTTCAGCATAGTAACACTCAAGCAGATAAACAAAGTATAGAGTTTCTTTCTGTTTGTGTTGCCTTGTGCATGTTGGTGTTAATGTTTTGAGGGCAAGGAGTGCTGCACTACACTTCAGGAATTATAGCAGCACAGCTTATGATTTCTTTTCCTTTTTATGTCACTGTTGTGGTTTAAGCCCAGCTGGCAACAAAGCACCACACAACCGCTCGCTCACCCCCTTCCTCGGTAGGGTAAAAGTGAGAAAACTTGTGTGTTGAGATAAAGACGGTTTAATAGGTAAAGCAAAACAAGGGATTAATTCACTCACTCCTTCCCATGGGCAGGCAGGTGCTCAGCCATCTCCGGGAAAGCAGGGCTCCACCATGTGTAACGGTGACTTGGGAAGACAAAAGGCTTAACTATGAACGTCCCCCCCCTTCCTTCTTCCCCCAGCTTTATATGCCGAGCGTGACGTCATATGGTGTGGGATATCCCTTTGGGCAGTTGGGGTCAGCTGTCACAGCTGTGCCCCTTCCCAGCTTCCTGTGCACCCCCAAGCCCACTCACTGGTGGGGTGAGGAGCAGAAAAGGCCTTGACTCTGTGTAAGCACTGCTCAGCAGTAACAGAAACATCCCTGTGTTATCAGCACTGTGTTCATTTTCCAGAACATAGCCCCGTACTAGCTGCTATAAAGAAAATTAGCTCTATCCCTGCCAAAACTAGCACAGTCACTTGATTTGCTGACCTTAATCCACAGATTCTGGTTTCTGAATTAATCTGTGAAAAAATTGCAGAAAAAGCCTCTTTCCTTGAAATAGGCTTGGCCCTCATGATATGCATTATTCCTTTACTTCCCGTCAAGGACAAAATCACAAAATTATTCAGAAGCTGCAGGGAAAACTAATGGCATCTTCAGTGACTGGTGGGGTTTTTTTGTTTTGTTTTAATTAAAGAACTATAGGAAGAGTGGACATATATTAACTGCTTGGGACTTCACCAGGGGAATTTGCATGTTCCTTTCCTCATTAACTTGTGGATTACATAAATCAGGGATGTTGCAAAGTGCTCATGGAACTTGGTGTTCCTTCTCTCCCTTCCCTGCTTTTGGAAAAGATGAGCTGCTATGCGTCTGTCATACTAAAACATGCCTCCTGGTAATAGCTGTGAGCTATTTTAGTGTGCCTACGTCTTGCTGTGGAGGAATTCAAATACCTCCTCCAAGCACTTTTGAAGCTTCTTTATTCATTACTGTCAGCAGTGTGGGGAAACTGGTTTGAAAAATTACTCCAAACAAACATAAACCAAGTAAGGAGATGCAGTAGGAAAGAAACACAAAATATTAAAATTGCATTTTACATTAACCTACATTGAAGTAGGTTATTGTGGGTTTATCACATAAGGTAACATTTGACCTGCGGGAAAAACCATAGAACCAGTTTTCACATAAGGGCTTTTTGTCTGTCCTGAAATACAGATGTTGGCAGAGTGGTGGGTCCTACTCTATGAAAGCAAACATGCTCCTTAGGTAGGTCTGCAAGTCGTGTTTGAACTGAGTGAGCTGAACCATCTCTGAGGAATGTTCTTCCCGACCCTGGTGTCTCCTAGTAATAACCTGTGCAATCAATACAGCTCAATATTCAATGACTCGTTGTCCTGGGTTGTGAGAAGCACCATTTTATTTCATAGTGTTAACCTTGATTTGCATAAGGTCCTACTGCAGACTGAAAAAACAGGTCTGGCACTTAACTATATGGAGTTTATGGAGTAGCAGAGACTGTCATAGGATTATGTCAGGGATGGTTGTTCCTGTGTTTAGTAGTTATAAAGAGATAATTGGTTTTTTTGGCTTACTGTAGTGAAACTTTTTGAATGGGTTCTCAAAGGCCATAATATACCTGGATTTAATTGCAGCACGTGAGGACAGAGATCGATTTTCCTCTTTCTCTTACATGGCAATGACTAATGGATTTGTTACTGGGTTAACCATGTGGCCCACTTGCTCTGTCCATATCTGACAGTAACAGGCAGTACCTTGTGCTTCAGATGAACGTGTAAGGAAAGGTAATGCCCTCCCCTTCGATGTCATCCTAATCTCTAATTTGTAGAGTGTGGTTTATGCCTTGGGAAATCAGGGTTTATATCTTTCCCAGTTATTTGTTGTTGTTGTTACTGTTGTTCATTAACTGCCTTAAATAGCAGAGTAACATGTAAGATGGTGGCATATATGCTTAAAAATCCTGGACTCCTTTTGCCTTGAAATGGTACCAAGCATTTGCGTGAGTTATGACTGTTTCGGTGGATTTTAATATTTCTCACAAATACTCTCTGGACAATGCAATCTTTCTGTTTATACAGTCTAGATGAAACACAAGAGGAGTGCAAGCTTTCCCCCATTGGCCTATCATTATGCTACAAATCAGGAAAGGCCAATTTTAAATGCAAATTTTGTTTTTTGAAATGATTGCCAAGCTGAAATGTGCTGAGTAGTGCTGCCTGCCTTCTGAATGTTCAGAATGTGCTAGGTTTGGTAAAAGACTATAATTTTCTGCTATAATAATACAGCTGTCAGTGATTACGTGGTAGTCAAATTCATATCAACTTTCTCAAGAATTAGAAACAGTCCTACTCAACCCCAAAGACAAAGAGGAATAAGGAGGTAATTGCTGGATGATCATATAGCAGACTGTTTTGAAATGTTACCAAGAAGATATCAAAGATGTGAAGCTGAACCTGACTCTGTAGTCCCAGTTCTTGACTGTCAGGAGAAGACAGCAGAAGAAAGAGCTGATAATGGATTCAGTGGGGATGGCAGATCACCGCTGATTTGAAGATAGGAAACTAAATATAGTGGAAAAATGCAGGAAAAGATCTTCATAATGGTAGTCCTGGGTGCCATACAACAACCAATTCTAGAAAAAAAGCCTCATATTCAACTATTTTTTGACCATATGAATAACTTAATCTCATCATTTCACTTTTCTCATGTGAAAAAAATTTATTTTTTTCCAGCATAACTTTGAAAATCAAAATGTTTTAGCCCAAAAAATTGAGAATTTTTTCTTTTATATGGCTGAGAATGGAAATAAAACCAACCAAACAAAAAAACCTCCCCCAAACATTAAAAATACAATTTTCAGGAAAATATCTGCTGAAATGAAATTCTTTGAAATCCAGTTATGAGAAAACCATTGAAGTTAGCGGGACTACACACCCATGCGAAGAAAATGCCTAAATACTTCAACACTTTGTGCAATTTCTATCCATATCACAAATACAGCAGCTTGAAAACTTAGAAACAACTAATGAAAACAAAAGAATAAATGGAATGGGACCGTGATGAGCAGCAGAGAAGGCAGAGATGAAACCTGCCATATTAAAAGAGGAAAGCAATGACGTGGGTGAGGTCATTTCATTAGAATTAGGAAGAAGAAAAAAATCTTACACAGCATCCTGTAAGTTAATTAGCAGTAATGAAAATAATTGTTCCCTCCAGCTTGAAACTGTGGCTAATTACAATTAAGTGTTCATTACTAGCTAACATAATTAGACCTTCACTATGTTTCATAAATACATGGCTTAAATTATGCAGGGAGGGAGGAAGTGTCCTTTGTAGCACTTTCCTGTCTGTCTTTATCTCCTTTCCCATCTACTTCCACAGCTGTTTCTTAGTCTCCTTTCTTAGATGATCCCACTGTGTGTGCTAGACCTGATTATTGAGGCAATTTCTTGCCAAGCCTGAGACACTGATCCTGCCTGACACGAGGGACAAGCAGCATAAATGTAAGACCCAGCTTCACAGAGGGTTTCAGGAACTGCAACCTCACTGAAGCTGTGCTTTTATGCCTCTGATCCCAAATGAATAGTTTAAGTAATAAGCTTTTGTAAAATGAGGGAAGAAGGTACTAAAAAAAAATGAAGAAAAAACACCCGAAAACAAAACCCTAAAGATTTTCTGCCTTTCTAAAAATACAGTTTCCTTACAATAAAAACATCCGGTACTTTAGCTGATGTAGGCTACTGTATCTGCAGTGGATTTCTGTTGATTTTTATTTTCCACTGAGATCTGAAGGATAGCAACACAATGGTGCATTTCATTACTTCTGGACAGAAGTTGTAATGTTCTTTATTTCCATTTGGGGACAAGATATTTCCATTTGGGGATATAAGATACTCATTCTTCATCCTTTTCCTCCTGCATTCTACTTTAGATATATATTGCATATGAAAGTAGTTCCTTGTCCCTTTTCTCTCTCTTCCACCTTTAATTTCCTTGAGTTATGTAACTAAAAATTTATTCATTACACTAGGAAGCAGTCACTAATGTTTAGCTGATCTGATGGTTATCTGGCAGCTAGAGGATATACATGTTCTAGCATGTTGCTGTCAGAAGACCTGCTGCTTGTCTCACCAGCTCACAAGTGAGGTGGGATGTCACCTTCATCATCACGTGGTCTGTTCTGGTCATTAGCTCTGGAAGAGCTGGAGGTGACAGAGAGATTTGGGGGAGGTTATGGCTGAGCAAGGAGTGCAGCAATGCCTGCCTAGGGAGAAGGGATGGAGAATGGAGAGCTAATTGAGCGTAAAAACAGTGATGGAAAAGGCAAACGGTGGGAGAAGGAGGGAGAGTGAAACAGCTGGAGATGAAAAGGTCGTTCAGCAAAGTGAGCAAATAAGCAAACAAAGGAAACGCCACAGGCAGTGATTCCACTGGACTGAGCAAAATAAGCAAAACTGAGCCTGGTTAGCAGGTGGCAGGAGGCTGCAAGGATCCTGGGGTTCAGCAGGACCTGCCCTTCCCCTGCACTTAGCTACCTGAGACCTTTATGACTGATTTTGTCAAAACAGATTTCTCACATTGAATTCTGGTCCATTTTCAGTCTGGGCAATTCTGTTCTGGTAGTTATCCTAATATTGTGCTGATATTTCATTTTCTAATGGCTTCATTACTTTGCCTTACCTCCTGTCCTGATGTCTTGCATAGTGTTGCTGTGGACGCTTGAACTGCTGTTGTGTGTTGAGGTGAAGTGGCTTCTGCCACCTTAAAGTGCTTGTGGTTGCTCCCTGGGATGAGAAGCACAGATCAGCTCTATCTAATAAGGCTTTGCCTTTGTGTAAAGCCTTTCAACCTGAAATAGAAGTGATTGCATTATGGAGTAATGATAGAGTAAGGAATGGAACAGAGATCTCCTAATTTATAATCCCCTGATTTGGGAAACTCTATGTAATTTCACAGCTAAGCTTTAAGATGAAAGAAGGGAATGTCTTTTACAGACTTCTTAAACAGTGTATCCTGAAATGAAAAGTCATAAAGCCATGGAAGTTGGAAGGGGCCTCAGGAGTTCTTTAGTCCAAACTCCAGCTCAAAGCAAGGTCAGCTGGGCAGGAAAATCGGGCTATTCAAGGCTTTATCCGGTTAGACCCTAAAAATATTCAGTGACGGAGCCTGCACATCCCTGTGCAACCTGTGTCACTGCTTGACCATCCTAGGGTAAAAAAGTTTATCCTTGTGTCCAGGTGTAACATTTCTTCTTTCAATTTATGCCTGTTGCCCCTCATCCTCTCACAGTACTGTGAAGGGCTTGGCTCTATGTTCTATGTAACATTAATGGAGATAGTGGCACACTGCTATTCTTTCCCCCCAAACAATCTCTTCTCCAAGCTGAACAAGCCAAGCTCCCTCAGCCTCTCCTCCCAGGGCAAGTGTTCCAGATACCAATCATCGTGGTGGCCCTTCGCTGGACTTGCTCTAATTTACTGATCCCTAAGTTGTATTGGGGGCTCCAGAATTGGATGCCATATTCCAGATGTGGTGTGAAAAGCGCTGAGGATCACTGCCCTTGATGCATCAGCTGTGCTCCTGGTAATGCAGCCCAGGATGCTGTCAGCTTTCATTGCTGCCAGGCATCCCTGCTGACCCGTGTCCAATTTGTTGAATTTCACAGGGTTCCTGCTGGCCCATTCTTCCAGCCTCTCCCTCTGAACAGCAGCCCTGCCCTTGAGTGTTATCAGCTGCTCCCCCTGATAATGCCATCAATTTGGTGTCATGTGCAAGCTTGAGGAGTGACCTCCATGGCTTCCTCCAGATCATAGATGAAGATGTGAAGCAAGACAGATTGTAGAACAGGCCCTAAGAGTACTCTGCTTGCTACCTCCTATGACCCATGAATCTCTGCCCTCTGAGCCTGCCCATTATACCAGTTTTCAATCCATGTAGTTCTCTATGCATCCAATGTAATGTACAAACTTGAATATGTGACCGTTTTGGGGGAGATTGTCAAGAGCTGAAGCTGAGGTAAATGACATGCATTGTTCTCCCCTTGTCCCCAGATTCATTCATTTTCACCTAGTAGGCAATCAGGTTGGTCACACATGATTTACCCTTGGTAAATGCAGCAGTGCTAATTATAACAAGCAAAGAAACAAAAGCATCGTTCTGTTCTTTGTGCAAGAAACCCAGCTTTTCCCTTTATGGTCCAGTTAGTATTTTGTTATGCTTAATAAACAAGCCTTTTGTTGCTACCCCCTTTACTTTTTTGGAAAATCCTTTATATCTAAGATGGCCAAAAAGGGGAACTTGAATTCTCTGTCCTGGGAAAAATACAGCAGAACCTTTTGTTTGTTCAGTCTCTGCTTGACAGCTCTCTAGGCTTCGCACAGGTGTCCGTGGAATATAATGCAAAATTTGTATTTGTCTAGCTGGTTCAATCCCCATCAGCCAAATATTCAAAGAAGATTGGCTTAAGAACAAAACTGTTCCCCTGGCCTAATGGCCTTGTGTGGTTCTGTGTGGTTTGAGCCTGGCACTGTGCTGATTGCTGCATCTCCAGTGCCGCTTCTGAATGAGGTAAAGTCCAAGTCCCATAATTCCTTGTGGATTTAAAACAGAGCAGGGGTTAGTTTTCTTTGGGAGGCTGACCTCTAGTGTTTCAATATGACAAGCTCAGGAGAAGATGAGCAGCAGAGTAATGAATGCTCTATGGAGTGATGCCCAAAATATGTCTGCGTTGACTGGCATTTTATGAGCCTGCAAGATACTTAATTTATGTAATAATAAAAGAGGAAGTGTTGCTATGGTATCTTGAGGTATATTTATACTGCTATGGCCACTAAAGGATTCCATGATATTTTTAATCTTTATTTTAATCACTGAGTTCAATTTTTTGAAATCGCAGTGTTCTGTGAGATTGAAATATTAATTGAAACAAGAGCTGTCTCGCTCTTTCCTGAGAAGAAATCAAATAATCTTGGAAGCCTCAGCTATATGCAAGATTTGATTAAAAGTCTCATGGAGGTCACCAGAACAGGCAGTGCTGAAACAGTTATTTTTTTATACATGAAAAGCATGAGCTTAATCTCAGAAGCAAGACAGATACGTTATTTGTGATGGGTTTGTGTATCTGCCTATGCAAAAATCCAAAACACAGGCAGGTTTTTATTGCTTCAGGTCAGACCCCACAGCACACCATGGTTCATTTGTGAGATGTCGAGAACTTTTGAATTCCCATTGACTTAGCATCCTTTTGCATCTGCTCCCAGCCAACGTCTGAGATAGTGGAAAAAGGTATTTGATTGTTTTGCTGATGCAAACATGTTTATAAAGCAGGTGTTTATATAGCAATGAGAAGTGCTTCATTTCTTACTATGGTACTCCAGGGGAAGCTGTTTCCTCATCTGATCACTTTCATGTACGTTTTATAACATTTAATAAGCTTATTATGAGTTTGGTTTTTTAGCATGAGAATGTATAATTTCAGTTGTGGACAGAGAACATAACTTTTTGAAATAAGAACGAGAACTCCTCCAGAACTTATTTAAAAAGCAGCACAAACATTTTTGCACGGCAAAGCAGTCTTATTTGTTCTTGAAATTTCTGCTGTAGGGACTTCTTCCTCCTTCCCCCCCCAAGAAGCTGAATGCTGGAGGAAGTCAGGACCAAAGCCTGTTGAGAAGCCACTTATTCAAGCCCTGAGCGTGTTGACACGCAGCTGGAACAAGACATGCTGGTGGGTGTTGGGAGCAGTAGTTAGAGCGAAGGATCTGGAACGTTAATTCTTCTGTCCTTTGATCTGTAGAACAGATGTCACATCACCGAAGCCTAGGCTCTCACTTTGCTAGCTTCAGTTTCCTGGTACCTTGTGCAGAAGATGTGTTTGTGAGCTGGCTTTGTATATGTGAACAAATGTACTGTTGTGTTTGTGGTGCACTGCTTTACTCTGCAAAACACTGGCTCACCTAAGGTCTACAGGCAAACAAGATGCCTTATATTACTATAAACCAGCCTTTGCTGCTGTTGGGAAGTTCTTGCGGAAGGCTTCTTTCCCTTGCACTGCATTATTCCCATCCCACCAATTCAAACAGCCTGAATTTGTTGCCCTTCTAGCGATGGTACTAGACTACTTTTTTTTTTTTTTTTTAAAAAAAAAAGGAGAGCAGCTGAGAAAATGAATCTTGCCTGAAGGGCTGCGTACCAAGAGCATGTCTTGAAATATCTGCCCTATTTTTGCTGCACAGTAATTTAGTGTCCAGTGTTTTCAGTGATGTTATTTTGGCTTCTTTATTCTCTTTTCACTAGGCATCGAAGTGAGAGTTAGTTTAAGAAACATAAATGAACGCACCGTTTTCACACAGAAAAGTAAAATGTAAGCAGGAGTAGACAAGCAGGGGAGTTCTAGAAATGCAGAACCAAATCTTTCTGTCCCTGGAACATCTGATGCCATGGTAATAGGCCTGTGACAGAATTTGTAGCATGATTGAAAAATATATATGTTGCAGCCATATTAAGGGTTTTGCAGTTCACTCCTCACTGGGGTATGAGATCTGGGTTGCTTTTGCATGTCTGATTTCTCTGGAAATCATTATATTTGTGATGATCCATTTGTGCTGTAGTACATATCTCCATAAGAGGGAAAATTACACTGGTCTACTCCTCCCTTTTGCCTTTCTAATATCACTCCAGGTTTGTGTTGTTAAAACTGGCTATGGCATCCTATTTCAGACTTTTCTCCAAGGCAAAAGGCACTGAATAGATGACCAGAAATAGGTCCCTTCATGTCAGGAAATTCAATTAAGCCATTCTGAAAATGAGCATGTAGAGGCAGAGGTGACTCTTTACTTAATTGCACCTCTTCTACTAATTTTACTATTGCACTCTTCATGGTTCTAAGACAAAGTTAGCTATATCTCAAACATGAAAGGGAAGCCGAAGCAATGCACGGCTCAGAAAATTTTTAGCAAGACTAAGAAATAGCCAACATTTCTGCCAGCAGTTTAAATCCAGGCCTGAGTAGTATGGATAGCAGCAAGGTTCATGGTTTCAGTAAAGACAAATCAATTATCAGCTTCACAGATAAAATGAGGTCATGATGCTGGTGCTGAACTCAGTAGAGACCAGACATTTGGGTACAGAAGCTAATACCCCTTCAAAATGTGTTTCTGGAGAACAGGAAAGCTGCGTGTTGCCCAAGCAGAATGAAGAAATTTGCATTACTGGTGCTAGTGCATCACCTGTTTTAAAGAGAAACCATTTATAGTATGGATTGTAACTGGCCTGGGTGTATTTCATGGCAAAAAAATGTTTCATTTTTAGGATTAAACAGTATTTATGAGTAAGATGGAATAAGACCTACAACTCTTACTATGAAGGCCTAAAATTTGATACAGATCCAGAGGAAATATTTGGGATTTAAACTTTCTTAACTTAGAAATTAGTAGTTGGTGATATTAACATATCTGCATTATACTGATTTATGACCTGTTTTCAGTTATCTAGTGTAAAATCATGTTAAAATTTTGCATGTAGAATGTTGATGATTTGTAGACTTCTTTAATCCACTATAAACATATAGACCTTTGCATGTAGACAGCGTAGAGTTATTTCCATTTTGAAGGATCCTTTGTTAAAGAACGCATGAAATCAAAAACCCACTAGAGAAACACGATTCTGTCTTTTTTGAAAAAGGAAACTTGAAATTACCCAAAACAGGTAGTTCTATTCCTTACACTCTCAATTTCCTCTCAGGCTGAATAGGTAAGGTTTAGCTGACCCTGAAGACATTTATACGAAGGCTAGATAAATTAGGCTGCCATCATAGTCAGTGGGGAGAAATTGATTTTTCAGGTGTCATTTATTTCTTCAAAAATATATACCTAAGATCAAGGACATAATTTGATAATATAAGAGCACAATTTATTTCTATTAGGGACAGAGCTCTATTAAGTTCTATTTTATGCTGATATTTAATTCTTTTATGGGCTAAAATTGACTACTTCATTCTTTGTAAATATTGCAGAAGATGCCATGTGTGTTCTCCTTGGCTTAAGTCTTTCTTTTTCTTTAAGGCATCGTTTCCTCACACTGTACTGTGACTACACTACTAGAGGAATTCTGTAGAGCCTTTGACATGCTGTTGTTGTGGATGGAGTAAGAGGGAGGAAAAAAATACAGTTTATTGGTGTGAAACAGTGAGCTAACAAAGTTCAGTGGTAGATGTGACAGTAGTTTATAAGATTTGATGGCAAGGTACACTGGTTATTTACTGCACAGAGGACAGGGTCAGATAGAACTTCCAGGGAAACCCTCCTGTTGAGTTATGAGGTTCAGAAAAGATTCTCTTGCGTTCTAAACTCCTTCTTCAGAGAGGAGTCTAGGTGCGGCTGGATCCAGTCTTAGTCCCAGACTTGGTCAGCGGTTTATGTCTAAAGGATTAGATATGCGCAGTCAATCCTTTATATCACTTAGCTAAGGTTTCAAAGTTTAGCATGCTGTTACTGAGAATCTGTTGTGTCAAGGACTCTCTCAACCTTGAGGAGTAAACCTTGAGAGGTGTCCCTGCTCATGGGGAGATCCTGGTGTGCAGCCAGCTGCTGTTCAGGAGAGCTCAAAGGGCTCTTGGGCTGCTCACTATTGATGGGGGTAAGATAACTGGCTCATAGTGATATTTGCTTAGGTGGGCACATTCCACAATAGCTCTTGGCTGTCTGTCTCCCCTACATCCACGGGATGCATCCTTCATCTACCAGATGCAGCCACATCTACCACCACCACCACAGGTGGTTATCACTTGAAAAAGGTCAAGCGGAGGGGGAGCTGGGGGGTGATGGGGAGCACACCGCCACAGCTCTTCATGTTCTGGGTCTACCTGACCTCATTTGGCATGACCTTTTACAATTGTATAATACTCCTTTCTCTTCTCTGTGCTTCTCTCCTTCCACATACTAGCTTTGGCAACCAGCCTTTTCTCAACCCTGCTCCATAACCCTCCGCCTCTAGTTTGTATATCTGGGCCTGCCTTCTTTCTTTTAAGGATAGTTTAACTTTTTTGGCTTTGTGGTTCCATGGTTATGTAGAGGCCAGTTCTAATGCCTACAGAAAGGGTTTCTCCATGTAAACAATAGATCCTTAAAACTTTTTTGAATGCTAGACCCTTAAAATCCATCACTGTCTCAGTCATTTGAACATGAAGGATGTTTTATGCAAGATATTTCATGAATTGTACACAACCAAAAAATCTCTTTACAGCAGTTTAACTTTTCGGTTAAGGTCTGAAGCCTCAAGAAAAAAGGAAGCTCATTAGTGATTGAGGGGAAAAATCACTGAGAGCTGCTGTGAGCATGGACCTCTGACTTACCCTGGATCAGACTCAAGGTAATTTCTTGTTGCACAGAGGTGGTGTGCTGTTAGCCTGCACTGGTTTTGAACCAAATCTAAATCCAACCTGCTTTCTTTGTTATTAGCTGGTGGGTGATATATTTTCTTTGTTTGCTGTCTTAGAGCTCTGTCTGGAAAAAGAAAGACCATGGTGATTTCTTTGTGCTCGCTCTTTCTCTGTCAAGTTGTCTGTTTCTTCAGCTCAATTTTTATGTTCCAGGCTGTGTGTGAACAGTTGTTGAATGCCTAATAGAACTTCCATTTTCAAAGATAATCTACTTCTAGTACTTAAAACTGAACTTCACATGAAATCTTTGGCAGCAGAAGATCTATGCTCGGTAGAACCTGTGATAGTTGATGAATAATATTTTGAAATCTAGGCTGTAGTCAGAGCTGTAGCTGCAGAGGAATTAAATACAGATTTCATCATGGTGCTATTTTAGGAGAGTGAAATTAATCATAGACATTTGTTTTTAAAAAAATAAGTATAGATCATACTGACAAGATCAGAGGGCTCTTGCTAGCCAGACTGCTGAACAGTGAAAATTGTGTAGGTTATGGCTTGAATATAGAGTGGAATAAAGGAGTAGCAGTTTGCCTTAAAATTGTTGAGTTTCTGAAATGTTCTGGTAGCTTGCAGTGCAAAGTCTTTGATAAGTTTTAAGTCTGTAGCAGTGTGTTGAAATAATTGCCCCAGCCTAGTTATTGTGTAATGTATCATGACATATATATAGCTCAAAGGCTAAGAGTGCGCACCTCACTGTATGTCAATACTTTTTTCTCTTGGAAGGAAAAAACCCTCACATCATGTGGTGGGATTGCAAACAGCGTTTTGCGAAGAGCGAAACAGTTGCAACAGCCCTCATAACCTGGTGATAGCTCCTTTTTGTAAGGTAAACCATGCTTTCTGGTGCTCCTTTGCACTGGTGAGATTGCTGGTGCCACTCTTCATTTAACCGTGAGCTACATGTGCAGATGACATCTGGACTTCTGACTCTCTCAGGTTAAGCTTGGTGCAATTTGAAACTGCAATGTTCCTCTGGCTTCCATGGCTGCTCCTGAGCTCTCAGCCAGCAGGAGCTGGCAGAGATTTTTTTTCCACATGCCTTTGCACTTTTGCAGACTTTCCTTTTAGGCTCAGGCCTTCCTCTCTTGAATTTGCCCTTTTTGAGTCCTTATTCTGGCTGCCTCATTTTGCCAATCTTAACATTTTCGTCATTGAGCAGTTTTCAATTATGGCCAGGATAAATACAATACCCTCTGTTGAATCTCACCTGTGCTTTTATTGCAAGGAATTGAGCCAGAAGCAATACAGTTCCCGCTTTTCAAAAGTGTCTCATGCAAACTAATGCTATATGAGATTTGAGAAAGGAAGCTGAAGTAAAGGAGGAGCCTAAGATTGCACTTAATGAATCACTCACGGCCATTGGGAAGTCGATTGTGAAGTCTGGGTCTTTGGCCAGTGTTAGACCTATCTTGTTCCCTAGGCATTCAAATAGGGATGTGTTTTGGAGGTGCTTGTCTTACTGGGGATGTGCTAAGCCCTGGGATGGCTCCATTCCCTGAGCCTGGGGAGATGATGGGGCTTCCTGGTAGCACAGTGTGGCTGGCAGGGCTGATTAAAATATTTTGCCGTGCCTGTTAGAGTTAAAACAAGAAGGAACCTCATTTTTCAGGAGTTTTTCATCCAGGTTATAGTAGGCAAGGAATAGTTAGCTAAGGCACCTCAGGGCTATTAACAGCTCCAGGTGATGGTCAGTTTACCTACCAGAAGGAAAGGGGAACATATTCCCCTTGGCTTCTCCTCTGAATACTGGATGCCTGGATAAGGTTGGGGAGGGTTCTGAGAGATTAAAGCTTGGGATTTTTCAGTCTGACCTGTGAATTACATTTTTTTTCAGACAGAATTTTTATGGCTACTGTTGGGAGGGAAATAGCAAGGAAGCAAATTTGGTGCAAAATAATAGTTTCCCTAATATTTAAAAGTTTGAATTCTACTCTCTAGCCTACACAAACCAGGTGCAGGAGTACACTTTGTTTCGGATGTCAGTGTGAAAACCTCCTTGCTTTTAATGCAGTATAACCAAACAGCAGCGAGTTGCAAACGGGAGAGCAGGTTGCCTGCCTTTGCCTTGTAACAGCCAGATAACCCCACAGGCAGCGAGCGTGCTGCAGCTCTCGGCGCGGCGGCAGTGTTGCTTGGCACTAGGCTGTTTCATTTGACTTTGCCTCAGATAGAAATGTAATTCTTGGGGCTTAGAGTATGCTCTGCTGGTATGATGGCAAGGAAAGATGTAGCTCAGGAGCTTTAATTTTTATTTACTTCAAATTTTCCTCATTTTAGAAAAAATACCTTAGGCAAGAAGTTTTCCTGCCCTGCTCAGGTGGGATTTGAGCTCTTACTGAAATAAGCATGTGCTAAAATTCAGAATTTGTAGGCGTGCAAATAGATCTTTTAATTGTTGTGCAATTGCATGGGGAGTAAACACATCAGTGCCTGCAATTAAAGACTCAGTAAGCAGTTGAAAATGTTTTTATAAATTTTCAGGTGCATTCCCAAATGCACAGGTATACCTATTGCAGCACATTCTTATGACTCCAGAGTGTACAGGGGAACCTGACTTTAGCATGCATGGGTAGGTTGAGTATTTTAGTCCTGTAGGCACAGCAAACGTGCATATTTTATGTTTAGTACAAATTAGCCATGCAGGATATCAAATAAGTGCCTGAGGAGAGGTGCAGTGTGTTGAAATTAGAGTCTAAATGAAATCTGTTTAGTATTAAAACAGTCAAATCCTGAGCTAGCTTCTCCACTTGTGTCAATCAGTCCAGCTCCATTAACACCAGTGGCTATGCCTCTGTCTCTGCTGGGGAAAAGGCCTGCCCTGAATATTTTGAATAAACACAGCACAGTTAATAGATGAAAAATGCTTTTGTGCAATTTTTGGAAAGTAAATTTACTCTCCCATTTTATAAATTAGCTTTGAGCCTGGTCTGTAAACAGTTCTGCTGGGGCACTGTCTGTACTCATGAAGAGCTGCTGGAGAGGAATGGGGTCCAGGTCTGACAGAAGAGGGGAGGCTCTATGTGGGGGCCAAGCAGGATTTGGTTAGATGCTGGCCGTCTCCCCTGCCAGTGGACATGGGAACTTGTCATGCCCGACTTAAGGGGGAGGCTTGCCCTTAGAACATCCTATGAGCTTTCCTAGCTTTCCGTAGCTGCAAATTGTGACTTTGCACTCCGGCTGGCATTTTCAAGAAAAGACAGGTGACTTAGAAGCTGGACACAAGTTCCTTGTCAGTAGGACTCAGGGTCCTAAATATGTAAGATTTTTAATCATTGCTTCTTGAAGCCCTGAGTCCTGAAGATATTTTGAAAAACTTCTTCCTCTGATATGAAAGTGATAGGTACTCTCAAAATATCATGGTTTAATTAGCTGACCCTAATAAAAGAAAGTCAACCTGAGCATTCTTTCTGTCTGCCAGTTTTAATTACCATGCAGAAGAAAGAGGAACAAAGACTCAGAAACTCATTTGTCCTGTTTGAGTTTGATCACCTCTCCAAATAGAGACCATCAAGCTTCCTGGGAGGGTGCGGAAGGTGTCCCCGTAGCAATATAAGACAAGCTGTCTTTAATTAGAATCAGAGGGATTTCGAATGTTTGTTCTCTTGTGACTTGAGTTAGCACTGAGAAAGAACTGAAGAGCAATTGGGTTAGAAATTAGGGCTGAGAGAAGTGTTTGAAAAGAAAAAAATGTATTCCTCATGTGTCTAGACATACAGAGTTCTTACGTTACCGACCCTGCAGCTGCAGTATTTATACTGTCTCTAATATCATGCCAAAGTAAAGAAAAGGGCTAAATGTCTTTGCTTATGTGTAAACCTCTTAAATGTGGGCTGGACTGTTTTGGTATCCCTCTGCAAGTACTGCTCAATTAAGCTTGTGGCTTTGCTAGATTTGGCAAATAACTCTTCCAGTTTTTATTTTTGCATGGTTGCTTCAAATCAGGACAGAGACCTTTGTATGCCAGCGCAGAAACTTTCACTGGGGTCCAGCAATTGCTCATGTCATGCACTGTATGCTCCGTCACCCCTAAGCAATAGCAAACAGAAGCACCTCCTTAATTGTTTACTTCACATTCTTGAAGTTAGAATCATAGAATCATAGAATGTTTTGGGTTGGAAGGGACCCCTAGAGGTCATCTAGTCCAACCCCCCTGCAGTGAGCAGGGACACCACTAACTCGATCAGGTTGCTCAGAGCCCCATCCAACCTGTCCTTGAATGTTCCCAGGGATGGGGCCTCCACCACCTCTCTGGGCAACCTGTTCCAGTGTTTTACCACCCTCATTGTAAAGAATTTCCTCCTTATATCCAGTCTAAACCTACCCTGCTTCAGTTTAAAACCATTACCCCTTGTCCTCTCACAGCTGGCCCTACTAAAAAGATTTTCCCCATCTTTCCTATAGGCCCCCTTTAGATACTGAAAGGCCATAATCAGGTCTCCCCGCAGCCTTCTCTTCTCCAGGCTGAACAAGCCCAACTCCCTCAGCCTGTCCTCATAGGAGAGGTGCTCCAGCCCTCGGATCATTTTAGTAGCCCTCCTCTGGACCCGCTCCAACAGTTCCATGTCCTTCTTGTGCTGAGGGCTCCAGAGTTGGACACAATACTCCAGGTGAGGTCTCACCAGAGCAGAGTAGAGGGGCAGAATCACCTCCCTCGACCTGCTGGCCACGCTTCTCCTGATGCAGCCCAGGGTACGGTTGGCCTTCTGGGCTGCCAGTGCACATTGCCGGCTCATGTCCAGCTTTTCATCCACCAGCACGCCCAAGTCCCTCTCGGCAGGGCTGCTCTCGATCCTTTCTTCCCCCAGCCTGTATTGATACTGGGGGTTACCCCGACCCAGGTGCATGACCTTGCACTTGGCCTTGTTGAACCTCATGAGGTTCACACAGGCCCACCTCTCCAGCCTGTCCAGGTCTCTCTGGATGACATCCCGTCCTTCTGGTGTGTCAACCGCACCACTCAGTTTGGTGTCATCCGCAAACTTGCTGAGGGTGCACTCAATCTCGCTGTCTAAGTCATTGATGAATATATTAAACAGCACGGGTCCCAGTACGGACCCCTGAGGGACACCACTCGTCACCGGTCTCCATCTGGACATCGAGCCATTGACCACTACCCTCTGGATGCGGCCATCCAGCCAGTTCCTTATCCACCGAACAGTCCACCCGTCAAATCTATAGCCCTCCAATTTAGAGAGAAGGATGTTGTGGGGGACTGTGTCAAAGGCTTTGCAGAAGTCCAGATAGATGACATCTATTGGTTTTCCCTTGTCCACTGATGCTGTCACACCATCATAGAAAGCCACTAGGTTCGTCAGGCAAGTTGTAAATACCCCCCCCTTTTTTTTTTAAGGCAGATAATGAATGAATTATAGCTGCAGTGCCTCTTTTTCACCCTGAGGTTATGACTATTCTTGAATTGCAAAGCAAAAAAATCACAAATAAAATAGTAGCATCTTCCAAAGAGACTCAGTACGGACATGTACGCTGCCCATTAATTACATTAATTATTGATATAAGATAATCCTGACAATACTTGGGCTAAGGTTTTTAAAAAGCAGAGCCTCTGTTTAGTCCTTCTGCATGCAGCCAGTTGGGGTTTGCGTGAACCTGAGCTGTGCCAGAGTCCCAGGGCTCTTCCTAGGGTGCTCACAGACAAGCGGGAGAGATCTGGGTGCCACTGCCAGGTGTAACTCCTTCACAGGAGGGGAAATTTTAAACTCCCTTATCAAACTCAAATCTCTGAGGGTGCCAATTTAATCTCTCCTACTGGTTTGTATCCTCCTCTGGCACCTCTGTGCGGTGATGCTGTCTGAGATCACTCTACTTTCCATCATTGCCTCCTGTAGTAATCGCTGCAACTGAGACAACAAGTTGATTCTTCAGTTCATTGATCTCGTTGTTGTCTTTTATTACTTGAGAATGAAGGGATTTGCTTTTTGCTGTAGTGTGATATACAGAGGTGAGGAACCCAAGACCACCTCCAAGTTATGGCATTTAAATACATCGTGAATTATGGCACTGCATACAGTATAAACCGTGGTTGCTTGTAGTTTGTGAAGCTGCTATAGGAAGCAAAAATCTGTATATGACACTTTTTTCATTAGATGACTGCAAATATTTTCTACAGTATTAGCAGGCCTGTTGTCTTGTTTACATGCTAAATCCTATTCATATCAATGAGAGATTTAGGAAAATAAAGTTCTAAGTAAGATGGTACAAGGCATAATAAAAGAACCTCGATAGAAAAGGAGGTTACTTCAGGTGCCAGTGAAATTAACTGAGAGCTTTTGTTCTTAATAGTCTGATCTGCATGCTTTGCTCTGTGTAGGAGCACCTGCATGGCCTATGGCAGATGGGGAAGTGTGTGGTATTTGAAATATTAGAAGAATACCTGTTGGCAGATGGGGAAATAATGTGCTATTTGAAGTATTAGAATAATAATGAATTTAAATTAACCTTTTCAGCTTCATATTTGCAGATAATTAATATTGCACACATTACCAGTTGCCACTTCTCAGATAAGGGGTGGGAACCTCCTAAGAAAGTCTAATTTGGTTTCTTGCAGTTTACTTTTGACAATTGGATAGTGGAAACATCTGGCATATCAAGAAACTTTATTTGTGACCAGTGAATTAATTGTCACAGGTGTCAGAGAGCACTCTCCTGTTCTATAGTGAAATTTTGGTCTGCCAAATAGGATCTTAAGCTCCGGTCTTGGTATTGTCACTTAATTTTCTGACAAACAGTCAGCAAATCACATTTAAATCTTTCAGTTGCAAAAATAGTATGTGACGTTAAAGCTACTTTGGAAGAACCCTGGACAGTCAAAGAACTATAGAACAATATATCTAGAAGGAATTGTTGAATGATACAGCCTGGTCAGGTGCAACTATATGCAATGAAATGATAAATGTGCCCCAGGCCAAAAAGTCATGTGCATTGAGATATGCTGGATATATCAAGGTTTTTATCCTCAGAAGACTTATTCCTCCCACTTGGCCAGAAGTGTTGTTAATGCCCAGAAATTCTGTTATCTGATCACTTAAAGTCTTTAACTTGTTAAATTTTGAATATACCCAGTGTCTTTGTATTGGTATGGGTTTAAAACATAATTTATCTTAGATAGGTATAAGACAGATGCCTAGATGTCATTTATCCAATTACATCGTTGCAGGCACCTTCTATGAATATTCAGCACTCAGGAGGACCCAGACCTTGTCTGTCTCTTTCCAGCATCCTCACGGAGACTTGTAATATTGGACACTCAGGTTCCCTATGGAAGGGAGGAAATATTTTGGTAAGATTATCCCCAAAAGTCAACAAACTTTACAGATTTATTGCTCTGATCCACATCCAACATTATGCAAATATGTACTAAGTAGGAAGTATAGCTCTGTAGAGAAACTAAATTAAACTCTCTTCAGAAAGTAAAGAAGAATTAAATGCAGGACTCACTCCATCTTGATGTTTACTGAATTATACTTCCAATAAGGAATAATAATTATATTTTGGGCTTTCTTTGGGAACTAGTATTGCCCTTAGGCAATTAAATTAGATAATCAACATCTTTAGGTCTCTTACAAATACAGGTCCTACAAATTAAGCTGAAAATTCTCATACTGAGATTTTTTTTTTCTCTTGTCTCTGTTGATTCTAAAAGTTTTAAGGATGTGACATAAATCAGTGTAATGTAATTCTCTCACAAATGCAGGATAATTTTCTGATGACAATACTCTAGAAATTATTCTTTAAAAAAAACCTGAACAAAAAGTTAGTAGAGAAGCTTCTTGTTTTGGAGGAATTGGAGTAAATAGGTGCATCATGGGTAAAGACTTATAAATGGTATCATTAAGCTGGGAAATCTGTCTCAGTGGAGCTTCCTGACTTACTGAGTTTGGAGCCTATGTATTAGACTTAGGTTTTTTTTTTAAATGTTTCCTGAACTTGAGTGGGGTGAGGATGGACCTTCAGAAGAAACAAACCCTGCTTTTGTAAGAGCTGGGGCTCTGCCTTCCAGCTGCTCAGAGAACTACAGGCCTGTCAGTCTGACCTTGGTGACAGGGAAGGTCATGGAGCAGATCCTCTTGAGTGCCATCAATGGCATGTACAGGACAACCAGGCCCAGTCAGCATGGATTTATGAAAGGCAGGTCCTGCTTCACCAACTTGATCTCCTTCTATGGCACAGTGACCCACTTAGTGGATGAAGGATGAGGGAAAGGCTATGGATGTTGTCTACCTGGACTTCAGCAAAGCCTTTGACGCCATTTCCCACAGCACTCTCCTGGAGAAACTGGCTGCTCTGCTTGGACAGGTGTACTCTTCACTGGGTAAAAAACTGGCTGGATGGCTGGGCCTAAAGAGTTGTGGCAAATGGAGTTAAATCCAGTTGGCAGCCGGTCACAAGTGGTGTCCCACAGGGCTCGGTTCTGAGGCCAGTGTTGTTTAATATCTTTATCAACGATCTGGATGAGGTGATCGAGTGCACCCTCAGTGAGTTTGCAGATGACAACAAGCTGGGTGGAAGTGTTGATCTGCTTGAGGGTAGGAAGACTCTGCAAAGGAATCTGGACAGGCTGGGTTAATGAGCCAATTGTGTGAGGTTCAACAAGGCCAAGTGCTAGGTGCTGCACTTGGGTCACAACAACACAATGCAATGCTACAGGCTTGGGGAAGAGTGACTGGAAAGCTGCCTGGCGGAAATGGACCTGGGGGTATTGGTCAATAGCTGGCTGAATATGAGCCAGCAGTGTGCCCAGGTGGCCAAGAAGGCCAAGAGCATCCTGGCTTGTATCAGGAATAGTGTGACCAGCAGGAGTAGGGAAGTGATTGTGCCCCTGTACTCTTCACTGGTGAGGCCACACCTCAAATACTGTGTTAGTTTTGGGCCCCTCACTACACGAAAGACTTTGAAAGACTTTGAGGTGCTGGAGTGTGTCCAAAGAAGGGTAAAGAAGCTGGTGAGGGATCTGGAGCACAAGTCTGATGAGGAGTGGCTGAGGGAACTGGGCTTGTTTAGCCTGGAGAAAAGGAGGCTCAGGGGAGACCTCATTACTCTCTATGATTACCTGAAAGGTGGTTGTAGCGAGGTGGGTGTTGGTCCTTCTCCCAAGTAACGAGAGATCAGACAAGAGGAAATTGCCTCAAGTTGCACCAGGGGAGGTTTAGTTTGGATATTAGGAAAAAATTCTTCACTGAAAGGGTTGTTAAGCATTGGAACGGGCTGCCCAGGGAATTGGTTGAGTCCCATGCTTAGGGACATTGTTTAGTGGCGGATGTGGCAGTGTTAGGTTAGCAGTTGGACTTGATGATCTTAAAGGTCTTTTCCAACCTAAATGATTCTATAAATGACTCCCCAATTTTCCAAGCTTTCAACGTTTGAGAGCTCCAGTTACGTCGCTCCCTGCAGCTTACAGTTCAACTTTTCATGGATATATGTTAAAAGAAGCAAAAAGGCACAGGGCAATAGATCAATACCTTCACATAGGTAGCCCAGGAAATACATTCTATCTCCTTCTGTAAATGTAAATATATGCAGAAGTGTGCGCATACGTCTATGATTATTTGAGGATCTGCTTCTCTTCTCCATATTCGGATGTTCTTCAGGAGTTGTCTCGCTGCGCAAGTGCTCTTGTTTAATACCAGTTGTTTTAAACAACTCTGTCTCTTCTGTTTCTGAGGAAATGCTATTCCTTCTGTATCCACCTTCTAGAAGAAAACCTTGCATTGGTCAACCTGTTGTCTAAAAGTCCTCCCATTTGAATGAGTGTTCACAAAGATTTACTTGTTCTCTATTGTCCATGATCTGATATAGCCTTTATCGGTAATGAATCTCATATTCACAGAGGGGTTTGACAATACAGATATTTAATTACATCAAGTAGAAATCAGATGTTTTATGTAGGCAATTTTTCCAAATAACCACAAGGGCTATAAATGGCTTAAATTGGTACCTGGTTAAAATGCAGGAAGAACAGATGAGGTTTTTCATGTGGAGTTGGGGCTATTGCTGTTTTGTGAGTTTGAGATCTCATCAACATAATCAGTTAGGCAATTCTGGATAATACAGGTACACCGGTTCATATTTCTTGCGAAAACAATAAGGCTGCCTGTCTAATTTAATTTTACGTGTAGCCAATCTTTTGTTACACGGATTTTACTTAGCACTCTTTCAGGCTGAACATGGGTGTAGGTCTTTCAGGTTACGCCAGGAAAAACATTAATTCAAATAGTGGAGCTCACATCCTATACCTGCTTCTTTCATCCCCCATCCTGCCTCAGCCTTCCTCCAAAGCTGGAATCAGAAGAGCCTTTCATAAATCTCTAAACATAGTATTTTATTAAAATATCACAAATAATATTAAAAAACCTGTGGTTTTCAAAAGTGGTTTTGTTTTTTAAATATCTGCTCATTATCAGGTGCAAAACTGAAATGTTTTTTTTCCTCTCATGAGAATAATAATTTTAATTCATGTCGCACCTGTTGACCACCTTTTTCTCCTTGACAGAACCACAGACAACATAAAAGTAGTATCTAGTAAAAAGAAATTTAGGTTTAAGTCTTCATTCAGTATCCTCTGCTTGTTGGAAACAGGTTTTGATTTTCTTAAATTATTTGTGAGACTGTGTAACCTGAAGTGGCTGCTGAGAAGGTAGGAAAGTAAAACAAAACCAGCCCTCTGTAGATACCTAACAAATGAAAGACAGAAATAGGACCTGATGTCTACAATAAACAGCACTTCAGCACCAAAGCCCTGGTGGCCAGGAAGGCGTGCATCCTGCGGTAAGCAGGCTTCAGGTCAGCAGCACCAGGCTGAGGCATGTGGAAATGGAGGGGACTTATGGTGCTGTAAAGAAAAAGAATAAGCTTGAAAATAATTAGTACAAAATCTCTGGTACAAAAATCCTGGTGATATAAAAGCAAGATAGTGAAAGGATCCTTCCAAGGAAAATAAAAGCCGTATCAGTGTTACATCTGAGAACATAACTCAGCCAGGAAATATGGATATTCCACAGCCATTTTATTCTCTCTAATTCTTCAGCTCTACTATTTTTTTGTCTTTTTAGAGAGCTGCTTATATAGGATACTTCAAATTGTCACTCTAATGTGAATATTTTTATTGTGAATTACTGACTCATTTTTCTTCTCATTGCTTGGAGGAATTTGCAGGTGAAGTGTTTTGCTTGGTGTGAGGTTCAGGGCAGACTGCTCTCGTATGGCAGCTGGGAGTCAGGAGATGGATTCCTTTTCCTGAGCAATACAGAACTGGTTTGCTTTGCTCCTGGGAGGGATATTGCAGACTATGGAGAAACAGGAAAGGCAACCATAAACAAAAAGAAAGGCATAGGGGGAGAGAGGCAGCTGTAAATGCAATGTTATTGAATGACAAGAGTATTCTGGGAATGGCGTAGTTTTAATGTAACAATAAGGCTGATAGAGAAAGACTCAGAAGTTGGTTATTTTAAGATCTTGAAACCCAAAACGCCTTAAGCAATTTTACTTTAATTTGATCTGGTGCGTGTGTAGATACACACGTATACACAGAGCAGTAATAAAACCAGACTAACCCTTGTTTCAGTGCGTCATTTAATCTCATTCCTGGATGTCAGGGGAACACAGAATAAAACAATTTTTTTGGCTTCCAGAACAAAGACAGCACAATTCTGTGCTATCAGCAAAAACCTGGTACAAATGACAGCCCCCTTAAGGCTATTCCTCAGGGCTAAAAGGAAAACCAAAAAATATCTTTTTTTTTTCTTGTAGATAGTAATTAGCGCACTTGATTCCTTTTCAGCTGGTTCCAGTTTAGGGGGATGGAGGCTCCTTGGCACTTCCTCGCTCTTGGTCTCCAGCATTGCCACGCTTGAGAGAAGATGAGTTCATTCCCTCTCTCCTGGAAATTTGGGCTGAATAATGGCTGGGGTTTTTTATATTCAGCTTTCTAGGCATCTCAAATAGTTTTCCTGGGGATTGATTGAGATCAGTATATCTCTATGGGTTTTCTGGTAGTGATATTGCACTGGAGAGACTGAGTTCATGCATCTCTAACATTTTTTTTCTCTTTGTTTTTAACTGGTGGTGGTAGCAAACGTTGTTGCATTTTTCACTAAAAATTTTTTTTGTATCCTAGGGAATGGGTGCAGTGCAAAGCTGATAATCTGTTTTTCTTCAGAGGTCTTGATTCAAAAGCTCTCTGAATCCAGCAGGAGACTTCAATCAGCTTTGTGCTTTTCCCAGACTTGTTCAAAGGTGATTTGTGTTTTGTTTTTCTATTTACTTATTTTTATTTTTTTGTACTGGCACTTCCTAGGATATGGTACTACAGTATCAGCGAGGCTGGACTCTAGTTGTACAGGCTGAGTGTGTGCTGAAGGGAAGTGAGTTTGGAGAGGCGTGTCTTCAGTAGGCATGGCAGTGAGTCAGCTGCCGTCAGTGCTAGGTGTGGTGTGGCACTCCATCTAGACTGGTTGGGCTTGGTGGGTATGAGTGAAATGCTTCTAGGATCCCCAGTGTTCTCTCCAGATACGAGGAGTAAGGAAGTATTTTTTTGGCTGGAAATTTAATTCAATAATAGAAAGATTGTACTAATGTAAATGGTAGGAATGACATTATGTGATAACATAGCTTTTGAGTAATTGCTTACTGCAAATTAGTACTCAAATGAATTAATGAGAAAGGGGAGATATGAAAATTTGCCATGGATGGAGAGATATCATGGACTAGTGCAGCGAGGAGGGAAAGATGTATTAAAAACAGTTGGAAAATGCAACCTGCTTTGGGCAAATTTAAAAAATAAAATAAAAATGTGAATGTAAGAAACTGGAGGAAAGACAACCAGTCCTTGCACTGCGCTGCTGTCAGGGTTTGGGGGATCTGTGAAGCTGCTGAGCAGTCAGACTAAGACTGTCTTGCACTACTAAGTTGATTATTCCCCCTGAACTGATATTATGCAAAATATATGAGAACATATTTTGCAACCCCCTCCCCCAAAACCCAAACAGAACCCCCAAAACACAGAAAGCATTGGACAAAACTCAGTAGAAAAGGACATGCGTATGCTGTTCCTCAACACCTTCAAGCACTTTCTCCTGATCAAACAACAACTGCAAATGCAACAGGCAAGTGAGTGATAACCAACTGAGGTTACTTGTCTCACCTTTCTGTAGTCAGGCACTGGGTTAGTAACAGCTCAGTTTTCAGCATTGGTGCGTGCCCTGAGCATGTTGGCAGAGATGTCTTGTTGTCTTCATTTCTGAATGGAAGACCATCTCTGTTCAGATACACCAGAAAACTCAAAAACTTTACAGAGTATTCAGAGAATTAAAGAGCTGCTATGCATGTGCAGAGTGAGAAACCACTGTAACAGAAGTATAAAATTTCAGTGGGTGGGAAGAGTCATGCCTTCAGGAGGAAATCTGTCGATGCCAGCTCTTCTCCAAGTTCCTGTGCCCATAAGGACATACAAATAACAATACAAATCAAGGCATTATAGTCTTATGCTGTATATGGAACATATTTCAAGAAATATTTTTTTTTTTGGAGAGACTCCTACTGTTGTCAGAGTAGTTTGTACTTCGTAGAAATGGGATGTCTGTTCAGTGCCCTTTCTGGCAGATTGCATGTGAGCCATAAACACAGTCAAGGATGGACTTGTTACAGATCTCTCATTAAAAGGCTGCCTTTTCATGTTGTTAAAGGGTCAGGTTAGAGGCCTCTAGACTTAGTTCAGAAAACAGTGTGGTTTGGTTTTTTTTTCAGAATTGGGCAAGAACAGTATACCTAATCATTTAAGAGTGGAATTTGAAGTTATTTTGGAATATACTGAGTTTAACTTTTTTAGAAAACAAAGTTTTATTGTGGTGTAGATTCAGTAAGCCTAAACCACTATCCTGGGTTAACAACCCAGAGACCAATGCATATATGGCTTGCAAAGGCTCATAAACTCTTTAGCTAATTTAGTAGGAAGCTCTATCCTCCAGCCTTATTATCAATAAAATATTTTAAATAAACTCAAAGAAAAATGATTGCAGGGTTTTTCCTGCTAATACGTATGGCTGTTGTCACACTGTAACTATTAAAGTAACAGCATTTTAATGGTAATAGATGTGTATGTACCTAGCAGTCAGATGCTTCATTGTACATGCACAATTATAGACGCCTTTCGGTACAGAAGTCACAATTACTAAGATAACATTTGCCAGCTGTTATACTAGAGTGGTATCTCTGAAACTGAAAGTTTTCCCAAGGACAAAAGCCAGCTAAACCCCAAAAGTACAGGTGCTCACAGGTAAGGTGAAAACATGCATTCCTACTACAAGCAGTACCACAAGTGTTGCTGTAGTGGTAGCGTTACCTACAGAGAGCAGCGTGATAGATACCTGCCTGTTTCTAGTAGCTGTTGGCTGCCATTAAACTGGCAGCACTTCTGTGGTGCCTGAATTGTGACACCTTTAAGTCAACTAAGAACGGCAGGAACCACCTCCTGGAGGTGCCTTGCTGGCTGTAGATAACTAGCTCAGAGTAGAAGCTTAACTTCTAGGTAGCTATATTTAAATTTAACACCCTTTTTGGTAATTGTGCAAGGATGTAATTCTTGACCTACTAAGTTTTGGAGTATCTGAAGAGCTACTCTTTCCAGTGGCTAGAGAGGTGTTGCCTTTTAAAATTTATTTACTTTCTGACTTCAGTTTTGGGACTGTTATTACTTACATAGCTGGTTCATTGAATTATAGAGTTGTAGAATAGTTCAGGTTGGAAAGGGATGTCAAAGTTTCTAATCCAGCCTCCAGCTGAAAGAAAGGTCAGCTATAAGATCAGACCAAGTTGCTCAGGGCTTTATGCAGCTGGGTCTTGAAAGCATCCAAGGATGGACAGTGCACAATCTCTCTGGGCAAGCTCTGCCACTGCTAGATTTATCCTGAGGATAGAAAAACTTTTCCTTAAACACAGCTGGCAAAAAACCTGTCTCTGTGTCTTCCATAACCTTGCCATAGGTACTGTCAGGCTGCTGTTAGGTCTTGCCCCAAAACCATCTCTTCTCCAAGCTGAACAAGCCCAGCTCCCTCAGCCTCTCCTCCCAGGGCAAGTATTCCAGACATCAACCATTGTGGTGGCCCTCCCATGGACTTCTAATTTATTGAAGCCTGAGTTGTATTGGGAGCTCCAGAATTGGAATTGGGTGCCATGTTCCAGATGTGGTGCAAAAAGCGCTGAGGATCACTGCCCTTGATGTATCAGCTGTGCTGCTGGTAATGCAGCCCAGGATGCTGTCAGCTTTCATTGCTGCCAGGCGTCCCTGCTGACCCATATCCAATCTGATGTCTACCAAGACCTAATCTTCCTTTTCTACAGAGCTGCAGCCTGTGTTATTGCAAGGGGTTCCTCCTTCCCAGGTACAGGACTTGGCATTGGTCCTTGTTGAATTTCACAGGGTTCCTGCTGGTCCATTCTTCCAGCCTCTCTCTCTGAACAACAGCCCTGCCCTTGAATGTTTTCAGTTGCTCCCCCTGATACCAGCCCCAATTTGGTATCAAATACAAGCTTGATGGGCGTAGCCTCCATGAATTCCTTCCTCCTGGCCATAGATGAAGATTTGAAGGAGACAGATCCTAGGATAGGCCCTAAGAGTACTCTGCTTGCTGCCTCCAGGTAGAGTATGACCCATGAATCTCTGCCTTCTCAGTCTTCCCTCCTATCATTTCCATTTGTGTAGTTGTCTGCGTTCACATTCAGATACACAGATATTTTGGGAGAGTGTCAAAAACTTTGAAAAAGTTGAGGTAAAATGTCTCTGTTCATCTCCCCTTGTAGAATAGAATAGAATCATTTAGGTTGGAAAAGACCTTTCAGATCATCAAGTCCAACTGTTAACCTAACCCTGCCATCCCACCACTAAACCATGTCCCTACGCACCTCGTCTGCCTATCTTTTAAATACCTCCAGGGATGGGGACTCTACCACATCCCTGGGCGGCCTGTTCCAATGCTTGACAACCCTTTCATTGAAAAAAAGAATTTCCTAATGTCTAACCTACATGTTAGACGTTTCCTAATGTCTAACCTGTCCCCAGACACATTCATTTTCACCTAGAAGGTGATCAGGTTGGTCAGGCATAACTTACGCTTAGTAAATCTGTGCTGGCTGTTTTCAGTTATCTCTTCATGTGTCCAGAAATGTTTTCCAGGAAGACCTGCTCCAGCAACCCTCTGCATTTATATATATTTCAGTTTAGTCATGTTAGGTAGTTTTTTTCTAAATCTACAGGTACTGAATTTAGTGTGTATGCTTAGACAACCCAGATTTCTTTGTATTCTTTATCAGTCACTGGGAATGCACGCAGTACTTCATAAAACTGAAAGCAAGTCTGTTGCTGAATGCCATTAACTCATGTTGATTTGGCTTAGCAGCTGATCATGTTTTATTTTCAAATTCCATTGAATAGTTAAAGTGATTTTTTTAGGCAGTTTGCTTGTAAACCAGGCAGTTCTGCTCAGCAACAGAAATCATTACTTTTAACGTCTCAGGTTTGATCAATACCGTGTTCCTTGGGGTACTGTTTTACTTGAAGTTTCACACTGTCATTGTGCATATCAAACAAAAACTGCATCTACTACTTAAAAAAAAATTATGTTGTGGGTTTTCCATACCCTGTGGTATTCACTTGTACATTTTTATTATGCATCACATATCCTGTATTCAGCAGTAAACTCATTCTGAACTTCTGAAATTTAAAGTAGAGGTCCTAACATTTTCCTATGAATAAATCAGATGCTCTCTGCTCTATGTTAGTGTGGTACATTAACCTGAATCACATTAAAGAAAAATCCTGCCTCCAGATTTCGTTTGAGTTATTTTTGTGGATTTTGTAGACTTCAGAGTGTATTTTGGATTTGTTCTGCACTATCAGTGTCCTATGGACCAAGCTTCTTACAACAGGGAAATAGTAGTAATGCAGCAGAGTGCAATTCGGCAAACCTACACACTTACCCCCCATCCTGTGCTCTTCGATTCCTACTGTCATTGTAATGTGGGCAAAAGAAGGCAGCTTATTTCTGGACACGGCTGCCCCATCAACAGGAGCTGTAGTTTCCCACTTGGTGCTCTTTGTCACTGGTAAGTTGTTGGAGGCCTTGAACCATCAAGCATCTGTTCACAGATATTTGAGGAATGTGGAAATTGGAGCCTAATGACGTAGCACATTAGTGAAATTTATATAGATATCTGAGGCAAGAGAGAATAGAACTCCTAAATTGTTTTAGTGCCTATATTACTGTGCAGCTTGGGGGCAAGGGGAGAGTGATGTTGGGTGTTGGTTTTAACAGAAAAATGCTTCCAGCTACCATTGCCAGTTGGACCACAAGCACAAATGCTTTACACGTGTATTCTGTCATTATACACTAACTAAATTTTGGACTGGTTATTTTGTCTGATCCAAATTCAGGACATGTATGTTCTTGATGACTACTGCTTAGGCAGTAAGTGGCAGTAACAAGTGACTGAGGTGGCAGATAGAAAGCAATCTCTGTTATCACAGCCATTATCATAGGATGGTCATACTGCGTGTTTTCAGCACAGTGCAGAGACTCAGAGGGAAGCTGCTAAGTCCCAATCCTGCTCTTTGTGGTTGTATGGAAAACAGATTTGTCCTGTCTTGTCTAGCACTTAATCCAATACCCCTGTCAATTTAAGATACCCATTGGCAAAAATTCATCATCAGGTAGTGGTTATGTAATTTGCATATAGTTTTGACCTGCTTGTTTAGTCTGTGGGCCCAGTAAAGAGTTGATACATTTAATATGGATTCTGCTGCATTGCATCTGCTGATAAGCAACTAAAAAGTGGAAAAAACAAAAAAAAATACCAGAAAAAAAAATACCGGGAAATATTTCCTTGGAACATTGGAAGGGACAACACGTGATGTCAAGGTGGAAAATCCCTGGTACAACAGGATTTTCTCTCTGATTTAAATTTATATTTAGAAATTTTGTCTCTTGTTATAAATCTCTTAGTTTCTCAGCCAAGTAGGTTCTTTCCTTGGCTAAAAGGCTATTCTGCCATAGTCACATATATATTATTTAAAAGCTCAAAGTAAAAAACCAGAAAAGCTGGATTAATGAGAAATCAACATAAATTTAGAATTATGTAGAGTCTCGGAGTATTTGCTGGAACCAGGCAATGGCTTTTACTGAAAAATACTGAAAACATAACAATAGATCAGTGACTGTCATTGCTGATTGTTATTTGATTGTTATTATTGATGATCATATATTTTTTTTAACTTACTTTTTAAACCTCTTTCAATGGAGCGTGTGACAGCTATAAGTTGACAGTGCTTCTGCAGATACCTGCGGTATCACGCAGAATGATAGACAAAGTGGTAATAATACTTCACTGCAAGGAATTTAATAATAAATATAAGGACATCTGTGATACCCATGATCCTAGCTTAACGTGACTGAAGGCTGAAATTTTTAAGCAGGAGAAACAGACAAGGTGAGTGTACATTAAGGTCAAAACCTGAAACTGAGTAAATTCAAAGATTTTCTGGCTGGATCTGGGTCATGCTTAAACAGGCAAATACACAGCTTAGAGGATTTCTGTTTGTATGTTCCTATGTATGTATTGAAGAATAAACTGCAATTTTAATTTTAGTTTTGATACTGAGTTGTAACGTATCAGTGAAGTGATCTATGAAATTAAGCATGCCTTAAGTGAGCAGTCTATAGGTAGTAACAGTTTCAACAATGAAGCTTTTTTTTTTTTTCACATTATTCTTGATTTCTAAAACTGTGTAACTGCTACTCTCGGCAAGCTTACTAAAAAAAAAAAAATCAGTTAAGCAGAAATTTGAGCTTTAATAATATCCTTCATAAAGCCTCAAAAGATTTTAACTATTGCTTATGTTCATCTTCAGTGTGCTTTCTCTGTCAGCATATATATATATTTTAATTTCATCCTTTTACAAAATAGGCACTATCACTGGTCTATCTGTGACATTTCGTGATGCTGGATGCCTAACTCCTTTACTTTAGTCATGCGTTTGAATTTTAGTAAATATTCAGTTTTCTAGTGGTGACTTACACATACTTTTAAAAATGTATTTTGGAAGAGGCAATGATAGAGCTCTTCTCCCTCTTTTACTTTCTGGTATGTAAAAGACACTTATTTTCAAGACACTCAGATATATTCCTGAAAAATCAGTAGTAGCAGTAGTCTGGTAGTTTTGCATCCGATCCTTTCTGCCCATCCTCCTCTAATGATGTACAACTTCAGTCCAATGGCCTCTCCATTGTATGGCTGTCCTCATCAGTAGAAGGCGGGGTCTTGCTTCTTGTACCTTTGAGTGCTTGAGATATAGATAACATAAAGACTTTCATAGTTTGTAAAATATGTAGTATAAGGACTCTTCTAGTTTGGAAATCCATCTGTACTCACGAGATGGAAAGATACTAAAGGCAACATGTAATTGGAACACCCCACATTTGGCCAAGGGAGGGATCCTCAAGGAAAGAGGTTTATACCTCTTGGTGAAGCCAAGAGCAGAGAAGAACTCATAGGCCATTGTGACAGAAGATGAGAAAATAGAGATCTCTGTAGATTTTAATTGTTTTTCATTTTTTCAGTATTTAATAATTTGTGCAAACCCATGCCTCTCCTCCCTCCACCCCCCCAAAAAAAAAACCCAAGTAAGTGGGTAAGGGAATCTCTAAGGCTTAGATTACACGAGTAGTTTGATATGCAGGTGCAGAAACACATGTGTTGCAGAGTGTGTTTAATATTAAAAGGACACATCTGGAAATAGTTTGGTTTAAATATATGTAAAAACTGATTCATTGCAGCATAATTCTAGTTTTGAAGTCAGTTGATTTCAATGTATTTTGGGACTGGAGTAATGCAAGACTGAATCAGTTCCATAATTATTTTGGGAAAAAATATTATGCTAGTAGTTCTGGATAATTTTTGAGTGACTCTGTTTGAGTCATTACTGTTCAGGGAGGGAAACATACCTTTCTTTATACTTTTAAATGAATTCCATCTTGCATATGCAGAAATGTTTCTCTTTAGGTTTCATTAGGGAAGGGGTTTTTTTCTCTGTAAATAGTAGTTGTCTCAGATGAGTAAGAGAATTCTGGCATGTTGTTATGAGACAGAATCCTAAAAAATTTGGTTATCATAAGAAATAAAGAGGGACTGAAGGTTTCAAAAGCTTACTTCATAGCAGCTCTAAAATTAACCTATTAAACAAAATTAAGATATTTGCCACCACCTTTGACAACTGAAACTGTTAATCAAAAAGAAAGAATCAAATTCTTAGCATTTTCTCAGTGACAAAGAAAAGAAGGCAACGTTTTGGGTGTAAGTTAATCAAACACATGACATTGCTGATAGTGAGGAAGAAATTTTAATAGTTAATTGCTATAGAAACACTGGCATTACTGCAGCTTGTCAGGGGTAGTTGTTGAGGTTGTGAGTTCAAAATATTTTAAATTGTTTTTTTGTCAGGATTCATTAAGGTGTATAAATTACATTAATAGATATGCTACGTGTAGTTCCTTAATTCGCTTAAAGATACACGTAGATAAATGTGTGGTAACGTAGCTGTCACAAATCTTAAATATCTGAAATATTATTTATGGTTTTTGGTTAAATTATCGGAGATAGACAAGCGTTAACCAAAACTGAAAAGTAGAGAAAAATTGTTGTAAATATATTCATGTAGCACAGAGCAATATTGAAATACCGGTGAGGTGTGACCTCTGTAGCTCTTGTCAGCTAAATATTCTTATCGAGTATCCATGCAGAAATGTAAAATCTTCCTCTGTATTTATTGAAACCATAACTTAGAGCGAAAAGACAGATGTTCCAGGAAGAATGGGGAAAGATACATGACTAATTGTGACTAGAATATATTTGTATTTAATGTAAATCTACCAAGCACCAAAAGACTACGATCTGTTTGCCACAGAATTTCAAAAGTTTATCTCTGCTTGCAGGAAGCACTCAGTTGTGGTCAAACTTCGTATTTATGCCTGACATTGCTGTCCAGGTTTCAGCAGGTCAGGTAAAAAAATTATGCCAGTATTGTCTTATTCACGGAGAGAGAAAGAACGTCCTCCAATATGAAAAAGCATGAGAAATTATATTCTTAGTGTATGCAGAATACTGGTAGGAGCGTTAGTGTGGCATTGGGTGTGGTGTTGGAAGACGAAAGAAAAAACAAATTCTCCTGACAGCAGAGGTACATAACAAAACAGGAAAAGTGAAAGTAAAAGGGGAGAGCAGTAGCATTATAGGGCAGATGAAGAAATCTGAGAGCAGAAAGGGTGCCAGGGAATTGTTTTAACTAGAGGTGTTCTGAGAAGAAGCATTGTTAACAGGTCTGCATGGACAAAAAAAAAAATCCCTCTGAAGCTCAATCTGATGTGAAGAGTCAGATGAACCTACTCCCACACAATGCTGTCAGCCTTTATGGAAGGGTTTTTTTTACACAGTAATGAGAAAGATTATTAAAACCTGACCTTGTTAGTCTCTGCCTGTGCAAAGATTTATTCATTCATCAAACCCATGAATCAGGAGATTGCTTGATTTAGTAGTTGCTAAAACAATGTTTTTAATATTGATTAAAAACCTAGAGAGAAGCAAGAAGTAAAAAAACACCAAACACAAAATGAGACAAACCCCCCCAAACTAATCCACTGGCTCTCACCTCCCCCCCCCTCCCCCCCCCCAAATGTCTAACAGTAATAAGATGCTAATAGATAGACATTTGCTGGCTTTTAGTCCTTTGGCATGCATGTTGTTTCAGTAAATACTACCGGTAGGTTCATGACTGAAGCATGAAGAATTCGCATTTTATTTGAATTGGAAAAGTACAGCCTGTTTCTTCTTCCTGATAGCAGTGCCAGATTACATGCAGAAAGGAGATGCTGATAGTCGAACCTTAGCTTCTGTCATTTGGCCATCATTGCACCAGCAGTTGTTCCTGCAGAGTTCAGATAAGCTGTGAGAAATGTTTCCTTTCACTGTAGGAAAGTGAAAGCCTTTCTTTGGTTATGAAGCCTTCTCTGGTTGAAGGACAAACCAATGAGGATCTAGAAGATTCAGAAGGTTTTATTGTAGCTAATTTTCTGCTTTTTGATTTTCAGTAAAGGCTGTGACACATTGTGATATTTCATTGCATCTTCCCATGGCCATATCTCACAACTCCTTTCATATTTTATTAGATGCAGTCGCCACCTATCTTCCTAATAATGAATCTAATTTTAAATTTTTTAGCTGACAAATTTATTTTAATTGTTTCCTCTTGGATTTTCTGTTTGCTATTTATTGTTAATTGGTCACAATTCATTGATTATTGTAGATAGCTGTGATATATTAAACCATGGAACTTAACTTTTTAAATTTTGCTTTCTTTAAAGCATACACTTAGATTTGCATGTACATATGTAAAGTGCTGAAAATAACACTTGAAAACCAAAGTGGGCTGGGTATCCAAAAGCCATTAATCACTGTTAATAATTTTGATGACTTTTGAAGGATACTACATTCTCCTTTTTGCTTATACCATTTATACATGTAATTTTGTAATTTCTTTACAATTGAGAGAAACACAATAGTCTTTCAGACAAAAATGGTTTAAAAATGGTCATACCTGATGAAAAGGTTTAAGGATGAAATGAAGATGTAATTAATGGACATAAGTATTAGTAACGACATTGTGGCCAGTGTAGCTCACTTAAGCCTTTATTCTACCTAGTATTTAAATAATGTGCCTAATATTGAGAATGCATTTAAGCAGTTCCCTTCTGGGTGTTTGAGTCTTTGCTTGCTTTTACAAAAATTAATGATCTGTTCTGCCTTTAGACCCTGAATGGGAAATAGGATTAGGGCCCACTTGTACAGCTCTGTCTTGACAGCATTGGAGCTAGATCATAAAGAAGCTACAGTTAAACAGTCATTTGCAGGGAAAGATCTAATGGTAAACATAAAAATGGTCCTAATCCTGTAAAAAAGATTCATGTGTTTTCTGCACGTGTTGTCCTTGGCTTAAAAGTATTATGATCTGCTGTAAACCCTGCTATTTTGCTTGTGCTCTGGGCAGAAAACAGAATTAGGAAGGACATGGAGTAATTGCATAAAGTTGTTTTGCTTCACAGTCAATTTAAATGGGTGATGTGCAGTACCTTATGCAGTGTCTGCTCCCCAGAAAAGGTAGTGGGAAAAGACAGGGGAAATCATTGCACTCCTGTGCAGGCTGTGGTGGGGACATGACTCTGGTGCCATTCTGGTGTCCACATCTCAGGCAGGACAGAGGTAAAAGAAGGTGTGAGGAAAGGCAACTGAACTGGTGTTGGGGTTGTAACTGGTGCTGTATGAGGAGGTACTGGGAAGGCTGCTTGACACACCTTTTTTAAACATCATGAGGCTGAGAAGGGGTAGGACTCTAGGAGGTGGTGTAGCTACAAATATAAAACACCAGGGCTAGGGCTATTTCTTAAAACTACTACTTGAAGCAGCCAAAGGAAGTACTTCCTTACCCAGGGGTTAGTGAATGTCTGGATTTGTTGCCTGCGGAGGACACGGGACAGGCTGTGTCAGCAGGATCAGAGAGGCATTATGCACATTCATGAACAACATGTTCATAACATGAAGGGATTTGCCCTCCTTCGTCCCAATGGCAGCAGCTGTGGATGCTGGGACAGTGTGAGGGGAACCAACAGCAGAGAGTAACCCAGTGTCCCCTGCTACCACAGACAGACAGAACGAGTGCTGGGCTGGGAGGATGACCCATCCGGTGCAATGTGGCATTTCTCATGCACTTAGTTTTTGCTTTAATTGGATTTAAGTCTAGCTAGGATGGATACCTGTAATAATCTGTCCATGGGAGAACAGATCGGTGCCTGGGATAACCTATTTTACTACTTAGACAGCTTTTCCATCCTAGAGTGATGGTCTTGACCCATTTTTATATAGCCTCCAATCTCTTTTTCCTGTGGGCCAGTGTCATGTTAAACTGTAACAACTACTCTACCAGGTGATTGTAGGAAAATTGTAGGAAGGTATTTTTGTTATGGGCACCAATTTTGAAGGTGGTATGACATTTATTTGCCTTATATGACTATGAATTATTCTCTCTGTTTGGTCAGAAGTACACAAGAGGGACAGTTACAGATGGAAGGTTGAATAAATCATTGATTGTCAAAAAAACAGGAAGAAGTTTTAGGCCGCACCTTGTATACTGTGTTCAGTTTTGGGCCCCTCACTACAAGAAAGATGTTGCATTGCTGAAACATGTCCAGAGGAGAGCAATGAAGCTGGTGAGGGGTCTGGAGCACAAGGCTTATGAGGAACAGCTGAGGGAACTGGGGTTCTGCCTGGAGAAGAGGAGGCTGAGGGGAGACCTTATCGCCCTCTACAACTGCCTGAAAGGAGGCTGTAGCGAGGTGGGGGTTGGTCTCTTCTCCCTGGTAACAGATGATAGGATGAGGGAAAATGGTCTGAAGTTGCACCAGGGCAGGTTTAGGTTAGACATTAGGGAAAATTTCTTCACCGAGAGGGTTGTCAGGCTCTGGAATGGGCTGCCCAGGGAGGTGGTGGAGTCCCCATCCCTGGAGGTATGTAAAAGAAGGATAGATGAGGTGCTTAGGGACATGGTTTAGTGGTGGGATGGCAGTGCTAGGTTAACGGTTAGACTTGATGATCTTAAAGGTCTTTTCCAACCTAGACGATTCTATGATTCTAAGTTTGCAAAAGATATTTTTTTTCTCTTCAGTAGCTGCAGCCTCCTGCTCCTTGGATATTGCCCTTACGTGAATGAGGGGTTAACCTTCTTCCAACCCTTTAGAACACCTTCTACCCCTTTGCCAAGGTGTGCTCCAGGGGTCACTGCCTGCCTTAATTTCTAGATTTCCATGGTTCTGCATATTTTCAGAGAATATGAATTAATATTAAAAGAGATAAAATTAAGATTAAGAGAGAAGAATGTAAAACCAATGGGAGACTTTATGGCTAGCAAGTAAAAAGAAGAATACAAAGTCCTAAATACCTTTGTACCAGCACTCAATCAAATGAAAATAGGGTAAGCAGTGATGACAGATTTGGATTTTGGGTAGCCAGTGAAATTTCACTTTTCTTAGTCCAAGATTTATTAATACCAAGACAATAATACCGCTAAGGTTCCTTGTGGATGTACATCTATGCATCCTTAGCCTCTGCATAATTAATTTGCACTATTCAAGTGTACATTCTGTAGATTTTAAGTGTGGGCTTTAGAAATCTAAATTATGGATATACCCTTTGAGGAGAAAAAGGAATGACAAGATTTGTGTGCTGAGTAAAAGCAAATAACTGAAGACCTCCCTCTCCTTCCCTACACCTTTGTGTCCCTGTGCTCCCAAACACCGAAATTCAAGGCACTACACTTTCTGTCTCATCTGCCTTCAAAGGCAGTGTTATTACCTCAGGCAGTGCAAGTTGATTAAGATTACCCTTAAATCACTGGGCATCCTTCTGTTAACTCTTGTCTGCCTGAATTGGTCCAGACTGCCCAGGACCCCTGACAGATGAGGTCCCTGCCTATATCAGAGCTTCAAAACACGAATTTTATACTGAGATTGTATTTGAAAAAGTACCTCTGAAACACCACAAGCTGTTGTGAACAGCAGCAGAATTACAATACAAAGGTCTTGTTGCTGTAGGAAATGAAATAACAAAGAAAACCTGTAAGCACACCCATTATTTAACAGCAGTAAATCAGTCTGATGTATACAGTAAGCTCCTTTTAAAAAAGATACATAGACTTTTTTTTAAAAAAAATTCTTTCTAATATCATCTCATTCCCAGATTTCTCTTTCTGCTTGAATCTCAGGCCTTATGATATGTTCTCCTAAGGTTTTTACAGCTACTTCTTTCCTTCAGAGATGCATATGAAATAAATCATAGAATCATAGAATGTTTTGGGTTGGAAGGGACCCCTAGAGGTCATCTAGTCCAACCCCCCTGCAGTGAGCAGGGACACCGCTAACTAGATCAGGTTGCTCAGAGCCCCGTCCAACCTGTCCTTGAATGTTCCCAGGGATGGGGCCTCCACCACCTCTCTGGGCAACCCGTTCCAGTGTTTCACCACCCTCACTGTAAAGAATTTCCTCCTTATATCCAGTCTAAACCTACCCTGGTTTAGTTTAAAACCATTACCCCTTGTCCTGTCACAGCTGGCCCTACTAAAAAGATTTTCCCCATCTTTCCTATAGGCCCCCTTTAGGTACTGAAAGGCCATAATCAGGTCTCCCCGCAGCCTTCTATTCTCCAGGCTGAACAAGCCCAACTCTCTCAGCCTGTCCTCATAGGAGAGGTGCTCCAGCCCTCGGATCATTTTAGTAGCCCTCCTCTGGACCCGCTCCAACAGTTCCATGTCCTTCTTGTGCTGAGGGCTCCAGAGCTGGACACAGTACTCCAGGTGAGGTCTCACCAGAGCAGAGTAGAGGGGCAGAATCACCTCCCTCGACCTGCTGGCCACGCTTCTCCTGATGCAGCCCAGAGTACGGTTGGCCTTCTGGGCTGCCAGCGCACATTGCCGGCTCATGTCCAGCTTTTCATCCACCAGCACGCCCAAGTCCCTCTCAGCAGGGCTGCTCTTGATCCTTTCTTCCCCCAGCCAAAATACCTTTTGTCTGGCGGGGAATCGGAGGCAGTGCCACCTGGGAGAAGAGGCAGCCTGTCCTGCAGAGATTGGCGCTGCTCTGATGCACCATTCTTGCTCTTTTTCACAGCAGGGAAAGTGGTGGCTGCTACCAGGTTTGCTTTCAGGCTGTTGAGACAAGTAGCTGTCTCTGCTCCTGCCTCATGTGTTACAGCGCTGATAGGCAGTACTGTGTACGGTTTGAAATTATGTTAAACAGAGACTGTGCATGCCAAAATAAAAGCAAACAAGAAAGCAGGGAAAGCAGAGTGTGAAATCCAGTCATTAGGTAAGCTGTTCTCATGCCAACAGTTCAAATCACCATGCAAATAATGCTGGAAAGCATTATCTTTCAGGAGGCCTCTGCCATCCAGTGCTGGATTTCTGCCTCCATTTTGCTTTCACCTTACTTATGCAAGACACTATTCTGCTTCTTTCTTTCCCAGATCTTGAAAGCCGAGTTTGTTTAAGGATGTTGGATGGTATTTTGTGTGTTTTTATTCTTCCTGTATGGTATTTGTCAGACCCTGACCAGAAAGAGAAGTCACCAGTGTAGAACGTCAGACTGTGGTCTTCCCTCTCCCAACATACCTTTGTTGATGAGTGCTGAAATAGACATCGTTATGGCCAGGAAAGTACCATCGCTTGCTTCGTAGATCATGCACATGGAAATGATTGGGATGTCCTACTGGTGAGAGCTCTTGTTGTAGGTCCTTTGCAGAAATCAGACTAAAGTCACTGTTCCACTCATGTTCTCTGTGTTCAAGATTTTCTTTTATTTGCTGCTTTTAAAAATAAAAAAAAAACAAACCAGATGAACTGGGGAACAACCTGAGCTTATCCAAGTATTTTTCCTGGTTAGTCTTTCCCCTATGTTAGCTGTAATGACAGTGGCACTAGTCTGAAAACTGTTGATCGGTGGTTGGACTACTTCAGCTTCTCTTAGATGTCTACTTCTAAGCCGATCAGATCTTGACAGGTTATTTCTCTAAAGGTGCATGCGTATTTACCCATCATAGGTGAGGAGATTTTGCTCCTTCCCTCTTTCTGTCATAGAATCATAGAATCACTTTGGTTGGAAAAGACCTTTAAGATCATCGAGTCCAACTGTTAACCTAGCACTGCCATCCCACCACTAAACCATGTCCCTAAGCACCTCATCTATCCTTCTTTTACATACCTCCAGGGATGGGGACTTGACCACCTCCCTGTGCAGCCCATTCCAGAGCCCTGTAGTTTGAGTGCTCATGGGCTTTCTTCTTGAAATGCCATTACATACAGACAGAGGTGGGAACCAAAATGAAGGAGAGGCTGTGTTTACACCAAGGCTCCAAAGCATAGACCTGTCTGACCCAGCTTGAAACTAGCGTGGCCTCCTTCAGTTTGGAGTCCAGTGCAAAAGCCACATGGCACCTGGGTCCTCACTCAGGTGAGCCACTTGTTGCGAGCTCCGTGTCACGTCAGCAAAAGGGCTGCAATGCCCAGCCTAAAACCAGTCTGGTATTGAGCTGCAGTTGATCTTTGGGTTCAGTTGCACCGTACTCAGTCCCAGGTGTCTCACCCAAGGTCACCCAAGTGATCACCAATGACAGATGTTGTAGCTGAAGCCAGCTACCTCAAATCCTGGTCTTGGGGCCTGACCACTGGGCCTTTATGCTCTCTCATAAGACACACCCTTGAAAGGCTAATTATGTCTATCCAGGCATTTCATGCCGATATTTTCTCAGAGAAAGTATATCCATTTTGACAGATCTGTCTTTCCTTGCAGGTGAGTCTCTTTAGTCCTCCTTTTTCAGCTTTTTCCATTCTGTCAATACTTCTGGAAATGAGGGGTTTAGAAGAAATGCTATTTTAAATAACAAGTACATCTCTTTAAATGACAGTCACAACATTCACAACAACCAAGTCTAAACAAGGAAAGGAATAGTTGAAACATAATCCATCATGAATTATTCTTACAATAAACATTATTTTCTATTAAGTGTAAACAAATAGTAAATCTCTCTCTTCCACCTGAATTTAGCTGTTGGGACATACCTGTATGACAGATTGCTTCAAGGACTTATCACTCACTGGTTATGCATTAATTCACAATTGGTTGCTGTTATCATAAATCTATTAAATTAATTTCCTGTGCAATACCTCTTTACCCTTTTTTCCTGCTTTCTCAGATTTACATTGTTGATAGTTATATGAATTGTGTTTAAGTACTAAACAAGGCACTTGATTAAAGACAGTGAGGAAAATAGTTGAGATGTTATGGGCTAGTCTTTTTAAAAGTGTACATAACTCAAAATTTGCATATCCATGCCTGTTACCAGATTTGTGTGCACAGATGAATAACATCTAGAAGCTTAATCTGATTGTTATGCGAAAAAATACCAATTTTGATTTACACTGTGAATACAAAAAAAGGCTTAGCTGCAAAAAAAATGCATCTCCAACTTATAGCCTAAGGTTGGATATTTGGTCCGTTGTGCAAATCACAGATATTAAAAAATGTATCCCCTTCCAGATGCAGCTATTACATTTTTAATATGATACTGATACTGGGGGGCTGTGTTAAGACAGAGTTAGAGGACAGCTAGAGCCAGTAAGAATGACAATACTATTGCAGCTGAGCACAAAGGTTCTCAGTATAAAAAGAAATAATAAAAGATAAAAGGGAAAACTATATCACACTGTTGAAAGCATATCTAGCACACTTATTTTGCTGTATTAGCAATAGGGGTCTTCAGAAAGGGAGACTGATTCAGTCTGTTGGTTATTTCAGAGAGACTTAAGCACATTTTAAGTGCTTTGTAGGATTGGGACCTGATACAAAAGATGGTTCACACTACAATGTTTTGTAAAATGTGAAGTTGAATTGCTTTCAAGAGAGATTTGAATTAATCTTGTATCTTGAATAGTAACGCTATCCTCGAGAAAGGCTCATGTTTCCCACTGAATGACCAGGCATGTTTATCTGAGATCTGTTTTAATATTCGTGTCAATAAAATTAGGTGGTTATAATGATGTGATCCAAACATTGTTCTTTGTGAGTTATGCAGCTCAAGAAAGTTAAGTGTCTCCAAGAAATTTTTTTAAATAAGCTTCCATTTAAAATTAAGCTTGGAAAAAAAAAAAATCAAGATGATGAAATTGCTAAAATAAAATAAAAGACAATCACCTAGCATACCATATTAGAAAGAGAAAAATGCCTTTACTATGTCAGTTGCTTTAAATTTTCTAGTAATCATCATGCAATTGTACTTTAATTGCTGTATAATTATGTTCCCATATATGGTTACAATCCAAATTTCCTTTTTATTTTTGACACATTAGTTTCTTTCATCAAGTGTTAAAACAGTGATTCAAAGTGAAATCTATAAGAAATTACTATAGAATTATTAAATTATAATTATAGGGATACTACTTGACATAATCAAATTATGGCTTATATGCTCTCAGAAAGGGAGAGATGTGTATTTGTTAGAAGACTTATATACAGTTACTATATCTGTGATTTTCTTTTTAAGAAAGGTGCCAGAACAGATGTTTCTCATGGAGGAAAGTGGAGGAATAGGTCTTATATACAGAGCAGACAAGTTCACTAAAAATCTCGTTTGAGAAAGAAGAAAATATTTCTTGTCCTATATGCCATTGTTCTTGACTTTTAACTCTGTTATTCCAGTCAGCATAGTTCCTCTGCAATTACTTTAAAGCTCTTGAGGTTGACTCTAATTTCATGAAATTGAGTTCTTACCTGAGCATAATAAGCCAAAAAGATGTTTCATTGCGTTTCATATTTTAAATTGTATGAAAAAACCAAGGAAGACAAAGATAATGAAACAGTTGGTCTTTGCAAGAAAAATATTGTAGTCTGTTTTTTAAGTGGGATGCTTGGCTGGGTGCAGATAAGGGTAAGTGAGACAGGAGTGTTTGTCCCCTTCTGTCTTGGGCAAATTATCACAGGTTTTCATACCATCTGAACCCCTTGTGGGGTTCATCATGACTTTTCCTACAAGGGATGTAATTTATAGGCTTGTTGGTGCAGGAAGCAGCTCAGCAGTCTGCCTTAACCTCTGGGCTTGGCTGTTTTGCTGGCACACAATCTGAAAAGCCTTGTTCCTCTCAGCAGGTCTGAGGAGGGCTGGCACAACCTAAACCACAGAACCTCTTCTGGCCACAAACCCTCAGTGCAGAGAGTCCAGCATGCTCAGATGGTTGAGGGTCAATCTTTGGGAGGTAACAGCCAAGGAAGAGATAAGAGTTACGTCTGAGCCTGTGTCCTATGGTACTTGATACCAGGATGCTGATGACTGATCTTGCATCTGTAAGGAAGGAAGAAGGCAGCGTAGGATCCACACAAATTAAGGCTGTTTCTCCTTTACCCACTATAATCCAGAATTGGATTGACAGGTTTTGGCATCTTCTAATTGGGGTGAGATGTACAGTCCACAATCCAGGAAATCATACCTAGAAATTTTAAAGGTATGCTTATATATAAAGATTGTAGCCTGCCTTATGAAGACCATTTTGTGCCAAACCCTTGTGTGGCTGCTAATACCTGTCTGTCTTTGGTGGGCTACCTAGATAAAACTCTGTAGGCAACACATGTATTAACTGTATGTGAAAAGGTAAATCTGATCCTTATGGAAACAAATCAGGAATGCTATTATAAGAAAAAATATTGTGCTGTCTGCTACCTTTGTTCCAGTTAAAAAAAGAAAAAAGAAGCCATCCTTTGTGTGGTTGTATATTTGGTTTTGGTGGCTTTTGCCTTTCTTTGATCATTAATGCTTCACAAATGGCTATGGTGCTACCTGAGTTTATAATAGGTTGGTTTTTTTAAATGCAAAATGCTTCAAGAGCCATATGTACCCTCACAACCTTGTCCTTCAAAATTAGCATTGAATTAGTTATCCAAGGGATGAGTTGATATGTTTAATAAACTGCTTTGGCAGCAAATAATCTATTTAGATGATGTTTATAATTTAAAAGCATTATGCCAGTCATTTTGAAATTGCACATCAGCAGGAGTAAAAATATTGGATATGAAAGCAGAAACTGCGGTGACAGAACCATTAAGGAAAATATTTGTGTTTTTTAAAGAAACACAAAACCGTTCATGTTCATCGTTTGAAGTGCTCTAAAGAACAGAAGCAGAAATGGGTTACTGAGATAATACAGATTCCAGAGGGTGCTGGAGGTATAATGTGAGTTCTCTACAATACTAAAGTATTCAATGAAACGTTGCTTACAATGTTAACAGCTTGCACTTACAGAAAATCACAAGCAAATCTACTGGGAGGAACGAGAGAGGTTAGAAAGCTGTAAAGGACTATTTGTGTGCCACACAAACCTCTGTCGCCTGTTGTGTTGTAGATGAGGAAAGGCTACTTACTCAGGATGGGGTTGTCGTTCAGGTGGTGAAACCCATGCTTGCACAGAGACAATCAGGTGAGGAAAATCCTTTGGCTTCAGAGAAGGAGCCCAGAGGACATAACTCTGAAGGTGATGGGGGGAGGCTGGCATGCTCTGAGTCTTGCCATATGCTGTCCACTATTACAACTTTGTATGTAAGTTATCCTTTGTATTCTGATATCCTTTTTAGCCTCTGCAGGTATCCCATTGTACCAATGTCTCTATTAAGCCTATGAACTTCACAGGAGCGTGGAGACAGGAGACTGAATGCCTTCTGTATGCTTAGTTTAAAGTTATTTCAGATCGACTTATGAAGGGTGTTGTCACATGGCCTGAAAACTGGAATATCCAGTGATAGATACACAGGAAAGATATCTAGTTGAGTAACTTTCCGATCTTACTAAATATCTTTGTTACTGATCTGCAAGAGAAATAAAATGGAAATTCACAGAGGCAGCTATATCAGGAAAAGTGGTGAATGCTGGTAAGGGTCGACAAGTTTAATTTTACACAGGCACTTAGAAGCTGAAGAAAGGGGCAGAAAAGATATTTAAAAAAATAAAGTTCAGGGAAGTGAACTTAATATATCTGGAAAATAATTTAGCTATTCAGTGGGAGGGAAAAATCAGCAAGACATCAAGGAATGAAATTGAACAGCAATTTTCATTTTATTATGCAGATGAAAATCTGGAAGAACTCCATTGATTCCTAAGAGTAGCAAATTATACCTTCCTGACACACGAATGTGATTCCTATTGATGCTTCTGCATGCAACTCCCTTTCATATCTGAGAACAGGGATTGCAGTTGCAGAAATACGGGTGGTCTGAAATCAGGAGATGGCTGTGCACCAGTTTGCAAGCTTAACTGAACCTCTCTCCAGCCAAGGTCTTAATTATGTGTTTAGCTTTAAGCTGGCTGAAGTCCATGACCTTAAATTTAGCTTTCTGGATGAGAGTGTTTGTGCGTGCTGTTCACTGTAGAGGAAAAGCATGGTATATTACCCTGATCTGATCTCTCAGCAAAGTAGTTCTCCTACCCACAGCCCCTGGGGAAAAATACAAATTCCCTCCCTGACCTGGCTTAATCCCAAGGAAAGTGCATAGATTAATTTTTCCATCAGACTTCATCTCTGACCTTGGGCAAGTCACTTAAACCACCTGCATCTCCATTCCCAGCATGTGCTTTTAAGCCTACCCCTCTTCCATTTTTATAGTGCTGTTTATTTCATCTGGAAACTCAACTGACTCCTGTTATGTATTTGCATGGTGTAAGTACCATAGACTCTGGACATTGCTGTAATATAAATAAGAATAATAGCAGGATGGAAAAGACATAAAACCAGAGGTGAGAGAGAAACCCAAAGTTTTGGGTGCATGCTGGACTGTCAATTAAATGGAAGAGCTTTCATTGTTTGGCCTGGAGAGTGAGGCATCCAACAGTGTCCGTTTCTGATGTGTAATTTTGTTTGCTGAGGTTCATGCCACACAGCGACAGCAGATCGTAGCACGGGACTCTGCCTCTCTGAAACACCGAGAGGTGGTTTGCGTGTATCATACAGCCAAGAGGGTCACTGGCAGTGTGCTGTCTGTAACTGAGCTAGTATCCTCATTATAGTCCATTTAAATTGATTTTATTTTTGTGTAAACTTTTTTTATATATAGTTAGGTCGATACGTTCAATTTTGGGGCTGCTCAATATCATCCTATGATTTTTGTCAAGACTGAAGCAAACACGGTTCAGTGTTCCCTAAAAACCTCAGGCTGACAGAAACAAAGTAACTGTTTGTATTCTCAGTCATTGTCTCCAAATTATGATCTAAAATACCAGAATGCCTTTTCACTAACTTCCTTCACTTTTCTTTCCCCATCTTGGTGATGGAGTGCAACACCCCCCCCACCCCACCCCTTCACCCATTACAGCCTCATAAATGCATGGGTTGCAGTGGGTTAGGAAGTGGACGATATGTCCATAAAAACAGACGATGGACTTGACTTTGCCAACACCCACTGCTCCTTGGGTGTGGGGGGAGGAAGGAGGATTATACTGATGTGTGAGCATCTGGCTACATAGGTGTTCAGAAAGCCCTTGAGAGGCTCCTGTCTTTCACCAGGTGTAAGTACAGTCCTGTAGTCTTTATCTGTGTAGAGCAAGCCACTGCCTTGTTGGGAGTGGAGCACCAGGTGTTGATGCCAGTGTGTGACAGTGGCCTTTGGGGGACTCTTGGTGTCCTGACTTTATAATTTCTTGCTGATTCAACAGGAATGTTAGTCTGGACTTTATCAGACTTTCCACACTGATTTCTCAGCATTTACTTTTCTCTCTTTGGCTTGCGGTTTTGTGGCGTTCTCACAGAAGGGGTCTTTGTGAGACTCCCTTTATGAGTGAGCTTCTCTCGTTAAACACACAGTGTGTGTGACTGCTATTTCCCTTTGTTTAGAAATGCATCACCTCTGGAGTGCTTCCTTGTTTGAACTTTAGTAGTCATGGGTCAATATATGCCATCATTAGCCCATGTCCATTCGACTTCATTTTTGTATGGCTTGTATATGTCTAACTTTTGGAAGTGGAGTGGTCAAATATGGACAGGTATGGCCACTGGGATATGAAGAGGAAGAGGGCCCGATATGCCGCCCGGACCCATCCCATAGGGAAGTCTGCTGCCTCCCTGGGGCCCGGATCAGGGACATTGCCAAGAGACTCCCTGGTCTGGTACGGCCCTCTGACTACTATCCGCTCTTGATTATACAGGCAGGCAGCGATGAATTGCCAGAGAGAAGCCCCAAACTGATCAAAAGGGACTTCAGGGCACTAGGGAAAATGGTTGAAGGATCAGGAGCGCAGGTAGTGCTCTCCTCGACCCCATTAGTGTCAGGAGGGAACACGGAAAGGAATAGGAAAGCTAGAGCGGTTAACGTGTGGCTCAAAGGTTGGTGCCATCGGAAGAGCTTGGGCTTCTTTGACCATGGAGAGGTTTTCATGGCACCGGGCCTGTCGAGAACAGATGGTGCCCAGCTCTCTCGGAAGGGAAACAGGATCCTCGCCCATGAACTGGCGGGGCTTGTAGAGAGGGCTTTAAACTAGGTCTGAAGGGGGGAGGGGATATAAACAGGCTCACTAGAGAGGAGCCTGGGGGGGTCACCCCATTGCTGGGGGTGAAACCGACAGCCCAGCTCAAGTGCATCTACACTAATGCACGCAGCATGGGCAACAAACGGGAGGAGCTGGAAGCCATTGTAAGGCAGGATGGTTATGATGTAGTCACCATCACAGAAACGTGGTGGGATGCCTCCCATGACTGGAGTGCTGCGATGGATGGCTACAAACTCTTCAGAAGGGACAGGCAAGGAAGGAGAGGTGGCGGGGTGGCTCTGTATGTTAGGGAGTGTTTAGATTGTATAGAGCTTGACACTTGTGGTGAGGCAGAATGCTTATGGGTGAGGATGAGGCCAACAAGAAAGATATCCTGTTGGGAGTCTGTTACAGACCACCCGACCAGGATGAGGACGTTGACGAAGAATTCTACAAGCAGCTAGCAGGAGTCTCTCAGTCACGAGCTCTTGTTCTTGTGGGGGACTTCAACTTCCCAGACATCTGCTGGAAATACAATACAGCAGAAAGGAAACAGTCCAGAAGGTTCCTGCTTTGTGTGGAAGATAACTTCCTGACACAGCTGGTAAGTGAGCCTACCAGGGGAGGTGCCCTGCTTGACCTCCTGTTCACTAACAGAGAAGGACTGGTGGGAGAGGTGGTGGTTGGAAATCATCTAGGCCTTAGTGATCATGAAATGGTAGAGTTTTCGATCTTTGGGGAGGTAAGGAAGGGGGTCAGCAAGACTGCCACCGTGGATTTCCGGAGGGCAGACTTTGACCTGCTCAGAACGCTGGTTGGGAGAGTCCCTTGGGAGATAGCCCTGAAGGGAAAAGGGGTCCAGGAAGGCTGGGTGTTTTTCAAGGAAGAAGTCTTAAAGGCACAGGACCAGGCTGTCCCCATGTGCCGTAAGACGAATCGGCGGGGAAGACGACCGGCCTGGCTGGACAGAGGACTACTAGTGCGACTAAGGGAAAAAAGGAGAGCTTACCAGCTCTGGAAGAAGGGGCAGGCAACCCAAGAAGAGTACAGGGATCTTGTCAGGTTATGCAGAGAGAAGATTAGAAAGGCAAAAGCCCAGCTGGAATTTAACCTGGCCACTGTTGTAAGGGATAATAAGAAGAGTTTTTATAAATATGTTAACAGCAAAAAGAGAGCCAGGGAGAACCTCCATCCACTAGTGGATGCAAGGGGGAACATTGCCACTAAGGATGAGGAAAAGGCTGAGATACTCAACGCCTTCTTTGCCTCGGTCTTTAATGGCCCGACGAGTTATCCCCAGGGTACCCAGCCTCCTGAGCTGGAAGATGGGGACAGAGAGTGGAATGAACCCCCCATAATCCAGGAGGAAGCAGTCTTTGACCTGCTATGCCACCTGGACATCCACAAGTCTATGGGGCCGGATGGGATCCACCCAAGAGTGCTGAAGGAGTTGGCAGAGGAGCTTGCCAAGCCACTCTCTATCATTTATCAGCAGTCCTGGAGAACAGGGGAGGTCCCAGATGACTGGAGGTTGGCAAATGTGACGCCTCTCTTCAAGAAGGGCCGGAAGGAGGATCCGGGGAACTACAGACCAGTCAGCCTGACCTCGGTACCGGGGAAGATTATGGAGCGGTTTATCTTGAGTGTGCTCACCAGGCACATGGAGGACAATCAGGGGATCAGGCCCAGTCAGCATGGGTTCATGAAAGGCAAGCCTTGCCTAACCAACCTGATTTCCTTCTATGACCAGGTGACCCGCCTGGTAGATGAGGGAAAGGCTGTGGATGTTGTCTACCTGGACTTCAGCAAAGCCTTTGACACAGTCTCCCATAGCATTCTCCTGGAGAAGCTGGCAGTTCATGGCCTAGATGGATATACTCTTCGCTGGGTTAAAAACTGGCTGGGTGGCCGAGCCCAGAGAGTCGTGGTGAATGGAGCTAAATCCAGTTGGCGGCCGGTCACAAGCGGTGTCCCCCAGGGCTCAGTTTTAGGGCCAGTCTTGTTTAATATCTTTATCAATGACCTGGATGAGGGGATTGAGTGTGCCCTCAGTAACTTTGCAGATGACACCAAACTGGGTGGTAGTGTTGATCTGCTGGAGGGGAGGAGGGCTCTGCAGAGGGACCTGGACAGGCTGGATCGATGGGCCGAGGCCAATTGTATGAGGTTCAACAAGGCCAAGTGCCGGGTCCTGCACTTTGGTCACAACAACCCCATGCAGCGCTACAGGCTTGGCGAAGAGTGGCTGGAAAGCTGCCTGGTGGAAAAAGACCTGGGGGTACTGATTGACAGCTGCCTGAATATGAGCCAGCAGTGTGCCCAGGTGGCCAAGAAGGCCAATGGCATCCTGGCTTGTATCAGGAATAGTGTGGCCAGCAGGAGTAGGGAAGTGATCGTGCCCCTGTACTCAGTGCTGGTGAGGCCGCACCTCGAATACTGTGTTCAGTTTTGGGCCCCTCACTACAAGAAAGATGTTGCCTTGCTGGAACAGGTCCAGAGGAGAGCAACCAAGCTGGTGAGGGGTCTGGAACACAAGTCATACGAGGAGCGGCTGAGGGAACTGGGGTTGTTTAGTCTGGAGAAGAGGAGGCTGAGGGGAGACCTGATTGCCCTCTACAACTACCTGAAAGGAGGCTGTAGTGAGGTGGGGGTCGGCCTCTTCTCCCTGGTAACAGATGATAGGACGAGGGGGAATGGCTTGAAGCCGCGCCAGGGCAGGTTTAGGCTAGACATTAGGAAAAACTTCTTCACCGAGAGGGTTGTCAGGCTCTGGAATGGGCTGCCCAGGGAGGTGGTGGAGTCCTCATCCCTGGAGGTCTTTAAAAGAAGGATAGATGAGGTGCTTAGGGACATGGTTTAGTGGTGGGATGGCAGTGGTAGGTTAACGGTTGGACTCGATGATCTTAAAGGTCTTTTCCAACCGAGGTGATTCTATGATTCTTTTACAGAAACAGATGCTTTCTACATTGGGTTGAGATCTTCCTATTGGGAAAGGAGCTGTCAGCAATAACAGTGCAGATGAGCCTCAGAAACTCTAGGCAGGAGTATCTGTCTAAAAGTGTGTCTAAAAGGAAATCAAAGTTATTTACTCCTTGGATTGCCTGAGCACAAGGGCTTCAGGAACGTCTGTAAAGATGAATCCATTAGTACAAAGGAACTTATAAACTAAGTTAAGAGAAAAGTAAAGGAGAAGGAAGGGCAAAGCAGAAAGACAATATGTGGTCACTTGGGAAGATAATATATATGATAATATATATGATAATATATATATCACTACTAAAAATTGGCTAGGTATTTGAGAATTCCTCTGAGTGCTCCCTAACTACCCTTCATCGTTGCGACCTCGCACGTCAGCTTTTCTTTGTGGTATTACATAGAGCCTGGCTGACTAAGCAAGTAGGCATCATGCCCTTCACATGTTTGCTGCTGCAGGACCTGGTGATGGCTTTTAGTATTGGAAGGGAAAAGATTAGCCAAGAGGTGGAGGTGAAACCAATGGCTAAGATAGAAACTTCTGCAACTTTTTGTTATCTGGAGTCTTCTTACCTCAGGTGCTGCTGCTCTCATTCAGTTGTCACTGTCATTCTCCATTTAAGTCTAAAATTATTATTGCCTGATCATAATCAACACATGTCACTGCAGTGATTAGATATAGAGCTTCACAGTCTTGCTCACCCAGAAAGACACTAAGGGCATTTTGCCTCCCTTTTGCCCTCAGTGAAGGTTTGGACTAGTTGCTGGGTGCTAAGGGGCATCCAATGTGACACCCAACGGAAAAATCTATGACTTTGTACTTTTAATGTAAACCTTTGTTTTACATTCCTGGACTGCTGCAGGGTACCCTTGAAGCTTACAGCTCAAAACTTGAGGTCCCTGCTCCCTCAGAGTTAAGAAAGAATGAAAAAGCACGCAAAGGTGTGGAGGTAACAGGGATTAGCTCAGGATCACCCAGCAGGTCAATGGATATGCTGGGACTGTGGTCAAAATCTGATGCATTCTAGATCAGTCTTCTCTTCTTCATCTTGTCACCATGCTCGAGCCATGTTGGCAGGATGGTGACATCCAGCTCCCTAGGTAACACGCAGTTTTTGTTGCACTGCTTTAAACTCCACAGTAATGGAGAAGGACCGGTTGCCAGGCACCTTCTGCATTCCCTGAAGTGAGGGGCACTGGCTATTGCTCTACACTGCCTATTTATCTTTGATCATGATTTTCAAAATGTGAAATGTGCTCATCCGAGGCTGCTGGAGGGAAACGCTGCAAGGTGGTGTCAAGGTGTCTGTTTTCCAGATGAAGCCACAGCCAAGCAGGCTATGCCCCATCCTGCTCCACTGGCTGTACAAGCCTGCTGCTCCTGTCTTCCCCTACCCCATTCACAAAATACCCTGCACACAGGCACATGTCATTTCCATATCAGCAACAACAGCTGTACTTTCTGGTATGTGGAACTAGTGCTTTGGTTTGTTGGAGGCTTGGTTTTGCTCAGAAAAAACCCTGCCTCTGAATGTTACAGGCTAACACATGCTTTCTCAGGGTAGTTCACTGTCTGTCACACATTTGTCATTACTTTTTCTTTCTTGGTGCAGTTTGGTGGAACCCAGGAAGTTTGTCCTGTCTGCACTGCAGGCATAGAAATCACAGTTTCAAGATATAAAATATGCTATTTTTTTCTCCACTATAACTAAAGTGGGACCTTTAAAATAGGGCACATGGTAACTATTTTTTTTTTTTCAAAACCTGTTTGGAAATAACCGCATTATGTTTGGTGAACAGTATTCTGTGTCTGCAAGCACAGATGAAAGATATGTTAAAGAAACAGCTTCTTGTGGTTGGTTTTCTTGGTCAGGAAGTTAGGGGATGCATCTGCCACTACTGGTCCTTCTGCCATTACCATGAGCTCCTTTCTGAAGACTGAGGGTAAAAAGCTGTTTGCACACATTTCATGACAAACTACTTAAATACTGAGAACTTTCAGGGTGAGGGAGATGCTGTCATGCCTATGGACAGCAAGGATGATATTACCAGGAAAGCTTAAGCCTGCATACCAGCAGACTGTTGAACAGCATATCCAGTTTGGTCGCATCCTCATAGCTAGTCAATAGATTAAGTAAGTGAACCTCATCTTTAGAGATTCAAGATTTTCCCTCCGCTAATTGCTGTCCCGTTGGAAGTCTGGGCTGGATGATGTTTAGTTCTGGGGACTGACTTCAACTCAATAGTGCCATTCAGATGTCCAAGATGGCAAAACCTTATAGGTCATCCGATCTGTGATCCATCAGTACCTGAAGAGTGGTTCAGCTGTGTGCTTTTAAAAATAATACTTTGACACAGATGCATCATCTCAACTACAGTATATATCATCCCAACTACAGTACAAGGAATACCTCTGGGACAGTAATTGCCAAACAGAAATGAATGCTTCATATTAATTTGGAACTTTCTGTGGCTGGACTTTATTCTGGAAAGTACCACAAGGGAACAGATCAAGGATAGCCGGAACCTCAGAGAATTTCTGACTATGAAGAAAACAATTGAGTTCTTTTTTTTTTATTTGTGCATTATGAAACCTAATTTTCAGTTCCTTGATTTGGAGCTTCTTACCAGACAGCTTTTTTTTCCCACTTGGGTTATTGCCAAAATATAGTATAGACAAATTAGCACTTTCTTTTTCAAAAGCTTTAATCTCGTTGCTTTTGCCATAACAAATAGCAAAGAATAGACAAACCAGAGGCATGAAATCTTCTTAAGTTTAAAGCTCAAATTAATTTAGTCTCCTTGATATTTTTAGCCTTGAAGCAAGTAGATCGCTTTTGAAATATTACATTACATATTTAATTCTAACAATGTTATCTTTCTCATTCACTTTATGTTCTAGTGGGAGTGCAGGGTGTTTGGTGATATGTGATGTTGATTATATACTTATTTATAAGGAGATGTATGTATAAAGATATATAAAATTTGTGCATAATCTCCAGAGACTCTTTAAGGGGAAAGATCTGGAATCATTGCTGAATTATATCTTTGCTTTGGAAAAGCCTCTTTATTATCAGCTGTAATGCAATATCATCTAGCTCAGTGCTTTACACATTCCAAATGAAGTACAATAATTGTTTAGATTCTTGCGTCAGAAACTCCACAAACTATTGAGTGTATATATACTTTTTTCAGTATTAAATTCTCCTTTTAACAATGTGCATTTATTTGGTCAGGATAGATTTTTAATTACAAAAGAAAACTCCCACAAATCAATAAATAAGCATAGGCCAGTTTCATCCATGGTGATACAGAATTAAATCCAGGTCAAGCTCAGAAGCTAGTGCTAAATTACTGAACTTTGAGGAATGATAAGTCATTATGAACTGCAATTCTAAATTCTTATTTTATTTTGTTTAAGCAAATCAAGCCTGTCTGTAGCCTCAGGTAGGCTTTTCATATACAAGTATTTACGGATATGATAGAACTTTTGCACACATTTACAACCATTTGCATTTTAACTTGCATTTTCTATTGCAGACAGACAGATTTATATTTGCAAAATCAAGGCATAACTTTGAGCATATTCAGTTTTGCTCTGCCCAAAAGAAAGAGAAACTTTGCATTTAATATTTATCTCATTTGAGACTGGGTGGAACTGTTGAATTTTCGTAGAACTTTATTTGCATGGCAGTATGCAACACTGTTCTAACACTAGTCTAAATGGGACCTTAGATGCTTGTCCATGTTTATCTGAGAGAATAATGTGTCCTTTCAGCTTGACATAGGACAGAAGATCAGTGTGGACCATTAACTTGTACCTGTTTTCTATTCTGGAGCTCTCTTGGAATGATATGCATTGGGAAGGGTGTATCGGGAAAAATAAGAGGAGCAAGAAAGTGCTTTAAATATCTGGTGTCTGTGTTAATTTCCCTAGCTGATAAATGTTCAGATTGTTTTATATCTTCATTTCATTACTTATGCCACATGAGGCTAAAAGATACTGGAAACAGGGAGAACCTGGTGACTCCCACCAGACGACCTCGTTCCTCCTTTTGCCAGGGGCTGCAGGGCTGAACTTTTCATCTCGTGTGATGCTTGAAACTACCACATTGGTATTATTGAATGTCTCGCACTTGGACATTTTACCAGTGTGGATTTTGAGACTTTCCTTTGAGACATCTGTTGGGAAGTGTGGCAGCTTGGGTGGGAGACTGCTCGTTAGGCCTGGCCAGGCTGCTGTCTGTCCAACAACCCAAGAGAAAAGCACTCAGCTGTCCTGTGACACGCAGGAAGGCTGGCGCTGTGGGAGGTACTGGAGTGAGGTAGGAACGATGTAGTTCTGCAATAGGTCTGACACCTTTGTGTCACTGCCCTAGCGCATGTGTGGCAAGTCTAACACGCAGTGCTGACACCTTCACGCAGAAGAACTGGTAGCCATAATCTATACAGGTTCTGCTTACACCCAGAGTTGGCCCACATTATGGAATTCACTCTGCAACTACAGAGAAAAACCTGAAAACCAAATGTGGGTCATACTCAACTCCTGGGACAAATCAGTGCCTGGATATATCAGCTGTCAGGCTCCCAGTGACTCACTCAGTAGTACAGGTTCAGGCCTATGAGCAGGTGTAACACCCATGGGAATAACTCTTTTGTGCTTGTTCTGATTGATTCCAGGAACTGCATTTAATCCTAAGTCTAATTCTCTGGTTTTTAACAGATACGCTAATTGCAGCTACTAAAAATAAACTTATCAGGCTAAATTTGAATCTGGATTAAATCAATTGTCAAAGCCTGACAGCAGGATTTCCTGCTGATTAATGCAGGGATGGTTATTACTGCAATATTCCTATTTGCTTTTTCTTCCAAACCCTGCTTTCAGGTGTGATTGCACTTAAAACGTTCTTTTCTTCTCCATTTCTATAGGTTATCCCGAAAACTTTAAATAGTAAGACAACCCCAAGAATGGAAGATGGGGGCCCTAGCATATGCTGCACTCAAGGACCTCACTCTTGTGATGGACACTGTTCCTGTCTCAGACAGCTACCTGATCAGTTGGTCAAGGGTAACTTTAATAACACAGGCACATTCCAGGTATTATTATTTTAGCTTATTTTCTGAAGGAAAAATTGTTTGCTGTCTGCTAGGGGAGTTCCACTCTTCTCTGCATTCAGCCCCACACAGCAAAATCTCTAGAACTGCTGGCAATTTTTAACTGCTTCAGACAAAAGGTTGAAGACCTGAAAGATAATTAAGTTTCTACAAGTTTCATGAAAATCATTGGCTTTGTAGAAGTAAGAAACCCTGACTGTTGTATCCTTAGTGGAAAAATAGCCAGGTAGGGTGTTTGTTCTGTTTGTCCTGCCACATCACGCATTGTTCAGCCAGCTAGCACGGGTGCGTAGTTTCAAAACAGCTACAGCGATGCCACCTCATGCGAGCTTGCAACCAGGGAAAAGAAACATGAGGTAAGAAGGGAAGGTTGCAAGGGACTGGGAAGAAGTGTGGGTATGCTGGAGCTATTGCTGTTGGCTAGGGAATTAGGACTAAAACATGCCAAGGTGAGAGGGGACAGTGGATACGAAGGGGAACTGACATAATTAACTCTGGTAAATGGTATTTTTGCTGCCAGAGCGTGGAACTTAACACACCAATCCATGGGGAAAGGTGGCATCATTCTTTCTACTTGTCTTGGAAGAACTTGTTTGTTACCTTTGAAAGCTCTATACCTTTTTGTTCCTCAACTGAACAGAGTGCTTCTTGATGCATTCAAGCTGGCCTAGTCATTGCAATTTCCATGAATCTGCCTCAAAAGTTGTAATCTGGAGAATTCTTCTTTCTCTGTCCTAATTCCAATTTTGGATTCTTTGCTGAGAAAGGTGACAGCTTTCCTGAGAGATCTGATAGGGTTTTTATAGTTAGCAAGAATAAGCTCACCCCAGGAAAACTCATTTGAAATAAAAGTACAAGAAATCTTAAGCACAAGAAATTTTAGCTCAAGCCTAGATGTGGAAGATGGGGCAAGGTAAGTGGAGCAGGACACCACATACATTTTTCACATGCATGTCTTGTGGCACAAGGAATGTCCCTAAAAAGACAGTGGTGACTCTACAGTCCCCCCGGCTTGAATTGTGAAGCATTTGTGTTACTTCCAACATTTCTGTAATCTTTCCCAAATTCTGTAGATGCTTGATAATGGGTCCTCAAATGCTATTAGTTAGCAAAGTTGCAATAAGTTATGTGCCTTGAAGAATCGAGGTTCTCTGTAAAATAATAGGGTATTTCTGGAATTGTTGGATATTCTGTAATGGAAGCATTGTCTGGCATCTGCTGTGATTCCCTGTCCTTTGGGCACAGCTGAGGGGTCACAAAGCTGATGGAATGTCTCTGAGAAATACCACAGAAAACATTGATTAAATGATATTTGTGGCTTATAAAAGAAGTACAGAGAAGGAATTGCAGTTTTGTCCCAGAGTAATGAATTAAAAAAAAATTTTACTCTGCTACCTAAAATTAAAATTTTGAAAGATGTACATAAAAGTACTGAATGTGCTTAGGAGTCTTGCTGGTTTACTTGTTATCAAGAGAATGTTTAATCTGCTCTCCTGCATACAGTAGTCTCCCCTCTCCTGCTTCATCTTTCTTTAATATGAATAATTTATTGGGCACATGGAGGTATAAGTGTATCAAACAATTTTGATTTCATGTGGGCAGCAGTGAAGCTTGTAGGCATTTCAGCTGAGCCATTTAAAAATTGTATGAACAGTTCTGCTACGTGGGACTAAAACCGCTTTCTTTTGCTTTGTTATTTCACCCAAGAAAACAATAAACAAGCAGAGTTTGTGTCAGCCTATTGAGTTCTGATCATGCCTAAAAAATAATAATAATCCTAACTGCAAAATGTCCTTCTACCAGATACACAAATCATTCAAAAATGAGCCTCCTCCTTCATTGCACTTGATTTCTGTCCAGTAGAAGTGATTGAGGGAACTTAAGCAAATTCATGCTTTATATCAGCCAGTTTAGATTAGACTTCCAAGGCAATTACCATGGGCAACTCTGGTATAAATTAACGGTTAATTTAATTTGACCTTTTTAAAATGCAAAGACCATAAGTAACTGCCTTAAATATCTTGCATAAGTTGCTTGAATTAATAAATGTAGTTTTCTCTCTTTTATTTTATTCCTTATTGTGTGTGTTGTGGTTTAAACTGGCAGGCAGCTGAACACCACACAGCTGCTTGCTCACTACTCCCCCCAGCCCCCAGTGGGATAAGGGAGAGAATCAGAAAAAAAAGTAAAACCTGTGGGTTGAGATAAAGACAGTTTAATAAAATGGCAGAGGAAAATAATAATAAATAATAATAAAAATGATGCACAATGCAATTGCTCACCACCCGATGCCCAGCCTGTCCCTGAGCAGTGATTGCTGCCCCCCGGCCAACTCCCCCCAGTTTATATACTGAGCGTCAAGTCACATGGTCTGGAATAGCCCTTTGGCCAGTTGGGGTCAGCTGTCCTGGCTGTGCCCCCTCCCAGCTTCTTGTGCCCCTGGCAGAGCAGGGGAAGCTGAAAAACTCCTTGAGTGGTGTAAGCCCTGCTCAGCAACAACTAAAACATCAGTGTGTTATCAATATTCTTCTCATACTAAATCCAAAACACAGCACTGTGTCAGCTACTGGGAAGAAAATGTAATAAAACAAATGTAATAAAATTGCAATGAGTGTCAGGTGACTGTCAAATGGATAGGCAGCTCTGAAGCTAATGAAAATTAGTAGATGAGTATTACTTAACTGTTGTAAGATAGACGCCTTCACTCTGTTTCATTATTTTTTTCAGAGATTATGTTACAGATCATGTTCCCTCCTGTTGCATGGGCCTCTTGGCCTCTTCCTCATGAAAATGTACTCTCCCTTTGCAGTGACAACGATCGGTTACAAGGAGAATTAAATTTAGGAATGTAGTCAGTTTTTGTCTCTCAGATTTTTAATGAAAGTTAAGCATTTATATACTGATTTTAATTGTAGCTGCAGCCTCAGAGCCCCACTCTCTACTTCCCTCAACCTGGCAGGGTGACCACGACCACAATGCTGACCTGGTTGATAACTATGTATATTTTAATCCTGACCCTCATGATTCAGTAGAGAGAAACCGAAAGGCAAACACAGGAAGCATTATGTACATCAAAGCAACGCCTGCCTTCCCCACATCCATCTGAGGGGCTGAGGTGGGCTCTGCGGGGTTGGGGTCCCTCCCTCCTGTAAGACACCCATACAGCTCTGTGGCCACAGTGTCTGGCAAATAAGTAATAGCTAGCATTTTTCCAAAGCACTTTAGATACCCAAATAATGTTCCTATGCAGCTGAGCTGGCCCCCAAGAAAGCTCTGAGAAGAGCTGTGCTTAGGAACTACACCTGAGGCCTCCACAGCTCCTCAGGGTTTTGCCATGGGTATTAGCCCTAGTCTACATGTGGGATCTCCACCTGCTCCACAAAATTAACGATGTAACTCCTTTATGGAAGTAATTTTTTTGCAGAATTACTAAGTTAACTAACTAGAATGACAGAGGTAAAAATGCCAGGTATATAACTGTGAATAAGTCTCTGTGGTCCTCAGCATCTGTGAGGAGATGAGTGGAAATGGGGTGAGGTCAGTAATTGAAACAGTGTTCAGAGGTGTCATACCAAGGGGTAAAAAACAAAACAAAAAAAAGCAATATTAGCCTGCAAGATGGAAAATTTTTTATTTAAAAGAAGCTAGAAACTGCCTGAAAGGGAAAAAGTTAGGAAATGAAATCCCTGGACTCAGCCAGCATGGAGGCACCTCATCATTATTATAAGAGCACCTTATTAGCATCACAGAGGGGACAGGTGCACACCCCAGAATATAAAAGGAAAAAAAAAGAGACCCCCTGTAATGTGTTGGAGATAAGATACAATAGTTTATTGAAGCTAAAATCTATCCTTTAGAAACAGACTTGGAGTCCAAATGCTTCTAATGAAATGAAAGGGATGTTGGCAGATAAGAGAAGCAAAGCAGGAGTTTGAAGAACTAATATTCAAAGGTACGAAGATAAGGGATAAATGATTTAAGGTGATCAGAAGTAATCTGCCTGTGGGGAAAAATATCGGATCTGTTAGACCACTGGAATAGAGAAAGGGCAGCCTAAAACCTGGCAACCTACAGAGCAGTGGATGAGTGTTTCTTTATAGGTTGGGGGTCCTGCCCCCAAGCCCCGGGGAGGTTGCGTGGCACTTCGTGGGGACACCGCCAACTACCATTATGGAATGCAAGATGTGGATTCTCTCTGGCGAAGAAATTTTTAAGCCAGATAAGCTTTATTTTGAGGTTGCCATCTTTGGCACAGCAAACACTAAGATGAATGAGTAACAATTCCATAGTTATCATACAGTATACGTGGGCAGATCCATGGAGGGGCAGGTAGGATCGATTATTTTAACCACCCACCTTCTCAGCTTCAACCTTGTGATCTTTTTTTGTTGACACCAGTCTGCATTGGAAATCTGTTTTTGAAGCTCTTCTACTCTCAGGCCTTGATCAATACAGCCTGCAACAACAGAGGTTTCCCCCCCCCCGCCCATCTTCTTTTTCCTGGTCTAAGCAGTCTGTATTCTTGTCTTTTAAAATCTCAGTGTCATTTTCATTCACGCTAAATAATCTCTTGACATTTTTCCATTTTGCCTTAAGCCTCCTTATACACCCGTTTTACAGATATAACTGCCATTACAGTTGGAGAGAATTATAGGATTGATTCTGTTCAGTTGAATTCAGTGAGATTTTGCCATTAATTTTCATCGAAAATGGCCCATTCCCTAAACCCGTGAAGGCAAAGGAAATTAATTTTCTGCTGTTTGGTATTAAGTAGTTCAAAAGTTACCCGAATTAATTATATATCTATTCACTTTTCCTTCATAGCTCTATTTCATCAGTTTTGTTACTTCTGTCAGTTACCAGGAAGATATTTAGCATTTCTGTCGCTTGGCTTTGCTGCAGCCATTGTAGCTTTCTCCAACAGGATATGAATGAAATATAAAAGGTTTTCTTGTAGCATTGTGGGACAAGAATTGTGTAAAAGTGATCCTTCACATCACATTTAGAGCTAAACACATCTGACACTCTGCCCAGGTACTTCCACGGTGATATGAATAGTTGTCCACCCATTTAAGCTTTTTAGTTTTTATTTAAAATAACCATTAAGATAACTCTGTCATTTCTTTGTGGCTATATGTGGGTTTTGGTGATAATGTTCCAATTTCTTAGCTCTCGGGAACAATAATAATAGCTGATAATAGGAGTTGGTTCTATACAGCTGTCTAAATTGCTTTATTCATCCACTTGGTTTTTACTGATTAAGGAGATTTTGCAGGTTCATCACAGATGAATTAGCTGCCTGTCTTTATTACAGGTACAGAAAAAAACCAGGCTATTAACAAGCTCAAGATTATAATGTGCCTGTGTATGGTTCTGCTGTAAGAAGTTAAATACTTTCTGGTTTTATCTTATTGTTGTTGACAGGCTGACTTATTATTTAATTTTCATCATCTAAATAAAATGCTGGTGATACCGCTCGTTAATTCCAGAAAATATATGTCCAAAACTGTCATGTTAGCAGCCTTTATTAATTTTTTTTTCACGTCTTCACAAAATTATTTACTTTTTTAGCCCTTTTCAAATTCTGACTACCTCATCAAACCAGTTTTGAACAGCCTTGGTTAATCAGCATCTGACAGCTTTCTAGATATAACTGCAGAATGGTAAAGGCTGATTGAACTGAAGTTAATTTCCATTTGGCTTTTACCTTCTAATTATTTAGAAGCTGAGCATCAAAACCCCTTTACCATGACATGCCTGCAGGGCCCTTAGTAGACAGTATAGCTCGGTGGAGTTTAGCTACCTCAAAAGAAATGTTACAGCTCAAGTGATTTTGAAATATTTGAAAGCTGAGAGACTTTGCTGCTCATAAGAGTATAATGAAAATTATCAATTAGAATACAAATGTACTAATTAATGTATTGAAAAACTAAAATGCCAATAAGTATATAACAAAGTCAACAGCAGACTTACTGACATGAAGAATTAAGTCTGTTCTTCAAAATAGCATTCATACTGCATTAGTGCAAACGAGAAACACTATCACAAAATAGAAAATTTCTGACATGATACTTGGTAAAAAGAAGGCATTTTTAGGCTCATGACTTCTTTTTTCCTAGTATATTGATTGTAGCTCATCTTTATTGCATGGAGTAGAGCATTGAAAATGTTTTGGCAGAAGCCAGTGCCTTAATGCGTATCTGTGACCAGTTTTGCTTGATAAAATTAAGATAGTTCTCTTGACATTCAACCTAAAATGGATAAGCAGAGGAAGCTACCAAATTAAGTCTGATGATGTCCTGCTGCCTAACAGTGTCCACAAAACACCCAAACTTACCGGGTCCAGTGCGTGTTCTCTCTTGTTTAACTGGCACTCAAAATTCCCAAGCCTCCCTGCAATGTTTTCCTTGAAATATCATTACTGTACCAGTAATCACAAGGGCTCCTCGACTCTGTCATGAAGAAACCTCAGTGGCAAGGCTGTCCCACCCTTACAATGGATCACTTACTTTTGGGATTGAGTCACAGCACATTCCTATTGATTCCTACCAGAGGACTTGGGCATGTAGTTGCATAAAGTGAGAAGGTATGGAAAGCTGTGTTCTGACTCAACTGAAAAGCTAAACGTAGTGGATCTTGGGATATACAGGGTCTGTCTGATCAGATATTTTTTTTTGTGGTGTCAATGATATATAAGAAAGAAGATTGTGAGTGTTTAAAAAGAAATTTTGGGGTTATTGAGATTTATAAGAAAAATATTTTAAGAAATTAATAAATAGTATTCTTGTTCATTAGGGCTTGAAAGCATATAGAAACTGATGTTATTGTAAGAGAAGAATATGGAAGGTACAACTTGATATGGATGATGATTACATTTTCTTCCAAATTAATAATAGGAAGGTTTCTATGTGGCTTTTTGGGTTGAAACATAATTTGCTAGTATTAAGGAAAAGTCTCACTATTTTAAAAATTCAGTGAGACTCTGGGAAAAATCCCAGGTGATATCAGCTGGGTTTTAGGTGGTGATCCTTTATTCTGAAGCAGGTAAGAATACCCCTTCCTTTCTTCTCCCTTTGTGTGCACATGTGCACACATGTCTGTATGCACACTGCCCATTGACCCAAATGGTCTCTTAATTTGCTGGAAGAAAGGAAATACAGGAGGTGCCATCTTTCAGATGTGGTGTAAAGTTCAGAATCCAGTGAATTATTGTCTTTGAAACTCTCTGCTATTTTCTGCGGGAATTAATCATAATTTTGAGAGTGAGTTCTAGTTCAGATAATTACATTCTGCCTACCTGAAACTCCTTCTGTAGCTTCAGTTAATTAAATATTCCTCACTATTTGTCTTGAATTGCTGTATGGCATACCTATCTGAAGGCATAAAAAAGAAACTTCAATTAGTTTTTAATCTGAAACTTGGGAAAGGACTGGGATGCCTGAAAAGCAAGGAAACCTTTGTTTTACCAGAACAGTATTATAATAAGCATATGAATTACTTTATATAAGTTAAAAAATATTTCAGACATTTTTAGTAGAAAGATCCTCATACATTATTACTATATGGGATGCAAAGTATGTCCTTGGTGTCTTTATCAATAAATTATCATTGAGTTAGATCCACAGAAAGAGTTATGACACTCTGTGTTGTATTTGCAAACACCTGGATGGATCTGAACAAGCTAATTTCCTTGAGCCATGTGGTGAATAAGGCACTTTGGGACTAACTCCCTGTTATAGGGAGCATTACTAAGAAAAATCAAAATTACATGAAATATCCATATTAATACTAATTTTTAAATATTCAGAGTACAGACAAGTAAATCTGAAAGTCCACATCTATCAAAAGGATTATTTTTTTTTGTAGAAAGTACATTATGGAGTTTAATACTAATTTTGAGGACTTCCATATTTTCTCCTGACTGGCACGCCTGTAAAATTATTCTGGCAACCTAAGTGCCAGCACTGTGTCTCCCTTTGTTTTTCTTTACAGGTTCGTAGACTTACTGTGCTGAAACATACTGATGGTGCTATTGAGATTCGTGCCCCCAAGTATCTCAAGGTAAATAGCTTGCATGTGTAACGGCAGGCTGGGCATGACAGAACAAATTTGTGCAAATACCGAGGCCACGGCAGGTATCAGAGAGGAAAGCAGTTTGAGAGATGTCTTCAAGGACAATGGAGGACCCAGAAAAAACTTTATCCTTCCACCCCTCCCATAACAAGATTTTTGGTGGTGCAGTGGTCCATGACATTGTCACCTGATAACCAAGTGACAGACAGACATGGAATGACTGCGGAGAGACGCAGTGTAGCTTGAAGGAGTTGTAAATTTGGATATTAAATGCTCTTTTTGTTTTATCTGACTGCAAATCCTACCAAAATCCCAGAGTGAACCAGGTAAAATAGTCCAGATTTTCCTACCTCCAGAGAAATCTCAGTGGATTTCCATGCAGAAGAGAACAAATAAGCCTTAGCAATGGTGTTGGGGATGGGGCTCATTCTCTCTTGGATGTGCTTATTTCCAAACCTCTACAGAATAAAAAGTCGCAGCTGTGTGTCCCTTTGTGATTCAAATCTACAATCCTGACATGAGCTTGATGGGTAGGAAAATACAATTTTACTTCCTGGAAGATCCTCTTCCTGAACATTAACATAATTTTCCATGTTTGCTGTTAGAAAAAACAACAGAAATCCTCTCCCCCACTTTCCTTCCTGGCTGCTTAACATGTCTGGAGAAATCAGTGCTGGATGGAGCAGACGCATGCTGTTCTCTTGTTTTTCAGTCCCTACATTTTGCAATATTTTATGGAAGTAAATCTAAACACAGGCTTTATGTTGTTCTGTCAGGAGAAGTCCAGCCACCTGCTCCACATGCTGGCAGTTTACACAATTAATTAATTTCCTGCAGCATGGATATTCTGCCATTTCAGTTTAGCAGGCTTAAAGGGACCCCACATTAAAGATTCTCTGAGACCTTTATTTCCTTTCAGAAAAAAAGAAAAAAGTAGAAATTACGTTTGGTTAGATGAACATCAAGATGAGGTGTGTGCTTGAGAGTGGCTAACAAATTTTTTTCCTTCTTAAAAAGAGTATTTATAATAACCCATCTGTTGTAACAGCTTTCCACATACTTTCTGACATCAGGGAATCCATATTTCTGGGTCTTATTGGTCTTTGACAGTATAAGGCACACTAGAATTGTAGTTATTTTTTGAATATTCTTTCCTCTAAGTGAGAACTTAAGTCTGAAGATGTATATTTTGACATTTCTGGTTGAGCAACCTAGTAGCCGGTAGGTATTTCTAACTCTTTGAATAAGTCTTTTAAAATGCAGGAGGAATTGCTAATTGAGATTTAATTGTTTAGGAAGGGACTCCCCCACAAGGAATTCTCATTTCTTTTTATAGGTCTTAATATGGAAACGGTCTTGACTGTCAACTGAGACTTCTGTTTCTGAAGGTGTTGGCAAAGTCAGGCACATCAGCCTTGTGGTGGCATTTGTCGTCTTTTTTTAAGTAAAGCGATCCACAACTGGAGAGCTGTGTCTTAAAATATGAGATTTTCTACAGTAACCTTTTGAATCCCACTGCTTTTCTCTCATCAGAGTACAGGAATTCAGCCTGACTTCCCTCATGGAGTCCCTCACATCCAATGTTTGCTGTTGCTCTTCAGAGAGTTTTTCAGAGTTGTCCCTTTGCTGCAGTTGGGAATAGAGCCCATTGCCCAGCTTCCCAGGTTGGAATAGGAAGGTGCTAGGACTGTTTAGACTGAAAAATTTTTCCGTGTGATGGAGTGATATGTTCTACGAGCTTGTCAGAAGAACTGAGGTCAAGCATGTCATGCAGTATGTGAAGGCTGTCACAGTAGTTGCATTGCTACATGTGGTGCCTATGAGAATTCTTGTATACGGTTACATCATTAAGCTATCGGAAGAGGAAAAAAATAGCTGTTTGAAGAAAGCAAACTTACCATGCAAACTTTCCTTCCCAATGGGATTTTAAGACCACAAACAAGGTAAAACATAGAGTCACTTAAAATGGAACTTTTATTTACAATATATAATTGTCTGATTCTGTTGCGAAATACTCAAAAATTCAGATGAGCCTTTTTCTTAAAACCAGAAGGCAGAATGCTTCAATAGTATAAACACAACAGAACTTCCCCTTTCTCCCTTTAGCAAAGTGTTCATCTATTTGTCTTTCTGAACATCTATTACTTTTGCAGATTATATGCCTAAAGTCCTTTCCTCCTCTGGATTCACGTGTTTAACTCCCAGTAATACCAGTAAATTTTTAAGGGGAATCATATCTTCATTACCCTTCAGAAACTCATGAACTATGAGTTTTGTCTAGTTTCCTTCTAATGGGAGCCTTTTTTTTAGCTGTTTGAGGCAGGCTTGTTCAAGGTGCTACTGTAGCTTGCAGGATTCCTGTAATAAAGAAAGCTTAGTTAGGCCAGACAGTTCCACATCACTCAACAAACTTATTGGCTTGTGGACTACTTCATTAACTACATACTCTCTTATCACATGGTGATTACCCACAAAAATCTGTCTTCAGTAATTCATAGCTGCCATACATTGTAATATGACTTAAACAATACTTTGTTGTTTTTTTTTTGCTTAGTGATGCTGCAGCCAAATTCTGTCTGGAAGCTCACACAAGAATAAAAGCAGTTATAACTTAAATGTATATCTTTCCTCCTATGGAAATTAAGTTCTTATCGTCTCAGTGCCTCATTCGCAAAGGCCTATATTTGTAGCACTATTTATCTTCCTGAAGGGAATTGTATGAGACCCTGGAGATGAGTAATGGCTTTCCTTAATCAGCCTTTTGAAATGCCATTGTCTTGTCTGTCTTTGTTAGAACATCAGCACAGTGGTGGGTGTTTTGCAGCATAATACGAAACAAGGTACTTGCTGCTAAGAGCTTGTAATTTAAACAAAGGAGCAGAAATCAGAAAAGGGGCTGGCATACAGTGGCACTTGAAATTCAAGGGCTGAATGCTTTCTGCACTGAGGGCAAGAGCAAGGGAAAGACTGAACGAACACCAAACGGACCAGAGTCCTCTTGTGTGTGCCAGTGTAATCCACCAGGTCCTGCTTAGCAGGCTCTGTTAGCATTGATTTGTACCTTCTAGGCTGGTGTAGCTTCTCCTTGCCTGCTTATTTTGCTGTTACATTTTCTTTGATCACTACCTCAGTATTACGTAAAGATTCAATTTACATTTGCTTTAATATGCTCAGTCCTTGTTTTTGTTGCTTTTCCTGCTCTAAATAAATGGTATTTCTCAAAAACTGAAATAATCCCAAAATAAAATGAAAACACAAAATTTTCAGTACATGATAAAAACCTGTCAATTTTCCAGGTTAGAACTTGGGCAGGGCAGAAGAGGATGACCATAGGTCATCAAACCACATTTCAAACATGCTCAGACAAATGTACCTGCATTATCCCTAACGCACCTTTTCCTTAGAAGCTTCCAGTTAAGGAGCTGCCACAACAGCCCTACCCAGCCAATTCCCATGTTTCACCATTATGGTGATTACAATCATCATAATCTCTAACCTCACTTCAAATAAGGTGCATTTTTCCTTCCTTTCACAGAAAACCTTTGTGTTTGCCATCAGCCCCTTCAATCTTTTCTTCTAGTTCTTGGTTTTTGGGTTTTGTTTTGTTTGGTTGGTTTTTGGTTTTTTTTTATTCCTCTGATTATTCCCCTTGTTTTCCTTTGGATTCTGCCAAATTGGGCCACTTGCTATTTTAAGCACTTAGGCAAAACTGGCTACATATCGAGGCCTCACCTGAGTGAGGAAGAAACTCCTAGGTGGCGTGTGATGCGGCATTAATGTGCTCAGAGCTGAAGCTTGCTGTTTTGCCTGCGCTGTCCTGTGGTGGATGTGTATCCTCTTTGTGTTACAACTTGGGTCTCATCTTTTTTCTGTTGCGTGGCTGCATCACCAGTTGCTTCCCGTTCTGTACCTCTGTTTTCGATTTCTCTTTACTCCGTGTAGCACTGAGCTTGTCTTTATTGAGCTGCATCCCGTTGATTTAAAACTCTTTCCAATGTACCAGGTTTGTTTTGGATTCTAATCCTGTCCTTCAGCCTGCTTGCACCCCCTCTCCTCGTGCTGGTTTTACAAGTATACACTCCAGTCCATCATCAAATCATTAATGAAATATTAAATAGAATTTGGTAGTCATAGGATGACGAGCAGAGATGAGTAAGGTGTTCAGGACCTAGAGATGTGGTGTGATTTTCTAACTGGAGTAGGGAACCATTATTTTGCTATTTCCTTTTTCCTTCTTTCCCAAAGAGCTGGAGACAGTGGACTTGTTAGTAGTGATGCAAAAGCGCGAGAATTAGATTTCATACAGGCTTTGCATTCCAATTTGTTTTAAATTGCAGTAAACACCTTTATCTCTGTTTTATAGACACAGAGGGCAAAGTCAGGCAGCTGGCCAGTGGCAAAGCTAGCGTTGGCAATGCACCTTCCCTCAGTAGCACCGGGGGCTCCCTCCACCCGTCTGCCCCGCTTCCCCTGGCGACTGCCTTCCCTGCATTTCCATTTGCCCTGCAGAAAAGTTGGCGCAGTAAAATCGGCTATCTACATCAAGCAGGCGTGTTCTTGACCTTGATTAGTGTTCAGAAAATGTCCTGGATTGGTTAGTGATACTGACACTACTAACAGCAGAAAGAGAAGGGGTAAAAAAGAAGATCACATAGAATTATCACAGTATCACATAAACCCCTTTAATTTCTTCTCTTTCCGCTCCCCAGCTGTAAATGGGTGATGTATAGCACCCCTGTGGGTGCAAGTTGTGTGTCCACCTCACCTCTGCTATTTATTACACATAGGTGAGAGCTCGGTACTGCTGATTTCATGACTATTGATTAGAGATAAGCAAATGTGTCACAGAACATGGATTTATCTATTGTCCTTCAGTTCCTCCACCCACTGCAGCAGGAAATGTATTTGGGGTTGAGTTCAGCGGCGAGTGCTACGATTTGAAGGGTATGGGGGGGATTGCTCTACTTTCAAAACAAGTGACAGTAAAGACTTGGTCTTTTCTGCCTTAGCTGTTTGTAAAGTTCTGCTGTTTTACTCTTGCATAAGAAAGGCAAGGCTTTTGGGTTTTTTTCTTTCCATGTACTCTGTTTACTTTTGGGTAAAATTATCACTTTTTTAACCTGAATGACGTTACTTTGAACCTCAAAATTAAATGCATTTCAGGAATGTCTTGTCTGTTAAGGAAGAGGGGATGTTATTGTCTTAATATCAGAATTAGAATAGAGTGAAATGGAATTGACCTGAGTATTTCCATGTACAAACATGTATTGCAACAGATATTATGATACTTCCTAACTCTTAAAGTCCACGGAGACAAAAACAGGCTTAGCATTAAAAAAAAAATAATAAAAAAAATCAGTGATCTTATTGATATAAGTCTTCAAAGATTTCTCCTTTCTTAGGCTATGAAGGGTAAAGATTTAACCCTGGTCCTAAAACTAATCCCAGGTATTAAAATCTGTGGCAGAGTTTGCATTCATCAATGCCAGGGAAATCTCCATAATCCCCCCCAAAAGGTTAGAGCAGTGGGGACCTTCTTAGCAATACAGTTAAGAAAAAAGAAGAATGAGTTGCCTTTCATGCAACTTCACTACAGTAGTCTGCAGCTGCTAATTTATAACTTTTAACATTTTTCAGCCAAAGTTTCAATGCAGAGCACTTGTTCTGGTGTCCTCAGCCAGAGAGCCCGTGGAGGGATGTAGTTCAGGAGATTCTGTGGTGGAGCTAAGCTGAGTTGGTATATAGCTCTGATTTGCAATTTTAAGGTTGCCCTTTATTGCTGAGTGAACAGAACACTGTGGAAAAATCACAACAGGACAGCTAAAATGCCGACCCTCTCTTCTGTTTCATTGTGGGATATTTATTGGAGGACTGCAGGGAGTTTCTCCAGCCCTGGGAGAGGAGACTGCTAGCAGAGCTGACCTTAACAGAGACATGGACCTGCTTTTCAAGGCGCTCTGTGCACATGCGGCTGCCAGTAAGTTCAACAGGGATTTCTAGAATTTCATGCACATTCTGAACTGCAATATTAAGGTCAGTGATGACCTTTCTTAGCATTGAGTGCTTGCTATGGGGAGAAGGATGCAATATCTTTATTCCTACTTTGCTGGGATCTTCATAATTATTACAGCAGCCATTTCCTCTAGGGAAGGGAGCATGCAGAACACCTAGTCCTCTTTCTGGAGATAATTGCCCTTTAAAATATTCCGGGAGATGCGAGAATGATGTGGCACTTCAGGTGGATGGAAATTGTTTGTGTTATCAGAAAATAATTGCTAACGTATTTTAGCCTAGAACTTGCTAATTTATTTTAGCCTAGTTCTCTGAGCATAAGGCCAAACTACCAAGTTCTTCCTACCAGCTTTATGGACAGCCTGGCTCACAACAGTCAATCTGTTTCCTGACTTGCGGATCGTAGGCAGTAGAAGAGGCTCAGCAAGTCAGTTGTAGTCCCAAGCTGAGTCTGCCATTTCACTCCTTCAGTTCTATCCGAAATGCTCCCGAGGGAGAAGGGGCAACTGAGGATGCTGCTGCTGAGGAAGGATGAGCCAGAGGGAGATGCTGTCTTCTGTGTGCTCCATGGCTGGTAGCAGTAAATACAGTCCCAAACTGCTGAGTGGGAAAACATCTCTGTTTGACTGCCCCTTCTCAGAGCTTACGAATGCTGGGCTTTGTAAACAATATAGTGAAAAAACTTGCACCTCATTCTCCCTCCCCCTCTAGATTTCACCCCCGCTTTCATTTGGGTGTTTCACTAACGTAATTGCAACTCTATCCTCCCAACAGAAAGAAAAGTAAAGCTGTTTGTTTCCACGCTTCCCACTGCTGCTGTGTCTTGCTAGCAGGGATGCCGGTGCATTCAGAACGCCTGAGGGCAGGCAGTGGCCAATCTCATCTTCCAGCTCTGGATTTGGCCTTTTCTCTTCCTGAGCAGGGACACGTGTACCCTAAAATTTGAGAGTTTTGTGTATCCACATTAAACAAAAAGCCACAACATTCGTAGCAGAATTGTCCATGCTGCGTTGTTTGCCTTGCTTTGCTTTTATTTTTCTTTGGTGTTTTGTTTTTTTTTTTGGTTTGGTTTCTTTTTTGCTTTGGTTTGGGTGGTACTCTAGCAGTGAAGTAGCACTACCAGGTCTATTGATAAGAAATTTGCTAGGGTAAGTATCTCAGCATTCATCGGTACTCTAACAAGCTGAACTTGTACTTAGATTTTGGGGACGTTAACCTGGAAAGCAAAGGGCTTCTGGAGCCTGGGTGAAACAAAATACTCTCTCTGTCAAAGCAGTGTCTAGCAATAAAGAGGAAATGTCTGACAGTGCAGCTGTCCTAAGGTTATCACAGTGTTGAAGTACTAGAGGGTTATGTGAATGTCCCCTTCACAGTGCCTGAACACGGCTGTCTGGGGGGGTTACCACTGCTCACTCCTCCTGGTTAACGCTGCTGTGGTGTAAGGGGATCGAGTGTGCAGTGCTGTCCAGGGTTGTAGCAAGGACAAACCCTTGTAGGGTCATAAGGCTTGGTAATGCATTGGCAGTAACTATAGGGTTTCACCATTCTGTGTTTTGAACATAAAGTCTGAACACAGGTAGAAAATAATGTATCTCACTTAGGGCTCTATCTGCTAAGCACTTCATGTTTAGCTTTAAACTGGTTGCCAGAATGTAGGTTAATACATTAACAGTACTGAAGGTGGCTGTATTAGGCTGTTCAGATGAATTAGGAGGCAGCTGTTGTCTTGCCTCAAAATATTTTGACAAACTGACCAAGTGTGCAAGTTTTAACTGCCCTTCACACAATTGTCCCTTGCCCATTTTGTAGCAAATATGTCTTGCGAGCCACAACTGCATTACAGGGGTCATTCAGGGAGTTCAGAGAGATGAACTGCTTTTAGACTTTTTCTCCAGCCCATTAGGCACAGGCTTTCTGTTTTCAGTGTCAAATGTGACTGTCTCTCTGTCTTTTTTTTCCCCCTGAAAATACACATCTTTGTGGGCACTTCAAGGAAAATTACAGTCCCTGCTAATGTTTAAAACCTGTCTGATGGCATCACAAAGCCATTATTAAGTACAGTATGTTGTTTGGTACCTGAAATATGTCTTTTTCTTTGGAAAGGTCCCTCTTCAAGAAATCCCAAATGATAAAGGGAAGCTGGTGGAGATTATTACTCTGCTCCATCAGAACTTCCCTTTCCTCTGTGCCTCTGTGCAGAGGTAGATTTATTTTACCATTACTGGTGAAGATTCAGAATGGTACAAACTGGTTTTTCTTCTAGGCAAGCAGGTCTGCTTTGTTTTTGGTTTAACGAACCTGTTTTGTGGAGATTGTGCAATGACACTAATGATTCTACCTGGTCTCTGTTTAAACTGCTCTCTCTTTAATCTCTGTAATTACTGAGGGAGCTGATCAGAACCCTATAGCTGGGGCTACAAAATTATTTCCATTCTAATTCCAGGTCTTTCATTGCCTATTAATATTTGCACAATGTTCAGTTTCCACAATGAAATAATCCCCACCTTCAGGTAGATTCTCAGGCAACACGACTGCTTAAGCAAGGGTAGAAGTTGATTGAAAAACTGTTGTCCAGGAATTCCCTTGAGTGCCCTCCTCCACCTTTGATTCAGCCTGTTTTAAGACTTAGAGACATCATCAATGTGCTGTATCTGATAAATTGTTAAGCTTAGCAGTAGGCATGAACTGATGATCAAGGTGGGATATAGAGGGAAAATAGTTAACTAACTAGAATAATCTTTTAAAATTAATACATTGGTGATGCTGCCTTGTCTGACTTAGCTGTAATTTTTTCATCTCTGAGGCTATGTTATTCATGTGCACACCTGTGTGAATCAGTGGCATCACAGAGCAGCATTATGTCCTGTTGCACCCTGGGCAATGTGAAATTCCCTTTTGAAGTTTAATTCCTTCCACCACAGCTACTGTCTATGGTGGCTTGACACCGTGTATCATGTTCACATGGTGAGGCTGGCATTGTCACTCACTTCCCAAGTTATTGCTCTGCAGTCTGATTTTAATCCAGTTCTCCCTACTAAGAAGGATTTAAAAAATAATTAAATGCAGGAGCTACTAAAAGTCATTAGAAGCCAAATTTGTTAAATTCCAGCACTGTTCATTCTCTCTTTTGGTAATTCCCTAAGTAGGAGATTACTTACATAAGAGGGAATGAGAATAAATCTCTTTATATAAAAAATTAATAAGTAGAAAAAATGTATTTCTCAGAGGTTGAGGATAGTGTGGGAGCATCAATTCTTTCTTCTTTGCTCTGTTACCAGTTTGGAGTTTTGTCTTTGTGCTTTTCTGGGAGAACAGTGTCTTTTATTCAGGCAGGTCTCCTTGTTCTGATTGACCCCGACTTGAAGCTCTCGGAAATATAAAGATCTGTAGGCTACCCAGCTCTTTTATTTCTTCCAGACTTGATAACATCCACTGCTGAAATACAGGGTGCTCTGTCTTGAGACTGATCTCATTCACCAGGACTCATCTGTACCTTCATGCTGCTGTGCTTTCCCAAAACCTCAGGGGGGTGGGTTTCTCTTGCAGCTGAGTGGCTCCGAGGGGAGCAATTTCACTTCACTCTGTTTTTAGACACGCTGCTTCAAAAAAGAGCTCACCTACTGATGCCTGGTGGGTTTGAGTGGGGTGGAACATATGGTCTCCCAGTGGCAGATGTTAGGTTTCCCTGAACTGAGAGCAACCTAAACTGTTGTTTCCATAAATAAGCCCAAGTGTCAAGTTGAAATCTAACAGTGAGTTAATTCTAGTTAGTGCACTTAATTGAAAGGAAGCCTACACTAGTGTAAATGTTCCTTTCTGCCTCAATACTCTGCTTTTCTGTACAGCTGTATGTAAACACCCATTATAATTTTTTCCCTCCTCTTTCCTCCTCCCAATTTAATTTGTGGTTATCTCCTGTAGTGGGTGACAGTTCTGTAGCTCTTAAAACAGCTTTGATGCTTATATGCTAAGGTATTTTGCAAATCGAGGAATTAAAGCGCTTTTGTAGGTAGGAGTCAGATGTGGCAAACAAGTCATAAAAATAAGTTGTAACTGCTGACACACAGCAGCGAAATTACTGTGATGGATTCCGCAAAGCTAGGCAATGATCGGCCTCCCTAACAGTCACGGATTTTTGACTTAATTACAGTAACACTTAATGAAGGCAAGGGCAACTCTTTCCAGCATTAAAATATTTATTGACTCTCAAATTCAGGTGCACATGTACATTTTTGGTGACATTCTATCGGTGTGTGCAGAAATCCAGGGAAGAGTGCTACATGCTGAGCTGCGTGGAGGATCGAGGTGCTGAACTAAAATGTAGCTTTCCTCCTGAATCTAGCTGAAGGCATAGCATTTTTAAAACAGTTGAAGTAGAAAGAAAATGAGGCCTTCTTTTTGCCTTTTTTTTAATGATAGTGGAGTTTTTTCATAAAAGTATTTGTTTAATTTTATTTTGCACTGTCTTTATAATAGCAATGATAATACAGCGCAAAAAAAAAGTTTCAAATATAAAATAGTATTGAAACGAGCATACAAATGTTTCAATGTTAAAACAAGCCATTAAGGGGATATTTGCAGATGGAAATCCTATTTTTGCAGGATACTGAGGATAAATTTATCTCTGTATCCTCATATAAAAAAAAAATATTTTGAAAAGTGTCTGACCAAAGACTGCTCAGCATCCCGAAACAGAAGCATGTGTTCCTTTAGTTCAGAGTTTAATACTGAAAGCTAGGATTTGAACTAGGAATACATCCAATGGGATGTATTAGGCATTCACACATCAGGTTACTTATTTTAAACCTGACCTAATTGTAGGTGTTGAGCGCCTAAAATTGTGGCTCTGAGCTAAGCTCTTTTCAGGTTGTAACTCTCACTTCCTCTACTGCCATTTCATGGAGTAACACCTGCTCCTTTGGTAAATTTTAATTTAATTTTCCTTCCTTTTAGAAGTGGAATTTGACAAGGTTCTCCAGATTTTTTCATCTTTAAATTTTATTTTTTGGTTTTATAACAAGAAACCATTTAACTTCTGAAAACTTCTGTATATGAGAAGGCTTCATTCATAACATTGAGATAGCGCAGAAACATAATTAAAATTCCTCACTCAAGTTAGTTAATTGTTCTTGAAAACTGCTGTATCGTCTTTGCTCCAGAATCTTCCCAGACATGTTACTCCAAAATCCTCATTATTCTCCAGATAAGCTTTTGTGTTATTGACACAAAATGTTACTTGCGTAGCTGAGCCCGTTTCAGAGTTGTTTACATGTGGTTTCAATTTCAAAACAATGAGTCTTATCTGAAGACAGTACCGCTTTTCTACTCTGTGTAATGGTGGTGGCTCTGGCTTACTGTCTTTATCCTGTGATATAACGTGCCCAGCTCTTAAAGTAACTGCACTTCCTCTTCTGCATTTAATCCTTAAACTTGAAAGGAAAGCTGCTAAACTTGTGATTTCCTGGGTTTCAATGCTAGAGGTGTTTAACTAAGTTTATGGATGGTGGTGATCTCTGCACCTGGCTCTGTGGAAAGTCTGATGGGAAATTCCCAGCCAGTGCTTTGCTGTGGTTTAGGAGGGGTTGCGCTTCTCTCCATTTAACACTATGGTAAGGCATTGAGGGATCCATGCATCCATAAGAATGTCTTTTGGGTAAGCTGGAAAGACAATGCATAGATGACTTTTCAGCATTTTGATTCAGGTTCCAGTCATGAACCCAAAGCTCTATAGGATGCAGAGCACAGAAGAGTGCTCAGCCCCGAAACAGCCTGAATTTGCTACATGCATTTTCTGGTGGTACAATAAATTAGGCAATAAGATCAAGTTTTCAAGATAACAAATACTACAAAAACCTTTGCAAGGCAAAAATGTTAAGTAGGAATTGAAGTCCAGAAATGGTCACTTAATGCAAAGACTATTTTTTCCTTAAAAAAATCTAAAAGAGAACAGCAGACATTTATAAGGGAACTGAAGCTGACATAATTTTTATTTTATTAAGCGACTATGATGCTTCCTAGACAAAGACTAATATTGAGTACAGATTAAAATATGTAATTTTATATTTTAGATAGTTCTGGAATACAAATATGTAACTACAAACATGAAACTTTTTTCAGGCAAGGGAATAGCTTTGACACTCATATCTAGATGGATATCCTCCTCTGACTTGGAGGGGTAAAGCTCCCAGGCTTTGAAGAATTCTGCTAAGGACTTTAAGGAAATCAGTGTTTTGGTCTGGGTGTGTTACCACTAGAGGTAGTGTTTCCAGACTGGAGCTGAAAGCACACACGCTGCTTGAAATCTGCAGTTAGAGAGCCCTCGTGGTCTATTAGTATTTTATTTTCTGTGAAAACCCAACAACCAAAATCCTATTATTTATAGATAATAAAACATATTCATTGAGAGAAGAAGCCAGTCTTTACTCCTTAATCCTGCCATAGCCTAATCATTTGCCTACCTTGGTCTCTGGAGAAGCATGTACTGCTTTTTGGAGATTTGAGCTGGAATCAGTTTTTCAGAGGCTGCCTTTGCACCTGTTGCCTGAATAAATTCCCATTGAATTATACAGAAGACATTGCTGTAGTATATCTGCCAGGAGATATAATTTTCTGGCAGGACTTTCTGCCTGCCTGCTAACTCTATATGGTAATGTGTTTTGATACTTGTCAAAAATCTGTGGTTGATCATAGTTCAGGAGCAGCATTGAAAGTCTACTTCAGTTAGGAAGAGACATAGTTCGCTGTGAGGGGATTTTCATAAACATATTGCTCCAGGCTATATAAGCATCCTGCCTCTCTTCCCATGGCCCCACAGTCTCTCCCTCAGCAACTATTAAAATATACAGGCCAACAGCCTTATGTATCTGGACATGTTCAAGGGAATGAATCTCAGCATAAAAGGGGTAAAGGGATAAATGTTTCCATGGCAATACATTTAGAGTGCATGGATCAGAAGCCAAGATTGGTCTTACTGTTCCTGTCACATCAAGTGCTGTCAAGTCACATTCAGTGTTCTGTATAGTAATTGAAAAAGTCAATTAATCCAAATGAAAACTTCTTTCGCGTGGCCAAGGCTAATCAAAAGGTTGCTATTTAAGGCATCGCTTATGAACAGTTGCATCATGGACCTGGTTTTGGCTGGTATTATTTGCTATCTAGAGGCTTTTTCAAGAATTCCTTGAAAGAAAAGAGAGTGTTTAATCACTGATATCCTTAATTTTCTTATAAAAGAAAATGATATTCCATCACAGACTCGAGCAATGACTGCACGGGAGGCCTTCAGCATGTTTCAATACTTAGAGAGAAGGGGGTTTCTTTTCTGCAATTTAGATAAAGTGAAAAAATTAAATGGAAAAGAATCTTTGACTATATGAGGGCTTTGCTTGATTTATATTTACGTGAAAAATATTGTTCAGGGACACTCCAGGAGTTATTTTCTATCCCAGTGCCTTCTCTTTGCTGGTGGCTAGTGTTGGGTGCTTATGGCAATAATATAGGAACTGACAAATGTAGAGTTGTATTTCTTCTCACTCTGAAGTGCAGGAACTTCAGGAAGTTATATATGGATTTTTTTAATACCCCTTGATGGACTTCCATTAATTTATCTGATCAGTTTTTGAGCTTATATATTTCTTATGTAAATCCATGCTTTCTATTTTATCGTTTTATACTTCCAGCGTCTTGTGGCACTGAATTCCACAATATAATTACGTCTTTTCTGAAAAAAAACCCTACCTGATTAATTCAGGATACAATGTTGGCACAAAAGCAAGTGGGTATAAACTAGCATGATTATATTTAAGGTTAGACGAACAGTCCTAGCAATTCCAGTCAGACTGTTAGGGGCAGTCTGAAGAAGGAACATGAAAAGTTTATCAGAACAATTATAAAATGTATTTGTAGGTGACTGAACTTAATGACCTAGGTGCTTTCCTACAATAAGTTCCCCCTTTTTCTCTAACTTTTAAATCATCGGTGGTACATCTTCCTTGCTACAAAGCATGAAAAATTAGGGAGCACAGCTCCTGTCAGCATTAATTACAGCTGTTATGAAGTCAAAAGACTGTTAGGAAAAAGGCTCTTAAAAAGCATTTGTAACTTGTAAACCAAGGACTGATCTATTGTTGCCATTAAGAGCCTCATACTTCGGAATGCACTATAAATCCTAGGAGTTGTGGAGACCTATTATGTATAAAACATCATTTTCGTACCCTGGAAAATTGCCAGCTGAGTTTTAGTACATTCCCTTCAGTCTTTGGTTGTGGACATGAGAACAGAGCCATAAATTACCTTAGGGCATTTTTATTTCCTGCCTCATCAGGATGACTCCTCTGCTGTATTTAGCCTTTCAATTGCCTAATTTGTAAACACTTTTCATGAACTCTGTAATTAATTGGCAGGCGAGACTACACACTGGCTGGAAGTAATTGAAGATTACTCTTAATTGTAAGAGCACACTTTCAGTGGATCGTTTAAAATATGTATGCAGATTAGAGACAAATATAAACAATAATTAATGTGTGAATGCAAACAGTGCGTTGGTTTGGAAGGTGTGCCACCAGAGTTCATCGGCTCTTCCGAGCGAGCCTCCATGCTCCCTGCCTGCCTTTAGGCTGGAATACAGCTCCGTGGGCACGGTGCAGGAGCAAAGGCTCCGAGGAGGTGGAGGGCTTTGGTTAATGACGAGGTAACCCACAAAAAAAAGGCATTCCCCACCTGGCAGCTACCCAGCCGAATTCCACCTCTCACAGACGCACTCCTTTCTCTTATTGCCAGCTGAAATAAATCAAATGCCAGCACGAGTCAGCAGAGCTAAGTTAACGTTTCTATGTTGGATTGAAGCAACTGTTGAGCAGCCTGGGCCTGCAAAGGCACCCGGCCTTCTTGTCAGGAAGACAGATAGATTATTATGTCGATATACTGAGATTCTGACTTAAACTGGTATAAATCAAATCAGAACTGGCCCCTCTAAAGTTGGCTGGTTGAAACTGTTCCTTTTTGTGTTCTATTACTTTACATGCTTTCCGGCAGCATCTACTGAGCTAGGGAGATGATTATATTAGGCTAGAAATCAGAGGGGTTTCGCACCATCTTAGCCAAGCAGGCAGACCTAAGTACATGGCTGGAAACCATACTTCTGACGTGCTGATGCTAGTCAAACAAACAATTGGCTACCGAAAAGATAATTTCCCTCTACAAATATTTATATCGCTTTGGTACTTTTGGGGATAGGTTTGAATATTTGAGTCCTGCTAGAGCCATTATCATTTTAGCAGGCTGCACATGCTTATGCTGAAGCAATCTGATTTCTGATGTTTTGACCATTCAGACAATTTATTTATTGGTTTATGGAGTGGTCTGCATTCTCAAAAAATTGCTTTAATTAAAAATCCTAGATAGCTTCTTTCTATTTCAAGTTCTTAGTAGGGCTAAAAATTATTCATGCTGCATGTTAAATTTGGTGTTTCTGCAAGCGTGGACACATAGTGCTGTAGTAATTTCCATGTTTTTCCAAGTTTCATTCCCCCTGAAATTGCTTACAGAGATGATAGAAACTTTATCTAAGTAATTGTATTGTAAATATTTAAATGATACCTACTTGAATCACATCATGCTGTCAAATAGCTTGAAAGATGTTTCTGTGCAAGCTCAGCAAAAGTGAATAGTGTGTGTGATATCCTGGTTATTGTGTGTGATATTTGGCTGAGGTAAATTGGTAGATTTTGGATAAGTTCTTTCTTTAAAATTCCTTATGTTTTCTTGGAAGTGCACACTCTGACATTAAGCTTGTGTTTGAGTCAAAACTTGTGTTGATTTTTATGATTTATCTGTTGAGAATGCAAATCAAAATCAGAATTATGGAAAAATTATGTATTATAAGAGTCTTATGCATTGGGTAAATTTTCACAGCTTGCTCTGTGAAAAGTCATCTACACTTTATCTTGGAGTTTTTTGTGTGTGATAATGGGTGCTGTATAAGAAGAACTTATTTTCAAGACTTGCAGGGTTTTCGATTCTGGTTTAGGAGAAAGGATGAAGATTATTAATTGCTTCTGCAGCTTATTGAACAAAAAAGGTCGCATTCTGACTGGAAATGAAACCAGGACACAAAAATAAAAATAAGGAACTATGCTGATGCTACATAAAACGTGACTCAATAAATTCCACAAAAAGAACATTCTTTGAAAATTTCCTGAGTAACTTTCTCTCCACAATCAACACTAAAATGAATTCTTGTTTCAAAGAAGGGGAGGTGAAAATTTTGTAGCTTTTCTCTTTTAATTCCAAGAAAATGTAAAAAGTGACCAGAATTACCTGTGATTAGTCAGTTTACTAGAGCATACATATTAGACTCGTTAAATTTTAAAATATGTCCTAATTTTTCTCCATCTTTTTTTTTTCCCTTGCAGCTGGTTTCCTATGAAAATGTTATTGACAGGCAGAAGTTGCGTGTTTATACAGCAGTGTATACCCTCATAGAGTTGGGCTTATATTAAAATCTGTTGTAACTACAAAGGAAGCATTCAGACTTTACTGTGGAGGAAGGCTGGAGATATGTTGAAAAGAAGAAAACCTTAGAGCATCTTGCACCCAGCGCATGAATTCTGTAAAACAATGCAGTTTCTTAATAGTGGTTTGGGTTCTTTTTTAAACAAAAATATATGTTTTATATGGATTACAACTTTTTTCCCACTCAGATGATGTTTTATATCCCAAACAGATTCCTAAGGAAATTATTGACCAAACTCTATTGAGGCCAACCAAATAGCAGGCAAAGGTATTAAACAACATGAACTGTAGTTGAATGGCAACATTTTAACAGTTTTGGTATAATAGTTGCTTGTATATGTTCATTGGGCTAGAAAACATCTTAGAATGCGAAAAATGTGTGGTTTCACCTTGTCTTCAGATATCATGTTGCTGTGGAGTCTTAATCATAAAGTGATTTTTAAAATTTGTATTCAATTTCAGGCCACTGTTATTAGATTATTAAAAAAAATGAGTCATTGCATTAAAAACTTGGATTACCTTTGATAAGGTGCCTAGTAAAAACTGTTTTGTTAGCAAATTTAATAAAAAAATATCTGTAGGGGTGTATAGATAGACAACATCAAGGTTGAAAGATAAATTGCTTGAATTACTCACTGGGCTAAATGTAATAATTAACTATTTATTAACTGGCTCTTGCCCTGTCTTGTGCTCTGATATATGAAGGTTGATTCCAATAAGATGTATGGATGTGTTGTCAGTTATAGTATCATTTTACTGCACCAGTCAACTTGGAGAATCTAGTAAAATACATTTTACCCAAACACATTTCCTCTCTGGGTTGGGTGTGAAATTCTGGTTGCAAGCACTGTTTTGAGGATTTGATGTCTGAAATACAAAATCCAGGTTAAATTGCATGAATCAAGTTATTTAAGTTCTCTGATATTTTTGCCACATCTCTTTAAATATAGTAGTGTATAAATATATTTAATAATAAATGTTCAGTACCCAAAATACACATAGTTTTCAATGCAGTTTAAAACTCAAACGTTGTCATCTAAGTGAAGTCACATGAGAGAGGCAAGACCAGAACAGGTTTGCTTTGAATCCAGTGACGCAAAAGCTTTCAACTAAAATGTCCACCTACTAATCCATTAGCTTTTTGGTAACCTTTCATTACCATAGCCCTTCTCACCTCCTTCCTGGAGGAAAGAAATCTGCATTGCCATGTTCTATGTGTGTCAAACATTGCATCTGTCCTGCTCAAAGTGCTTTATTTAAGGTGTCCATTTTCCCTTGGTTTACATGAAAGTGCTATGACTCAGGTGGTTTATGTGCTACGCTCACTGGCTGCACGTGGGGAGAAGGCAGCTTTGCCAACATATGATATGTAATATGCCGCACGATCCACTGGAGACAGTTCATCCAAGACTCCTATTTATCTCTTGATAGATTTTCTTTCTAAATGTAGAAATAACATGTAGCTACATCCATTGGTTTGGGTTGCAATGATATTCAGTAACTGGCAATATTAATAGGCAAGAATACTTCTGCAAGTTTGCTAAATTGACAGTATTGGGTATTAGCATGCAAGTTAGGATGCTGGGGCATCCTACTTGCAGTTCTGTCACTCACTGGCATTGGGGAATTGAGAATGTTACTTATTGCCAATTTTTCAGTATATATATATTTTTTTTCCTTGTTCTCATTATTTTCCTAGCCAGCCAGAGAATTTTATTACATTTGGGCTGAATTATTTTAGCTGTCTTTGGTCTTAACTCCTCTGGCCTCTTATCCCCCCAGATGTAAGGTATAAATAATCATCCTTACTCTCTGTTGCAGATGCTTTAACATTCAGAAGTAGCCAGAGTCCTTTATAATGCTCTTTCACTTTCAGTTTTGGTTTTAGGATGCACAATATATCCTATCAGGTTAACTTATTGTTCTAAAACCAGATAAGACTCAATAACATTTTGGGTTCAAACCCTACTTATCAGCAGGAAATGAACTGTCTCTAGCTTACTCAGACCATTTGTGTCAATGAGAAATTAATCAATCCATTGGCAGCAAAGCTGGCACAAGTACCGTGCCAGTTTTAAAATAGAGTTCAAGAACTCTTATATTATTTAAAAAAAAAAACCCAAACCCAAAAAAAAGACCAGTCTGATTCCTAGTGCACAGGCATATAATATAGTAAGCTCAGCTCAGAGCGTCTTGAAAGAGATAAACAATTTTTTTTCTTCTCTTATTTTCTATTTTACTGAGGGGGTTTTGTCTTTTATAAATGACAATAAAGCAATATTGCTTCCCACAAGATTATAAATGATTTCAGAAATCCATGTTTTTGCTTGTAGTGTTAGGAGAGGATAATTTTATCTTATGTTCTAACTTCAAAATCTCTTGTTTTTCTCTGAGGTGGCACTAGAACTGTTAGTATCTTCAGTATGCACAGTCCCAGGAACAAATTAACATATTTTTACACCTTTAGAGACTCTGATATGCAATTCTTTTGTGGACTGCCTGACACACCATGATCTGCACACCATAGATGTCAGTCTTATTCTACTTCCCATTTCAAAGTCAGCAGCAAAACTGATGGCATGCAAATTGCAGACAGTGTGAAAATGTTCCTGTATAAATTGCTTCCCTGGTCAATGTCCATATAAAATGAAAACCAGAAAATATATGAGTATAATTCAGAGGATTACATGGCTTCCATGGAATAATTTATTATATGGATTTCATTCTCTGTCTCATGTTTTTTTCCTCTGAGCAGGAGCTGCAAACAGTTTTTTCTTAGACATGCTTTCAGTTCAAAATATTGGGCTGATTATTTTTCTTTCATTTTACAGAAAGAATCATCAGGGAAGACTGGTTGAAGTGAAGTGAATGGGAAGTATCAATCATATCCAGGTATTCAGGAAAGCTGAAGCTCATAAACGTAGGGTCAACCTATGTGTGCTCTTTTACGTTATTGTGATGCCCAAATCTGCCTGACCAAATCAGCCTGTTCCTGGATGAGGTGAGCAGATGTTTAGTTACAGCTGTTTACCTATGACAACTTGCATTAAAAGTTTTTTGGATAATGGTCAATGGGAGACCAAAAGAACATGGCTTAAGCAATTAATTATCATTTAGATCACAAACATTTTGCGGTAAGGACTATTTTCATTCAGTGCTTGTGAAGTATAGCATACCTGAGTGGATTTTTTTTTTTGTAGGACAATTCTGATTTATGTCTCTCTGGAAATGCTCTGACCTTGATTTCCCAGACAGTAGATGATCAGCTGTGGATTGTGCTGCAGCTCCTAAGGAGCAATTTTAGTTTTTCCCCATTTCCATTTTGAATTGCTCTTTCCCATGCAGCATGCATCTTTAAGGTTTAAAAACAAGGGATTCAGGCATATGCACGTGTATAATGTTGTATTTCTTATGATACTGCCTTGGGATAATGTGTTACCTGGTAGATACTCTACAGACAGTATGGGAGTCATCGGTAGGATTTTTGCTCTATTACTTTTCATTGGCCTCTGCAAAAGTTATGTTACTGCGCTAAGTGCTGGCATCATTGTCGGATGCAGCGTGGACTGCTCTCAGCCTTCTCAAACTCTTTTGTTTTCTATGTTTAAAGCTTCATAATTGCAGAGGGTTTTAATTCCAAAATGAACTGGCTCTCCTTTTAATCAGTGTGGTGAACTTCACCACTCCCTTATAGGAAATTTCAAGTGAGGTGAATTTCAGAAATTGATTTGAGTGGTAGTGATATCACCCTTTCTTACTTGGTTGACCTTATCAGGGCTATGAATTTGATGAAAACCCAGATTAATTTTAATCTGCATAGGCCCATTCTCACTCACAATAAATCACACCCATTCCTGAGCACCACACATTCTACAGTTAACCTTAATAGGAATAAACTTAAAGTGTGTACGCAGGGAAGCAATCAGCTGGGGTGTCCTTTGACTGGAAGTTTTCTATTCCCCATGGTCTGGTGTTGTGTTCAGATATCCAGATTTCCTTCTCCCTATTGGGTTCTGGGGAAGAATTAAACCAGGTGTAGAACATAGAGTACTGACAGATAAACCAAGGACAGGCATGCTCTTCACTGGGTAAAAAACTGGCTGGATGGCTGGGCCCAAAAAGTTGTGGTGAATGGAGGTAACTCCATTTGGTGGCCCGTCACATGTAGCGTTCCCCAGGGCTCAGTATTGAGGCCAGTTCTGTTTAATATCTTTAATTAATATCTGGATGAGGTGATCAAGTGCACCCTCAGTGAGTTTGCAGATGACAACAAGTTGGGTGGGAGTGTTGATCTGCTTGAGGGTAGGAAGAGTCTACAAAGGAATCTGGACAGGCTGGGTTGATGAGCCAATTGTGTAAGGTTCAACAAGGCCAAGTGCCGGTTCCTGCACTTGGGTCACAACAACCCCATACAACGCTACAGGCTTGGGGAAGAGCGGCTGGAAAGCTGTCAGGCAGAAAAGGATCTGAGGATGTTGGTCGATAGCTGGCTGAATATGAGCCAGCAGTGTGGCCAAGAAGGCCAAGAGCATCCTGGCTTGTATCAGAAAAAGCATGGCCTGCAGGAGTAGGGAAGTGATTGTGCCCCTGTACTTGTCACTGGTGAGACCACACTTCAAGTACTGTGTTCAGTTTTGGGCTCCTCGTTACAAGAAAGGCATTGTGGTGCTGGAGCGTGTCCAGATAAAGGCAATGAAGCTGGCAAAGGGTTTAGAGCACAAATCTTATGAGGAGCAGCTGAGGGAACTGGGGTTGTTTAGCCTGGAGAAAAGGAGACTGAGAAGAGACCTCATTGCCATCTACAACTGCCTGAAATGAGGTTGTAGCGAGGTGGGTGTTGGTCTCTTCTGCCAAATAACGAGTGATCAGACAAGAGGAAATGGCCTCAAGTTGCTTCAGGGCAGGTTTAGATTAGATATTAGGAAAACATTTCTTCACCAAAAGGGTTGTCAAGCATTGGAATAGACTGCCCGGGGAAGTGGTTGAGTCCTCATCCCTTGAGGTATTTAAAAGATGTGTAGATGTGGTGCTTAGCAGCATGGTTTAGTGGTAGACTTGCTAGTGTTTGGTTGGACTTGATGATCTTGGAGGTCTTTTCCAATCTAAATGATTCTATGATTCTATGACATTGCAGTATAAAATTAGTGGCCTATGATTTCTGGAATTTTAGTTATTGCTCACTTCCATTAGTCTTCCTTCTTTGCGTTTTTGTTTAAAAACCCCCCAAACACTAAAATAAGATGCTATTCAGATTCTCATCCAAAATCCACACAAACCAGAAGGAGTCTTTCAGCTGGGCTCTGGATTTTACCTGTAAAGGTCTGCAGGTGAATTTTGACTAAGATTATTTCACGTAAAATACATGTGAAATCCTGCTCTGGTTGAACTTAGTAGGAAAACTGCCCAGTGCAGCAGGGCCAGGCTTCCAACACAAATTCGTATCATGTTTAACCTCTTTCTTCTTCTCCCCCTTTAAAAACCTTACTGTGTTAAAATAAAATTTCTGATAAAATATTAACTTATAATAAACTGATAAATATGTTGCTTGCTTTCCTTGTCAGGAAAGGGACAGAATTCCGTTCTTGACCACTAATTACTCATTTCTAAGGCAACTCAGTATTTTTCTACATTTAATTGCCAAACAATATTTTTTGTACTAACAAAAGCCATGTCTGGCATGAAAACACCCCTGAGGAGCTTTTGTTATTCAAGAACCTGTGTTTCTTTTCTACAATCGACAGATTTATAGCTGATAGCAAAGTTCAGAAAACAGGTCATCAGTGGATTTCTCTACTTAGTAGTAAATGAATTCAGTTGATGTTCATGCTAACTTGAAGCTGTCTTCCTTGTATCTTGAATCTTCCCCCACAGAAGTCCTGGTACTGAGCGATATGTTTAGTACTGAAATTTCCTGGAAAATTGCTCCTCTCAGCACCTTATAAAATACAGACAAAACATTTCAAATCCTGTCTATTGCTACCAGTTTACCATTCAGTATCTAATTGGTGCTTATGAGCATAAATACTGTATCTTATGATAATTAACGGTCTCCTATTCTCGTTTTATTCTTCATGTCCTGTTTTTGCATATGCCTGTTTCTAGATTATGATCTCCTCATTCTCTATATCTTTTTTAAAGTTTGTCATTTTTGTAACTTCAGATTTTCACCTCCTCCTTGAGTTTTGTATAAAAGGAAAGAAGGAAAAATACAAAGATTTCAGTTGGGCGGCATTTTTGAAGTTTCCCTCTTTTCTAATGATATTAGAGCCATCCGATTAATTGTCTGCTATTCATTTGCTTTCTCATCCACATGCAGGATATGAAGATTTTCATCACAATCCTTTTTTAAATTGCTGATTTTAGAAAACTATTTAGTCTTCTAATATTTCTATTTTAATCTATGTGGAAAGTAATTTTGACATCAGTCTTTTCAGTCTGCTTCACTCTCTTTTGCTAACTATGTAGGATTAGAACAATGTTTCATCACTAGATGAACTACTTGAGTATTTATCTGAAGCTAAGAAGTATTAGTTTTCCTCGCCAATGGTTGGAAATGGAGATGTGAAAGACTGGATAGAGTCTTCTGGGAATGAGTTATGGATGTACTGTCTTTATTTCACTTGGCATTCATTGTAGATAACCACTGAAATTAAGTTTTATGCACTAGTGATATTGCTGACTCGAATTATGAATGGATATGATAAACCAGGTAACTTGAACTGTAGCTGCAGACATCACTAAGATATAAGGATAGATGGAAGATATGGCAAAAGCAAAGGCTTTGCAATAAACAGGAACATGGAGAGCAGATAGGATTTAAAAACTGTGGCATAGGATAACAAAATGAACCTTTCTGTCTGCGTTTCTCTTCAAATGAATGCAAGGTGTACTTCTGTCTGCGATGTACACTGGCAGAGGGGAATTAATCACACTGGGCCAAGAAGCTGTGCTGGTGGAGGAAACATAGAGCTAATTATATCCATGGAAACTGGTATCAGACACCACAGATCTTCTGACAGCTGCTGCAGTGTCTTTCTGTTTAAAAAAAAAAAAAAGAAAAAAGGGTCTTCTACTGTTGCTGTTAAGTATGAAAATTCAGGCACCAACATTAGGTTTTAAATTAGCTCTAGAATAGCAAGTAGTTAGTATGAAACAATCAAATTAGTGAATGAGAAGTCTCTGGCAGTTGAGAATTGTACACTGAGGGTAATTTGTTTGGTCTATTTTGTTACTTTTTTTTTTAACACAGTGCTCAAGACGGGAGAAAGAAATAAAGTGAGGGGGGAGGGAGGCGGCAAGAATTGCATTGAACTAATTCACTACTTGGAGCTAATTTAAAGTGATGAACAAAATTCATGATATTTGCCTTTCAGGCTTTAGATGAAAAGCTTGAGCAGCTAATATCTGGATATGTAATTCATCTTCTATTTTCTCTCTTAAACTGTGAGAAACCAGGTCAGATTTTGAAGTGTTATGTGTCCCCCATACCCACCCCCTACCAAACCCAACCAACCAACCAACCAAACCCCCACTCAGTCAGAGACTTTATTGTCTTCACTTGCATCCAGACACCCCTGGCCCCGGCTTTTCCCTTTGAGCATGAAGACCTTGCAAGCAGCACAGGTGATTTCTCAAACATGTTTCACAGTTCTCTCTTTCCATGTAGCACAAATGAACAAAACTGCTAGGTTTTGTTCTTGTACGCACCTTGTAGAGATTTCTTTCTGGGTTCAACTTAAATCCTGACTGAGGCAAATTGAAGGACTGTTTTCTGCTCTCCTGTCTCACTCAGGAATGTTCCTATAGTTATGGCTAAATGAAAGACTAGTTACTGCTAAATACAAGAAGGCCAGACAATAGTTTTTGCTTTTAAGGCTGAGTGGTGTTGACCAGCTTATGTTAACACTGCTTAGAGCTTTCTCCCTGGATAGCAGACTCTAGGGAGCTCTTTGGTGCATTTTAAAACAGATCTAAAATGAGCTAACAATAAAACAATGCAAATAGTCTAAGGTCTGGTACTCAGATTTGCTCCTTGGCTCCCTTTCTATTTAGTGGTGCAAGCATACATGAGGAGTCCACAAACCCTTGTTAGCATATGTATGATCTACAGTCCCTAAAGGGGATCCTATGCTTCCACTATAGCATTGCCCAAATAGCAGAAAGAATTGGACCCCTTGTTTGTCCAAAATTAAACCGCTAGGGGTAAGCGTTAATGAGCTGTGCAGGGATAAATAATGTTTGCCAAAAGGATAGTTTTATAATACTAGCACTGGAATTAAGTATTCTGAAAAGTTTGAAAATGCAGAAAACAATTTATTCAAAATGTATGTTGAGTGAAACCAAACTTTTTCCTGACATGGTGATAGCTGTGTGGGAATCTCTGTACATCATCCCTCAGCTGTAAGCAGCCTGCACTGTGACTCACAGGTGCCCAAGATGATGGGCTATGGAAAACTGCTTGGAAAATGGATGAAAAGGTGTCTTTGATGCTCATCAATGTGCCCTCTATATACAATCCTGGAAACTAACCAAACCACCATGACTAAACCAGCCTTATTACCCAAGCTACATGAGCCACACTGAGCCGTTTCGTTCTTCACAGAAAACAGAATTTCAGAGATTGTTAGATCCTGGATAAGGGAACATTTGGTACAGTGCACGATTCGTATTAACTTTGTTACCATCTAAGTCTTTGTGAGTCATGCTATTCATGCCCAATGACTAAGCAGCATATTTTTGAGATTTTCTTCTTTAATTTATAAATACAGTGTATAAATATTAATATGCTGAAGAGAAAGTTAAAAAGTAACTACTGATGTCAAAAATCTCCCATGTGAGGGAAAGATACCTGACTCTGGAAATTTCTTTTTATGAAACAAAGACATACGAAGATCAGCTAGATGAGAAAAACAGAAAGCAGAAAAGAATATATTGCTCCCTGGGCAAAATCTTGAAATGGAACTGGATACTTTTTGACAGATGCATGTGCTAGTGCATCTGTGAATTATTTTGACTCGACGTGGAAACAACTGGATGACTTTCCATGGCTGTTGGTGTTCTGCAGCTCAGCTAGACCACTTTAATTGGGCCCTTCTGTCTTTAAAATCTAGAAGGAAAAGCCTGTTCTCATTAAGCCGTGAAAGTTACTGTCAGTCTCGGTATAACTGGGACTGTGCCATATGAATTGGTGATAACATATACGTGAATATTGTATAAATGTACTGTTTTGATGGGAAATATTCTTTATTGCATGCCAGAGGTTTAAAATTTTTTAACCTTCACAGGCTTTTTTTCTGGGAAGTCTTGTAAATGTTTCTGGTACGTTTACTTCCTGAGTATGCTGAAGAGGCTTGGTTGTTTTTGTCAAAAGACAGAAACGCAGCATCAACTGGCTGTGGTTTTGGAGAATATTTTTCATATCAAAGCTTTCTCTATATTGTGAGTTCTAGAGGCGAAGCAAGAAACTGCATGAGAGAAAAGCTTGCAGGAGGAAGTGAAATACAATACAAGGCTGGAAATGCAAACCTTACTATAAACATGTGGCACTCGTTAAAATGTTGTTCTTACAATTTATGCTGGAAAAAAGGCTGTTGATGTAAAGAATTTGAGTGTCAGAAACAGAGTGTTTTAAAGAACATCTTTTGCAAGTGTTGGTATTGTCATCTTTGATCATTGTGAAGCTTTATATGAGTTTGGACTGCAGCATGTTAGCATGACTCTTTATGGTTTGTAGATCCTATTTGAATCAGAAACCACTTCAGGAGACAGAGTTGACATGTCTGAGGGCAAAAAATTGAAGGATGTTGATAGTAATATTTATTGCTGAACTTACCATAGCTAGTATTTTATAAACTGTTTTATAAGTAGCTGATTTTGACCGTCTTCTGGAATAGTATAGCCAGACTATGTTTTGTTCCTTCTGTAGGCTTCAGCAATGTCTGTGTGTACTGAGAAGACATAGAAATCTATGGGGGAAAAAAAAAGATAGAGACTATAGAGGGGATGAGTACTTTCTAAGGGGGAGAGAAAAGAAACAACTAACAGAGGCAGGCTTTGGAACAGCTCTCTGTATGATTAAGAGATGTCTTGTGCTGTTACATGTACTTTTTGTGTCATGCCTTACAAACTGAAGTTGTTTTTCTGCGTACGTGGCAGAAGCTCGCTGTGCCTCCACCACTTCCATCCCACCAGGGTGCTTCAAACACATACTAAATAGAACGAGAATTTGCTGGTTGAAGGTTGATGAAATTGCAACGTCTTTGAGGGTTATTGTTTCTTCATAAATCTACCTCAAACCTATCTCTCTACTCCCCTGGCAGAGATGGAGGAACAGCCTGTTACCCTGCAAGATGCAGATTAAAATCAGCAACATTCAGAAAAGAATTGGGACGATCAAATAACCACTTTCAGTAGCAGGGGTGCCTGCCACTCTGTTCACCATGATTTATCGATTCCTCTGCACTTTGCCAAAGTAATTACTTGAGAGAGCAGTTTATAAATGAAAGAATGAATTTCTGGGCTAAGAGTATCACTATGGCACAATGTGAACAACTAGGCCTTGAGTTGCTGGGGGTGGTTAGTGCCTGGCATTTAATTTGTTATGCCTGTTGTACTGCTAATTAAACAGCTAATGGACTGGTTCGTATTTGGGCATGGTCCCATTAAACAGTGAGACTTAGGCAGTAAGGTTCCCATATTGTTTGTGGTTCAGCAGAAAAAAATGTTAATGTGTAAGGATGGGTTTGATTTTGGTTTATATCACTCCTGTTTGGTAATACAGTATCATCGCCTACTTTTACACCTTTGCCATTCGTCAACTCTTGCAGTAGATCAACTTCACCGAGGTCTTTGTAGTGGCTTTTTAATTATGAGGTTTGAAAGCATCACTGCTGCATCAAAGAGATCCTGGGAGATGCCCAATATTCTCTTATTTGGATGCTTGGATGTAAGGGACATATCAGTCACTAGACCACCAGTAAAAGCAGAAGGCATTTGTTGGGGTTGTCCCCCGCCAAGTAGGCGATCAGACTGGATGATGCCCTTCCTTGACTTTTTGGCAGAAAACAATAATCATATATTCATGTGAGAAAAGTTTGAAATTTTGTGAGAGCATGCATATTTATCAGGCCACAGAGGGATCCGTGGCCAAGCTCCAGCTGACTATATGCTACCTGAGTAAAATGTTCTGTTGCAATGGCCTGCGCTTCTGTGGGTTGACAAGGAGAGCCAGCAGCTGGTTGCAGGTGGGCATGAGCAGAGAGACTGATAATTATTTACCAGTTAGCACTGAATAACCAAGGTTTGGTGGCATATGCTGGCCTGGCCAGGAAGAAGGTACTTTGTTGCATGGCATCAGGAAGGGAATTGCCACCAGTCTGGCATTAAATTAATTGCTGCTATATCTTGAGGCACTAATTCTATAGGGGGTCTGATTACCTAATAAGTTCCAAACCAGAATGGGTATTTCAGCCTTTGTATATATCAGGCAGTGAGGAGGCACCTCCTTCTACTCCTTGTGTTAACACTTGCAAGGAGCAGGGCCAGGGGGTCCTAGGAGAATGCTTGAACTGGTCTGAAGCATGTTGAAGGAATGGCAACAGCACTCAAACAGCTGGAAATAATTAAAAGAGGAATAATTGCCTTCTCCTGTGTGGTATATTGCCAAGTGGTTTCCAGATGCGCTAATAACATTGCAGTCTAATTAGAGAATGTCCCTTACATCTTGTCTACCTTAACTGGGTGGACAAGATAATAGGATAAGTTTGTGCTGCAGGGCTGGTGGAAGAGGTGAAAAATAATTCACCCATTTCATAAACTGCTGGAGCTAAAACCAGTGATCAAAAATTGCAGTGTTAACATAGCAGATGGCATGACTTCTTAAAAGCCCATTTGATGAGTTTTTGGCACTGCTACGTTTCCAGTTGAGAAATTTTTGAAGCTCTTGAAGCGGTGGAGCTGTCAGCTGGACTAAATGACTGTTTAATATTTTTACAGAATAGCATTTTATCATAGAGATGCCTTTTCCTCCCTCTTGTTAACGATAAGCAATTTGTGTTTCGGTAATAGTTTGCTCATATTCCATGCTATTTCATAGTTTTCCTCTTTTGGCTTTGGTGATATCCTCTGAGTCAGGGGCTGAGGATTTGCCATTTAAAAATGGCCCTTCCCACAGTGTTAATAGAGGATGTCAGTGAAATTTCTACTTTGTCTCAAAGAAGTATTTGTATCCTGGTCATTTTGGCTTGAAGAAAACAAAAGTCCTTGCATTTCAGCCATTGTTTACAGCTGTGTAAAATAACTCTTGTAATACATAGAATTTAAAGAATGTTATTGAATTTCAGAAATCATAAGAAATTAAGGCACACCAGATTTCTTTTTAGTGAACAATATTGATTCTTATTCATGTGGAATCTTTTTTAATTAATTGAAGGGAATGTTCACAATCAGATCATGTGTGTTCTGGAAAACAAACCCAATAGGTATTGACCTGTAGCTTTCAGGAATAAAATTTAAAAGAAAAATTAGAAAATGGGACATATTCTGTATGTCAGACTATTTTATTAGGGACTTAAAATTTTGAACCAATTAGGAACTTTGAACTAAGGATCCAAGATTTTGAACCAAACGAGAATTCTATTCAGCACCGTCTACATAAACATCAACTCACACATTGATGACATTAACAGAAATGTTATAGAGCCTTTAAAATATTTTAATCTGGTAAGAGTGTTAGCAGGTGAGGTGTCTTATAGCAGTGAAACCCATATAAATAAGTTGATGGTCTGTCAGAGATGTTTGGAGAATTTTCTGCGCGACTGAATTTTCAATGAAAAATATGGCCAATTTATTTTTATAATTTTTAAAATAATTTTTTCTTAATGTTGCAAAAAAAAAATCTTTTCTACCAGGAACAGCAAAACAAATATTTTACTTTGCATTAGATCACTTGAATAGAAATAGCTCAGTTTGCTTCATTAATTCAGAAGGGTTTGTCTTGGATCACTTAAACATTAAACTAAATCTTCCTATGTTGCTGCAGTACAATATGAGAGTTATATTTCAGACGCTTTTTTTCCCAGAGAGAAAAGCTCCTTCCCAGATCTCCCATAAACATAAAAATATCCAGTCTGACCAATTCTGCCAAATAGAAATCCTATGGTTTTTATCTGTATTACTACAGATCAGGCTTTAAATCCAGTCAAAAAAACCCCCCAGGTCTGCAGGTTCACCAAGTTTCAATGTTTCCTGAGAAACCCAGGGAAACACCTGCTAAAAGCCAAATATGAGAATTTCTTAGAGAAAAATGAAAACTGGTATTAGTGCTTGTTTTCTTTCCAATAACACTGAAGAATAAAGGATCTGTGGTTAGGCCTACAGCCAGAAAAGCCCTTAAACACATGTTCAAATACATGAATAGTCTCATCAAAGTCAAAACATTACATTTTTATCCTCAAAATGTGGGGTTTTATAATTGGCAATTGCAGAACAGACTGATGAATTAGGAGCAGATTTAGAATTTAATAAAAACTCTTACTTCCCATATTCAGATGAATAGGAATTTGTTAGAATTTCATACAGTCTGAAAACTTTGGCCAGATCCTCCATGGGTGAGGCATTTCTGTTGAAATTAAAGCAGAAAACCTGGTCCAAGTCTGTTTATGTAAATATCTAGACAGCTGTTCTGTCTGGATTCATTTTAGTGGGGTTTTTTTTTTTTTTTGGTTTTTTTTTGCTTGTTTGTTTGGTGTTTTTTTCTCCCTGCTGTCTTTTAACAGAATAGCTGTATAATGTGTCTGTTCAGTTTTGAATCTACAGTAGTCTCAAGGATGTAATAGACAAATTGCATTTTTAAACCTTCTTCGAATCTCTGATTTAAACAACTTTTTGCCCCTTTGATCATCTCAGGCCACCTTTAGTAATTCACATTCTGAATTGCCACTCAGCTGTCCACAAATGATGTCCTACATACTGGTGACATCTCCCTCCTGACAGGTTTTGCTGGTTAGACCTTGATGTAGTTGAAGTCTCCAGGATTCCAAAATAAGATAAAGTGCTTTAAAAATGTAATTATCCTTGTCCTGAGTAACTGTGAATTGAAATACAATCTCACACATGTTGGATGAGTGATGTAACCAGTAGGCTACTGGTAATTCTGGGGTGTTTTTTTACATCTTTTCTTAGCTTTTCAGATGGGCTAGATAAATTGATATGGGTGGTCTAAGCAACTGAGCTATACATACACCTAAATTTAGGAAAGACCTTGTAGTGCAGAGTACTGAGCCTGCCTGTCACATGCCATGTTATGTCTCCATGCTGCTCATTTTCTGTGTCCTTCCCTGCTGCACAGGGCATGCAGGTTCCCAGGTCCATTTTGACACTACTTTTCATTGTGGGAGCTGTCTTACCTTGAAATTTGTGGATGGATTCAGCACACATTTTAGAGCTGAGGGTACCCTCAGTAATGGCATGCTGGTAATGATAGGCTTTGCATGCCCAGATAAAGAGCAAATTTATCATCATGGCACTAGATGTGTCAAGGCTTTGTAACTGGGTACATAAAATTTAAAAAATAAATAACTAATTTGTATTTCAAAAATTTGTGAGTCAACTTCTGCTGACTTTCCTATTTCATGTTCAATTTTAAGGCTTCGTGGTTCTGAAGGTTTTTCTCCTGCAGCTTCCTTCCCTCTCTCTCCTGCTGCCACCTCCGGGAAGCTTCAAGATGCCCAATCTCCTGGCTGCTCTCAGTCCTGCAAGGTGAGCTGTGGACCTCTCTGTTCTCCTTCCCAGATTTTGTTATTGACTGCCAGTTTCTCTTTTCTCTCAGATGCTGCTGTTCGAAAAAAATCCCGGCTTAGCAGACCTCCTCTTACAGTCTCCACCCTGGGGCTGGACACTCATATCTATCCTAAAATGAACTGCATGCTCTCACCAGCGGGATAATCAAGGCATCTTGCTTGTGTGTGCCTGCTCTTACCTCAGTGTATAGAAAGGTGACCTGAATAGGCTGGACCCCACAGAGCCAAAGTTGTTGCTTGTTAATGTTGTGAAGCGCTTCAGCTTTAAAGAAAGACATTTCAGTTAGCAGCAGCAGTGGCAAAAAGTTAGGAAAAAAGCCATGGAGGTAGAAGTGCTGAATGGAATTAGTATTGTTAAAATCCTATTACAACTGCTACTGAAAAGCAGTTCCAAGTTTTCAAATGCGGTTGATACGCTCGAGGAGTGTGCTCAAGTTGGTCGATTTAGATTTGGAGGATTTTAACACTCTGCTTTGAAGAAGGGAAAAAAATCTGTGGTTGGGCAAACTTGGAAGGATTTAACACTCTGTTAGAAACCTGGCGACTCTCCCACTCTGATCATGAGCCATGCCGTCAATGAAACGATCAAAAGAAGATGCCAGCCTGTGCACACATTATCTCTGACTACATTGCAAGAGTGCTCAGGGTCTTTGTTTTTTAGGCTGCAGTGTGAAGAAAACAGTTGGGTAGGAGAGGGGCATGCCAAAGGGTTTAGGATTCATTTTCCAGTGTGAGCCAGGTTCAGTAGCCTGTGGCCTGCCTTACACTCAGACACTCATCTTTCAAGATTATAGATGATTTCATATTATCAATTTCCTTGCCTTTGATATTGAAAGGAAAATAAGGCTCTTCAGTGAGCTTTAAGGACGTCTTCTAGCAGTACTTCAAAATGAATCGTTCCAGTAGATGTCACTGTGGGCCCCTGAGTTACAGCCACCCCATTTTTAGCTGTTGTTTGCTTTGGTGTCATACACCTGCTATCAACAAGGCTCAAACATCTTTGTAATGATGGTTCCGAATTACAGCTGCCTCGGTGTTTCTAATTTCAGCTCTTTACTGAGCAACATGAGGACAGATACCTGCCAGTTCGTGTCTCGATCTTGGCAAAAACCACAAAGCCTGGAGGCAGCGTAGTTGCGATCATTTCTGTCAGAATGCGTAAGGACGAGCATCCCTGTGCAACGCAAGAGATCGGCACAGGCTATCGTGAGCAGGGTTATGAGCAGTCCTGAGTGAATGCAGATGGCTTTAGTGCTACAGCAGAGGAACAACAGCTTTACTCAGTGTAGTAGCAGAGCCTAGGTGCAAAACATAGAACTTAAACAAACAAACCTCACCAACCCTCAATGGTTTTCTAAATATCTTGTTTCCAGGGATCTTGAAATGAATTTTTTGATTGTTTTATGCTGAGGATTTTCCTGGGACTTTGCACAGGAATACTGGATGGAGAAAAAACCTGGCAGTATTTCGTAGACTTTGAGCTTCCCTAAATAAGTTAAGAATTCATAACCTGTGACAGAAGACAAAAGAGCAGACAGGGAGCAAGGACAGAGGTGAATGTAACAGAGTGAACAGGGCTGTAGAGGAGGAGAAGGAAGAAAGAGGAAGAGGAAATAGACATAAAGAAGGTCTGAAGAAGTAAGAGGACAAGGGAAGCAAAAGTATAATAATACTGGAAATGCTAAATGCCGCTTTGACTGGTACTTTTTAAAATTCAGGATCCGCCAGCAAGGTCTTTCTTATTCACCTTTCAGCTGGTCTCTTCACCGTGGTGTTCTCCATGGCCTTTGCCTCTGTTGCAAAGGCACCAGTGAGAGACTTGGGTGGGCTGGCAACAGTCTCACCAGTTCTCCTCCCATCTTGCCCCAAACTCCATCCGTCCAGAATGTTTACAGCACCAGGACAGTATTCAGATCAGATCTCCTCTCAAATAGGGGTTTCATTTTGGTAAGTGAGGAAACTTGGCATGGTCCATGCAAGGTGCTTCTGTTTATGGCGAACACAGAAATCAAGAGAAAAATGGGAAAGTTCTCATACTTACTTTGATGGCTTAGTTCTGATGATTTTTCATATTTAGAGATGTATGGCTAATATTGTCATGAGTGTGGTACCCCTCCACAGCATTGTTTTCTTTTAATTATATTAATTTCAAATTGTAAGATCAGGAAACATGCATTATTAGAAAGGGAAATCCTCATCTTGGATATGATAGATAAGAAAAAGCAAAGGAATTTTTCAAGTATTTGTTGCCCCTGTGCTTCTGAGACTACAAATGACTCTCCAGGAGTCTCAGAATGTGATTTTTACAAGGCTTCAGCCAATATTCAGTCCCTTGTCAGAGTTCTCCACTTTTCCTTTATAAATTTCTAGAATGGTCTGATTTTTCTCCACTCTACCCTGGTGCTAATGCAGAAGTGAGAGAGCTCTGACTGGCCCAAGGACAAGCTGTGGCCTTTGATGGACTTTTCAGCTATGAATTTTTTCATTTGTTAGACCCCAAAGTGATGCTATGGAAGGAGGCTCTATTACTCATATGAATTCCCAGGAGAGGGCGCTTGTTTGAAGGAATGAATTTGAAGGTTTAAGGTGAAGAACTATGGTCCAAATGTGGTAACTTACAATAAATAAGTAGACCCAGAAAAGCTTGTTACAACAGCTCAAGGAACTAGACCCAGAGTGAAGCAGAAATTGTGTTACTTTAACACACCCTTTGTTGCAGATCTGCCCCTGGGGCATGAGATAAGAACATCTGGGCAGTTAATGAGAATATTTTCAGCCTCTCAGAGCAGCATGTATTTTCACCTTCTGGAGGTTTAGATCACTGAAAGGACAAGCAGCAATTAGATAAACACTCTTACAAGTCAGTGACACAGGCAACCACACATTGTGTATTTTTCCAGATATTCTCACAACTGGCTATCCAGTCCTTGTACCTAATTATTAAGGTATCACAAAAAAGTAACATTGATATTTAGTTGTTCCGCTAGGCATAGGGTGCATACTTGCACATTAACTACTGGTTTCAGAATTGCCTAGGTTTTTGCATACAGAGGTATGGGGGGTTTGTAGCTTTTGCTATGAGAGTATTGAGATTCTTCTATAAGGCAGAAATTGGTATATTGCAGAGCTAAAGACAGGGAGTTTGATTTTTGCAGGTACATTCTGGCTTTCTGCAGCACATGCCTGGAGGAGAATCATCTCTGCTGGGAAAATTTCTTGCTTCACTAGAGCCTTCCTGGTAGAGAGATGTGCAAAGACGGGTACAGGTTGTGTTTGTATGTAGGGCTGTCCTCCAGGTATGAAAATCCTTACTGACCTCAAAGGAATGGCTGGAGTTAAAGCTGTCTGGCAGCAGAATTTATGTGTGCACAGACTACAGCTGGAATTGAGTTAAGAAGGTGAAATGATTTCCTGATTTGCCTTCCTCTGTTCCTCTGTCATGCAGTCCCATCGAGCTGCGGTCTCACAACAGCCTTAGCCCAGTCTGAAGAAATCCCCGAAAGCACAATGTAAGTTGTGAGTTCGTTATGCTATAAAGGTCTATAAAGGTTCAGCTTCACTTTTAGCATTCCCAGTGACCAATTTGGTGTCAGATCTTCCTTGAAATTCATAGTCTTCAGCAACTCTTTCTGATGATTATCATTAAGAGCATGAGGCAAGAAGGCTTGTTGTTTCATCCTTAGCAATATTAGGCACTGGATGCTCTTAAAGTTTTCTTTTACCTTTTTAAAACATTCATAAATTTTATTCCTCCCCCCCTCCCCAACTACCTCTGAAATAAGCAAGGAAAAGAAAGAATCAGGCTTTTGAAATCTCTGGCCTGCTTCTGCACCTTCTAACTCAGCCACTTAATGACTGCAGTAACATATTGACTATTACTCCAGAATTTCAGTTGTCTAAGTCAGCAAAGCTGCAGAGGCTTTAATGGAGAGAGGACATTTTGTAGCAGCTGGAGATGGGATGCAGAGTATTACCTAGATCAGACTTCTGTCTTAATTCTCTAATTTATGCCATTCAAAGTAGGCCATGTGCAAGGTGTCTGAGCTAATGGTGAAGAAGTAATCATAACACTTGAATTTCCTGATTTCTGAGTGCTTGATTTCTCAACTGTGATGTTGCTTTAATGTTTTTTCAATAGTACCAGTCTCATCAATCTGTTTTATGGCTCCCACTCCCAGTATCTCAGAACTGTATCCTGCCTTGTGCCACTGCTGGACTTGCGCTAGAAGAGATCAGGACTCCCATAGGATGCCAGATTTTCATTTTGAAAAACACTGTGATGTGCTGACCTAGACAGTGCAATTCTAGGCACTTTCCTTGTGGAATTTGTTGTAGAAAGCTTATGCTGGAGGTTCTCTCACAGAAAGCCCTTCAGTAAAGCTATAATCCTAGCTTGCAGCAAGTGGTAACAGACCTGTTAGTGATACAGTGGCATGGGAAATGCTCCTGCAAGTAAAGCTCACTCAGCTTTTCCTTTATAAATCTCTGTAACAGAGTCTTTGTACGCTAGTGAAGCCATTTTAATTTATGTTCTTTTGAAACGAGGTAAACAGATTGTCAAATTTAGTGTGATCATTTCTCCGTGAGCATATTTTGCAAAAGTATGCTTAAAACCATCAAAATGAATTCTTCTGCATGGTGCTGTAAAAATAACAAGAATGATTTTTAAACCTACCAGCCCAAGTTGTTCAGAAAGCCTGTAAGCTCAGGTTCAAAATTGTGGAGACTGCACACAATGGTAAAAATTGAGTAATAATTTCCTTTAGGTGAGCAAGTTTTTGCCTAAATTTTTGCAGATCACTTGTTCAATAGCTCATAGGCTTTTTTTAAAAATACATTTACTGGTTATTATTTTGCAAAATGCATCATAGATCTTTATTTTGGAGGTTATAAACAATACTGGATTTTTTTCTATCAAAAAATATTCTATAAATACTGGATTTTATATAGCTGTTGGTACATGGACTGGCCCAAGATCCTATTGAAGTCAGATACTGGGTAGAATTATATCTTTTTAATCTCAGAAAATTTTTAATCTCAGTATTATTATTCCTTTTTTTCAAGGTTAGAGGAAAAAACCCAACGCATATGTACAGTGCCTTCATGTGAATATTTGTTTGCTTGAATGATTTCTATAATAAAAACCCACAGAGAAATGAAATTCTGTTCAGTTTGCAGCAGGAAAAATGGCAAAATTTGCCACACGTGTCATTAAAAATGAGTAGCTCTTCTGGCTGTAGGGCTGACCTACTGAATTACGGTATAAAGACTTCACAGCCTCTCAGAATTTTGCCTCTGGGAAGAAGTAGAGGAAGTATTACCCCTTTTTTTCTGTTCTTTTTTTTTTTTCCCCTCTGCTTAATACCATCTGGGATTGGCCTACCTATTTTAGGTAACATTGGTTAACTTATTCTGAATTATTTTCAAGTTCATTTTTATATCCAGGAACAGCTACAGTTCAAAAATAACAGGAAGCACACAATGCTATTTTAAAAGCTGAAATGGTTTCCTGAGAATGAAATGATTGTTAGGTAGTTTGCCAGAAGCCGCTTGGATCAGACTTAGAGTAAGTTAGCAAAAGTTAGCTGTACTGGTAGAGATTTGCTGGCAAGCCCTCCTCATGCAGATGGAAATACAAAGAATATCTTTGATGATAGATGCCCGGATGAAGTAAGCTATTTTTGAAAAAAGTATTTAAAAATATTTTCATAACTACAGGTACACTAACTTTGGCCAATATGAAAATATTATTAAAAATAAAAACTACCCCCACCCCCACCCCCAACACTGTACTGTCTGGAGGTAAAGCGTTAACAAATGTGCTTTGTTGGTACCACATTTATTAATACTAGACCTGGCATCTACTCTATTGCCTGGAACAAGTTGCATACAAGTCAGATGGGTGCATTGGAAATGAGCTATTTTATTTCCAAGCCAGGCAACCCTTCTAACCCTCTCGCCACACTCTATCCCCAGTCCTTTTTCAATCTCTTTTTAATTTAAGGTCATTTTGCAAAGGAAAAATGTAAAAGTTTGACATGTAAAGTTACATATCTGAGTTTCCCCCCTCCTATTCCACCAAAGATATTGGTTCAATTTGACTACTTTGGAAAGCTGCCCACTCTCAAAATGATAGTCTTTGGTGAATGCACGGTTAAACAAAACACAATTCGGGTTTAGTTGCAAACACCTTCCAGATGTAACTTTTAGGTCTAGAGCTCTGCAGTTATTTCAAACTTCAGGCAAAGTAGTTCTGATTAACTTGTATGGTGATCAACATAGTAGAGACCAGATTCTTGACTTAGGTTATTTCATTTCAGTGAAAGAATATTGTTTGAATGTAAACATTTTCAGCAAAGTTTACAACTCAGACATTGCAGCATAGTGCCCATAGAGAAGAAGGAGATCAGGAAGTGTATATGACCCTGCAAAATACACTTTGGGGAGAAATAAATTATTCAGACCTTGTGTCTGTAAACTCGTGGCTAGACAATCGGTCCTTGTTCATCTCCACAGGTAGTAGGAACAAGTAAAAATCTCTGTTCCACCTTAATCAAATTTTGATTCCAGAGACAATTCCAGAAGCAGATGCTTATACAATACCTTCTACTGGAACCAAGAGGTAGCAGTGGATGGAAGGCAAAAGAAAGCTACTGATCAAACAGGTGGAAGAAAGGGAAACTATGCATTTATAGCCTCTTTCAGTTCCTCTCTCGTAAGCATAACCACTACTCTTTTGAAGGTCACTATCACTACCAACTGGTGGGCAGCACTGTTTGTCAAAATGAGAAAACAAAGAATTCTTCCTTTACCTGCAAAGTTAACTTTGATCTAAGTGGACTAGCAAGGGTTCACCTCAGTACTCCTCTGGTGGATCTGAGCATGGGGTGTCCTTGCGTAGAAGCAGGTTGACAATGTGGGTGAAACATTGGCAAAATCAGTTTTACTACTCAACCACTTGCAGTTTTTTTACATTCTACCTTGCTCCTGTGTGGGGATCCTCAAGGGAGGACCTGCTTTACATGTCACCGTGTCCTCTGGTTCCTTCCTCCTTCTGTGTGGCTTTGGCTTTGTGTAGAGCGAACTGGTGGTTTAACTTTTGGTGCGTTGACCATGGTAATTTGACCTTGGACTAGCATACATGACATAATTGTCATGAGATAAAATTCTGGTGTACAAGAGACATGTTGAAGATTTTGTGTGTCAAGATCTGCAAGACAGTTTAGGAATTCAGTGCCCTGTTGGGCTTATTAAATAGCATCGCATTATTAACACTTCAGCTACACATGAGGTAAGATCATATTTTTTTTCCCCTAGCAGTTGACACGTAACACAAACAGGCAAATTTTGTTGTTTTTAACAAATCTAGAAGTGCCTGTAAGTTCCTGTGTGTTCTTTCATGGCACATCTTATTGCTGAAACTATATGAAACGTTCTGAAATAAGTTTAAGTAGTAATGTTGTATGTTTTCTCTTTGCAAGTTTTCCTAAGATTTGCACTGGCTTTATTAAGAATATATAGTCCACAAGTGACCTTCTAACTGAACAATACTACTGCTACTTTCTGCCACTGCTATATATTATTTTTTCCTTCAACAGTTTATATAAGTAAATCAAATTACTCTAACAAACTAAGTAAATAAAACGTTTATTACCATAACTCAATAAAAGCTCTCACTGAATTTTATGATCACCTTGGTACTTGTTAAGTCTAGTTGTTCAAACACAGATATGAAAATGAATTCCTTAGTAATGATAGATTTTAGTCACATAGAGACTCTTCATAAATGCTTGATTTGCTTTTAATTTTAAGGAAGTTGAAGCATTGGCTCCTTGAGGTTCTGCATCGTGTTACTCTTCCACCACCTAAGATTCAACATATATTGATAGAAGGTATGGTTAAAAGCTACTTACTGCTTCTTTGAAATGGTCAAGGAGCTGGAGTTAAATTGTAATTGCCCAAAAATTCAGGTGAAGGAAAGAATTATCCTGCAATGAAGGGAGGGAGTGCATCAGGTGACCTGCTACCTACTCACAAAAAGAGCAGCAGGGAAATGGTTTGCCCTCACTGTAAAAACTGAGAAGTCTGGTTGACATCATGGTTGAGGTCCTTTCCACTTTACCATGTTAAGTGATTCATGGTCTCCTCTCCAGATGCCAGTGGAAGATTTAGTTGTAGTGATGGTAGCAATCATAAAGCAATGGCTACACTGACATTAAAGAATGATTACAGTCTTTACCTTTCTGTGGATTAAAGAAAGTTTGACATAAATGTTCACTGGGAGCTGGGTGGTTTGAAGCGCTTGTAATGGAATGAGGGCTGGCCCTCAGCTGAGCTGCAGCATCTCCATGCTGTTCCCAGCCAACACCAGGCACAGACACAACAGGAATAGGGCAGGGAAAGAAGGGGAATCGTCAGGGTTTTTTGAAGCTCTGAAAGGTTCTGAGTTAATAGTTCAGCTGGAGAAGCAGACTTTTTACAACTCAAGGTTGTAGAAGGTTTTAGAAATGTTTTAGAAAATACCTTATAAAATATATTACGTATGTTTCATTTATTGGTAGTGTCTATACTCCTATGGAATTACTATATATGGATTTTTTTTTTTTTACTCTCTATTGATAAAATTGACTAATACCAGATGCTAAAAATGAACTCCTGGGGACACCTGTGAAAGTAGAAAATTACACTTTGTTTATGACTGAGGGATGAGGCTGCGTGCAAAGCTGATCCAACAGAGGTTTTTCATTGCATTTTGTTTCAAGTAGGGATGTTCCACAGCATGGTTTTAATGTTTACTGTGCAAGTACTTTATTTTACTACGGCAAGTGTATTATTCTCTATCACTTCTCTTATTTTCTGTCATAAAGGTCAATATTTCCCCCATTGGAAATCACATACCACCTCTGTGATTGTTGTAGCTTTTATGAAAGTGCAATGTTAAAGCAATATCTGCACTGTTAGAGACCATCTTGGTAGTTCTAAGTTTGGGACAGTCTGTTAAGAAAATAAAATTCCATTGTCTCCATGTGGCTATTCCAATTCCCTTTGATATCAGTGGGAATCTTTACCTTTTTTTGGTGTCCAAGGAAAAAAAAAAAAAAAAACGGCTGCCACTGGAAGTTCAATAACATGTGAAACTGCTCATTTTGAAATCCTGCAATCCGCTCATTAAAAAGCGCAATTGTAAAGAAAGGAAAAACAATAATTATTTTGTTTGAATGGTTTTGGAGTTTGATCTGAACATGTTCTTTAAAGATTCTTTAAAATTTTAGTCAGAAAAGAGCTGATGCAATTAGTGGGAATGTTATTTGAAAACGCGTTTATGTATGGAATCATATTTAGTAGAATTTGAAAGAAACAAGTTCAAGTTTTATGGTGTCTCCTGTGGTGCTCTTTAAAAAATATTAACCACCTTCACTCTGTATAAGTGCAAATTATTATTCTGGAGTATATTATTATACTGCACTGCTTCTGTAGCTATAACAGTACTCAGTGTACTGTAAATGATTGGGAAAATACTTCTCTACACAATAAGAATCACACCGTGGTTTTAATTAAGTGATCCATTTCAGTAGAATATGGATTTCAACTGGATAATAGTCCCTATCAGCAAGATAAATGCTAATTCTTTGGCTGGAAATTACAGAAAATAAGCATCCAGGCAAAGTGGTAAACCATTAGCTAGTCACAATGTTCAGTGTCACTGACATTATTGCTATTGTATCTAACAACTCAAGTAGAAATAAGAACATAGTAAGTAAGAGATGACAGGGGCAGGAGGAGGCTCCCTGTGTTGGAGTAGAGGACCTGTAACAGCTTTGAGAGTATGAAAAGGTCCCTTTTGATTTGGGCCCAATCACGTACCATTTAGTCCTGAGGCAGCCTGAAACTACTCTTGTACAATTCTACCAAATTCTGGTATTCCTGATGCTAGCAAAACATTGGAGATCAGTACCAATGTCCAAACAAGCTGTATAGATTTTTCCTTGCCTTTCTGTAGAATGGTAGTGGGTCTACCAAAAAAAAAAAAAGCGCAATTGTAATGGAGCAACAGACCAAGGCACCAGCTTGGGAGAACACCGAAAGGCATCAAGTAGGATTACAGAAGCAAGAAAGAGCAATTGAGTCACACACGTCATGCACACCTTTGCATCATGGGTGGCTGTTTGATCACAGAGGGGCGTTAATAAGGTCTAGCTACAAAGTTAATGAGAAATTTTCCTTCAACGAAACACACTGAAAACAGTCTGTTGCCTGAATACCTGCCAACTACCTCCTTTTTAACTATTTGTAGCATCTGATCTCTAAGCCAGGACTCTCCCCACAGGAAACACCAAGCACGCCCATACACCAAGTGATACCTTATGGGTCGGAAGACCCCCAGATGTAAGTGGCTTATATGCATAAGATTTAGGCCTTATTATCTAGTTTGCTGATGCTTTGCTAAAATCAGTATTGTTTAGTTTGCTGTTGCTTTGCTAAAATCAGTAGTGTCTAGTTTGGATGTTTTTCTAAAGTAAGTAGTGTCAAGTTTGAATGTTTTTCTAAAGTCCCTAGTATAGTTCCTTAGTAAATTTAGAACCCTATTCAAGGACGGGAAGAATCGGGAGGGGATGAAGCAAAAGGATGATAATGGTTTACCAAGGTTGCTAGACTAGAAGGAATGAGAACTAATTGACGCAGGAAGATTTGTGGCTCCTTACGAAGGACAGTTTTTGATAAGAACCAGGAGTTTACCTCAAGAACTGGTCTACACCGACCCTGCAGTTTGGGCAAGAGCCAAGGAGCAACTGAGTCTGCGCAAGAGCAAGGGGTTACTAGCGGTGACGAAGAGGAGCCAGCAGCCTTCATCCCAACGACCACCACAAAGAGGCACTGAGCAAGCGTGGTGGGGAGGGATTTATGGAAATGACCACCTGAAGCTAATTTTAATACAAAGTGGAGACAGGCTATGCATATGTATAGGCATATCGGGAAACTTTATGCATATGTAATACTTTGCTACATATAAATGGGGCAAGTTGCTGCTTATAGGTATGCACGTTAGGTGGAGCGATCCCCCGTGCATCTGGCGCCGAGAATAAAGAATGCCTGCCTTTTAACACTACATTGGTGTTACGAGGTTCATTCTTCCCGATTTCGGTGACACAAGTGTGCCCATTAGCCCAGCGATGCCTCGTTAGGTATTGCTGTTCTGCTGGCAGCCGGGGAGGGGGGTGGAATGTGGAAGGCTGCTGGCTGGTCCCTTGCATTGTCATGAATCGTCCTTTAATTCCAGGGGTTCACGGGGACACAGAGGAGCCGCAGGGGCTGACCTCTGAGGTCAGTCCTTTGTCCTTGGGCTGCTGGCCGGGTTGCACCAGGGAGGTCAAAGCAGGTTGAGAGAGGGAGGAGGGCTCAGAGGTTCAGATGAGGGATCAGGCTGCGGCCTGGCTCTGTAGGAAGGGGGTTGGGCTTTTTGGAGAAGGGCTGGGGTCCCGGTTGGGGGAGCTGGGGGGTGTGGGTGGAGTGGTGAAAGGATTAGGCAGGAGTCCTGATTGGGGTGGTTCCCCTTGCAAGTACAGGGGAAGGGAAGGAGAGGATGGGGACAAGTCTGCATGTGGCCCAGGGCAGAGCTTGGAGGAGCTGTTGCTGCTGCAGCCGATGCTGGGTTCAGTCTGCCTTCCCGCAGACTGTAATCTCCAACTCTTTTTAATTTTTTGTGTCTTTCTTTCAAGAAAGCTTGTTTGTAATAGCAGGTACTGACAAATGTGATAGGCAAGTCAGATGAGCTGTTGTAGTATAATTCCCTATAACCAGTGCCTGTGCAAGGAGGGAAGGGGGCTAAGTTAAGGTTGTGCACATAGTTGAACTTCTCCCATTCCTTAACTTGTCTCTGATTGACTTTGAGAGCATACAGCATGTTTTTAACCTACTGTTTGTCAAGTCAGGTGCGTCACCCCTTGCCCCTTGCCACCTGCATTTGGTATTTCCTGAACATTTAGCTTTGATGCAACGTGGCGCCCAGGCAGCGTTGCAATGGAGGCTCCAGTGCGGAGTCCCCTGCAGCTCTCCTCCGACAATCTGCAGGTAAGGAATAACCCTACGTACCAAGTCTAAACGGTGGCTGCTTATATGGAGAGCTTTCTAATTGCCAGCGTATTTTCTGTTGCTTATCAGAAAATGACTGGATGATCTTTTCTGCCTTATGTCTAGGATAGTACCAGATTCTAGTTGCTTTTATAGCACATTTAGTAATGGATTCTGGAGAGGGAGAGCGCTGATAGAATTGTTTATTCTGCAGGGATCTGTTGAACGCTTCCCTGACTAAACTCAGCAATGGAGCTACAGATATTACAAATACGTGTAAGATTTTCTGCAGATTTGGAAATCAGAAAAAAAATTTAAACAAAGACCAGTAGTTAATAATAATGTAAAATATTTTTATTCTATTTAGGTACAAAATCCTCAGCTCTAATAAGACTGGCATGCCTCTGCGGCTATTAATGAAACATGCCAATATACCTTGTTCTTGGAGTTAGACCTCTGCGGCAGTGTATGGACGTTACATTAAACTCTAGAAGGGAAATGTAGTACCAGTAACCACACATCATTTTATGATTCAGGCACTAAGAGTTCTGCTCCATGTAATAATGAGAACTTTGAACTTTCTCGAATCTGCTACTGTCCAGTAAATATTTTAAAGAAATTATGCACTATTAGGTTTTGTATGGTTACTCTAGGGAACAACAGGTATATTGAAGTTTCTGAACACTTCAAGTCCGTTTGTAGGATATTAAGTCAGCCATGAGATTTTTCTCCTTGTCCCAAGTTAATGTTTTATACTTGGCCATTAAAAAAGGAAGTTGCTTCTTTTACAGAAGCGAAACCAAGCCTGTTGAAGAACAGGCTGTAAACACCAAAGAAGGTGAAATAAATTAAATGTAAGTAACTTTGGAGAACAGCTGGTTTTATTAAAGACTGCAGTTTGACAAGTTCAGATTTTTCTATCTGCCAGCATCTGTTTTTGAGACTTGCTTGTTTTTTCTTAGCAGCTGAAGTCACAAATGGGTAGACAGGATGAAGTAGCTTTTATTAAATACTAATTATTAAAATATATGATACTCTTTCAAATGGAAGAAATAATGACCTTATCTAAAACATTCACCAGAAAAAGGAGCTAAAGCATAAGTCCTTTTGCTGGTGGAAGTCAATTTGACTGAAGTAAATTCAATCAGTATCAGACAAGCTAAACTGCAGTGTAAGGTAATCAGGAATACAATGAGCCATGCCAGTTACACATGACAAGAAGTAATTTGTATATAGATCGCTTTCATTAACTGGACCAGTTTTGATTCCTGTAGCAGCTTCAAGACCTGATTTTGATCTCTTGTCAGTGTTAGTTCCTTGCTTTTGATTTTTTGACTCGTAAAACTAAATCCAACATACACCTTATATCTAGAGGCAACTGGGAGTCTCCCAATATCAAAACACAGTGTAAAATGACATAGGGCAGCTTGTCTGCAGCCTTGCCGTGGGTGGTCTGCTTCATGGAAAGTACTCTGGAGTAATATTTAGAAATATATTTAGAAAAAATGTGCATGTAAAACTAAATGTGTTCAGGGCTTTATCTGGAAAAGGCACTCCACTCATTCGAAGGCCTTTTCTACACCAAGTGAGAAAGATGGTTTTCCACCACCAGCTTGGAAGACAGAGCACATTTACCTTCTCCTCATGCTGCAGGTAAATTATTTCCTCAGTGTGATATCCAGCCTGTCCTGAGGAGTAACTCAAACAATCAAAAACCTCCTTGGAATTAATAAAATATAGTAAGAACTGTGAAGCTCCATGTAGCAAACTAAAAGTTTGTGTCCTGGGTTAACAAGACAGAAATCTTTCTTTTTTTCTTTATGACAAGAAGAGGTGGGGGCCATATCTTCTGTGTATCTTCAAGACCTGCACATCAGGTGTGTAACAAGAATATAAATTGTCATTAAGTAGATTGGCTAGTAGAGGTCTCATTTTTAGTAAAGAGTGACACAAATAGGGTGAGTCCTTAATAGGTTCCCCCTCTACCTGTACAGGAGTGTTAGCGTGTATTTTAACCCTCTGAATTTTGTGAGATAAGGGCAGACTTAATTTGTCTGAAAGATAGTATATCTGATGAAGTGGATCTGAGACCTCTGGGAATATATATAGTTGCATAAAGGTGGCAACTGCAAGTCAGAAGCACACTGTTCACTTCAATCGATATTGCTGAGGGTAAGTGCTGCCCATAGCTTTGGAGGAGCAGCTGTGCATGAAGTTAGCTAAGATTTTACTTAGCCTGTCAGAACGTCAGTGATGCTGATGTTTAGAGATGCTCTCTTTTATTAAGGAGTCCCATTCTGGCTTGTATATTTTGACTGCTTCTAAGCTATATTTATGGTTTACCATAAATGTTTTCACATAAATTTGTCAGCTAGCAACAGTAAAATCAATGTACTCTGGTGATTGTTATCAGTTCCCCATAAAAGATGTTGCTTGTGTGGGATTTTTTTCCTTTTGCTCTTAATTGCAATGATGTAGGTTTGAGTCTTCTTGAAAACCCTGGAATAACAGAATATTTATGTCATCTTTCACATAAAATTATATGAATGAAAGCTTCTTTAATAGAAACTTCTATGAAAAGCTCTAACTCAAAACCCGAAGCCTAGAAATTAATTTAAAATACTTCCACATTTGAAATAGCTTCCTACTTGTCAGTAAATATAACCATACCATATTTCAAACATTACCAAACAACTTTTAAATTTTACCCTGCTTTCTTACTCAAATGAAGCTATGCTTATTTTAATTATATCTTTGATAAGTTTCACAGGCTTATTGTAGAAAGGTTTAATTTTCTTTTGAGTATTTTTTTAGGGCACCTCATTTAAAAAATGAAGCAACATTTTAGTTATTTCTTGTGGAGTTGTGGCCCTGATCAGTGCTTTTTTTGCTGTAGTAATTAAACTGTGGATTTAATTAAACTGTGAATGGAGTTAAAGGAGGATTCATTACAGAAATTTGTGCCACAGTTGCAGACTGCTGCTTTGGTCCTTGGATACTATTGAAACTGGTCTTCTGCCAAGCCTATTTTCAGGTATGGGTCTGACATCCACCTCCTCTTCCAAAATATAAGTAGCTTTGACCACTGATACCACAATAAGTGATAACTAGCTATGGAGCTGGTGCAGATAAACTGGTTTTATTGCCAATTACTTCACTTGATCAGACTGTGGACAGGACAAGGGCTAATGGCTTTAAACTAAACCAGGGTGGGTTTAGACTGGATACAAGGAAGAAATTCTTTACAATGAGGGTGGTGAAACACTGGAACGGGTTGCCCAGAGAGGTGGTGGAGGCCCCATCCCTGGGAACATTCAAGGCCAGGCTGGATGGGGCTCTGAGCAAGCTGATCTAGTTAGCGGTGTCCCTGCTCACTGCAGGGGGGTTGGACTAGATGACCTCTAGGGGTCCCTTCCAACCCAAAACATTCTATGATTCTATGTTGGAAGCCGTTAAGTAGCAAATTCAAGGTTTGAAGAATTATTTTCTAGAAGTTTTATTATAAAAACATTTAGTAAAAGGTGTTCAAAAATGTGTAGATGTGAAACTTCGGGACATGGTTTAGTCCATGGTTTAGGCATGGTGGTGTTAGGTTAACAGTCGGACTTGGTGATCTTGGAGGTCTTTTCCAACCTTAATGATTCTATGATTTTAAGAGGGTGACAGGTCCTGATCTCTTTTCTGTCTTGTAACTGCGAAAGGCTTGCTTTTTATTAATGTTTGGTGTTCATTATTGTGAGGCAGTTGTTTTGAAGTGAAGAACTTAGCGGAAGCAGCTAGCAGGTATTCAGGTGACCTAAGTTCAGCTTTGGCTGTGGTGCATAGTAGGAGCTCTGAAGGCCTGGTCACTGGAAACACAGGGCATAGAAATGCAAGAGGAATTTAGACCATCAGTGTCTAAGCCTTGTAAAATTCTTAGTTTATCGATTGGAGCTCAGGTTGCCTAGAATCTCATTAGAATAAATACAGTATGTGATAAGACTGCACGTGAATGTTGGATGAATATACCATAAGATCTGGAATGACTGTCCTGAAAGCAGGGAGGTTTTATGTAATGTCAGTGCTCAGCAGCTGGGCTAGTTCTTAAAGGCTTATGGTTGGGTAATTCACTACGTTTATTCATCGTGAATGGAGTTTTTTAAGTTGGGGGTGGGGGGCTTGCTTGGTTGTTTTTTCCCCCCCAGTCATTCTTGATCATAGTGAGAAGGTTCATGCAAGTGGCTCCCACTTCTCATATGTAATAAGACCACAAAAGGAGAGATTTAACTTGTAATAGATTATCCCACTCATTGACTAATGAACTGAATCCTTAATGGAATCTTTTGAGAGAGTAAAATGGGAGTTTAATCCTGCAGGCCCAGTGCTTCCCTGAGAACAGGTACAACACATGATGGAAGGTGATTTATAGAGGAGTTAGAAGCATGTCAGAGGGGACAGGGTCTGAAAAATTAAAGACACTTATAAATGCTGATTTACCTGTATTTCAGTAAACTTGACAAATATCAGTGAAGCCTGTTCACTTCTTGGGGGGACTTTTTAGTTTGTTTCCCATCAGATTTGCAAGACCTAACCAGGCTTGTAACAGATGAACAAATACGATCTAACATATGAAGGGGAGACCTAGACCAAAGTCTATTGAACTTTTCTGACAGAAAACTGCTATCTTGCAACTTGCAGGTTGCAAGACTCTCTTTTAAAGTCATGCTTTTCTGTGCCATTATTTCCTAATAAGCTGTTATTGTGTCATGTGCATTTTTTCCACTCTGTCCGACAGGCGCCTCTGTGATGAGTGGAACCAGGGATAAAACACTGAAAGCCAGCTGAACCAGGTGAGCTTGAACTGAAGAACTTTTAAGAGCATGATGTGCCTCAGCATAGACCTCGCTTTCAGCTGAGAATTTGGGCCAACTGTAATGAGACAGTTAAGTGAATAATTGTGAAGATTAAGGACCTACTGGGATTTTAAAAATCATTAGGTTGTCTACTGCTAGCTTTAAGTACCTTTACAAATCAGGCCCTGGTCCTCAATTTTGCATTTAGGTGCCTAACTGCCATGGAAATCAATGAAGTCTGAATATCAGCATGGGTGACAACAGAGGTCCACTCCTGGTTTCTGGGTTCTTTTTTTGTTTGCTTTCCCAGTTTTGCTATTAAAACTGTGTAGTTTAAAAATACAAAGAGCTGTCTGAATGCTTGGAGGGTGTTGATGTGAGTTGTTTTAGGCTTCATGAGACATCTAACTTGGGTGCTCCGAGTAGCCCATAAAATGTTAAAGGAAACTTAAATGCTTAACTCTGGTCCATTGATTTGCACTGGTTATAAACGAAGTAGGATAGAGAAGACAGTTGCCCTTTCTACCCCATTCCCTGGAATGTTGAGTCTTACTGTGGGAGACAGAAGGATTTCACCTCTGCTTTAATCTTCAGACAATGAGGGACTTCTGCTGCCTAAATCTGTACTTAGGTCTTTGCATTTAAGCAGTCTGATGCTAAGAGATGCTGAACAGTTTTACTTCCTCAGGCAGTTCTGGCTGGATTTTCAAAGATGCTGAGCATCTGCCACTTTTTCTTTTTAGAAACCAACTATAGGCACACAATTTTCAAAAACTTTGGCCTGCCCATAGCTCAGTGTGGTACTGGATGATATGAAGGAAAGGTGGTTTTCTGCTTTGGCTGGGTGTTCTTTCATAAGAGATGATTCTTATTTTTTGGGTTGTTGAAGAATTTTGCTTTGTGCAACATAATGGGAGGGAAAAGTAGTTTTCAGGCTTTCTCTGTTGGGTGAAAATAACTATTGAATGACTGACTGGCTTGATTAAAAGAAGTGAGACAATCTATAGCAGAAAAGAAACCAGGAAATTGCTTCGCAATGTTATTATAATACTGAGTGAAACACTTTGCTTACGATAGCGACCTTGTTTAATTAAAAAAAAATCTATATATTTGGTAAGATGCCACAAACTGTTTCATTTTAATTTGATTTGGTAATTAAAACCAATAGGGAGAAATAGGCAATGTATTGGAATATGAATATTTTTCTTTGATTAAAATTCTGGTACTATAGTGTATAATAGAAACTTCAGTTAGGATAGTATCTGGAAAATGTGTCAGATCTGTAACGACTGCTGGCTGTGAGAAACTCTGGTGTAAATTGTTGTGGATCTACTGATTTCATCAGTGCTAACTCAGATGGCATCAGCTGACAAGACAGAGAAAAATAGTCTCAAATTGTATTATGTTTTGAAAAGGAAATCATCCAAGAAAGTAAGCAGAAGATACTGGATATGAATTAATGATTAGAAAAGATGAAGGGCTTGGGGCTGTGGAGGGCTTGGATTTATTTATTTTTTTTTAAATTCTGGAACTTTGAGGAGAGAGGGATCAGTGCTTTGGATCCTTTATTTCAATAGATGGCTAATCAATTTTTAGGGTAGAACTAGAGTGAAAAGACAATACATGGGAGCATTCCTTGTAAAATCAGCATGAGAGTTAGGAGAACAGCCTTGGCACCAAAGGACACTGGGAGAAAGTTTCCTTGATTGGCAAAATGTTAATGGAGGGGTCTAGATAATAAACAACTTGGACTGGAAATTCTTGTTTGTTTGCTTAAATGTGACATTATTGGTATGACAGAGGCCTCGAAGAGACACGACTGCAGTGTTGAAATCCACTTTAAAATTTTTAAAAGCAAATGATCCTGAAAATTTAGAATTGAATCCCAAAAAGTGAAATGTGGTGCAATAGTACACAGTGCTGGCAACAAGTAGTGTTAAGGAACTTAATCAGCAGATATTTGTTAAGGAAAACATTTATCTTAGATCTGTCCCTGGGATAAACACAACTATCCTCTACTAGCACTGGAGGTGTCTTGTGGAACACATCTTACCAGCACTAAAATATCTATGTAGCTTAGGAAAATGGTTGATGAAAGTTGCTTAACTCTAAAAATACAGTCAGTTCAACTCTGAGAAATTTTATATTAAAATGTCTCTCTGACATTTGTGGGGGTTTTGTTTGTTTGTTTGTTTTGTTTTTTTAATAGTCTTAGAATGTTTGAGGAATTCCAGAAGCAAAAGTAATGCTAAGGTTTTGTCACAGGATAAACGGATTTACTGTCAGCTAAGTCTGGCATCCATACCAAGGGAATGGTTGATGTGAGACTTGATTGATAAAGGTTTAAGGAGTGGAATATAATGAATGCTAATCTACATGGATTTGTGGGAAATAAACCTTAAATATTTAGATATCACTTTTTTGAGGTTGCATGTTTGGTTGAAAAAGGCGTTGATGTAAAGTCTGTAATAGATGTTGTCAGAGTCCAATATTCTCAGACCAGGTTCTTTTAGATATTCCATGGATGGAGAGTGTAGCATTTAATGCCAGACTTACTTATTTTAAGATATTTGATGTCATATGCCATTTTTGTTTCAGCAGAGTGATACAAAATATACTGAAAACGCAATACAAATGTAAATCACACTTAGAAAAATGTAACAATTGCAATAAACAGTTCACTCTCAATACCAGTGTGATTCCCATTACTGGTCTTAACAATATGATCCCCGTCATGATGCTGCTCACTGTCAAGATGTGGAGCATCCTCAATTACCAGTAAGGAGTACATGGGTTGAAGCCAGCTCAAGCCTGTTGCTCTCTTTGAAAGCCTTTTGTTAGTTATTTTTTATACTCTGGCTGAGCCACATATTCACTCCACCCATCCTGGTCTAGCTTACTCAGTGAGACATTTACACCACCAGTTGATCCACTCAACTGTTGATAGTTTATCTTAATCAAAGGCCACCCTCTGGTCCCTTTTGTGTTGAGATAAGCCAGTTTCTTTGCCTTATTATCTGAGCTCCATAGGCACATCACTCTTGCCCCTCTCCTCTAAGTGTTCTTCCATTGTAGGGGTTCATTCAGTGACTCACAGTCCGCCTGGAGGGGTTTAGTCAGTCACTGATCTCCATAGGGGGTTGAACTCAACAGCCCATGGCATTTTGATTAAAAATTAGTGTTTCCATGGCTCATGCTAAATGGAATAAAACCAGCTAATGAGTCTCAAAATATAATCGTAAACAGACAATAATTTTTACGCATCTGTGTTTCTGGTGGAGTGCCTAGAGGGACTGCTTTTTAACCCTAAGGTATTTTACATTTTTTTGTTTTAATCTGCAAGCAAAAATGCAAAATTATCACGGATTTAAATTTGCAGACAACTCCAGTTTGGGAGAAGGGGGTCAGGGACAAAGAGAACAAGCTGACTGGTCTGAGTGATGCTGAATCACTCGGTAAGCCAGGCACAAGGAGACAGTGTTCAGCATTGGCCAAGTGTAAAATCAGGCTTGTAGCAAGGAACACTGAACGCACTTAAGGCATGGGAATCTCTGTCCTGTAGAAAAATGTAAGGGTGCAGACCAGCCAAAAAGGACTTAGCGTATGGCATTGAAGGCTACTGTAAGAGCCGGATTTAAGAGCAGATGAATACAGGACTGAAGTGGAGAAAGTCACAGTGTCATGTTGCAGTCAGGGTAGCAAAATGCAGGAGCAACTCATCTCCTGCCGTGTTCTCCATTGCCAGAAATGTTCATAAAGAGTGGCTGTTTCTCTAAAAAAAGTACCTAGTTCAGATTAATTTAGGAAAATGTGATTTTTGCACACAAGCTGAGGCCCCATGCCTCTCACCAGTCAGACCTGCTGTGTGAAGGAAAACTGTTTTTTGGTTTGTGAAAGTGGTGGGAAAGGTAATGCTGACAGTGTGGCTAAATAGCTATTTTTGCTTACCAGGGCACTACAAAGCAAATAGAGTGTCCCACTACGTCTCCTAAAGGTGTGACTTTGCTATCAAAATTTGCATGATATGTCAAATTAACTCCCTGTCTACAGTACGGAGATTTGATTAGGTTTTGCACATTATCGAAGGGAGATCCTCGTTCTTGCACTGTTTCTTGGGTGGATCATCTTTCCAGTGTTTACTTCTTTCTGCTGTTGTACCACATCAGTCTCTTTTTATGAGCTGTTAGATGCCATGCAGAAATAATCTTAAGTCTAGTTAAAGAGCTGTCATACCCATCACAGACAGCTAATGCTCTGCTTCCCCTGTTTTTTCTGTTCTTCAGACTGCCTTCATCTAGTTGTCATCACTAAATTTTGTTCAACCAAAATAACACTTTTATTTGCTACGAGTTCAGTTTGTTTTCAGTTCCTTGTTTGCCAACTTATTTGGCCAAATCTCTAGTGTTATGTGAAAACCAATGCCTCCTATTGGTAATATTTGTAACTTTAATATGAAGTGCTGAAAACAATTTAAGAACTGAGGATTATTACCTTTGCACCCTCTGGTCTGGTCAGATAACATGTGAAGTGTGTTTTAGTGGGCTTTAAAATCTGCTGGGTGTTTCAGGTACAAAATTTGTGAGAATCTTTCTGTGTCACCATGCCATGATTATGTTCAGAATGAGTGTGTGTGTACATATATGAATGAAGGTTGGTAACGTTTGATAACTTCTAGGTGGGAATTTATATTCATGTAAGTATATAATCACAGATTTATCTGCACACAAATGTGCATCCGTGAGAACAGAATTTGTTGAATAAAGCATGCAGCAATCTATAGCTCTAGGGAGATAGCACCGCTATCTGATGAGGCTAATGGCTTCAGCATTGTGTTTTGTTAACATCTTTTGGTTCCTTTCTCAAAAAAAAAATTTCCTTTGGTTTTTTTTTTTAAAGGAATCTTTCTCTTCAGAGGTTTTGGATGGTTGATCAAAATACTGGCCAAAGCAGAATCTTTCAACCTTCCTGTGTGTCTCTTGGCACCTTATGCTAACTAATCCAACTGAGAAATTTGGCATCACGAGTAAATGCTTGTATATTACTGTACGTTTTATATAGATATAAAATACATTTTATTTATATAAAATATTACTAACTTTTCATGACTGTCATAAGTGACCAAGAAAATTCAAGGTAAAGACCTTTTTATCAGTTGGTCTTTCCAGATGAGGTTGTGTGGAAAGCTTATCTGCATGTTTTCAGAGCATGTGTTATCAAGAATTATTGAATGGGCATCTTTCAAATTTCAGTAAAGGTATATAATGAAATCAAAATTTTTGTTTTGGTCAAGGCAATCATTGGTAAAGCTATAACTGACAAAAGGCTACATGAAGTACTAATTTAGAAATATAGTGCTGTTTTTGGATTGGTGATAACAGGAAAGTTAAGATAGGATTTGTCTGCACACAAATTTATACTAGTTCACTGCATTGGTTAATGTAAAGCAACATAAATTGTTTTGGACAGACTTAGTTAAGAAAGGCTCCTAATTGAATTGACATACTGAAAGTCTGGCTTTAATGGAAATAAGAGGTTCCACATACTTGTTTGCAGCAACTTAGCTTATGTAGTTCAAAATTTTACAGAAGCAAATTATAGTGTAGATGGCCTTTTATAGATTTGAACTATAAACATGGGAGTAGACTCTCAGGTGGTGTTATACACCTGCTGAAATTCTCACCGCGTTCATAGTGGTATCTGCAAACTCAGCCTCCATTACCAGGTATTTTGTGCTACTTTTACTGAATGCACACAAGGATAGATGAATCCCTGTGAACCTGAGTTTGGCTTGGTACCTAGGGAGACTTAATTGCTGTTCAAAAGCTGTCTTTCAAATGTGTCAGCGTTGTGTCTCCTCCTGATGAGGACAGATTGCAAATCCTGTCCTTTCACACCTGTGCCATTGTCCCTGGAACACCCTGTTGAGGTTCTGCAGGATGGAGAATGTCTAAATTTAAATTTAAATAAGTTTAAATGATGGACATCAGTGTATTGCCTGGTGGTTTGGGAACCCTTACATAATAACACTTTTCTGAGAGTAGCATTGGCGGTTACACACATCTGCTCATATTAAGCAACCATGAAATTGGTTTGTTTAATTAAAAGCAACTCCCAGTCTTCCAAAACAACCACCCTTTTACAAATGCAAAAGTCTTTAACAGAAGGGCAGATGCATGCATTTATCAGATTTCCCTAACTCTGCAGCCCTTGTAAACCTGTGAAAAAGAGTTTATGTGTATGGATTTGCAGAGGTGCTAAGAAACTTAACTGCATGACTTTCCACAACAGCTATAAGTGTGATAGAAATTCATATGTGTGCACTAAAATACTGATGCTGGTAACTTCTTGCATGTAAGAGGCATCCTGTTATGTCAGCAGAAGGGCCTGGTGGTACAGGGGTCTATCAGAGCAAAGCAGACTCTCAAGGTTAGAAGTGTGCACATGTAAATGTGGAGAAAGATACCATACAGGTTGGTTTTTTTTTTTAATGCAGAGAGAATATAGAACATTAAATTAGATTTGGACAGTGTTTGAATATGCACAATATAAAGTATAAATAATATAAAGTCAGTGGCATCTTATACTTTATAGGATAATATATCTCTATATAGGCTCAGAATGACTGTTGAGGGCACTCACAACAGTGTATCTCCATGTAGAGGGAGGAGATACCATGAAAAGAGCAGCTTAGGCATCCACTCAAATATTTCAATCAGTTACTTAGTCAAGATTACAGCTGTCAGTTGTATAGTTTAAAAATACATTACTGAAGCTCTAATGCCCTCCTCGTTTTTAATCATTTTCACCAAAGCAAATCCCACTCCAGAGGTTTGTCTGCTCTAACAATGCATTTGATACAAACTTCCCTAAGGCACAAAGCAAGATGGGCAACCAATTTGGAAATTATAATAATCCAGTCAAGGTTAAGATTGCCTTGTTCTGCTGGGATATTATAAAATTTGAACTATGTACATACATCTAAAATAAATTAGCTATGGGTGGTTGCGGGAGTTTTATCACTCTAGGGAACTCTCTCTTTAAATTTGAGATACATTGGACTCCTATTATCTGGTAATGCATTAATTTCAGTGGTATATATTTTTAGATTAATGTTGGCTCCAAAATTATTGGAGTATTTGGGATAAAATGGGGTCATAAGAAGACAGTTTGAAAGGCAAAGAATATAATTATTATTTTAAAGTCCATGACCAGTGGCAATGAGATACTTGCATCTCCCCTCTGTTTAAAATATCTGCTGTGCTGTGAAGGAGGTTACAAAAAAGATCACTTAGCTGACCAATGCTGATGCTCTGCTTGCCATTTCTAAGTGACTTTAAATATATGCAATACTTTATAAACTAGATATATTTTTTTTGCTCTAAAAATATGATTATTTAAAGCCCTTTATTCCCTAAGCTGGTGTATGTAGTTGTTTTCTTGCATCTCTTCGAAGGTCCAGTATGGGGCTGCAGAAGAGCCCACAAATCCTGGAGCAAGTTCAGGGCTTGAATCAGTCAAATCAGACACAGCAAGGGGGCAAACAACAGTCAGAGGACTTGGCAGCCAGCCGTAATATTTTATGAATGTTCCTTTTATTGTCTTGTAGTTTGCATTGTCTGTACTCACTGAAAGGTATGCCTGAAGGATTGGTTAATTGTGTTTATTTTAATCTGAAAGAAACATGAAAGCTTTGGTATACACTCAAGCTGCATCTCAAACAACATGCAGGTATGCACATTGCTGTGACCGAGGGTCACGTTCTCCTGATAAACTCGTGGTTCCCATCTGTTTCCCAGGAAAGGAAGAAGTAGTGTCGGTTCACATCTGCCATAAATTTAGGATATGGCTAGGGCATATCCAATTTAGATACAACCTCTGGGACTAGTCCTAGTCCTAGTCCTACGACCTGTGATGAAGACTTCTGATGGCTCCTAGAAAAGGACATGGAAGTGAACTTGGTGTCCATTCTTGGAAAGTACTGACCCCTTTCTGGGTTCTATCAGGCACCTGCTGGATTGTAGGAGGATTTCTGGCTATTTCAGTACATTACAAGATCCAGACAGTGAATTAGGCAGAGATTATTAGTGACACAGTTAAAAGGAAATAAAGGAGAAAGCTGGAGGGACATAGATCTAGGCAGCAAAATAAATAGCCTGCTTGGGGGCAAACAGAAGGGAGCAAGATGGTGGTTAGGGAAGCGAGACTCAGTAACTGTTGTCTTTTTGTTGGTTTGGTTTTGTTTAACGTTGTACAGACCAAATTATGGTTGAATATACTGACAACCTTTAAATGTGGGAGAGGGGAAAAAAGAAAGAGAGGAATTCGGCGCAAATGTGGAGAAAAGGGTGCATCTGTCTATGAAAAGCAGATACCAAAAGAGAGAGTTAAACCTCAAATAGAAGCAAAAAGCATTGCTGGGTATTTGTTTGCTTTTGAGGCAATTAATGAAGTGCTGTGGAGCATGAGAAGGAGCTGATGATGGAGAGGGATAAAGTGTAGGCAGGAGTCAGTGAGGCTAATGACCTAAGAAACTGCAGAGAGAGGAAACAAAAGATATTTAGGAGTAGAAGAGACAGAATGAGATATGAGTTGGGGAACTCTGAAAGAAGAAGTTGGTGCAGGCATGGGGCTTCCCAGGAAGTGCCCAGCAGCTGCGTGAGGAATGGAAGGCAACGACAACCGATGAGAAATGAAGTACAGCTTAGGTCCTAGGTGTGTGTTTAGAGTATGTGTGATAAATTGCCTTCATTTGTCCAACCATCCCATCCCGCAAAGGGCAGCACAGCCATTTTTGCTTGCTGTTAACTCTGCATTTCTCAGTGGAGTGTCTCAGGGGAAGTGAGCCACTATGGCTTCTGCAAGCTCCCCAAACAACCAACCAATCAAACTTAATCAGCGTGATCTCCTTCCCGCTAAAACCAGTAACAGGTCTCTGTAGCAAATTTTCAAGTAGCCCCGTTTTTCAAAACAGAAATTTTCATAGAATGTAATGAGGATATTTTTGCATGTTTACTGTAGTTATTCCTTTTTTCTTGGCGTTTTGTAATCTCTACAACAACATAGTTTTAGATATACAGTATCATGCTTGTAAATCTCTTCCCAGATTATTGAAGGTGTTATGCATGTGATTTCTGACAATTCTTGCAGGGGAGTTGGAACTAGGTGATCTTTAAGGTCCCTTCCAACCCAAAGCATTCTATGAAGTGTTATGTTTTCCCTTTCCCAGTGATCTCAGCCTGCATATGAAGTTAATGTAAGTAAACAAGCAAACTTGTCCTAGGTAGCTGGCTATCAGAAAGGTTTGTGCATCATGAAACTGGTGTGTATTTAAATTTTGTGTTTCTTACCTGGTTCCATACACTAATAAAGAGGTGAGAATCCCAGAGCCTCAGACCCTTGGACCAAAGTATATATACTATTTTTTTCCCATGTGCTCGCTGAAGAGCCTGTGTTACACTGAGGAGCACCTCTCCACAAAGATGCCTTTAATGTTAAAGTCTCAGTGCACCAAGTTTAAAGGCTTGCCCTTGGTGGGCACATCAACCCTCGCTGACAGGAGCACTCCATAATGTGCAGTCACTGTAGCAATTTGGTCAGATGGAAAACAACATAAAAGCCATAAAAACAGTTAATAAAGTAAGTTATTTAACATTAACCTTAAAGTATTTTTCATGTTGAAGTATATTGAAGAGACTACAGCCTTTATGTCCATTTGTGCAGAGAGAAGTTCTTTCCCAAGGGCCACTGAGTTAATCGGCTGCCACGCAAGAGTGTGAGTGTGTGCTGCAGTGAAGAGGAATAGATGCAAAGCACTCAGACTTCTGAGCCTGATAACCTTTATTACCCCTTGTGAGATTAAAGGAGTTTGTCTTCATCCCATGGGAAATGGCACAGTGCAGCAGTATTTACACAATATGATCAGTATTCAGTATATTGTAAGGCAAATTCAATTCCACTTCATGAAGCTCTCACTGTGTGTTGCCATAATCAATAGGAATAGTACATAATAGTAAATGCTATATAAAAGTAGTTTTGCATCTTCGTCAAGTGGCAGTGGGTGTCCCAAATCTTGCTGATTCACTTCCTAGTGTAAATACTGTAAGCTTAATACTAAATAGCTGTAAGCTAACTATTTTTATAAACCAAAACCTCAGGTTCTTGGAGGGAGTTAAACTGCCTGGTCAGGAGTTCCCATGTATCAGTTTCAGCCCAAGTGTCCCAAGTTTTCCAGAGAGCAAAATCAGCTCTACTCAGAGACCAAGCTCAGGCTCAGCTCTCACCTTCTGCACAGAGAGCTTTCACTCCAGGAATCACATCTGTGCAGGCTTGAGTTACCAAAGTGAACTAGCATTTTTTTTTCCAAGATTAAATATGTGTTTTAAAGCTAAAGACTGAGCAACAGTGACACCTATACACTGAAATATTTATTTTTTCCTTTTTAGAAGCACTTTAAAAGCATCAGCTGTCTATAATTTTTATGTCCACACCCTGGCCTGATCTTTAATGCTGCAAGGTAAACCGCTAAGAACAATTGTTTGTGGTGGTTACAAGTGCTAGGAGGAGTCTGCTTGGAGAGTATCACATTTTCTTTCACTGCAAAGAATTACACTGACACGACTTGATGTGGAACACGCTTTGAGCGTGGTGTTAATCCCTGTTTAACCCACAGCAATAAAGTTATTGTGAGAGTCTAACAGTTTGCTAAAAGGAGAACACACACCAATTGTATCAGAGAAATACTCTTCACAAACAGAAACTGAAGAGATTTGCTGTTTAGTTGAGAAAGAAGGTTAGGTAGGGGGACAACAGAGATGGTAACAACAGTGGCGAGGTGTTCAGAGAGTAGCTAAGGTAAATCAGGTGCCCCTCTTTGTAAGACAGAACCAAGATCAAAAAGTCTTAAAACTGTGGTCTTCATACATCCTCCAGTTTTAAAGAATGGGTTGGATGTTTTCATACTTCAGGAGCTGAACTCTTCTTGCCTTCCAAGGAGACATTGGCATAAAAATGCCACTTGAACTTGAAGTTCTAACTTGTACATCATTAATTTGCTGCTGATTTCAGTGACAGCTGCAGGAGATTGGTAGGGCTCTTCCTTTTCCCAGAAACGTTGAACACCAATCACTTCAAATGACATCAATGAAAATGATTGAGGACTGGTTTCCCTGCGAAGTTAATCCTTAATTTCTTTTGTAAATCACGGTTTTATACTCTGGAGCACAATTAATAAGTAAGAGAGTGGACCTTTTACTTGAGTTACCAAAAGGACTCTGATCATAAATTGTGATTCTCTATAAATGTGATGGAATTGAGGTACAGGCATGCCTTGCTACCTGTTGAAAATGTTTTCATTTTGAATATTCTGGTTTAGGCATATCCTTGTGATAGTGCATATGATAACCGTAGCTGATTTCTAATTAGCTTTTGGGCAAAAGTATATTTCTGGATGCAACCTTTGCCGCAAACAGTTTTGTTTGCTAAGGTATCTTAGGTTGCCGTTCCACTCTTTCAAAGCCAAAACACAGTCAAAGAAGTATAGTGATGTTCTCAGTTCCTGTGTCCCATGAATCACTTCTCAGTTATTTACTTTGAAAGAGGAAAGCAGGTTTCAGTGAAATACACAGTATGCTGAGTTAGAGCATCTGGGTTTTCAGGGACCAGTCTTCCCGTTTTTTGTTTCTTTCCCCTTCTGACTTCTGTATGATTGGTGCTGAATGTTTGAGATGAGGTTTTCTTTTGTTTTCTGTTGTGGTATAGGTACTGAGTATTTGAATTTTTCAGATTTTTGATTTTTGGACAAGATGGACCCTACTATAACTTTATTACATTTATATGTACTTTATTGTTGTTTATTTTTTGGATACTTTCTTAAGGTTAAGAAAAGTGGTAAAGGTAAAGGCTGAGGCTTAACGTTGCATTGCTAATGGCATAATTACTGTGCATAGTTTAACATGATTTAAAATTTAACATAACTTTTTTGAGTTTAGCTTTTTCAGAAACATCAGTCTTGCCGGAGTGTTGTACAACAGGGTACCTAGATTTTCCTTTTCCATCTGTAGGTGTTGGCAGGGACAGCAGTACCAAATTTTGTGGCAGGATATATGTTCTGAAGAAGGCTGCATAGGGCTGGCGGTCTGTGTACCACGGAAAGCAGTGCATGTGCTCAGAGTAGTTCCTAGGAGGTGGCCGCTCTCGCTTGCAGAAGACCAGACTCCTGATGCCAACCAATATGATCTCCAGAAGCCTTTTATTATACCTTTGCATACAGCTTTTATATTCTTCCAAGCCCCGTACACACAATCACGCAAACTTTTCTAATTTGTACATACTACTGTTTATCCAACAAGCATATAAGCCTCCAGCTCACTCATTGGTTATTTCATTGTCATCATCTTATCCTGCTTGCGGTTACTGCTTCTCTACTCCAGTAACTAAGTTCAGTATACTAGCTAAGCATTTCCCCTTTAATAGCATTCCAACCTTATCAGGACTTACATCCTTGTTCTGCTAGGAACGTATCCACACTCGCTGGCGGTGGAGAGGAGGGTGTGCAGTGTGCGAAGGCAGTGCTTGTTCGCTTACTGCACAGCAGTCAGGATCTGTCCCTCGATGCAGCCAGGCTCCGGGAGGCTCGAGCTCAGTCCCTGGCGGTGGGGAGCAGCCTCTAACAAAAGCACGCCTGTGCTTTTCAGGAGGATGTTGGTAGTCCTAGCAAAGCCCTTGACTGTGCTGTGCAAAGAATATGGTCGCAACAGCAGCTCCTCACCGTGCGCTGGGAGGGTGCAAGTTGCAGCTCTGAAAGTGAACAAAACTGTCAGTACTTAGAGTTAGGAGAGCCATGCGTGGTGATTTCCTGACTTGAAATTAGTGTCAGAAAAGCAGCCTTTAACTGAATAGTTGTGTTTCTTTTTAATGACACTCAGATAAAGGGGAAGGAAGGAAGAAGAGGTAAAGAGGTGGGGAAGATGAGGCTTTCCTTCCCCATTTCAGCTACCAGCTGGAGCTGGTATCTTATTTTAGTCTGTGGTAGATATGCAGTATGGATAGTATTTTTTTTCTTTTAACAGCCATGAGTAGCTGGCTGTTTCCTTCGTGTTTCAAAGTGCTCTTAAGGCAGTGGAGCACACTGGCAATATTTGCGCTCCACAGCACTGTGCTTCGCCAGCCACGCAGTTCAGCCGTGCCTGTGCAGCTCTGTATCGCTTCTGAACCCACCGCCTTCAAGTGCTGCTCCCTTATTCTACTGTTCCGTTCTTGAGTTAAAACATCATGCCTTTCAAGTGACCTATGGGTATATAAACTCTGTATTTCTTTACCCTTGTAAATCTTAAGTGCTCAGTTGCAAGTCTGTTTTGAAAATCTTATTTTTACAGTGGAGACTGAGTGTCTGTCTTTGGGGATAGTTTTTGCATTTTATTCCTGCTGCAGTCTATGAGACAGAACCCCATAACAGCAAAGCAGTAGTAGCCAATCAATATTTTCTAAAGTCTGGCTGGTTTATCATTCAATATCTGTGATATTTTATGCTTATTTATATGCACTTGTAATAGATATTTAAAAAAAAGCATGAATAATAAAAAGGAAAGTATTTGGCCTTACACTGTGTTGTTACTTAAGATACAGAGAGGTCTTGAAATCTTCTCAAACACATGCAGAGTATTTTTATCCAGCACATTTGCAAAATGTTTTTCATCTCGCTATGCAGGGCAATGGGTTGAGAAGGGCTGAAAACAAAACAAACAGCTCCAACACTCTCCAAACCTTCTGGAAAACTGCAAGTCTCATGCCAGAGAAAGATCGATGTGTGTGGGTAAGGGTTTCTGTTGCACTGTGTATTGTGCTTAGTCACACTGCTCTGGTATGTCACATTACATCATGTCTGATTTGATATAGCACACCAATATGTAACCAAATGTCGTGGTTTAACACCAGCCGGTAACTCAGCCCCACACAGCCGCTCACTCATTCCCCCATGGTGGGATGGGGGAGAGAATAGGAAGTGTAAAAGTGAGCAAACTCGTGGGTTGAGATAAAGACAGTTCAACAGGTAAAGCAAGAGCCATGCAAGCAAAGCAAAGCAAAACAAGGAATTCATTCACTGCTTCCCATGGGCAAGCAGGTGCTCAGCCACCTTCAGGAAAGCAGGGCTCCATCCTGCATAACAGTTACTTGGGACGACAAATGCCATCACTCCAAACATCCACCCTTCTTCCCCAGCTGATATGTTGAGCATGATGCCATATGGTATGGGATAGCCCTTTGGCCAGTTGGGGTCAGCTGTCCTGGCTGTGCCCCTTCCCAGGTTCTTGTGCCCCTGGCAGAGCAGGGGAAGCTGAGAAGTCCTTGACTGGTGTAAGCCCTGCTCAGCAACAACTAAAACATCAATGTGTAATCATCATTCTCATACTAAACCCAAAACACAGTGCTATGGCAGCTACTAGGAAGAAAATTACTCTATCCCAGCTGAAACCAGGACACCAAAATAAAACAATACCACATGGTTAGAAACTCTTCCAGTCTTTGAAAAGCGAGGATTTTTGATCATATTTACTTGTTCTCATTTTATTAAAAACCAATGACTTTAATAACTTGGTTTTTGTTTTCTTTTAAAGAGACATGGGGGATAATACAGCAGTCCAGAGTAGATATTCCCTAGCTTCTGCAACCAGAGAAAGCATCGCAATATCTCCCAGGCCCGTGGTGGTTTCATTTTGAATACAGCTTGCGACAGCACTTTTTGAGACTTTGTGGAACAAAGTGACTAGCACAAGGGGCTCTGCAGATGGAGCAAACACCTAAATGGCAACATGTCCGTGTCGTGTGTCCCACCCCCCCCCCCAAATAACAGCAAGGCAAAAAAGAACAAACCTTCAGCCATTCTCTCTTCCCTTCTCTGAGGTCTTACTGCCCTGGTATTTTCTGATTCTTGCTCCTGGAAAGGGGATGCTGCACTTCTGGGAATTATGTCTATACAGTATAGCAACACATCATCCACCTTTTGAGATGTTTATGTAGATCCTGGAAAGCAGAGCCAGATGCAAGCTGCAGCTCAGGGATGCACTGGGACTATGTTCTTGATCATGCACTTTTCAAAACCAGGTTTGCGTTTCTGTAATCCTGTAATCTTATCTGCATTTTTTTTTCCTTCTTCCTTTTTGTGTCATGACCCAGGTTTAAAACCTGTGGAGCAGATGAACTCAATCAGTACCTAGCTGGCATTGTCCCCAGTGCAGCAGTACTTGCATCTGTAGGTGGCAGCTGGATCTTACTGACGGAAACATGTTTGTTTGTAATTAGAAAACTGGTGGTTTATTCTGGACATTTTGTTAGTTACCTTTAAGCTTCGTCAACACAAAAGACGGAGGGAAAGGTGTAATTTCTTTTTGAGTTAATTTACTTGTTGACAGTTATATTTCTAAAACCTTGTGATTAGAAGAAATTAAGTGAATTCATGATGTCAAATAGATACCAGAAAAAATATGAAAAAATATCGTGTCCCATAATCACTGCTAGAATGATTTACATTCACTTTGAGGGGCTTAAGTGATAAGTTGGTCAGTTTCTTTTTTCATGCTATCTGGCGTGCACAGTACCTGGTTATTATTTCCATTGCATCTGCCAGCCAGCAGCAACTGGAGCATTATTAGGTCAGATGCTGTGTCTATACATTGGGAGGTGTTTCTGGACATGAAATGCTTATGTAAAGTAACAGGACAAGAAAGAAGCTTTCTGGAGAGCCTTGTTTGTGAGAAGAGGGAGTGGTGCTCAGAGTATCACATGGTTTTCCCAGATGTCATCGTAATAGTGCTGTCAGAGCTGGGAACTGTGCCCAGATACCTCCAGCCTGAGTGCCACTGCCTCAGATGCAAAGCCCATCTTCCTCTCTAATGGAAAGGTTTTTTTTGTTGTTGCTGTTACAACATTATTTATAGTGTGATTTCAGATGGGCACAGTTTAAAAGGTTTTTAATGCTTAGCTCCTGCTATTACTTTGAAAAGTACCTGGTGAGCATCTTCTTGTTTTCAAGAGGAGCTCTGAACTTGAGGAGCTCTAGCAATTCCAAGGCAGCTTCAGACCTTGTCTTGGACTGACCATCTTTGTTACTGAAGGAAACAAATGGGATTTGTGTCATAACAGATTGACAGCATAAAAGGAACACATTCTCCAAGCGTTTTTGCGTAAAGTAACGCAGAATTGAGCTCTTGGCCTGACAAATGCGTTTGAGGTTCTAGAGAGAGATGTGCTTGACTTTATTCCTCACAAATTTGTTTTGGTATATATCTAATTTTCTATAAGCTGCGTTTGACATATTTAAACAAATTCGTTCAGAAATTATTTCTCCTGTCCTGCTTCTTTGTATTTAAATAGAAATCCAAGCACCCAGATACTAAGCAATGGAAGATATTTACCAGTGGCAAAATCTTATTTCTTGGCAGAAACTGCGGGCAAATGAGGTAGTTGTTGTGATGGCTTCTGGAGCTGCTTTTGGAGTGTGTGTCACAGTTGATGTAATGATGAGGTGATTGGGCTCTCTTGTCCACCTGGACACACTTTGGCTTTGATTCTTCATTAATACTGTAGGAAAACAAGCGGCTGTGCCAGTCCCATGCAGAAGGGGACTGTTGCAGATGACTGTTCATTATCGAAAGGAAATGATATTTTCTCATAGCCATATGTTCTTTGGGATTCCCCTCTGTGACTGTTCAGAAACCTGTTTGTTTCCCTCAGAGACGGTGCATATATAGCAATTGAATGTTGGAATTCGGAAAGGGATCGAAAAACTAATAAAACTGTGACAAAAGAAGTACTTATTCTAAAAGGAAAGGGACTTGCATGTTGATAACTTTGAAATGAAATAATAAAAAAATCATGATGTTGTATTGTGGACTAAGCACATGTCTTTGACTAAACAAAATATGAAATTGAAGCTTAGGATATTCTGTTTCCACCAGAAGTAGTTTTCTCCATTTGTTTTAATAGTAACAGAGACTTAATCAAGTGTCTGTACAGCACTTGAAATTATTTTCAAATTATATTATTAATGTTTTAGTATAAAAATGCTCAAATTAATAAAAAAGAACACTATGACAGTAAACAAAGCAAAAGAGAAAAATAATTTGTGATTGCAATGTAAAGGTCAATGTAACTGACAAGATCTTCTCTGCTAGATATGAATCCTGCTTTCATTCTTTTATGTGGGAGGAAGTATTGAAATTTAGCCAATGGGCAAAGTGGCTGACATTATCTAGTTGAACGTTTTGAGGAATAAATCAGAAGGGTATAGCGAACATTTTTTTTTCTGCCTAAAGCTTATCTAGTTACATTAAGGTTCCTTGTCTTTCAGGATTATGGTATACTGGAGATGCAGACTTCTAGGGGTATATCTGTAATTTTTGCAGTTAATTGGGAAACATACTTTCCACAGACAACAGGGACAGACTACACAGGACTATCAAAAGTAACTGCTAATTCCTTCCAGTTAGAGCATTATTCCTCTTTTCTCTTTCTTTTTAATTTCAAAGGGAGTTCCAGTGGAGTTGTGGTACTGACCTTGAGTGCTGTGCATGTAAGACTCTCAGAGGAAGAGGTGATGGAAATGGATAGTAAAGTCAGAGCAGATGGTAAGAATTCGATGCTTTACAACAGAAAGTTTTGACAAATCCTTATTTTTTTTTTCCCCTATGTTTGTGGCAGAGAAGAGAAAAATGTGTAATTTGGTAATGTTCTTTAGAAGGCTTGAAGCAAGTACATGCTTTTGGGCTCATGAGCCATCCCACTGATTGGTGAAATACACTGAAGTATAACACATTTCATTTTGACTGCGGTCCTGTTGGCTGAGGCCCACAAGCTGGCAAAACACCTGGGCACACGCTAAAGTGTGCATTCAAGGAATTCAGAAATAATTAAAACATACTGAGTGACCCAGTAACATTAAGCAATATGCTTCATGCATGCCAGTGTGCTCTACTGAAAATTTCAGTTGTGTTTCATCATGTGCAGGCATTTTGCGAATTCTAGTCTGAGAAAACTGGAGATTTTTGGCTCACTGCATAGTTCATTCATTGTAAGTAGTCACTTCTAGTGTTTGCCAGTGTATGGGCAGCTTAGAGCAGGCTGAAGAGTATCTGACCTAAGGGAATTGCAAAAGGAATTTAGGGAGGCAGGAGACAATTACCTGAACTGGAATTTGGCCAGGAGATAGGAACTAACATTGCAGTGCTTATTAAACCCTGTGAGTAATGAAGAGCTATCTTTTACTGCCAGATAGTAATGGATGCTGTTGATCTTGGAATGACTTGATATAATTCAGTTTTTCTGGCAAGAGGTGAATGACTGACATTGTCAATAACTACGAAGTACTCACTGGATAAAGCATTTCTTTTGTCTAGTGTCTAGTGGGCTTCTCTCTGGCAAATTAATTTTCCTCTGTAAAAGCCATGGTTAGAGTACCAAGAAGCCTGTAAAGAGCATTCTGCTTGATTTGCTAGGTGAGCAGCCTCATTCTTTGTTGCCAAGAACTTGCGGGCATTGTGAAATATTTCTGAAAATTGGCAAAAGGGGAGTTTGCATGTTTTCATTTTCTTCTCCAGGATATTTCAAATGATCATACTGAATCCTTGTATATGATGATACAGTGTATTTACAAAAAGCTATTCCACAATTTCTATTTTTTTTTTCAATATGAAATCATGGTATGTGTATATAATAGATTTAAAAATATTTAATCAAGATTCTGAATCCTGCATTTGAGCATATGTATTTAACTTACAGGTTTGCATGGTTTTTTTAGGTTCATCTGCCTCTTTTATTTGAAAATTCTTTCAAAAAAAAAAGAAAAACCCCTTGCCTACGGCATAATGTAGAACTACTGATTTTTTTGTTTGTTTTTAAGTAGAGATGAAATAGAATTATTTCAAAGGCTTATGTTTCTCAGAGGAGCATGGGGACCCAACTGATTTAAAGGAATTCTTTAGGAGACTCTGAGAAATCTAAATTAGTATTGTCTGTACATTGTGCCTACTCATAACTAGTAAAGTTTGCCTGGGGAGGTAATATGTTTTTGTTGATAACCTAAAGATCAGAAATCTTGGTTTCTATTCCAGTTCAATTTCCCCCTTTATATCTCTTTTCTCTCTCATTTTTTGCTGCTTTTGTTTAATTAGGCTGCCAGACCTTTGGTCAGGGCCTGTTTTACTACTTTTATACACTGTATAGTATAATTATAATCTTAACAGCTCCTGAGATTCTCAGCACTGTATAGAATAAATTTCACGTACTTTAAAACAATTTGAAATTACCAATCCCACCAAGACTCTGATTCAGCAGAGCACTTGACTGTGTAGTTCACTTCTAGCCTATGAATTCCACTCTTGATTATTATCAAGACCACTTTAAGGCTTGAATTTAAACACCTGTTGAAGTGCTTTCTAGTGAAATATATGCTAGAGCAAAGCTGTTCAGAAATGCATTTATAAATATAGTTTAATTCATGCTAGATCTGTCCCTCTTCTGAGATAGATTGACATGCATACGGGGAGGAGCTCACGCCTCTGCTTCAAATCAGACTTGAGAAATCTAAATAAAACAATGAGATATTTTCTTTTTATTCCTTGAAAGTTAATAAAATGTTTCTTTTATATAAGTGCATGGCTATGAGGGATGTATTTAGCTGCAGTGAATTTCACTAGCCCAGAGAAGGACCTCTAAGAGGTGTGATAATGTGGTGTCACCGTGTTTTAGTCTACTAGGCTGTCAGCTGTTTGCACCCAGTTTCAATGTTGAGGCTATCATTTAGGCTGGCATTTGAAATCAAAGTCTTGCTGATTTTTTTTTTCTTTTCATTTTTAAGTGCAGGCAGAAGAGCTGTTTTGTAAGAAAAACAAGGAATAAATGTGAAACCTGGAACGTAGTGGTGGTATTTGGCAGTGGTTATGGCTGGGGTCTTGCTATATTTGAAGAAGATATCCTGTAGCAAAAAAACTCCCTGGGAATTTCACTGAAACAAAATAAGCAGCTCTTGCTTTGACAAACACATTTTAATCTGAAGAATGCTTCAGTCTGTGAGTGTGCTCCATTCCTGCATAGCAAATTCTATCTCCCAATGCACACAGCTGTATGAACAGTGAGCAGTGCAGGCAGAGCATGTGACTTACTGTGAACTCCCCAAAAAATATCCCCCCTTTGCATTTACGTATTTTCTTTCACTCATGGATTTTGTTACAGGCCTCAGGTAGATGTGAAAGGTCCCCTTGGAAGCCCTGGAGAAAGCAATAGCTAAGAAAGATGGGCTGGTTTTCCTTGCCAGTGTATAGCAGAGCTGGGAGCAGAATGTGGAGCTGTGACCTACAGCCACATGTTTTAAGCATTTTGAGCTTGATCTAATACCTCTTAAAGCTAATGCTGTAGTTTCATTCTCCCACCACTTTTAATAGTCTTTGACTGGTTAATTGAAGTCGGTGGGAAAGCACGAGCTGAACCTGAATACATTGGATTTAGCCATCCTCACTTTCCCTTCAACACTGCCAACAGACTGGAAGTCTTTGACCACTTTCCCCAACCAGACAGTCAGCTATGGCTTAAGGTCTTTTCAATTTAAAGGCATTTTTGTTTGTTTTTTTCCCTTCCTGCTATCAATTTTATCTTTATTTTAAGGTTCTTGATTTACCTTGAATAAAGCTCCATTCTTCACAACTTTCTTTAGATGCAGAATGCTATCAGGAAGATGTGTTAAATTTTATTGCAGCATTTCATAAATGGATGCTGCTTATTCAAGAAAACCCATTTCAGCCAGCTAAGTGAAAATAAATAGAAAGATATGCATTATTTACAGGACATAATGTGAGTAAGTAGGCTGCATGCACAAATAACAGATAAAAAAAATCAGAAGATGTAGCTAGGAAAATGCCTGTTAGGAAAAAAGCTTGTCTTCAGGCACACATGCTATGTGTGTACATGTATATGTATATATATATTGTTAAAAACTAGAGGTAAATCAGTTTTCTCAATAATTGTCATCCCCAGACTGAGAAACTAGAGACACTGGCATTTGCTTCCTTCAGCAGTAAGACTGCATCTTGATTGCCATTTTCTTTCTTTGTGTAAATGGGAGAAAGAGATTAACCTGTTTAATTAGATCACTTTTCACACTGGCTAATGTTTTCGCTTGGTTTTCCTGGCTGGTATTTCCATCTGCCCCAGAAAATGATCTGCAGCCAGCATAGTGTGCATGATGCTGGCAAGTAGGACTCAGCCAGGCAAACCCTTCCTCACACCCATGTATTATACACCTCAAATAATGTACCATTCTCTTGCCTGTTGCAAGGTTAATTCTGATCAAAGTGACATTTTTTTTCTTCATGCGGAGTTAATGACTTCCAAAAATCTCCCCAATTATATTTACCTTGCTAAAGATGATAACCTGTCTTCTTGGATGTAGAGGGCGTTGTGTCATTATCGGCTGTCTCAAGTTAATTAGGATGGATAAGATGGGGCATGAGAAGCTACCAACATTTCTGAGAAGTCGAAGAGCAAGAGTAAGGGAGCAAAATGACAGAGCTGTCCTGCAAGGGAAAGCAAGACAGGAGAAAGGGTGGCAGCTCTGCATGCAGGGAAAGGCTTCTCACAGGTCTTTTCATAGCAGTCTGATCCCACGTTACGTACCATGCCATAGCAGAGCAGCCTTGAGGGCAGTCTTCAAGTATTCAGGTTTTCTGAAGCTTTTCTGACCTTACCAGAACTTTCTCCATCAGTAGAAAATGTCCAAGAACCTTGCAGACACAAGTTGCAAGATGAGGGATGTGATGCTCATGACTCCTCCATGGTCCAAGATGATGTATTTTGTGTTATCAGCTGGTTTAGTATTTATGTGAGAAATTACAGAACTCAAAATTAAGAAGATGGGATAAAAATATTAAAAACACTGAATGAAATATTAGGCTGATTTTTGGGTTTACCAAGAACGATTTTACCCGTGATCAGACAACAGGACAGATTTGTTTATATCTGTGCCTTGTGGGCCTGACCCAAAGCCAAAAGCTGCCATTGATCTTGCATCGTACCAGAGGGCTCAAAGGAAAAAGAAATTCAGCTACGCTTGTGAAGAAAAAGGAGAAGAATAAATCACATTTCTCTGCATATATCTGAATAAACTGAAGGTTTCTGTTGATAAATACATTGTAGCTGCTGTAAGGAACGTTTATAATATGTCATAAATATAAATGAGTTCTGGGATGAAGAGACACTATCTTGGAAGATGGATCATGAATGCATTTTTTTCATACACAGGGGAAAGCTATATAATTATGTCTTAGTTAATTCATAATAAGAAAATCCTTATAGTCTCCTTCCCCGAGTAAGGTACCAAAGAAGCTAGGACCTGGGAAAACAGTGCTTTACCTGATAAATTAGCTTCATGTGACAAGAACGAGAACTGTTAACACAGTTCACTGATTACATTGTGGGACAGTAAGATGATAGTTCATTAGCAAAGACAGCCGTTCAGTATTTTAGACTTTAAGACTAAAGCTTATACAAGAATCCCCCCGATTAAGCTATGAACTATTGATAGTTGCATGTTTTCCTTAGTTAATTATGATTTGTGAATGAACTACTTTTCGATGGGAAAGTTCAGAATAAGCACCTCAAACTCTTCAGGTTTAAAAAGGCTGAATATTTCAGATGGAGATGGTTTTGTTTTAATCAGTATTACAAAATAAAGCACTCTGCAAAGAACTACAACAGTTTAAGCATTTTTAGCTTAGTATGTCAGGCTTACCTGTTATACTACAATGTATTATATTGACTTGCCTCCCCTTTTGACATTGAAATTAGTGTTGAAGTGTCAGAGATTCCCCTGAGACCAAAATTCTGTTTTCTAGATAACTAAATGGATCTGCTTCTCCTCCCGTCCTGGTTTGATTTCTTAATTTTTAATGCAATTACTCTTGATTTATACCACTAAATGAGAAGGTGGTTTTTAAACCAACAAACATGAGCCACCTGGGTTTTCTTAATTGCTGAAATGAGTTTTTCACATATGCCTGCTTTATATGTGATGGAATTATTTTATTTAATGCCCAGGTTTCCATTCAAGAGGAGGAGGAGTGCGTATTCGCAGTGCTGGTACCAGCTGAAGTGATTTATCAGTGTACTGCTGTGCAGTGTTGTGTGGATTTTCTAATGCTGCTAATAAGCCATGCCTTTTACTGGCATCTTTTAAAGCCAGCATCTTTGTGCCTTCCTTTCCTCTGTTTCTGAACTGGCTTGAACAGGTACCACAGCACTCTCAATGTAGATATGTTATGGATAATTCTATTTTACTTGGGTGCTTGAACTACACTTTAAATTTTAGGTTTGGGAGAGATGCAATGGCCAGCTGCGACAGGACAAGGGGTAATGGTTTTAAACTAAAACAGGGTATATGTAGACTAGACATAAGGAAGAAATTCGCTACAGCGAGGGTGGTGAAACACTGGAACACGTTGCCCAGAGAGGTGGTGGGGGCTCCATCCCTGGGAACATTCAAGGTCAGGTTGGATGGGGCTCTGAGCAACCTGGTCGAGTTAAAGATGTCCCTGCTCACTGCAGCGGGGTTGGACTAGATGACCCTTCCAACCCAAAACACTCTGTGATTCTATGATCTTGCCACATTGAAGGCACAAGTGGCTAGAAGAAACCTCTTGAATGTTTTCCATTGCAAGGTCCAGTATGCTTGTGTTAATCCGGTGTCTCTGGGAGATGAGAGATTACAAATAAGATTTTTAAGAGAAAAAAATGTTTTAATTTGTGCATCTTTCAAGGAGCATTGTACAAAGATTTGGACTTGCTCTGTTTGGAAGATGAGAAGAAGTAAATCTGAGCCCTATAAGGACATTCTGTATGTTCATAACTATTTTATCCTTACTAAAAGAGGGCCTAATTAAAATAGTATTTTAGGTTTATTTCACTGACTTTCACTAACTTGAGTCTTGTATATACACCTAGAATTAATATAAAATTAGACAGGAGTTCTTTATCCCATTTGCTTTACATCTGGTGTGATACATTCTTGAGCAACACCGAAGTAGAAGGAGCTTCCTTCTTTCCTGTTCCTAGTCTTTCTGGTCCCTTGTCATTGCCATTAAGAACTTTTTGATGGCACCTAAATAATACCACCAAAAATACTTAAACTGACACTTGAAAAAGGGCATATTTTACACATAAACATCATACTGTTCATTTTCTTCATGGTTAAATTTAAGATTCAATAAGCACACTAATTGCACATTTATGTTTATGGTGTTTGATGGTGATTTAGTCAAAAGAGTGAGCCTGGCTTCTGTTGAGGACAGCTCTTGCGACTCAGCTTGGTGGAGGGCTGGCCGTTGTGAAAGCAGTGATGTAGAAGGCTGCAAATGCTGGAAAGTAAGAAATCAAAACCCTCTCTAAAACCGTAAAGACTGAATCTGTCTTCTAATATAGACATAGACACCATCGCTGCTGATGGCCAGGTTTTCCCAAGTCCATGATTTCTCTTAGCTGACTGTCACTTTCAGCTTCACTTTAATTGACCATAGCTTGTAAATACTGCTGCTTCTTTCATATTTAGTTATGTTTCTGTGTTTGAAAAATGGGGGGCAACATTTATTTTAGATCATGGGCCCTTACACTTGTTAATGCAGCTTTATCTCTGAGGACTGAGCCCACATTTTGCTATGACCTTGCCTTGAGCCAAGCGGCCAGACGACATCTGGGCCAAACCTTGTGGCAACAAGTGCTTCCTGCTACAAGGGATTAATCTCTTGGCTGTCTGGGATTCAGTTGTATATCTCATCTGCTATCCCTGGTGCCCTGCTCCTTTCAGGTAAGAGCACTCTGACAAGAAAGTTTACTCTGGCAGTGCTCCAAGCTAGTTTTTGATGTCCTCTTGTACATCACACGTGCCAGCAGTGCAGCTGTGGTGCCCAGAACATCCTGGTGTGGTGCCTCTTTCAAAGCAAACTTCATGAAGGCTTTATATTTGCCTTCCCAAGTCCTTGCCATTCCTATCTTTAACACTAGGCTTCTTTCCAATGATGACATTGACTACTAAGGAAATAGTAGTGATATATTATTGCTTTCCCTCTTCCTTTTGTATATAACTTGTCTGTTGGGACTAATATTCGTATTGGATACATCAATGACTAGCAATTTCTGGCCAAATTAAATGTTAATAAGTCCTTGTTACAGGTGTCAAGAAAAGTAACGCTAATTTAATAATACATGATGTTTCACTGATAAGAATCACTGATCCAGTCCATAAAGCCTAAAGACCTTACATTCAGGTGCTTGCTCAGGACAAATTAACATGGATTCTGTGTTACAAAAGTGGCCAGGCAGGTTTGTGAGATGCTGCTTTAGTAGCTTAAAGGATATGTTGGTGCAGTTTTTCTCTCATTTCACTTTAGAGTTTACTTTCTTTAAAAAAAAATACCTATTTTAAAAGGTGTTACCTATTAAATTCAATTTAGCTATTAAATTCCATTGGAATCAAGGGAGAATATTTCTATCAGCTTTAATGGAATGAGAATGGGAATGTTGGAAGTGTGAAAAATTCTCAGTGTAGATAGATGTAGCAAAATGTTCATGCACTGTTCCTACCACCAGTCGTCTATAGTGAATGCTGCTGTTTGGGTTTTTTTTAATGCAACTGCAATAGCATAACTTATCATCTGTATTTATTACCTTCTCCTGCAGGACTCTGTGATTTCTGACTGCTTAATTGTTTGAGCTTGCAACAATATCCCACAAACTTGATAAAAAATTATCTTTTGTAAGCAGGGTGACTGAGGAAGGGATGAAATAATATGACATACCAGAGTACTAGAAAAAAATCAGGATGTGAAACTTAAGTGTTTCATAATGCCTTCATTAATGAAGGAGTGTTGCCTTCATCAAGCTAGGGAGGAAGGATTGGTTAAGATTGGTTTAGATTTCTGTATAATGTTTAAGTCTAAGGAGCTATTCTTTTCCTCATACTGCTGGTTCAGAGATAAACGCGTGGTCTGAGAATGAGTCTCCTCTCAGTAGTATGCTGATGTACTGCCAATGAAGAGAGAATGTGCCTGTCATATTTATACCTTGACAAAAATATTTCATGAATCTGAGGGGAGAAGCACGCAGAGTATTTTTATTAGTTTGCATATATGTGACAAATAGCACAATTTTGGAAAGCCACTTAGCACGCCTTGTAAAATGTTTGCTACTTATAGTTTGCTACCATCCTGATTTTTTTTGCAAATTTCTTACTGTAAAATATTTTTAGTATATGAGTTACTAGTTTACATGCATTCCCCTACCACTGCTGGGATTTTTGGAACACATTCTTAATACCGTATTATATTGTGTGATAGTTCTAACTGGATAACCTTGCTGCTCCTCCCATACAGAAAGGTCAGAAGGATTTGTTCTCCAAATAATTCCACAGTTTGACTAAGTTTCTATCAACAGAAATGCAGTGTATTTGGAATATGAAGGTGAGGTCGATACATATTTTACATATCATCTCTCTAATCTGTTGCGAATCATTAAATAGAAGAATATAGCTCCAGAATTTAGCTTTGTAGGCCGACTTCTGACCTGTTTTGGCCTATTTATTTTTTGGTACTTCTTTTTGTCACGGTCGGCTGAAATGATTTCACTGTACACTTCATGCTTTGCCTGCACCACTTGGGATATAAATTGTCATTCTTGTTATGTAAATTGTCATTGGAGGTGAGGGCAGTTGCAGTCATCTCTGCTGGTCTGGTAACGTACTGTGCTGCGTGGGTACCTGCTGCAGGGGCCCTATGCTCCTATTAATGGTAGGACAGCCATTTGGGACCCATGAAAATATCTTTATGGCAAATTCTGCCTAAACAGATTTAGATGTCTTGGCTGCAGAAGGAAGCTTGGGTTCTTCCAAACTTCTGCCTAAGGTGAGCAGGCCATTAGCTTAGGGAGATCTTTACAAAATCAGTTTTGGTGTGTTTTCCCACCCCTCTAATTCCCAGTATTCAGTGAAAGATCTCCGCATACTAAAATTCCCTTTTTTGCGTTCCTGTCAAAACCTAAGGTTATAATGAGGTGTTGTGGCTTAACCCCAGCTGGCAACTAAGCACCACACAGCAGCTCGCCCACTCCTCCCCCTGCCTCAGTGGGATGGGGGAGAGAATCAGAAGAGTAGAAGTGAGAAAACTCATGGGTTGAGATAAGAACAGCTTAATAGCTGACATAAAATATAATAATAATAATAATAATTAAAAAAAGTAATGAAAAGGAAAATTTAAAAAGAGAGAGAAATAAACCCCGAGAAAGACACGTGATGCAAATGAAAATCAGTTGCTCACCACCCACTGACCAATGCCCAGCCCATCCCCGAGCAGCGATCAGTGCCCCCCAGCCAACTCCCCCCAGTTTATATGCTGAGCATGTCATCATATAGTATGGAATAGCCCTTTGGCCAGTTGGGCTCAGCTGTCCTGGCTGTGCCCCCTCCCAGCTTCCTGTGCATCTCCAGCCTTCTCAGTTGGTGGAGCATGAGAAGCTGAAAAGTCCTTGACTTAGTGTAAGCACTACTTGGCAGCAACTAAACCACAGCACTATACCAGCTACTAGGAATAAAATTAACTCTATCCCAGACAAAACTGGGACATGAGTTCAGTGGGAATTTATGCTGCAAAATAAATTATTTATCAACAATCTCTTGGGATTTGAAAAGCTGGATTGTTTTTTAAGTAACATGCATGTAACTCTCAGCACCCTGGAAGTTAGTTTGACAGCAATATATAAATGACAGGTTTGATCCTACCACAACTAAATAGTGAGTACAGTGACTTTTGCTTCCTTTTTTCGTTGCCAACTTTATTTTTCTGCAGCTGCATGAAGCATATGATAGAATTGTTCCATGAAGGTTATAAATCTTAACTCGAGTTTATTTTCCAGTTTCATTTGTGTTAGAAATATAGAAGCTGACCTTGGCTACTATGTCTCCTGAGACTACTTTAGTTGTGCTTGTCTATCTCCTTGGGCAGGAGATAAGGACAGAGTCTGCTAAGGCCACCAAGGCACATAATACGTGCAAAACACCTATGTTTGAAATTACAAGAAGAAAGGTAATAAACCAACTTAAAAATTGGTGCATTTTGTCAGAGCGAGAAATGTGAGTGAGCCTGGTGAAAAGGTGATAAAACTACTTTATGCTGAAGAATTTTCTAGCTAAGTAGCTTGTATATATATGTGTACATTCAAATTGCTCTAATCTGGTAGAATAAATACCCAGATTTGCCAATATCTAGCAATCTACTCCATTTGAACAAATAATCCTAATTTGAGAGAAACATGGGTCCAGAATGAAAGAAACTTTCTGGCCTTGATTTGTCTGTTTTCATCAGGGTGAGTGGGGAATAGAGAAGCGTATAGATGAGTAATTTTTCCCCTCTTTGTCTCTTGGACTTTTACTACTGTAAAATGGTATGTGGGGGAGACCAAGATAAGGAGCTCCATTCACAGCTGAATGGCCAGGTGCTGAAACCTGTGGGAATTATGCATACAAAAATGCCAGGAACAGTGTCCCTCCACAAGTGCCCAGTGTTTACATGAAGGCTGCAGACCTCATCTGGAATCCACCAGATCAACTGTATTTAAAATTATGACATAAATCTACTGACCTTAATCCTTGAGTACAGTTACTGAAGCAGAGGCTGGACAATATTTTATCTACTGAACATAGGAGAAATTGTCTAACAGAAAGAAATGAGAGTTTGTGATAGAAAGTGTTCCCTCCCTCCAGTGTCTCTCTTGAAGTGGTGCTGCCTAGAATGGCCCCATATATCTGGTATGTACACGGTTACTTGGCTTACAGGACCTGTCAGCAGAACATCATCATTTTATGCACGTCTTCCCTGAAGACAGTGAACAAAAAGGACTCCTGTTCATGATGCTGGTGTTATTTTGTTTTAATTGTGTGATAAGGAGCAAGTTAAATTGAATCTATAGTTAAAAACAGTCAGGTTGACAACAGATTTATTCAGAATGCACATAAAAAGCATTCAGAAGGGAGAAAGATAAACTCAATATAATGAATAGAAAACTCTAAACGGCCTTGAGATTTTCAATGTTTCTGTTAGTGAGTGCTTGATGGACGACTGCTTAGCTGTTATTGATAAGGTGTTTCTTGCAGGTTGGATGAAAGTGTTTTTTTCCACACGTCAAATCCCTCTGCTAGTGGTGCCTTCCTTTCCCACCTGCACCACCCACGTTTTTGTCATGTTGCCCCAGTTTTTCCTTCCATGTTCCACTCCTTTATTCTATACCTCCTGGCCTATAAATAATGTCCCGTTGCTGTTAATGTGCTCTTGGCAGAATATAGCGCTTGCACAGTGCCAGGATATTTATTTATAACCTTTACCATCCGCTGCTTTTTCTGGATGGGTCTTTTTTTTTTTTTTTTTCCCTTTTTTTTTTTTTCCCCCCTCTTCTACTCTTGACAAAATGAAGCACCTCGACTGCTGCACTGATCTGTTTTGGAGCTTGTTTGAGCATCTCAAATTTCCAAGGTTGAAATGGCGGTACATTAGTGTGGACCATTCGCTTACTTTGAAAGTAATAGAGTGAAACCGCCCAAATAGTTATCCTGAAACTGTTGAGTCTCCAGACAGAATACAGCTGAATTGAAATATCTCTGTAGAACACAAGAAGTTTCCATAGTAAAAAATAGCAAATTATGCCAACAAAAGTTATATATATATATATATATATATATATTTACCAAGGCTGGGAAAAACACATTATATGGGTAAGTGTAAAAGTGTAATTACAGTGGAACATTTGTAGCATGAAACTCTTGGGGAGCTTGCATAAAACTGCAGAAAAGCATGACAGACTTTCCAGATACAATACAATGCTATGCAATATTATCGTCAACTCATTTTTTTTTTAAATGAAGGCATACTCAGTACTCCTATGTGTCTCTGGTCCATGTGTCATAAATATAAATGCTGACTTTTTATACCAGCAGAAACAGTAGAAGTGTCACTGAATATTTCTATGTGATTTGGAAATTAAGGATTTCCTACACATTGTATCCATGTCAATCTGTATACATTCAATTCTACTAAAATAAGGATAGCATTGCAAGTGCGCCAACTTACTCAAGCAATTTCTGATAGCTAAGTCACCATAAGTAATACTTTAACCTGAGAATCGGTTAAGGCAGCATCTGAAGAGCCCTGGCCTGATTTTGTAGGTCTATTGATCTTGCTTGCTGTCCCATCGCTTTCCAGTAAGCTGCAAACAAAAGGCTGTATTGACTTTGTTTAGCCTCAGTGCTTGTGGCAACCTCTGTTCTGATCCTTTCCCACATCTTTTGAAAGTTAGCATTCCTGGTACTACTTTAGCAGCAATTTTCTTGTTTTGTTTCCATCTGTAGTGTGCTTGTGTGAATGCTTTTTGCATAATCTCTTTCTGCTGCATTTTGAATTTTTTCTTATACAGCCCATGGAGGGTAGTCTGTTACTTTCTCTTGGTACAGAAAAAATGATCCTGTTTGTGGCAAGCAGGGCAAGGCTTGGCAGGGAAGGGTTGCGAAGTAGTGCTGAGTTACTACTGTGCTTCTTGCATTTTGGTTTTGCCTCCTTGAGAAAATGTTGGGAGGAAATTTAAAAAAACTGTTTAAAAGAAGCCCCAAACCTCAAGACACCAGTTTGTAATTTTGATTCCTGCACATTGGTAGAGGGACTCAAGAACAAGCACTGTGCACAGTTAAGACAAACCTCTTGTGGTGGGGTGGATAGAAGGGCACATTGAAAAAAAATCTATGTAAAGTCTCTAATTTGGTAAGTTGCTGATGCTGAAACATGGGAAAGGAAATATAAAAAATGCTTTCATGCAAGGAAGTGTTTTACTGTTCTGTGTCATGCGGCACTAGTTGGGAAGCTACTGGCAATCATGCTCCTTCGCACAACCTTGAAAAGAGAAACTATTAGTAACTCCAGACTATCAAATTCTGACCTTGCTGGTAAAAGGGTCATTTTTCTGAGTGTCCGGTATGTGTCCTGAGTCTCTGAATAAGTCTGGACTACTTAAGGAGTACCATGCCAGAAGTCAAACTTCTGGTAAAGTAAACTAGATTAAATTGTCCTTGCAGGCTGTTTTACCCTTCATAAATGTCCATGTTATGCTCATAGTTAGAGCTGACCAGTGTGGGGACTTTCCTGCCAGTTAAAAAAAAAAAAAAATGTACGTTTTTGAAACCTTTCCTTCATTAAGAGTAAAGCAAAAAAAATCCAAGTGCATGTGAATGGAGGGGGGGGACAGGCTGCTGACAAGCAGGGCTTACTGGCGAAGCAGAATGAGAACCAGTAAATACAAAAATCAGTGTTATTTGACTTGTGAGAAATTTGGACTAAAACCAAAGGTGGTACAAATAATCTCTGGGTTATCTCACTGCCTTTCGGTCAAACTGTTCAATGGTATTGATATGTTTCCATGGAAAATGCGGCTGCACTGAATCAGCATTTTTGAGATAAGCATTATTTTGTCAGTGGACCTTTTCTGTATTTTCTTCCCCCACAAGACCCATGATCACTTTACAGCACAGCAATGAATCTTGCTCAGGAAACACGTGCTCCAGTTCAGTGTTTTGTTCTGTCATTGAAAGCCCCACTTACTGAACTCCACTCTGACCCTGCTTTGGATGCAGAATGAATAACCGCTGACTTTTTCCTCTTTCTTAGAGAAAATTCTGCCAGATTAAAGAAAAATATAGGAAGTCAGGATGTTATTTCAAGAGAGAGAAGACTTGCTAGAACTCTGGGAGGTTATGGGGAACTGTCTGTGCCAAGGTACGTTTTCCTGTAGTGAAGTTGTGTAAAGGCTGTTCTATCTCTCAGGTGGACATCATGAGCTGTTCTGGGGGGCGTCAACATTTTCAAGCTTTTTGAGTGCAGAATGCTTAATTTCCCTTTCATCAGTACCTTTAAACTGACTTCTTTTTTTTTCCTGAATTGCATGGTATTTTATAATTAACGGGTAAAATATGTGAACAGAAACAACAAGGCCCACAAAGGGTCTTTTAAAATGTACTACTTTAAGATTGTTATTTAAATACCACAGGGCTGGAATCGATTGAAAATACAGTCCTGACTTCCTCAATGCACAAGCCGACGGAAATCTATAATAGCCTCTGCGGAGAGAAAATCAAAGTTTGCGGGTTCAGTGACCATGAGAAGACCCATCAGCTCCAAAGCTGAGTATGCATGGTGTCAAAGCAGTTTTGTACTAAACAAAAGTATACTTTTTGAAATAATTTCCTTTATCTTATTTCTGCAGTAACTGCACTGGCTAATCCTTATTAAACTGCAGAAAGGAAGGGAATGCATTCTTGCCTGTAAATTAATATCAAACAACACAGAGCACCTGTAGGAGTGTAATGATGTATTGCTTATGGATAACTTTGCTGTATTATGGGCAATGCAAAAAAGTACAACGAAGTGGCCAGGTGGTAGTAACTCGTGGTTACTCTTTAGCATTTTACTAAGAAAAGGAATGACAGAGATTAAGGGAATTAAGATCCATATCCAAGGAAAGGATAACGTAGACAATTAGAGGGACTGCCTTGAAATAGGCCTTTATCACATTGTGCTTAACTTCAGTTGAAGAATCAAATTTATTGAAATTAGAAGGTTGAAATAAACATGATTCTATGAAAAAGGGAAAATTCAGAACTGATAAAGAGAAATACTTTTCTGTACAACTTTAGATTAAACTGTAGAACTTTCAGGCAGAGGAAGCTATTGAGGTCATGAACAGAATTTTCATGAGATGATAAAGTAGGTATTTGCACTGGATAACCATAACTGCTCTAATTAATAATAAGTACTTCCAGAATGATTTCAAACATTGAGCTTCAAGTTTTAAACAAATATTGGTTGGAGGTGAGGTTTGGGAGCACATTATTCTGCATCTTCTACCTTGTTCTGGAGGATGAGATCCATTGAATTAACATGTTGGTATTGCATGTTGGAAGGCCAACTGCACACCAGCTAGCAAGTAGTCAGCAGGCTAAGGGAAGAGATTATCCCCCTCCATCCAGCACATGTGAAACCATGCCAGGAGTGCCACATGCAGTTCTGGTCTCCTCAGTACAAGAGACACATGGACATAGTAGAACAAGTGGAGGTCACCAGGATGACCTGGGGGCTGAAGCAGAAGGCATGTGAGGAGAGGCTGAGAGAGTTGGTTTGTTCAGGCTGGAGCAGCCTAAGGGCTGATCTTACTGCTGTTTACAAATACCCAATTTGAAAGAATAGAGAAAGCAGACGTACGCAGTGATAGAACTGGAGGCAGAAAATAAAAGTTGGACTGTAAGTTTTGTTGGTTATTTCTTTATTTAACTGTGAGTGTGGTCAAACACCACCTGACACGTGAGGGTGGAATAGCTTGTTTGGAGAGGCTGTGGAATCTGCCTTCTTAGAAGTGCAGAAAATGTGATGGGATATGGCTGTGAGCAAGCCAGTAGTCCCATATTTTTCCAGGGGGTTTTATATCTGGCAAGGGTTTTTGGAGCTGCGATTTTTGTCTGGTAGTTTGCTTTTATTTTTGGTGTTGTGTGTTCATTGACCACACAGGACAAAGGAGTGGGGTGAGTCCCAGCTGATATATTACTTGCAATACAAATGTCTCTAAAGCTCAATGTCAACTCATTTTAAGAGACTTGAATGTGACTCTTTGTAGGGTAAAGCTTCCTAAAGTGCTTCAAAGATTATATACTGATGTCAATGTTGCTCTTGCATGTTATACTGTAATTTCTTAAATAACCTCTTTTAAAGAAATTACTTCTGTATTAGAACTTGCATTCATGCAGTAACCAGTTGCAAGGAGTCTATATTAAGAACTGCCGAAACAGGTCTTTTATAATTCTGAAATTGTGTGCAGATTATATTATATTCTACTTTTATAACACCTTCAGCTAATTTTTAAATGTAATCTTTCAATAATTCTGTCACTCAGTTGTCTAACATGTGGCTCACAGCATAATGAATTTTATTCTTAGACAGTGAAAGACAGAACAGCAACCTCCACTGGGCTTATACCTGCTTTTTTTTTGGAGAATAATTTTTGCTAGGAAAGAATGTACCTGAGATGATGCCTTGGAAGCTGATTCTGGAAGCAATATTCTGGAAACACAGAAGAGGGGTATATGAGAGAGAGATATAGATAATGGGATGCTGTAGCAAGGAAGTTGAGGAACATTCGGTGTTAACACTAGCATTGAGCTACTTAGCAGAGGGAAAGAAGTTGTCTTAGCATCACAGTAAAGATGAAGCTAGAGCATTAACGAACTTGTGGGTTTGATGCAGAAGAAGAGGTGAAAACCAAAAATCATAGAATCATAGAATGGTTTGTGTTCGAAGTGACCTGTAAAGGTCAACTAGTCCAACCCCCTGCAATGAGCAGGGACATCTTTAACTCGATCAGGTTGCTCAGAGCCCTGTCCAGCCTGACCTTGAATGTTTCCAGGGACATGGCATCTACCACCTCTCTGGGCAACCTGTTCCAGTGTTTCACTACACTCATCGTAAAAAATTTCATCCTTATATCTAGTCTAAATCTACCCTGTTTTAGTTTAAAACCATTACCCCCTGTCCTACCACAACAGGCCCTACTAAAAAGTCTGTCCCCACCTTTCCTGTGGGCCCCCTTTAAGTACTGAAAGGCCACAATAAGGTCTCCCTGGAGCCTTCTGTTCTCCAGGCTGAACAACCCCAACTCTCTCAGCCTTTCTTCATAGTCCTCTGAACATTTTCATGGCCCTCCCCTGGACCCACTCCAACAGGTCCATGTCCTTCTTCTACTGAGGACTCCAGAGCTGGATGAAGTACTCCAGGTGGGGTTTCACCAGAGCAGAGTAGAGGGGCAGAATCACCTCCCTCGACCTGCTGGCCATGCTTCTTTTGATGCAGCCCAGCATGCAGTTGGCTTTCTGGGCTTTGAGCACATATTGCCAGCTCATGTCCAGCTTTCTATCCACCAGTATCCCCAAGTCTTTCTCTGCAGGGCTTCTCTCAATCCCTTCATCCTCTAGCCTGTTTTGATTTTAGGGGTTGCCATGACCCAGGTGCAGGACCTTGCACTTGACCTTGTTGAACCTCATGAGGTTCACATGGGCCCACTTCTTGAGCTTGTCCAGGTCCCTCTGGATGGCATCCTGCCCTCATGTGTGTCAACTGCACCACTCAACTTGGTGTCATCTGCAAACTTGCTGAGGGTACACTCAATCCCACTGCCTATGCATTAATGAATATTAAACAGTAGGGTCCCAATACGGACCCCTGAGGGACACCACTCATCACTGATCTCCATCTGGACATTGAGCTGCTGGCCACTATTCTCTGGCTGTGACCATCCAACCAATTCCTTACCCACTGAATCCATCAAGTTCGTATCTCTTCAATTTAGAGAGAAGGATGTTGTGAGGGACCATGTCAGAGGTCTTACAAAAGTCCAGATAAGTGACATGTGTGACTTTTCCCTTGCCCACTGATGTAGTCACTCCAAGATGATCCTCCTGCCTTGGAAATGAGAAGAGTAATGGAAATAGGAGTTTGAAGAGGGATGAGTTAAACTGAGTGTGACTTTAAGAATCATTCCCAGGCAGAGAGGAGCTGGACCTATTCAAGAAAATTAGGTTGTACGTCTTATATCTGGCTGTCTTACAATACTGTAAGAACACCTTAAACAAAGCCATAAGCCTTGGCTCACATCAAGGCAAAGAAAGGATGAATAGCCATTAGATATTACAAATTATATAAAGAAATGCCACATTGATAACAGAGGAAGTCACTAGTAAGAACAGGACAGAAGAACAGTCAGAAACAAGTATAGAAATAGACTGAGACTAAGTAGTATATGCAAAGAAATTTGAGTGATTCTTCCTTATATTACTGGCATGGTACCCTTGCATGCATTTTGTAATTCATGGTGAGAAACACTTTGAGAAAACACGCAAAAAAAACCCCTAGGCTATTGAGTATAGCAAACTCTTAATGCAAACCAGCTTCCAGACTTTGTAACCTTTAAGATATGTGTATTCAAATTGTTGAATTGAAGCAGCTCTGCAGCAGTACTGAATTGAAAGTAAGCAATCAGCAAAATCTGAAGACTTTTTGTGGAATTAATTCAATTGTGACCTAAACTGCTATGAAAACTCAATTCAGCTGTGTACAGAAATGTGAAACACTTGAAGCAGTGTGCAACTTGTAAACACCAAGTATTTTCCCTAAGCCTGTTTGCATTTCTGGCACATTTTTGTCTGCTTGTTCTACTTGCATTTGATAGGAATACCAAATGAGGCATTACTGTAGTTGCAGCTATGAAATGCACTGTGTTCATTTGTCATGCTGCATTAAACTGTAAAGGCATTAATGACCAATACAGGGAATGGTGTCATTAAACAGAGGCTTAAATAGACAGAGCTGAGATCATTAATGAAGCCAGTATATAGGAGATACAAACTTTGGGGACAAATTGCCACCATGCCCAATTTATTACTGCATAAAAGTCCACGAGATGTGGAAATAGCGTTGAAAATCACTAGGGGCGTAATGCTTATCTTGTTTGAAATTAAGGGGTATTTGTTAAACAGAGCAGCTCCATTACGGGTTTTAGGCACTGCTTTCCATTGCTAGTCCCCTGGACCTGGGCCCCTTAAAATGAAGTTCTGGATTTTCAGGCTGTGTGATCTCATGATACCTGTTTATGTAGCTGTGCTGAAGCTACCGTATAGATGTACCGTCCCTGCGGATAACTGTGTACTGTACAACCAGTGGTTAGTCTCTTTTACAGTGTAGCTGTTTATACTCTCTATAATCTCTTACTTAGCTTATCGCAAATGCACAGTTCCTTAAGTAAAGTGTGCTGTAAGGTTTTATGAGAAGACACATTACATTTTTCAAAACACTTCAGCTCTGTTTCCAAAGAAGGTGCTTAGCGGCACTATGCATTGCACAGCTGCATCTTGGGTTGCAGGTTTTGGCAATGCCAAACCAAGTTTGGCATCTTTGTGCCAAACAGATTTTATGGAGTGAATGGTGGGGACGCAGTGACCTGCTTAGGATGGAGTTTATGTTAAGTCCATGGCATGTGAGGAGAGGAAGGAGGGGAGGGTAGTGGGGAGGCACCAATCCTAAACCAGAAGAGTGTGAGGTGAATCCAAAATTTAGTTTCTCTCACAAGCTTAGGTGACTTCCTGGCCCTCAGTTAGGGCCTTCGTAAGAGGTGGGATGGCTCCATTGCCGCCATCACTGTAGATAAAGGGTGGCTAGTGGCTCTGATCCATGTCTTATGAGGTACCACACCATAGGTGGCAGAGCTACCACCCGATTTTTCTGTAACGGCTGAACAGCAAGCGCAGTCGCACAGAAAGTAGGGAATGTCAGATGCTAGCCCTTCCTCAGTGTGAGAGGGATTGAATACACATCTTCCCAGAGAATAACCCCCTCACCTGCCTAGGAGCGAGGCTAAGGAGTTGCACTCCTTCCTCCCACCACATCTCCTGCTGAGCTGGAGTTGCTGAGCAGCCATGGCACAAGTTCATGGAGCCAGGTGGCAGGAATCCAAAAGGATTAGGTCCTGGTAGCTCAGTCGTAAAGGTGGCAGGTCCTCCCTCTCTTGGCTGCTTGTGTAATTTAAGAAGCAGAGCCACTGCAAAAGCAGAGTGATGTGCCCTGGGAATCGCTGTGGGAAAGAGGCAGAGGCAGCTTTCATGTCTTACCGGCTGCTGCCCCTTCTGCCTCCTACTCCATCTTTTCCATGTGACCACAGGCAAAGTGGTGGTGGCCTCCTCACTGCTTCTGTTGTGAGCAGCACCCAGAGGAACCTGGGAGGGATGGGTGTCCTGGGTGTGGAAGCTGCCAACTGCAGATCTGTGAAAGAGTGATTGAATAAAATGCATGAGCAAAGATGCTGCCAGATAATCTAGTTCGAGGACCAGAAATAGCACAACGCGTTAGCATTGCTTGGGCTGCAGTGGAAGTGGCCTGAGCACTTTTAACTTGCGATGAAGAATGTCGCCATATGACGTTGAGGACATCTCCCCTGTCCTGTGCAATCTGGACATGCCCTTGGATAGTTCACTGCCCTTTGAATGCTGCTACCCAAGCAATGAGCCAGGGGTTTTTTTTGAATGTGAATGCCAAATTCCTCCCGAGACATGTTTTAAGATTTTCATTTCTATTTCAGAATACGTTTTACTTTATTTGTGTTGCCTGGGCACGTAAATGCATCTCAACCTCAGACCAGAATGAGATTCAGCAGGCAGGCTCCAGAGATATGGGATAGTCAAGGCCCAATTTGCTGTTATAAATAATAAGGCAATAAGGATCTTTAGGCAGGGCTAAGAGCCAGCCATGGGAGCAGAAAGACTTGTGAGACTGTGGGAGCCCTGAAGCTTTCGAAAATGCAGTTCCAGGGGACCCGGCTGTTAAGCAAATTTTAGCTGGTGTATCAAGGGGTATGCGCTGGATGCTGAAGAGGACCCATTTTGGAGATGTGAGGTGGATACCTACTTACCAGCGTAGCTGTACCTATTGTTACATTTCAGACTTCTATTTCAGTCCCACTTCTGGTGCCTGTGTAATCCTTTAAGGTGGTCAGAGCCAAATGCACTTGTGGCAAGGGAGAAGAGGACGCTCGCAACAGTGGCTTGTGATAACCCCAAAATGAAGAGACTGGACAGGGATTGGTCCAAGGCCAGAACACTCTAAGGGTACAGAGCACGCTGCTGTCATGCTGTTACCTGGGGAGCAGAGTTTTGAAATCCAGGATTGAGAGACCCAAAGGTCAGAGGTCAGCTTGAGTGGCTTAACCACAGAACAAGCTATGTCCTGACCTAGGCATAGCAAGCACTGGAACAGACTGGTGTTGAATCAGATATACCTTGAATGCCTAATATTCTTAAGTGCTCTGGAAAATGAGACTGTCTGGAAGGTGTACACAGATGTTGTGGGGAGTAAGCTGAAAAAGTCCTTTTTGCTTTCTGAATAATTTTTGCTTGTGTGTAAATGTCATTTTTCCTGTAATGATCCTTCCAGAAGGAAGGTGAAGTAAAATTAATAGCACTTTTTCTTCACGACTGCTTCTTCAGTACCTCTTCATGTGCTGTCTGTTGGCATGGAAACATGATGCTGAAGCTTTGAGAGCTCATCCGCAGAGGCCAGTGTTTCCAGCAAGACCCCCACCTCTCCTGACTGTCTCCAGCTGATCTGTTGTCTGCAGCTAAATCCTAACTGGAAACTGAGCACAAACTGGGGCAGTGTCCAGGGACGAAGAGAGGGAAGAGTCTGAGCTTCGTAATAATGAATATAGCAGGTTGTGTGGAAAGAGCAGGGGGTAGCGGAGGAAATGGTAATCTGAAATGTGGAATACTATCTGATTTTCTCAGTTAAACTTCCTTGGCTCCATCAGTGGTAGATTCTGCCCAGTTTCCATACTCTTATAGCAGTTGTACACCCTGAGCAACATTTACTTTCAGTCTGCTCATGTGTCTGTGGTCATAATAATGACCAAGCTAAGAATTAACGTCTGCCTTTGACGAGAGTACCTTGGTGTATTTGTACTTTTTAAGACAACCAAGTTAAAAGTTACTAAGAATTATGTTAACACACTCTTATTGTGTTTATTAAGCCAATTTATTTGACTAAGTAGCTTTATCACATTCAAATATTTTCGTGAATGCGAGTCTCTGCTACTAGTAAAACTACCCCCCTACTTATGCATAAGATAAATGTGTTTGCGGGTACCTACTGCCCCTAAGCCCAGAAAAAGGCAATGATATAAAAATGGTTGAGAGCGTGTTAAAGATTTCTCTTCAATGTAATACTTTCACATAGTTGCTCTTTGACCTGCTGCATAATATTTTTTTTTTCCTGTGAAATAATAGTGAAGAATTGCTGGATAAAATAATTTTGTTCCCCTTTGCCTGGTGCCTTTTTCAATCATGTCATTAACATGAGATCTTTAACACACTTCTGTGAAGTTGTTGCCCAAATATTTTCAGCATGTCTTTGTTGAAGCACTTTGTCGCAGGGGTTCATTTAATGGGAAAACTCGAAGGGGGTATCACTCATATCTTTTAATGCACTGCACATTTGACACAAATCCACAAAATTGATGGTCATAGCTTCAAAGCATCCCACAGTGGCACAAATAGCCTCTCATTCTGGTGGAATATTGTTTTAACATGTCAAAGTGTATTTGAGAAATAATATGATTACCCATGGATAATGCTCTTGGCCTCATTGTGGTGATTAAATAGATGCTCAGTTTGCAGCGAGTTCTGCAGCCCTCTGTTAAGCCTGACCTTTTCTCCTGGCTGCAATGCACCGTGGCGTATTAGCATGTGTTCTGCTCATTACAGCGAGAGGCAATTGCCATCCTGAAAAACGTCAGATACCCCAGTTAGTACACAATCCCCTTTTCTTTTCCCTTGGCCTTAACCACTGTCACTGAAAATCCTGAACAAATGCTGAAGACAGTTGGCAGTATCGTAGAAAAATTGATCCCAGCATCTGGCGCAATGTGTTTGGCACAAGCTAGTGCTTTAAGGGTGAATGTTGTGCCTCTCTTTGTCCCTCTGTCTCCCTTTGTCTTGCATAAATATTTGTGTCTTTAATTCTGAATCCTCCATATACTTGGAGGAACATAATGCTAAGGTGCCATAACTGAGGTTCAGAGTGAGTCCGGCATATAAAGCAGTAATAAAAGGAACATATGTATTTAGAAAAAAGGGAAGTCTAAAAGGCCAAATCTTGTTTTACAGCTTAAGGCACATTTCTTGAATGTTCTAGCAAGCCTTTGTGGTGCTCTTGCTCTTTGGTGGCATGGGGGTTGGTCATGACAGGGAATTGGGGACTGAATCTTGATCTTGGTAAATATTAACTAACTTCATTGGTCACAGTGGAGAGGTTTCAAACCAACAGTAAAGTCATGAAATCAGAATCTCATTATAGAGAGATGTGGTGTTCAGCAACCTAAAAAGACAATATCGTTGACATGTCTGGGGCAGTAAGATAGGGCTGCGCTACCTCAGCGCTTCCTGCTTTTGGTAATGCTCTTTATGCTATCTCATCCCATGCTTATGGGGCTATGGCTGTTGCTGCACACTGGAAAGCATTGGGTCTGCTGTCACATTCTGCATCCCCTTTGGTGAGTAACTGGAAACCACTGTAGATGCAATGGAAGGGCTGGTACATGATAAAAAGTGAAATGTCTCTTGAAGGGAAAAGTGTGCAAGAGGTGGTTTTATGAGAACTAGAGCAGATCTCTCATATAAGAAGAAATACCAATTGCCTCCAATTCCTACCACAAAAGCTCTTCTAGGAGTGCCGCTGAAGTGTGGCCAATATAATAGTAAGGCATAAGTTTGTGTCCCATGTAAATGCTGGCTGGCTGAGCTACTGTAGCAACTGGCCAGCTCAGTCTTGAAATCCTAATGCTTTCAGATGCGATGGAACCTTTTTGTGGAGGACTAGGGGTGCAGCGCAGTTGGCTTTAAGTGATGGGCTGCTTCTCTTCAGTGTTCACTGCTGCTCTGTATTGTTAGGCATCCTTAGCAGAGCCTAAGTATTTCAACTCTGCTTTTATTTTCTCCTCACGTGAAGTAAAAAACTGAGTTCACTGTCTACAGGGTAGGGTCCAATTCTGATTTTACATCAGCATTAAATTAATCAAAAACTTTAATTAAGTTAATTAAAATTAATGTGGTTGATTTAAAATAGGCTTCTAGCAATGTAATAAACATGTAACTAGGGAAGGACTGGAATTATACATTAGAAAGAGTATGGGTTTTAGGCTGATCTTACATCGCTGCAAAGCTCCCTTATCTGTCTATGGAAATAATTCTGCTGATTTCAGTGTAAAATCAGAAATAGTTGGATAATTTGACCTTCTGAATCTGTTCTAATTGGCTTCCTGCTGCTAAGCAAACTATTCCCTCAGACACTGTGTTCTTTCATTTGGAGAGGCCTGTGTCACTTCACTGAAAATAGAGGTCATATCCTTAGTTTGTGTATATTATCCCGTTGCATTCAAGCTAATAGTTGTGTCTGTCTTCTGGCCTGGGAGCGTATCCCACATTGTCTCATAAACATGTTGTGTATATGGAAATAGATAAAAGCAGCTAAGTGGGAAGAGATGGTTTCAATATGTAATGAGGTAGATATGCTGGGTTTCTGTTAAAATCTCTGGCATGATCTCTAACACATTATTCACTCCACTGTTTGTTCTCAAGCACCAGGGCTCCCGCTTTAGCAATGTGTTAATGCTTGATCAAGCCTTGAAGCTTAAAGGTTTTTAACATAACACTGAAAACAACTTCAGCTAAGAGGTGAATCAGAAACTTTGATACTCCAGTCTATCATCTATGCAGAAGAGAGAATCTTTCAAGATGCACTGTGCATAGCAATGCTCCTTATAATCCCTGAAACTTGAGAAAAATGGGCATTCCTTGATATTAAATTAATCTTTTCTAAAAAAAATATAAAAATAGGGTGAATACAGAGCTCAGAGATAAAAAGTGAATTACTGTACTTTTGCTGCACTGCAGCTGTGAAGAATGAGCTGTGTACTGAAGCAGTGGATACTTGAGAACACTTAAGTTAATATTACCTCCTTCAGTTAATCTTACCTTTTAGCTGCATGTCCTTCAATGTATTTTCTGTATTTTATTGTTTGAGTAACATGCCTTTGCAACAAATGGCTGAAAACAAACTGATAAATGAAAGCACTCTGGGAACTTAAAGTTTCCCTAGTCTTGCAATAACTCCATTAGTTATTGCCTAGACAGCTAATACTATGTTTTGTTGCATCATAATGTTCTTCTCTTCTGCCTACATGATAATCTCAAAGTGGGACTTTCAAAAGTACATGGGGAAATAAAGTTCTGTCCTGTTTTCAGTTTGGTTATTAATGCTTCTTTCCTTTTAAATGCTTTTTAAAATTCTTTGTAGAGAAGGGGAGAAAAGAATACACTTTCTCTGAAAGGCAGCATGTCTTCTCTTTTGAGTTTTGATCTGTATTAGTGGTTTTAACCCTTAGGTCTTGTAGCTGTCCATTTAGCTTATAAGAGGAAATGATGCCTTAGCTTTCTATGCCACATCTCTGATAAGGGCACTTGCTGTTCCTACTGCAAAGCTATTACCTCTTTCTCTGTAATTTAGTTTGGTCTTTCTGTTGTTAGTTGGGCAATGATGTGACAGTATGGTGATGCTTGCTGTTCATTTTTATCTGTGATATTTAGCTTGGGACAACAGATCCTTCTGCTGCCCCGACTAATTTCCAGACATCAGAAAATCTGGTGTGATGACTAGGAGGAATAGCGAGATCTGATTCCTGGCTCATTTGTACGATTTATGAACCAGTTCATTTCTGCAGCTAGAACTCTTTCATTTATTTGCATCGCCTTAGCAAGATAAGGGCTGTAAAGAGGAATGCTGTTGAAAACCTCTAGTGAACTTTTGGACCTTAGGAGTTTGCTATGTGCCAGACTGCTGCCTGAGAATTGGATCAAGGCTGGGTTTTGTGTCCCCAAGGAAGTCACTGAACTCCTTTCTTCAGTTGGCAAGGATTAATTCATTCATGTTTCAAAAATACATTGAGATTGTCGTCTGGATGGAGTCCTAACAGTGCAAAATGTAAACAGTGCACCACAGTCTATGGCTCAGCAAACTAAAGAAGCACTGAGGAATATATACAGCTGAACACTATCCAGGTGTTGCTAAATCATCTTTATGTCCCTAGGGATTGTAGTGCTGAAGTGTAAACATGTTTTTTTTTTTCTTTGAAATGCATTGAAAAAAATGAATAAATTGTTTGTTTGCAAGATGACTGTCTCTTTGAATGTCTTCATACCCTCATTTTAAGTCTTGCAAGTGAAATGTGGTTGTTTTGTTATCCACATATGACTTCTCACATGGTTTTTCAGAAATACAGTAAAAATAAATTTTGCTTAATATATTGTGTGCAAAGTAAGTTTCCACCTCCTGAGTTAAAATTCTGAGATGGCATCTTGCTTGAATAGGAAAATATACAAATACAATTGTATATCATTCCTTCTCATGCCCCTTTCTATGCTTGTGTGAGTAGCACAGATCTGTTGATTCCTGACATATGTGCTTGGTTTAAAAAAGTGACAGTCCAAATGTCAAAGTTTTCCCAAATGTCCTCCTTTTTTAGGTCTATATATTCATTATTGTCTTCTAACTAGGCTTTTCCTTCATTATCTAAAAAGAAATACTAAAACCAGAACATTTCTGTAATTTACAGCAAGCTTTAAGCAACTTAAATATATAGTTGGAAAGGAATGAATAGTTTGCAAAGAATAGCATTAAGAAGAATGTTCCTTTTAGCATTAGCAGTATATTTGTCAGCAGACTGTGGTTTACTCAGGTTTTTGAGTTTTTTTCAGCAAATGTTTTTGAATGTTTACTCTATTGATTGACGGTGAATATTCAGTGTTTGAGCTCTGTGCCTAGAGCTCTGTGCCTACAGGCTATTGATCAGAAGCATTTTATAATGGTTTTTCTGCTCCTTGATTAGACAAACATGCAAGTACTCTGGCACAAATAATTGTGTGGGTGAAGCTGAGGCTTGGTTGCCAGGAGCACTCTTTCTTGGGGTTTTTAAAATTTCTCCAAAGCCTTGGTCAGAAAAACAAGGTGACTCAAACATTTTCAGAACACTAATCCAAAGGGCTGAAAAAGGACTTAAAATGTCCAAATAGCTAGTTGTGGATATATATCTTTTATCATTTTCCTTGCTGTATTTAAAACCGAGAAGAAGGTCACAGAGTATGTAGATCCAAATGATCACATCTGTAAATGGCAGTAGCATAAAAGATTACTGCTTAATCTGGAAGAAGCACTTCTGTTGATCCTCATCCTTCACCTGTGATCCACAGAAACCCCACTGGGTATGATCCCTCTGATGCCAGTGGGGATACAGGTGGTTCTGCCTCCTCCATGACCGAACCCTTAGCTGACTGATGGTCTGGGAGCTCTAGGCAGCAAGCTAAGATACATCTGTAAAAAGAAGGATATGGTCTCAGTTTCCAACAAAACCACTGAGATCCCTGTCATGCTGAGGGCTGGGAATAAGGAATAGGGGAAAACTTTTAACTAATGTCTCCTTAGAGCAAGAAATGCTGCACAATTCCTTACATTGTGTGAAAGCCCCTAGTAAAAAGTGAAGAACATTAGAGCTACTGAAAATGCTGTTGAAACTCTGATCTGGCTCCTTTGAACTTGCCAGTTTTATCTCATAAGCTCACTTTGGTTCATGCAGGGGGTCAGGGAGAAGAGCAAGAATTGTGCTCTTCAGCCATCGAGCCACTGGGAAATGTCAAGCTGTCAGGCTCTGACGGTGGGAGCCAGCGGAGCTTCTGAAGTCATGTAGCATAAGATGGCATCTCCTCTTCTCTGTGGCACTGTTCCAAATATGACCTCGGCTACACAGATAAGCTGAGCCTCAAGCCTCAGGGAGAGTATGAGAAGAGAAGGGTGGATGCCAATAAAACACTCCTTGCATTCAGTAGTGTGACAGCGTTTGAGAGTCAGAGGGAAGGTCAGTTCACTTCACCCTAGCCCAGGTTTTACCTACTAACTGTGTCTGGGCACGTGCTCTCTGTGTATCTTTACCAGGGTTCATAAAGTGGTGTGTACTGGGAGTAATGCAAACTGAATTATTTATTTCACTTAATGCAGATCTTCATAAATTGTTTGGCAACTGTGAGAATATTTGTTCATACTTATTTGCCAAAGGCTGAGGTTTGCAAAATACGTGGTATTCTTCAAGGTTCTCCCTTTCACAGGAAAGTGAAAACAAGGATCCGGTGAAACTAAATGAGTATTTTGCTCTTGAAATTGGTAGGCCTAGGACTTGCATTGTATTGATTAATTGCCCTGGCTGGGCTACTGAAATACTTTAAACGGGCAAATAACGAATGAATGAATTGCAAAGAATACCATTTTCCTGCATCTTTATACATCATTTTTTTCTGGTGTGCTGAGCAGTCCAGTTGACTGCTATGACACTCCTTTGTTTGCTTTCCTTCCCCCAACTTTCAGCAGTGGTCAATCTGTCCATAGTGGCCTTCTCCATTGGGAGGGACTGTCATTTTGAAGGTATTTTGAAAGTGCCTATCAGTGTGGGCTCTGCTAAAAGAAATAGGTGAATAGTATACTGTCAGTCCCCTGTAGTGAACAGGGAGCGAGAAGGCTGATATATCTGGACAAACTGAGCTGCATTGCAGAATAACAAGCAGATGGGTAGATTCCTTTTGCTATGTATGACTCACTGCTACAGTGGTTTCCCTTTCATTTATCTAGCGATGTTTGCTCTCAAGCACATCTGTGCTGTAGCCATTTTTCACCTCTGTTTATTTGCCAATATAAGGCATATATATGATATTCCTCTTGCTCAAACTGAGAGTGGCACTGAAAACCTTTCTTTCATGTAGCAGAATATAGAGAGTGCTTTGAAGGTCCTTCAGCGAGACAGCTGTAGTGATCTAAGACTTCAAGGCGCACAGAGCGCTCAAGGGCACAGGTTGAAATTCTGATCTTGTCCTTGAGCTTTGCTTTTACATGTTCTTGTTGGCTGTTTTTTGCTGCCTTCCAGTTTTGAAGTTGCTGATACGAGATGATCATGCTTCCTACAGTGTCTCTGTAGTGCCCAAAATTGCCAGACTTACCACAGAGAAAGAAGTGCAGGCAAAACTAAAAAGACCAAAAAAACCCCAACTGATGAACCAAACAAAACCCTAAAACTTTGAGGTTCTAATGTCTCCTATAATGGCAGTGTGGAGCTGGTTCAGTCTTTAAAAAGGTCTTCTGGGAGACTTCCCGCTTTGCGTGGTGGTCCCTGTAGACTATTGCAGAAGCCAGAATAGTGGTTGCATGCATTTGCTTTGTTCACAGTATATGTTAATTTTGTTTGAATTCTTCATGCTCCAGTTTGTCTGGGGGTTGCTTCTGCCACAGGGTACACAGTGTAGCTCCACAGACATGACCAGTTTCAGTTTACTGGGAGGGAAGCATGGCTTCTGCTAGCCTCTTGGACCCTTGCCACTAGCCCATGTGGGGGAAGAGGTGGAGGTGAATGAGTTCTCTGAAATTTAGGCTGAATTATTAAAAGCTGGCAGCTGCATGCATCATCATATAGTTAATGGGAGGTTTGGAAAAGGCTTTTACGTGAATATAAGGGTAATTATTTTTCCTTTGACTTGTAAATAAGCTTGCACATTGCTCTGACTTACAACACAGCTATTCCTGTTTCTTGTTTGTTCCATCTCATTATATCTTGTACTTTATTTTACATTTCTTGAACTTTTAACTTTTACAATTTTGGAATTTTCATTATTGACATATTTCAAAGTAAGCTCATTTCTCATGTTCTCTTTGCTTCTTCAAATCTTTCTTTTTTTTCTATGGAAAGAGAACATTAGGCCTAATTCCTAAAGGATGTAACCTAGATACTGAGGGCACACATTTATCAGCTGTTTGTCTATGCAAAACTCTAATCCTAAATATAAATACCCATTTCTTTGTTATTTGCATGCATGAAAGATGGTGGATGCATCCACACAAGGCTCCCTTTTTTACTTTTCTTTTTTTTCCTCCTTTTTTCTCTCCCCACTTACATTAGGGAAGAGCTCTGTGTTGCCGAGTTACCATGGAGTGGAAAAAGAATAAAATAATCCCCACTTTTTTGTCAGCAAGAACAGTAACAGCTGGGAAAAGCTTAATTCATTTATACTAATTAGACACTGATTTTATATACTGATTTATACTGTTCTAGTTCTTCAGTTTGGGACTGTTTTTTTTGGCTTGGAGAGTACGTGTTTTTGTGGGTTTCCCTTTTTTATGGCACAGTTCCATTGTTTTGGGGGGCTAGAACAACCACAGCACCAGGACTTGAAAAGGTCAAGAATTGCCACAAATTAAAGCATTCTAACTTTTTTAAGGCTCAGATTTTCTAAGAGAAAATTATTTCTTGAAAAGATTCTTCACAGATATTTCAGTGGTGTGTAGGTTGTGATGCAGAGCACCAATTTAAGTTCTTTAAGTACCAGTTTAAGTTGTTAAGCTGTTGCTTGAGATGTTTATTTTGACAAACCTCAGCCTCATAGTATAGATTCATACTGGTTACAGGCAGAAGTTGGAAGACTGATCTTTTGACCCTGATGTGCTGGAGGCCTAAGAACCAGTTAAATGCCTTGTGAACTTGATGGTAAAGCTTCTTTAGGGTATATGTATGGTCTTGTATCCACATGACTAAGCCTGTGTGAGCTGTGATGCAGGGGATAGATTTTTGTGAGAGAAAATCAGGACTGAAAAATTATAAATGGATAAATTATAGCAATACTTTATAACAACTAAGCCATAAAATAAGAGAACAAGGCCACCATGTAAGATAACGGTAGGGTATGATACAGGTAATGAAGCACCAAAGCCACAGTAGAGTTTCATTACTTAAAGGAAAACAATTAAACAATTTGCGAGGATTGCTAATGCCATCTTGCTTTGGGAAAGCAATCAAAGCATAGTCCCAGTACTACATGAACAGCAGTCAGTTAGTTGTAAACAGTGAGCAAGAAAAAGGTCTAAATTGTCTCCATAGATTATTTACCCAGCTTTTATACAATATTGAAAATGGCAAGTTTATAAAAGTATTTTGTGGATTATCTCAGAACACCCTGGCATTTTCCAGTCATGTCCCTTTTGCGCTGGAAAGAGAGTTCTCTGTTCTGCTGCTATTAGTGATTGCTCTTTTGGCATGGAGAATTTCTTAAAAAGCTTTCAACTCTGTAGCATGGGAAAGAATCAAAATCAAGATGGGATTTACAAAGTACCTGTTCTGTTGAAGACAGCTATTACCTTTGTTTCAATGTCTTAGCTTCTAAAAGAGGTGACCTTTGTAAATGAAGAGATAAGGCATATATACAAGAGAAGAGGCAATAAAGGATTTATGGTGGTGCATGCATTTTCAAAGTTTTAAAGGTTTCTTCATTCATTATCTTCTTCAGTTTCTCCTTTCAAGGGACAGACAGTTTAAGTGGGGCTTGTTTTTCTTTTTAGATTTAATGAAGGCTAGAAACTGCATGGTGAAATGTATGTTTGCAATAATGAGGTGACAATATCAAGGCACTGTAAAGTGCTAAAAGAGTACCTTGTGCTATTTATTCAGTATATCGCACATGCTTGAATTTGTCTCAGCTTTCCTGAGTATCATTGCACAAACACATTCAGATGTCAGTGGAGAAATCACTGCAAGGAGGCACCTGGGCTACCCATGACATCTCAGGCCTGAATCTGTCCCTTCCCAAGGCACAGATAGGGCAGGGTAGATGTTCCATTACTAAATTTGAGCACACAGAACAATCGATTTCCCTCCCAGAATCTTTCTTCATCACCCACAATACAAAATAACTACTACTCCTATCACCCAGAATGGTAACACCTTAGTGTTAATACTTGCTTTTTTTCTTCCCACCTGTGTCAGGTTCCAATCTTGATGATTCTTTTTTTGCTGTCCATTGAAGAACTAGCTCTCTGTCTTCATCAGCCAGGAACTGGAGCCCAGATGACTCCCCCCAGCCCCTTTTAATTGCTGCAAGCTCCCATCTTTTGATTTTCTTGATACCTTTGCCCATGCTGTACTAGTCCACTGACAACATGGAAGTGAAGTTTTTTTCCCCCTTCTATTACCATGCTGTAGAATTGCAGATCTTGTCCTTTTCCTTAAGGCCCTGTGAAAGTCCATGTTTGCCCACATCTCCAGCCTGATTACTTATAATTCTGTCTTTACTCCATTTTTTTCACATTCATCCATAAACATAGTCTGTGCCTTTTTCTGTGTTGTCTTATGTTCGGAGACTGTCTTTTCAGGTTGAGCTTGGTAAGTCATTGCGCTTTTGTCATTGATATTCCTTCTTAACACTTTTCATTTCCATAAAGCTAGCAAGAGGTGAGTCTCTACAAATGAAATCCTCATTTCTGGTTGAACCTCCATGTACTTGCTTAACAGCAGAAGCCAAATGATCTTGTTCAATCTTGTCCTGCCGCCTTTTTCTTACTCACACTAGCAACATCCCTTTTAAAAGCTGGTGGTGAACTCTTCAAGACAATGCTTTTGACACATGTGAAAACCATAATAGAAGATTTTGTGTACTAAGCATAAGAGTGTTTATTTTGAAACAAATGAAGTGGAAAAGAAATTGTCTGAGTGTATTGTGTAACTGAGAGAATCTTGAGGAGTACTGAACCTGTATGACACCATTTACACAACAACCATACGGTTGTTATCTGTGTGAGAAGGGCCTTGTTTGCCTGGGTGATGCTTTTGCATTAACCACCTGATTTGTTATCCACACTCCCAAGCAATCTTATTTCTGGATGTCCTGGATTCATCAGGATGTTTCTTACCCAGCTCTATTGTTGTTGTACTCATTAGACTCAGGATTGAGAGGCAGCCTGGGACAGGGACAGAACATGGTTTAGCAGAAATTCAAATAGAGATGCTTGTGGGATGCCTTAAAAAGAATTATAAATATTCTGAAACAGAAACAGCACGATATCATATTCCAGCTATGAATGCTTGTGGTGTTTGTGTGATTTGGTACAGATTAGAGGCTATGTGATAATGGGCTGGGAAGTAGGCAGTGGCATTTTTAACAAGGGGTTAGTCCCAAAAGTCTGTGTGCATTAGTGGAAAGAAGTGGTATCAAGCTTGTGAGATTTGCTGATGGTTTTTCATTTCATTAAGCCTTGATTCAAATCCATAGAACTTAATAAATACATGTTAGTTTCTGCTTGACCCCATGTGTGGGTGGCTAGGGGAGTTCAGGAAACTCTCTTTGCTTATTCCCTTTCTTCCCCTTCTTTTCTTCCCCACAGAGCCACACAATGCTCTCTAGCATTTCTGCTGCAGAAGAGGACAGGCCCTCTCCTCTCACCTGTAGTTTCTTGGCCAGTTGATGAGATGTATGAGAGTACCCCAAGCTATTCATTATTTGCATTTCCTCCATCGCCAGGAATGTTTTCTGCCCATCTTGGATGTAATTTCTCTCGGCATAGGCCTATACGAACTGCCTACATTCTATTTGTGCAATGAGGATATATATTAATTTCTCCGCAATGGTGTGCTTTTGTAGTGTGCTAATTAATTTGGATAGCTGTTTTGTGGCAAAGTCCTAGCTGGAGTCAAGTGGTCCTTACCTTGAAGTAGCCAGGTGAAATTAATATATCATCCTCTTAAAAACAGTTGACCTCAGCCAGTTATGTTAAGATGATATCTATATGGCTGTTTTCCTTACAATATCAGGTTAGTTTTCTTCCTGTCAAATAGCCAACTTTTTTCTGGCAATGAAGATATAAACTCAGTGTACTGACAATAGAACAACTCCATCAGATGGAGTGAGGGTGGTGAAGGTAGAAGCTCATGTTCTTAAGAAGGGAGTAGAAAGCATCCCATTTGATTCTGTGTTGAAGGGTAGGTGGTTTGGTCTTTGGGTTTGGATTTTTTTTCTTTTTTCTTTTTTTTTTTCTCTTTCTTCTTTTTTTTTTTTTTTTCCCCTGAGCTGATTCTGGTTTCATGAATGTTTTCTTGTGATTTCTGTTTCTGTATATAATTTGTTGGGAAATCCTGACAGGTGCTATGCACCAGGGATAGAGCCTACCTGGATGATTTGATTCATGATTCTGGAGAAGTTACATGCCAAGAATTTATTTGTAGACATCTGCTTGCGATCTTTATCTCCTGAAAAGGGTCTAAAAAAGTCTCCTCTGTGTCTGTATATGTTTAAATATCTTAAACTAATTTTTATCCTATTTGTGGAAGAAATTATCTTTTTTTGTTCTGTATTTGTATAATACCTACTATGGCAACCTGCTGATCTCTGGTTAGGGCAATAAGATACTGTGGCAGTACTCCTAATGCTTATAAAAATCATAGTGAATTGTAAGAAGATTTTTTTTTTAAAGAAATAATTTAAAAAAAAAATTTCCTCTGTTATAGCTTACTAAACAGCAGCAAAAGTCCATTTGACTGAACCTTATGACTTTTTTTAGCATATGATAAATCATTCTTTTCTTGGATTGGATCGACTTCTCACTTTTTGGTTTTGGGCTTTTTTTTTTTTGAGATTATGCTTTAAATTCAGTAGCAATAAGCAACCATGATCGTAGGTCTCATGATGCTTGCCAAATTTAACAACAGTAGGATTACTGGTATGGTCAAGATCATCATGTTCCCTACATATCTTACAGGAGTAGAAGTGACTCATGCTAAAACGAAGGCACTGATGGCATGAGTGCTGTGTATGTGTAAAGTAAGATGTGGTCTCCTAATGTGCATTCCTGGCAGGCAAACAAACAAAGGCTGGGATTAAGAACGACTGATGTGGTTTTAAGGTGGGATATTTTTTTTCCCTCACAGAAAAGACCTGAAACAAGAAGAAATTAAACAATCTGCACAAGGTCGTTCAGGAACAGGAATCTGTAACAGAGTTGGGAACTGAGTGCAGCTCTTCAAGCCTTAGGTATTTGAATAAAAGACAGTTTTTATTTGTTGATGAGTTCTCTTTTGATCACCTGTACGATGTCATTTCAGTCATATTGGAAACTTGTGTGATGGCCAGTGAATTGAACGTGCTTCATTTTTTCAGTTGATGCTCACTGTTTATTTGGGAATGATCTTTCTTAATTCCTCCTTTCCTTTCAGTGTTGTTTCCTGTACTGAAAATGTAACCGATTGTGCAGTAAGATTATACATTGTAGATCAGTTGAGTTATTAAAAAAGAAAGGAGGAAAAATTTTGCAAAACAACTACTTACCAAGCAGGAATAATGTTGTGCACCTGCATTAAAAAAAACCCCAAACCAAGAAAACTTTTCCATATTAAGCAGGTACAAAGTACAAAGATTGAGGTTAAGGGAACATTATATAAATTGTTTGCATAATGTAATTGAAATGGTACTTTATTTTTAACACATTAATTCCTTGCTGTTTCTGCTCAAAGATCACAGAAAAGACAGAGAAAAAAATAGCATAAAGCACCTATGGAAATTCTTGCCTAATACCTGGATGCAGTATCAAAACCATGACTCTGAATGTGACATTTTTAAACAATTCAAAATAATTCATTTGGAGTTCACTTACTTCAGTTATATGTTAAGAAGCCATTTTTAGAAAGTCATTCCCATTTAACTGCTTTTGTGTATCGCAGATTGTTACCTAAGGAAAAAACGTGTAAGATTTCTTGCTGATGATCTAAAGAATGTGAGTAAGATAGCTGGCAGATGGCTTACAGATATCATTCTGAAATATCTTATACTGACAAATAACAACGGTGTGTATAATTAGCACTCTGCAGATGGTACGCAAAATGATCTGCACTTAGTGGAGAAATTCTTTTTCTTTTTTTTTTTTTTGATAGACTATTTTTGAGAGTCAATTTTGAAAACATGGCTTGTAATGCTGCTCAGGATAGACCCAGATGTAGCTGAGAACGTATTCCTCGTCTGGTTCTGTGTAGGAACAGCCCTGTGGCTTTGGGGTCTTGGTCCACGTGCAGAGTTTGCTGCCACAATATAAGTAATACTGACATATAGGTAGATCATATTAGACTAATACAAAGTCTGAGGACTTGTAAAGAGGGGAGGTTGAGACAAGGCACAGTGGAATTATTCTTCTTTTATTCCTTGGAATTTAGTGAATTATCAGATGTTTTCAAGCATGCAATGCATTTGCAGTCCAAATGGTCTTTCCAGCATACATGATTGTACCTGCACTTTGATACTGGACCTAATGCTGATCTCTGCTGGTGTTTTCTCAACCAGATGTTGGCAAAAGCAAGTGGCAAAGAATAGACCTCAATGACCTCTTATTGTACTGATGTTGCCACTACCATTTATTTGTATGATTGTACCAGTTAGGAGCCTTCATCTCTGATCAGTTCCCATTGTGTTTGGAACTATAGAAACACAAAAACCCTGATGTCTTGCTTTAAGGAATTTTCTACTTAGTGTAGACTGGAGGCTGCAGGTAAGCAGCTGTATGTATGTATATGCAGCTATCTGAGAGACTGTCATCTTAGTGTATGATTTTTTTTTTGTTATATTGTTGCTTAGGAGAATATACAGTTTAGAGGGAAGATGTCATAAGGAACAGTGGGAAGACAATTGGAAAGATATTAATTCAAAAAAACCACAGCAAATAAATGTTCTTTCAATAGGTAATGAAACATTTTTGGATAACGTAATACCTTAAAAGTGAAGGAGGAAAATTAACTTATGACTTTTGGTGATAGAGGAAGGAGTCCATAAAAGGATACAAACTGAAAAACCTAGTTGAAGTGATTGGCTGGGAATATGATCCCTCCTGCAGTGTTTGGGATGCCTATGAACAGGTACAGGCTTTATTTTTTGAACTCAGAACAAATGATGTTACAGTAAGCAAGATGGAAGTGAGAGTGTGAAAGTGAATTTTAGTAGCACGACAGTATCCAGACAGGGAAGATTGCAACTCAAAAATGGTATGCAAGATAGCTCTACGGAATTTGAATGTGTACTCAGAATTGAAGATGAGACAGGGGTTTATCATCCTGAACAACAAGCGAAATGGTGAGTTATAATGATCAAAAAAAGAGAAGGGCTTGTGGGAAGGAGGGCTCAAGAACTCTTTTTAGGTTTTCTTGCACTTCAGTTCATGCCTAAGAAACACTGAGAAGTTGGCCAAGGTAGGAATTTGCCTAGGAGACAAATATGAAGTATACACAGGTACTTGAGGTGATGGCAAGGTGAAGATACCTACATTTCTGATCTCATCCTACCCTGGGATGATGCTGTAGAAGGAGAACTGATTCCTTCCAAAACTATGGGGAGTTAGATGGATGCACTCAGGGATAATAGGAGAGCAAAGAGAAAGGTAAAAGAAAATCACAGAAACCAGAAAAACTGATACTGTGTCAAAGCACATAAAAATTGAGTTCTTGTTATGAAATAAAAATTATGAAGCAACCATTAGAGACTGTTAAGTGCTGAGTGGAGCATGTGGGCAAGGAAAGCAGCAGCTAGGTGAGAAGGGTTTGAGGCTGAACTGTAGAAAAGTGATTCCTGATAGCTGGTATCAACAGTGTATTTAAGGATTTCAGGAGTAAAAGAGGAATGTGACAAAAGGAAAGAGGCCATGAGGTCATGGGGATGGAAAGAGCAAACATGCTTACAATTTGAGGGGAAAAGCCTATGGGGTAGAGAGGTTACAAAGATTACAACAGTAGGACTGGGTCACTAAAAAAAACCTTGGGGAAGGGGAAAAGAGGAAAGGAAGCAAATGAGGAAGGGAGAGATGATAATGTCTCATGTCAGTGCTCCCTTGAAGTCACTCACTCAGCTTCTGTTCAGAAACAGCAGTTGATGTGGGAAGGTGAGGCAGTCTGAGGAGCCAGAGGTGGTGAGAAGTTTGCGAGAATTACAGAAATGTGCAACAGGATCCCAAGTTGACCTTCTCCTTACAGTGAACACATTGGGAGAGACCAAAATGGCTTGTAAATTCCATAGGCAAGTTCTATGAGGACATAAACTAGAAGGAAATCTTTGAAAATAGAGAAAACTTCAGCTGAGACAGATAAAAAGGGTTTGTAAACAAAACTGCCCCTTTCTGATCTGCTCTTGCAGGGTGGTAGCCTTCTTTCATGCTTGCCCCTTAACAACTTGGAAGTTTTCCTGGGAGAGATCTCTGCAGGATGCTTGGTGTCTGTTTCTTCCCGTTAGATCTGAGGTACGGCTGTGTGGTTGTTTCAGGTAATGTCAGTCTTCCCTGGCTTCTGTGGCTCTGCCTCTCCTGGGCTAGGGGATCTCTGGGCTGACCTCTTGCACTCCCTTGCTGCATCTCTCAGCCTACTCCACCGAAGCAGGCTGGATGCTTTACTCCCCTTAGACTGCACGTTTGCTCCCAGCAGGTCCACCTGCCCCGCCTGTACTCTGGTTAAACAGAAATATCTACACGGAAAACCAGCAAAGCAGTCCTCACCCGTGTCAACATGGGATGTAGTTCAAGAGAAAGGAGAGATTTGCTTAATGAACTAAATGCCGGGAGGACAAATCTATAGTGGACACCTGATCTTGTTTTTTCCTCTAGAAATATTGAAGAGGCAGAAAGGGAATCATGCAGATGAGCAGGTGAAGGGAAGGAGGAGAGGAGTGATAGTCATGCCAATGGCAGTAGGTGAGACTAAAGAGGAAAGAGTCATCAGAGTGGAGGAGAAGTTTGTGGTGCTAGAGCACGGGAATTAGCACTACTGGGGGTGAGGGAGCCCAGGGGAAGGGTAGGCAGAGATTCTGGAGTGGGGAATCACTGCTGTAAAAGAGAGACGAGCGGCAGCAAGAACAGTGTGTCTGCAATTACTGGAGTGGAAGGACTGAACCAACCGGTGAGACGAGGAACCGTTCAGCTGTGGGTTGTGTGGGTCCCGAGTGCAAGAGCTGGAGGCACCAGGAATTGCTGGGAGAGGTCTGTTTGCAGGGAGGAGCAGTCCGATGGAGCAGGGGGAGTCTGTGCTGCTCAGGAGAGGAAAGGGAGGAGGAAGGTGTGTAAGCAAGGAGCAGGCAGTGGCAGAGAAGCCGGACAGGCCTGCTGTGGTATGTGTATGTGATCTGAGGTGAGAGCAGGTGGCTCTGCAAGGCATAGAGGTTTCATAGGAAGCTTGCTGCATATTTGGGTAAGAAGAGCAGCGTTGGGTAAAGCTGAAATGTCTGTAAAGTGTTGGCCATCTGCTGTCAAATACCTGCTTGTACCACAGACTTCACAAGCCTGCAGCCGTGTTTTCTTGTTGTTACGCTTCTTCACACCAGCCTTATTTTCTGTCATCTGTATCTGTCTTGTCAGGGAGGGCAAGTAGCTGGTGGGATGAATTTCAGCAGTAACGAAATCGATTTTGGAAACAAAGCTAGACCAGAGTGGATCACATGGCTCTGTTCAACTGGTGCTTACACAGGCATCCAGTGCCTAAGCATTACCTGCGTCAAAGCACCTGAGGGAAGAGCTGGCCATTAGCAAAGAGCCAGCCGCCCAGTTTGGGAGACTAGGAGGACCTTATGAAGAGCCGCCTGAAAAACTGTTTTGGGACAGCACATGTCTGGCGAGGAGAGACAGTTCTTTAGGAAACAGCATGTTGGATTCAAATTACAGCAGTCTGTTTTCGACAGCAGGTTCAATAAACCAAATTGATCCACCTCCACCCAGCCCAGCATGCAGCCAGAGCCCTGTATTTTAATACTGCTTTGTAGCTTCCTGCTGCTACAGTTGCATCCACCTCCAAGATCCGAGGTCAGCTGGATTTATTGCTTACTGAGAGTGAAATGAACACTTGGAGATTGAATAATGTTTTCTTTTTCAATGTTTAGGTGTATTGTGCACACTTTTTCTGCTATTATTCCTAGTGAGGATGGATCCACCTGGGCTGACTTTGGCATTTAGTGGTGCTTTCGGAGCGCTGTCAGAGCAGCAAACTCAGGGAGACATCCTCACTCAGCTCTTCTCTTATACTCAGATCTTCTCTAATACCTTGTGCCATTCCTGTCAATAAATATTAGCACCTCTTCAGTCTGGTGGTACCTGTTGCTCAGCCTCTCCTTTGAATTCAGATGGTCAGCTTTGGTTATTGCTGGTCTGACTCCAGGACCACATTTAAATGTGATCTGCACCACTGTTTAGAATGGATTTACTTTGTGCAGTGAGTAGAATTAATGAGAGACCTGAAAACTACTTTTGGTTCCACAGATCTACAGGAAAGGCTTAAATGAATCTGAATAATGTGGGATTCTTAAATACACTCTTGAGATTTACACAGTAATTTTTTCCCCAGAGTTTGTGGTGCATAACTTTATAGAGTGATAAACCGTACATCTCTAAATGTTCCTTGAGATATATTAAATATATCAGGCTGCTACAGCTCAGTAGTGGGTGATCATCTAGTTCTACAAATCTTGTCTCTGCTCACAGATGATCCATTTAAAGCTTCCAGGGGGCTGTCAATGAACTGAAGTCATGATGTGGCTGGTTAAACTGGTTGTGTGTGCATTTTATATTGATCTGATATTCTTGATTTAGTACCAACCACCATAATAGCAGGAGTGTACCTTTATGGACTGCAAAAAAGCAATGTATGGGTTAAAATACCTCAGAGCCACACACCCCCCAAACAAAAATATCTGGAATTTTAAAAAAGTAAATGAATACAGTGGAGCACAGTAGAAGCCAAACTGATTACTTCATTTCCTTATACAGAGACTCAGTCTAAAGGCTTTAAAAAGATATGAGAGAAGAAGTTAATGGTTCATGTTGGTACATTGAACCTCTTGTTTATGTTTCACTTACTTGGTTCTCAGTTTTTGCAGTGACTGTATTCAGACCTGGAGGACATCCCCCTTCTTCGCTGTTACCGAAAAAGCCGGTCAAGAAAACTCTCTAAGACTCAGTTTGGAGTTTTAGAAAGCAGGCATTCTTTATTTGCAGCTCTGGGTGCTTGGTGGAAACTTCCACAAACCAAGCACACCCTTAATCAACACACGGTAAGCATTTATACATTCTAAGCCACAGTTATCTGTTAAACTTAGTCACTGTCATCGATTCTATGGTGTCCCAGCTCCACTTAAAGTTACAGCATCCTTTTTTTAACTGTGCATGTTCTGTAAGGATGGGGCTTTTGTTAGTAGGGGCTTTCTCTACCCAAGGGTGGATCTTTTAGTGTTATAATGGGGTTATAATGAACTAAGTTCACCTATGGGACACAATACAGCTAGAGTTTGCAACTCCTTGGCAAGGCTCAAGGTTTTTGAGTCTGTTACCTTGGTGTCTGCTGGTTCCTTGTGTCTTAACAAACTTATTCAAGGTCTGTTAATCACTTGCAGAAAAGAAGTACCATTCTAAGAGTCTCTAAATGGGTCAGCTATAGGCCACAGACCACACCTTTCAAAGACTATGTATACAAACCTTACATTCTATATTACAGCAGGGAAGAAAATGGTAGAAACACTTTCTGACTGGGGAGTGTCATGGGTGAAAAATAGCTTAAGTTGTGTGGTGTGGGGAGTGAATGTCCAAAGTTGAGTTTCCAAATGCTCAAGCAGAAGCCTTCTCTTGCCGGTTGCAACCAGTATGGTCTGGGTTTAAATTTTGATAAACTGGACTAAACTGAAGTGGCACAGCCTGAATCCTCCAGTTAATACAGAGAGATGAGAGAGAACCACCAATATGGGTGGTGGTCACATGTTGAGCTTCTGCGCAGGCACTATTTATATTGGGAAAAATGTCATTTTGGGGGCCTGGGAAGAAGAGGACCTGGAGGCCGAAAGGAGGGTTCCTGAAAGGAAGAAATGGTTTCAGGAAGGAGGAGGAGTGCTGGAAATAAGAAAGTAAAGGTCCTGGCTGGAGGGAAGAACTTGAAAGTGGGAGAAGACCTAGACATCAGAGAGATGTGTGGAGGCGAATGCTGGGGGATGCCCAAGGACTTTGGCACATAATGGCTGAGATAGTTTACTGCGAGCGATGGAGCAGCATGGATCAATGTGACTTTCTGCCTGACCTTTCCAAACCAGCATTGACCAGGGAAGGGAAATCAAGATCTAGTGGATGTAATGCTGTGGTGGGGAGTAAGCAAGAGTGTGGAAAATAATCAAGTAGAGTAAAAGCACTAACCAGGTTGCTTCATAAATAAACCCCAGTATCCAGAGCCAGTACAGATTGTTGTTTTCTTTGTCTTGCCAGGGACACAGAGAAACTGTGAAAAAATGAGATTGACTAATACATGACTTCTTAACCTTAGTTTTCTCAGGGGAAGAGGAGTACAAGTACTGAGGGGCTCATGTGTGTAACCACTTTCAAACTTCTCAACGGACCATCTTTGCATATCCGCCACCTTCCTTACCACCCAACTACCAAAAGGATGAGCCATGAAGTGCAAGAGCACCTGCAATTCTCAAAGCTTCATCCTTGACAGAAACAGCAGGAGTGCTGTCGGCTCCTGATTTTCTTCTCTGTATTGGGTGGCAGCAGCAGCTGGTGTAGGCAATGTTGAGTGATTTGCATGGTGTCTGTTGGGAGCCTTGGACCATCTTGACTTTGCGTAGATGGCCCTAACAGTGTTTGAATACTGCACGTTGATTTTTGAGAGGCTCACCTGGGCCATACAAAAAGTATTACAGAAAGTCTGGGAACCCAATGCTGGCAAATTCACATTCCTGACAGAGGGTTCGACTGTATGCAGGCTTTAGGATTTGCTTTCTGCTTCTCTGCAGAGGAGCATAACATATGAAAGTGAGTAAGAATTGCTTAAGATCAAATACAGAAGGAAATCTTAAAGCTATTTACTTTCCTTTCAGCAGTCCCAACTCCCATCTGTATTGCTCCATAGTTAATGGAAAGTAATTCCTTTGGCTTCAGTGGAGCTTCTCCTGATCTGAATGTCTGAGTGAGGGAAGTCTCACATGTATAAACCATATTATATACCTGAGAGCCTTTGGATTTCTTTTGCATTGTTACATCTATCAATCTTCATGGTTTCTTCTTTTCAGTTGACAAGTCACTCCACATAACCCTTTTGTGTCTTTGGTGTCATGCCATGAATATGTAGGTTTCCTTATTTCTTTGTGCATTACTTCATTATTTCTTAGTGCTTGGTTATAATGCCCAAGAACCCCAGTTAGGTTTTAAACTCCAAAGAATCAAAGCACAGATTTGAGGACAGTCCCTAAACAGAAAAATGGAGAAAATTCCTCCCAAAAGCCAGATTAGACAAGAAGTCAAGAGATACAGGGATAAAATGACAATTGCCACAAGCCAGGCTGAGATATACCTTGGAAGAAATACTAATAGGAAATGGCAAAAGATTCTTCAGCCTTAAAAACCAAAAAGAACAACAACTGAAGAATTCGTTGTGCAATGAGGGAGAGAGGACCATAATCCAAGCATAGCTAAGAGTTGAACTGAATGGTTTGTGCTGGGATTTAGCAGGCCTAGGATATTGACCATTAGAGCAAAGGCAAGATGGCTAGCAGCAGTGAGGTTACAGAAATAGAAATTACCACATTCTAGATGAGAACCCAAAGAGCTTAATCCTTTCAAGTCAGGAGACCAACTAATTTCCATCCCACAATGCTGAAAAAGCTGGCACATGAAATTGCAGGACTGCTGGTGAATATTTTTAATAAACCTCAGGGGAGAATGGATATGACTACAGAATAGCAAATGCAGTACCTTTATTTAAGAAGGGGGAGAAGAAGTGATGTGGGAAAGGACAGGCCATTAATCTCTCCTCAGCTGCATGCATGGCTTAGAACAAAGTTTGAAGGAAGGACTAATTAAAACACATGAGAAAATGGGCAACGGGATAAAGAGCAACGTGGCTTTACCACAAGTAAGCTAAAGAAAAGGCAGGCACTTGGGTTTTTTTGTCTTAAAGAAAAGTGCTCAAAAATTTGAGAGAGTGCTTCTAAGCACCTACTCTGTGGAGAAGATTCTTAATTATCACTCCTTAGCGTCTCAGACTTTACAGTGGTTGTGCTCAGCATTTCCCTCCAGACTTCCCTAAAGTTTTCTGCTGAATAAACTGATCTTCAGTAGTCATTTAAAACATAGCTGTGGTCTCCTCCCTGCATACCAGGCACCAAAAGCTAGATGCAAAGCTATGATATTGCAATATTTTACGTGATTGTTTCTGCAGTATTTTATTTTTAATATTGATAATTGCTTTGTGTGTCTGCAGTTAAGTGTCCTTGTTCCAAAACAAGGACAGTGAGTACTAAACCAGCCAGAACATTAAAAAGAAACTTTAGTGGCGTTTAATTTTGCTTCAGAATAAACCCACAACATTCAAGATTTTTCAAATGCTTTTTAGGGGCCGCCTTCAATCTGCATTCTTAGGAACCATCACTTGGTCAGGTAACAAAGTGAAGAGAGCATTTTTTTTTTCTGTGGATGTTATGCAATTGAATTGTAGTATCTTAGAATTACTTAGAATATGTTCACACTAGGGCTATTTTTATGATTCTTGTGTCATGTAGAGAGAGATCAGGGAAAGCCGGGTTGTGTTAGGTTAAGTGCTATCTCAGCCTGCTTCCACTCTCCAGTTCAGCTCAGGCATTTCTACAGTACATTGTAATCTGCATTACAGGCATCCACAGTGCCACTTTGGCAGCCTTGGCTGAAGCATGGGTGATCGTACTGGGTGTCATGCTAATCATATGCGACTTTTCCATTTAATTTGCTAGAGCTGTATGCAACAGTAACCATACATACTGATAGAGATATGCAAAGTAAAGGAACTAAATGTTTCTTGAAAATTGCTGTAATCAGCAATATATGCTTAAAATGTGTTTCCTTTAAATGTTAGTTTACACTTTTTGCTCTGTATATAAATGATCCTTACACATTTTGAGCTGCTTAGGGTATTGCTTCATCAGAGAACTTTAATTGTGAGATCCTCATAGCCATTAAAGTTTTTGATTCTGAAGACATTTCTGATTAGCTGCTAGTTATCTTACAGACTGCCAAGAAACAGGAGGGGTGTTGCTGCTTGTAGGTAGGGGAAAACAGCAGTGGTGACCTTCATCTGCTGTCTACCTCATGAAGCAGCAAGACTTTCTGAGAGGCTTTCAGAAGGATTTGCATGTGATGTTCATATGTGTTAGGTGGGCCTGGCTTTTGAATCTAACTCCTGCTCTCTGGAGATGAAGTACATACAGAAAACGCTAGACACCAAGGAACAGGATCGGTACTGCCCAAAGGCCATGCTAAGTCAAAGAACTATACATCTGTCATTCAAAAAGCTTCCATTGAAGAGGGACATGGAGAAAACACTAGCTTGTTCTCAGTAGAAGGCTCCAGATGTAGCAATTAAGTGGTAATTCAAGCTTCCTGATCATTGTAGAATCTAGTAACAGGAAAATTTCAGTCTACTTGAACTCAGGCCATGCAGCTACATGTGGTGAGGTGGTTTTTCCTTTCTTGAATTTCAGTCAGATGGTAGCAAATGTCTTTATGTTATATTGTCCCTTACAGTCTTCAGAAACATATTTTTTCTGCAGTTCCTAAACTCAGATTTTGAGTCCAGTTTGTCTGCTGAGAATGTACATGTTTCTTGTTTTCAGATGCCTGCAGCAAACAGCGAATTTCCCCAATTTTAGCCTTTAATAATTTCTGTCCATAGTACATCTTAGTTACATTTCTCCTGTTTTTTTAGTCTCTCTGCTGTTACAGACAACTTTCTGCTCTTCTCAAGATTAAATTTAGCTGACAAAGATCAAAGAACTAGAAAACAGACAAGAACAATAAGGTACTCCCTTACCACCCAAATATAGAAGCAAACAGAATGCGTAGCACTGCATGTGTGTGAGAGCTTGAAGAAATAGTTATTTTCCATACCTAGCACAGCTGACCATGTTCTTCCAAATATTAATCTGATAGGGCAGTATTTCTTTGAGTGTAACTGAGGATGACACATAAGGAAGAAGGAAAGGATAAGAGGAAGCGTAGAAAAGCAGTATGTCTCTAGAGTGCTGCAGGTGCATCAAGCACATCGGTTTTGGGAAAAGTATGGTAGTGTGTTGATGTTCCTTTTTTTTTTTAGGAGGGCACATTTGGAAAAGTTGCCTCCTGGGAGAGTTTGTACATTCCAAATTACCTAGACTAAGGAAATGTGTAATCACGCAGTTTGCTTTGATTTATCTTTTCTTTTTTTTTTTTTTTTTGCTATTACCATGGTTTAATCACATTAAGCTCAGAAGTAAATTTCAACACTTTTATTAGATTCAGGTATATGAAGATCTCTTGCGACTGATGTCAATTTTGGGTCATTGTTTGCTTGTCATCTTCATTTTTACAACCTTCTTATTCAGCTAGACTTTATTGTCTTTTGATGCTTGATGTTTTTTAAAACAGACTGAGAGCTGGGTGAAAACTTGTGAGTCAATTCTCATGTACTTTGGAGATGAACCAAATCTTGCCTTGAGCTAACTTGACCAGATTTTAAGAAAAATAAAATTGTAGCTAATGCTCTCTGCCATTACATCCAATACTTAGGATGATTGGCAGCAAAATTTAAAACGCATCATTTTGTACTAGTTAGGCAACCTACATGCTGATAATCTGGATACTGCCAGGTGGCTTCTAAATTCATTCTGTCTTTAGAGATATTACTGATTCCAGCAATATGTAAAGAGCAATATGCAAAGTATTTAAGGTGGAAAAAGGGATAAAGATACAATATTATCTTTTGTAGTAGGTTAACCCTGGCCTGGTTTACCCTGGAGCTACACATCCACACGGTTGCTTGCTCGCTTCATTCCCCCTCCCACCCCTGCAAGATGTGGGAGAGAATGGGAAGAGCAAAAGTGAGCAAACTCATGGGTCAAGTTAAAGACAATTTAATAGGTGAAGTAAAGAGGGAAAAACCAAGAACTGATGCAAGGGCAAGCACTCAACTCCTACTGGGCATCTATTGTCAAGGGCAACCTTAAGAAGCAGATATTTATGTAGTACCCATCTCTAACTTTTTTGCCTCTTCAAGAGTCCTCCTATTGTGTCAGGAAAACACATACTAGATTTCTAAACCCAGTGAGTAGTAAAAATGCCCTTGTACACTTTGGTTTTAGATTGTGACTTGTCTTTCTTTGTACCTCTTTACTTTGTGCATCTTTGCAACTTAATTTAGAGAGGATTATAGATGTGCCCATCTAGAGCATTCAGTCCCCCTAAACAAATTACGCCCTGATTCACTTAATGACGAATTTACTTTTAATTACCATTTCACTTTGAAATGGTAACTCTCTTTCTGCTCTGCTGAGAGATAGCTGGAAGAAAGATTGAGGTCTTCAGATTCAAATCAGGCCAGACCTCTGTGAAACCCGATTTAAGCTATGTGTGTATGTATCACACAAATGCATGTATTTAGTGTTCTGGGTCTGTAAACTGGGCATTAGCTTAATATCCAGCATGGCTTTAAAGAAGACCATCATCTGAAAAATAAAGGGACATTGAAATAATCCACGCAGTTAGTTTATAATTCAGTACTAGCGGGTTTTTTAATTGAATTACAGCTTTGCATACAGTCTACAAAGTAAACAAGTTTATCTAAGTGGAAAAGAGTAAGTATAAATTAAAACACAGCTAATAAGTGCAGCATTTTCATGTTTTTGTTTTGTAAAGCTGATAAATTATTGCTGTAAAGGTATGAAAAATGCAGACCTTTTTGCACAATAACTGAACTTACGTATTCTGGTTTTGCGGTGAACACTTAGCCATTAATTCACATGAAAAATAAAAGAAATACTAGAAATCTCATGAACACTGGGAATGAAGAGTAGCTTCTACTGTATCACAAGTAAAGTCTCCTTGCTATCAATTGAAAGAAAGATTCCTACTGAATTACTAATTTCTCTTCAGACTTGTGTGTTGACTTAGTGGTAAAGTTTCACTTTAATTATTGGTAAAATATTTTCTTAGAAAAAGAAGGCTCATACTGTGGCAAAAGCTATTGAATTTAAGCCATAAGGGAGATACAAGGATGAAACTCCAGTTTACCCTATAGTTGTACCTACCTGTAGCTGGGTATCGGGGCTGTACCTGTGTGCACACCTAGTGCACTTAACACTAATTCTCTGGGTTGTCCAGGATCTCACTGATGTGCCTGCCTAGGTGTGACTATCAACTGGTTTGAGACAATGGATTGACCTGAGACAAAGTGATTTCTGATTCATAACCACCTTCTCAACAAAGTATTTGACTTTGTTACAACAGCTTTTCAGGCAGGAATTTCAGAAGGTCCTGGAGGTTCCCCCAGGCAGCTCCTGCTCTGTCTAGATCAATTTGTGTGTTGCAGTATGCTGATGTTAATATCAGGGCTGAGTGGAGAACCTGGCCATACTTGAGAGTCCAGGTGGTTTTTACTGCAGAACCGACCAAACTGGACATAGATAAGACACTTGTAAATAGTCAGCAGAAACTGTACTTGCAAATGCAGAAAAGGTCATGTAGGACTGTCTTCTGTACATAGCTAAGATAGGAAAACATTTGTGCATAGGATAGGATAGTAAATAGTGATGCATCATGCATGGGCTGGAGCAGTCAAGTACAACCAGGCTGGATGGATATAAGAAATCAGCCGAAGAGAAGTTCAGGGAGTTCCTCCCAATTCGTCAGAATTCACTGTTGAAAGGACACTCGTGAATAAGTCTCATTGTCAATTGGAGAGCAAACTGACCCTTCCTATTCAAGAGATTTGATTGCCCACGTAAGCATTGCTGTATGCAAAATTCAATAAAGTAGGGTTTATTTTAAACACTCTGTCTGGGATTGCCTATGTGCCAATACTGATATGTATTGCATCATAATCCATCACAATGAAGTGAGGAGTTTTTGCTAAGATACTGAATGCTATACGGCTGTGGAAATGTTTACCCGTGATTGCATTGACCACTTGACTAACTGCATACCTAGCTTCAGTGGAAGAATTATCAATATTTGCTGAGTCCTCAGGGTCCCAATGGCTATTCTGAAACCAAATCACCTAATAGAATTTGCTGAACAAAAGTTACATTATTTCATTCTGAAAATCTTATTCCAGCATCCTTCAGGTTTTCTAGTGAGGAACGGGTTTGTTATTAGCAGCCAAAGCCCTCAGAGAATAGTGATTAGTCGTTGAATGCTAGCCCCCTTTAAACTGTGGGTGATGGATGGCTGGTGCAACTGTGACAAGGAGGCCTGTTTGTTACTGGAGTCATTCTGCAAACAAAGCCAAAAAGGCATTAGAAAGATGTTAAACAACAGCAGAAAGTGGAAAGTGGATGGTAGAACCAAGAGAATACAAATCCATAACAGGCCCATACATTTACAAAACTAACCAAAGAAGTTGAACTAAATTCTTTCATATGCTGTAATGCAGGCTTCATGGGTAACAAAATAGAGAATGATTGCTTATTCATAGACATTAATTTGATTGCTTATTCATAGACATTAATTTGATTGAGTTACTATTAATGACACCTGAGGGGGAGGTTTTTATTACTGGAGTAAAAATGATAATCAGGAAGTATCGAGTGAGGAAAATTGGAGAGGAAGTGTAAAATTGCCCTAAAAATGGCATATCCTGTTGCCAAATAACTGGTACCGCAGAGACAATCATGTTCAGTGCTTGCCAGTTTCTCAAAGTTGAAACTGTTATTAGCCATACGAACTGAATTTGGGCAGAAAAATAGGAATGATAAGTGGGAACTAGTTAATAATATTTCAATAAACATCTAAAAATCAATGATCTAATCCATGATCAAGATGCTGAGCATGAGAAGTGCTCGTGTTAAAGAAAATTGACATGTCTAGACAGCAAATGAAAGCAACCTTAATGTCTTGTTTCCTTGGCCAATGGACAGATATTAGCCATATTAAACCAATCTGTACTTAGTTCACTGCTTGCTTATGTAATTTAAGAAGTTAGAAATAGTTAGAAATAACTAGCGTCATGAGCACACTGCTAATACACTAGAACTCTTTAAGGGACAGCAGGGACTTAAAAGAATATAAATATAACCTTGGGTCACACTCCCTCAGTCCAGTCTTTCATGGGCTTACACAGCGTTACGTGCATGGACCCCTATGACCCCACTGAGTCTGTGTTCAAATGGATACTGGAGTCCTGTCTCTTACAGGGGGGAGAAGCAAGTGTTTAGGGACATGGTTTAGTGGTGGGATGGCAGTGTTAGGTTAACAGTTGGACTTGATGATCTTAAAGGTCTTTTCCAACATAAATGATTCTATGACTCTATGATTCTAAGTCAGAAGATTCTTCACCAGCAACTGGTGAAAACAAAGGAAAATATTCTCTATCTACAGATCTAAGTAATTTGCAAAGAGCCTTCCTGGGTCATTGATGTTGATTTTTCAGGAAGTTTTCAAAATCATTACAAACTTCCCTGAAATGAAAGAAAACAAGTTTGCAGCATTTAAATACACTAAAAGAGACCATTCTTGGTAGTTCTTGGCCTATCAGTCTGGCATCAGTCCTGGACAAAATAGTGCTAGACAGTACAGCTCTATAGAAATGTCTGTTACTATTGTTACAATTTAATTTAAAGCATTGATAATTTAACGGCAATGTAATTAAACTTTGATAAGACATTGCATTAATACTACACAACTTTCTCATTAGGAATAAAAATGACGCAAATCAAATTGTTATAGAATATATTGATGAAAAACAGCTGGATGTTGTGGCTCAAACCTGAACTGTAAACAGAAAGAAATGACTCCTGTCTGAAATCTTTCCTATTTCTTTGTCTCTTTCTAAAATTGGCTTAACAAGAATAGGTGTAGCACTGGTAAATTTAAAGTGATGCAAGTTTTGGAAATATGGCAGTTGCTGGAAGGGAGAAGACAGCTGATGTGGAATGACTTGAGCTGGTTTTGGTATACTGGAAAGGGCAAAGAAAACTGTCTTCTAGTATGAAATCCTTCTTGTGGATGCAATGACAGTAAGGATGGAGAATTCTCTTCTGGCAAGTGATGTTGGAAAAGTTCTAAATTCCTGTGGAGTTTCCAGGTGTGAAATGAGTGTAATGTTGTGACCAGAAGACTTTGGCTGTATACACAGGGAATTATCAAATATTTGGGGTGCAGAAGGTACCTCATCTGTACATTTGGTACATATGGTCAGTGATGGACTACGATGTAGGTCTGTAAATGACCCAGCCAAGTCCAGACCTGAAAGCCGCTTGGCTGACTCACTGCATTTGACTGTGCCACCACTTGTGCCAGGTCTCTACGCTGTCCCCCTCTGCGTGACATAGATGCACAATACAACAAATGATATACGAATAAAGAGTCTACACTATATGGCTGTTTAGTCAGGCAGGTATGAGAATAATAAAGTCAGGAGACTGGGAGTTGAAGGTGACAAATTCAGAGGTGAAATAAAACGTGAACAGGGAGGACGATTAACTTTTCCCTTAGCATGGCAAGTGTGGTTGTTGTCTGTCCACCTTCAGGGAATTAAAAAAATGAAAAATGGGTTTCCTCCTGATTGCATATGCTAGTCCAAGCATGAACATTTCAACAGAGCCCCATGGCTTACCTCATGCACGAAGCCAGTTGCAGACCACAGGAGTCCCTCCTGGCATCGTGATCTGGGTTAGCAACCTCACAAGTAAAAAACTTAAATAAAAAAAAAAATCATCGTACTGTTGTATTGACTCATACAACAACAGAGTTGGGATCCAACACACCTCTGTGAGTCTCCCAGTAAGCAAAGTAATCTGTAGCATATCAGAAAACAGTTCAAAATGCTTTGCATGTGAAAAAGAAAACTTCTGGCTCTTGATTAGCCCCAGAAATTTCATCGGTGGCAAATTATCAAAAGGCTAAAGGACAGCAAGAGAACTTGCATAATTTACATTCTTTGAATGGGTTCAGTTTAGAAGGTTAATATACAATACATGGAGACCCCACGGGCATAGTGTCCTGTCACAGAACATTATCAAATGCCAGATGTGACAGCCCGTGAGATGAAGGTCAAGAATTTATCATCCTTTCATTAAATAATCAAAATGGAAATCAAAGAACAATAAAAAGGGAGAAAATCAGCAGCTATAACAAGAAGATTAAAATTAGCTCTTTCAGAAGGATTACTGTTAAAGTCCTCTAGATTTTAACAGTAAATGGCAAGGTTGTGTGTTTTGTTGGGGTTGAAAACCCTGAGCTACTTTCTCCAGTGTGATGACCTTTCCATAATAATTTCCATAATTTTCCTTTGAGCAAATTGATAATAGGAAAATAAGGAGGAAGATAATCTCACCCAGATGTGCTCTGCCCATTCACTGTCTTGCTAGGTACTCAAGATTCTATTTTCAAATGAGAAAAAAGCCCTTCTTTTTCATTTGAAAACTCATGAGCTATTTAGCTTTAAATCACAGGAGATACATCAACTTAAATGATTGCAGGAGTTTGCATTGTGTGAATAATTATGTTTTGCCTATGAGAAAATGAAATTATTACTTGGTTTAATATGTGGCTTCTTAATTCATGGAGAGGTTTGCCTTTTTAAGCTTTATTGCAAACAATGAATTTTTCATTTACTTTTCCTTTTCCCCTTCCCCCCCATCCTTCTCTCCTTCCTTTTTATTATGTCATTAAGAGAGAGAGATATATTTTGTCTATTGACCAGATGCTGTGATACAAAGAAAAGAGGAGGTATCTTAATCTTTGAATTACATGGTGACCAAAATAAACACATGAATTTCATCTGCCTGCAGAGTTTCAACAATGCTTACAGATGAAATAAATGTTAAATCCCTTTCCTTACTGCGGAAGTCAGGAAGTGTCCATTTTCCGTATAAGCTGCCCTATATTTTTATATATATACTGATTATGGCATTAAATTAATTGCACAACTGTGTCTAAAATAAAGGTAGAGTCCTAGCAATTCTGGCAACAAATCCAGTCTCATAATAGTGTAATTATTTTATATATTCCTCTCTTGCTAGGCTTTGATTCTATTTAAAGGACAATAATATATTCCTCTTTTCTTCTGCACAGCAACAGAGGAAGTTGGGAGTAACAGAATGTTCTATTAACGGAACTAATGGAGCAGCTCTTTCTGCTAAACTTGTAAAACTCTTTGGAAACACCATGTGCTGCTTGTTCACTTTCAGTCTCTTTCCTAATCATTTTAGCAAGTCATGTAAAGTCCCTCCCTTCTTTAAGGATGTTTCCCTACATCACAGTCTTGAAGCCTCACTTGCTGCTAATTGCAGTGATTGCAAATATGTTGACACTAAAGCTTGGTGAGTGCTGAAAAGAAATCGGCAAATATTTGACTTAGTAAGCACATTTGCTTTGGCAGTGTTCACACCCCTTGGAGATTTTCTTTTCACTAGCAAGCTCTTAATGGCATGAATGGTTGCAAAGCAATGTATTTTGAATAAATACTGCAAATTTCCGGAAAGCAAATTTCAGAATCAATATGGTAAATATTATTGCCGTAAAACTGGTTCTTAAGCAGACTGTTGGACCTACTGAAGTTGGTGTGCTACCCTGCAGATGAAATAGCTTGTGAGTTTTCAGCAAAGCAGATGAGAGATCAGTGAAATTGCCAGTTTACACCAGCAAAAAGCTTGACTGCTAAGCCATATCCATAGAGCCATCTGGGCATCATTACTTGAGATGTGCACAGTTTGTCCTTGGGGAAATGGGGGATTTAAATGCCAAAATAAATGTACTGTGCTACAGTTTAAAATACACACAGAACTGTTTTACCATTCTCATCTATCTTTCCTTTTGGAAGCTGCAGAGCCCTGCAGTGATCAATTTATTAGCGAACCTTTGTGAAAAATAGTGCTCAAAAGATTCCTATTGCTTTGTGTCTTCCAAAACTCCTCCTATGTTTCCCTTGCAGGATTTTTGCTGTCAGCCCTACATACTTGAGAATATAACAGTAAGAAAACGTGCTAATCAGGTTGAAAGGGCAGAAAGATACAGGTGAGGAGATAACAGGAAAGAAAAGGAATAACCTTTATTTCTAAAGAACTTTTGTTTTAAATAGGAAAGGAAATAGACGGATTGCAATTTTTGACTGGTAAATTTCAGACGTGTACACACATACTATGAAAGGCTGGTAAATTAAGTTAGGATATTATAAAACTGTGAAGCCTACTTTTTAAACTGCCCTTCCACCCCTGGTCTCTATTATTTTAATTTTAAAACATCCTCAGGAATATTACCCATCAAGGCTAAGCAGGGGAACAAGGCTAAGCATGGGAAAAAAATGAATTTTCTTCCAATCCATCTTTAATATATATATATATTGCAATGTTCAGGGGAAAACAGAATACTAGTTTTCTGCAGCATTTCATCTTGCAGTGCTCTTTAGGCTCAATTTACTGAATCCTACTTCGATGAATTTACGTTAAAAAAAAAAATCAAGTTATAAAAATGTGCTGATACTTGACCTTACAGAAATTGTATTTCAAGCTTAAAGAAAGCAGTTTTCTCTTTTATATGGGTGCAAAATGTAAGATGTTGACAAAGCTCTAGAAAGAATTTACAGCAGAAAAAGGAGTTACATTCCTTTGGAAAATAAAATGGTTGCTACATAATTTTTCTTGAGATGTTTCCCTTTCCTTTGCCTCAGTCACTGCTGTTAAAAGCTTCTGTGAGTTGTTAGACAAAAATCTTAGATCTGTTTGTCAGTCTATACAGCTTTCCCCAAAGTATTATAATAAGAAACCAAATCACCTGCAATGTTTGCAAGCAATTTAGTGTTGCTGTGTATGTATTCAGTGTCTTACAAAATGCAGTTAATTGTTTTAATCGTTTATTTAGCAGTATCTGATTAAGCATGCAAACGTATCACCATAATTAAGCTAGTTCTGCTCTGAACTTGATACATATCGCTCAGATGCTGAGGTCTAATCACTGGTACTTGTAAGCACTAGTTGCACCTGGTGAAAGAAATGGATGAATATCTTATAGAAGCTTGAAGCTTGGGAGGGGCAGGTTTTACCAGACCTGTAGAAAACTATCACCCTGGCAGTAAATGGTGTGAACAATACCATGTACTTCCTTTACAGAGCTCTCAAACTAAGAGTGTTTCTTCTTTTTTTTTTCCTTTTTTTTCTTCTTTAAGTGATGTGCAAAATTTCAGTGAGAGACTTTGTCCTGAAGATCATACCTTTGAAGTATACAAGACAGGCAAAGTGTGGCAGAAGGGAAGAACTGTTATAACTAATTTACAGGAAACTGAAGCTCAAAGATGTTAACTTTTGCCAAGATCAGACAGGAGGCTGGAACAGTGAATCAAGGTACAGACCTTAAGGGCAAGATGTTCCTTCTGAATTTGTTTGCTTAAATATTGGAAAGAAAATGTTTGTGATCTCCAGATTTGACAGAGCAGGGATAGTTCTCCCTTTGCAAATCTCCATGGAAACTCATGATACGGGTTGAAATGGAGACTGCAAAGCAAAAGTAGTGCAGCTCTGGGCTGTTTAACTCTAGCAAAGAATTTTCTGTGTGGTAGCATCTCCTTAAAAGTGGATTAGGAACTGTGAATAAAAGAAGTGTCTTTGTCAAGGACTAAAGACAGAACTTTCATTTTTGGTGAAATGTTGTAGCAGCAAGGCACCTCTATTGTAGGGTTATAAGATTTTACAGGCCGAAAAGTAGGACAAATCGAGAAGAAAAATCACTGTCAGAGTAAACCAAATTTGCTTACTGCACCTATAGGGTAGAACTGTGATTGCATATGCATAATTTAGAATCATAGAATCAATGACAGAATGTTTGGTTGGAAAAGACCTTTAGGATCATCAAGTCCAACCGTACCTGTCCACTACTAAACCATGTCCCTAAGCACCTCATCTGCCTGTCTTTTAAATACCTCCAGGGATGGTTTTTCTTAATGTCCGATCTAAACCTCCCCTGGTGCAACTTCAGCCCATTTCTTCTCATCCTATCGCTTGTTACTTGGCAGAAGAGACCAACACCCACCTCGCTACAACCTCCTTTCAGGTAGCTGTAGAGAACGATAAGGTCTCAGCCTCCTTTTCTCCAGGCTGAACAGCCGCTCCTTGTCAGACTTGTGCTCCAGACCCTTCACCAGCTTCATTGCCCTTCTCTGGACATGTTCCAGCACCTCAATGTCCTTCTCATAGGGAGGGGTCCAAAACTGAACACAGTATTCCAGGTGCAGCCTCACCAGTGCCGAGTACAGGGGAAGAATGACTTCCCTGCTCCTGCTGGCCATGTCATTTCTGACTATTCTGTCACTATTTTCTATTGCTATTGGCCTTCTTGGCCGCCTGGACTCACTGCCAGCTCATATTCAGTTGGCTGTTGACCAGCACCCCCAGGTCTCTCTGTGCCAAGCAGCTCTCCAGCCACTCTTCCCCAAGCCAACATGGGGTTGTTGTGACCCAAGTGTGGGAAACGGCACTTGGCCTTGTTAAGCCTCATACCGTTGGCCTCAGCGCATCGATCCAGCCTGTCCAGATCCCTCTGCAGAGCCTTCCTACCCACACTACAACACTTCCACCCAGCTTAGCATCAGCTGCAAACTTGGTGAGGGTACACTCAATCACCTCGTCCAGGTCATTGATAAAGATGTTAAACAGAACTGGCCCCAACACTGGGCCCTGGGGAACACCACTTGTGACTGGCCTCCAACTGGATTTAACTCCATTCAACCACAACTCTTTGGGCCTGGCCATCCAGTCAGTTTTTCACCCAGCAAAGAGAACGCCTGTCTAGGCCATGAGCAGCCAGATTCTCCAGGAGAATGCTGTTGGAAAAGGTGTCAAAGGCTTTACTAAAGTCTAGGTAGACAACATCCACAGCCTTTCCCTCATCCATCATCCACTAAACAGGTCATCTTGTCATAGAAAGAGATCAGGTTACTCAAGCAGGATCTGCCTTTCATAAACCCATGTTGACTGGTCCTGGTTGCCTGGTTGTCCTGGATGTGCCATGTGATGGCACTCAAGAAGATCTGCTCCATGACCTTCACCAACACCGAAGTCAGACTGACAGGCCTATAGTTCTCCAGATCCTCCCTCCAGCCCTTCTTGTAAATGGTCATCACATTTGCCAACCAAATTAACTCGGTATTTTTCTGGATGCCCAGCAACCAGAAAAAGCAGAGGAAGTCTTGACTGATAGACTTTTCAAATGCGTACAGCGTTTGTCTATATGAATGAAGGTTTTGAGTTCTAGAGGTTGTCTGGCAAACTTTCAACTTTCTTCTGGAGTTCTGGGTCATAAAGGACACACTCAACCTATTCTGGGTGCAGTGCCACAGAGGAGAAAGTTTGTAGTTTTCTTATGTCTAAGATTTCAAGGTGGCATTAGGCATTGTGGTCCTTTTTATGCCAAAGTAAATACTTGAGAGATTGATGTTGCTTCCCTCTGCCCATACACATCTTAATTTAAATCATAATTTTTAGGTCCTAAGAAATATAGAATTGGGCCTTATCTGTTCTAAACTGTGTGGAAATTTAATTTGTTTTGAGTTAATGGTGTTGCTTCGTCAATTCTAGCAAAACTCAGACATATATATATAGTTTACATGTATAAACTACATTATTTATATTCATTGTGATGCTATTACCCTTATATTCTGACCATAAAATAATGGCTAATAAAGTTTTCCTTTAATTAGTAAGTTTTGATTTAATGTTTTGTAGCTCGTTTTTTGTTTATTTTCTTTAATAAATTTTGAGAAACAATGTTAAATGTAAATGCCAGTTTGCTTCCTGACATGCTCTTTTGTATTTTGTTGTGCCTAAGAGTGCTCAGAACAGCAGCTCTGAATTTCCCCTCAAAGATACAGTTGACTTTTGTGCAGTGGTCCTGATTCTGCAGTTAAGTCATAAAGTGTAAAGTGTTAAATATTCTTTCAGTTGAAACGTACACCTTCAAGTGTTGTTTTCTGAAGGAATGGGGTCTTTGTACATGCCAAATCAAAGGCACGCACAAAGTGATAATGAACATATAATAAATCTAGGAAGCTTAGAAATCACTCTCATTGCAGGGAACTACTTAAAAACATTTTAAGTCCTATATAAACTACCCTGAATTAATGAGACTTTCACTGAAGTAGAACTGACATCCTTGCTGATGCTAAATGGAATCATGATCATTAGTCTAATATATTGAATAAGAAATCTGCCTGTTATAGTTTAAGAATATGGGACAGGCAGGTCTCCTGATAATACATTCACAAGCAGAGGAGCTGGGTAACAGCTTTTTAGCTGACTGTCCCCACTGGGAGGGTGCCCTGTGTAGTGACGACATTCCGTCCAGGCACAGGCGCAGTGCCACTACACCCAGCTAGCACACCAGCTAAGACTTAAATGGGGCATCACTCCCTGCAGGCTTTGAGGCATGATCTACTGAGGGAGGCTCCTTTGAATTTTAAAGGAGTAGACGATAGTCTTACTTTCTTGTTTTAGGCACACTGACTGTGCAGTCAGGGCAAGGACCCTCCTACAGATTGCAGGAGCAAGTGAGAGCAGCAGCTAAATGCAAATGGTCTGAAATTCCTGTTTGGAAAAACTCTTTCTCCATCAGCTATATGGTAAGCCCAGGAAGAGCAGGCCCTAAGTTGGGCAGCTGAAGTGGGATGGTGAAATACCCTGCTGCCTCCCTTGGCTAAAGCTAGAATTTCCATCAAAAAATCCCAGGGAGAGAACAAAATCTTTCTAGCAACTTTCCTAGTTCAGGTGAACCCATAGGTTGTGTTACAGCAGGAAGGTACCAGGCTTCTGGCTCTGGACAAGAAACTGCTCCAAGCTGCAGCATTGCTGCCTCCCAGACTACGAGGCAGACAGAACCTGCAAGCCCCGCTGAGCCTGCCTGGCCCGGCCGTTGCAGGACTTGCAGTCTCCCACTCGGTCTGCTGTCAGTTCAGAAATCACTGGCTTATTCTGAGTTTGCCTTTGCACAGAACAGCTTGAGATTTGACCTCTTATACAGGAAAGGCTTACTTAAGAACTCAAGAAATGTGAAATTTTAAGGTGGAAACTGATTCTGCTTTCCTTGGGAATGATTTGGGGAACACAAAATTACTAAGTGAGAAATAAGGTCAGGGAAAAGAAGAATGTTGGCTCTTCTTAATGGCCAAACCTGCAGGCATTTGCCAGAAAAAGTGCGTTCCAGCCTGTACATAAACTTTTTCCTGTCTCCTCTCACTGGTCTTCCTATCTCTTGAGACCTGTTATTCCATGGTTATTCATTTCCAACAGAGAAGACTCCATCAGGAGCAGCAGCTTCTTTTACTCCATGGACTTCACAACCCCCTGTCTTTTTTTTGCCCATTTTCTTTACAGACGGGTTAGGGGTTTTTGTCTAGCATTGCAGCTGTTGATGTTTCTCTTTATGGGAAATTTGTATGGCTTTTTTTTTTTTTCTGTCTCATGTTGTTTTTGTGGTAACTTGCCCAGAGTGGGAGTTGGAACAAATTCATTTTCCTGAAATGTAGTTATGGGAGGGCTACACCAGAATATGAGAGAGAATATGAGAGGATCTCCATTACTGTGTTTATAGCTACCTGTCGCTATTGATCATTAACTAATCTTGCTAGAAGTATGGCTTCAATTTTCTTTTTTCAATGTGGATTAAACAGTGTTGCCAACACACATTTTTCTCTGTCAGACATTACAGTAAGTATGTGGCATGCAAAAGTTTGAAAGCCATCTCCTCAGATAGTTGTTTAAAAAGTACTTTTGAATGGCTCAGTTGGAGATTTCATGCTTACTGTCACTCAAAAATTAGAATTTAACACTTTTGTCTGACTTAAAAGGCTGCAAAAAGGCTATGAAATGGAGAAACGTATTCAGCTGTTTGAAAATAAACAAAAGAGTAAAGAGTGGTGGGGAAAGGGAGATGCTTGCTTTTGAAAAGACTTGAATTGCAGCTCCCATTTAGCATACAAGCTGTTGTTAAAAAGCCACCCCCACCACCCCCCACCCAGAAAAGACCCCCCCCTTGTCTCTACCTGGGTCAGGGTAGCATTGAAGGCAAGGTGGTTGGATATTTTCTGAGGTCAGCAGTACTGCAGGCTTTTCTACCAACCTGCGCTAAGCACCTACACGTACTGCAGGAAAACAGGTGAAAATCAACTCAGAAGAAACAGGCAAGTGCCTGGAGAGACTGAGATTTGGAAGTGGATCTTGAGCAGACTGTATAAAGTGTCTAAAAGCAAAGGTCAACATCTTAAAAACAGTGGGAGGAATAGTGTGTGTCCATGTTTTGCCAGGGATAGCTGCAGGACTTTCTGTACTCTCAATGTCTCTTCCAGTTTGGATCCATGGGACACTTATTTCTAACGTTTCTAAGGCCAGAGCCTAATGCTCAATGTAGGAAAAAGAGGCAGCAACGACCAGAGGTGGCAAAATGCTGGTGATCTTGTTGCTTGCCCAGACGCTGGCCACCAGCGCAGCGAGGCAGGCATCTGGCTGCCTCACCAGGGGAGGAGAGCTGGGCTGTGGGGGGGCGACCGGCTCGCAGGAGGTTGCCAGCTGGTGTCCCCTTCCTGCACGTCCCTTTGGCTGGCTGGGTCTCTGTCCCGATCTGCTTCTTTCCCCCTGTGCCTCCCCGTGCCGTGAGAGTAGTCCCCTGGCGTAAGGCAAGTTCCTCATCTGTCTTCAGCAGCTACACGGCCTTGACCTGACGCTGGCTGGGCACATCAGAAGCTACATGGTCCCCTTTGAACTAGCAGATATGCCAAAGAATTGCTGCAGGGAAATACTGTCTGAGTGTAATTTGTGGAAGTTCAGTGGCCTCCTTTGTAGGACTGTCCAGCACAACCCACAGAGGAACTGGAGGAAGTTATTGGGTCATGATTCATCACTGGGAGGGAGAGCTGAGCTCTGAAGTGCTGGGGTGTTTGCGGGCAGTTGTTTTGCATTGATTTATCAAGATTTTAGCAAGTCAGTTACTCTGGTTTTATGGTATTACGAAGCTGACACATAAAAATTCTGTAAGAAACATGGGAAGGAAAAGGTACTTCATCTGGGGGGAAGCAGTGTGGGTGGGACTTCATCTCCAAGAGCTATGGGAGCAAGAGGTTGCAGTGCTGACACCTCTTGCCATCAGATGCCTGGCCTGCAGCCTGCAGCAGGCTCCAGACAGTGCAGCTGACTCTGTTTCTATGGCGCCGCAGTTGAGGTGTGAAAATCACAGTAAGTCCTTGGCCCTTCCTCATTTTCCCCTTGCAGTTAGGGTTTTCTGTCACTGTTTTCTGTGGGATCACTGCCTTGCGGAGTTGTGAGGTTCTGCGGGGAGCAGCTTAAGGCATCAAGTATGTGTGCAGGAGGCATACCTGCCCTTCAGGGGTTCCTGGAGAAAGAGCTGCCCTGTTGGCTCTGCTCTCTCTGTAAATAAAGTAAAATGAAATCGGGAACTTTGGTGACACGTAAAAGAATTAATTCCCTTGTCTGAAGCAGAGGCGAATACTTTCTGCAAACCGGTAGCCTCCTGGTAGTGAAATGAGAATTATTTAGTAAATAATACTAAATGTTACTTCAGTAGTAACATTTCAAGAGGATGATGCATGTTCTCCGCTCAAAGTAGGGGCAGTTGGTTGGCTCCTGCATGTTCCCCAGCTGGTGTTTAGGTGTGATGTGTGTATGCAGCACCTGTGATCCAGCTGAGAGATGCCAGGTTCCAAACCAAACCCCCCAAACAGCTGGTAACTATCCTGAGTTTGAGAGGAATGCTTCCTTTAGGCCTTTCAGGTTTCTTTTGGTTTCTTTTAGTTTGGTGGGTGGTTTTTTTTAGGTTTGGTTGATTTTGCTGAACAGCAATAAAGGAACACTCCAACTGATTTTGGATAAACAAGAATTATTGTATAGGGTACAATGAAGTGTTAGCAATCTTTCAAGGCTATCTCAGTACAGGGCAGCATGTGTAAGAAAGGTGCAAGTCAAAGATTAGATATATAAAGGAAAATGAAACCTGTCCTCACAAAAGAAATAATGCTACAAGTGAAAGAAAATATGACAAGTTATGCAACTTGCCAGTGAAAAACTAAAGCTTGTAGAGACAAAACAAGTAACGTCAAACCATTGAAAGTTATAAATGCACAGGTTATATCAAAAGGAGAGGTCCACCTGTAAATTTGGAATAGGCAGTTTCTTTCATATTGCAGGAATGAATGAGGGAGGCAAGAGTGGCATGAGATCAAAGGGCACTTACAGGATGTACTGAACGAACGAGGGAGAGACAGGCAAGACAGAAAGCTGGATCAAAGGACACTAATGATAAAGAAGCTCTGCTTGCCATCTCCTATAAAGAATCACGGTGAGTCAGCAGAAGTTCAGAGAGTATTAAAAGAAAAAAATCTGAAAGGAGATCACATTAGAAGCAAGCTACGTGTATTTCCTGACCATCAGGGAATGAAATAATAATGGGAGGTGGGCGACATCCATGCACAAGTTTGTCAAGTGCAGGTGCCTTTAGCTTTCAAACTATGGATTAAAAAGCCTTTAAGGAAGTAGTCTGAAAGAAGCTAAAGCAGCCGGCGCATTCTGTGATGGTCTCATTATGGGGCTTGGTGGAGCCTTGTCTAGAGAGCTTTAAGTTCAGTTCTCTTCCTAGCTAATGCCCTGCTGTCAGTAAATAGCCGTGGTGCATGTATTTATTTTCTGTTCTTTTGCTTTCCTCTGAGGCAATGACAGAAATATCTTTACTCTGCTCTACTTGTGGAAAGTAAAGCCAATTCTGACAAGTGTATTGATTAGCTAAGGGATGTGCCGTTGAATGAGTAGTGAAAATAAGCTTCGAACCGTACTCTGGAAATGCACTTAATTAAGGATATCAAACACTTGATTAGAATAATTAGGAAATTGCTCAGTATAATATTTAGCACTTAAGTAGTATTTGTTATCCATCAGTCTCAGGGGACCTCATGCATAGTATGTGTAGTATCTGTATAGGACCCATACTGCTGTTTTTCAGGGGCCTGTTTGTGTCCAAGTCAGTGAGTGACATGCCACAAATCCAGCAGAAAGCTGGGAATATAACTCATGCCTGAGACTTGAAAGAGAGGAGGGAAATGAGCCATTTCAGACAATTCACAATAGTACATTATATGTAGTCTAGAAGGAGCATCGTTGTAGGCATTACTGACTACCTCTAGAATGGGGAAAGGGGAAAAAAAAGGTGACAATTCTTCCCTGAAACACAGATTCCAGCATCACTACACCTCTCTCCATCACAGGCCCTACTAGCAGTGTAGTAGATGGTCAGCGTGGTACAGTGGGAGGGAGGCAACTTCTCAGGAAATTCATTGCACTGTTCATTGAAATAAAATGTGTGTTTTCCATTGCCTTGGGAAATTGATGGGAGAGGCGCTCCTGCAACCAGCCTCCATACGTAGAAAACCGTGTACAGGGTTTTCTCTTTCCAGTATGTGTGTACCAGAAATTGGCATGGAGCAGTCAATAACAGCAAGATGAGGGACTTACATTGCAAGGTGCTGGGTCAGCTCCTCAACTGGTGTCAATCCATGTAGCTGAGGATCTTCTTGGCTCTGTTGTACTAAATTCCACTAAATCTTAAGAACTACTAAAATGAGTGAAGCTTACTCCTTGTCAAGCTTTTTGCTGAATAGGTGCAGTTAATCAATGAGTGCTTTCTTCAGAGTCCCATTCCTTTGTGCTGCCTTTTCCCTGTGTATGCCTCGAGGAATTTTTCTGATATGATGAATATAAGCACTGAACCTTATGCCTTCATTGCTTTCTGCTCAATTTATGGTAGCTGGCGTGCTTTTTGGTACTACCCCAGATTTTTTCTTGCTCTTTTTTTTCTTGTTGAATATAGTATGTAATGAAACCAGTTTGAACTAGACCTAGAAATACAGAACTTCCTTAGCAGTTATTCTGCTGTTTTACGTCTCAATTTCAATGCAATTGGGCTCCCTCCTTTTTACCCCTGATCAATGTTCTAGTGCTCTTACATCTCATTTTCCTTATCTGCTTAAATAAAGTAGTTCCCAGTTTCCTGCTTTTACTGTGTTTTTACCCTAGAAATTTCTGCAACTATTTTAGTGAACACTTTTCTGTTGAAGTACTTAGATTATATTCTATTTTACTACCTCTTTTTATGGTCCTGAGAGAAATTTCCTCTTCTCATGTGTTTTCTATGTCAAGCTTAAGATTGTATCTCTATCACCCACAGTTTTCTATAGTTAGGATTTTTGGTAAAAGCTTGATAGTGCCAGCATTGCCAGATTACACAGAACCATTTTTATGTAATGATTCAGATTTATAAAAGCACATGCCAAACTAAGAAAATTTTAGTCCTTTTAAAATTTAATTTATTTTTCTATTTCTATTGAGTGATGTCCTCCAGTTTGTTGATCAAGTTGCATGGTGATCCTTGAGAGATGGGGATCTGCCTAACACACCTTGTTTGTTTATGGTTCTACCTTTTTAAGTGAAATGAAACTCACTGAATTAAAAGTTTTAGTTTGGATGGAAATTTAAATTTAAGATCTTGAAATTTTAGCTCACTTTTGGCACTGTCAGACATGGAATTAATGAGAATCAAGACTTAAAGACTTGGGAATTTTTTAGTCACTGGAGATGTGACAAAAGATATACAATTTTATATATTTCATACAATATATACATTTAATATATAGTAATGCTATAACATATATAAAGCTTTTTGAAGATGAAAGGAAGGAATTATATCCCCTTTTACACGCAAGTCCATATGGTGCAGTCTCATATATTGCTATGCCAAAATGATTGCTTTCCAGAAATTATATTATGAACTTGCAGTAAAAGTAGTCCTTGCCAAGCCATGGGTGGTGGCATTAGAATAAGATAAATGCACTTCAGTAGAAAAAGTGAAACAACTCCAGCTGTGTATGAATAATTGCAATTAAATTTATAATGTACCCTAAACCCATGGCAGTTTTAAAGTTCTGCTGATGTAAAGGGTGTTTGTAATTCATCTGCAGTCTCCTGTGTGTCCATCAGCGCTGGTCAGCAGACTTGGGTTTTGCATGTTTCTGGCTTGCTACTCAAGCTCTCATGGTGCTACATGTCTATGCATCCTGGTCAGAAACAGCTGAAGGTTGGGCGGCATGTTCCATGTCATAGAGCACAAATAGAGGAAAGGATATTTAAACTTTTCATGTTCAGATCATCAGACAATATACACCTTCCTTCCTAAAAATCCTAGCCTTTCTGATGCTTTCATTTATTGTGTGACCTTGCCTCTGTCATCCTAGAGCACTGAAAGTAACGTGACCATTTGGATCCCATGACTTATTCTGACATGGTCAATTTAGTACTCCCCAAACTGGTGGTTCTTCACCTATGTTGTTTTGGATTATGGGCTTCAGACCTTCTGCCTTAGATGACAAGGAAGAGGGCATATTTGCCAAAAGTTCTGCCTCTTGCTACGTGGAGAGAAATGGAATGAAAGAATCTGGAGGAAGAGGCTTGTGATACCCCCATATTCTTTAAAGCAGTAGTTACTGAGACAGACTGAGACTGATTTACGAAGAACACTACAGAGTTTGTTCTCAGGAGCAGAAAGGGGAAAGGCTCTTGGCATATTGTTTAAAAAGATCTGTGTTCAGGTTCATCAGGATTTTAACTGTGATATTGTAAGAACTGTGTGAAATCTATGCATAAAACCAGCATCACACCATTGAGTCCTGAATCCTGTTTCTTGACCCTTCTGAGCATTACAGACAGCTTTTGGAGCTTCTGACTCAAAGAACATAAACCAAATTCCCTTCCCTTCCATCTCTAGCTGGGAAAAACGTTAGTCCTAATGGTGAGAAGGGCTCTGAGGTAGGGCATCAAGGTTTTCATTTGGAGCATAAGAACGCATATATTTCTACTTTACATAGACATGCCTGAAGGCTATTCCCTGAAAGAGATTGATATGTCCAGTAAAATCATTGATGAGGCATTCATTTCCATTTCTGCTGATGAGAACCATCTGTGGAATAAAAATCAGTCAAAACTCCTCTGTTTTAACAGACAAATATTTATTGCTACTGTGAAATGAATAGAACATGACACATGATCTAGTGAAATCAGAAAAAATACATTTTGGCCAGGTTCTGTGCTTGAAGGCAGAAAACAATTGGAGATAAGGCAGTTGACATTGCCTGAGGATCTGGTCTTTGGATGAGGAAGAATAAAGAAAAAAAATGTACATGCTACAGCTAAACTAGCGTTTATTAAAGTGAGTGCAAAGGGGAAGCAACAGTGCTAGAACTACAAAAGAGATTTAAATAGGGGATTGAAATTGAACTGTACGGACTTATTGGTAGTACATTATCAGCCCAAGGTACTTCTTCATCATGGCCTAGCTAGTTAAAATAAAGAGCATTAAGAGATTGAGGAAGGCATTTTGAGCAGTGACCAATGAAAAATAAGGCTACTGTAGCGTTCCCTAAAGAAACAATGGCTTTCAAGATAGAAAGAAATGAATTGGCATGGAAGAAAGTCTACCCCAAAGCCTGTTAAGATGCAGTCAAAACCAAACCAAAACAAATCCTGAGAAAAAGTTATAATAAGCCACACATTTTGATGACATGCAAGATACATTCTCACTCTGTTTCTCAACTTTCTCTTCATTACTACCGCAGATTAAAGATGGAGTGGACTTAACAAAACATGGCCTTCAGCTGAATTGCTCCTCATTTCCTGCATCTTTACAAGGTCTGTTTTCATTTTGTCCTCTGAAATTGTAAGTTCTTGTTTACTGGTGCATCCACACCTGAAATCCATCCTGCTTTTGGTAGCAAACTTCAAACGTTGTTGGTTGGAAGCAACATCTGATAAATAGAAGCCATACTATCAGCATGAAAACAGTATAAAATGTATAAAGGTCAGAATAGCAACACCCCCCTCCCACCACTGCCATCTTGCCACCTCTTTTTTGGCAGTTCCTAATGGCTGAGGATTCACAGTCCCAGCTCTGAACTTTATTTTTTTATGAAACTTTGGAATTAGAGATATTTTCTAAGTACTGGGAGACCTTTACTTGTGTGAGAGACCAGCAGTCTTATTACTGCATTACAGATAGCTGCTTCACTCCCTCTCATACATTCCCATTTTTCTCAGTGGCACCACTGCTTGTACCACAAGGAGCTGGTGTTGAAATCCTCATCAGTTTTAAAAATGGTCAGGATTAATTGTGAACATATTTCCCCTGAAAAGACAAAAATCTTACCCTGAGTGTTCAAGGAGAACTGGGAGCACTGGAGAAGAAGTCTCAAATCCGTTCTCAGTGCTTTGTCGTGAAACACCATAGACACAAAACAATCTCTATAAGGAATGCCTGGGATAAGTATAATTTGTCTTTTATGCACGCAACTTTACCAGTGTAAGCTGATATGTTAAGTAATGGATTTGGTTAATTTGACTGTCAAAATGCTAAATGACATCACATTTATAATCCTATAATTAAATTGTAATCAAGAAGGGTTTGAATCAACTAGCTAGCTGCCAATACACAGCAGAGGCTTGAGAGTTAAGAGCCTGTATGAGAACTATAATTGCAGTGCATACATTACTTCTCCTTCATGCAGTCTGTTTGCGTAGCTTGATTATCAACTGTTTCAAACTGACTGGTTGTGACTCTAACACCACTGCGTCATGACACCATGCCATATCCAACTCCTGGATAGGGGGGCAGTAATTTTTTTTTTTAAAAGATGATGGGAGTTGCCCTGCAATCAGATGGAAGTGATTAAAATAAAGCAAAACAGAGTAAATGTAGTAAAATTAAAGAAAAGTACGTTAAGAGCTTAAGAAAGATAAAAATGTGAAAAAGGTAAGGATGAGAAGCTCGTTGGAAGTCTCATGGAATGTTTTCTAATGATGGCAATATCTCTTACTGATAAGCACTGTGAGATAATTCTGCATTGTTGTATGTATATAATATTATTAACATAACAGAAATAGATATAAGCAGTAATTACGCAGCAATATTCTTGTATAATAATAATCCTTGATATTAGGTGTGTTTATTCATCTAGATCTTTGCTTTCATGAGTTTCTGTGACAATAATACTAAGTACACCTTCCTTTGTAGGAAAAGGGGCCTATAAATCTGCCAAAACCAATACAACAGGAATGTTCTCCACAACCCGTTTTTTTTTTTTTACATGGTCTTCTTTACTACCCTTTTCAGGTAGATCTGTTAAAAAATTTGTCCTAACATTTTTAATGGTTTGATTCTGCTACAGATTTTTTTAAACAGTTATAAGAAATTTAGTTCCACTTGCCCTGTTCTTGAAGGCAAAATTTATGTTAAGTGTGTTTGAAAAGCCTTCAGATGAACTTGAAAAACTTGTGCTGAAGTATTGAAAAGAAGCAAATATTCCCCACATGACCATTGCAGAAGGGGCAAGTAAGAAATACATACCCAAGGTATAAATTTGTGCCTTTTGGGACAATTTTTTCATTTCCTATTATGTTTTATTTCCTCCTTTTTACTTTACCGCCACATTTTTATTTAGATGACAAACAGATAGTGGAAAAAAGGTGTATGTGAGTTTTTTTAGAAACAACCAAGGTCAATAAAATATTTAAAATTTAGGAAAAAAAAAAAAACAACCACAGGTGGGTTGAAATTGGAAAAATGTTGACACCCTAGCTAGCTGCTTGTAAAAACTCAGCTGCAATGTTCTTTTGTATTTGTAAGAGCTAATAAACCATGTGATTCCCAGGGCAGAAATAATAAATGGGTTTATTGCAGTAGAAGCCTAAAAGATTAATAATTTAGAGCTCTAGCAACTGAGCACAGGGATGTCCATTTAAAGTATCAAATTTTCCACCTTTTTCTTCAAAGGGCTGCTTCTGCAGAACCTAACCTCTTCTTAGCAATGAACAGGCATGCACCCTTTTTGAATCACTGGGCAGGAGGTTTTGGTTTTAGTCTTAAAGTGAATGCTTTAAGAGTACTTAATCTACTTCATCTTTCCACACTGAATGAAGAATACAACTCTACTGCCCGGTAAAACCTTAAAGTCAAAAAGTAAACTTCAGGATATGGATTTTTAACTTGAGTTTATCAAGAATTCCAGTAGTTGAATATACTTTACATAATTTATAAGTTAAATACTTGATAATTTGGGCAATACTTGGGAAAAATCTCTGTCAGCAGAGGTTAGAAAAACCTGATTAAATACAGCTAGTTCAAATGTCAGTGTGAAGAGCCCAAGACACTTTCTGAGAAGGGAGTACAACAGGTAGTTAGGAAATGTGCCTTTTAAACCTGAGGTATAGTTGAGGCATGACTGGATGAGGTCTCGACTGGCACTGATCAGTGCCTGTTTCCTGAGAGTTAGTCCATAAAAACTAGTGACAGCATTGACTGGATCATTCTGAACCCATGAACTCAGATATGTCTGAATTACAACTCTTTGAGACTCCTCTGATGGAAAATGTAAGAATCCTGGATATATTCCAATAAAACCTGGCTTTTTGGAGAACAAAAAGCCTTTTGGGCAACTTTCAGGAGCTCACTGGAGAAGAAGGGCTGGGCACATCAACCTCAGAGCTCTGGCTCTTACTTACATGAGGAGATAAAATGAAATTATAACTCACTGATGGCATAAGTGAAGGCAGCTGAACAGTCCCTGTGCTGGCTGGGTAGTATGAAAAGGAAAGGGTGTTTCAGAAACACAGCAGTAAGAGAATTTTGGGTTAACAGGCCCAAGTGTTTCCAATCAGAAACACATCCAAAGAGGAATACCTGTATATTAGTTCTTTGGTGCAGTATTTAACTCCCTAGGTCCTCCTGGGGAGACTCTTCAAGAAAAGAAGCATAAAATATGAAGGAAATAATGATAATAAACCTGTAAGTGTATGTGCCACCAGTGGAATGAATTTCCCATTCACGGGTTAAAAAGTGGCCTGTCCTTTCATGTTGTAAAGATATTTCTTCTTTCTTCTTTTTGCATGAATCCTTTTTGCTGTTTTCTTGTCATCTTTATTTACAAGAAGTGTTTTTAACTCTGCCATCATCCTAACAGAAATAACACAATACGTTAATCTATTGTTAAATTAAAAAATAAATATATTTCAGTAAAAGAGGTTTGAAATATTTGGAAATATTAGTGAGGTTACCAAGAAATGGAAAGAGAGCAGTGGGCTTGCTCCTCAGTTGCAGGATTTATTGTGTTTTTGTCAATAGACCAGTGAACTTAAGAACTGCTTTTTGGAGAACTTGGACTGATTTAAGATAATAGACAGGCTGGGGCTTTAAAGGAATAGGGTCTACTAGGGCACACCCAGGTCACAGATTTGGGAAGTGATTTTGCAAACCGAATTGCATTTTTCAAATTTGTGGAGCCGGATGATATCAAAGACTACTGATATCCACCAGACCACCTCCACCTGGGAGCCCAGTGCGAATGGAATCTTTTAGGTCCCAGATTTTATCTTAGAGCAGCACAGATACCCTAACTAAATCTGCACAAGTTTGCCTGGGTACCAGAAGCAATGTAGCTGCAGCAGTGAGAAGCATCTCTTCTGCATGGTTTCCAAGATGGTGGCTGGGTTACAGCTGATTCTGTTTATTATAGTATTCTTAATATAATATTGCAGTTTGTAAGGTAAGTTACTCCTAGGGAAATCAAGCAGAACTGTTTGCATTCGTACCATTATTTGAATATGAAGTTCCAGACTATTATTCTGCTTCCTCAGAAGTTTTTCAGTATTGCATCTTTATAGTAAGGAAAATAAAATTGCCAAAGCATTAAAAAAAAAATCCAAAACCAAACCACCCCAAAACTAATCAGCCAGAGTTCAATTTAAAGGCCACTTATTAAGTATTTAAGGAGCAAAAGCAAACAGGAGTATGTAGGAAATTTCAAGAGACCTGCATGCTAAGCTGGTAGGAAATTTCATTGCTAAAACTCTACTCTTTTGGAGAAAAACAGGAATGTATGCCTTATTTTCTGATTACTTGGATGCAACCCTAACTCTGGAGTATCTGTGAATTGTTACTAACCTCTGTACATGTCTACTATGTCTGTCTGCAGAAAGAGAGGTTTGTATGCCCAGCCATTTGTTGTTACACAGTAAGGAAAGGGTGCTGATCATCTCTGTACAGTTCGTAGTACCTGGGATGCTTGTAATTATACTATAAACACACACAAAGATATAAAATAAGCTGTCTGATGTTCTGCCTTTTCACTGTAAGAAGGAACATGAAATGACCTTCTGGTAATTAAAGGAGTGACAAGTGCTCTTACAACTCCATTATGTGCCCAGTGTATCACGTATACTTTGTGGTTGCATATGTTTTGGAATTGGATGAAAATAGTGCAAAGGAAGATGAAAAGGTACTATGTTTTAATTCAAATGAGAGGAGATAATAAAAGGGAAGAGAAAAGCCTGACATTTTATAGCTGCCTGGTTTTGGAGTGTATGATTGCTCATTATTCTTAACACTGAATCATCTCATCACTGAATGACCTATCTCAGGTCAGAGCAAAACATACACACATTACAGTATCTAACATTGGTTTTGTCCTTGTAGTGTATAATTTACAAGTTAGAAATATAATTTCAGTGAAAACTGAACAAGTCCTCTTTTGCTTTTGGGATACAGGTTAAATAATCTGCATGGCACCTATAAGAATGGCTGATTCAGTGAAAAGGTTCACCCTGACCTGAGTAACTCCTGGGGAGAGTTGTCTTCTAATTAACACTATGCCTGTCTTCAATTATGTTGTCTGTAAGTGGATGGTTTTGGCTTGCCATATTCTTCTGTCGGGCTATTTGTTGTAAATACAGATCTTCCTCTTTTTGACAAGGGGCTAGTAATTATTCAGGGCTTTATGAAATTCAGTTCTTTTTACTATAACATATATAAAGCTGATTTCATGATAGCTATTGATTGCAATAAACATTTAAATATTTTTACAGCAGCTATGTCAATAGTGTATTAATTGAGAATGCATTTACTAGAACATAGTCATTTGTTGTTCTGCAGATGACTCCACTCATTGAAGCCCTAGAATATACTGATTTTGCCATTTTTCTCTCCAGACCAGTCAGAATGAGGTTCTCAAGATAAAAGGAAACTTTAATAAGGGAGTTTTAACAAGATGCTGCTGTTGGAAGCTAAGAAGGTTTAGCGGAATTGTATTTGAGCTAAGTTACAGAAATGGACTGAGGGGCAATTAGATCATTTCACAGATAAGAGACTTTGTTGTTTCTTCTCCAAGGAAAATAAGTACATCCCAGAGCATGGAACTAGACTGGGAGTTCCCTTGAATTCCTGATTGTATTGTCTGGGATGACAAACTCAAGGCAGAATGAAGATTTGAGCTCTTCCCCATGTATCCCATGGCAGTGCTGCCATTGCCAGAATGCTTTAAGAGTCTGCGAATTGCTCCGTCACCCTCCTGTTTTGCAGAGTGGCTGGAAAGGGCTCAGTTTGTCCTCACAAGACCCTCCAACGTGACAGAAGACCCTCTGACGTGACAGAGGCCCTGGACGTTTTGCAGAACAGAGATGCTGTTCTTTTCTCAGCCTTGGTGACACAATTCTGGTGTGCTGTTTAGCGTTTTGTGTTGACTGCAGCATGACTGGGGGCAAAGCATCAATGGAGAGGCTGGGATGGAGTGGTGGGAAGTGATTTAAGCACAACAGAGTGGAGGAGCTGGAATGCTGCATGTGCTGCCTGCTGTTGCTGGCAGCACAACAGTGGAATGCTGAGGTAGAATGGAAGGGAATGAAGACAGAGGAAATTAGAGCATCTAAGTAGGGATTAAACAGTTTTTGTTAATGAAACAGCTGTAACACCTTAGGTAAGTCTTGTGTTTTCTTTGGTTGTCACTGATGCCTGTTGTCCTCACTTATCTTTAGTGCATGACAGTAGCATGCTTTTATTTCTATATTTTTCTTTCCATCTTTCATTTTACATTATAACAATTAAGTTGTTATAGTATAATTAATGAAAGAATAGTACATATTGCCAAGAATTCCTTTCTTCTTGACTGTTGCTGCTTCCCTGCAATGTGGGCCCATCTGTCCTGTACTTTCACCCACTCAAATTGCTGGTGGATCTATTGTTAAAGCCACTGCACGTGCTGTAGGTCCAGGGGGGTTTTAAGTCTGTTTCCATATACCCAGGCAGGTGTTCCTGCCACCCAAAGAGTTTTGATGGCCCTGGGGATGGTGGAAATTTGTTTAATACTACTTGTGTCACACTTACCTTGGGTGAAACCCCTCACATTTTATCTTTGCATACAATTTTTGCATGTGTTTTTTGAGGCCTTAGGGCATCAGAATTACACGTTTTGATGGATTAGTTTATAGGACAACTTTCTGCAGTTTCTTTTCTCACTCTTTACTCTTTTGCCTGTTATAGGCTCTTCTCCTGACACCTTCTCTGTTCTTGCAGTCATAGATTTAGATGTCACATTCCCTTCTTTTGAACTCCACAGAGAGAAGGAGAAATGACTTTCAGAAGACAAGCCAGCTGACAAGGAGTGTGATTTTAAAACAGTCTCACAGACAAAACTGTTGGAAAGAAAAGTGCCTTTGGGGAGTGCAGAGGGAGTGATGACCGATCTTTGTGGTAATCTAGCACAGTTTGTAGCAGTTCCTGATTAGAGTAGGCAAAACCTGACTGGTTCTTACGACCCATATGCTACCACTGCCAGGGGAATACTCCGCTATTAACTGTTTTGTACATAGATCAACTGAACTGCAACTCAGCTTTTTTCTCTAAAGTAATGCCAGTAATGACAAGTAATGACAGGCAGTGCAGGAGAACCAAAATCTGATGCTTGTTCAGTTTGCCTGAATCTGTGGCCTGTTGTTCTTCATATGGTATGGATGCTCTTTCCTTCTGCTCTGCACATCTACATTTGCAAATGGGCAGCTTCTCCCTTCAGGGACATGCAGAGAAGGGCTGGCAAGTTTCCTCTGTCTCTTCTGGTCACCCAGCAAGGCCTCTGTTCTTCTGAACCCCCTTGCAGTCTGACAGGAAGAAAAAGGAGGCAACCTCTTTTCTCTCAGAGAGAACAAAAGTCATGCTGTGTTTCAGTCACCTTGTTTCCCTCCCCCCACCCTGAGATTATACAGAATACTTTCCACAAACATTTCATGTTTTGGGGTTTTAGGATCAATGAGCCTTTGGCGATTTCTAGTAAAGATTGAAGATGACCAGACTCACGAATTCTCCGTGAAATAGAGGTAGATGTGACTGGCTGTGATTTGGAAGAGATTGTTGGGATTCAGAGAAGACCCAGCAACATGAACAGACAAGAGGAATACGAAAAGGTTTTTTTGTTTGTTTTTGGTAGAAGGGAGGTTATAGAAAGGGCTCATGATACAATTGCAGATGCATTCATACAGAAGTTACATGAGTCTGCTGACTGACAGTCCCCCAAATTCCATTAAGTTGCCAGGAAATTAATGATTTTACTGGATTTGCACGTGGATTTAGTCAGATGCTTTGGGAAAGGGGTACTTAGCATTGGAGTGCAAACCAGAAAAAGGTGTGGTGATGCCTCTGCTTTTCTGAGTGGCAAAGCCAAGGATGTACTGCCTGTATACTAGCACAGATTGTGAGATGAACTTCTTGACACAAAGTTTGCATACAGATAACACTCTATACAGATAACACTTCTGGTCATGGAATTAGGACCCGAATTTGAAAGTTTCTGGCTCAATCTACTGTGCAACTGTCCTTTCCTGAAGTGAAATCCTTGCTTGGTCCTTTTCCTCCTGCTAGGATTCAAGGTAGTGGCTTTCATTTCTCTGGTGGCATTTAAGGGAAGAATTGAACTACCAATTTAAAAATATTTGAATTAATTTTTCTTCCTTTTGCTTCCTTGCTACAATATTTGGCTTGTATGGTAGGTGGAAAAGATGATATTTTCTGGCTGTTTAGGCATGGCCGCAGACATCTGGTTCCTCAGAAGTATGCATAGTATGGGTGCATTTTCCTGTTTCGAATCTTTCAACTCTTATTGTTTCCTCCCTCTCTTCAGCCTCTCTCAGCTTCTTTCTTCTATTACCTCTTTATTTGTGCAGGGCCTTTCTAATCACAACACTTTCTGTTTTCCACCCTTTGTTTCATCCCTTCTCACCTTCTGTCATTTCTTTCTTGGTTCAGGAAGTACCTGCTCCACCTGTCTTTCACAACTATTGCCTGTACCCTTAGCTACTGATTTTCCACAATGTTTTTCACCGCACTGATGAACTGGTTTTATTTTTGATCCCAAAATGTTTTTTCATGTTCTTCCAGTGAGGTTTTAAAACTTATATATTACTGTGTACTTTTACCTTCTCCTAACTTATCAGGCCATAGTCTTCAGCCACCAAAATTTCCCTGTGCGAGACAAAATTTCCAAGCTGAGCAAATTAATTTTTTTTAAAGTTGTGTTAATTTCATGTTATGAAAGAAAAGCATAAACTTAGAGAGTTTATAGAAAAATGTTTTTCATTCAGAAACTATAATATGCAAGCAGGATTATGTATTTGCATGCCGTATTTTGTGTCTTCCTTCTGCCTTTGTTTGGATCTTGGAAGGCTCAAATGCATTTGCTTTCTGGAGGGAAATTTCACACCATAGCACCCATTAGTACTGAGATGGCTATCTTAAGCTGTATCAGGACTAGGAATCTGGAAACTGTTTCCCCTGTTAAAGGTAAGTGTACAGAATGTAACCCTGTCATTTGCACAACCTCACTTGTTCACTGATCATTTTCTTACTAAAATTCTCCCGACTTCTTCTCCTGTAGGGCAATATGAAAAGGACAGAGTGATCATACCAGTTGGTGCCTGTCTGTGAGCAATTTTGAGGTTTGAGATAGATGAAGTAGGAGCACAGGATTGGAGAGGTCGCCTGTATTCCCCAGCTACCTGAATTGGTGCTTTTCTATCCCAAGTCTTGAATTGGAGAACCCTTTATAGAAATGGATCAAATGGTGTTATAAAGACCGTAAGGTTTTGCTGCCATTTCTCCTACAGATGGGTTTTATCCAGAGCTATGCTGTACTGACAAGTGCTTTCCAGCCATGGCCAGCCTGGAATTATTTGCTTTTGTCCTTTAGCTCACATTGCCCGTTTTCCTCCTCGGTGCTTATCTCTTCCTTTTTCTCGGTCTGTGGTTAGCAATCTTACTCCCTCTCAGCCAGGCTTTTTTAGTCTGCCCTCGTAATAGGCTTTCCATTCCCCTGTGCTCCTGGTAATTCTCTTCTCTGCCTGCTGAAGCTTCTCCAATCCCAGTTCAGCTAGAGCTGCAGGTCCCCAGCATGCCCAAAACCCAAGCTTGACTGTAGGTTAGCTCAGTTCATTTTTTAAAAGGTGATGCTTGTAATCACAGAATTTGCGTGGTATTAGCATGGATGTTAGAGAGGGATAATGCTAGTGCTGCCACAGAGACCCAGCACCATCCTGTCCTTGCTTTCCATTCCCTAGGCATGTGCCTAGTGCTATTGTCATGAAGGTGGCCATTCTTTTATGTATTCCTTCATGCAAGCAGCTGTTAAAATAACACCAGCAGGCATTATAAAATAATAATGAATAATAATGATCCCAGGAGTAGCCTGCCCCTCCATTTGCTCAGCTGGAGGGTAGAATAAATTGTAGTACATTCTAGTTAGGAGTTTAAAGTCAGTGAGGGATGTGAGACAGCCCCACTCTATGCAGATGCTTCACACATGGATGTCTGCAAAGCTGTGTCTCTGCTGACTCGCTTGTTTAACAGGTGACTTGCCTGCCGAGAGCACTCCCTGTTAACCTGGTTTTGTGCTCCATTATCAAGGTGAGGGAGGAAAACAAGCACGCACTCTCGTTTCTATGATCCATGCTGCTAATGGATGCCTCATGGAAAATATTTTAATAGAAAGAAATGGGCATAATCAGAGAAACTCTCATGGACACCTCTCGGGGTGGTTACTGGCCTTACTCATCATTATCCCAGGACATCTGCAAGGAGAAAGAGCTGTTACAAATTATGTGTTGAGGCAGCAACTTCACAAGAAACGAAAATGTTTGAGAATCAAGATGAAGGAGTGTGCAAAGCCATTTCCCCAAGTTTCTTCCACCAAAACAGTCTGTTTTATGTATTGTCCACTGATGAGGACTGTGTGCAGCATTTTTCTCTAGTACTGAGTATGTAAAAGGCGTTGTGAGACCGTACGGTGTTACTTGGATCAGACAAATATCGTATGCATTCATTCTGTGCTGCCAGTGGTAGCAAGACAGACAGACCCCACCCATATATCAGCTGGCTATGTATTTTGTTTTGGTTTTGGCTTTTAGGATCATGCATATTACTCCCATTGGCAGCATAGCAAAGCTACTTCCAAATTAAAAAGAATTTCACATGTTCCTGAAGGAAATATCAAGAAGTAACATCTCTGATAATCTAATAAATGGCTTTTTCCCTGCTGATGCTCCTCATTTCTCATATGGTCGAAGTATGAAAGAAGAGCATTTTTCTTATTTTAGGAAATTGCCAATTATTGTGGGATCATAGAAAAGAGGTGTGGAAGAGACTAGTGAAATCTAATGAGGAATGAAAAACATGCCTCAACCTGGCAGCATCATGCACAAGGCCAATAACAAATCATAGGAGCACTTCAGTTAGCTTGTGCATGCCAGTGAAATGTAGTTATTGTTTTTTCTATCATTTATTTCACAGTTTTGCCTATCTCCTCAGCTGTAATTATCATTCCATCGGGGTTCTGTCTAAGAAAGCAGAACCATCTGGGGAAATCAGCATTGCTTCACTCAGTCTCAGCTAGAATTAAAATGATCTGCTGTGAAGATGGAGAAGGAGAAAAAAAACCCAAAATACCTTGTCATGGGAATTAACCAGGGCTGTTGACCAGCATCTACAGTTCAGTATGAGAAAGAAATTTTATTTAATTACGTCCTGGAATGTACATTAGCTTACAAAAAAAGGAAGGAGAAAGTTTGCTCCTGTTTTTCTATAGCAGATATGCTGTCTTGAAATTGTGGTGCATGTGTGTTTTAATGAAAGCCAATGAATCGTTCCTGCTTATAAAGATGACAGGATGAGGCCAGCATGTGTTAAAATCAGTGAAATATATTAATTCTCATTCTTAAAATATGACCTCATATTCCCAGGACTGCAGAAATGGAGGATATGCAGTAAATTAGTCCAACAGCCTTTTACCTCTAGGTCTGAACCCTGCTTAGATCACCGGTTGAAATGAATCTCTGTCTTCATCTGAAGCAAGTCTCCTCTGAATATTTATTGACATCACAGAACTGCTTTGGCATCTGGCACAATTTGACATGATTAATTGTCTCTGTGCAAAAAGAGCAGGAAAACAGTTAGAACAGGGTGGTGTTGTAGCGCCTGGGAGTCTGCACGGTGACTGCTAAGCCCATGCTGTTGCTGTCAGGCCTACACTTTCCGAAACACACAGGGAGTTAATATTAACAAAAAAAGTTTGTGTGTATGTGGGTGAGGGAGAAGGATAATCCACGAGCACGTTAGCAAGATGCTCTGTCATTAAAAACGACCATCGATCAAACATGATTCAGCACCGATGTCTTAAGTGATGCTTGCTGCTTATTTGAATTTGTCTCATAAAATTATCAGTGCAAAGAACACAGTGGCTAAATTACCAAATAATATGAGAATTAAAGTTGCATGAGGAAATAGTGTTAAATGAATAATTCTCTGAGCGCTGGAGCAAACAAAGCCTGATGCTTTAGGAACTTGTATCCAGTGTTTTGACAGGATAGGATTTATTGAAGTGTGAGGTTTTCCTGTTAGGATGCTTCTGTCATTTCTCTGCCATGGAGATCCTGCAGTACCTGGTAATGACTTATCTTGTAGTCTGTCCCTTGGCGAGGACTACACAGTGTCTCTCCTCTATCCAGCCTCAGTCATCAAACATCTGGCAGTGTATTACTGACTCTACCTGCGCAGCTGGGATAAGCTGGAATCAGAGCCCTTACTCAGTCCTGCATTTTTTTGATAATCTGCATTGCCCACGTGATTTTCGCTCTGGCTGCAGTGAGTCTGCAGTGAGGCAGACGAGTAAAGACCTGGGTGGGAGAAAAGCCCAAGCTCTCAGTCATAAAGGCAGTGCAGGTGCAACTTGCCCAGACCATTTAGCTCCAAGAACTTGAGCGCAGCCTTTCCGTTAAATTTAGGTGAACCCGCTCAAAAGACGGGGACTGATAGATTTTGTCGCTGCATAAGCCCTGCTTTCCAAAAAAAGGAGGTCAGCCATTGTGCAGGAGCTGGGAGGAGCTCATATATTCCTGCTTTTACCCTTTTTCATTAATTGGGGAATAGCAAATTATGACATCTGTCAGTTTCTGGAAAACAAATATATGGCTCAGTCTCATTAAAGCCTCCATCACGGCTGCTACCCAGTGTTAGCAAGGAAAATGTTTTAACTCATAAAAAAGCAAAGTAACGAAGGCAGTATCACAATAAGGTTAGAGGTTTTATTTGTTTCTTGACTGTTACTTGATTTAGAGCTGGAAGGAGACTGTGGTGTTTCACTGCACAAGAAGGTCAGAAAAAATGTCTGAAATTGTCAGGAAAAGTATGGATGTGGAAACAGTATTTTTACCCATTGAATTTTACAGCAGCTGAGCAGAACTCTTGAGAAATGTAGGCTTCAAGTTTTGTAGAGTAGCTCTCCTCTACAAAAAACGGTAGCTAGCTGGCTGCCCACAGTGGGTGTCTCTGGCAGATGAAAACAACAGGGAAAAAAAAACCCCACAGAAAACGATATTCATAAATTTGACAGTAATGCAAGAATATTAATAGGCAGAGCTGTTTGTTAGGGACATTTGCTTTTGTGCCTTTGTTTCCACTTGGTACTGTTTATAGTGGAAGCACTTAAAAGCTGCTGCTGTTGCTGTGGATGAATCTTCCTATCTTGCTGTTGATTCAATAGCACTACATGAAAGCATAATAGAAAAGGGCGGGGGAGCACTCTTTTCTTCTTCTGCAGTTTCATACTGCCACTTCAGGTGGCTGCACTGTCTCCACTGATATGTATGCAGGCATATCTCTCTCTGCATGCATGCAGGTATTTTTCCTTTTCAGGGTGAATACCCTGCTCACAGTCTTACTGTTTTGATGTGATTTGGCTTAAGTTTCAAAGTTATTTTGTATTTTATGAAATAATGTATTTGTAAAAATACATGCCTTTATTCATAATTAAAGAGGTTTTTATTACATTTCTTATCTGAAATGAGGTAGCATATAGCAGTGTATTCATTGAGCACAGCACCTGTATCTCAGGGGCTCAGATGTTTAGGAAAGATGCTCCATTTCCTGAGCAGCTCAAAATCTAGGTAGGTGCCCCACATCAGATGTGGCCTGGGGTGAGGGGAGGAAGGACAGTGTACAGAAGTCAGGCAGGGGTGTTAACAAGTATGGACCGATGATGAAACGTAAAGAGCTATGAATAAGAAGCTGAGGAATGAATGGATGTTTGTCATTAGATCCTGTGTGTGCAGCTACCCTGATCTCACTTTGCCGGTCGCTCAGATAATCTCCTTCCTATTCTGCTCAGCTCCTTTCGTTGTAGATCACACCTCATTTCCCTGGCTACCCATCAGACCACCTGAGCCAGGGTGGACTGATTTTGATTTGTGAACTGATTCTGTAAGTTGCGTTTTTGATGAGGCTACAGTGATCATTTGCAAGTAGGATTTGTTCTTCCCATTTTTTTCTTGATCTTTTCAAACAAGGGGCTCCAAGCAGCAATGACCTGCAAAACCGCTGGCAAGTGAGCATATTTGAAGGGGAGGGTCTGCTCTTCTGAGCTTTTCTGCATGTTTTGTGATGCAAGCTGCCCTCCTGTTAAGTAGAGCGATGGGGTACTTCACAGGTACTTTCTTTCCTTGGTGGCTGAGCTTTGCTTCAGGTGTAGTGCAATCATCAGAACGGGATAGTGGAATTCAAGAGGGAAAGAGGAAGCTTTTAGTTAGGTGGTCCAGTATGTTCTGAGATACTGTGTGAGGATGTTTAAAACAGGATGTAAGAATATGGAAGGCATAAACAACTTATCTTCAGGATTTGAGACGGATTTTTGGAAGTGAAAGAGCAACTCATTGTCCTGTACATTTTATTTGTTTGAAAAGAGGTTGTTCTGGTGCTTATATGTTTTGAAGACTTGTTCTCCAAATCCCATACATAGACCATATAAGCTCTTCCTAGGCTTGGGAAAGCCAGAGGTCCATATTTGCAGAGAACAGCACTGGGAGAAGTATGGTAGGTCTTGAGAAACATACTGCAGACTTCAAGGAGGACCTTAGCAAGGCTAAAGCAGGCCAAGGAGCTGGTAACTAGAGTGTTAGGTACGTGGATAGCTCACATGTGTGAATGTTCAGAGACACCCATAGGCATGAGTACACACCCTACAAGCAGGGAAGAGACAAATTGGAACTGCTGATCAGGTACTCCCTCAACTTTCAGCGTTCCTCACATTGAAAAGTGCTTTCTTGGAACCACGCCTTCTCTGTGTTATTTCTTCTTCCAGATTCAGGTTTGGACGTGATCTGTAATGGCAGAATATCCTGGCAGAACAGCTGACCTCTCAGTCCATTTTCAGAACAAAAATATCATGAAAGCAGGCCAAAATGCAGCGACATCAGAGTATGCAGTTTGGAGCAGAGTTTATTAATTGTAGACTGGTGTTTCCCACTGAGTTTCCTATGGATTTCATGTGAGCCTGTGCAGAATTCACTGTAAGATGGGACAGGTTTCCATTGATCTACACCATACAACTATTTGGCTCAAGCAAGCAATCGGTTGGTACATCTTACAATGCAATATTCACTTGCTACAGTGTGGTCACTAAGAGATCTTGCTCATTAAAGCTTATTCAAGCAAAACACTGTGTCAGGGCCCCGAAGGCACCAATAAGCCTTAATTGTCCTGACCAGCCTCACCTGGGACTCACCCCCCACACACCCCCTCTGCTCATTACTGCAGGAGCTCTATTTAAGCTGTGCTCTGGGTTTTGCTCTAGGCCTGAGCTATGTGGTGGGTGTACTTGTTTTTGGTCTGGCTCCTGACTTGGGTTTTTTGGGTTTGCCATGTTGTTGCCTTGCTTTTGCCTGAACTGCCTGTGGGATGTCCTGCTATTGCTGTTCCTGCTTGCTTGGCTCTGGTGCCATGGGGCTGAGCCCTCCTGGCAAGGCTGTTGCCCAGCCCGTGTTGTGGCTGCCCTCAGCTTGCCTTCTCTCTTGGAGGTGCCCCGTCCTTGCTGCTCCTGCAGGTAGGAAACTTCCTGTGACTTATCTAATTACATGTGTTTTCAATGTTGTTATTCCATTCTAAAGAACTTCTATAAAATGCAGACAAAATAAAGGGTTGTAACAGCTAACAGGATACAAGCCAGGCTGGAGAGTGAAGTTGCCTCCTCCACAAAATTATGACTATTATTTTCAACAAAAATCAAAGTAGTTTCAAGACTGTGTTAAGACAGCTGAAAGGGTTAGCAGTGGAAACTGCTGTGGAAAAAAACCTCTCTCTCTGCTGATGCTTATTTTCAAAAATTAATTTGGAGCTGGGCGTTTTCATCATGTTTGAAATGTGAACGCTAATCTTAGCGTCTTCATCATTATTGTTTTATGTTACTGTTCTTGATCTTCTTAATTCTGTAACTAGCCTAGCGCAGTTATCTTGGCTGTGTGCTTTGTGAATGATAAGTAGTGTCGCCTACCTGGCTTTGCAGGAGGGGAAGAGAAACCTAAGGAAAGAGTTCTTTTAACCTTTGGGAGGTGGAGGAGCCTGTCTAGCTCTGCAGAGACCCAGGAGCCCTGTGGGTGTCTTCCTGCGGCCATGCTGCTAAATCAGTCGCTGGGATGTGCCTGCATAGCCCTGTGTGAAGAAAATGGGGCTGGCTGTGTGAGGTGGGGTACAAGATACAGCTGAAGCACCTGTATTTTATTCACCTCTTGTTGCACTTCCCAAATGCTGAGACCGGACTCAGTGAACCCGTGGGCAGGCTGTGAAAGAGGAATGAGATGGGATGGCTCTAAGCAGAGGGTTTCTCATGGCTGGATTGCTGGTAGCAGGGGAGGAGAACAGGGAATGCTTAATTCTTCTCGCTGTAGCTTTTCTGAACACAGGAGGAGCTCCCCAGCCATTTTAGTCCCTGTATAAAGTTTGGGGGCCCAACAGCGGCTCTAAATGCATGCTGTTTTCATAAGTTTCGATCTTCTTACAATCTATTAAGTGGCAGATTTACTTGTGGCAATATAGATAGGATTGCCAGAGAACATAATTTGGCATCCCGCGCTGAGGTCTCCTGGTTTTAATGCCTTTGCTATTCAGTACCACTCCACTGTCGCATCATGAAAGCCCTTCAGTAACTGCTTGCACAGTTTGAAGCCACCCTGAACCAACTGAGTAAGAAATCATCCACGTAATGCTGCGTGTATGCTTAAAGCATCAAAGTCTGTTCAGGAAATTAAACAGCCCGTGGGCTTTGCTTTTGTTTTGTTGGTTTTATGTGGGCTTTTGGCTTTTTTGTTGTGTGGTGGGTTGATCAGTTTGTTTTTTTTTTCTTTTAAACCAAAAAGCAAGTTGCTTGAGCAAGCAAACACAGTGATCCCAAAATTATCTTTGGTTTACCAGCAAAGAGAGATGACAAGCAAAAGTATGCTTGCTTCTTTCCTGTTATCACCAGCAAAGTGCCTAACCACAACACTGAACTGTGTGTTTATTTGGTTGCTTCAAAATGGCATGTGACAGAAAGCAAAGTCTATATGGAACCATTTACCAATTCTGCCATTGGATTTAATAAATGCTGTTTGAGCTTATATTCCCTTGCTAGCTTATTTTGGGGAATTGCCCACCACTGTGAAATCTGAAACTTCAAGAGAAAAAACTATGAAAGGGAATATCTAATTTCTTTACTCTAGCTGCTCTTTCATTGCCTCAATTAATCTACATTTGCAAGTCCCTCAATTTATGGAAAATTATTGGAGTAGCAATGTGCACTATGCGTAGCTGAAAGCTGGATTTTAATAAATGTGGGCTACTTAGTACATAGACATAGGCTGGCTTTTGAAATCTGTCAAGGCTTTTAAGAAAGTGCATAATTAGTGAAAAATGTTATTGGATCTTTTGCCTGTGGACTATCATCCTTATTTACAGCAAATATGAGGTTTGTACAACAGTCTGGATTAAAACTTCTGAATTTGTCCCCCTCCTTCAGACTGGCTGTATTTGCATACTAGTATGAGTATCAATGTAAAATTTAAATTGATAAGCAGAAAATAGTTGTTCAATAGTACACCTGAACTATAGAAATATAATTGCTTTTATATAATGCATCTAGTGGTAGTAAATGTCAGGAATGTATTTCAAACAACATGCCTTAGCTTAAATTCTGATTTCTGTTTGCTGAAGTAAAACTGCAGCCTGAAAGAACTATATGAAGGATTTAATCAAGGATGTTGTCTTCATCGTTAAAAGCTGGGGTGCAATACTTCGATCAAATTTGTAATTAGGTAACTTGTAATAAGGCCTTAATCATTACAGTCACAATCACCGTGGTGAGTTAGCACTGGCTATTAACTGGACTTTGTTCTCCGGGTAAATGCTCTTGGCAGGTCTGTGTGCTGGTTTAGCCCTCGTCCACACAAGGAGTGCTTTCATAAGCTTTTGGTGTGACATGAAAAGTGTCTGGGAGGCACTTGCTTGCAGTGGGGCAAGTGTCTCACTGTACTAATAGCTGGCTAATGAGGTTTCAACAACTTTGAGACATGTTCTGGATTGAATCACCTTGTACCTATTCGCATTCAGCTAACATTTACTGAAAGTGGTTAATGAGCGTTGTTCCCTGCTCCTCTTGTAGAGAGGGGTGGGTGTGGGAAGGTGAATTTTAAGGATCTCTTGAAAATCCTGAGGTGCAGAAAACATGGCAGGGAGAAGGAAGAAGAAAGTTCCAGCTAAAGGTACCTCATGGGGAGTGTGTGGACAGGCTTGTCTGGATTGCAGATCAGATGGGGAAACAGGGCTGGCCTTTCCTCTGATTCAGGAAAGGAGTCGACCATATTTGCCCTGCTCTAAATATTTAATTGCTTCCACTTACTAACATACTAATGCTAGTTCGCTAGTTCTTTTTATCTGTACAACTTGAGATGCTCTACAGAAATGGTCAGAATGGGGGAGGAGGATGAGGAAAGAGGTATTTTACTTCTGTATAGCTACCAAAATTCCCTTTTTGGATATATAATATGTAAATATAGCTTAGATGTATAGAAATAGGAATACATTATAAAAATATAAATTTGTGTATAATTTTACAGAATCTGTTTGTCATAGTGAAGCTGACAATTGTATTTACTGATATCTTAAAAAAAAAAACCCAACAAACACTTACTTTGGCCCTAGTTCCTGATTAAAACCTCTACCTCTGGGACAGCTTGTCCTAACTCACCAGGCTAATTTGACACCTGCTGAGTTTTCCCTTCCATATTTTTTCCCTACTCTCTTGATGTGCTGTTCTCGTTGTTAATCTCACTGAGTAATTTTTTAATTAATTACAGAAAGGAACGTATCTAACTGGAAAATCTGGAAGTGGAGTCTCTGAGTATGAAGTAAAGCTCGCCCTGATGCTGGAGGGAGCTGCTGTCCAGCCCTGCCGGCTGTGCCCATTGGCACTGGGGCCTGGCCAGGTATCCCCCTGGCTGACAGGCCAGGGGCCCAGATGTCCCCTGCCTGTTGCTTAAATTTCCACACAATTATTAAAGAAAGGCTTCTGCCATACTCCTGAGGCTCAGTAGGAAGTAAAAGCAATTGGAGGTTTTTTTATCTGTAAACTTCTCTCGTTGCCTCTGTGGTGGGTTTTATCCTTCTGCCCCAGCGCTCGGTCTCCCTTCAGCAGCTGAGGGGTGGATCAGGATATTCTCCACAGGTAGTGCCACTGACTTTCAATTAGACTGAAAGTGAGTATAGACTTGCATGACAGAGTATTTTTGAAAAAAATGTTGTTCTATAAATGTATATTTTAAAGAAGGTCCCAGTCACAAACCTCGAATAGCTGATAGAGCCCATAAACAGTAAAGGCGGTAGGGAATGTCAGGCCAAGATGACTCCCCATGAACCTCCCGCTTAACGTTACACCTCCCTCATTTCCAACCAGAAACACAGAGGCAATCAATAGCTTCCTAATCCATCATTTAATCTTAGCTTTGTAGGTGTCTACCTGGAAAACAACATTTTAACCCCTGCTTCTCCTGTTCTGGTGCCTCAGGATGACAGTGGCTGAGCAACCTTTTCCAGAGTTGCAGTAAAGTACAGTAAAGCTGTTAGTGACTGTATGTGCCTCTACTTGATGTTTTCTTCCGTTTTATCTATTTTTTTTTTTTTCCCCAATGTCTATAATTGGTAGACGGAAAGGTGGACTCTGCTCCTGGATGGGTGGTGGAGTCTGCCTTTCCACCTGCGCAAGGTCATCTCCAGAGGATTAAAGCACAGTCTGCCCCACATTCAGCCGCTCTCCAAATTGTAAAATTGCTTGTTTACTCTTTGCCAGCTATCTGCAAAGCCTCTATTAACCTGTAGAAACAGGCAGGGTTATTCTGCAAGTAGGAGAGGGAATTTTATGCCGCTGGTCTTGACCAAGAACTATGATTTTATTTAAATTAGTTTGTCGTCCCCCCCCCCCATTTTCTCTCCTGTGCTTTGCTCAGACTTCATTGCCTTTCTTGCTGGTTATAAACCCCAACTAATGTTATGCCCAAAACCAACACTGGCAAAGTGTATTGTGTTACCTGCACCACGAAATAAAGCAAACCTTAATATTTTATGGTTTTAGTCAAAGTTTAGTGGTTGAAATGTCAGCCTTTTAGCTTGTTAAGCTCTTTAAGGGTTCAGAGTTTATAGGAAAAAGATGACTTTCTTCTTGATTAAAAATGAATAATTTCAGCCTTGGAAACTGCTACTTAATTAAAAAGTAAATCATATTATATGTTCACCATGATGAACCGATAATAACTGGAAATTATTATTTTATTACCTTCCATATCAATAAAATGGCATAGTATTTGAGTGGGAAATCAAAAATAACCTTAAAATTCTCTCTTGATGATAGGCTTTTTAATGTCTATAAGCACAGGAATTACTTTTGTGTCTATTGTGTCTTAGTGCTTTTATTATATTGAACGTCATATAGAAATAACAAATTATTTTCCATCATATTTTAAATATTATTATGTAATAAACCTTGACTGTGCCATTAAATCTTCAGGAGCTATTAACTGCTTTTATGGTAACGGAATTTACATTTGGGCATAATGTAGCTGCTAGCTCAAGTACAGGACATTTGGGGTTGGTCTTAACTCCCTAATAAAAGATATTTGTCTCTTTTTCTTTTTTTCCCCCTCAGTATTGGATATTGTCCAGCCTCTAAATGAGGTGACAGTGCAGAGCTGCATCAGTGCAATGTATACAGGTGTGGTAGGACTGCTAGTCTTTCACCACTTACTCATTCCAAAGCAATTTTGAAGGCTGTTCAAAAGCATTTAGGCTTAGGTGTCTGAGCTTGTGGGTCAGCCTTATATGTAAGCAAGAAGACTTGTGCAAATATGGAGATGTGTTATGCAGTCAAACTGGAGAATATTGTTCTGTCATGTTTTGAAAGTGGGTACTATGAGAACCCAAACCTGAGTATGGAGTGGAACTACCTGTCTGCCTAAGTAGAGTAGGGAAGGGGTGCCCAATTTTCTGTAGGGGTTTAGATAATAAGAATCCAGATAAAGGATTCCCCAGTGCATGATGTATTGTATTTAAATACAAACTTGTGCCCCTACCACATTTTTTAAATAACTGCTGCTTGTACTAATTATCAAAATGACAAGGCTTCTGTATAGAAAAAAGCATTTCCTTCTACACTTCCTTCTGTGTTCTGTTGTGAAGTCATCATGATGAAAATTTATGAGATTATAGGTGGTTTTGGGACTAAGAATGAAGTCCTAAACCCTGTATCCTAATGTCATTGTGGAATAAAGGATAAGGTAAAACCTGATCTAGGAGAGACTAGTTGTTCATAAAATTTTCCATTATTAGTAAACACAACAGGGATAAAGGAAATTGGGCACAGTAAATTGCTTCTTGTTTCAACTTCCTCTTTATTCAAGCTTGCCCCAGCGTGGTATCCATTCTTTAAGTGTGAACTTTCATTAGTGATGGCAAGAGATTTCAACAGAACTAAATGGTAACTTATAGTGTGCCTCAGGCTCATACCAATTTCTGTCTTCTGAATTTGGTCAAGATAATCCCTTTCAGGGGCTCCTCATAGCTTATGAAGAAAAAAGATATCTGATCCTAGACCTATAAGTGAGTCATAATTTCACCAATAGCAAGCCTGCTGAAACATACTTGGAAGCTGACAATTAACTCACAGGTAGTAATGTCCTATGCAATGTTATGCTTGTATAAACTTATGTAGGTAAAATCAGCTGAAAAGTGATGTATTTCAACTTGAGTTCTGTCATCTGAAAAGGATTTTTTTTTCCTATTTGAAAGAAGTTGGTCTCAATTTTCTTCTGTTTCCCTTCTGTAGCAGAGTAAGGAGAAAGTGCGCATCTGTGATGCAAGATAGTCATGGTACAGTAAAGGGCTGCTGAAGCCGCATGATATTTTAATAAATCTTTGTTCCAGTCTTAGGGATATTTGAAGTAGAATCTTTGTCATGGTGGCCTTAGGAAAAAGCGAGTGTCAGATGCAATTAGGCTATTTCCCATTTATTAGAATTATTACCTCACTTTCACTAAAGCTTAGTATTCAAGCATCTTTGGTGACTGCTCAGTATACATGGGGGTTGGGGTAAAGGTAGTAGAGGCATACAAATGGGAATATGCTGACTCCATTCAGCCTTTCCCAAAGCACTCTTTATGCTTGGGAGCTTGAGCAGGACCTCTCCTTCCTCCTGTCACATCAAGCTGGACCATGCTACTTCAGAGAGTTAAACTGGTCTTGTGAGGTTGCACTCATCTGTGTGCAGGGGTAGGGTTTTCAAGGGGACAGAAAGGGTGGAGAAGCAGGGAGCTGGATGGTTTGGTTCTGCAGCATCTGACATGAAGCACTCCCTATCACCAATACTGTGTCTGTACCAAAAGTCATACATGTCAGGTGACAATCCCAGAATATACTGTCCAAAGCCAACACCAATGTTGTTTTCTGATTTGTCTGAACCTAGTACTGTCTCTTCTTCAGTGTCCCCAATGTCCTAACTGGGCAATGAGTTGCACCCCTATGCCTTTTGAATAGTTTTGAAATTCAGTCTCTCAGTTCTTGATTTGGAAACTGAATAGTTGAGAATTTAAAGGCTTTTGCACTCTACTGATCTGTCAACTTTTATATAATTCCAATAGATAAGACTGTATGATCTAAATGACATTAATTTATCCTTTTTTTTTTTTTTTGCATTGATGAAAGGAATCTGTGTTCATTTTGCATATGTTTGTTATCCATTCAGTTGTTTTTGAGTGTTTTGTAGCTTAGGAATGGCAGAATTAAGCTCAGCTGGGCATGCTGTGTTTTCTGTTTCATAGCTATGTGTCAGCAAATGGAGTAAAACTCAAACTGACTTCAGTATTAATACAATAGACTTAGGTAGTGGTGGCAACTGCTCTGGTTGGTATCACGTAAGCAGCTCTGGTTTGCTCTGCTGGTTTCTGCTAGCTATAACATTCCTACCTTTTAAATTTCAAGGTTGAAATTTTCCCAGTGTCTCCCCAATTTACTTAAGCTTATTCACAATTTATATATGAAAAGTATTTGCCAACAATTTTAGAGAAAGGATATGAAAAGATGTTTCCTCCGTTACATACACATGCACATCGATATATGCCTTGCTTATCTCTTTATCTGCAACTCTAATGTTTTAAGACTGTAGCCATTTTTGGTTTTTAATTCTTCTGTGCAAATATGTGCCTTTGAGTGTCCTGGTAAATATCTTTTTTTTTTTTTTTTTTTTTTTTTTTTTCAAATAAGACTGAGATACTCAAAATGCTGTTTGAGTATGCCCTGCATGAATTCACCTGTAGTTTTGTATCATGTACTAAGGAAACATTAGCCTTCTTGTTGTCATGGCTTGCAGTGGTGTGTGCTCTGTCCCAGGAGATAGATACATTCAGGGATATTCAGAATATTGTCAGCACCTCCCTCTTCTTGCATACTTTACAAGTTTAAAAGGCCGATAGCTTGGTTAGCACATCTGTTGTGCTAAAGGTATCATGTGTAGGGTGATGGTGGTGGGATGCTAGTATATTCTTGTCATATCTTTGTCATTAACCTAATAGGAGTTATCTATCCAAGATGCTAACCCCCCTGGATTAGCACACCTGGCTTCACCATTCCTTTAGGATAGTAGACCACCTCCTACCATTTCAATGAATGAGGCCAAGGAATTCTTGGGGAAGATGTGGGTCACTCTGCTATTGGTGAATGATGTCATGTGGATGGAAACCATAGCTACTTTTGCTGAGGGAGCTTGTGACCTCAAATTTGTTATGGGAATAGTAAGATGACATCCCTTCCGAAAGGTGAGAATCATGTGATTGCTCTTTGAGAATGACAATTATTCTATGGTCTCTGTGTAGGATATTAAGCTTTTATTCTTGAGGAATAAAGAAAAATAAAACTTGTATTAACCCTCTCCAAAAAAACTACTCTGATTAATGGGTCTGGCTTTTTACGTAGGTTGTTTGGAAAAGTAACAAATATAATCTCATACTTTGTGCACCTGTATTTCCTGAAGGACCAGCTTAACCATTCTAATTCATAAATGAATTTATTTATGATTTCTCAAGAAAGTAATTCTTTACCTAAAATCTTATTTTGAGAGGCTCTATGCCGTTCTCAGGCAAAACAGAAAGCTTTAAGCCTTATTTTAAACGTAAGAGTCAATTTGTTCTATACTGTTGTGTTATGTTTACTGTCTACATAATGTAAAAAGGCTGAAAAACTAGGCCCAGATTCTTCACTGTGGTGTTTGACATATTTATTGCCTCAGCACTCCCATTGCTTTAACTGCAAAAGTCTGTACTGAGGTCCTCCCGTGGAAAACGTCCAGTGAAGTAAAATCTTACATGTGGTATCAGGACTTGTATCTTCTTCTGCTTCTTGCACGGGTTGCATTGGCCCACTGATAGTATTTCTTGACACCTCTTGTGCCTGTCCATTTTATTATTGTTTAGAACTAAGGAAACAATGGTATTGCTCCCCCTTGCCCTGAGATTTTTCTCACAACCTACATTGTTTTATTCCTAAATTAATCTAGTGTCACCATTCCTTTCAGGCATAGCATAAACTACACAATGGACTTGGCATTTAGCTGCTTGTTACTCAAGTAAACTTACTGCAGAATTTGTAGTTGAGTCACTATGTTTAATGAGCTTCCTTTGGTTTTTTTACCAAGACATTTGTTTCAAATTTGAATGCTTGTTTGGATGGGTTTAGGTACTAATGATAAAGTGTGTGCTTTGATCTCATTGTTTAAATATTCACAGCCTTTTAATGCTTGGTGTTTTAATCACTGGTCAGTAGTGACATAGCTGGTGGTTTATGGTTAAGAATGCAGCCAATTCTGTATTAAAATTAATTTCTACGTAGATACTTTTAAAATAATCCCCATAAACTATTGGGTTTGCTGTTACTTGCAAAGAGACCCACAGTGATCATAGGGTAATTTATGTGTACACAATATTCTCTTCATACAGAAACTTACCACATAATGGAAGCAAATCTTATGACAGCTGTAGTAATTTAAGAGTAAAGACAGTTTCTTACACAAAGCATAAATTTTGTGTTTTAAATGCTGAATAGCTTTCTATGTGGTTTATTTCTGGAGTCTTTTTACCAGCTAAAAATGTAAGCTGCTGCATAAATATTTGTTCAGGCTTAGTTACAAAGTGACAGAGCAATGCTTCATGTACAGTACTTTATTGATGGAACAATTTGATTGAAGTCTATAGGGAAACTCTGACGATGAAAGGAATGATTTCAATGCTAGCACCATTTCCAAGGGGATTTAAAGCACTTGCTGTCTTTTCAGCCACAGCTGTATAACATGGCATACACATAACAGTTAACTATGGAGATGCATTATCTTTCAGTTTTGGTATTTTTGATGGTATTTTTGCCCTCTTGTAAGAAGTTCAGGAATGTGCAAAATTTCCAGCTTCTTTTTTGACCAAGTCTAGAAGTCCATGTGTGTTTCACTGTAATGAGTAAGGGTTTAATCTCTAACATGAGCTTTCTGCTTCGTTTATCAGTTTCCCATTTCGGTCTCCCATACACAGTGGTTCTGTGTCTGATATCTAAAACCAAAACATCTCACTGGGAGACATAAAGAGAATAAATGACATGTCTTGTTGTTGTTCTGTACAAACTATGTCTGTGAAGGGCTGTAGTTGATACTCTCGCTTTCTTTAGTTGTTCCCTTAAAGTGCTTCATAAATGTAGGTACTGCAAAACAAGGGAAAAGGTAATGTCTTCTGCTGTGAAGCTGGGGTACTGGGATCCAGCATTTCAAGTGTTTTCTCCCTAGTCCTGCCACAAATTACTGGCTGATTTTGATCAAATAATTGCAACTATATTTAATTTCATATAAATAGTGGGGACTGTTACATGAATATAATAATTTGACAGTTCAACTGTGACAATCTATGCTTGAAGAACTCTGAAATTATAGAGTAAAAGCCTTTACAGAAATTCAAATGGTGGGAAGGATGATTTATTAATAGACCTTTTCTGTGTACATTTGAGGAAGGCGTATGTGCCCAGCTACTTAAAGTAATTCATGGGAAGCCACAATGACTTGATTGCTGATATGTATGAGGTTTATGGTAACACTTCAAAATACTGTACCACGTAACCCACATACATGTACTCCACCCTGTCTTCATCTCTAATTATTCATTCCATTAAAAATTACTTTTTTTGCAAAGCAATATTAAATATATCTTTATTTTTTGACTAACATTGTAACACAGCTGCTTCTTTGACTGTAAATAATAAGGAAATCAAAAGAAGCACTGACTGTTTAGAACTTGAAATAAAATATTCTAAAACTTAGTGTTTCAGTATGTCATTTATGCCAAGAGATCTGACAGAGTGATCTGGCCTTTTAAAATAAGAACAGCTCTGAGTTAAGAGGTTCACCACTCTTTGGAGTTATCCAGGGATGAATAACTTTTGGGGGGGGGGCGTGTAGGAAATTAATATGAAAGAACAGTAGTACTGAAAGATCTCTAGGCTACAAAGCGGGTAGAAGGGTTTCTTATGTGCATTTTTCCTATCTATAAGTGTCTTAATTATGAGAGGAGGAGTTGCATGCCTGAGTCCATGCACTCCAAATTATTTTTCTCTCATGCAGCAGTCAATTTTATGATCAACTGTCTGTCCTGTCTCAAAGTAAGTAGCAAGATATGAGAGGGTTTTTACGTGTAATCCAAACTCTCCTACCTGGGTCACTGCATTCCTGGTAGTTGCATCTTTCCTGGGGTAATTTGGCTGCAAATTGCTACTACTGACAAAATAAAGTAGTGCTGGATAATCTTGCAGCAATTATGAGAGTATTTTTTGACAGACACTTTTTGTTCTTTCCCACAGGGAAATGCACTTTTAATACAAGGGATTGTTTACAGAATCTGGGATGCTCCTTCTGGATTCTGCTCAGAGAATGAAAAGGTGGAAGAGCACCCACAAAGCAGCCATTGAGTAAACAGCCCATTTCATCCTTCAGAGGTCTCCTGCTGCTTTGATGGAGAGTGCAATGGATGGACAAAGCTTGCAGAAAGAAATAATCAGCTCTTGGCTAGCTGAGAAGGAGATTCTAACCTCAGAGTCCCAGGAGAGAGGTTTTTGAGTCAACCCTATTATCCGTGTAAGGCTGTAACAGTAGCACGGAGTGTTGAGCCTTTCATCCTGCAGCTTTAACATGGTTACTATCAAGAGCTCTGCAAATACGCGAGACAGAAACTGACCTTTGGGCTTGGAAAAGCCTGGGGGTTCTGGACTCGATTGTGGAAAAAATGTAAAAGAAAAGTCAGCATTGGTTTGACAGATTGGTCTGTCACTCTGGCCTCTTAAAGATCACCTTGGAAAAAACAGTCAAACAAATCAACTGGTCTGGAAGAAGCAAGTGCTAAAACTCTGTAAGGAGAAAACTTTTGCCCGCACTTTTTTTTTTTTTTAAAAAAAAAAAGCTCTATGACCTAAAACTTGCAAGTGATCTGAAGTAGCAGGAAACAAATGGAGGATAGGCTATTGTAAAGGGGGAGGTTTTGAACCTGCCCAGTGTGAATTCCCTTCCTGCCAACTCATGTGGGATCTATGTCTCCTTCAATCTTATTCCTTGCTGTTTCAGAAGATGTTGTTCCAGAGACAGGTAAGCTTGCTTTAACTCCTATCTGTAGCAGTTCATGAGAACTTAAGAAGTCTGTTGATGGTTAGCAGTGAGGCTTGGCTTTGTTTTTCCTGTAGTATTTGGATTTAATAGTGTTATAAAAATTGTGGTTAGTCTGCAACTTTTCAGAAGTTTATGTGTATCCTGATTGATGCTTCCTGAGATGTGTTATAGCAAAGCCAAATAATCACAAACAGTACACACTGAATGTGCAGAGTATTCCCGCTCTGGGAATTAAGTCTGTTGAGTTCATATATGGTAGATGCTGCAGTGTAACTACCTGGTGGAGTCCCTGCAAGGCCTGATTAATGGTACAGACTTTTAGACCAGAATTTGTTACTTTTGTATCTTGCACACTGTTCTCTGGTGGAAGTGTTTCACAGGCCATAAAGCTGTCCCTTCTGCCAGCTGCAATTTTTGAAAATTGTAGATTGCTAGAGCCTTGACTCTGCTCTTGCTGGAGGATGTCCTGCATTTCAGATCTGTTTAGATGTTGCAGATCCATCAAAAATTTCTACTCTCTAATGAGGGCTCTTAAAATTTGGATGTATCTGGAGTCTTTCTCTGTTTGGTATGATCCTTAACACAAAGTAGATATAGTACCTAAACAAAGCATTAGTGAAATTACTTGGTGGCTTTTTGATAGCTTGCCTAAGAAAAAATAACCCTTTGCTGAATAGATGCGTGCAGATGCAAAGATCTCTTCTAACGCTTGGAGAATTAAACAATAGGTGAGATAGAAATGGTCTCCCCCTTCCCTCCCTTTTAAAAATAGATATTTTGACTGGGACAGATATGCTGCTTGTATCACTAAATGTGATGCGCTGAGTCTCAGCGAGAGGGATGCTTTAAATAAAGTAGTGTTTCATAAAAAAAGATTAATTTCTTGGAGGCAAAAAGCAAAGCTTCCTGAAAGAACTGTGATGTTGATCCAATTCCATTACTTTCAAGTTTTTGATGCCTGCTGAAGCATAATGTTGCCTCAGAAGCGCAAGGAAGGGACTTTTTCACAGATTGTAAAGAAGTTGTGAGATTCTTTAGATTCATAATACTTTCTCAGAAGTTCCAGCATTAACTCTTTTATGCTGTCATACTTCTGAACTGAAAAAACCCTTTGTTCCATATACCAATTATCTTTTTAGGGTTGATCAGTTGCTACAGTTCATGCATACCACAAGCTCTTGATTCCTAGGAATATGTTTAGCTTTGCTATGCTCTGTCTGTACAAAAAAACTTCAGCTCAGTCTGTCCTAGGTTTAATTATTGGCTTTTGCTTGAATTAATGGATTTTTGCAGTAGCATAGCTGATATTAATGTAATTAAAACACTTAAATGTAGAGGAGCTGATATTCCAGAAAACGTTTGAGTAAGCTGAGAAGTGAGGCTGATATTTTACTCTTCTAATAATAGGATAGAGATGCACTGTTTCATTGCAGATTCAGTAATCATTATTTACACTGATGAATAGTGAAATGGGGCAAAATGTTCTGCCCCCGGCTTTTACTATAACTTGTTTGAGGCTGACCAAAATAATTAAAGTTTTTCTTTTTCATGAAGAGGAATGCAGATGACATGACAAAATGTGACTGGGGAATAAGGCTGTGACAAGATCCTATCTGTGAGGAAACCAGCAGAAATGAGGGTAGGATGTTCCCTAGAGGGCCAACCAGTGCAGCTCTACTGGCTTCTGAAGGCATGGGTTTGTGCAGGAAGCATGTCTGTTGGCCCTAGGCTACTGAAATACATTTTTCAAAAGTATGATCCTTATTTTCTCCTTCCATGAGAAAGTCATTCTTCTACAGAAATTTCTGTTGTTTTGATGTTGGAAAACAAGGTTGTTTTGAGTCATGCTGGTATTTAGGACTCTAAAGAGGCTGTTGTAATGCACAGGTGAGGCTTTTTTCGTGCTTCCAGGGAAAACTTAATGAGTAGAAGAATAATGTGGAGGAGGAGGAGTATTGCTCCTTAGCAAGATAAGTCAGGTGTTGCTGCTTTGACACTGAGAAGGGATGGGTGTTGCATGGGGCCACAGACTGAGGCACAGAGGTGCCTGAGCTAGTGGAGCTCTTCACTGTAGAAGTGGAGGAGCAGCATGCAGCTACATTAAGAGCTTTCTGCAGAGTTTATTGGCTTTGGTGTGGATTTCTATGGCTCTGCTATTGCTGGTGCCTGAACTTCTGTGCACTGCTTTGTGGATGCAGCAGATCACTGCTAACACTGAGGTCAGACTGGAAGATCTCAAATCTGTATTTCCTCTGATGGAGCACAAGAGCGTGTGCTGTGAGGACTGCATGCTTTCAGTGTTGTCAGCTGTTGCACTGTGTGAACCCTGCAGGCATTTATGCGTGTCCCCCACACTGTCCTTTGCAACAAAGTGTTATTGATACCAATTGTCTTAATGAGAACAACAAAGTACTGTTATGGATCAGGTACTGTCTAAAACCTCAGAAACAAGGAAAACATAAATAGCTGATCCAAGGTCAATATTGTGTGTCAGTGGAGCTTTACCCCTGATCTTTTTTTTTCAAAACATAAATAAAATTGAAAAACTGGATGACACTGCATGATAACTTGACTTAAAGCCAAGGGGAGACTTAAGTAATTCCAGTATGAATCCAAACTAGGTGAAAAGACAATACGATATTAAGTCAAATTAAGAAATGTCAAGAGGGTAAAGGAAGGGGTAATGACTTGTGGCTTTCAGAATTACTGTATTTTTGTTTGTGTTTTTTCTTGGAGTAACTGCATCAGACTTGTAAGACAAAGTAGATAAAAGATGGGTATACATTAAGAATAGAATAGCAAATAAAGGAAATTACCTGGTAACATTGTATTGCATCTCCCAGTATATCCTTGGGAATGCAGTACTCTGGTGGTCTCAAGAGTGTGTAATGGTGTAAAGAAAACTCATGAAAAAAACAGTGAAGTTCAAGAACAACAACTGAGAAAATAGATGATACATATGTGGAAGTGTTCTTTATAGAAAGTGAAGAGGGAATTAATAAGCTGTTAATGTTAAAGAAATCTGACCATAAAGCAGGTGCCACCCCCAAAACAATGACGAACAAACTCCAAGAAATACTTCTTATACAGCTGGTAATGTGGTAATGCTAACAGTCGTGCTGTAATTAAATACTGCCATAAAGGAGGGGTTACTAGAAGAGCTTCACGTATAAGCCAACTGTCTAAGTGCTGGGATTTTAGATGAAATATTCCTTGAACAAGCTATTCCCACTTATATACTGCAAGGTTTCTGAAGGGAAACATTCTGTTAGATGATATGGAGGGTTTGTGCCATGCTCATGTTATGCTGCTCTAACTGGTTATAGCTTGGTCATTAAATGAGGTAGAATTTATCGGAGTCTGTGACTCCCAATGACACTGAACAGCCCACTGTCTTTGCTCTTCTCTGAAGCACCTCATGTTGTCTCTAGGTTGCTTGTCTAGGTGTAACACTGCTGACAGATTATAGCAACTCCTGTGATCCTTGTTTTGTTTCCTTTGATCTCTCCTAACAAAGTACAGTTTGTTCAAAACAACAGTTTCTGCTTCCTTCAGTTACCTTTCTCAAAATTATTTTTGTGCAAATCTGTACACTGGCTTTGGTGGCTGCTTCTGGAAATAAGCCTGGGATTGCTTTAAAGTTTGATATGTCTCAAGAACTGTTTTGAAACATCATTTATTTCTAATTAAAATGAAACATGAATCCATGTGAGGTTTTTGATAATTTCAGCCTTTGTTGCAAGAGCACCTTTACACAAGTAAAGTTCTTTTATCTCTGGGACTACCTCCTATTATAGTGTTTTATATTACGGTTGCTAAATTCACCCACACAGTCTCATTGACATCAGTGGGAATTTTTCTTGAACAAGGAATTTAAATAGTCTTCAGAATTAGTTCCCCTGTGGGTTCAGAGTATTAGATATTGGTTCAAGTTATGTTGCATGCTGTCAATTTTCCACCTCTTAAAATTCTTGGAGCAGATGCAGTGAAATTTCTTCAAGCTTGATAAGAAAAGTTACATGTAGTTTGAATTCTCTGCAAAAGTCTAGGAGTTCAGTTAGTTTGTGAAGGCTGCTCTGGGGTTCTCTTACAGAAAAGGAGATTTCTGTACTAAGCTCTATATTCCACCCCTGTCAATTCTGTGTTACTTTGGTGTTACACATTTAAATAAAGAGAAGTAACTTTTTTGGAGGCAAATAATGAGTAAATAATAAAGGCAAGAGCATAAAAAAAAAAAAGCACAGCTCAACATGGGTCTTATCCCACATTTTTTTTTAAATAGGCACCTGCCCTGTAATCAAATACTTCTGGTAAAATGTGGATGATTTTGATATTAATTCACATACTCTTTATACATAAAAAATACATTTAATGTTAGTTTTGAGTCTGTATTAGTAAATAGACTAGAGGTGCATAAACTTCACAGGTTCTGGTGATTAAGTCAAGGGAAGAGGAGCTTATGAGAATCTTCTACACTAAAGTTAAGTTTACTTAACATTTTCTAGCTGAATGCCTTATGTATAGCATACCCTTGTGAACTGACATTCTCTTAGCCAACTAGAAATAGGTCTTGCGGGTATGTTTGGTTTCTAGCAAGCGTCATTTCTGTGGGTCTGTTTATTTTTTTGTTTTTACTGTATGGCACAATATGTGGATGTTGTGCTTAAGAAATAAATAATGTACTCTGAAAGCATATTGCAACCACATCACCTTTAAAATGCTTTAAGTAATTAGTCTGCATGGATTGAATCACTTTTTTTTTTTCCTATTCTTTTATCCTTGGTACCATTTGAAACTGCCACAGGTAAATCTCTTCCTCAGAACTGGGTGAAAGCCAGGGGCAAGATACTCACCTAGAATAGATCAGTGCAGCTTGTCTCGTTTCGCAGGAAAACCTTGCGTTTGCCCTGCTGGTGATCTCTCTCAAAGAAATGTACTTCAGCCTGCCTCTCCCAACAGCCTTGTCCCCTGAGAATGCATGTGGAGCCCAGCAGGTCTGTAACCTGGTTTCCAGTATGCTAACAACTTTTTTTTTCCTCTCCCCGCCCCCCCAGCAACATGGTTATTTTTATTTTGCCTAAAACAGGCTTAGATCACCTCTTTGTTTTAGCAGGTAGAAGCAAAAGGCATTAGCACAGAAGCGAGGCTGAAGTTTCACCTGAGATTCCTCTACTGGGCAGCATGGTAGTAGAAGTAATGTTTGCTTTAGCTTGGAAATTCTCTGCAAGGTATTTTAGCAGTAAGTAATACATCAGTACCTGCTTTTATTTTAAAGTAAGCACACCAGATCATCACTACTTTATGTAGTTCTTCATTGGTCAAGCTGCTATAGACCCTGTATGAGTTTGGTCAAATGATGCTGAATACAAACGTGCAAACCTGGATTTTGGCATATTATGTCTAATACAATTGTGAATGAAAATACTTTCCTATTGTAATAGGTAGGGCACTGAAGATTGCGCATCACAAAAATGCCTCTTTTGTTACAGAGCAGGTGACAAACTAGGTGGTGAATGCAAACAAATTGGGAAAGCATTATGCTATGCTGATACGAAAAAAAAATCTTTTTAGGATAGGCTAAGGTTTTTCCTGCTCCTTTGTAGTATGAGCTGATATAATTTATCATCTCGAGCTCTGGGAACATATATTGCCACCATGGAAGCTAAGATTTTGGATGAAGCCATGTGATCTCAGCAGCTGGCATGTGATGAAAAATACTAAATATTGCGGAAGCTTTCAGCTAGCAGTTCTGCAGGGCAGTTTCTGGCCATTTGGGATGTTGCTTGCCCAGGGTCTTAGTGTCCAAACGTGATATTTCTCATGATGGAGAAAAGATTGAAGACAAAGATGAAATGTCAAAAATCTGTGATGTCTAGTATCTAGCTTCCTGTTTACGAATCTTGTAGAGTGGCTGTCATCATTTTTAATGAATGTTATCGCTCAAGGTCTGTGTAAGTACTCTATGCAATTAATTGATTCTGGAGTGAAATACTAAATTCAGTACAACTTGAGGAAGAGTGTGTGTGGGGAAAAAAATGGATTGCTGATATTTATTGCTGATATTTATCAAGGAGGGTTGTTTTTTTGACACATTTAAAGTTATTTTTACTATTGTTCTGTAAACCTGCTTCAAGGAAGATATTTATGTGACAGGTTCATGATGAGTGTGCTCCAGGTAGATCCACTTTCTGATTGAAGGTGAACTAGGAAAGAATTGTACCTTTGCTTACTCAATCATGTAGGCTTATTGCCTGACAGAGAAAGCAAGACACCATGTCCTAGCCTCAGAGCACAGCAGAACTTTTTTTGATAACAAAATGACTCTATGGAAAAGTTGTTAATCATTGACCTAAGAAAGAACGAAGCAACCTTTTTGAAAAGGTCATGGGACCTTCTGAATTGGAACTTGCGTGCTAGTCCAATGCAAATATTGAAGCTTGGTGTAATCTTGGAGCACTGTGATGGGATGCATGACGCTATTTCTGAATGAGTGCTGGTATTTTTTGAGAAATCAAGTAGAAATGTGTTTATGTGCCTCTCTGAGTTATAGGCTGCTAGCAAGTGTCCAAAACAAGTGAGAGAGTACTTGTGAGACTAAGGATCCTCGTAATAATGTTCAGTTAAACCTACTGCCTGTTGGAGGTATCAAAGTTCATTTTCCACAGCTTTCTCAGGCTTTGACAATGAGATCACAAAAACAGTATTGATATTAAAAAAGTGTCCCAGACATGTTGTAATAAGTGCTGACATTTGTCATTTGGTCAAGAAAAGCTCCCAGTGCAACAGAAGGAAGCCTGTATTTGATAGTTGAGGCTTCAGCAATTCATGCACAGTTCATGTGTGTTTTAGGAGCTGTGGAGGTGAGTATATTTTGAAAAATAACTTTTCCAAGTATGCTGTTCTTAAGATAACTGTATTTTATGAATCTTCCTCTCCTAGACTTTTTTTTTACATTCTGAAGCAATTATCAGAAAATAGATAAAGGAAACCTTTAAGCCAGAACACTTAATACATGTGTTATAGTTATGTTTTACTTTCCATGCACTCTCCCCTGCAGATAGCCCTGAGGACAAGAGAGAAATCATCTAGATGAGAGAAATCTTAGTTGTTGTTGACCTGCACAGTAGTCCTTAAATTGTATGACATGGCTAGGGAGCTGAGGACCTCATACTGCCAGGTGTTCAGCAAGTTCTTTATCTTTGAAAGAACTTATTGGGCTATTCAAGAAGAATAGCATATTCTGGTTTAATATGAGTTTATTGTAAACAAGCAGCAAATAGTGTGAACAGGTCAGCCTAGCTGCTTCTGGTTTGTGATAGGAGGAAGTGCCTGCTGGTGCTTGCAATGTCATAATGGTGTTGGTGATGATGGTGGAGAACTTCAGGCCTTCTCCTTTTTGTGTTCCCTGGAGAGACCTCCATTCACCGGGCTTTATGGAAAACTGGATTTAACTGTTGAAGTATGGGCTTGTTTTCAGCAAGGCATGATTCTGGGCTGGGGTTGCAGCTCTCTGCTGCCTTCCTCTGTGGAGGCCCCACGATGGTCACCGCCCCCCGGCCTCTGTCTGCACCAGCAGGCTCACAGCCCAGGGCCACCATGCTCCAGAGAGCAGGGCCCAGGGAGGACTTGGTGGCTAGTGGTTCTGTACTAGTACCTTGTCACCAACGTGTGCACCTACCTGTGTATTAGCACCTCAAGTGATGTCCTGGGTGCCACTCTTTTCCATGGCTGTATGAGGAAAGGTGGCTGCAGACCTCTAACAGAGGAAGTGTGAATTAAATGGTACTGATTTTTTTAAAAAGAATTCATTTTACAGTTTTAGGCAGTCTTGATACTTGATCTCATCTGTAGCCTACCAGTAAAGCAGAGAACATTGCTCACTACTCCTTTGTAGCCAAACCTCTTTTGAATAGTTTGTGACTTACAGATGCAGTGGATTTTGCTAAGCAAGAAAAGACTTGAAGCTCAGCCAGTTTACCCTAAACCAGCCATATCAAACTCCTGTATCCTAGTTGTACCCTGTGAATGGATCATTTCAGCAGAAACAGTTTTATTTGGCTTAAAAGCAGTGTCCCTCTATCACAACACATAGTGGCACAGAGTTCTTGCATCTTAAGCCTTTAAAAGCACTGAAAAAGGGTTACATTAGTGTTTTGGGCTCTGGAACTTTGTGCTATCTCAGTTTTTTCTGATGCTCCTGTATTTGGAGCAAACAGGGAATAGGTATCTATGATCTTTCTCTGGTCAATAGCAGCAATGCTGACTGTAAGGGTGAAACACTTTAGTCCTTGCTGTAATTTCCTCCCCTCTTTTTTTTCCTTTGTACACTTGCGGACAAAATGCTAAAAACCAGTTTTCTGAAAGCATCTGATCTCTTGTACAGAGCTGGTTACTGTTACAATCCAGCTTTTATTAGGTGGAAAAACCTGAGTTACAACTTTTTAGTATGAGAAGCAAGTGACTTACCAGTGGGAGCTAGGTATCTCCTAAAACATCTTGGGCCTGTCTTGAAAATTTCCTTGAGAGAAAAGAAAGATGTATCTATCAAAAAACATATGAAAAAAAAATTGTAAGATGAACGGGGTGTGGTGCTGGTGGGGGCAGCTGCTCTTTCTCCATATGCATGTACACAGGTTGGGGTAGAAAGTGAGTGTGGCTTGTGACAAATTATAGTTAAATAAAGTGCCCTTATTTCCAATGGAAGAAATTTTCATTACTCTACTTGACTTGCTGTGGTTAGTGTTTTGTTTCTGTCTCTCCCTTTTTTTTTGAGGATGCAATGTTAGAAGAGTGGGCATTCACAGCTGCTTATTGATTCTAACCAGGGCTGAAAGATGATTGAGTGCTGTGACTCTTTCTGCCCTGTTGTTTCTCCTTGAGCTCTGGTGGAAAACAATTAAAAGTATTCCCATTCCCAATAACATCATCTCTGGATGTTCTCTCGGTCTCTGAATATACTGCTAGGGATGATAATGAAAAGGCCGATGACCACCTGACAGCCGAGTACAAGATTAATGCTCATGGTTTTGAGATAACAGCTATAAATAGTACAATCCAGCTCTTTAGAACAAGACTGAAGTATTAATTAAATCTGTAAAACTGCAGACATACAGTAATCAAGAATTATTAACAACGAAAAGATTTAAGGGTTTGGCTACATTGTAGTTAGTTCATGGTAACCAAACAGCTAGAAACATGTCTGTTTAGCTGATCAATGAGAGGCTGTTACTGTGTCTTGTACTGTCCTGTCGCTGTGATAATGATGCTGGGGATATAATTGATTCTTTATTTTGCTTGCTACTATACATATTTGAATCCATAAATAGGATTTAGCTTTGCTAAATATAGATTAGGATTATGGAGCCATGCCAGTGAATGAGAACAGCTCTGTTTTTTGTGTTTCTTCTCTCACTGGTGAAAAATATGGGCAAGTAAAAACATATCTAATAGGCTGATGAGGGGAGTAAAGGGGATGTTGGAAAAAAATGTGGAATTTGAATCACTATCAAAATAGTGGCTCTTAAATCATTCTGAACTGCTATTGTAATTCAGTTACACTGGCCTGTGTGGTTCCTGCATCCAGCTGCAACCGAAGGACCGTAAGGGAGCAGCTGCGAGGAGATGGGCATGCAGCAGTGGAGCGTGTGTGACCTGCAGCAGGGATGCAAGCCACGTGAATGTAGACAATCCTAGCAGTTGGACTTTTTGGTTTGACAGTAAGGAAAGCAGGCCCTGACGTTCTAGTTGGATGAAGCAAGAATATTTGATACCTTCCTTATGTGTGTTTTGTGTGGTTATGGTTTTTCTCTTTCCCCCATCAGATTTGTTTGCCCTGTCACTAATGTTTTTACTCTGGCAGATAAGTATTTGAAGATCAGGCTTACCTGAGCACTGATGCTGGGAGTTTTGTTGCAATAAAACTGTGCCAGTGCCCTTGTCATAAATCACAGCCACTAATTTGGAGACTTAAATTACAGGTATGTCTGATGAATTGCCCTGTACAATTAAAGTGCAATATAAATACCTGTCGTGGATTTTAACGAGCAGCATAGTCAAAGTACTGCCAACTATCTGCTGGCTGCTGTTGGGATGTTACATTTTATACTGCTATTAAATATAGTGAGCAACATGGCTACTGTCAGTTGTTAGAAGGAATGCCAGCGTTGCCACCAGTGCAGCTGTTTAGCTGGAAGCGTACCACTGCCTGCCCTGAGGAAGGAGACATTTATCAGAAGGTGTACTGTAGATAGCAATAATATTCCCCTAGTTGTCAGGGTCTGACACCTTCTAGAACAACTGCAATAGCAGCAGAGCTCAGTGCTAAATAAAATTTCAGTAAACCAAAGAGAAGTTCTACCTAGAAAATTGCTATTGAGATTGTGTCCTGGCTGCTGAACTAGTGTACATAGTGAGTTTGAGTCTGGTGATTGGACCTGGGGCAACTGCAAGTCTGTTGCAGTGTCTTGCACTAAGCTAATGCTTGAACCTCTTGCTGCATGCTTCACTGCAAGTGATGCTGCTGATTGCCCCGCAGGTGGGGTAAGTGGTCAAGGGGAGATATGTGGGTGAGGTAGGAGATACTAGATTTCTGCATTCAGGCTTTGGAATGGGCTGCCCAGGGATGTGGTCAAGTCCCCATCCCTGGAGGTATTTAAAAGAAGGATAGATGAGGTGCTTAGGGACATGGTTTAGTGGTGGGATGGCAGGGTCAGGTTAACAGTTGGACTTGATGACCTTGAAGGTCTTTTCCACCCAAAGTGATTCTATGATTCTATTTCATTAAAGGGAAAAGCCGCCAGGGTTTCCAGGAATAGAGTGTTGGAGTTAACAATCAGGAATGCATTCACAACTAGAAAAATTCAGTGCAAAACCAAAGTCTGGTTAGAAGAGGGGCTGCTGCCTATTGGTCACCTGTGAAAACTGGTACTGATGATGCTGGCTTTAGATGTGTCTGCTTGGGACACTCTTAGCCAATGCCAGTCTACCTGAATTTTTAACACACCATTTTTCTAGTGAGTCTAAAGTAAATACTTCTTGCTTACTGGAATTATTCCATGTGGACTGGAATAGAAAGGTTCTACTAACACCTACTTTCCACTGAGGTTACACCTCCTACTTAGACTGCACTGTTTAAGGCTGTGGCAAATCCCTAACTTTTGCTGCGTAACTACTACATTCATATATGAGAATTTACTTTTTTTGATACAATGAAGAACACCTCCAATTGAACAAAGATGTAAGAGGTTGCTTGTAGAAGAAATTGTATACCCTGCTCCAAACCTGCATCTGTGTGAGTTGGCCTCTTATGGAAACTTGCTTGTTTTATCTTTGAGGTAGTAACTCTTTAGCAATGGGGAATTGTCTAATTTTCCTTTCCAGTTGAAAAAATTCTCTCTACCCTTCTGTCTGTACGCTTTCCACTAATGTTACATGCCCTTTCTTGTCAGAGTTGACTGGAAAATGAGATGTTGTTTGTTCCTCTGTTGCATTGCTGTTGATGCATCATGCTGTGAGGCAGATCTGCTGACTACTGTGATGTTTCTTCTCTGGGCCTCAGAGAAGAAATGCCCACCAGCTTTGTCCTGGGCAGCTCTTTGTAGGCTCAAAATCCTTCTTCCCTGTACTTCAGGCTCCCCTTTTCAGTTACAAAGTGATGTGTTTTCTGTGGAATTAACTGACTCCATTCAAGAGATGTCGGTATTTCATCAACTTTTAACTGGATGGCCCAATTATTCATTATTAGTGGCTTTCTTTGTAAAGGACATAATGTAAGAATGGGAAAAACTGCCTCCTGTTATTATTGAAAGCCAGTGAAAGGCATCACTGAAGTACAGAAAGCTGCACCATGTCTGTAATGATGTGGTTTTGATCCTTTTGAAATCTGATTCAAGCAACTTCTTGTTTCTCTGGGATTTAATGTCTTGAATAGAAATAATCTGTTTGTTAGTGTGTCTGCTATTTGAATAAATTATTTAAATTTTAGCACTTTGGGGAAGTCTCCACATCATCAGACTCGTGCATCTAACACAGATGCTCTGAATTGTTCCATTGACTTCTCACCATTCATTACATAAAGAATTTAGTCTCCAAAATTGCAAGATGCAACATAGAGGTATCTAAACAAAGAGTGTCTAATGCTGGAGTTGGTGAAACTCCCATTCAGAATTGTAAAAGGATACAGCTGAGTATTTAATGGGAAAATAGTCATATTATTAGGGAAGAAAAAATATTCTTATCCTTGGAAACTGCTAGTCTTAAACTGTAGTGGCATATTGGCGGGGAAAATACTAAACTACTGTTGTTAATGTCTCATCATTCCTTACACTTCAGAGGAAAGTTGTAGAAATAGCACTTTGGTCAATATGTTGCTAATATATTTGCATTTTATGTCTCAGATCGTGTAATGTCTTGTAAAAAATTACTTACTTATTTGTCACAACTGAGTTTTACAAAAGATACACATTGATAATCTGTCTTGATATTGAAATACTGTTGCTTTTTTAAAATCTATGCACCATATGTAGTGCTGTGGAGGCTTTAAGTTTCTACACCCTTGCTGATTTGATTTATTACTAACTTTTATCTGAAGGATATAAATGAGGGTAGAATTGCTTGAAGCCTTCATCTAAACTGCGTATTTCTTTGATATAGGATAATGAAGAAGCAGAACATTTTCCCATGGTGCTTGCTTATTAAGAGTCCTGTTTAGCCCAGTGGAGATAGGATTTTTTTTTTTTTTTTTTTTTTTGGTACATGCACAAGCTCCTGCTATTCTACAAGATTCAATGAAAAATTTAAAAATGTCCTTAATTAAAAAAAAAAAGGTTGTCAGGGCACGTCATATGCAGAGTATTTGGGTTTCTGCATCATGGGCCAGCATGTGTTATCTACAGTACACTGATATTGAAAATGTCTTATTTGCCATGCCAGCTAAGTTACATTAGGTACTTCAGGTATTGTAATCAATGATATTTTGCTTAACTTTCATCTGTGATGCCCTGTAGTTTGTGGCAGTTTTCTGCCATGGTAATGTGAAGTTTTAGTTATAAAGAATAAAGCTAGAAGGAATGTGATGTAACCAATACATGGATCATTTTTCCAATGGAATAGCCTTCCCTGCAGAGGGAGTCAAGTGAGTATTTCAGTGCTGTACATAGCTCTCCAGAGATCTTCAAAATACTGTTTTTTCTCTAAAGTATCAGATTGACGGGATGTCATAGTACATGAACAAAGTAAGATGAGCATGAGATGCTTGGATGGCCTCAGGGAGGCGGAAGGCCAGTTCTTATCAGGCTCTGACTGAAGAACAACAGACCGTTGTCTGAGGATAATCTTCACCAAAATTATTGGGTCTGATATTTTGGCTTCTCAATGGAAGTTTGGTTTTGCAACCAACTTTACTTTGTCCTTTTTCACATAAGAGATTTTTCTCAGGGTAGAGAGAAATGAGGGAAAGATTTCTTAGCGAAGTAGAGTAATAATCTCCTGGAGCAGCAGCAAAATCTAGAAAAGTTTGATTATTGTCTAACCCAATGGGGTAAACCTGTGGTTACCCCCCCTAATGGGGGCAGTAAATTATGTAGGGATAAGGTTGTTGAGCAAATATCAGTGCTTCTCCCACATAATGACATGGCACTGTTATCTTTTAGATTGTTACAAGATTAAAAAAAGGAGGAAGGAAACTACTTCTATTTTCTGACTAGCAAATTCTGACTGATTTGGAGCAAAGTTGTGGAGTGGGGGAAAAACCTTCATGTCCTGCCTTTCAAAACCAAGCTCTTCTAGCTCATGCAGGTTTTCTTGACATTGAGAGTGATTTGCAAAAATGTTCTAACTTAAAATGTTATATTTTAAGTTTAATGAGCTAAGTGCTCAGGGTATAAATAATGAATGAACTTCAGATGCTGTGGTTTGACTGCTAACAGGTCAGTAGGACTGGAAGTGAGGGGCACCAGCTTTTGAATTTACAGAATTTTAGTTTCCTCTGTGTGTTCATGTTGTGTAGGAATGGTAGCTGCAAAATGCCTTCATATTAATTTTGTAAGAAGCTGTCCCATGTATAGGATATGTTCATGTATGGTGCATTTTTTCTAACATAAATAGATTTGAAATTCTAATAAATGGTGGAGCTGGGTTTGGATGGTGAATTCTGGTATCCAGCTTGAGTCAGTCAGCTGAAGCCCTGCTGGCACCTGAGCTAGCATTGCCACATCACCATGCAGCTCCCTGGCAGGCACAGCGGAAGCAGCTTCAATTTGGGTATTATCCAACACAGTACAGCATAATATATATACCTCAGCTTGGGCCTGGGTCCCCATGGCACTGTGTGCTGGCCACCAGGAACAGTCTCAGCTACTCAAAGGTCGTTTATCAAGTTCATGTGATTCCTAATTCCAGATCTGTAGCATGTTTGAAGTCTGACTGCCCCTACCTGCATAGCGATACCTTTCTGTAACTGAGTAGCTAGAAATGTCCACTGAAACCAATGTTCAGCAATTAACATTTTCAAGCCAGAAACAGTTCATTGAAAGGTCTCAAGCTGGACAAGTGTTTTCTAATCTAAGCTAAAGGTTGTTGGCTTCCCACTTGGATTCCTGGTGAGTTTGTCCTTGAGCAAAGCCAATGCCAAACAGCAAAAGATTTTTGGTCTGAAACTTTGTAGTTTGGAAGCTCCTTTCACAACTGCTTATATATCAGCAAAGTAAACTCACAATATGAAAGAAAAAATGCTTTTACAATTTGCCAGAAGTAATCTTTGCATCTGAAGCTGATGTGGTCTTAGTCTTAGCCTGGATGGAATTTGTTCCTGCTTCTGGTAAAAGAAAGTGGATGTAATAAACATTTAGACTGCAACAAGATTATAAAACACAAACTTAAAGATCCACAGCTTCCCTCTTTGCGAGTTGGACTGTACACCTTCTTGCAGCTTGAAGGAATTTGTTTTCTTTAATTCTCCAGTAATTTTAAAAGTTTAATGCTGCTAGAGAGATGTCTTCATGTCTGACATGGGTGTCTTGATGATGCTTCAAAATGTCATGCAAACATTTTAATTTGCTGCTACCATTTTCATACTTGGCAGGTGGAAATGATGGCTTATTGTCCACTGGGTTTATATTTATCCTGCCTCTGAACTGTCTTTATATTTATCCTGCCTCTGAACTGTCTTACATTGTAGTGTGGACAGTCACTGCTGAGTTAACGTTTTTTTGCAGTAAACCTGTGGGACCCTGGCCACCTTCTGTATTTGTGGTTTCTCTTGCCATGTATGTCCTCTGCATAGAAGGCTGTTCACACTCCTCTTTTACTTCTTATATGGTGTGGGTGTGTGTATATATATAAAAAATTGATAGATTTTTCCTTTTTTAGTCACTGCTAAGCAGACAGAATTTGCTCATGATACTGCTGACTTGTTCTTGCATTTTGTGTGTTCTGACTGGTGGTCGCAGACAGGCAACACCATGTGATCTCTAAAATGTTTACAGACAAGGGGAAAAAACACATTTGTGAGTTGAGGGTATTGATTCAGCCTATTGGCACATTAGCCTGTGGTTTATTTTGATTTTTGATTGGTCACAATGATATTATGTCACTACTGCAATAGGTTTCTCTTTGGTGCAAAATACTTTTCTGCAGCATCTCTCAAGCTCCCCTAAATGGTGGCAAAATAGGAAGTATTCCTTCCTTGCTGGTTAGTGTGGCTCCTCTGCCTTTGTGCTTTCATTGTCTTGCTTTGCAGTTATGTTACCCAGGGGACCCTAAAGCACCTCCAGTTCTCACATACGTTTGTATTGCATGTTTGTGTCAATGATTCTCTGTGGCTGACCACAGGGACAAAGCTGTAAAATCTATCTCTGTGTCGGGCACTGTGCTAATTTTCCACATGAAGAGATGCATCTGGGAAGCACAGCACCAAATCATACTGAATTCTAAATTCTAATGAATCTCTCCTCTTCCCCCTCACACCACACCTCCCCCCCACCCCCACCCCCCAAAAAAAAAGCGTGTATCCTGAGCATCATTACTGGCATATTCGTTAACTACTTACAGCAGGCAGCTGCAGCTTTGGTGTGCGTGGCCTGTGGCTATGGAAGGACTCTTGTTATTCCCTTGCTTGCTCTGTGTTTGTTGTTCCCAGAAGTTTGCCTTGCTTTGGGTCCTTGAGGCACTGGAGCTGTGTCCAGAGCACTGAGCACCAGTCTGGGGGTGTTGGGGGGGGGGGGGGAACAGTCAGTTTGATTTTTGTGGGTTGTCTTTTTGCGGGGTGGTGGTGATGTTTGAAGTGTTACTCTACTTTGCGAAGGTGAAAATGGGTTCTTGAGTTTGCCAAAGACAATGATTTCTGCATCCCCATGCCATGGTGGTGAGAGAGGTGGGTGTTCAGATTTGCTTGTGCAAGTATATTTTCAGGTCCTCTGCTGCTTCTTCTCTCCCACTTTGGAGCTAAAGGTATTAGAAAGGCAACTAGCAGATCAAAGGAAGTTATCCCCCTTCTGCTCGCTTAGTTAGTATCCAGTTTTGGCCATCCCAGGAGGAAGCCAGTCAACTGGACCAAGGCCACCAAGGAGGTCAAGGGGGGTGGTTGCCCTGGGACTAGAGTCTGTGGGGCTGGGGCTTGTCCAGCCTGGGGAAGGGATGGCTCTGTGGGGGCAAGAGCGGGCCCTGGCACCTGTGGGAGGTGACTGAGAGGCACAGCCAGGCTCTTCGCAGCATGGTGGGAGAATAAAAGGCAAGGGCCATAATAGAGAATGAACAGGAAAGACTCCAGTTCTTCAGCTAAGGCTGTGTGAGAGCTGACAAGCACAGTAGGCTATTTCAGTCCACTTCCCACTATATTCTTGTTGCTATGTCTTGGCACACCGTGTGCCTCTTCTGCGTGTAACATCACTCCTTTTCAGCGTGTGATTTGCTACAAGTCGCACAACACTTTCTAAAGAAAAAACACTTGCATAGTTGATGATTCCCATGAGAGTGTCATACCTGGTACCTGTCCTTGTACCTACCTGCCCAGCACTTAGAGGCAACTTTTATGGTAGCTGCTTCTACCTTCTGTTGTGGGTTTTTTTTTTTTTAAGGTGGCTGATCTGCAACTCCCATTTCTCCCTGTCTCTGCTTTTATAAGATAGAAGTTGATTTTCACTTGCTAGTTGTTAATTTCTTTTTTGTAATAAATTTTTTAACAATTCTGAGATTTATGCAAGCTTTTTATTAATGAGTCAGATGAAGTTTATAAAGCCCAGCTGGTACAAAGAAATGTTGCTAGTAATTTCTAGTAACTTCCTCTGGCTGCCTTCTAGGGTATTTTATGCTTTTCCTGGTTGATATTAATCGCACTAGCAACTCAGTCTTGTTAATGGTGACTGACATAAATGGGGTTTTACATTTTTTTGGACTCTAAAGGTAATTTGCTGATGCTTTTGCTCTCCTACATGCAGTAGTCCTGCACTCAATTTGCTCTTCCTTCTCTGGCTAATCTGCTTACAGATGAGCCTTGTTTGTTGTGAGCCACATCTCATTTCATGGCTTAGCTTTTCTCACTAACAAGCATTGGTTTTGTTCTTCCTGCATGCTTTCTTCTTGGATAAGAATGGTGAAGAAGGTCTTGTTTGGGTGGCATAGCAGGCCGTGTTTGACCCAGTTACCAAAATGCATATGGGTGGAGCATACGATGTCTGAGGCTGTATTTTTGCACTGTGTCTGCGTGGGTTAGAAATTTGTAAGTACCGCCTTTAGCAGAAGCAAGGTAGTTTCAAAGCTGTTGGATAATTAGGATGGAAGCTCTGGATTATATTCTCACTGCAGTGGATATTTTGTATGCTGAACATATTGATTCCAGCTTGGGACAATATGATTTAATCTTAAACAGATTTTGAAAAATACAAATATATGAATTCTTACTCTCCTTTGACTGCTATCTTTTACATTTTTTAATGGTTTTAACAAATATTATCATATCTTTTATTTCAGGGCAAAGCAAGTTTTTATTTTGAATAAAAAATGCATGGAAATAAGGATTTCTTCCATCTGAACTTTTTTCTTAACAGCTATGGTTAAGCTTCTAAACCATTGCACAGTAATTAGGTTTATTGCAGTGTGCCATGGTGTAGACTTATTTAAATTCCTAACATACGGATCTAATTTTGTATCATGATGGCAGAGAGAAAGAGACTGTGTAAAAAGGTGTTACACTTTTCACTGTTCTGTTACTCAAAAGAGATGAAATAAAAATCAAACCATCCCAAGTGCAAGGGTAATATGCATTGGGTAATATTTCTTTTAGCCTTAACTGTCTTATACAGGGCTTTTTTCAATGTTATTGAAAGTGATGATAGTAATTAAAATGTGATGACTTTTTCCCTTCCAAGTAAGCATATACCTCCTATCAAAGAGCAATTGGATGATCTTAGGTAAATTAATTTTCTGCATTCAGACATGTTATCTTCTCCCTGATTCATATGTTGCTATAGCAACAATTGACTTCACAAGGCCTGACTCAGCTCCCAAAGAAATATGAAATGCCCTGGTTTATATTTTTCTGGTGTAAGTCATGGAGGTGACTTCAGTAGAAGTAGCTGATCTTTATACAATGATTTTTCTTTTTTTAACTTGAAGATGAAATAGTTCATTTTCTGTAAGTTGAATACATTCCCTTTTGTCTGTGTTTACATTTTTACAGTATTTCTTAGTGTGACTAATTGAGTTACAGAATGAAAATGCAAATGTGATTTATAAGGGCAATTATGTTTTTTAATTTTTTTTTTAATTTTAAGATATGTATTCTGTCAGTCTCCAAAGTAGACATCAAATGGCAAAAAAATGGGTGCCAAGTATGTGGGTAAAATATAAGCATACAAGATAAATGTCCACATTCACTCCCCTAAAAAAGCATAAAAAAGCAAATGGGTCATAGTCCTGTGGAACATGGAAATTAAAATAAACAAAAATATCCTTGACTAAAGTAGTTAAAACTTACTGTAGCGCATTCTTGGATTAAAAAAAACATGTTAAAGGTCGTCTAGTGTTACACTAAAAGCAGAAATTTTATTTCATATACGTATGAATATGTTCTTTCAGTAATTTAAATGTATTTGCTGTGGCTTTAAAAAACAAGGATTGGACTTTCACTATTGTCTAAAGAAGATATCCAATGTATGCCTTGTTTAAAGGTCAGAACTTACACTACGAAAAAATATGATCTCAAGGAAGAGCCTTTTGAAACTCAAGAGTAAAACCCTGGTCCCAGTAAAATCTAGTATTTTCATCTCAAATGCATACAATGAAGTGCTTTTCTTGCTCTTTATAGGTCTACAGGAAACTCACTGAAATGTGTCAATAAGACAACCTAAGATAACATATAGTCTTGAAAAATCACAATGTAAAACATATATATAGCATAATCTGATATTTTGTTTTCATAACTTGTGCATTAAATTTGCTAACTCTATAGATTTCTTGTTTCTTTTCTCCCCTCCTCCCCCTGCCCAATGACCATAGTAAATGAACAGTGAACCACGTGATCGAGTTAGATTCTTCACGGACTGTAGACTACATCAACAGGATTTTCTTGTTAAAACATATTTAACAATCAAGTGATGCAGGAGCCAGGTGGGAATGTACCTTACTCTTCCAGAACTGCATGATGTGTCTCCATTGTGTCTGTCCAAGTGCATGTCCACAATGAAAGAAATAAACAGTAAAAAAAAAAAAAAAAAAAAAAAAAAAAAAAAAAAAATACTTGGAATAAGCTTTGGGAGCAGAGTACTTATGGATTATTTTTGTGTAGTTTAATACTTTGGAGTATTTTAGCTGTGTGTCAGGCAGTTGTTCATGGTATGTAGTGCACAGTACACAATGGATTTTTAGTGTGACTGGTGTGTAACATTGTACAAAATAACTCCATAATGCCATATTAATGAGCAAAGCTCTCTTTGCACTATAAGGAGCTTGGACTCCTTGCCAGAGAGTTTGTCCCATCATAGCTCATCAGCGGGAGAAACTTAGTCCTTGTGACCTCGTAACACCAGCTTTCAAATAGTGTGAGACACCGTGGACATCCCATGTTCTTTCCCCTGTGGGGTTCCTTGGTGAGATCAATTAGTATAGGGTTGTATTGATGTGCATCATTATGCTTTTTGATGTGGAAGCATGCCTTGATGCAGTGCCCCTTGATACAGTAAAGTCCCAATAAAATCATACTTGCTGTATTGGAAACTGATGCTTATAGAAGGCAAGTGAAGGGGAAAACCCCATAATCTGGTCACGTTAAGATCAAATATAAAAGCTCAAACTTGCAATCATGTGCATGTATACCTGGGCGGCAGGTACATGGTCTGCCTGCATACTTAGTTTCCAGTTACATTAATTCGAGCTGAAGCACGTTGGCTTTCCTCTAGAGGCTTTTACTTAAAGTCCTATGGGACTGGGCATATTCATATTCTTTCCCCAAAAGGTTGCATAGTCTTAGACTATTCCAATTCAATTATAGATGTCTCTTTGGATATGTGGATGTTGCGCTGACAGATCAGGTACCATCTCGCGTTCTTGACTGGCTTCTTAATTCCTCACTTGTGAATGACTTTCAAGTGTTATGGGTCACTATTCAGCCACCTTTATTTTATCAGCTCATAAACTGACAGGACTATAAATGGATTTAATAAATAGACTTTATTGCTGCTTCCTGACTGAGACCAGGCAATGGTAATCAATCAGTTTGGGGTGACAAAATCAGGATGCTGTAACAAATCCAAAGCTAACTGTTCTGCGTTTTGCAGCAAAAGTGCTTGTAATAGTTAGTAAACCTAGACTAGTTTACTTGATGTTCGTATGGCAAAGTTGACAGCAAATGGCATTATCTAACAGGTATTTCAAGCTCCTCTATGTACCTTCACAGAAGAAAGGCTAAACCTGTAATTTGTGTGTGCTGTTTAAGAGGCAATGGCCTTGCATGGAGATTTTAAGTATGTGTTTAAGAGTTCCTTTTACGGCTTTTCACCAATTATTAACAGAAATAATTTCATTGAGTTCTAGAGTAGATCTTTTTTTCCATTAACTTATCATTATGAACTTATAGTGGATGCTCTAATTACTCTGTGGTTCTAGTGGGAACATTTAACTAATTTAAAATCGGGACAAATATATTCAACATGCTCAGCAGCACTTACTCGATGCATATTGTGCATCCATAACCTGCTCAGTAAACAAAAGTAAGCAAAGAAATTTTAGCTGAAATATAGGGTGTGGTTTTCATAAGCTTCTGCTGAGATACTGATATTGAGGTAATATGCTGGCATTTGAATGCTGAAACACTCCTGTTTCTGCTCCCCACCTCCCCCCCCAAAGAAAATGTTTCTATATTTCACAATCAAAGCTCCCAGAATTTTTTTAGCCATGAAAAGCTGTCATGCTGATGTAGTCTTTCTAACCCTGTGAAGAAAATAAGTATCTGAGTATTGGGATTCCTACGAAATGAAAGCTTTGAGTTTGGGTCAGGGGTCTTTTTACTTGGTGTCATAGCTTTCCAAAAAAGCAGGTGAAGAAGCTTTTTTAATTTTCTCTGTGCCAGGAATAATTTTAAAGTCTCTTTTAAAAATCCTAATCTGAGTTTATGTCTTCCTGCTTAATGTACTTTGCAACCTTGAGCAGTTAACCTTTATAGCTGGAATGAAAACATATTTTTAAACTTTTTTTAATTTGTCAATATCCTGTGATATTCTTAGTATCTCATGCCTATGTGTGATGCTGTGGATGATTAAAAACTTTCTTTACCTACTCTGGAGGGTTCTGCCTCCAGGTAACCTTTGCCTTTTCCATTTACTTATCTCTCACCTACTACAACAAAATAGGATGGGACCTATATGGACAAGAGCTTAATATACCTATAGGGGGACAAAATAAATGATCTTCAAGGTGGTATCAAACTGCAGAGGTATCCAACCATTGGACACACATGGTCTCTGGAATAAATCTGCTGGTCTGTACAGTGGTTTTTCTCCTCCAGTGGCACCTCAGGCTAATGGCAGAGTGAGTTTTGGAAGTAGGCAAGTTGTTCTGGTGTCTTAAAGCTTTCTCTCTGCCGCTTTCTTTCCTGTGGGCACTGCGTATGCTTTCTCCTCCTGCCCACAGCAGGCGCACAGTTCCCTCGTGAACCCAGCGCAGCCACCCCCTGCAGCAGGGGCACGTCCCTTTCTGTGACATCAGATTACAGGATCAGAGCGAGGTTCAATCTCTGTACCATGGCCAGAAAAGTGCCTCTCGTGCAATAGTGGCACCTGCAGGCTGTATGTGCAAGTCCAGTCCGTGTGTGAAAAAGGGTGACAAAATAAGTCTGGATTTTTAACTGACGTTATGGCAGGCTGCATGGGCTGCTTTGGTGGAGGCATAGTTTACTACACATAAAGCATGTACAATGAAGATGGCAAACTAAAATCACATAGGTAATCTTAATTCTGGATTTGCATAATTTTTGAGGGCCTAAATCTGCCAAGGCGATGTTTTGTTGAAGTAACATTTTGGTATTACATGTAGATACCAATACACTTACTTTTATAAAGATTCACAGAAAAGTCAGCAGAGAATCAAGAAATGCTCAGGGAGCTGAAGGATCGGTGCCAGTAGTAGCTATTCTGACTGAGAATACAGGTGAAGTCATTGTATGTGTTACCTATAATATAACTTAGCCCAGTAGTACATACACATTTGGGTATGTATGCAAAGTTTAAAAAATATGTGATTGGACAGATTGATGGATTATTTTTTTTCTCCAAGAATATTCTGAATAATGTTATTTCCTGGATAGCTTCTGTGATAACTTCTCACCCTTTTAAATCTGTGTTAGTTTTGCCGTGTTTTTACCTAATGTATGCATGCATCAGAAATATTGTTCTGAGATGCTTCTGCTAACCTGTCAAAATTTGATTGTTTGTAATTAAATGAGATTAACAGACTACAATTTATAGACTGTTTTCTTACCTAAAAAAAAAAAATAACCTTGTGTGCAAACTGAAAAATAACGAGGGTTTCTTTTGGAGTAGGGAAATGCAAAATCAAGGGAAACAAGGGATAAAGTACTTGCAGTGATTCATCTGCATAGGCGTTAGCGTTTATTTTTTGATGCAAGGTTTGAGGTGTTTTCACTGCATTGATTTATTTTCTTCAGCCAGCAATGCCCAGAGGGCCAGTTGTCATGCGGCAAGGTGCAAAAGGGCATGTAGCAGAGCTGGGATGGACCAAGCCTCCCAGGATGTTATAACAATCCCATTTGCTTAGCAGTTATGTGCCCATTCATGGCTCATTAATTTGAGTGGTACCTAGCCTGCTAGTTTCTTCTGCCAGCTTCCCCAGAAAAAGAAGTGGTTCATTCAGGGTACTGTATTATGAGCTGACTGTATATTCAAAGTTTTTTGAAACAATTCTGTGCTGCCTGTGTCCCTTTCCCCCTGCTCTGCCCCCCCACCAGCCCCCAGCTGCCTTATTTTTAGGGTATTTGGAAAGTATGAATTTTCCTATCACAATTTTGTTTCTCTAAAATGTTTTTCTAGTAATAGTTTATGGAGGTATTTTGGTTTTTTTCTGCTGGTGTATTTGTGGGGAAAAATGAAGTCTGCATGCAGTAAATGCTGTTCTCAGTAGGACTTGTGAATAGGAATCATTAAAAAAACTGAACTGGTTGTTCAATTTCAGTTTAATTACCAGCCACAGGCTTGAGACAGAAAAAAAGGACTGTTTAAGTCATCTTTGCTTCTGGCAATGGCAGACTTTCTGCTTATTGTACATTTTCTATGGGTTTTGTCCAGTTTAATTATAAAGCTCTAATTAGCAGTACAAGGTAAGTAATTTTTTCTAACAATATATGTTTCTCAGTGGGATCTTAAATAAATTTGGAAAGTCAATCTGCATAGAAAAAATTACCTCTCCAGTAGTTATTTGCAGTGCCTCATAAATAACATTCATATATGGGCCTGGACTTGAGAGGCATACTTATGTTCTAAGCTCAGACAAGTGGTTAAGCTGGAGACTGCAGCAGGACAAAGTATGAGGGGAGATAGTGTTTTATGTATGCAACTGGTATATGTTTTTCTCTCATGCATATGAGTGTTGAGTGAGGTTGGACAATAGCAAAAGCATATCTCTTTGAATCCATGTTAAGCTAGAAGGTCTACTGTGGCTAAACAGTGCAACCTGAGTGAAGAGCGGAGTGCGGTGCTATCACCTTGGAATTGCCGCCCACTAAACTGGGTCCAGTAAATATACTTGAAGCAGAAGTTGCTAGATAGAATGACTCAGTTCTGCCTGATGTCCCAAGGACTGTATCTGAAGGGTGCCTACCTGGAATAGTGTCTGTCTCCCTGCTGGAAACCAGGCTGCACCCACCAGAGGTTCTGGTCTGGGGAGCTCAACTCTGGCACTCCAGATTGTGCTGTGGCAGCTGAGTTGCTTGCAGCCACGGTGACTCACTGCTGTTGGTGGTTGTTCATTTCTGGAGCCTGTGTGACACCAGGAGCTGGAGAACTGGGGAATAAAGAAAGGTCAATGTCAAAACTAGCATGAGGATGCATGACAACAGTACCTCTTTTTCTCTCTTGAATGTAAAATAAAATAGATATGAAATAAAGCCTTGGCCTCTATCTTAGAATAACTCTTTGATTTCATTCAGCTAGGACTCTTGTTTGTCATAAACCCAAGAAAATACATTATCCACACTTCTGTTGTAACAATTCAGTGCTGCTAAAAAAATAGGGTTTTTGTGGTGTGGTCCCCCCCCCCCCCAAAAGATGGCCTCTCCTAGCTTTACTGACTTTTTTTTAATTCCTCCCTTCTTTTCTCATCTGCACAAATGTCTGTCTGCTCTGTGTCCTGTCATTGTATTTCCCTGCCTGCCCTATGCCTCTCCATATAATTAAAAAAGTGTTGCAAAACTGGATGTTGAAGGTGGGTTGAAGGTTTTTCCAGATACAGATTCTAATAATAATGATGTAGTACTGACCATGACCCAGGGACCATGTTAAAAATCAACTAGAGGAAAAACAAAAGATGGCTGGGTTAAGTGTGGGCTTAATGTTGGTAGCTAATTATGCTTCTCCTTACAATATGCACTTCAATTTTTACATGATATTTAGCACTTACACTAGCTGTGTGAATGCTCCATTACATTACTGAACTAACTATTCTAAAGTTATGTCCAGTCTTCCTAATGCTGTATCTTCCCCCAAAAAAATTTTAATCTAGCTATTTTTATTGAATTGACATTATTCTTGTCTCGCTTAACAAATGCAATAAGGAAAAAAAGAATCTTGATGACAAAGAAGGTCTCCTCAGCAGAGGAAGGTCAAAATGTTCCCTCAACACCATACAATGGACGCTCTCTAACTGTGCATTAAAGGAGCTAATTTGTTTGACATATAGCTGAGCTTGTGGCAAACACAGTAGGGGCCATGAAAATATCTGTGCTTAGGCTACAGCCTAAGTGTCTCTTATGGAAGTTCTAGTAAATTTTGCATGTTCAGGATTTTTTTTTCTTGCATTCTTCATCCAGCTGATGGGTGTGGGTATGGTCTTTTAAGATGACTTGAGGTATCTCTTTATCAACTCCTTCCTCTTTTCTCAGAAAGGCCAGCCCCAGCAACTCAGCAGGAACTTCTTTGCTCCCCTGTGTCTCTGTTAAAATGACTTTGAATTTCTTACTGCAAGTATTAAAATGGCTTTCCAAGCAAGTTCCTGAATACACTTGAGTGGATAGAAAAAGTAATAAAGCAAGAATTGGCTCAGAACATGGGCTGAGTGAACACAGGTCTATGCAAGTATTAGCACCTTCCTTTGGGGACAACAGCGCAGTCCCTGTGGTGCAATATCTCAGTTTACTGTGCTTTGACTTCTTTTGTTTCTGCCACCATTTTGTAATGCTGTATTTCCCCAAAGGAAGGGGAGCACAAGCTCCTTTTAAGAAAGATGATTAACTTTTCTTGGCCTGCATACGAGTTGCTCAAACAGAAAAGGATTGGGGGAAAATTTTTGCATCACTTGCATCTTTTTTCAGTGCTTTCATAATAAGTGTAAATACCAGGAAAGAATCTCTTTCAGGGAGAGATTCTAGGTTGGGCAGTTATAAAGAATGAGCTTTCTGGAACATCAGTGTTTCTCTGAATAAAGCTGTATTTTTGTTTGAGATGATAATTTTAGTGATTAAAATGTAATTGGTGTCTAAATAGGTAAGAGTGAAACAGAAATCTCAGTGTCATGAGAGGTTTCTGACTCCTGGAAGGGTGTTAATTCCATTTGAGAGGGTTTTTTTTTGGGGGGGGGGAGCACTAGTAATTATCTAATTAATAGGCAGCAGGGTCTGCTTTCTGTGACTGCCTTTCAACTGATATATTATAGTTATTGGAGGTACAGTTGCACACTGCAGAAACATGAGGGTAGACTTGCAAGTAGGGCAAGGCACAATTAAAACTAAAAATTGAGACCTCTAACATTAATTAGAAAATAATTATCTACTATTTATGATAATATGCTTTCCTGTGTCTCCTTCTTCCTCCTGTCCCTCACCCTCTTGAAAAAATAAAAATTCCAGTTTATCACTTCATGAAGGAAAGTGCAATTACTTTAAGCTTCCCTGCAATCTCAGAATGACTTGGGAATTGAAACCCTCTTTCATTTCACCCTTAAGAAGTGGCTGAGGGGAGTGAGAAAGCAGGAAGGTGGGGACTGGGTAGAAGGAAATGTTTGAGGAGAGGTTTTGGATAAAGAAGCAAATACTGTGAGTCTCTGTCAATATAAAGATTAGATTGGGATTAGATTGTTTTCTCAGTAAGCATGGTTTAAATGTGGTTAATTTAATTTGAGAAAGGCTGAAAGATACAGGTGAAGATGGCCTCGGTATACACCTAGTTGTCTTGAATTCAGTGAAAAAAACCCTCTACAGAGGTATATGAAAATTTGGGTGTTTGCAAGACGCGTGAAATTTTTTATTGGAAAAGAGGGGAGATTTATTACCAGGAACTACAAATCAAAGTAATTTCTGATTCATCCACAGCTGGCATGCACACTACCTATTATTTCTGATAATGTTCTTTCATTTCATGGACAATATGAATATTTAGTAACAAAGAAAGCTTTCAGGATTTCAAGACACTTCATTAACAGCAGTGAAGGTAGAATTGAGTATAAAAAAAAAATCACCTCATTTGTTGCTTTTCATTTGGTTGTCAAAAAGACAAACAAACCACTATTCCTGCTTAGAATGACAAGAAGTTTTCCTCATTCTCTGAATTGTTGATAATTAAGAAAATAAATGTTCTGAGGTCGATTGTGATTTTGTGTGTGCTGCTGTGATTGGGGTTTTAAAATATTTTGACTTCTATAAAGAGTTGTGCAAATAAAGGTGGTTGGTTTTTTTTCAAATGGGAAGAAGTTGCGCATCTTGCTCTGTGTGGGAGCTACCCGCTTAGAATTGTGGTGTGTGGTGGGTTTTTTGGTTTGTTTTTTTTCTTTCCTCTAAGTGAGATGTGTAGTGAGATATGAAAATGTTCTCCACCTGTAGGTGAATCTTTATCAGGTATGGGATATTATCCCTCTGACATGAGCAGTTGCCACCAGCAAAAATAGATTTAGGGACCATGTGGCTTTCTTGAGGCAGTCGTATTAACACTTTGGCACTCCACAAAGGGCCCTCCAAGAGGCCTGTCTTAGAGCTCGCAGGGAACATGAATCATAGAATGTTTTGTGTTGGAAAGGGGCCTTTAGAGGTAATCTAATGCAACCCCCAAGACCGACACAATCTTCACGTAGCTGAAGAAAACAAAGATGATGACTTTCTACTCTTGTCTCATGGATGTCTTTGTGCTGACTCAGTCTAAGCTGGTTTTGGTGCCTTGCTATTGTGTCTGACATAGTTGGAGCTCTCCTCTAATGCAGTGTGGTTAATTGACTTTACTCTTGTTGTGAGAATGCCTGATGAATTACTCTGCTCATAGGTGCTCCCTCTCTTTTGCTGAGCAAACACAGAGATCCAGTGTTGGCAACATGCCAGCATAAGTTCTCTAACTCTAAGAAAATCTTCTTGGGTTGGCTAAACCAGCTGTGTGCTTCTCTCAAGCATCATGCTTCAGTCATGTGAAGCTGCTCGGATGCTACAGGAAATGCTGCAGATGAGCACCTGATTTGTGTATGTCAGGTATGTTCTGTCAATAAGCCTTGGTAGACTTTACTCCCTCTTCACACTGCGTCACCCCTGAACCTGCACTGGTATTTGCAGCACAGTGCTATAGTTTTTGACTTGGTGAGAAAGCTGGAGCTGGCTGAGCTGGACTGCAGTGTTGCCTGCTTGCCAGGGCTGGGGACATGTTCACAAGCCCGGGAGAGGCTGTGGAGGTGTCTGGGAGGCCATCTGTTTGGCAGAAAGGAGTTGGTTCAAGACTAAATCAGTTAGCAGTCCAGCCCTTAGTGTCATTATGTAAAACTAACTCAATGCTTGTTTTAGCATGGGCTCACTGTAAAGATGACTATTAATGCTCCAAGACTATAGCACTGTTTCTATTGAAAGCTGCTCTTTTTATACGGAAGTGCACCATGCAGCATAGTTGTTAGGACTCTTCTGTGTAATCAGATGATCTGACGAGCATCTTAATTATGTGGCAAAATGTGTTGCTTCATGGTGGGACCTAAGCTGCTGCAGTTAGTCTTTATATCCATAATTCAGACTGCATGGTGTGTTGCTTGGGTAAATGTAAGCTTGAAAGCAGGGGCACATCAGGTCCCCAGAAGATGCATCAAGGCAGTAAGTGTTAAAGCCCTGGTGGAGTGTAGAGGGGTTGCATTAATCTCATCCCAGTTTGCTAAAAAAGAAAGTCTGACTTGATTTGTGTTTCAGCAGGATTAGGGTTTGGTACTACCTATTCACATCTATCAAGACTGGAGACACTAGATACTTTAGGTGGATTAGGAAAATTCCACCTTTGATGTGGAAGAATCTCATTGCTGGACCTTATAACAGTTGTCTTTGGTAGCTGGCAGTTGGTTGTATTACATTTAGATGGCAAAGATAGCCATGTATTGTCATTTCTATTAACACGTGATTTATACAGGCATAAATCATAACGATTCAAAGCTCTAATCAACATGATAATGGAGCCTAATTGCTAAGCTCCTTTAAAACTTTAAGACAAAATCTATGCTAATACAGTCTGAAAGCTGGAAGCAGTTTATTGTTTCTTTTTTGATCAAACTCCTATTTTGTAGGGGAGAAAAAAAGGTGTTCTAATTATGTACTTGAAAAATGACCTTGGGATCGTTGATTCAGGCAGACAACAGGGACATCATAATTTTTTTTTCCCTTCAGTAAATAAAGAACAGTGAATTCTCATGTACAGTCTAACAGGTGAGCATGCTTTTATTAAAAATAGATAATCAAGATCTTGGAAGAGTTTAATTAAATTCAATTTGTCTTTTTTTCTTAAGGCTACTAAAATAAAAAGGGGAAAATACCCAACCTGCAAATAGTCTAAATTTTAACAATCTGCCTTCAGTGCTGATCTGAGTTCTGGGGATGCTCTGGAGATGTGTATCCTGCATGTCTGCTTTTGCACAAGGGGTGTTTGTTAACTAGAGAAGGTCAACAATTGCATTTCCTTGCAGTGCAAAAGCTAAATATAAGGGTGACATTTCACACCAGCACATCATCAGTCTCCAAGTATTCACCTGGAAAATGGGAGCACTCTGCTGCATAAAGGCCTTCTCTTAGCACGCTTTCATTTTGGTAGAAAGATTACTTTCTATGCATGCGTTAGAACAGAAAAATCACCCAGCAATGCTTTGTCCAGTCCACAAAAGTAATATTTTTTTACTATGAGACAGTACATCTGGTTGAACCAAAGAACTAGTGCTTTTATCACCTCTCTTGTGTTAGCTAGACTGTACTCTAAAATTGCTTCTGGTTTTCTTGCAAATACCACTTAACACTGTTTATTTTCTGACTAGCACCAGAATCTTTGCTGTACTTGTTATGTATGATGCTATGAGCTGGTGGCTGTCATTCAGTGAAGCACTCATGCCCTGAATAGTACATGCATTTTTAGATGATTCATGCCCATCATAGATTTCCTTTTTTTGTCCCCTTTTTTCCCTTTTCTTTTTTTTTTTGGCATTACTACTATGGGTCTTCTCAGAGGGTATGTGCTACCTCTGGAAAAAGAGGTCCTTCCCCATGTGCCAGCTCTACCTTATGGTCTGATCTGTACCATTCATCCTCTTTCATGTGGCTTCTCAGGGTGTGTTCAGCTCGGTTTTATTTTCAACTTGCTGTTTGCTGTGGCCTGAAGAGTGTAAGCAAGCACCTATTTCCCTACCTCATAAAAATGGTCTCCTAATCAGTATTTGAATCTCCCATAAACAGTTCACTTCAACTCTAGGAAAGCTGTCCTGATATACACAGTTGCTTGGTTTCTGCAAGGTTTCATATATACTATTAAGAATTTATCTCAAGCTTTTTACAGGTATTGCCAGTAACACTGATCCAAATTACGTTGTTGTGTGTTTTATGGAAATACATTCAAAAAAACAGAGACAATCTTCTGCGGCAGGCTGTAGTCAATATGCTGGGTTTAATAAGCAAAGTTATGTTTGTCTGGGGGACTTTTTCACAAAATGTAATTGAGGATGACAGCTTGGTTATGAGAAGCTTGATGTATACATCAGTTTAAAAGCTTGTCACCTACTTGATGCATTAATTCAAGTCCTTTGTGCAAGCCAAAGTTCCTATTCTAGGCAAAGCATATGGTCTGTCACTTAGCACATGACATGTTTTTAGATCACTGTCTGCAAGCGTACTGTCCCTGAATGTGAATGTACGGGCTTGCCCTGTAAAAGCTAGCACCAATTTATTACCCGTTCAAATAGTTCTACTGTATTGTTGGCACTATTTATAGCTTAAATAGAGGAAAGATGTTCAGGGTTTAGCCCACAGCTCTCCTTTACTATCTTTTGAATTTTCCCTGTGAGAAATGACTTCCATTCATCCACCAGCTGAAATAATATTCATAGGAGCATAAATGTATACACTCGTATTTCTCTGTAATAGTCATGTAGGCAAGTCTCATAACTTCATAGACAATTCACTTTGCTTACTGGGTACTGAACTTGATTTTATAACGACTGCTTAATTCATCAGGGTTAAACAGACTTTAGCCAGGTAAAGATGAACTGAAATAAAAAGAAAACTGAAATCAAGCTTTAGGGAAAGAGCTGTTCATTTACGCTTTTGATCAGCAACTGTGAGTAACAGCGGAGAGGTAGAATTTGTGATCAGGGTCATACATGTACAGAACAAGGTCCAAAGTCCACTCATAAATTATGCAAAAAAAAATAATAATTGCTGGATACTTGTACTCTGAAATTTCATGCAGTTGCCAGAGCGTATGCACATTAGGTTAAGTGCCTCTGTATAAAATTAGGTAGACTGCAGCCTTAATGGTAAATATTAAAATCTGCGTTCTAAACTCAACATCAAATAGCATGCAACTCCAAGAATAAACCAGTCTTTTTACAAATGTACTGAACTTGCAAACAAGTTTCCCCTCCCCATAGAAGTGTAGCATTTGGAATAAGGGACATCTCTTGGTGTTTTGAACTCACGGTATTTTACTATGTCTTTGAACATTCATCTGCATTCTGGATTGTTGCTTGGTGCCATTAACCTTATTCCATTTCCTTTCTGTCTGCAGCTATTGATATGAACATGCTTTCTTTGTTTTCATATAGTGATTAGCAAATGTCAGGAACTGCATTCATACAGTCCTGGAGCATTTGCTATTCATGTTTTGTTATTAGTTATTCACTTTATTTTTTTTCAGTGGTTGTCACCATTCAGTTGGGAAGCAAAAAAGGTACTTTTTGACTTGGGTGAAAAATTGCACACCAGCCTACTGAATGCTAAATCTTGGAATGAGAAGTTGTGAAAAACACTTAAGATATGTTTTATCCAGCCGTGGGAACAAATGTGTTCCCAAACTGCTTGAAGGGGCAAGCTGTGGGCAGCACTGATGGAGCTTTTCCACAGAAATGTGCCTCGTTTCTATTTTTCTGGCTACTTCTGTGCCTCAAAGAAAACTGTCAAGTATAAAGAAAATAAGGATTTGGTGTGGTGAGTGGTATTCATTTCAATGGCTGATAAATATCATACTAGTATCTGAATTTAGGTATCAGTACTATTAACACTTCCATATTCTTCCCCTCTGCTTTTGTTCCTCAAAGCAGGTAAAAAAAGGAGAGGAAGCATCCTTCCAAACATGTGCAGGCACAAAAACTCACCTGGGCATAGAACATGTGAAAACTGAGAAGTATAGGACCTTAATGACATCATGAAAGGTAAAGAGTGCCTAGTTGCTTTGGTATCTCTGAAAGAGGCCTTAGAAAGCTTGTGCACAGCTGTGGCAGTGGTATTTAAAAACGGACTTGTAGGAAAGTGTGGAATGATCCCTGAAAAGGTGTGTCCCTGGACTGGGGCACAAAGTGAAAGTATCAATTGCTTTTTCATGTGCATTTACAGAGAGATTTGTGCATGGATTTCCTGAGTCTTGGAATATAGGGTTTTGCAGGCTGAGGGAGGCGAGCAGGGTAGTTAACTGGATGCGACAGGGACATCTCAGATTTTGTGAGGAATGCATCTAATGTCTTCTGTTTCCTGGTAACAAAACTAGCAGCCTTGCTAGCTATGGTGTTTGCAGTGAGCAGTTCAACATATGTTCTGATTAATGTTCATTTTGCTCGAGGTTTTCTCTTGTGTCTGTTTTAAAGAACATGCCAAATAAACCTCAGGTTAGTAGGTGTTAGCTTTGCAGGCTGTTGCACTGGGGAGAAATTCTCCTGGAAGCTGTGGGAGATGAACATGTTTCTGACTTCAGAAGAAGAGGAGGTGAACGTAGGAATGAGGTAGTGGACTGAGCAATCAAAGGAAAGCTAGATGATCCTCTTCTAGCTTATAAAGTAAAATGCGCTCTGCTTAGCTATGACTGGCTTCACTTTTAAGCCACTGAGTTTATTGTTGACATTAGAAGGGACAGACATAGCTTGGGACAATGCACTGCAGAAAATAGTTTTCCTGTCTCACTGTTTCTGCACTTGCATGGGACAGCTAGAAAGTGACTTGTACTGTCAACAACTCTACTCAGCTGAAGCTAAAAAAAAAATTTTAAAAAAATCCAGTATTTAAAAATACATTTTAATCACTGATTCCTTTCAGTGTTCGTTTCATTATCACCTGAGCTAGACATACTTATGAAGGCTACACTTGGAATTTATTTCTCGAGATAAACTAGTTACTCAAGGAGCAACTAAACATAGGAGATGCTCATTGTGTCCTAATTTACAGTGACAGTTAATATCTTTAAGGGTGCAGTGCATACATACCGGGGATGGGATTTTATGATTTGAACCAGTTTCTCAGGTTGTGTATCTTTTCTGTTTTAGAGGATTTACTGCATATGAATTTCATTCTGTAGTAGTTGGAGACTGTTCCGTTGGGTCTGAACAGTGGGCAGGAGCTATCACAAGCTCCCCACCTACCCCTCTGAGGAGCCAAACGGGTACCTGAGTGGTGCGATGCTTCTCTCCAAATAAGGATTTCCTTGGGACCGTGTGTGCGCGCTATAGTAAGATAAATGTAATTAGGAGTAGTTTGTTCACTGAACAAAAGGAGTAGGAGCTTCAGGATGGAAACCTGAAAGAGAAAACCTCATAGAAATAGAGCCCAGGCATTAGATTTGTTTTCCCCTCGGTCAATTATATTCCTAGTAAACACTATCTAGTATTGCTCATGAATGGCATTTTTGGGATCAGGGAGAGGGGGGAGCTTTTAAAATCTTTGGTGACTAATATATCGAGACTTATTATGATCAGCTTAGAATAAATAATAAAAAATACTCTAGGAGAAACTCTCATCTGCCTTTGCAGTGATACAGTTCCACCGTTTACCATAGGGTTTTGTGAGAGGAAAATCAATGTAAAATTAAAGCCCTTATATTTACGAAGTGCTTTTTGATCGAGGGCCTCTGCATTGCATAAGTCTTACAATATCTAAAATATAATAAAAATTTCCTATTGAAAACATTATACAAGGCCATTACAATAATTTGCTCAAGGCTGCAGATCAGAGGAATCAAGAAACAATATTAATTTCACTTTTTTGAAGTGTTCTGACTGCAGTTGTCTCTAACATGCTTGACCGATACTCCTAGAGTAGGGTAAAAATAAATGTGAGAAGAAAATCATTGTGAGAAAATCAGCGAACCGCTTTCATTATTGTATCTTGATACAATAGTGCTAATATATGTAACCATTACTTTCAAGATACTGTATTGGAATAAAGAAAAATAGAAGTTCAACACTTCAGTAAACTGCTGCTCCTCGCATCTTTTAAAAGCAAAAAACCAAACAAAAAAATCCCATCCACCCCCCAGTTGTGGCAGTCGCATCTTTGTTTATGTGGATATGTGTATGTGCTATTGATTGTACAGCTGCTGAAGAGCTACAGTTTCCATCCCACAGAATGGATTTGACAGTATTTCAAGACTTGCTTTTAACCTGAATAGGATAAAAATCTTTCCATAGAATAGAAAGCATGTTGCTTCAAGCTAGCTTGATATAATTCTCTATTGCCCTCAGCTTTAATAGTAGGACCACTTGATAGTTTTAATGCATCAGATGCCTTGTCGCCATTCACCTTTATGGACTGAGATCTTCAGGCTACTATTATCTCCCATGGTTTGCTGTCTTTTCCATCGTATGACTTGGTAGCTCTGTAGGGAGATAAGTTTGGTGCCAGACAGGGAATATATTCTTGCCAGTAGGGACAGTCTACAAAGCAGAATGAGATAAGGGTTGCTTCAGCATTTGTAGCAGAGGTAGATTGATCTTGAGTAACTGAGAGATAAAATGGCAGATGAAATTCAATCTAGATAATGCACTTTGGGGGCAAAAATATCTTAAATAAAATGATGGGCTTTGAACAGACTATTGCTGCTCAAGAACAAGATACTAGTGTTGTCTTAAATGACAGCATTGACTTACTATCTTGTTTCAGTCAAAAAGCGAATGGAGGTTTGGAATTGCTAGAAAAGGAATGGAGGGCAAACCAGAGATTCTAATTAGGCCACTGTATAAACCTATGGTTCAGCTGCATCTTGAATGCTGCCTGGAATTCTGACTCTTCCATCTCAAATCAGACATTATAGAATCATAAAAGGGTCAAAAGTAATGTAAAAATGATCAGAAGGATAAAAAGGCTTCCATAGGAAGAAAAATAAAGTGGGAAGAGGGTGTAGAGACAAGTGTGATGAAATGAAAGGTTCAAGGAGTTATGAGGGGATCAAAAGGGATAAATAGCAAAGAATGGTTTGGTTGTCCTCCTGTACAAGAAACAATGGGGAATCATTTAATGGATAGTTGGTTCTTCACACAACATGAAACTGGATTGTGGAACTCCTTGCGGCAGGATTTTTGGGTGATAAAAAGCTAAATAAACAAACCCCCAAATGCAAACAAACAAAAATCTTCTTGGACAAATCAATGGGAAAAAAAATCCCTTGAAGAATATCAAATAAGCTATTGCTGCTGGACCCAGAAGCCTATTCTGGGATAACTTACTACCTGTTTGCTCTATCCTCATACAGTTCCCTTTGCATTCACTACTGGTCATGCTGAGCTGAGCTAAGTGTATATTTGCTTTCATTGAGTATAACCATGCTTATTGCAGTCATCTGAAACAAAATAGTTTTGTGGTTGGACAAATTAAAATATTTCAATTGTGCACTGTTATGAAAAAATCCACGTTTTTAAATGGATAAATAAACTCAACACTGTTTATACAGCTTCACTTATGCTTCTTTGATCTCAACCATATTCACATCTGTGTTCTGTAATCCTGAGATATATTGATAATAAGAGCAAGAATGGACGTGACTGATTCCTTTGATCTGCTGGCTTGCTGAGGAGTTGAAGCAGATGCCATATAAATGCAGGAGTGAGAAGGTGAGCAGCAGCATTTTCCCCATATATTGGTGCATGAGATTTTCTGTTGGTTACTCTAGCTGCAGAGTGGCTGGACTACCCACTTAATGGGTGAAGGCTTGCCCTTATTGTAGAGGAAACAAACAGTTACAGAATTTCTATCAAAGGATGCTTATCCCCACCTTACCAGCTGCTCCAGGGGGAAGAGGATAGGAGTGTTGCTGCTGTGGGGCACAGAACCCCAACAGGAATATCTTTGAAGAGACTCTTTAAGAAAACAGTGCTCATATAAAATGGAGATGGAGATTACAAAATGGATTTCTCTGGGGTGTAGGACTGATTTATTTTATGCAGGAATGACAAATATGTGGATATTTATGTGAATAAATGACTAGATTATCTTCCTCTGTGTTCCCAGAGTGTGTATACTCTCTAGAAATTGTCTGCTTAATAGGTTAAGCAGCAGCAATGTTCACAGTGGAAAAAGTGAAATTAAACTGGCTATTGAACTTTTGCCATAGAAAGGAAATTACTTCTCTATAAACTAAACACATGTTTAAACAGAGCTACAGAAAAGGAAAGGGAACTCTTTCTCCAAAAAGTCTTTTCCTTTGACATTATACTATTTCAGTTCTTATTTTTTGGATAAAACACTTCTGTTTGCAAATGCATTGTCACCATGTGATACAGACATTTTTTTCCTGAGTAGTAACTTGACTGAAAATTAATTTCCAAAAGAATTGCAATAAGTTCTTAATTCATTTTGGGCCAATTTTTGGCAAATAAATTCTTGTTAAATAATACTGATAAAGATATAAAAAACCCAAAACAAAACTTACTGTTTCGGCATTTAAAAATTTCCTTCCTTGTAGGTTTGAAACAAGGCTTATAATGAAAAATCTCGTTTATATCATATTAAAGTTTAATTTTACCTTGGAAATTTTTAAGTTTCGGAAGTAAAGATATCTGCTGAGCCAAAGTGAATGTATGTGTGTATCTTGGAGTTATACTTCAACAGACCAAACTATTTCTTGATTCTGATGCTAAACAGAGGAAAAATAATTTTCTCCTCATTCTAATGTTACCATTGCCACAAAATATCTGTCTGGTGCTATTAGAACCATCAAACCAGTATAAATGTTGCATGTTTTATTTTATTTTATTATTAGCCAAGAGTTATATCCTAAAATATTGTGAATAACTTCAAGCATTGCTTGTTTCTTGGAAAATCCTAAGACTGCAGTGGGCATTTGAGATGAGGAAAATGTTAAATCAACACAATTTTTACTCATTGTGGTTGGTTCAACAGCATCAGGGTGGTCTGGCACCTACTTTGGTTGAAGGTAGTAGTGTCAAGAGAATGGGCAAATTAAGAGTGGGAATTAACTTCAGGATAGTAAATATATCTTAAGTTGTGGGGGGGATAAAAAGGAAATTATCATCCTTATCTGTCAACTAGCAACATTTGCTCTTTCTGTTGCCCTGGGTCCCTGAAAAAATAAGTGCATGAACGTAAATATATAAAATGTGTGCCCTGTAACTATCTGTGACTATAGTTCTCTGGCAAATTTTTAGTGGTGGTTTTGTTTTATTTAGTATAAAATTTTCTATACAAATTTCTATATGATTTTCTGTCTGGTGGTGAAGGTATGTGATACTGAAGCTCTTTATTATGTCAGAGTTGTTATCATTGCTTTTAAGGCAAAGACAGCTACATTTTTACTAGACAATATGCAGTTGATAACAAAATCTTACGCTGTATTATAAACATCCATATGCATTGAGGAGATGTTCAGATTGTCTTTGCTGTTTTTTTGTTAATGATTGAAACATGCCAGCATGACTTCAGGTTGCAATTTGCACAATGCTATTTTGCTTCAGTTTAACAAGAGTTAAATCTTTACATGGACTGTTTGAGCACAGTGGCTTGTAAACACAGCAATCTTTTGGCACTCACGCTAGAAACTAGTTGCACTTTTGTAGCTTTTGGTTTAACGCAGATTGCATTTTGAACAGTATGTGGTGTATATACTGCCAAACACCGATGGTGTGTGAAATCTTGCTGACCTCTTCATTATGTCCTCTTATTTGTTCGAGTTCAATTATCACATTATCAACATCGAAGAATTGGCAAATATGTACAGACATCCTGCTGTGCATGTTATCCAGATATGTCAATTCATAATTATCATTAAGAAAGACAGTATTTATAAAACATTTTCTGGAAAGAAAAAATCCCACCTTTTTAAAGGTCTTTAGATGAAAGTATGGTGAAGTTCTGATCAAGATAAATGCAAGGATAAACAAGGATATGTCAGGTGGCTAAGTGAAAATAAGTTTATGGGTATATACCATAATTCAAATAAAGAGTGGTTCTTTGGTTGTAGAAGTCAGTTTGATTTTATTTTTACAGGGAAATGCAGAAACTAGTCTTGTAGCTGTCATGCATTTCTAGATCAGTCTTGCAGGAACATGCAGGAAATCTTTAACGTGATTGTGAAAAAGGTGACAGTTCTGCTGCTTCTATGACATTGGTAGGTGATTTATATATACAGCAGATCTGACAATGGCATAGAAATTTACAGCCTGAAATATTTACATCTGAGCTTTATCCAAGGTTTAACAATAGCATTGAAGCCTCACTTTTTAATGATGACAACCTGGACAAGTATAAAAATACACAGATAGAAAGTATTTCTAATCTGATGCTCCATCAAACACCACTGCATGAAAAAGAAGGGGAGGGGGGAGGAAAAAAGAGAGAGGCCTCAGCCATTCCTGTTGCATCTCTCATTTCTCTTTGTCCCAGCAGCTGCTACTGTAAATTGTGGTGTAGACCTAAGAAGCAGGTAATTTCTCTTGCCATAATAAAACTCTGGAGAAAAAGGTCTGTGAAAGCCAGTCTGTGCTCTTATACACAGATCATCCAATTAAATCAAATGCTAGCAAGAAGTCAGTCTTCCTTTGTATTGTTTTCTGACAGAAAATATACATGCATTGTGTTTTGAAGGATCATAGAGTAATTAATTGTTTTGTCTCTTTCGTGGTTTATTTTTGAATAATATCAACTTGATTGACAACGTAATCATAACCTGTACATAAACCCAACTGTGGACATAGCAAAAAGTACTTGAGAAGTAAGCATAGAATAAACTTGTTTTAATTAAAATGGTGATTTCATTACCACCAGTAATGCTCACCTACAAGTTCTGACACTGATGAGTAGCGTTGACTCAGGATGAGGTACATTGATGTAAAGAAAAGGTTTTGTCATAGCATGAACTTGTTATCCTGGACTGCTCCCACAGATCTGTCTTCTAAAGTCAGAGTTGAGTAAATGAAAAATTAAGCATGATACTGATTTTGTTACTGATAATGTGGTTTAAAAGCACTGTGAAGCTGAAACAAAGAGTTGGTGCAGAATTCAGGCTGGAATTAACTGACAAAAAGGAGTTATTTATACCCAAAGTCTGTGCCACAAACTCCATGCCAAGTTCTAAAGAAGAAATAGTGGTTCTTTGCTATGTCAAAGCTGTTAGAAAATAGATGGGAGAAGGACAGATTTTAAAGCTATATAGAAGTGGAATGGAAAAAATAGAAGTGGACACAATAGTGATGCGCCTCTTAGAGTTGTTTCAGGGTGACTTTTTTGTAAATCCTTCTTTTAGAACAGTATCACATTGTGGGCTGGTATTCAGTTTGCAGCCCACTCTAAATACCATGTTCTTTTTTTGGGTGGTACAGCTGACTAAGTTATTCCTCATTTCGTTATTTTTATTCCGTTTTCTCCCCATCCTCTTCTGTTGCATGACTTTTTTTTAATTAAATCTCATTTTATTGATGTCAGGCTTTTTCTCTGTGAAGATCACTTAGAATTCTGAACCAGTGGTCTAAGCGCTTGCAAAGATCTTGGTGATATGCACAGAGTCTCTTTATCTGGGTTATTTATGGAAATTTTGGACAGGAGCAAGGCTAGAACACATTCTGAGGTTGAAAGAACCCCTTGATTTGACATGAAATTGTTGATATTTGCACTGGTGACTGTGACACGGCTGTGTTCTGTGGTTCTGGGGACGTACAGCATCCATTGCTTCTAAAGAGTTTGCAACAGGCAATGTAACCAGTAATTTTATATATGTAAAGTTTACAGGGTGCTTGTACCTCTTTGCAAAATAGTTATTGATCCATAAATGAGGAAAGGTTGAAAAAATTGTTGGCTATATTGGTTTTACCTAGTTTGGTTATGTAATGTGATTTCTGCTGTCTTTAAAAAATTCATTAAAGTAAGAAGTAGTGCAGCTATTTCTTTTTCTATTGTCTGTAGCCCTGTATAGAATGAATCGGAGCTGGATTGATACAGATTGTTCTTGACAAATTCATCTCTTTATGTAATGTTTTATGATGTTTTAGATGCTTAACATACTGCTTCCTTTAATAATTTCTTTGAGTAACTTTATAGCTTCAGTCTTCTAATCTCAAATACCCAAGGTTCCCTCTAAAATTGTTACCTTTGCTTTTTATAGGCATAATGACTTTAACTGGCAAGTAAATATAGCTGGAATTATTTTATTTTATGTGTGTTTACAATGAAATAACACAAATGTAAAGAAGTAAGCCAAAGAAGGAAAAAATTAAAAAATAAATTTTTAAAGTTTTCCTCTAATTTATCTGACTCTTCATGTAGTACAACCAGGCTCAAAACAGCTCTGACATAATTCAAATGTTAAGTAGATACTGTTGCTGGTTTGTTTCCCTTTACTTGAAAATGAGAAGGGGAAATAATATAGACTACTTTTTTTCTCCCTCATTTCCATACTGTGATTCTGTACGTCGAAAGAAAGAACAACAAACAGAGAAAACTAAATATTAGTGTCCTGAGGAAGTCTGTCCTGTTTCACTTTAAGTTCTGTCCAGTAGACTACAGAGAATAAAGACCTCAAAATTCCCAACTCAGGCAGTCTCTATTTCCACCTATTGTAGATGGTCTCCTCCTGACTCTGGAGTAACATCTAGCAAAAGTATGTGAACTGTAAAATAAAAATGAATATGAAGATGTTGCTCCCATATTTACACATTGATGTTAATAAACCTGTGTTCAGCTTGCACCAGCGGAGGATTAGCACCAAGCCAGAGACCTAATCACAAATGTTGCAACCTAACCAAACATTAAATCATGGACAAGTGGAAAAAAAAAATTGAGAAAGCTTAAAAGCATTTGAAAATTATTGTAATAAATAGTTGAAATATTTTTATGAACATAAGGTTTTTAATTTTAGTTTTGTAAGAAGCTATTACAATCTGGAATAAAATGTTGGTTTTGAAATTCCTGAGAAGATCAATTGTTAATGAAAGCAGTATATGCTTTTCTCTGCCATCTTCCCAGCTATTGCTCTGAGGTCTGACTGAGGTTTCTGAATAGTCACAAGCCATTGAAGCCATATTTGATGGTTTTGTTTTCAAGACTATATGTTTTTATTGTGCCTTGGTCGAGAGGTTTTATAGAAAAAGAGCTCCCTTCTTCCCTTTTTTATGAAAGGTGCTATACAGGTACCTCCCACTCAGCAGCATTTCTAGTTCTCTCATGGCAGCCTGCAGCTGCTTTTTATTCACAGCATGCTTCTGGTGTCATTACTTCTCTGTTTCTGTCTTCTGCTAACATAAGGGATCCTCCTGAGACATGTCATCTCTATCACTGCAAGTCGATACTCATTTGCTTTCTTCAAGGTCCATAGCTCTGCCCCATACAACACCAGGGAGAGTCTCATTGTTGAAGCAGCTAAGCAGGAGTATAATACCCCAGTCAGTCGCTGGTGGACTTGTGTTCCCAGAGTACGTAAGTCCTAAAGACAATAAATGGTAATTTACCCAACTGATTATCCACTGCTTTAAAACCCAATCAGCTGTTTACAATGAGCTCCTTTCAGTCATGCACTATGAATCTAATAAAATCATACTGGAAAAGCAGCATCGCACTATGAGGGCTTTTCTCTCCATGTGAGTCCCTTTATAGCTCGCTCAGAAATAAGGGTAAGAAAAGCAGTTTAAATGAGCAGGGAAATGGTAAATCCTGCCAACTTTCTTTTCTTTTTTAATCCACAAAGGTGAATAATGCAGAATTGTGCTAGGTGCATTTTCCTCCTAAACTTTTCTTCAGTTTATTCAGTGTGATTTATGTTAGTTTACTGTTGGTCATGCTTACAAGAAGATTTTAATGTTGTTTATACAGTTGCTTTTGTTCAGTTTGGTCCTTCCCTGGAAGTGTTCACCGGAGGATTTTCACTTCAGAGACAACTTGGAAGAAAAGAGTCTTTATGGAAGAGGAAATGCACTTAACCCAGGTTTCCATGCTTTCTTCCCCCAAAGCAACTTCTTAAGACCCTAGGGAGCAGTGTTCAACAGGAATAAGTATAAGAAATGTTTCAGGAGTTGATGAATAAAAGACCACGAGGGCTCAGCTGCGTGAATTAATTCACCCTGTTGGTACCTTCGATGAGGAGTCATTGATAGGAATTTTCTGTGTTCTTGAGGGGTATGGTTCATGGGCTACTAGCTGAAATTTGTATTCATTTTGGCTGTAAAAACCCTAGGCTCTCAGTGGACTCTCTCACCTTGGTGAGTTTGATATGACTGCTGACAAAAAAGCATCGGTGGCTTTCAGATTCCTCAAGATAGAACTGCCAGTTATTTGTAGGTACAGTGCAACTGCTTTCCAGGGACTGTAGCCAAAAGGGCTTGTTTTGCTGAATAAATAGTGTTGGAAATTCTAAGTCTGAAGATATGATTTTTATGTGGAAACTGTACAGTGGGTGCTGACAGAAGGGGCAGATGTCTCTTAAATTGTCCATACTTTTCACTAGCCCATTGTATATTCAGAGTGCTTGTGTAGTTCATCTTAAACCATGCTACAATGCATGTGTTAAGAAATAAAAACTGTTTGCAAGATGCATCTGGTTTCCATCCCTTTGTTATTGTACACCCTCATTTGTTTTAAGGTAGTAACTTATTTTTGTGTAGTGTTGCATTTGAATTGGCAGAAGAGTGTTAAAGACAGGTCCTTTTCATAATGATCAGGAGATATAGAGGTTTGTCATTACCGGGGATTTGTTGCACAGTCTTGGAACAACCCTCCAGAAGATGAGTTTCCTTTTGAATGTGCAAGTACTATCCTAAAGTGGATGACTTCCTCCTAGACTCCACCCCAGAGAAAGGGGTGGCAGATAGTCTAATGCAGGAGAATTTCAGCCAAGCTGAAATATTGGTCCTGGAACTGAGATATATGACTTTTTTTTTTTTCCCAAGTGATTTTTACATTTGCATGTGTACATTATACACACACAATGTATGCATTATATATGTATAAAAAATGTATGTCTGTATATGTATATAATTCAAAACAAAAAGCAGCCTGGATGGTATGTGAAGGTTACTTGCCCAAAGGTATGAATAAATATGCTTGGTGTGTACTTTTAATATGAAAACTAGCTCTTTGTTTTCAGGTTTCTTTAAATCATAATTTCCTAATGGCCCGACGAGTTATCCCCAGGGTACCCAGCCTCCTGAGCTGGAAGATGGGGACAGAGAGTGGAATGAACCCCGCCATAATCCAGGAGGAAGCAGTCTTTGACCTGCTATGCCACCTGGACATCCACAAGTCTATGGGGCCGGATGGGATCCACCCAAGAGTGCTGAAGGAGCTGGCAGAGGAGCTTGCCAAGCCACTCTCTATCATTTATCAGCAGTCCTGGAGAACAGGGGAGGTCCCAGATGACTGGAGGTTGGCAAATGTGACGCCTCTCTTCAAGAAGGGCCAGAAGGAGGATCCGGGGAACTACAGGGGGAAGATTATGGAGAGGTTCATCCTGAGTGTGCTCACCAGGCACATGGAGGACAATCAGGGGATCAGGCCCAGTCAGCATGGGTTCACGAAAGGCAGGTCTTGCCTAACCAACCTGATTTCCTTCTATGACCAGGTGACCCGCCTGGTAGATGAGGGAAAGGCTGTGGATGTTGTCTACCTGGACTTCAGCAAAGCCTTTGACACAGTCTCCCATAGCATTCTCCTGGAGAAGCTGGCAGTTCATGGCCTAGATGGATGTACTCTTCGCTGGGTTAAAAACTGGCTGGGTGGCCGAGCCCAGAGAGTCGTGGTGAATGGAGCTAAATCCAGTTGGTGGCCGGTCACAAGCGGTGTCCCCCAGGGCTCAGTTTTAGGGCCGGTCTTGTTTAATATCTTTATCAATGACCTGGATGAGGGGATTGAGTGTGCCCTCAGTAACTTTGCAGATGACACCAAACTGGGTGGTAGTGTTGATCTGCTGGAGGGGAGGAGGGCTCTGCAGAGGGACCTGGACAGGCTGGATCGATGGGCCGAGGCCAATTGTATGAGGTTCAACAAGGCCAAGTGCCGGGTCCTGCACTTTGGTCACAACAACCCCATGCAGTGCTACAGGCTTGGGGAAGAGTGGCTGGAAAGCTGCCTGGTGGAAAAAGACCTGGGGGTACTGATTGACAGCTGCCTGAATATGAGCCAGCAGTGTGCCCAGGTGGCCAAGAAGGCCAATGGCATCCTGGCTTGTATCAGGAATAGTGTGGCCAGCAGGAGTAGGGAAGTGATCGTGCCCCTGTACTCGGTGCTGGTGAGGCCGCACCTCGAATACTGTGTTCAGTTTTGGGCCCCTCACTACAAGAAAGATGTTGCCTTGCTGGAACAGGTCCAGAGGAGAGCAACCAAGCTGGTGAGGAGTCTGGAACACAAGTCATACGAGGAGCGGCTGAGGGAACTGGGGTTGTTTAGTCTGGAGAAGAGGAGGCTGAGGGGAGACCTGATTGCCCTCTACAACTACCTGAAAGGAGGCTGTAGTGAGGTGGGGGTCGGCCTCTTCTCCGTGGTAACAGATGATAGGACGAGGGGGAATGGCTTGAAGCTGCGCCAGGGCAGGTTTAGGCTAGACATTAAGAAAAACTTCTTCACCAAGAGGGTTGTCAGGCTCTGGAATGGGCTGCCCAGGGAGGTGGTGGAGTCCTCATCCCTGGAGGTATTTAAAAGAAGGATAGATGAGGTGCTTAGGGACATGGTTTAGTGGTGGGATGGCAGTGCTGGGTTGGCGGTTGGACTCGATGATCTTAAAGGTCTTTTCCAACTGAGGTGATTCTGTGATGATTCTAAGTGTGCACTGTGTTTGGTTGTTTTTAATTGTTCTGTGTTTTATTGAAATGGTGATGTAATCTTCTGGGCTAAGTCAGTATCAGGAAACATTTTATTTTGCTTTCCTCTTCTATTTCCCTCCACCCCAAGAGAACACAGACGAAAACTAATATTTTCCTTTAGTCTTTAAGGTATGGAGATTATTAGCATTTTATGCCACTGAGGTAACATCGAGACTTCATTGGAAATGTAGAGGAAATTAACTTTACAATTTTATGGTAGGAAATCCAGCATTCAACATAGAGGTGTGATTCATAAAACTCTCATTTGCTAAGTGCCCTCATCCTCATTTTCCAAATTCTCCTCTGTTGATACTTAAGAGGCATGTACTGAGCTATTTGTACCTCGTGGAAGGACCTTATGTGTGTAAAGTACTAATATTATCCTGTGCTGAGGTTATAACACTATTCTTAGGGTGCATTTGAACCCTAGGGTGGGATTGAATACTGGTTCCTTAAGTAATTAGTAAAGGCATATTTTGAAATCAGTGCTGGAGTATGGATTGGTTTGGGCCACCCAAGTGAATTTTAAGCTTTCTGTTCGAGCCAGAGAAAATCCTGTTTGGCCTTGTGCTAGAATTGGATTGATTTGTTATTCCAAGCTCTGCATCCACCTGTAACTTGTTCTTGCAAATGAAGACAAGATTAAAATACTAAAGACTATTCCCTGTAGTTTCTGCTTAAGCAGAAAAATGCAGTTGGCTGTTGACCTGCAAGGGCTACAAGACCCCATTCTTGACAATATGAGGGCATCTGGGAGCAGATCTGAAGGCCACTGGCAACACCTGAAACTCTTTATTTCAAATGGGAGTTTTCATTATCAGCTTCAGAGAAATCTTTCTTCCTTCAGATTCTGCCTTTAGAGGTTAAGCCTGCAGAACTACATCCCAGTCTAAGTGGTAAGATGGTTGTCATTCTGTAACTGGGTGCCTGGCAAGAAGAATAAGGTCATTGCCCATGACTGGCAGTGCTAAAAGAGCAGCTGGAATTCATACTGATTGTGAATTTTTTTTGATTGTTGAATGGCCCACTGGTGGGATATTTCATCCTAGGGTTCTTCCTAAGTGTTTTGCTGAGCTGTGGCACTGCAATTGTACTGGGTTTATAGAATCATAGAATTGTTTAGGTTGGAAAAGACCTTTAAGATCATCAAGGCCCACCGTTAACCTAGCACTGCCAAGTCCACCACTAAGTAATGTTCCTAAGCACCACATATACCCGTCTTTTAAATACCTCCAGGGATGGCGACTCAACCAGTTCCCTGGGCAGCCCCTTCCAATGCTTGACAACCTTTTCATTGGAAGAATTTTTTCCTAATGTCCAATCTAAACCTCCCCTGGTGCAACTCTAGGCCATTTCCTCTCGTCCTATCACTTGTTACTTGGGAGACTGACACCCACCTCACCATAATCTCCTTTCTGGTAGTTGTAGAGAGCGATATGGTCTCCCCTCGGCCTCCTCTTCTGCAGGCTAAACAACCCCAGTTCTCTCAGCTGCTCCTCATAAGGTTTGTGCTCTAGACCCTTCACCAGCTGTGTTGCCCTTCTTTAGACTTGCTTCAGCACCTCAATTTCTTTCTTGTAGTGAGGTGCTCAAAACTGAACACAGTATTCCAGGTGCAGCTTCACCAGTGCTGAATACAGGGGAGGTGATCACTTCCCTGGTCCTGCTGGCTAAACTATTTCTGATACAAACCAGGATGTTATTGGCTGCCTTGGCCACCTGGACTCACTGCCAGCTCATATTTAGGTGGCTATTGACCAACACCCCCAGGTCGTTTTCTGCCAGGCAGCTTTCTGGCCACTCTTCCCCAAGCCTGTAGCAGTGCACGGGGTTGTTGTGAAACAAGGCACTTGGCCTTGTTGAACCTCATACAGTTGGCCTTTCCCCATCAATCCAGCCTGTTCAGATCCCTCTAGAGCCTTCCTACCCTCAGGCAGATCAACACCCCTGCCCAATTTGGTGTCATCTGCAAACTTACTGAGGGTGCACTTAATCCCTTTGTCCAGATCATTAATAAAGATGTTAAAAAGAACTAGCCCCTGTACTGAGCCCTGGGGGACACTGCTTATGACTGGCTGCTACCTGGATTTAACTCAGTTCACCACAACTCTCTGGGTTTGGCCATCCAACCAGTTTTTTACCCAGCGAATAGTACACCTGTCCATGCCATGAGCTGCCAGTTTCTCCAGGAGAATGTTGTGGGAAATGGTGTCAAAGGCTTTACCAAAGTCCAGGTAGACCATATCCACAGCCTTTCCCTCATCCACCAGGTGGGTTGCCTTGTCATAGGAGGAAATCAGGTTAGTCAAGCAGGACCTGCCTTTCATAAACCCATACTGACTGGGCCTGATTGCCTGGTTGTCCTGTATGTGCCATGTGATGGCACTCAAGATGATCTGGTCCATAATATTCCCTGGCACCGAGGTCAGTCTGACAGGCCTGTAGTTCCCTGCACCTTCCTTCCGGCCCTTCTTGTGTGTCACATTTGCCAACCTCCAGTCAGCTGGGGCCTCCCTGGTTAGCCAGGACTGCTGATAAAGGATGGAAAGTGGCTTGGTGAGCACTTCCGCCAGCTCCCTCAGATCCCATCCAGCCCCATATACTTGTGTGTGTCTAAGTGGTGTAGCAGGTCACTAACCACTTCCCCTTGAATTATGGGGGCTTAATTCTGGTCCTGTCCCATTCCAGCTCAGGGCACTGGGTACCCAGAGAACAGCTGACCACATTATTAATGAGTGAGGCAAAGAAGACATTAAGTACCTCAGCCTTTTCCTCACCCTTTGTCACTATGTTTTCCCCTGCATCCAATAAAGGATGGAGGTTCTCCTTAGCCCTCCTTTGTTGCTAATATATCTATAGAAACTTTTTTTTTTCCTTTTACAGCAGTACCTAGATTAAGTTCTAGTTGGGCTTTGGCCCTTCTAATTTTTTTTTCTGCGTAACCTCACAACATCCTTGTAGTCCTCCTGTGTTGCCTGCCCCTTCTTCCAAAGGTCATAAACTCTCTTTTTTTTTCCCCAAATTCCAGCCAAAGCTCTCCGTCCAGCCAGCCCAGTTGTCTTCCCTGCCAGCTCATCTTTCAGTACATGAGCCAGATAATACCATGTTAGTATCTTCTGAAATGGGTATGTATTTTAAGACTCTTGATTTTTTTTGTAGCGTCATAAACCAATAATCTTTCTGATAAAACCCACTTTTCAATAAGCTTCTGAAAGAATTGGTAATCTTTTCAAATTGATGCCTACTAGCAGCAATAATCTGAACAGACTCAGTTGCAGTTTTGGGACATTTCTTGAATGTGGCTTGTCAGCAGGTTCTGGAAGGAAATGAAACAATAAAATCTTATTAAAAGTAAGCATTGAGGAGAAGGTCACGTAGCCTTGAATTTTGGTTTTACCTGATTGCAAGGGAGGTTGTTCCAGAATAATTAATGCCGATCACATTAGAAGTGGGAATCATGATATCAACAGGCCAGTTGAAACAATCTTGCCATGTGCCTGAAGGCCAATGTGCATCAAATACCTGACCTGAAGAAAACCTGCAGCTCTGACTGTGATTGCTGAGCTAGGTGTTACTTTTCTAGAGACTGGTCAGAGGTGCAGCTATAACCTTTTGAATTTTCCTTTATTTTCCCCTCTCCTTTTTCTTTTAAGTTAGATGAACTCCTAGTCCTTTCCATAGTTAGTATTCACTTTCACATCTTAAAACTATGCCTGCAGGTGTTTAAGGTTACCATAGACTTAATACAAGTGCGTAAGAAATTGAAATTCCCTGGAGTTAAGTATTCTGCAAGATACGCTTTGTTTGTTTAAGAAGTCTTGTTAAAAGCTACTCTGTAATTTCTGATTTAAAAAAAAAAAAGTGGTTACATTTCAGCTTAGTACAAAGAATCTTGATAGGAATAGAATGGGGAGAAGATGAGAAAGATGTGGACAAAGAGTGGAATTCTAAGCAGGGAATGTTATAGATGAGGGGTTTTTTTTTTCCAAAAAAGGGTATTTTGGTATTTAATGTTGGTCATAATGGATTGGACTGATAAAACTCTGTAGTTACTAACTACAACAAAGTGGTAAAAGGGTACTAGTTTTTCAAATCTTCCTTCGTTAGTAAGAGTACAGCTGCATTGGTTTTCGAGTTTATTTTCACTTTCTTATTAGTATGGAAGGTGGAAATGGGACCTGATTTTTGACAGTACCACTGAGGAGACCATTGGTGGCTTACCCATCTTGGGACAGCAGCTTCAGAAATCTGATCCGTTTCCAGGTTGAATGGAGGTTACTGGGAGCAGGTGGAATGAGGGAATGTTTCTGAGGGTGCTCAGACTTCGTTTGTGCATCATGGCCTCTGCTCCTATTGCTCACAATGAGGAGCAGCCCCGAGACGCTTGCTATTGTCAAAAGTACTGTCTGCATAATCTACTTATGGCTTGTGTGATTAAGGAACATATGTCTAATAAACATGGTTATAAACAAACATGTCATTAGTATTCCTTCCTCCTGAGCCTGCCTGAGAAGAGATCGTGATGTGTCAGGTTGGATATAACGAGTTCACTTCAGTATGGAATGACAGAAGAGCGGATGTGCTTGTGCCCAGATTCAGCATGCTCTTGGTTAAGCGCACACATCTGCAACCTGAAAAGCCCAGGCAACAGTTTAAGGACCTGCATCATCCATAACTATGTTTAGTCAGAAGTAAACTAATACAACTTAAAAAAAGAGAGAGAACATTTGAGAAGGGGAAATCTAAAAAGGACCTTATCCTTGTTGCAAGCTCTTTCCTGTACTCTGAAAGCTTGTTCTCCTGGAGAGAAGGATGCAGTGCTGTGAAGTGCAGTTGCCAGTGGTGTGGCTGCCTGTTGGAAGACAGTTGTACACGCTCTACTCTGTCTGGCATAGAGGTAGATCCAAACAAGAGGAAGGGAGGGAAGGAGCAGCTTTTTGGGAAGAGAACCACGCAGCATACTACGCTGTGCCTCACTCTGTGACAGTTGCTAGAACTGTGGATACAGGGATAATGACTCCTGTGCTTTGGTTGCTCCCAGGACTCTGGCATTGCCCAGGTGGCATTTTTGCCACTGCAGGCAGGTGTTCGTAGGGCTGAGCTCCTTCATCCTGAAGGGAGAAAGTTCAGTCTCTACTCTATTACCTGCAAATTGTAATTTAAATTTTGCTTTCTGTAAACTAAAAGTGTTTTTTTTATTTATTAGGATACTCTTCTAAATACATAAATAGAAGCAGATAGAAGTATTTATTGAGTCGTATGTACAAGAAACAGTACAGTGTAAGGGCATATTCCAAATCCCACTGAAATAACTTATAAAACTCCCATTGACTTTAGTAGGCCTTGGACCAGCTATTAATGGAAGATGACATTAGGCAGTGCACCTACTTAGACTATTGTGTCTAAGCAGGTGCTCTGCCTTCTTTCTAGTTGGTATTTAAGTTCTGGTGAGCATGTCTTTTGTTGACAAAAGCTTTATTCTTTAAGAGGCTGGTTCATTTTTCAAGTTTGGATGTTGCAAGTATAGATAACAATGATTATTGCTGTTGAGATATATGATTATACTGTCCTACATAGAACTGTATAATCAGCCCCTTCGTAAATTGGCATATTTATTGGCAGTAACAATAATGGGTTGGCAGAGTGCAGAGATGCTATTGAGCAGAGTATTGGTATGCTGGCTTAAAAATCTGGATCTAAGAAACATTGGTGGGGAAGAAGAAGAGTACCCTGAATGGTAATGTTAGCTTTTAGACCAAAGGGAGCAACAGATTATTGCAACTCAGCTGCTGTCATGTATGATAGTGGATCTCTTGGGATTTCTTTAGTGTTTCCTACAGTATTGTAAAGAATATATACATTGGACCAGCGTTATTTTCATTGTCCCATTCTTAATTTAAGCTGATTTCCTCTGGTCGTTCCTTGATGGGGATGAGCTGTAGTTTGTATTGTACAACCTCAAACTTTCCTGAGCAAGGGGGATGGTATAACATGCTTCAGTGTATTGTAACAGCACTTGTTTGCCTGTTTTTGTGCACATGAGCACCTGGAAGTGCTGTGTGGCTCAGCACAAGGTCTAGATCTGCTCCTTTGCCTACTGGCATGAAAAGGGCTGGTAAAAACCTGTGTGGGGTTTTTTTCCTCCTTTCTGTTTATGACTTGCATTCTCTGGGAGCTCTGCAGGGGGTGCACTACTGAAAGCATGGTGCTTCACCTTGTAGTCTCCACCTCTAAACCAATAGTTTAGTACATGATTTAAATGTATTGCCAAATGTAAGTAAATATCAGGTGGTTCCTCCTCTAGACTCTATCAAGTTGTACAGTACTTAGGAGCCCTGTAATGGACAGCTGCCAACATGTGGACATTGATACCTGTGTGATGAGCTCTCTGCTGAAAATGGAGCTGTTTTCACACTGCCGCTTGCTCCCCTCTGGTCCCTTACAATGCCAGCAGAATGCTGTGCTCGCATAGACATAAGCACTTTAGGCTTAAAGGGGATTACTTTAAGATTAAATGCAATGAGTCCTTCCTGCTACGTACAAAATAGATCTGGGGAAAAAACCCTGTTGCTTAAAATGCTACCTTCCCCTCTTCATGCTCACTGCTGAGGGCCTGAGACCTAATGATTTGCCTTGGCAGGGTTCCTCCTCCCCTGCTGTTTCTCCCCCTGCAGCTGCTTGTTTTGGAACCCGTGTGGCTGCATGCGTTGTTAAAAACGACAGCTGCTCTGCATCCATTGTAAGCTCCAGCTATTGATTTAGATCCTCCAGTTTTTATGCGTTGAAAAAGAAAATGGTTGTTTAAAAAGCATTTGTGTAGGACCTGGAGTCAGCCAGGGCCTTGAGACAGAACGGCCTCAACTTCTCTGCATGGCAGATGTGCCAAAGTGCTCAAAGTGGCTCCCAGTCTCTGGTCCTTGTTTTATTATAACAAACACAAACTGAATAAGCTAGAACAAGAGGAATACTTTTAGAGAAAATACACAGATCTGTTGGATCAGGCAGATTTAAATAAAAACATCTGAAAACAAATCTTTCCCCACTTCCAGTGGGTACTGAAAGATTGGACCTTTCTTCTGACTTGGCTTTTGACTACAGCTGCTGCAAAAAGCTGGTGTGGGTTGAAATAACTCCCCATGCTGCTCTTGGGAGCTGTAGGCACCTCTCCTTATTGTTATTTCTTCTGGACCTCCTGCGGCTGTGCTCCTCTAAGCACATACCCTGCTCCTCTTGGAGATGCACAAGTCCATATTTACGCTGCAAGCTCTGTGCTTGGCAGTATCTCTTACCCACTGTGGGGAACAGCCTGCTCCCCATTGCGGAAGGGATCTTGCCGGTACCTGGGTGCAGCTTTTGCTGTGCAGCCTCCATCCTTTCTAGCAGAGTATGGTAGATGTAGCATTTGCACAACAAGCAGGGGAAGCACAATAAATAGTGCTACTGCCCATTGTGTCACTTTACACATGCTTTTTAGCACTTGAGCATTTATTTAAAAACCTGGAGGGATTTTTTTTTAACATTAATGTCACTTGTTGGGCAGCATGCCTCTCTGCTTTCCTGTCAAACAGTTAAACACTGAAGACTTCACAGAGCTTTTCACAGGTGGTTATATTTTGTTGATATTCTGGTAGTAAGTGAGGAAGATACAGAATATAAAACCAAGAAGGCTTGGGATCACTCTCAAGGATTTTTGATTCTCAGGAACTGTTTTGGATGTGCTCTGCAGAAAGGCAGTGTTTGCTCAGGATGATTTGAATGATGCTTTCCGGGAGCTTTCCTGGGGTTTATCATGGTTGCTTTATTTAATTTGCTTGTACCATTATGGCCCTGCACCCCTGAAAGTCCCCTGATGATCTGCCTACTGCCTTCAGAGGTGTGGAGTAGGACATGAATGGCTGACATAAAGGGGAACACTAACGCGCTATCTCAACAGCTGCAACGCTGTATTTTCTATGATAATCTAACACAGAAATATTTTTTCTATGTAGGTAACTGGGAGGTCAAAGTAGTAATACAGTTATCTCTCCATGCTTTTTCCTCAACCCACGCTCCTACCCCCAGGAGTTAGAAAGGCATGTTAGAGCAATTGGAGAATTAACTAAGTATACTCTAAATCATGGTGCTTGAGGTTTTTAAGTTAAAACCCAGGAATCTGGGGCTCTAGGCTTTGCTACAGATTTTCCATGTAATCTTAAGTGAGGTCATTTAACAAAACTCTCTTGCAAATGGAAAGTGCTGTGCTCACAGAGATAGCTGGGAGGAGTTTTTCGGTTGAAATCTATCTGGCTGTGCCATTGTAAGGACTGACAGAGGTGCAGCACTTTCAATATATTTGAAAATTTCGGTTGCATACAGTAAATATTGAGGCTACAAAGAAATGGAAATATATGCTGTTATCATACCAGTAATGGTATTTTGAAATTAATATTGCCAAATCAACTTTACTGTGAATGTTGTTATGGTAGGTTAAATTATGAGTGTGGTAATAAACTGCAAAATACATTTGATTTGTTTCAAATCTGCAAGCAGAATGAAAAAACTGCCAATTTATATCAAAATAAGTGTTCAAGGTATATCTGTTCTTAATTAAGGGAACTATTTGCTGCAAATTATTTGTACTGTTTAGAGGTAGAATCAGAGGTCTCGCTCTAAAGGTGTCTCTCACATCTGCATATACCGAGTTTCATTCTAGCGTGTATATTGCCTGCCACAGAAACGCAGACGGACCACTACACTTACTCCAAGGATGGGATGAGGTACAGATCAGAAGTAGATTTCACCCCTGGATTAAGGTAGGGACTAAGGAAAGGAACGAACATCTCCAACTACCCATTTCTCCATGCTGAATGTAACTATTTTGTCCTTCAGGAGAGTTGCTGACTTTGTCAAGGGATGAGTGTTGTGCATTAGGAACCATATAATTTAGATGGCCTACGTGTGCCCATGATGCGATTTATGTTGCATCCACGCTGGAATCCTGTTGTGCCTGATAGTTGGGAGTTTATGGTGTGCAGGTTTAGCAGCTGAGGTTATGTGTGCAATATAAGATTCAGAGTGCACCTTTGTACAAAGTGTGTTTTGTAGGCATTGCTGAATTCGCAGCTGACTTACTCTGCAGACATTATGGGGCGGGCACGTTTTGGGGAATTTATAGCATGACAAAGGAAGCTTGTGTCATCTTTGGAAGTTTGGCACTTCAGTGTTAATACTGAAGGGCCAGCTTTTTGGATTTGGGATAGAACACATGTTTTCTAATTTACTGTGCTCTGAAGTTCAACATATGATCTGTCATATATTCTGTGCCAGTACACTCACTTGGCAGTCTCTGTTTTGAGCTGTAGCACAATATTAGTGAAATGCAGTCAAAGTCTCCTTTGAGAGGCTGCTTGTATATCACTGTATGTACAAACGGCACAATTGGTAACTGTAAAAAAGAATGCAAGAAAGCTAAAAGTGGTTGTATTTTAGAAGATGGTATCTCCCGTGTAGTTAGAGCACTATATTCAATTCCATCCTTGTTTAACCTGTGGATTGCCCCTTACCCGGAACAAGGAAGACTCACAAATAGTTCCTTTTACCCCTTGCTTTCCTAATGAAAGAAACTCATGATGAAAATCTGGTTCTTTGCAGAAGGGAAATTCTACTGGTTTTATTATAAAGATTTATCCTAGCAATGTCAAATAATATCATACATGAATAAAAGATGTATCCAGCTCTTAACAGGAGGACATTTACTGCTCAGAGATTTCCAGTATGGTCTCTTTAGATATGCATTCTCACTGAATGTGGCTTTCATGGGATCTATTTTATTTTTGTGTAGCCCATTGCTTCATTATAACCCTTTGGCTGAGATGTTGCAGTGACTGACATTATCAGCTTTACCCGCAAGTGACTTCTGGAAAAGTTTGTAAATCTGTGAATGCCTGTGGTTCTGCAATTTGAAGACAAAGTGGCTTCTAATCACGCCACAGAGAAGCCCCTTTGCAATATGGAGAAAACTATTGAAACCAGGGTTTGACTATCATCCACTTGCAGATTTTCACTAGACCCAAGAAACAGTGTGGCATATGGGTGCTTCAAAAAATAATTAGTATGTATTCAGTTAATGACTTGTCACCCTGGCTTTATTTTGGAAAAAGAAATAAAACCCTTTCATGTACAACTTCTCAGCTCTAGTCAATCAAGTGTTATAAGGAAGCACATTAGAGCTAATGCTATTACAAGATATGTAGTTGCTTAGTTTTTAATTAGGAAAAATATGTTGAATGCAGAAGTACAATTACAGCTTTTTTTTACATAAACCAGCAATTACTAGAAAAAAATGTTACTGGCACACAGGACTCTTATTTATAAACATAAATTTCCAGTGATGCCTATTCAAATACAAAGGTACTGACTCTCAGTATCCAGCTCTACGTGACTCTTGCTGTTGTTCTTAATCACGAATCTTCAACTGGCATGAGATGAAGATTCATACAGTAAGTATCTGGCAAAAATTCTGAGAAGGCTAATGGGCATTTTGTCATTTTTGTTTATGTTTCATTTGGGACAGAAATTCTTACAAGCAAATGGAACTCGAAACCTTGGCATATAACTTGATAGTTACTTGGTTGAATTGAAGACTTCACTTGATAGTCTTGTGTTGGTATTGTAGGCAGATATTAACTTATTTTGGCGATGTTTTGAGGGGTCTGTGCTGGAAATTTCTGGGAGAGAGGTGTTGGGAGGATGTGAGAAACACAAACTGAACAAACAGTACAAGGAAGCTACTGAAGGGTAAGCCGATCAAGATGCACACACTACTAGTGCAACAGGTTTTTTTCCAAATGGCAATAAAGATGTCAGAAAATTGCAGACTCTGGAAAAATATACAGATGTGTGCCTATGGTGCTGGCTAATAGCCAAACACTTAGAATAGTGTGTTAGATACAGGAATTTCCATGGCTGCTCTTCTCTGCCCCTTCCCATACCCCGCCCCCCCCCCCCCCCCCCGCCTCCTTGCCCCCTTCCATCCCCTTTTCAATGAATTGCTGAAGAGACTATCTTTTAACTATAGTGGGTCTGTGAGAGACAGGCACTTTCCACTGTTGAAGAAAAAGAATTAGTTCACTGCCTCTGGAAAGCTGATACTCTGCAGCTTAAGTCTAAGTTCTCTTAATGGGTTTTATACTGCTAGATAGCAGGCATTCTGCTCTATGACAACTCTACTTTTGAAACTCGCCGAACATACCTAATGGAAATGGATGTAAAGTGTAGTGATTGTTAAACTGTGACGCTGGGAGACAGCACCCTTGAGGTAAAATCCTCCAAATGAACTGCAACTGAAGAATAGTTGCAGGGTAAGGAAATTTGTCATATAACCACTAGGATCCTACATTGCTCCTGACTGGCAGAAGACAAGATAAAAACAGTCTGTAGTTACCTACAATCAGAAACAGAATTTTCCAGCTTGGGAGTGAATCTAAAGTCCTTTTTGTGTGTGTGTTTTATCTTTGTAAACATCTGAGTATACTGACGTGCAAAGCAGCCTATTAAAAGGTCAAGTTAAATACCTACAGCCCTTGTAGTAAACAGTGACAAAACCTTTCTTACAATTTCTAATTTATTTTTTTTCTTAAGAGAAGATGACAGTGCCTTCGCTTCATTTACCTGCTGTTTGAGAACTTCAGCAGGGATATCCTAGATTCTTCCTGACCTTGTCCCAGTGTTGTCCTTCACTTTATGATGCATTATTTAAAGTTTGATAAGGTGTGAATTTGAGCAGTCTAAAACCCTAAACAGGGACAATTTTGAGTATCCAAGTTTATTATAAGCTTAGTTGGGTGACAAGCTGGGCTTATGCACTTGAGCCGCGCTACTTGGTAAATGTGGCTTCACAGGGAGATTGGGACTGTGCGCTTTGCTCAGCGGCTCTTTTTAGAACAGAGCAGGAACTTCACCAGCCTCAAAATTAACAACTCATAAATTGTCATGTTACATGTGTCATCTTGGAGCATGCTCTAAATATGGAAATCTGCATGAAAACAGTTCTGTATTTCAGTAGGTTTACTAGTGAACTCTGGTATGAAGACCCTTTTATTAAAAACCTTTCCTTTAGACACCAGATGCTCTGAAATCTGTAAAGCTGAAGTTGGATTTAGGTGTCTCTGTTCTGTATGGAAGTGTAATTCATTATGTTACTGGGAAGATGAAGGAGGACATCTAGGGTTTTTTATGCGTCTTTTGAGAGTTTTGCAGTCATCATAGTATTCAGAGGACTTGCATGACACTGGGAGTTCAGGGCTGCTGTCTCTGAGTTACCACCAGGATAACTAACTGCATGAGACATTTTAGTGAGTAGAGTCCTTTGTAATGCAGTCCCTTTAGAAAACCATAGATCAGACTCCTAACTGATGTTCTCCAGTATTGTTCCATGGCTTGAATATAAATATATGCATATATATATAGAATCATAGAATCATAGAATCACCTCAGTTGGAAAAGACCTTTAAGATCATCGAGTCCAACCGCCAACCCAGCACTGCCATCCCACCACTAAACCATGTCCTTAAGCACCTCATCTATCCGTCTTTTAAATACCTCCAGGGATGAGGACTCCACCACCTCCCTGGGCAGCCCATTCCAGAGCCTAACAACCCTCTTGGTGAAGAAGTTTTTCTTAATGTCTAGCCTAAACCTGCCCTGGCACAGCTTCAAGCCATTCCCCCTCGTCCTATCATCTGTTACCACGGAGAAGAGGCCGACCCCCACCTCACTACAGCCTCCTTTCAGGTAGTTGTAGAGGGCAATCAGGTCTCCCCTCAGCCTCCTCTTCTCCAGACTAAACAACCCCAGTTCCCTCAGCCGCTCCTCGTATGACTTGTGTTCCAGACCCCTCACCAGCTTGGTTGCTCTCCTCTGGACCTGTTCCAGCAAGGCAACATCTTTCTTGTAGTGAGGGGCCCAAAACTGAACACAGTATTCGAGGTGCGGCCTCACCAGCACTGAGTACAGGGGCACGATCACTTCCCTACTCCTGCTGGCCACACTATTCCTGATACAAGCCAGGATGCCATTGGCCTTCTTGGCCACCTGGGCACACTGCTGGCTCATATTCAGGCAGCTGTCAATCAGTACCCCCAGGTCTTTTTCCACCAGGCAGCTTTCCAGCCACTCTTCCCCAAGCCTGTAGCGCTGCATGGGGTTGTTGTGACCAAAGTGCAGGACCCGGCACTTGGCCTTGTTGAACCTCATACAATTGGCCTCGGCCCATCGATCCAGCCTGTCCAGGTCCCTCTGCAGAGCCCTCCTCCCCTCCAGCAGATCAACACTACCACCCAGTTTGGTGTCATCTGCAAAGTTACTGAGGGCACACTCAATCCCCTCATCCAGGTCATTGATAAAGATATTAAACAAGACCGGCCCTAAAACTGAGCCCTGGGGGACACCGCTTGTGACCGGCCACCAACTGGATTTAGCTCCATTCACCACGACTCTCTGGGCTCGGCCACCCAGCCAGTTTTTAACCCAGCGAAGAGTACATCCATCTAGGCCATGAACTGCCAGCTTCTCCAGGAGAATGCTATGGGAGACTGTGTCAAAGGCTTTGCTGAAGTCCAGGTAGACAACATCCACAGCCTTTCCCTCATCTACCAGGCGGGTCACCTGGTCATAGAAGGAAATCAGGTTGGTTAGGCAAGACCTGCCTTTCGTGAACCCATGCTGACTGGGCCTGATCCCCTGATTGTCCTCCATGTGCCTGGTGAGCACACTCAGGATGAACCTCTCCATAATCTTCCCCAGTACCGAGGTTAGGCTGACTGGTCTGTAGTTCCCCGGATCCTCCTTCTGGCCCTTCTTGAAGAGAGGCGTCACATTTGCCAACCTCCAGTCATCTGGGACCTCCCCTGTTCTCCAGGACTGCTGATAAATGATAGAGAGTGGCTTGGCAAGCTCCTCTGCCAGCTCCTTCAGCACTCTTGGGTGGATCCCATCCGGCCCCATAGACTTGTGGACGTCCAGGTGGCACAGCAGGTCAAAGACTGCTTCCTCCTGGATTATGGGGGGTTTATGTTTCATACCTTCTGAGATTTTGCTCTGTATTTCTAGAATATTCTACACTGAAGTGCATCATGGTGACCTAAGCGCATTTCTGTACTGTCAGTTGTTGGCTGAAAGGATCTTTGTGTCCTTCAGATTGTGGTTATAAATTGTCCCCTTTCTTTTAAATTTTTGGTGTCTATTTTTTTTTGCATTTGAGAAGAGGTCTAAGAAATTGGGTTCTTTATCTCAAATTGAAACTGTCCTGGATGAAATCTCAATACTTACTTTTATATGCTCTACATACTTTAATACATTTCTGACTATGAAATAAAACGCATCTTCTCAACAAAATAGCTTCTTTTTTACTGCTGTTTCACTCTGCAAAGCATCTTCTGCAATATGTTTAACTTCCCAGTAGCAATTCAGCTCAGTTAATATACTACAAGGTAGAACTTGTATTAAATCTGTGAAATGGCTGCTTGGCCTAAAATAATATTTCTAAAGAAACTCTGCTAAAATCTGTTAACATATCCTAATAAAAGGATGTTGTGGCTTTAGAAAGTTTTAAAGAAATGCTATGGAACTGTAGTGCATTTAGCAGAATTTGTTTTATCATAGAATCATTTAGGTTGGAAAAGACCTTAAGGTCATCAAGTCCAACCATTAACCTAACACTGCCAAGTCCACCACCAAACTATGTCCCTAAGCACCACATCTACCAGTCTTTTAAATACCTCCAGGGATGAGGACTCAACCACTTCCCTGGGCAGCCCATTCCAGCGCTTAACAAACCTTTCAGTGACAAAATTTTCCCTAACATCCAATCTAAACCTTCTCTGGTGCAACTTCTTCAGGCCATTTCTTCTCGTCCTATCACTTGTTGCTTGGGAGAAGAGACCAACACCCCCCTCACTACACCTTCCTTTTGGGTGGTTGTAGAGGGCGATAAGGTCTCCCCTCAGCCTCTTCTCCAGGCTGAACAACCCCAGGTCCCTCAGCCTCTCCTCATCAGCCGTGTGCTCCAGACCTCCCCACCAGCTTCGTTGCCCTTCTCTGGATATGCTCCAGTAACTCAATGTCTTTCTTGTAGCAAGGAGCCCAAAACTGAACACAGTATTTGAGGTACAGCCTCACCAGTGCCAAGGACAGGGCAAGGATGGCTTCCCTGGTCCTGCTGGCCATGCTATTTCTGATACAAGCCAGGATGCTCTTGGCCTTCTTGACCACACAGACTCACTGCCAGCTCATATTTAGATGGCTATTGACCAACACCCCCACATCCTTTTCTGCCAGGCAGCTTTCCAGCCACTCCTCCCCAAGCCTGTAGCGTTGCATAGGGTGGTTGTGACCCAAGTGCAGTACCTGGCAGTTTTAGCAAGGTATGAGGACAGTTGTTTTCAAGTTGTAGCTATGAGAGGGACAGCTTGAGGAGAGCCTTCCTTGTGAACTTGGCAATACACCAGCAGAATGGAACTTTTTCTAGACCTCTTTCAAAGTGGAACTGTCCCCTCCAGGGCTGCTATCACTGTCCCGTCATGTGCCCAGCAGTACATGCCTCTGCCTCTCGCTCTCCCACACTGCCAGGTAGGCAGGAGAAGTTAAGTACAGGCTTGCTCTTGTTGTGGTGTTCCCCAAGCAGTGTGTTTTAGTGCAGTGGCTAGAGCAGATGGGCTGCAGTGCCATAGTTTTGGGGACTGCTGCTTCCATGGAAATGGCACATCTTTTGTGCTCTTGCTCTGAGTGGTCTGCTTCATGAGACATGATTAAAAGAATGTGCTTACTTAAAAGCATAGACTTGCAGTACTAAAGCTGTACATAAATAAAACAATAAAAGGCATTAAGATTATATTTAATAAGTATTCCTCTTAGCTTATAAGGCTGTTGTGTCTTGGGGAAATATTAGAATCGTGTCCTTCCTGCTCCTGTTGTGAAACATGCCTAACAAGAGGTATATACAAAAGTCTCACTGGATGATCTGCTGGTCTTTAGCCTGTGATATAAAGGCTTCACTACTTTCTTTGTCTGTCTCTCACTCCTGTGGCTGGGTGCTGGAACATGGATTGTTATTGCTGGGAATTAACTTGTTTTCTTCTCTTCTCCTTCTCAAAGCTTTTGAAATATGTATGCCTTAATTGGTGTGTTTCCTGCTTCAGCTTCACAGGATTTTTTTGCCTATTTATTTTAGGCATTTTCAGATATGGCAGTAAAATTTTTACGGATTTTGTGTTATAGCCATCATTAATCACACATATTTCTTAGGCATTGCTGACGTGTTTATTTTCTGCAATATGTATGTTTAAATCACATCCTGGACTCTCAGTTAATGATGAGGAAAAAAACCCCCACCATTTTAGGGAACCTCCGTTTTTAGGGAATTCTCAGGAGACTTGTAGGGTGGCAACACATTATAGCAACAAGAATGGGCTCCCTACATCAAGCTGAAGACTTAGAACAAGAAAGAAGGGATGGGTAATAATTAGTAGACCAAAAATTGTGTGGGACTAATGTTTTCATGGAGCTGCATGTAAAATAATGTGGAAATTAACTTAGTCCTAAGACTGCTTGGGCATGGAGGAACAGCAACAGCACAGCTTCCAGGTTTGCTGTCTCTCCCATTGCACTGAACCCTTGCAGTGGAAAGCCAGACTAGCTGAGCTAGATACCAGACTTTTCTTGCAAACAATGCAAAGGATGGTATTTATCCATGCTTTGGTGAGAATGGACAAGATTATGTGTGTGATCATCATCTTAAATTTGAAAGTCTGATTGTTTGACAGTAGTGTGATGTTCTAGCATCAGTAACGATAAGTAGCTGGCTTACACTTGCACAAACTTTTACTGGCTCCTATTCGAATATGGAAGAATTTATCTAAATTTTCAGTAACACTATTTACCAGGTCATCATGAATAAAGAAATAGTATTTTTACCATCACCTTGGCTTGACTGAAATGTTGGCTAAATAGAAAATGCATGATCTTTTCCTCATTTGGCTTTTCTGTGATTCATTTATTTAGCTGTGGCTGCTATATTTTTTTTAATAGCTGCCTGTTGTGAAATTCTTTATGTCCAGCATCTGTAAGACTTGCTGTTGTAATAATTAGTATGAGACGATGCAGAAAATTGTTGACCAGACTTAAGATAATTTTATAAACATCTTATGATAGCTGAATTATCAACATCTCTTTCCTTACAGATAAAACTTTGGTTTTAGTTAGTATCACTTAATCCAAGTAAGAATGTAAAGACAAAGGAAGTAATGGGTCCATATTCATGTTTTATTTAAAAATCATATGCATTTTATATGTTTTCTGCATAAAAAACTAGATGATGGAGAAAAGAAAGAAGATGCCTTTTCTTTTTCGACATCATAAAGACTGAATCATATAGAAGTTTTTCAAAAGACTGGTATCTCTTAGTCTTAGTTAGCACCTGTCATATTCTAGAAACCTTCCAGTCACAGAGGGGGCGCTCACGACTCCTTCACTGGAAATTTTATAATCCCAGAGTACAAGGACAGGCAAAGATTAAGGAATTAACCTGGCAGAATGATCTTTTTGCCTATTGCCCAACCTCACATGAGAGAACACAGAAGAATATAAACTTGGAGGTCTACTTTCATTTTATTGCTAAAAGGTTTAAAAATTTTCTGGAGAGTGTTGCAAAGCATTTATTCACTGTTCTGGCTCAGGAATGAAACTTCAGTGTTGGAGCCTTGTGAGAAAATGAAAGATGCTTGTTGAGCATGTTTGGTTTTTTTATCTTCTTCTTCCAAGGACACTGTTGGTTCATTCAACCCTCCATCTGTGAACCGCTTGGCATGGGGTGTTTCCGTTAATGTAGACTTGAGAGGAGGGAAAAGACAGATTTGGTCCTCCTACACACTGTGACATGTTTTGCCCTGAGGCAATATTCCCCCCGCCCGCCCCAGGCGCTATGTGAAAGAATGAAAGGCAAGATGTTGGTGTGTTTGCAGCAGTGGAGGTGGTGATAGTTGAGTTGGTGGTGTAGTTATCAACACATACCTCTAAGTATCTGCTGATCCTAAAATGTGTTGTTCACCTGCAAAGCTATCGCTGGTGGGCAAGTCTGTAAGTGCATCTGCAGCTTGCCGTTCAGTAGGAGGAACATGTGAGCACAAATGGACGGTGTTCCCAAAGTGAGTTTGACAATCACATGGCCATCTGCTTAACCACACAAGTGAATTTTCAACTGTTGCAGTAAAATAAGCAATTATCATTATTTTAAACAACAGACAGTATTATTTTTGTTCTCTGTTTTCTTCCAAACAAAATATTTTGTGACTATTTGAATTACACATATGAAATATTTTTCAGTAACCTGCAAAAAACAAAAGTTCTATTAGAAAAAAATAAACTAGCTGCAAGGAACTACAATAACTCCTGACTAAATGCAGATATCCTGAAATTAAAAAGGAAATAAAAAACCCCAAACAAATCTATTGGAGATATCTAGAGTGCTGTAAATAATCTCAGACAAATACAGCTATAATAGAATAAATTTATCCTTACTTAATCCACTAATCCATACTTATTCACGTAACAAATAGAGTTCAGAAACTCAGATTTAATTTGTAGCTTATGGAATGACTACGTATGAAAAGGCTGCTAAATTTGCTTATATAAAAAACTCCAATAGTTCATACATTTTCATCAGAAGTAACAAATAGTATTGTCCTCCCTATTTTCTTTTAGTGTAAAGCAAGCAAAATTATTTTCAGATTCATTCCTATTTAAAGTTTTGCAGAAGTACAGATCTTCAAACTGAATTCCAATTTCTGTTTAAACCGTGGGATAAAGAATCAAATTTTTATACATGCTGAATGGATTTCATAGACAAATATTACTGTTTAGGCTAAATGCCATTGTAGCATCACATTTTGACTAGCTGGAAAAATGCCACTTTTCCAGGACAGCATATTTTCTGCAGCCCAGCTGAGCTGTAGCACACTGCACGCATTTACCTGCCCATGTCAGACTGCTGTTTCCAATGTGGTAGAGCGTAGTTTCTTTTCTGATTAACTGGCTACAGATTACCTCAAGAAGAGGGATGGAGTAAGTTTCAGAGAAAATTAACACCACTGCTTTCAGGTCCTGGTATTCAGTCAGATAATTACTGATGTTTGTCATTAAAACTGGGAGAATGTATGATCCCTTTGACTCTGGTTTTTGTATTTTTATTTCTCACTTAGATTGATATGTCAGATATCTGCAAATGGTATTGTGCTAATAATTAATTAAATCATAAAGAAACTAGCCATGGCTTTGTAGCCTTTTCAGTAAAACCAATTGTTTATTCCAGCTGTGTTCTCCAGAGCAGTCTTTCAAAATTAGTATTGGAATTCTTTTTTTATTCCAGATTGTCATATATTTAATTGTCTTTCATTAGTCCTTGTTTCTGTTTTTTTATTTTCCCTTTCTCTTGGTTTCAATTATTTTTCATGTCAGTACTTTCTGTTTTAGAAATTGTTTAATGCAGGCTAGATTATCCAAATCATATAAAGATTGAGAACTTCAAATTAAACCCCATAATTTATCCATTGTGAATTTTTGCCATATTACTTAAAATGTGTGAACAGGAAGAATCACAGATGTATGAAATCACACATTTCGGTTCTGGTTTCTTTAATATATAGCTACTGGAAATAGGAGTATCAGTATATATAGCATACAGATTGGAGTGATGTATACGTTGGCATCCTTGGGGACTGATCAGGCTCTGGATCAAGAAAGGCCATGAATAATATGCTTTTTTTTTTTTTTTTGGTATGCCTTTTCAGCTAAACTCAATCTCTTCGAAATGTACTGGAAAATAGAAGAGATCTGCAGATACCGCGTGAATGAGGATTGTGGAAAATATCTTTCCAGTAATCTTGACAGCCTCACTGAATATGAGGTTTATCAGGGTGAGGTATCTAAAAGTCAGCATTGCATAGCAACATTCATATGGATTTTGACATACAAATAGTGGGCTACATCAGCACTGAAGTTTGCGATTCATCTGTTCTACCCACAGTAGCTGAAAGTTAGATACCTACATCCATGTTAATTTTCCTGTGTCTCTTGCTTCATGTTGGGAAGAAATAGGCAATTCTCCATGGCTCATTCCATCCTAGGATATAGGCATCTGATACCAGCTGAGCGAGACACAGCAGTAATCTTCCATTCCTCAGTTTTTGGATGCTTAACTGAAGCCCCTGTGAGCTGTCAAAGGAGAAGACAGGCAGTCTCTTCTAAAATGTTAGACCTCTGTAAGACAGCTTGCACGTGGCACCCAAGTGCGAGAGTATTTGCTTCAGTTTTGAATGTGATGTGGTAAGGAGTACATGCAAGACAAGGAGTACGTGCTTACTGGTATATGTAGAAAGTCAAGAGAATTTACAGCTGGAATCTAAAAGTTAAGAGAAAACTAAGCTTCTGCATTGTCATCTGGGAAGGCCCATGATTTTCACCTTGTGTTTGGTTTTGGCTACTGTGCTTTACGTGTGTGTAGGGAGAAAATGTCTTGCATTGATGCTGCTGCTGTGCTTCTTCCTTCAGCTTTTGTCACCTCTGCCCTTCTGCAAGTAAACAAGTAACCACTTTTTATCACGTGCATTATGCTTCTAGTGCTTCTTTTTTTCCTGAGCTGCTAACATTTCCATCTGTGTGCTATCATACACAAAAAAACCTGGGAGGCATCAGATAAAGCAGTCTTCAGAGATTATCTCAATTTATTGCAAACATATAGGGTCTGATTCTGACATCTTTATGTAGTTCCTCCACTACACTGACTGTCCCCTCAAATAAATAAAGCACTGTGAAACTACTGAAAATGAAAGAATCTGGCCCATCATGACTCAGCTTGATTAGTCAGTTAAAATAATCAGTAGGTAGCTTACAGGAGATGTAAAGAGAAATTTTATGGCATGTCTTGTTAGAATGACTAAGATGGGAACACATAAAGCAGTGTGGGACTCTACTGATGTGTAGCGATAAGATACTTTGAGCTTCCCTACCAGAAATATATACATGTACCCATACTTTGCTAACTTGTATGGATTACTTGAGGGCTTATGTTTGTGCACACAAGCACCAATACTTGTAAAATATAGGCATGCAATTGAGACTACAAAAGTTTGTATACACATGCTTTACACATGCTTTTGAGGCCAGTAGAAGTGGGAATTTATGGCATGAACTATTGATTTCCAGGGTGTCTATCTGCTGTTGTTGGCCACTGCTGCTGTTTAAGGGGCTCTGATGATCCTGAGTCACTTTTGATATTCACTAGCCACAGCTGGCTGTTGCAGAGCATGGGTTTGTTGCTTAGACAACTTACTTTAGGCTTTCTCATGGGTTGGGAGTGTAGAACTTGTAGTAGAGATCTGCAAGTATATGGCAGTACAAATAGCTGAGCTGCTCAAATCCCAAGCATTTAATTATTCTGCTGCTTTGTGTCATACTAACATTGGCTATTAATAGTCTATTATGCACCTAATGGGCATCTCTTAATTGGGTTATTTCTATGTTCAGATGCTGACCACATGGTCAAGTGCTAATCATTGCTATGACTGTGGGTTCAGATCGTATAACTTTGAATGTCATGTTTGGAAGTTTTCTGAGTTGCAAGTTGTCATCATGCAAAATTGTTTCTGCCTCATACAGGTCAAATGATAGCCACATCATAAATCATATTCATTACACAAGTGGAGTTGAGTTGCATATGTAATTGGCTGCTAATCTGTGAGTGAATGGAGGAGGTGACAAAGAGGCAGCAGAGACCAAAACAAAGGTTTATTACAGTAAGCTTTCAGCTGTATCAACAAGAGATCACAGCTGAGACTAATGTGCTTTTCAGTGCTGCAAAGCTGATGTGTGCTAGGAGAGTTCTGCTGATCTTTGCTTGATCTCCCTTGGCCTCTCTCTGCCCTTACAGCACTGTGCTTTGTTTTACTATTTTGACCTCAGCCAAACTACAGAGAATCGAACCAACAGTTGGAACTATCTGGATCCTTAACTGATACAATTTGACATGTATAGGTAAGTTTGATAGAGAAAAACTCAGCCTGGTTCCAAGTGTTCATATAGGCCCATAAGCCTGTGCATGCAGGTATGCACCCAAGCATGGAGTGATTTTGAGTGGGTACGTGTTTATTCACAAAGCAAGCAAATTTAGCTTTATTGAGAGAGCTTATTACTTTCTCTTATTGCTGTAGTCATGTTCTAAGTGATGGCAGATGAGGGCTGATTTCCTAATGTGTAGTTTGACTTAGTTAAGCTTACTTTTCGGAGCTAATTCATCTATTAGTGGCAAATTGAATTTTTCCTGCTTTGACATGCTTCAAAATACATTTTCATACACTCCCCCATAGCTAAGATAAAGACACGCAGAAAAAGAGAATTGAGATGGAAAGCATTTACCTTCTTTCTCTTTGTCACTGGCTGCAAGATACGATCTCTCAGCAAGCTGCCTCATCATCAGAACATTTGTTTTCCACTGAGATTTCTATTGACCTCCACCAAAGCTTTGTTTATGGTGAAAGCAATGAGCTTTCAGCACATTGTTTGGTTCCATCATATGGGACAGGTCCTGCAAACACAGAAGATTGCTTAGGTCTCAGACCTGAGCAGGGAAGGCATTAATGCCAGCACACTGCCAAAAGCTAAAAGCAATAGGATAGTTTATGCTTTGGAAGGATCCCATTTTGTGAATTTACTGCATGGGCTCCCTGTTTATTTCGTTTCTTGTGTTGTTGTACCATTTTATTTCTCCCTCCTGCTTTCCTTCTCATAGTCATATTCCTTTGTGAGGCTCAGACAACTGCTGTCAAAGTTCTTTCTCTTTCTGCAGCTTATTTATACTCAATTAGGAGCAGGTTTCGAGTGAGGTTGTATGGTCCAATGGTAGAAAACAGACACTGACAAAGATTGCTGTTTTGTTGTAAGCCTCGGTATTAGGGTTGAGAAGGGTTAGATTCTGACTGACCTGGTTTCATGCAGCCGCATTGACTTTGTTGTATGGTTTGTAGCACTTAAAGCTTTTATCTTTGTATGATGTCAGTGTGCTTTACAGGCAAAATATTTGGAAATCCTGGGCCCAAATTCTGGATCTAGAGGTTTTGGCTAAAATGAGTTTCAGAGGCAGTGAGCAGAGGTCTTATTGACCCTATTGAGCTGAGGTCTTATTGAATCAAGCCTTTCCCCCACCCCCCCTTGAATCAAATCTGCCCCTCATTCTCCTCATCCAACTGCACACTCTCTCTAGTACCTGCCCAAAAGGTACTGCTGGTGTAAGGGAAAGGTGAAACTGTCAATAGGGTGATGGGAAGGCTGCAGGCTGTTGGAAAATATGAAGACATAAATGTTCTGCTTTGGAAAGCAGCCAGAGGAAATGGAGGCAGGAGGTTTACAGGCTGGTCTCCAGTTACTGTGGTGTTTTCCCCAGGGAGATCAGTAATTGATGCTAATATATCCCAACCCTCAAGTGGTAGTGCCCCAGTGGCCATGACTGCTCTCTTGAGCAGATGCAGGTAGAGTTGAGGCTTAGCTGACCCATGGCACCCACTCAGCCACTCTGCGTGTGGTGAGGCTATGGAGAAAGATGTAACATCGAGCAGGCTTTCTGCCTTCCTCTGTGTGCAGTGTTGTCTCTTTCATCAAACCCATCCCCGAGGGAGTCTTTGCTATGTTCATGCATCTCCCATTGGGCGTAACCCTGAGTGCTCTGGCAGCCCATGGGGGGCTGCCCAGGTGCCTGTACTGAGCTGCATGACACAGGTAGTTTCCAGAGGGAAATAGTGCTTTATGCTTCATGTGCTTTATGAAGATTATTGCGGAGGGTAATTTGTGGCTTTAATTGGCGAAAGGAGTTCCAGGGACTGTGAGGAGGTGGCAAAACTGTGGTCCCCACAGAGCTCCTGAGGGACCTGGGAGCTTGGGAGCAGTCAGTGTGGTTTCTGTACATAACATGTCAACAAACCTTTCACAAATAATAAAATTAGTAGACAACAAGTGAATCTGATGTACTGGAAAAGTGCCACTGTGGCTTTTTCAAGGGGACATAATGTCTCACAAATGGCCTGGCTTTCTCTGGAAGAAAAAAAAGAGTAGTCAGTGAATCAGATCATGAGCTAGATAAAATTATTGAACACACCAGAAGCTATTAAAGAAATTAAACTGTCATGTGGGAAACCTTCTCATGGATTAATAACTTGTTAGTACAGAAGGATTGCTTTGTACTACTTCTGAGTTTATGGTTTTCTGCTGTCCATCTTTCTCCACCAATGGCTAGAGTTAGATACTGGGGTGAATGGGCTAGATTTTTGCATCCAATGTAATACATATTCTTATGATTCTGGTATCTGCAACATTTGAAATCTTGTCTTATTTTCACCAAAATGTGATACTTCTAGCTTCTGGAAATATTTTCTCCTCAACTGAAATAAAGTATTTGTTTGGTGGAGAGAAAAAGCTGATTTACTGTCTTAAATTGAGTGTGATGGGTATAGAAATCTTAACTTGTCTCTCAGTAAGAGAGGGCTCCTTAATAAAAGTTAAGAAATGAAACAACTTACTGTAGAAACTGAGAATACACCAGCAATAGTAATTAATATCATGTCAGTTGGAACATGACATTGAAGTAGAAATAATTTAAGATTAAGACATTTCAGGCACTGTTAATGATTTTAATTTACCGGCAAATTTTTTTACAAGCATCATTGTAATTTTAAAGAATCTAATGATCTAAATGGTTTGCAATTCTGAGGTTTAGCATACATTACACTGCTATTTGAAGAGCTTCTCAAAGACATTGTCAGGTCTGGTTTGAATGTTATTTTAGTACAAGAATAATTTCTAATCCCTATTGTTAAGAAATAACTTTTGTATTTTTAAAAGCCTTGTTAAAGATTTTTAAAATAGGCTAGGAGGTCATCTAGGCTTTCTTTTTTACCCCCAGAGAGGTTGTAATAACCTCTAACCTAACTGAAGAGACTAATGAATTAAAAGGATAACAGCTGAATGTGCCATGTGGGTGGATGGCTGGTGCTTCTGCTGGTGGTAATCCCTGCAGGGACTAATTTATTTTGATAGTGGCATCTAGCTAAGGAAGATGACTTTGACTAGAATTAACTTTTGCTTTGCTTTAATGTATCCTATCAAATGTTAAAATGGAGTCTGAGAAGTATTAACAGGACATTGCTAACACAAAAGCTCTGCCAGCAGTATAATTGTTGATTAAATTCCATGGTATTTGCAATGTGAAATATAAGACAACCTTAAAGCTGACTGTACTAAACTTACTGCTGCGTATTTACTGAGCAGATTGAGGTCTCTTCCTTCAATATGAGCGGGTATAACTGATTTTGACTGGGGTTCAATTTACTTGGGCGGTTCTGCTTTGTTAGGAGCACTGTTTTGAGGACAGGTTGTAGAGGTGGATGCACAAGTAGAGACTGAAGTGCTGTCAAAATCCACCTAGACTTAGTGAACATTTTAAACCTAGTGCTGAGATCCAGTTGTCCTCATACTGTGTGAGATATGAGGCAGTGTTTCCTCTGCCCCTCTGATGGTATACCCGGGAAGGACCAGTCCCACAAATGTGCAGTTTTAAGGCCGCAAACCAACAAAACTTCACTTGCATAAGAGGAGTTATGCAGCTTCTTTTAAAACAAAAATTCACATGTTCATGATAAACATCCTCTCTTACTTAGATTTGGGAATACGTAGGTAACATCAGTACCTCTGCACTGGAGCTACATTAGATATAGACCAGGGCATCTAAGGGGATCTCATCAGTACTGACTGATGCAGGACATATGGCAGGTCACAGGAGGAACTTCTGAAATGAAAGATGTCAGCCTGTATGAAGAGTAGACACTCACCCTGAACTCCAAGAAAAATAGTTTTAATTAGACAAATGAAACTTTTTCTATATAAGCTTCAATTTATTGCCGACATTTCTATTGCAGTTCAGGTTTTCAAGTCCTACTATCTTGGATACATGTATTAGCTTTTCCACAGCAGCAGAGCAAACCCTTAGGGCTGAAGGCAGCTTGCATGGAGAGGTGACATATTTCTTCTCTTCTGATAATATGGCAGCAACATTTCTTAATATATACTGGAAAAGCTTAATGCCTGCTATTGAATACAACAGAGGTAGCTGGAATTGTTCACTCTTCTGCTTCCTTCTTTCTCAATATATGGGGAAGAACCTGATCTAGAGGGTTTATATTTTATCTGTGGATTCATTCTCTTTTTTTCAGTTCATAAAATAACAATGACAGTAGTTGACGATTGTATGAGGTAAACATTAGGATCATTGTTGGATTATTGAGGGAAGTATTTTATGGGGATAATTTCACATATGTCAAACTTCCTCTGGCTCTTGTGGCCCCTGTGGGCAGATTAGAAGTCCCTTTCATAAAATGTTAGTGATTTTGAAATATTAAAAACTAGGAAATATGAGTTACTGCCTTTCAAGTGTTGTGATGGTCATTTATTTATGAAAAATGAGAATGGGTATAAAGGGGGAACACTTTCATATAACGGCATCCAAGGACATCACTTGTCTAAACGTCAGTGTTAAGCAGGGTCTGCTCTCTGCTCTTTCCACCAGGTAAATCAGTGCAATGGGTCAGTGGGGTTGCCAGGAAGGGAGGAACAGCTCCTGCTCCGCTTGCCCCAAGTGTGGGGTCGCAGAGAGCTCCAGCTCAGATGGAGTCTGGAGGAGCACTTAAGGCAGGAGTGTGTGTCTTAGGGGGTGAGCTTTTCGCAGGGTGCAAGTGTAAGGCTTGAAGCAGATCTCTCTGTGTATTCAAGCTGCACTGTGGCATAGGGGCACACAGGCCTTTGAAATAAGGGTAGAATTAGAGCAAAAACTTTTAAGGTGTCAGTAGTTGACCTAGAGATGAAAATGGCTTCTTTGGTTTTCTTACACTAGCTCTTTTCTCAAAGCAAAACTGGAAAGGCCTTGCTGACTGGATCCTCTTTCTGAGGTTACTACTGGATGCAGGTATAAATGAAGCATGTGAATAGTGCGTCATCCTGATGTGCAAAACCACTGGAGAGCACAAGCCTCACTAAGCCATAGGGATGATCAGTTTGTGCAGGTTGGTTTTGTGTTTTGTTGCTTGCAGATACTGAAATTTCAGATTTTAGACTTTCCCTTTATATTTTCACAATCTGTTTTTTAACAACACAAATAGCTGGTTTTATCAATTACACGTACCTCTTTTCTCTGTGTATCTTGTGCTGCTAGTTCTTTAAACACTAAACACAAAACTACTGTCTTTCCCGGTCCCTTGCAATGCTGTGACTTAACAATTTGGTAAAATATCTACACTTAGCATATAATAACCTTTTGTCCTAAACCAAACCACTTCTGTCCCATTTTGTTTAATCTCTAGGGCAGCCGTTCTGGTGAGAGCCCTCCTCACAGTGCTAATAGCACAAATGTCTGCTTGCAAGAGTTGTTGCCCCATATTCTCCCATAATATTAGCTGGCAGGCAATAACTACTGTAGCTATCTTGTGAGTGCTGTGGTGACAAAGATAAACCTCAGGCTAATTTTCTGCACAAAATCAGTCAGCTTGAGCGAGTCTTCTTGTTTAAAAATTAGATAACGATGATCTTGGCTGTAACATTTTAAATTATGTAGTAAATAAAGAGCTGGATGCTTTCTCATATAGTTAGCTCTTAATTGTCATCTCCAGTGGCAGTGATGGGATATGTCGATGTTTATGATGGATATAGAGGGGGTTCAAAAATTTCTTTGGGCAACAGTCTGGAAAATCTGCATTTGCTTATGCTGTGGAGAATAACATCTGTTTTTCTCTGTCTTTCTTGACAATAGGCACCAACTATATTTTATCATGACATAAATTTCCCAGGGAGACAGTAGGTATTGATCCATAAATTACAAACTTTTTTTTTGTGTGTGTCTTCAGAATAAGAGGTTTTCTATATTAAAAATAAGAAGCTGTGCTTGGAGGAAGGCAACAGCCAGGTAGACAGGATCCACCATAGCCAGATGAGAGGCTTTGAGCTGGTCTCACTGCACTTCTGACTCGTGCCCAATGGTTTAAATTCACAATTGTGTGTGCTTCTTGGTATTTGTGCACTGTTGAATGAATGTGAAGGAGGGCGCAGGACACCTTTCTCTTCTGTACTGCTGAGATTGGCCTGCTTTCAGGAGCCCATGTGTCCACTAGTATGTCAACAGCAGAGCTTATCAGCCAACTCAGAAATAACCATCTCAGCAAGTAAATCACAAGTCAGACGTTAAAATGTTATTCTAGTGATGCTGTCTACCTTTGAGGAAAGCATAGAGGTGCCTCATTCAAAACATTGCTTTGGAAGTGAAGGCAAAATCTGTATGATATGATAAATATTCTTCTTGGACTTATCATTTCCAGTGAAGTCAGTGACCAGAACCGTTCTGTATAGCTTTCATCTTGCAAAGCTAGATCCCATATCCATGTGATGGATATGATGTATCCATTATACTGCATGCTAACATATCGGACTACAGCCTTAAATCATCACCTCAAAATGTCACTCCTATTGCAGGAGGAGCAAGTACAAGCAGGAATATCCAGACTGTGTAACCTCTGCTAGGGTAAGCCTGGGAGGCCACAGGTGGGTTTGGTTGCTGTGTATACACAACAGAGAGAATTGGGATGAGAATATGAACTGAAACAGATGTAACCTGCTATATCTGTGCATCTCAATGCTGTGTACTTGCAAATGGGGAGAGGGAAGACGTGGTTTATTTTGCTGTGGTAAGGCTTTAGTAAAGATGGTGATGCATGAACTGAGGGAAAAAAAACATGTAAATGAAACAATTGTGATTCTGTTCAGACTGGAGAATATTTGGTGTTAAAACACAGCTTATATTCTCGTAAGGCTAAGGTTCAGGGAGCAGATAGTGAATATTGGTCTAAGCAAGCACTGTGGATTTACCTCGTGTAACTAAAACTTCAACTGGGGGATCATCCTGGAAGGCAAATGGTGGTAATCCTATCATTTTCCAGTTTAATTCTAAGTGGATCCAAAGTAGTTGTATTGTACTGCACTGCTAGAGATAAGGAGGAACAGACAGTGCTCAGACACAGCCCTGAACTGGGTCTGAATCTGGGCTGGTGGCTAAGAACTTGTGACTGATAACATCAAGGATTTCCAACTAAAGCCTCTCTAGGGCTGGCCCAGAGCTTCTCCAAAATACAAACTTTTCTGAACTAGTGTTTAAGTGGAACAAAAATTTCACGGGAGCAGGTTTGTAACCCCAGACCAGAATGTGACTCCCGGTACAGAAATGCTGAGAAACTGGGAGAGGCAGATTGAAGTCCTGTTCAGATTCACTGTAATCCTAATTTAATCTTATTTCTAAGGGCTTTTGAATAGTGAAAATTACCTTCTCCATGGCTGAGGCACCACATTACTTAAGATCTCACATGTTGGCTTTGCTGTGAACCAGTCAGAGTTTCAAAACCCACCAGCTCCCAATGAGAGCAATCAGAAAGCCCTGGGAGAAAGCGTACAAAGCAAAAGCAGAAATAGTGCATAGGGCTGTGTCAAAAAATACCCTGCACACTTAGCTATAATTGTGTGGCAACTCTGGACTACAGGCTGTCATAACTAGGGCATTTTGCAACATAATTTTGTCAGGAAACGTAGTTTGCAGCAAATAAGTCACCAACTTTGGGGGCCTAATATATGTAATTTAATCCTATTAAATTTGTTTTCCTCGTTTACAGCAGCACCAGCAGCAAGCAAAAACAGTGATTCTGTGCCATTAAAGTTTCCCAGATGCAGTCTGTGCCAAAGACTACATAGACACTGCCATTAAGGCTCCCTGAGAGACTGCTCTGAGCAGCAGAAAATGTGCTATATTTTCCAGATGTCCTCATAAGGCTGAATGTGAAATTAGACTTATTGTCTCAAAGCAAAGCATGCATATAATGAGCCAATAAATAATAGAGATCAGATGTGATACTGATTCTTGAGAAACATATATCATGCGCTTTTCCCCACTTTTACATTTAATACTATAGAGTATTTGTTCTGCTGGTCCCTTCCTCTGGGCTGATCACAGATTAGTTACTAAATGAAAATGAACAAATGGTGCTTTTTAGTTTTGGTCACCCGGAAGGTTTCTTCCTGAGAAGTCCTAACTTCTATTTTCACTTCAGTAACTCCTTCTGTGTGTGGTCTATAGTGTACGCTACAGCACAATACAAATTAAATTCTGTGCCACCTAGAACGTGTATTTTCCTTTCAACCTTGTTTTGAATCACCCAGGTAATTTTGTTTCTGATGGTGAAGTTGGTGCAGCCAAACTTGTGTTAAAAAGCCCCAGCCTGTCTGAAAAGCTTTTTGTATTATTATTTCTTTTTACCTTTGAAGGCTGTTGGAGGGCTCTGAAATATTTTTGAAAGACTTAAGAAAGACTTTGAACTTGAAACCAAACTTGCAATTTTTTTTTTTACATTTTTTTTTTTTATTGGCCCCACTGTAATGGTCGGTGAATTGCGCAGCATGTCCGTGTTGTTAAGAGGGAAAGTTCTAAGCTTCATTTTGGAGGTGATTTCATTTCAGTAGTGTTTCAGCTTCCACAGGGGTTACCTTTTTGATCTGTGTCTGAATTTAAGCTTGCGTGATGGGTCAGTGTTAATAACTAGAGGGGAGGCAATCTCATATGGATAGGTCAGTGAAGTATTTTTAGCTGTGGAAGTTTTTTAAATTTTGCTGCGTTTCAGAGTTGTGCTTGCTGTGGACTGACTTCTCCATCTGTGGCTGTGGTAGCTCCAAATGTCTGAAGAGTTTGGTTTGACTTTCTGAAAGGGGGCAATACTTTTGCTGGCCTGGCCCTCTTTTTTGTATTATAATATTTCACATTGGATGACTTTGTTGTGGCAAACTCTGCCACTTTTAAGTGATGCCAGAAATGATCTGAAAGTACAAAACTGCATAGGAAGGGATTTTTTTCTTGAGGTGAAATCTGGGCTAGTAATGCACTTTGTAATGATCACTCCTAATACCGTCAGTCCAATAACCTGAGACTTACTTGAAATACTTGCTATTTCTGGTCTTGGCTTTGAGGAGGAGACTGCTTTATACCAGTTACGAGGCAAAAGCTAATTTTGAGCATCTCACTTGATTAAAATTACAAAAGCAAAGACATGGAAGAAGTACTGGCTCTGCTACAGTATTTTTTTTCCCTTTTGCATCTGCTTGCACAGTGTAATGCCTGCTTCTGTGGTACTGCTTTCTTAATAGATCTTATGGTTAAAGAGATTCAGAGGAGTGACAGTGGTAAGTGCTCTTCAACTTCATGCAGTATTGTGAGCTGAGAAGGGCTCTCACTTTGTGAGGTCAGCCAGGCTGCATAAATTTCCCTCCCAGAATTGCCATCCTTGCTGGAATAAAAGTATGGAGAAAAAACCCAGCACTTCTATGATGAGGGTGTATTGCTTAATTTGTGTAGAGATCTAAACCTCCATGAAAAAGAGAAATAATCTTGGGCACTCACAGAAGCACGGCAGGAGCGTAGGGCGCCTAATCTGGCCCAGTCCCTACTCGTAGGCTGTCCCCCCCCACCCTGGGGAGTGACTGACCTACTTCTCCTGGATGCTGCCGTTCAGATCAGTACAAAGAGGACTCCGTGTTGCATTGTGCCGTAGCATCGATGCCAAGCCCAAAGCCAGGACTGATAGGAAGCATGGGGATGAGAAGCCTTCCCACTACAAACATTGTTCCATACTCTAACCAGGCGTGGAAGATAGATCCTGAACCTTGCTTGGCTGCATATCAAGCATCAAGTGGATATTGTTTTGTTTGGTTTTGGAGGGGGTGCGTGTATGGAAAAACATCTCCAAATGACTTGGAGATGAAAAGAATTTAAAAAAAAAAAACGTTCTTGAGTAATTCACAAACAGTAAAAAGGGCTATCAGCATTGAATTACCATTTCTTCATAGTTTGCCAGTTCAAACAATGGCCATTTAAACAAGTTTAAACCCCATGTACCCGCCATTTCAGCGAAGCCACCGAGGCGAAGGGCTCCGGAGCGGAGGGTCAGAGTGGAAGGCCCTTCCTAAAGCGGCAAAATCGGGGCAAAAACCGCAAAGGTGAAAAGCAGAGGGCGAGAGAGGGGCCGCCAGCCCCCCCGGGCAGGAAGGAGCGGGCTCCGGCCCAGTGGCAGCTCTGGCTCGGCGGGGGCGGGAGGGGCGGCGGCCCCAGGGCAGCGCCTGCGGGCGCGGCGAGCAGGGCGGGCAAACCCGGCGCGGCAGAAGGGGAAAGGACCCGGGGGAGCTGGTCGACAGCCGGCTGAATACGAGCCAGCAGTGTGCCCAGGTGGCCAAGAGCGCCAACAGCGTCCTGGCTTGTGTCAGGAATAGCGTGGCCAGCAGGAGCAGGGAAGTGGTCGTGCCCCTGTGCTCGGCACTGGTGAGGCCGCACCTCGAATACTGTGTTCAGTTTTGGGCCCCTCACTCGAGAAGGACATTGCGTTGCTGGAACATGTCCAGAGGAGAGCCACAAAGCTGGTGAGGGGTCTGGAGCACAAGTCTGATGAGGAGCAGCTGAGGGAGCTGGGGTTGTTCAGCCTGGAGAAGGCTGAGGGGAGACCTTATCGCCCTCTACAGCCACCAGAAAGGAGGCTGTAGCGAGGTGGGGGTTGGTCTCTTCTCCCTGGTTACGGGCAATAGGATGAGAAGAAATGGCCTCAAGTTGCTTCAGGGGAGGTTTAGATTGGAGACCAGGAAAACATTTTTCGCCGGAAAGGCTGTTAAGCATTGGAACGGGCTGCCCAGGGAAGTGATTGTGTCCCCATCCCTGGAGGTATTTAAAAGACTGGTAGATGTGATGCTTAGGGACATGGTTTGGAGGTGGACTTGGCAGTGTTAGGTTAATGGTTGGACTTGATGATGTTAAAGGTCTTTTCCATCCTGAACAATTCTATGCTTCTGTGCTAATTTTCTGCAACCTAGTATAACATAGTAGTAAATGATGCCATCTAGATTTCCCTATGCTGGGACTTGTCATTTGTTTGGATACAGTTCACTTATTGTTTGCAATTGTCAGTAGCTCTGGATAAATGATAAATAAGAATTCAAAGTTTGCATATTAATACAAGTGCTATCTAATCTGCCCCCTCTACAGGGTGCATAGGAGGTTAGCATAATGAAAACATCTATGAATGAGCTGTGCTTTGAAACCAGAAATATTTTGGAGATGTGCATTTGTTTTCATAATAAAAGGCCATGTTGTTGGAGTAATCACTAGAAGGGTTTATATTGACATCAGCCTTTTGATTTCCTTAGTCCAGGTCATTACATTAAAACCTATTTTTACAACAAATGTCAAAAAAACGTGGAAGCTACAGATCTTAGCTCTCCATTATCAATCTTATTGCAAATGTGTCCTTACGAGTTTACAAATGGAAAGTTGGAGCCTCAGCTGGTGAGTATCTGCATACCTCTGTGGTCTTCAGTTTGAATTGTACTGATACTTTCAATAGACCCGGTTTGAAGAGAAAAAAAATAGTGGATTTTTTTTTTTTTTCCCCACATCACATATGATCTCTGTTGCTTTCAGACTAACATTCAGTTCAGAGATTTTTTTCTAGGTGCAGGAAGGCTTCAGTGTTTATATAGTGGAAACGCTCCACAGCAGTGCTATGGATGATACTGCTACTATTTCTACAGTAAATTTTCTTTGAAAGAAGTCACAAGAAGTGGATTTATTGCTTGTATATTTCTGGGGAGAGGTGAAAACAAAAAATGTATTCTATAACTGATTTAATTAAATAGTTTTACAATCCTTTTAAAAAATCTATTTTGCGTTAATAAATAAAAAATAGAACACAAACACAGCTTATTTCTCTAGCCACTGTAGCTTAGAAATAGTGAACCTTGTCAATACTCCTTGTTCATTATGATTGTTATATATGGGTATGCATGCAGTTTTTTCAAGTATGAGAAATATGCTTCTGTTTCATGTTTGGTTTTTGTCAGCTATTTTTTCAGCATTGTAAGTACTCAATGGGAATATATTTCAAAGTCTCCAGCAGGTAAGCTTCTTGAAAAGGCATTGCCTTCTGTAGTAGAGGCTTCCACACATAGGCAATCATGGAACAAAAATATTTGCATGTGATTTCTCCAGATCTTTCACAATTAATTAATGCAATTTGCTTAGTATATGCTAAGGGCTTAATCCTCAGATACTGCATATTAGTGATTATAATTGGAGATTGCCATGAATGTTCTAAAAATTGAGATATCTTCACAAGATCTTCAGAAAAATATAAAATAATCAACAACTATTATTAAAAGACTTCTTTTTCTCGTTTAACAATGTACTTTTATTCTGTGTATGGAAATAAACCTGTGAAAGGAAAATAGGTATCTAATGCTTTTTGGAATTTGCCCCAAAACACGTGTCTATTGTGAACTTGGGGGGCGGGGGGGAATCAAAGCAAGCCTCTTAGCCCCTTAATCTCCTTTAAAATTATAGAAGTATAATTAATGTATTTCCTATTGATGAACATGAAGATCTGTAAATTGGGCAAAGTTCTAATTTACTGGAAAAGTGCAAAAAAAGACAAACAAGTGAGAGGAAAACATTTACTTGGGTAGTTTTGGTATGGACGTGGAGTAAATACCGAGTGCTTTGTAAGACAGCAGTAGTTTTAACCGTAAGGACAGGTAAAAATACCACAGTATGATAAAAATTACAATTACCCAGTATTGCAAAACAGTAGCAACACTTGCAGTTCCAGCTGTAATATACAAATGGGGGAACATCTTACTGCTGCCTGTCAAGCTTTCTAACAGGAATATGTGCATTCACAAGCAATCTTGAAACCTTGCAGTTCCAAAAAAATATGAATGGAGCAGCCATGAAGCTGGACACGAGATGGCTGGTTTTACTCTGATGAGGACATTGAGGGTTTGACAAGAGACTAGAAACTAGAGTAGCCTTGAAGTAAATCTTTGGAGGAAACACTCAGAACACTGTGGAAGTTTGGATGTGAAATTGGAGCCCAGGTTGATATTTCTCTTGGCTTCTGGGGATCTGGATATAAGCACCTAGCAGAAGCCTTTTTTAGCAGAATTAAAAGTGAAAAGTATGATTAAAGCTAAGTGTGAGGTTTTCAGTGACCCAGTGTCTACTGTTTCTCTTCTGTTATGTAATTATGTTCTGATTTTCATGATTCTGGTCATCTAACAACAGTACAGATGATCGTGATTGAGGACTTTGAGCACTTTCCCAAAGTAAAAGAACAAAAAGGGGAGAAATTCTGACAAACAGTACAGAAGAAAGAGATTAACGATCAGTGTTTTATGCAGTTTGCATATAAGATAACAAAGAAATAACAATAAAGTACTTCTGCAAGCTATCCTAATTTGAATTAATCCCAAGGCCTTTGGGGGGCAAAAAAAAAAAGGAAACAAACTGAAAACAGTCAGATCTGAAAGCAGCAAGGTATAGAATTTATTAAATGAATATTGTGTCTCCTGCGGGGGGGATAACGTGTTTAGAGAAAGGAGATATTGAGTGAGCAATAAGCATTTAAAATGGTTTGGCTGATGTAGCAAAGGCATGATGGAGACAATAACCACAGGTACAGCTCCTTACATGGTACTCTAGAGCAGGTGCAGAAAAGAGATCAGCAAATTGGTTTATGGATAAGGCTTACCAGAAAGGCTTTGAGCTGCTTGGAGATTTTAATTGCACAACCAATGACTATGAAGGTTGTGTAAAACTTTGGAAGGGATACTTTTTTTGAAGCACAGAGGTGTCTTTTATAGGCAATATGCTGGAGTGTGACACAATCTATTTTCGCCCTAACCTCAGTAAATGAGTGTGCTGTGACAGTGCTGAAGCTGTGGCTGTCTGGGATTTTCAGCTTCAGATGTCATTGTATTCGAATTGTAATTTTTAGGAACAGTAAAGAGTTTTGGTTTAAAGGGTTTTTCATTCAATTCAGTAATCATAGAATCATAGAATGTTTTGGGTTGGAAGGGACCCCTAGAGGTCATCTAGTTCAACCCTCCTGCAGTGAGCAGGGACACCGCTAACTAGATCAGGTAATGTGTTGGAAGTAAACAAAGAAATAAGGGTAGGTCTGAAAGAACGTTAATATAATTTTCTTTCAGCAGGGAAAACACAGCAGTATCTGGCAAAATTCTGAAATGGAGTAGTCGGAGTGTATATAGCTAAAGATTTGACGGTGTGAAGCTTTTATTGTGTTTTTAAGCGCACACACACACCCACACACCCCCAAACAAACAAAAAACCTCCAAACAACAACAGACAAAATAGAACATGAAAAAAAAAAATCTGTCTGGTAAGACAATATACTAAAATGCAAAGGAAGTAGACAGTGTACAGTTTGATGAATATGTCTGTGTTGGATGGTACTCTAAGCCTTACGCAATATAACTCCTTTTCCACACCTGAAGACTTTGGATCATTGTTTATGGCACTGTAGGTTAATGAGAAGAAAAAGATGGTTCTACCAGCATATCTACAGAAGATTGAAGTAATGCGTGATTGACTATAATGTGAATTTGAAAACAAGCATTTTAGAAAAGATAGATTTCTTTAAGCAGTCTTTGCTTTCTGCCTTTTTATGAAGCAAGCACAGCAGAAATCTGTTTTGGATAGCTGAAGAGAAGTGAAAATGATTGGTTATATGAAGGCTGCATGTCCCAAAGCAGCTTTCCAAGTTCAGAAAGCGCAGATCCTTATTTTCTTAACACACTTTGTGAAAATTGAGTAATGCTCTGAATCGGCTGATTCTAGGAATGTAGCAAATCAGAGAGCGGGTTGTCAAAATGTGCACAAACCTGCTTTTTTTCCTTAAGAGTTCATGAGATTGAGCAATTTAGCCTGATTGGCTTCAACCTTAATTGCTCTCCCTCTCTTTTTTGGGGGGGTAATTATACTTGAAAACCGATTAGGTTTTCAGGAAGCTGATAGTGTGTAGCGTTATCTAGGAGCTATAGAAAGCTGAAAATTGCTCTGTCAAACTGTTGTAGAGTACCCAGCAATATATTTGTCTTCCTTTGGTCCCTTTTGAGCATTGGAGAGAAATAACCTAGGAAGGAAGGGAGGAATCAACTGACAGGACATGTAAAGGCAGTTCCAGATACAGTATAGTGGTGAGATGATTTTAAGGAGTTTCTGGGAGGGGCAGTGGGGATGATCGAAGTTATGGAATTGTTTCTGAACAAGGAATGATCAAGTAGATTAGGACTATTGCTTGGACAAGAGAGAATTGAGGCAGAAGTCACTGAAGTTTATAGAAATCAGGGTTACCAGAGAGAAGATGAATTGTGGTTGCTCGTGCCTCTTCCAGTGTAAGAACTAGAGGGCGTTAGATGGTCATAGATTCACAGACAGAGAAGATGCTTCTGCATCATGTACTGGAGCTGGGGAATCCCAGCCACAGGATGCTGGGGTGTCACTGCTACATGCTTGCCTCTTCTTTGGAAAATACTGCTTCCATGGTAGACAAGCAAATTTTGAGGAAATACTCTTTAAAAATAATAACAACATTACTTAGCATATATAGATCTCATAGCTTTTCCAAATATATTGGGGAATTTGCATGTGTGATTAACTACAAAGAATAATTCTGGTGCAAAGATGAATGTCTTGTGCCACAGAATTTTTGGAATTTCCAAAATGCTTGTCTTCATCAGGAAAAGGTGAAGAGCTAATCTGATATTTTTTTTTTCTCCTTTCCTTCTCCCCTCCCATTAATGAATCAAAGGAGCTGGTATGTTTGTGGAAGAAGGAAGGAAAAATTATTTCACATGCAAATTCACGGGCCTGTCCAAGCAAAAGTTTTCCTGACTGGCTGCTACATTTCCATAGTGGATTTTTGTTTTAGGTAGTCTCTTCTAAAGAGGAAATGTCTCCTCAAAATGCCCCTGAGTGGCTTTGTGTGCAAAAAGACACCTTAGGATAAATGTGATTATTTAAATGCTTTGGTCAGTTGAGGCCTGGTTTAGGACATTCTAAATAGATGGCATGGCAAATTGTCATCAGATCTGGAGGAGAGAGTTGTCTGTCTCTCATACGCGGTAACATATTTGTTGTGCAAAAAGTACGTAAGATTTACTACAATATATGCAGCATTGTTACCCCACTTTTTATAAAAAGCCACGTTGCAATCTGAATCCCAGTATGTGAACACCATGCATAATCCAGAACTGTTAGTTTTGCCAGCTAGACTTTTGCTTGTTATTGGAGAGGATTGTTCCTTGCTGGTATGATCTAAGTCAACACCAATGATGTTTGACTATGCTAAAATCCCTGGTAACAGTAAATATCAAGAAACATGCATTTCTTTAGGTGGTTGGTATGACCTGATTCTTCAGGTGAATGGGAGATGAAATTGCAGCCACATTTGTAACATTAAGGCTGGGAGCAACAAACAGAGCGAATATTAAATGGGGCCGCATTTAGTCTCTAGGATTTTTTTGTGTGTGTGTTCAGCGATGACCTCTATTAGATACCATGTAGGTAAGCAAAAAAAAAAAAAAAAGCCCCTAACCCTCCCAAACCATGGGTAGTGGGATAAATCTTTGCTGATATAAACTGGCTGAGATCCACTGACACTGTTGGAGCTGACAGCTTGTATCCGTTCAGTGAATTCTGGGTCATATCCAAGGCTTCAAAAGCAGGGTTGAGCCTATTATGATTTTTTTTGCCTTGTTACAAGAGCATGTAAATTTGGCTTTAAAAAATAGGGCAATATAGCTGCTACTGTTTTTAAGTGTTAAAGATGAGTTTTTGTATGTCAACTTGATATAGAAAGCTCCTTTGTTAACAATGGAAACAAGAGCTATCTAATGCAATTAACCTGAACGATGGAATCTTTGCAACAAATTAATTTTACTGACATTATTAACATTTATAAGCAAACTTTTTATTGTGGTATATTTATGCATTGTTCATTGATTGACCCCATTGAGGAGTCTAGCAGACCTCCAACACATGGGCTCTGCCACAGTAAATCAAATGATTGGTGTCCTGTGTGTGGATTTGAAGTTGGACTTCCTGAGGAGTGAAGCAGGTTGTGGGAGAAGAGACAGAAGAGTTAGCTCTGCTTGTATATGCTGAAGACTCTCAGAGGGACTTTAAGAATGAACTTTCAAATTGCACTTCAGCTTCCCTTGTACTTGTCTACTTCAAACACTTCAAAGCATCTTCCTGGTGGGGTCAGTGGTTTGGGTTACAGAAGATGCAATAAGTGGCTAATTAGAAGGATCCTATGTCTACATCATGTACAATTGCCTGATTACCACAAATTTTACACATTACTTGTGATTTCAGAGATGCACTTAGTGAGACAAATGGAGGCAGAGATCACAGATACGCAAGTCTGGATTTAATTATACAGGCATAAATTTAAGAAGCTGCTTGCTCAGCCTCGTGGTTGTTTCTTGCACAGGCAATGCTTCATAATCAACATCTTGTTTTTATGACAGGCTCGGTAGAAAATCAGTAAAGAAACTGTTGCCATACGTCTCAGTCTTCATCTGTATGGTTTTCTACGTGGAAGTACACCTGCCCTGTTTTGAAATATTATTCTTTCCTCTCCCTACAGGTGCATTTTGGAGCAATTTCCTCTTGTATCTTCATTAAAGTACCCAAGAAATGAAAGAGACTTTGTTCATACATCTTTTTCAAGAGAAATGTATTTAACTACTGACACTTTAGATTAAGGATAAAGTCCAGAGTCAGAAATTAAGATCTGATTGGAAATCTTGGAGTCTACAAAACCAGGTTAAATGAAAGTTGAAGAGGTTCTGATCTTACATTATTGTATAATGGCTTAGATTGGTTTCTTCAACAGTTTTAATTACATAGGAAGGAATACCCAGTTATACCCAAGACAGTAATTGCTAATGTAGTAAGCCAATTACCTGCAAACTTTTGGAACAATGAACTGTTAAATAAAAAAATGTGATAAAAGTGGGCTGTTACAGAGCTGGGCTTTCCTTCCCAGATTAGCCCAGTGGTATTGAAAAAAATTCACTGAAAAAAGATTGGGAAGTTTTCCAGATGTTCAGCTAAAATACTGCAGTAGTTTAGGAGAGCTTCAACATGGCGTTTATAGACCCCAGGTTTGGCGTTACTTCTGCATTGATGATGTCTGGTAGCTTTCTGTCCTTCTGTGTATATTCATGATTTGTAGAAGAGGAGAAAGGAAATAAAGAAATCACAGAACAGCTTTGAAGAGTAAGTGACAAATATTTAGTATGTGTATGTGCACAGGTAAAAGCCATGTAAGTGATAAATACATTAAATACACTTTTCATTACGCCTCAGTCACAGTATGTAGTTCCTTGCCTGTCTCTTAAAGCCACCTGTTGCCTGGCAGTAGGAGTTCGAATGTGGCCCTGAGTTAACAGCCATTGTCCTTTGGTGCAGTCAATTGTTGCTGCCTTGAAAACTGGAGAGTTGCTGGGTCCAGTCCTCATGATGAGGAAAGTTTAGGTGTTTGCTTATTCCTTTTCCTCTTGAGGCTCTCGGGTTCCTTGCCCATCAGGCTGAGTAAGACTTTTTTTGCATTGTCTAATGATGACCTGCTGAAGCATTCCCTTGAACATTTGGATTTCAAGCCTGCTGCTCCTCTTGGCTTTCATTTTTCCATTGCTTTTAAACAAAGCAGGAAGGCTGTTTAAGGAACACAAAAAATGAGAGCAAATGGGAAAGCAGAGAACCTTTGGTGAGGCTTCTGGTTACATTTCCCCATACACATTAATGCAGTGTGATAGCACAAACTATTGAAACCAGCCTTTTTCCTATAGGGCTCTTAAGATAGAAATCAGTTAACTGTAAAGGTACAGATGTCTAACATATAATATATTTTTCCTTGCTACAAAGAAGAATTTTGTGATAAAGACCAACACTGTTTCTGGCAAATTGTAGGAAGTTTGTGAATGCCAGGTAAATACTTTTTCTAAGCATTTCTTAGGCTTCTGGCACTCGAACAGTATTTACAAACTTCATTTAATTTCAGCCTGAGTGATATTAAAAAAAAAAAGCCAACACAATTGTGATGCTAATGTGTTCAGGACTTTTATAGGAAAAATGATACAATATGCTAATTCCAGGAACTTCAACGTTATCTTAATAACAAATGAGAAGTAATGAGATTAATGGTGGTTTGTTCACTAGTTTTTTTGAACTCATGAGAACAATTGCCATCTAAACCGTGCAGCTATTTTGGTTCTGATAAACAGGTGAAGCAGGAAAAATTATTATTTTAGAACAGAGGTCCAAGAAGATTATTCTTCTCATTCCCTTGTGTCGTCATGTGTTTTTATAATTTCTTTTCAGGCAGCCAGCTGATTTGTTTGAAACGAAAAATACTGTTTTTCTATGCTGCTTCCAAAGTACTATTTGACTATTTTCTGATATCATAGGGAGGCCTTAGGAGAACATGGCTCAAGGAAATAGCTATTGGATGTGCCCCACACTGGAGTCTCTGCAGAAACTTGCAGATCTTATGATCCCACAACACAATGGCAATACTGTTTACATGACAGGAGACTGCAAGAAGCCAGACCAGCCTTCAGTGATTGACTCGTGTCCTTGACTCAGTGTGCTCTAGAAATGTGAATCTAAGATTATGCTTGGCTGCTTCTCTCGACAAATCTCACTTGAGTTATTTGGGATGGGGGAGAGGTTTGAACTGAGTTCATCCACATTTTCTAAGCAAACTTAGACCTTCATTAATATTCCAGTGTCCTAAACAGTAGCAGTTCCTTGCATAATGCATCAGTTGTCCCTTCTAGCCCCTGTACTAGTGCCGTGTGTTGAGACAGCTGGTCTTACACCCTGCAAACCCAGTGCCAAGCACTGGGCAGTTGTGCAGACTGAAGCAGCCCTAACAGCCATCTCCTTGAGGAACCTCTTGTCAGTTGTGCTGATGGTAGTTGTCGGAGAAGTTCAGCAGTGGAGAAAATGAATGAGAGGAAATAAAAAAGAGAGGGTTTCTGCAGAGGACAGAGATCGCAAAGAATGTGACAGGAAAAACAATGTTGGGAAAGTGACTGAAAGACCAGGAACCAATTCAGAGTCTTCTGCTCCAGTCTCCGTATGGTGGAGTAGAAAGATATATATGTACAAGTAGATATAAGTGTATACATACTGATGTATGTACTAATAATGAAGAGGCTATATTGAAAAGAAAAGGCAAATATGAAAAGCAGAATTAGAAAGGAAAATGTACTGGACAAATGAAAAAAGGTTCTTTTAAGATAAAAATAGTCCATATTAAAATTATTAAATATAAAAGTTAGATGCTAGGACTCTGCTTGCTAAGAAAGACTTAGAGAAGCAGACAATACAAAAGGGTGAAAAGGAGGAGTGAATGAAGATATAAGAAAAGAAAATGTAGGTTACATGGCCCATTAAAAAGTACTATAAAAAGTTTTCACAGATATTTGTATTTCAAATGGAATTAAACTGCACTAAATTGCTTTGGTTTTAATGAGAAAACTAAAACAGATTTTCTGGAATATTAATATAGATTCACATTGTACCTGTGATCTTTGTAATCGTCTTTCTAATGTAGCTTTTCCTCATTTGCCTGGTGATGAAATGAAAGATTTTCTCACCTCTTTCTTTCTCTGAGGTGTGCTTTGTGCACAAAAGTTGGAATTAATTTAATGCAGGAAATTCAGCTAGATGGCAGCTAGTCAAGAAAGTAGGTATAAAGTCAAACTGTGTTTAAAAAATTCCTAGTTTCTTGTACTAGGCATGTGGTTTTTAAGTGCCACATGTTTTAAGCAGCGATTGCAATGTTTAAGATGATCTTGAATTCATACAGTACTACACATTTAGCAGCCATCAACAGGACTATATTTAGAGGGCCAATACTTCATACAGTTGTTTAGCAGCCAAGGTACCAGTGAAGGAGTGTTTCTCAAAGGCTCTTTACTCAGTAAGTAAATGCATGAAGCCCTAATCTGCCACCAGTTCCACACGCAATGTTTCAATGCTAATCGTTCTCCTAGATTAGTATATTCTCCTCTCATATAGAAATGGAAGGTCTTACAGAAAATCGCAAGCACAGTCAGCTTCTTGTAGGGGCAGATATCTGGTACAGGTAAAATGCAAAGTATATTAACATGTATATGCACAATATGTAGTCAGTTGTTTTGTATCGTTTAAGTAACTGAATTGAGAGCCAGGCTAGAAAGGAAGACACTAGAAGCTAATTCTGCTCATCTGCGATAACTCTGAACAAGCTGCACTTGGAATTCTGCCCTGATCCCTGATGTCAAGAGGAAAAATCAATATTATGCCTTCAGGTTGTTTTTCTTTTCTTGGTTTGTTATTTCATCATGGAAGAATTTTACATAATATTCTCAGTTGTCTATAATTTGATCATTTTACATTTGGAGCCCCCACTCAAATGCTGTGTTTTCCTTGAAAATGAATACTTCAGAGCTTTGTCCTCAGAGCTCCTCACTTGCGGTTAGGTCTGGATGAAACCTGATTCTCTAAAGCCTTCTGATTACTATTTGCTCCCATAATCCCTTTTGATGATGTCTTTGGAATTCTATTGACCTGGATTTTTGAGTCTGTCACCTAGCCACCACTTCTCAGTGTTTTCTAGCTGAATCACGCTTTGAGAGAGGATAAGCTTTGTGGATTTTTTGTTTGTTTGTTTGAATAGCTGAGAAGGAGCTGGTAGGGATCTGTTGTCATTAAGTGTGGTTTGAGTCAGAGTCCTTTATATTGTAGCCTCTGAAGTCGGTAAGAAACCTCTCTCACTCAAGCTATGAAGTTTTCCCCCAAAGGTCAGGTTCTCTATGAGCCAGACTTCGGATCGATTGGGAAAGAGCTACTGTAAGACTTTGTTGTATACATGACCGCTGAATTTTTGTACTCCTTAGACATGATCTAAAACTACATGTACAGAAGATTCATACACAAGTATATATCTGCATCTGTTGTGTTTACTTTATGTAGTATTTCCTTTTTATGACTTTTTGAAGCTAAATTACTTACCATAACTGGCATACAGTAAATGCACAAAAGCTGCAGTTTGGTTTTCACTTCAGCAATTCAGTTTGAAGGTTTATATTCACATGAGCAGGAAGTAGTCACCCATCTGATAATCTGTCTCACAGCCTAAATCACAATCTGAAAGTATTTAGTGTCTGAAGAAATGATCTCTGCAATCTCTTCATACTGATTTCTTTGACTGGTTTGGTCCACAATGTAAAGAGAAGCCTGTATGACCATATTTCTACCCTTAAGTCATGTGAGATTCTTATAAAATGATATTGTGGAGGAAGAATAAAGGCAATTATAAGTTTAGAAATAAATCTGCTTCTGTTCTTTAGTTAGAATGGCTTTTGAGGCATCATGGACAAATTTTTTGGTTTTGTGGTCACTTGACCTTGGCTGGCTGCCAGATGCCCACCCAGCTGCTCTCTCTGCCTCCTCAATGGGATAGAGGCAGAAAATAAGATGGAAAAGCTCGTGGCTCAAGATAAGGACTGGGAGATCACTTATCAATTGCCGTCATAGGCAAGAAAGAGTTGACTCGAGGAAGATTAATTTGTAATTAAAAATAAAGTAGTATGGTGAGAAACAAAGACAAAACACCTCTCCCCACCTGCCCTTCTTTCTAAACTCAGCTTCACTCCTCCTTTCCTGTTGGCTCTACATCCTCTCCCCCACTCCAAGTAGTGCAGAGGGATGGGGAACAGGGGTTTTAGTTCATAACAGTTCCTCTCTGCTGTTCCTTCCTCCTGCCTCTGCCGCTCCTTCCACTTCGCTCTTTCCTCCTGCTCCTTGTGGTGTCTTTTCAGATATGTTAAAAAACTGAAGTAGTATTGGATGCATCCTCATGGAGCAGCAGAGGTGAGTGGGACAGAGCTGTCTCCAGGCACTGTAGGCCATTAGTGACTTGTTTAAAAGTTGGTAACTCACCTTCTCTAGAAATCAATGGCTGTTTTTTCTAGTTGATGCAGTGGAGGCAAACAAGCTGTTTATAAAAGTTTTTGGAAGTGTCCTGGTTTCGGCTGGGATAGAGTTGATTTTCTTCACAGAAGCTAGCATAGTGCTGTGCTTTGGATTTAGTACTAGAAGAATGTTGATAACACGCTGATGTTTTTAGTTGTTGCCAAGCAGTGCTCAGACTACTCAAGGACTTTTTGAGCTTCTCCTGCTCGGCCAGGTGCATAACAAGCTGGGAGTACAGCACAGCTAGGACCCAAACTGCCCAAAGAGCTATTCCATACCATATAACGTCATGCTCGGGGGGGTTTGGTGGGTCGGTCGGTCGCGGGGGGAGTGATCGCTGCTCGGGTACTGATCGCTGCTCGGGACGGGCTGGGCATCGGTCGGCGGGTGGTGAGCAATTGCATTGTGCATCATTCATTTTGTATATTCTGTATATTTTGTTATCATTCTCATTATTACTATTATTATTATTTTCTCTTATTAAACTGTCTTTATGTCAGCCCCCGGCTCTAACCTTTTTCCCCTTCCCAATTCTCTCCCCCATCCCACTGAGGGAAGGGGGGGAGTGAGCGAGCGGCTGCGTGGTGCTTAGTTGCCAGCCGGGTTAAACCACGACAGGAAGTCATATTCTTAAGTATTATTTAGGTCCTGAGTGTTTAAAATTATGTCACTAGAGTACATTTAGTAGGCTCTGTGTGTCTCTACATGGGCTGTACTCCAAGGACATAAAAATATTCCAGCAATCATTGTACTCCAGCAATAGAAAGTGTTTTGAAAAGGCTGTGGTGTTGTCTTTCATATCATTCTTCTTTTCCAGATGCTTGTTCATACTTTGTAATATTTTAATTCCTTTCTGTGAAAGATAGTGCAAAAATCTTATGTTTTTGAAGTACTATTCTTCAGGAATGTTTTCCTTGCACAATGTTTGTTCACTTACATGTGGTATAAATTCAGGCCGATTGCAATGAGAAGGTGGAAAAATTAATGTCACTAGATTCTAAGGTTTTTGGCAAACTCGTATTAGAGTGGGTAAGGATTTTACCCAGAATACAGTAGTTACTGTAAATTATCAATGCAGTTTTGATGGGAATAAACCAAGCACTTCTGACCATGAAAATATTACTATTTGTAATTGTATACTAATAGCGTACCATTAGTAAGAAGTTTACTGGTTTTGTGGATTACTTTTCTGTGGAAGAAAGTTTGTTTTCTGAAATCTGGTCAGTTTGGAGTGAAAGACCATGCTTGCTTTGATGCCACCTTCCTTTTCATTAGAAACCTGCAACATTTCTTTGGCTGTGGGAGCTGTGGACATCCCCACAGACATCCCTACAGACCTTTTATGTCTTTATCTCTTACCACTCACCCATGAAACATCAGGACATATTCTTTCTTTTATATCTCTGCTTTAATTTTAATTGGGTGGAGTACTGGGTGAGGAGAAATGAGGAAATTGCTGACTGAGATGTATCGAAGACTACTGGAAGCAAGTAACTTACTTTAGACGTACTGTGGTGTGTGGTATACCAGGGCATTTTTTTTTTGCTGGCTTCTAAAATTTTGAAGCTGACTTAGCTCTAATAATCTGGGCGAAAGAATTTAAGATGGGTTGTAAACAGTCTTGGATGATCAATGTTGACAAAGACCAAACCACCATATTTTGTAACCTCTATTGTACTGTCTCTTGGATGAAAGAACAGGTATCAGCTAAAAATTTCCTGTCTCCGCTCGTGCTGTCTTACTGTAGCATCTCCTGGGAGCCCCTGATCACTGTTCACTGCAGCAGATGGCAGTGGCTTTTCAACCTGAAGAATTAAGATCAGGAGACAATCCTGGAACTTTAAATCCCAAAACACACTGTGGCAACATGTCCAAGTGATTTTGGTTTACAGTGTTTTGTTATAAACAGCAACAATAACAACAATAATAACAACAACAATAACTGCAAGAAAAGAGTAGTGCTAGTAGGAAAAGTGTGTGGGGTAGGAAGGTCTAGAAATGGAAACCCAGTGATTTTTGGAATGTGCTTTTGATTAAAAATCTTCAACTACCTTAATAAAGTTATGTGATGAGTGCCTTGGTACCAGCTTATACTTCCAGTTCAGGGAAGCTCATGCCCTAATACCCCTCTTTTTAGAAGATAAGGATTGTTTGTGCTTTAACATGCTGCCTGTATGCTAGGAGGTGGAGTTTCTGAGCTCTCTTAAGAATTTGTGACTGAATTATCCAGTCACATCCCTGACCCTTGTCCAAAACTATCTGATAACCTCATATTTATGGCCAGGTATGCTAAATCGTGCCACCAGAATCAGACCCTCAACCCAGATCATCTCATTTTCCCTGCCTGAGACTGCAGTGTAATGCAGTATCGTCCCAGAACAGCAATGCGGGATCTGTTGCTCATTGAAAGGGAAAACTATTCAAGAGCCGATGACCACAGTGAGCCCGGGTGAAGATGTCCACAAACAGCAAGGCAAGTGGAATTCAGCCCTCAAAGACCCTGAGCTCCTGTGTTTGTATTTTTTAAGTCTGGTATTTTAGGATTTCATGGCTTCCCACCGCGGTTAATTGCCCAGTGCCCAGACAGCGCTTTCTCTGTGTGAAAGACAGCCATTGCACATACTTATTCATGTGAGGACGGTTTTATAGAATATCTGACTGTGGGCTAGAACACCAGCTGTTGGGCACCACTGAGGTGTGCAGCACTCATCTGTACTTAGTTTGATTACTTTTGCATTACTTTAGATTCATTAACCCTTCAGAAGCCCTGCCTTACTGTCTAATTGACACTCAAGTCGCCTTGTTTCTTTCTAGTTTTCAGTCCTTGCTATATACTTTATGGCAAACGATCTTTTCTTGCTCAGGCTGTCAGTAGTTTTGACTTTTGTCTTCAAGAACACTGTAAAATTAATGCATTGAGCCTGATTTATGATAAGAAAATGCCTTTTAATTTCTATTGCTATAACTGAAGGAAGACAGAAAATGATTAGAAGGCAAAAATGATGGTGTGCAATATATTTAGGTTTCTTTAGTAGCTATGCAGTGGTGGATGATCATAAATACTCTATTGTCTATAAGCAGGGCTTTGAATGAAGCAATAGCTTGCTTCTAATGAACTGTTGCGTTTGTGTGATATATCTTTAACTTGATCAGGTTGCTCAGAGCCCTGTCCAACCTGACCTCGAATGTTTCCAGGGATGGGGCCTCCACTACCTCTCTGGGCAACCCATTCCAGTGTTTCACCACCCTCATTGTAAAGAATTTCTTCCTTGTATCTAGTCAAAATCTACCCTGTTTTAGTTTAAAACCATTACCCCTTGTCCCATCACAGCTGGCCCTAATAAAAACTTTGTCCCCATCTTTCCTGTAGGCCCCCTTTAAGTACTGAAAGGCCGCAATCAATTCTCCCTGCAGCCTTCTCTTCTCCAGGCTGAACAACCCCAACTCTCTCAGCCTGTCCTCATAGGAGGGATGCTCCAGCCCTCGGATCATTTTAGTAGCCCTCCTATGTCCTCTTGTGCTGAGGGCTCCAGAGCTGGACGCAGTACTCTAGGTGGGGTCTCAATGGTGAGCACAGAGGTGCTATGTTGTATTTCAGTAGCAATTTCCATCTGTTTCATGATAGTGAGACTTACTGCAAAGGAGTCAATACTACTCTGAAGCCATACTATATTCCTGCTGCTTGCAGCATGTTTCCTGTTGTGGGTCACATTGGTATTATAATTTTGGCTCTAATTAAATAATAGTAGGATATTGCTATGTTTTCCCATCGTACTGCTGAATCCCAGTACTTTTTGGATGTATCAATGCTTAGCTGTGACGCAAGCTGAAGGACTATATTTGATGATCTCTGAATTTTCTTTGCTTTGATGATTACTGTGTCATATCTTACATGTCCAGTATATGCACGACATTTACTTATTAAGTGTATTTGGGAAAGAACTATAACTGTAAAGTGCAGAATCACCCTGTCAATACTAAGCTGTGCTTTGACTTTCGTCTTAGAGCTGGGAAGCTGGAGGGAGTGAGAGAGGGTACCCGTGGGCCTCTGTGGGGAAACTCTAGATACCAGATGCAGGCAGTTAAGTTGTTGTCTTTTGACAAATGGTCCTGAATTGTACAATGGAGAGAAGGTCATTGGGAAAGAAGGGAAGCTCTGTCTGGGATATTGGATGCTCCCTTTAATAGGCTTGGGTAAATGAAACTAAGTTTAGGAACACAGAAAAACTCATGGGAGCTTATTTGCTTTGATTGCTAAACCTTTTGAAGTGTGCTTGTTGCTGTAAGGAAGGAAATCTGGAAAAGGTCAAGTACGAATTAGGTGAGAAATACAAAAAGGAGTTGCTTGAGATGGTCATTAAATAAGACAAAAATGAAATTCAGGAGTAAATGGAACAGTATCACTGTAAAGGTGAAACAGCTCAGCATAAATCAGTAAAGACAGTGAAACTGGAACAAGTCTATCCAAGACGCATTGATTTTGTAGAGGTCCAATTCCAATCTGGTGAAACTGATATTTTGCAAGAGCCTCACATCCTAGTCTACATGCCTCTTTGTGAAGACCTTGTAAAGACTGAAGGTCAGCCTATCTGTCTCTGTCTACTGTACTTACGTATTTCTAACACAACCATTACCATCACGTCTAGGCAGTAGAAAAAATGATCAATATTATTGTCTCTGGTGTTAGGGAGTATCTAAAGCCCTACTACATTAGGCTCTGTTGAGTGACTGATACAAAGACAGCGACAGTTCCCAGGAGCTTGTGATCTGGTGTTTTGGGCAAGGAGGTAGCAATGGGTAAATAATCCGATGAGCAGGAAACAAAAGTATGGTAGCAGCACCTCCTTGCTGTTGGAAGAGTGTTCAACGTAGCCACAGGTGGCTGGGAGACCAGGCTTCCGAAGCATTAAGATGTTTGATCAAGAGAAGGGACCTCTTTATTTTTAATATAGTGCCATGCTCTGGGACCTTTCTGATGCTCCGTTGCTTTGCTGCCTGCTTTGAATTTGGGAAGACTCAGAGTCCTGCTGATCCTATGTGGTTATTCACGCTCTGAATTAATCTGAACATAAATTGCAGGTGTATTTCTTGGGTTTTCATCTTATTTGTCCCTTTTTAAAAAAAAAAAAGAAGTAGAAGGCCACTAATGTGAAGCAGATAATTGCTCTGAAGGGGGCTCTGGGACTGGGAACAATCACAGAGATAAAAAGAGAGTGGATTAATATGAACAAAAACTGCTGAGCACATTACTTAGGTCTTTGTAATATTTGCTTTTTGAAATGTAGTTTTGTGTGAGTAATGTTAGTATCAATATTAATATCTGCTGAGATGAACAAAACTAACAATGTAATAGAAAAAATAAATGTTAGCCTGCACAATAAAGTTTTCAGTGGGGAGTGTCAGAAAGCTGATGAAAATCTGCAAGGACTGATTCCATCTCTGAACTTTAGACTGGTGTCACTGTTCTACTCTGTCATTGTTACTTGCTTGCTTACCTTTTTTCTTTGTCTGTCTCTACACAGCGGCAGCTGAATGTCCTGCAGAGAACAACATCTTTAGTTTGTGTCTGCATGAATGTGCATAGCTGGTTTCAGTACTTAATTGTCTGATATCTTCAACAGAAGATACAATAACTATTTTTAAGATGTGTCTTTTTTCCTCTATTTGCAAGTAAAATATGTCAGTTATATTAACTGTACAGTTTCTTGATATTTGCAAACACTTTAAAAAGGAAGCAGTCTTTACAAGTTATTTACAATGGAAGACAGGGATCCTCCTTTTTTTTTTTCTTTTTTTTTTCTCCTGTTTGGTTTGTTTTTACACAGGAGATTTATGTTTATACACACTCAGTGGTCTGGAGATGAAAGAAAATGCTATATAGCTGTAGGGGCAGAGCCAAATGTAAATGCTCTGTGCTCTGTCTCGGCATAGGTCTCCAGTGAAAGCCCGGAGCTTAGCTACCTGGGCAGCCATTAGTATTGGAGCTGAGCACGGGCAGTGCCTGCCCATTTGGGGTTGTGGATATTGGTTCTAGTGACAAGCCCACCACTGATAGCTGGTATCACGCTAGCTCAGATGTGCTTGAATGTGCTGTCGTCACACTGAATTACAGTGTAGATCTGCTTTGACGAGACACCACCTCATCCTTGGTGCCTGCAAGAGGTTTATGTGAAGCATCGCCTCACGGTCTTGAGCTCTGGGCGATTGTTTGGTGTCTGACAGCTCCAAGTTGCTGCAAGGTACGATATGCCCTCAAATTGGCATACCGCTTGTAGTCATGTCTTCCCCTGCCAAGTCACAGGAGGAAATTTTACAACTCTTTTCCATATTACTCTGACAGGGAAATCCACTGTCCTGCAGGGACTGGAAGCTGCACATGGTCCTAGATGCCATTCTGGGAGCCTAAACCAAGGCCTGGATGCTTTTGCCTGAAACATTACAAAGTAAAATTATGAAAGAAATGGCTGAGGGGGTGTTTTCTCCAGTGACAAAAACTTGGGATCTCAGCAGGAGCATTTTATTCTGTGAAACACGGGGCCATAAGCAGCAGCTGGTGTGAATCAGCACTGCTCCTTTAAAGAGATTTTATATCAGCAGCTGCATCTTGTCCCGAGTTTTCAAATTAGGATATTATGCATAAACACAATGAGTTGTTCTCCTCAATGCTGTGGGAAGTACACATTTTAACCCTATTGACCTGCAATCTGTTAGCAGTTTTCAGCAATTACACACTTCATATAAATGATAAATGACTAATATTACAGAATGCATTAATTTTACACTCTTTCACCTCTTAGTAGTTATTTTCTTGCAGTAAAACTATTCTGATTTTTGGGAAATGAATAAAAACTTTAAAAAAAAAATGAGCAAAGGTCACAGAAATGGCCTGGTACAGCTGTCAGCCTCTGTGCATTGTCCTCATCTCCAGCAACAGCCTAATAAACACACCAGCATGACTCCACCTTCCATTAATTATCTCAGGCTGAAGGGAGAGGATATCCTACCTTGTCCAGACACCTTGTATGAGGGTAATTAATTTTTCTGCAAATTCCCCTAGCCAGAATTGTGGTTTGTGTGGAAGGAAATCCCTCTGCATTTTCCATTCTTCAGACTCTTTGTTGTGCTTTGCATTTAGGCTGCTGTTCTTTTTTCTTGCCTTAAATGTTGGCCCCAGCAACGTGGCTCTCGGGTTTTTCATGCAGCTTGCTGTAGGCAGACTGCTGCCTACCTGTCCTTCTCACCACGGCCACCTCCCTGCCTTTGGTGAGGCATTTCTGCTCATCAGCCATCGACTCTGGTAATTGCTCCTGGCTGTGACAATTGCTTAGGCTTCCCCTTTGCAAAATATCATGGCAACACAAGAACCTTGTCTGAGTAAGAATCCTGTCCTGGGGCTTCCCAGAATGGCTGCTAATGCAGGCCTTTCCTGATTCACTGCCTGTGGCAGCATCACGAGATGAGGCAGCAGATTCGTTACAGTGTGCTCTAAATGCTGTTTTATGTTAAGTTGTTCGCAGTGCTGTAGTTTGCTTCTTTACTGCCAGTTTCATCACCTTTTATAAAGTTTAATTGTTCTTTAATTACCTCTTTGGATTAGCGTATAAATCTCAGATGGAAGCTGTAAGCAGAATACATAAGGCTATGGATGTCACAAAGCATTACTTCTCTCCATTTTCATTGTCCCAGTCTGGAGACAGGGACGCTAGGCAAAACCTTGATTCTTTTGTAAAGATGTTCAGAAATGGGAGGAAGGCTTCACGCTCATAAAACTTCTTTTTTAGACAGTTCACTGGAAGGAACAGCATGGAGAGAATTGCACATGTTTACTCCCCTCCAACCACTTTCTGCCAGAGCATGTATTACTTTGCATTACTTTTGTTTTGTCAAATTACATGAAGAGAAGAAATCTCTGATCTACTTAACGTATGAGGTATTATCTGAATACTGTCAGAACCATGAAGGTTTCTATTTAAAGACATCTCTTTAAATAAACCACATACCCTGCTTTGGGAGTAAGCCAAAGCAGAAATTGTTTTTGCTTGAGTTTTTAAGTTAGGCTCTGCATTATAAGCAGTTGTACTGAGCTCTCCCTCTTTGCCCACCTTCCCGGCTCCTGAGAAGTCCTGGGATTTATGGAGATTATGGCTTGCTTGCTTAGCTTGCAAGGTGCTCTTCTCACCTCCCCCTATGCCAACTGGGTGTGGGAAGCTCTCACGTTCATTTTAGACTTTCAGCATGAATCTTTAATGTCTTAGTGTATGTTAATTTAAGCTTTTCCCTTCAAAGATGACGCAGTTTTACTTTTCAAATAGATTTCTATTTGGAAATAATATGTTATATATAGAATTAAACAGAGAGGAATATTGATCATAAGTGGAGTATGCACCAGCAGATACTAGGTAGACCATTGATTATTTTCTTGTCTGTGTTATGCTTGTTATGCTTTTATGTGGTTTTCTTTTTTTTTTTCCCCCCTGTGCCTTCCTGTCCAGGTTGTACTCTGTATTTTGCCTCATCCAGTGTTTGCTTCATTTTCCTTTTGTGACCTCTGGTAGGCAGAATAGAAAACCATTAATATTAACCTGTTGACTGAAGCTTTTAAAGCCACGATGTTCATAGGAATTCAGAAATAAGCCATATCAATTTCCCAGCTGTTATTGAATCTGCATTTACAAAAAGCAAATACACTTGACCTTTTCATGAGACTTCTAAATTATTTTCGTTGAATGCCTCTGTGCAATTCTGTTTATTAGAAGACTGTACAAAAAGCTTGTACAGAGATTATGAAGCTGCTCCTTGGTCTTCTAAGGCTGTAGACCCAAATAACTTCTACAAGTTAGAGTAGAACAGGGCTATTTTTCTTCTTCCTTTTTCTGTGTATCAGTCTTTCTTGGTTGGTGACTATAAAAAGAGCAAAAGCTCCCTACTCGGTGCTCTTCTCTCTGGCTCATGCAGCTGGACACTTAATTTTGGGGGGCTGTGCCTGCAAGACCAGTCCTCCTGGGAGTACAAAACATGTCTTGAACTAATATGCGAGGATTGAAATGTATATTAAAATATCCTGACTTATACTGCTAACTCCTTAAATTAGAGAAGGAATTTGGGAAATTATTTACCCTTTCTACTTGTAATCTGACTTGCGCTAGGTATCTATCTACGTTAAGCTGATGAAAACAACCAGGCCATTTTGCTTCCATCTTCAGACAGTTTCTGGGCAAGTTTTACCGTCAGTTTTTCATGTACCAGCAAGGTGCCACTGCACCAAAGTGGAAAACCCAGGGCAGTTTTTGCTTACTCTAAAATGTGCTTTCCCTTGTCATTACTTCTTAAAAATTTATAAGCATCTTGTATTGGCTCTGACATTGCTCTTTTACTTTTTCATGAAACGTTTAATTGGGGCTAAGTTTCACTTGGTGGTGTCTCTTTAAACACCATGCTATGCCTAAGGAAAAGATGGGAAGACAGATGTTGTACTAACCTCCACTGATTACTTTTGGATTGCCAGTTTAGTTGTCTTTCTTCAGCCATTTAAGATGGCCATATGGGAAATCAACAGTGATGATCTTTAATAAAGTACCAGAAGCGAGGTGCTTCACCTACACATATTTTCGGGGAGGGAGAGGGATCTGAACCCAATTAGAAAATTTATGAAACTGCCAGAGCACGCTATTCATTTAAAAGTGCTGAGGGCTGCAAAATGAACAGAAAGCTTGATAAAATATTTGCACTGTTGCAGGTCCTATATGTAAATTAATCTCAGAAATTGAGAGGTCCACAAACTTGTTATATATTGTTTTGTTTTCTTATAAAAATCTGTGCAGTTGTATGTTATCATACGTGAAATGACACACTAATTAGTGAGAAAGGCCTTGGAAAGTTCAGTTATAAAGAAGTTACTGGAATTCGCTCACATTCAGGGACTGGATAAGTCAGGATCTGATTTGGTATCTCCGATGCTTCTTGTTATGTTAGGAATGTGATTTTCTTTGTTTAATGTTTACTTTTCTAATAGTAGGGGTCACAATGATTTAAAATTCTTCAAATAGTACTGAAGTGCTCTGCAGCAGGCATGGCAAACATGACAAAGACATCCAGTCATTAAGGAGATGATGGGTTTTGGTTTTCGTTGGCTAACTGTAGCACGTTCTCAAGTTAAATGCATAGGTTACACTTGCAAAAGCAGCCAGCTCCACTGGGCTAGAAAGTGGAGTTATTTATTTATCTGCCCAGTCAGTGCAGCAGAGGCCACTGCTATATCTCAGCGCTGTTGAAAACTTCTTTAGTATATCTCTACCCTCCTGCTGCAGCTGTGGATTTGTTTGCTATGTTATTTTGGCATTCCTTATTTTGGTCCCCCAAAGTAATCGAATAAAATTTGTCACTGGCCCAGACTGTGCTATTTGGGAAAAGATGCCACATCTCTCTCTTCACATTTTATTATTTGTCAAGGGTTTGGTGGATTTGTAGATCCAGTTGCACGTCATCTCTTGACTAAAAACAAGTCTACCACACCACCAATTCCATTTCAGTCTCCAAATTCATACCATTTAGATAGGTAGGGTAGTAATTAACCTCTGTAGCCTGTTGTGAAATCTAGGAACAGCTTCATTTTATTCTCCTTTTTATCTGATACTGTTTTTAACAATGCCTGTGCTATAGAAAGTTATATGGAGCTTTCTGCATGAATGTAGTTATCATCTCAGAGGGGCAAAAAGTCATCTAGTTCATATTAACTGAAATATCCCTGCGGTTCCCTGTGGTCAACAGCTGGATGATAAGACATCAAGGGTACATCAGGCAGCTTTCTAATTAAATATCTTCATTGCATCTAAAACACATAGTAGCACTTCCTTCCTAATAAAGAAAAAGCACACTGCAGTCAATTTGTTGCAGATACCGCATTGCCACTCTTATGCCAGATCTCTTGCAGTCTGTTGTAAGAGTAGGATACGAACATAATGTGTTGTAAAAAGTAACACTTAGCTGTGATTTTACAAAGTGTTATCCGATTTATTTTAAGTGTCGTGTAATTATCAATTCATTTACTACCTATTGTAATACCATGAATCATAATGAATGTATTTGCATAATAGGTAGTATCACATGAGCTCAATTATAATTCAGTATTAGCTAAATGTACCATGAAAACAAAATGTTTCCTGCAAAGGTAGGCTGGGGTTGATATATAACCTGTCTTATACAGGGTGTATCCCAAATGCTGTCATGGGGAATTGTTCTGTTTGTGGACTTGCTCTCAGAGGGGACTGTTTTGCAGCCCTGAACCTCACCGATTTCCTCTCTTGTCTCCAGCCCCCCAGTTTGAATGCTCTGTCAACCCTACAGATGAGGAAAACCAGACAAAACTGCAGAAACCTGTCCTTGCTGTTCAGCTGATATGCCAGTGCTCTGCCCACTCAAGTCATGAGCCAATCTCTGCCCAAAAGACTAAGTTTATTGCTCTGGTGATATTCCAAGACCTGCACACACTGTGCTGGGCAACTGAACTGAGGAGCGGTCGCACAGGGGACTTGCCTCAGCTCTGGGTAGGTTTCTTAAAAAGTCTCTGTTTCTGGGCATAACTTCTTTAATAAAAAAGAACTCGAAGATGACGCGTGACCCTTCCTGGGACAGGAGTCAGCTTTGTGTTTCTGTCTTGGGGAGCATGATACGGGCAGGCTCCCAGCTCCTCAGTTACATGGTTTGCTTGTTATCCTCCGTGTCTAGATCGCTCTGTGCTCTCTACCCCTTACCCACCATCACAGTCAGTTGTCTCTTCTCTCCTGCCAGTGTTTAAACCAAGAAGGTCTCCTTTTCAAACCCAGGTATGGCCTGTTGCTGTATACTCTACATGCATATTCCTAGCTTGAAGAAGTCTGATGTCCTTTTTGCTAAAGAGTGTTATCTGCAGTCCCCATTTTCTACCTAGCCTGGCATTGCAGATACTGCTTCATCTTTCTACTTTTCTAGTCAATGATCACAGGTGATCCACCAGCCCTTGGAGGGTTACACCACTGCAGGGGGGAAGAACCCTGCACTTGCACCAATCTCCAGCGGCATTTCAGAGGCCAGTACTACTCCTCAAACTTTCCACTTTGCCATCTCAGAGCTGCTGCTCCTACTCCAAACACTCTCTGCTGTATCCTGTCTCTGCCTTTATTACATGAAGATTTATGCACGCATGGGTTTAATGTGTTTCAAAAACATGCGATCTTGCAATAGTAGAGTGGTTAGAATAACCCAAATGTGAGCAAAATCTAGTGTCTGAGAGAAATCTAAACAGCTCGTACCTCTTGTTTGGTTCAGTTATAAGTTCAACATATTTTCTGTTGCAGAAGCAAGACTTGCTCATGCAGTTGCCTGAGAATGATTGTTGTGTGAACTGTTGTGTCTATAACAGATGTGTATAATCCCACTTCCCACTTTTTGAATATATCCTATTTCCATACAGAATATGAAGTGCTTACTTTCTGGCTAGTGCAGTTGATTTTTACTTGTTGCCTGGAAGTTAGATTAAGGATACAGAATTAGTTACTGGTACCTCAAGGATTACTTCCTGTTCAGGAGACAGCACTGCAATGGCAAAAGGCTAACACAGTTGACAACACTTAATTTGTTTGGACTCATGTCACCATTGGCTTTACAATGTGACAGGAGAAATACATCGCAGGAATTGATGAAGTAGTGCCACATTTGCACAATACTACAACTCTCTACAGCCATTTAGGGGAAACTTTCTGCCTTGATATACAAGGTAAAGCTTCTGAATTTCATCTGTGCCCCCTAGCTGGTGTGCAATTAAAGCTGTCCTTTCTTAGTTATAATTAAGTTTGGCCATCTAGAAAGCAAATGGGCAGTGGAAATGACACAGCGCTGTTGCTGGATTTAGGTAAAGTTAGAGCTGTGGCAGGGGAAAGACTGAAGGTATAATATAAGGGATCCATGCAGTGTTTATACAGCAGACATTCTTGCCAAACATAGAATTGGTAATCCCCTTAACTGTGGTAAGCACTGGACATGATAGAATGGAGTTGTCCATGTGAACATACAGAGGATGGTATACCTGGCAGTAGAACTACTCTCTAGTGAGAAGACCTGTCCTGGTATATATATTTTCACTGGGCCAGCTTGCCAGTGAGTAGCATCCCCAAAGGAAGTGACTGTTGTGACTCTGAAAGAAAATGCTTGTTCTTTAATGGAGATATCAATTTACATTTCCATAGTTCTCTTTGACTTGCTGCTAACTAACAGGTGGGAGTTTCTGGGCTTTGTTTCTTAAGGGGAAGTTTGCAAAAAAAAGGATTAAGAGAAAATGAAAAGCTAAAGTACCCGTGAATTTCACAGGGGAATATTCCATGGTGTTTATATTCAGTATATTACTTCTGTTTTCAGCATGTATCTTTGAAATGTGCCTTAAATGTGTTTTCATTTTGTTCTGGTTTTGCTCTAAATAGCTTTTTATAGGACAAGTGCTTATTCAGGTTGATCACAATTCAGAGGAGCCTACTGTGTAGGAATCAAATTCACTAGATGATTGCACTTGCACAGGAAATGTGGTACTAAACACGGTCATAAGCAGGACAAAAAAGCACTGAAACTGTAAGAGCTGTTACTGTGAGATTTTTTGCAATGTGGCCAAACTTATTGCGGTGTTTGTACCAGCTACTGATGATTTTGTGAGGTGAATCATCTGTCACTGGACAGTGTACAGGGATCATCAGCTCATCTTGCGCAAGTTATTAGCTGTCTGTGAGTGATGGGGTTACTAGCTGTCTGGGGTGATTGAATCTCTCTCTTACCAGCTGTTGCCTTGCACTAGATTTCCAACAAAAGCACAAAGAAAGTCCAGATCAGTTTACATAGCCTTCCTCTTCATATTATTATTATTATTGTTGTTATTATTATTTTTATTATTATTATTATTAGTCTGTAGCCTCCAGGAAGGGCAGAGCCTGTGGCATGTTTGAATCCTAACTACTGCATATCACTTAAGATCCCTTTGTGATGGAAAAAACTGATACAATTCACCTAGTCCCTCAATGAGAGAAAAAAACCCAGAACTGTCCTAGGAATCAGACCCAGGGAATTAAAATCTTCTTGATGTGCCATGTGATGCTTGGTGTAATTTTTACTGATCCATAAAAAATGAAACTATGCAAAAAAAATGTTCCTTTATCGCTGTGATTATATGCTTCCCTCCCCTCCTCTGGAGTCTCTCTTTAGTATTCTGTATTGCTGTTAAATGTTTTGAAAGGCATCCTGAAAACTATGTGGCAGTGTCTTCCATCCATGCTATGGCTGTGATGCTATAGCCTTAAGTTTGCTAGCTGGGGGTCAACTAAATCAGTACTAGATGGCAGTTCTACTCTCCTATATTTTTTTCCTTTGGGAAAGAACAGAAAGTCTCCTTGTCCACTGGCAGCTGCTGTCTCAACTGAAAATTGCTATAGGTTGCTTTCATTTGGTGACACAACAGTGTTGTGTCCATATAGACACTGGGTCCCAAATGGGAACGTACACATTGTCATTTGGCATGAGTCTTGGAGTGAGACAAAGCAAAAAATGGAACAAATAACTGCACATGAATTTGAGGTAGGTCCAGGCTTTGTAGGTGATCATTCTACACTTTCACACAGTATGAATTGCATGCACTGCTTCCGATAAAGGAAAGCTAATTTTGCACATATGATTTAAAGCAAAGAGAATCTGGCGTTTCTTTGTTCTATACAGATTTTCCATTTGCTTCTAGATAGGTTATTTCTAAGACCATCCTTCCTTAATTTTCACTACTGTGGTACATCATTTATAAACATCTGAAATAAAGACTGAAATGGGATGTATCTCCAAAATCATTTGTATCATTAGTACACTTTTATATACAATTTTAAAGTTGAGTGAAACAATCAGCGTCTACTATAATCAAAGCTAGAGAATACCTTCTTGTCTCTTCTTCCAGCTTTCATCTTTACAAGAATTTCTCAAGCTCAGGTTTTGCACTCAGCAAAAGTGCCTGGAAATTTTGTATTAAATAACCTTCTCTCCCTGCACAGCTGATTAACCCCCTTTTTGCATGCTCTGACAGCAGGAGAACTAAAGGCTGTAGTATGGTGAGATGTTAGTACCCAAGTGAGGAGAGGGCCATGTGAAACCTTGCCCAAACTTTCTTTGTGCTTAGCTGGAATGTGACTTGTTCAGACCCTCATCCGCACGCAAGCCATGTTGCTTGTGTGTCTCTGGCTTACTGCACAGTGCAGGGCCTTGGAGGTGAGTAGTGGCCTACGCTGACAAACCATGTGAGCCCATAGAAGCAAAATGAGTGCTGAAAGGACATATTAAATGTCCAAGGCACTTGCTGCATGACTTATTCTGCTGCCATGCCAAAAATGCAGCTCAGGCGCATTTGTTTGTTTTAAAGCTAAGCTTTACACATGAGCTGGATGCTTGTCTAAATTCATTGTGTGTTCTTGAAAATGCCTTTTCCATCTAACACTGCAGTTTGGACATTTTTTCACCTTAGCAGTGACCCTATTAAGTAACTTCATAAAATTCTGTCAAGGGTATTTAGTTTCCTGTCTCCATTAAGTTACTATGTGGTGCCATTTGTAAAAGGGAGCAAGAATGAAAGCCTGCAGGAGAAGCTCTTCTTGCCTGCCTGACATGGTTTCTTATGTTTGGTCCTGTAGCCGCATGAAGACATCTATCGTGTTATGTTGGTTTTGGTCTATGGGTGGCAGTCACTTTCTAAATTTCTTGCGCAATGTTTGCGGTCTTTCCTGCACTAGGCTTATCAAATTTGCTGTTAGTAACACACATCAATTGATAAAATCAGAGCTAATTACATAATGTATTTTTTTAAAATCTGTCTGCAGCACAAGCAGATGTTAAATGAAAGCTAATAAAGTGTGTCATCTTTTAAATAGGGGTATGCCCTGGGATTTTATACTGGACAAACTCTGCACCACAAAAGGTGATTTCCGTAGTGGTTTGCATGTATGAAAATAATGAAATATCATGCAAGCAATGCATATTTGAGCTAAACCTGAACAGTCATTGTAGATCTCTGCAGTGTCTTGTGAGCTTATTAGAAAATGAAAGAGATACCAGGCAAAGGCAGCAAGCAGTGCAGCTAGCAGGCTACTTAATAGAGAAGATATACTAGCAAAACTCCCGGCTGTTCCCATAGGTTTGCATATGTGTTCATTGGAAATCCATTCTTTGTCTAAACAGTGGCTCTTCTGGTGTAGAAATACTGCTTATTTACCTGACTTTCATTCAAGAAGGGAGAATTTAAACTATGGGCTATACTGGAAGGACAGCACAGAAGACATACAAAGTAACATCTGCCTATTTTTTTTTTTTCCACTCGCTCCGCTAATAAACTCAGGTAATAAATATCTGTACTGCTACAAGCTATTTTTAGCTTTTTGATTTCTTTCTTTGTATTTCTCAGCAACACTAGTGACAGGCAAATCTCAGTGATTTGGGGCTGTGTCTCTTTTTGAGATAATAAGTAAGTGGGCACTACATCTCAAAGCTGGCTGTCAGTGAAGAGAGCCAGTGAGAAATAGAAGGAGAAGAAAATCCTGAATTCCCTTGATATCAACAGCGGATTGGTGCTGCCTCACAAATACCAGTAAGTGTCATGTTGTGAGCTAGGTATCGCTAGTGCTGTGCATTTGCTTTCTATGAAAACTTGTGATTCCTGTGGGCCTGGGATTCTTTGTGCTTGCCTCTTGTGTAAAACTGCTAACACAAAAAACTTAAATATCATGAGCTAGATCCTGGGTATCACACAGATAAGTCACTTAGGTTTGGGGAGGGAAAGCTGAAACACTTCTGTTTACCATTTCTTAGCTATTTTTCCCTAAGTCCATAGAGGCTTTTTTTTTTTTTTTAAAGGCTGTGAATTTTAGGTAGCTACATCAGTTATGTAATGGGGATTTTTAATGAAGTCTCAATTATCCAAAGACATATAAAGTAAACTCTCACGATATGGTACCATAGGAGATTGGAGATTCAAATCAGAACCTGAAGCCAGGAGATCATGTTATAACTGACTGACAGGGATTTCAGTCGCTCTTAAAATTGATGAGAAATTTCATTGATAAAGTAGGTTAAATGTGAAAACAGAAGAGTTACAACATGTATCCTACACACAAGCTTAACAGACCACAACCATAATCAGCTGAAATGAAATATTTTGAGAGGCCTTCTTTGGTGTGGTGTTTCTGATTTTGGGACAATTTACTAAGTGATGTCTTAAAAAGGTGATTTTATTTTTGTATCCCTAACTTACTTTTATTTTTTTTTTTGAGACAAATGGAGAAGTGGCCTCTGATTTCAACGTCAGGAGCAGCACTTTAATGCTGAGTCACCTGAAAAATCTCACCCCGAGTCTCTTAACTACACTTTTGTACTGCTATGAGTTAACTGGCCTCACCTCTGTTTGCTCAGCTAGTGATAAAAATGTTCAAAAACAAAAAAGGGAAATAGTTGAAAGTAAATAACATTTTTAAAAAAAAAAGTTAAATAGTTTTGAGTAATCACCTTAGTGTTCATGAACAATGACCAGTGAACATTCTTATCACATTAATAGAGAAAAATTGCAAAATAATGTGGCTTTAAGTTATGGTATGTCAGAACTTTCTGGGGCTAAGAAAAAACTGGAAAACCTTCCAGGAAAAGTCATTTTGAATGAGCTTTTGTCTGCTATGAATAAAGCACCTCTAAAAAAGCTGAGCTGAACAGGAGTATCCTGAGATGGAAATGTAACTCAAAGGACTTTGTCAGCTTAGCAAAATCTTGCATGGTGTTTACAGCCTGCTTGAGTTCATCATTCAACTTGTCTGGAGGGTTTTTGCCCCTATTCTGGCATTCATCAGTTATCACCTGAGCTTTTCAGTCTTGTTCCATCAGACCATGGCTCACCACAAAGTGGCTTTTTTCCTTCTGGATTGCAGAAGGTAAATACAGGATATCAACAGTGGCCACAAGTGACTTTTTAAGAGGAAAAAAGAAACGTCAGTGGTAGCATAGCATTTTTCTCTTATCTCCCTTCAGCTCAGCCAATAGACTGAGTCCTTGATGGAAGGTAGATTGAAGCAGCAAATCTAAAATGAAATAAATATATTTTTGGACTAATTTTTTTCATAGTATTTTTAACTATGGAATGATACTACTAAGATCCTAAAGGCATTGTCATGTTAACCTTTGCTGTTTCCCAGTTGTTTGCCTTTCATCGCAGTCAAGGCATTGCACATAATAACTAATCAGATTCAGTGAGCAGAAGTGCTGTGAGGATGCATTTTAATCGGAAATAGTGAAGAATTTCAACATTTCTCTCTCTGTGCTACAGGGTGACATTTTTAAATACTCAAAGGGCATGCAGGTCTCCAGGTCCTGGTGAAATTCCATGAGAATGCGATGTGCAGCTCTGATTTGTGTTCTTTATAGTGATAAAAGAAAAGCTCTTACTGTTGTTTATTTCAGATCTGGATTTTTAACTTACTAATAAGAAAATATCCCAGTCAGTGCCACTCAGAAAAAATCGCCTCAGGGAACAGCACCAGCAGAGCTGAGGGCACACACCTTCCAATAATTATATTTTATTTAAACAGAATATACAGACATCTTTTAAGATCCCATTATTATGTGTGGCTAAATAAATGCAGCCACTTCAATTATATTCCATTTAATTTGGTAATTATGTGGGTTTCAGAAATTGCCTGTACCTCCTTTGTATATTCTTTTCATGCATGTTTGAATTATTTGAATACTGCAACTGCAAATGCCTGTTGAGAGAGAAAACTTGAGAGTCTTCAGAAAGCTCAAAAACTCTGAAAAGTCACTTTGATATTTTCAGGATGATTTTGTCTAGAAGATATTTTCTGCTTACTTGTTAAAGGCATGAGTGTTGGAGAAGGCTGATTTCCAGTTTCTTATACTCCTGAAGAAATGTGTGAGTCTGAAAAAGATGTAATTTGCTAGCTCAGGTGAGATTAAAATTCCTTATTTTTATAAAGATTACACTTAATAATTAAGATTCCACACCCTGAACTTGAGTCAGTGTTTGGAAAACCACTGTATGGAGCAGAGGATATATCTGATGTGCTCAGACAAACCGCATTGCTGAGGAGATGGGTTGCAGTGGTTGATCCTTGTTGCAGTATCAGAAATAATGATAGTCTTATGATTATATAGTTTTAGACTATGAGCATAGGCAAACATCTTTCCTTACAGATGGGCTAAGGTGACTCAAACAGTTGGATGAAATCCTTTTGTGTCACGTCATAGGTTCGGAAATGGGAGGCTACTAAGGCACGTAAGCACATCTGAAAAAAGTCACTGTGGGTGTTAGATACATAAGGTAACTGAAACTTGGCTCCCTCCCACTTGTTTCCTTCTCTTCTAGTCTCCCCCAATTAGACCTCACTATTACTAGAGCTTTCTAACCTACAATAGAAGGGTATATTTGAAATCTGAGGAATCTGATTTGATTTGCACCTGCATATAATGCTAAAATGATCTGTCTAGAACCATCCTATTTTTTCGCTCATTCTGCATCCTATGATCACAATTCATTAGAAAAAAAAACAATATTCAGTTCAAAATAGAATAGTTGTGTACTGGGGAGAAGTTTCAGTGGCTTAGATTACCAGAACTCTGAAGTTATCCAAAGTAAATCAAAATCTTAAGAGAAACTTTTTCCCTTCTTGAGCTTCCCTTATGTTGTTAGCTGCAAGCTAACTCAATAATAAGTCTTCTGTCTCCCATATATCCTACTGATGTACTGTGGAAGTGAAACGGTCTAGTTGCCTTGTCTTTGCCTCAAACCCACATACTCAAACGCATGAATTATTGCTTAAAACAGGAGTTCAAAGATTAAAATGTTTCAGGATTGTAACATCACATCATGACAACATGAACAACATACATCCCAGTTAGAATGAAGTGAACAGAAGAGGAGTGAGATGATGGCTCATTGACTAGTGACAGGACGTGAGGATGGATGACAGTAGGTGAAACTTTACCTTGCTGTGGGGAACCTATGGCTGCTGGAGATCAGCTACAAGAAGTAGCTCAGAGGGATTTCTTTCAAAACACAGCTGTTAGCTGACACTGGTTGACAATCCAAGGCAAAACACTTGGTTATGAAGTGCTCTACCTTACTTACTGTACTGTAAAATGATTGTCTGTCAAGTGCACACTTTGGTAGGCAGATGTTGCATAATAAACTTATCATAAAATATCACTGTATAGCAAATGCCTTTGTCAGCTGCAAAAGTAGTTCAAAGCTGGTTTGCAAAATGTAGGTGTGTTGAAAATTTTTTGACATGTTAGTGTGGCAAAGATGTGGGGGGGCTTAGGGGGATGTTGTTTTTTTCTTTTTTTTTTTTTCATTTCCAAGAGTCTTTAGCCACTATATAAGTAGCAGAAGCTCCAGTTGAGTTTGCTAGGGCAGTATTTGACTACAATTTGCTTACTTATAAAAATGTTAAATATTTTGGTGGTGCTGAAAACTAATACAATTGCAACTGGATGAGCAAATAAAATATATGGCAATACAATGAACTGATCTCGCCCTTGCAGAGTAGTTGTGCATCATTTAATGGAGAATGATTAGTCTTGAAACCTATAGGAATATATTCTGTAGCACTGAAGGTGTGTGGAGTAAGCTTGTGCACTCTGAGTGAGACATAGTACATGAAATATAACAGTATCTTTAATCTGGAGGATCATAAACCAGGCCTTTTGATTTGTGGACATATGTGTGTGAGTAGATATTGTGTATTTTAAATGATAATATGGAAAGATGATTGGATTTGCTTAAAATCTGTCTCTAAGTATCAGCTCATAGGTTTTCTGATCAAAAGGAAAAGGCTGAATCCAATGCATTACTTTCAGAGGGGTATGAGAGGAAAAAACCTCTTGAACTTTACAAGGAAAAATGGAAATCGTATCTTAAAGAAGTGAAATAATTCAACCATTTGCTCACTAATCAAATGTTTTATGAATATCAAACCTTTATATGATATCAAAACCTTTAACGCATAATACTTCTATACCTGCATTCTTCTGTCTGCTTTTGTAATCATCTATCATTTCCACTACAAAATGGAAACAATGGTAAAGATATCTAATACATCTAACAATAGAAGCAGGTTACTGGGGTCTACACAGCACTTGTAAAAAGCTCAGCGTACTCCACATAAAAGATATATTGAGATTCAGTTGCTGGAAACTAAATTTGCTGCTGATTTTAACACAGATTTTAAGATAAGGTAAAGCCAAGAAACTTCTAAGTCATCTATATCATTCAAATCAGTAACTTGACTATTCAAGGTTATTATTTATACAATATAAAAATATATCTCAAAACAAGGCTGTGCAGTTTCTTTAAGCATTTCTCTTTTTGATTTTTTGTTAGTGCTAAATTATGCAACTAAGCAATTAGGAAATAGAGCGTATTATTGTGATTTTGTTTAATTCAGAAGAAAAATCAAATTCATGATGTGCATTATCAGTACTTCCAAAAGCTGTGATTTTTTTTAAATTTTTTTTTTAAAGATACTATTCCAAGGGGACTCTGATCAAAACTGAGCAAAACCTACTATTTTTTGTTCACCGTCTTTGGTCTATGTTGACTTAAGTTCCGGGGTCTCGCACAGCCTTACATTATGCATTGAGAACCTGATTCAGAAATTCAAAGGACGATTATGTTGTTTATGTATGGTTTTTACCACAAGCAATAAATTGGTCTGAGTAAAACTCAGCTAAACTCGTGGGAAACCAGTTTGCTGTTATGGATTCCTAATAAATAATTCATGCAACTCTAATTGCAGGCACTAAGGATTATTAACTAGATTTTCATGTTGAAATGCCTATATTTTTTAAAAAGACGCACAGATTTAAAAACTAAAAGGGAACATGATAATAATCTAATGTGAACTCTTGTGTATTACAGGTTAAAGAATTTCAGATGTTCTTATTTCAAATGCAAGACTTGATTGGTTTTGTTTAAGTGTGTTATGGTTTAAGTTTCACACTCAAGAGGCTGAAGGGAACTGGATGGGAGCTCTCCTGAGTTGCAACTCATGTCAGTGACCTCACTGACTTAATTTTTGCTGAGGTTGCCAGTATTGTACCAAATGGGGGTTGGATTCTGTGTTGGAAAGGGGAAACACAAAAATACAGCAAGCAGGTTTTGGTGAAATGCAATAGGAGCATTAACACAACAAAATGGACAAGTAGCTTTCCCCATGAGTCAGCAGTGGTTATGAGGGGCTGCTGCTAGTTCATGTTAGGACATAAATGGTTTCCAGTGACAGTATGGTAAGATTGCAGCAGATGTCAATCAGACAAACTTGACTGTGATGGGCATCTGAGGACTTTGATGTTTCTATGCTTTGCCAGACAATGAAGTTTTCTTAAAAATACTTTGGACATTCATTTTAGTTTTTTGTTGGGATACATATTTCCCAGCCTGCCAGGCAGCTCTGTTCTTCAGTCATGCGCAACTGTTACCTGGGACAGTCTTACTCCACTGAAGCGTTATTTTTCTGAAGACAGCAAGTGAGGGGGATTCACGTTTCCATCTAGATTCCTCTGTCACCAGGCTGTGCCATGTTGCCAGTGCCACTTTTCCAGTGGGGCAAATGTACTGTGTTTCTGCTGGCTTCAGATGCCCAGTATGATTGTGTGTACTGGCTTCAAAAAGAAGCAGCAGGGAGTAAACCAAAAGACCAGTAAGGAACCGTGGTATGGCTCAGGATTTTTATTTAATTTTAATGTCTGTATTTTTTTTTTAAACAAAATTTTTAAGTTCTAGGAATTTTATGTGTGCTTGGCTGCTTTTTCTTTATTTTTCTTTCCTTCAAGGAACCCTTTTAAATGAGGCTCTGCTTGCAGATGCATTTCTTAATTAATTGTGAACGCGTAGTGTGGTGACAGATGCAGAGGATGTTGCCTTTATCCTGATCACATTAAAATGAGTTGTGTTGAATATTCTATGATGCTTGGGGAAATTGCTTAATCCTATTACTTCTTGGAGAAGATTGAGTACCTCCTAATGTGAAATACGAAACCTCAGAGCTGCACAGTGCAACCGCTGCCTCTGAGAGTGTAGCACAAAATGCATAGGATTTCTTCTAACGTGAGTCAACAATGATTTCTAGGCTTGTTTATCACATAAATGTTATCTGGCAAATTATTAGACAGTTGCTATGGAAACAAAGACCTACTACTAGAAGGATTTGTTACCATAAGTAGTTAAGACAATGCTCAGACCTGCATCCCTGCTGCAAACAGTCAGCTCTTAAGGATGGAAGTGACAGATAACAAAACACCTATTTTTACTGATAACAAAATTATTTAGAAATATTTATCATCTGGCCTTTGCTTTTTTAGCAAATACATAGATATATAAAATGAAGTGCAAAGGTGTGAAAACACTAAAGAAAAATATTCTTTTATCTTATTTCATGTGGTTTGAAAAGATAATACAGATGTTGGTATCTACTAGAGCACAGCGTTTAAGGCATGGAAAGCCTGGACAGGCTTCTCTTACTACTCTGTAGTGTTTTGTAAAACAAAATGACAATATATTCCAGCTGGAAGTAATATTAATTGCTGATTGTTGAACGAATAGAAAGAAAAACAAGGTGTGTGGAATTGGTGTCTTCGTTCTGATGAAAGGTGGAAATATTGCAAAAGGGGAAACAAGTCCTGTTCATGGAAAAGATGAGCCACAGTTGGATTGCTCTTGATAATCTTCCTTGTGGATCAGCAAAAGCAGTATCTCCACTCTTTGTATTTATCTAGTAAAGAAAGGCAGGATATTGTATTGAAAAAGCTCCAATTTCCACATAGGTTTCAGTGTCCTCAGAACTTACAATCTTCTAAGAGATTTCATAGTATTTTGCCTTTGACCCATCCCCTGAATTGGGCAGGTACCTGAACCGCTCAGCTGTTGTTTTGGAAGATCTAGTCCTTGAATTTGTAGAGGTAACTTTAGAAGATATGAATGCTAAAAGCAAAACCAACCCAAATAAACCCCAGAAAGTAAAAGATCACTGGTTTGTTGGTTGTGTGTTTGTTTTGGTTTTTTTTTTTCCCCTTACTCTTGCAATTTTGAAGCCAATAGCGTATGTAGAAGCCTGGGTTGTTTTTCTCTTCTTGGAGCCAGCAGTCCCACTGTTCTCATGAATGTGATTGGTATTTCCATGAACATGATACTGAAATATTTTCCAGTGGCAGCTTCCATCAGCACAGCCCTCAGCCTGTGGGGCAGCAAGCTGTGCTAAGCGCAGGTAGCAATTACAGACATGCAAGAGGGAGTGTCCTGTGGCAGTGGCACAGCTGAAATGGGAAGTCAGGTTCCAACAAAACGGGCTCTCTTATGGCAACTGGCACCAGCTGAAGTGATTTCCCAGTGCCCTGAGCATATGGGAAAATGTGCAAGGAACACAGCTGGGCAGAGAGTCTATCATCACCTTTACGATGTGGACAAAAAGGTGACATTCATTGTGTGATTTTTTTTTTTTTTTTTTTTTTTTTTTCTCCAGCAGCTATGAGCAGCAACAGAACGGAAGATGAATAGGCTATTGATTTAAAAGCAAACAGGATGGCTGTTTGTTTTAAGTTAGATGCTCATACACGGTCTAATATATTGCCACAAATTGTGTTCTAGCAATAAAAGAAAAGCCAGAGGCATTGGAGGGTTAAAAGACTAAAGCGGATTTACAGAGCTGAATTTCTATGTACTGAACACATATGTTAAATGTGTGGGAAAGGCAAAATGACTCAACTTGTGCTAAGACCAGAAAAAAACAGTCAACAATGTCCATCATTGGGTTAAAATTGCATCAGATGTTTAGCAAGAGAAAAAGTTCTTTGGCAGGATAAGGAGAACTAAGGAAATTTGGAGACATCATTCAGGGAACAGAGAAGCCCTCAGCAGAATACTGAATTGAGCTGAAAAAACTCAGCCTTGCCACACGGTTGATGCCCTAAGACAGATCCTCCTGTCCAAAAGGCAGAAAGAGAAGAATTGCACAGACCTATTGCTTTGGAAACTGCTGAGCAAACAGAAGAAACAACAGGTTGGGTATATTAATTTTTTGTTCTGTGGAAAAAAGGAGGAATAAAAAAATGTTTTCCACCACCTGCAAAGGAAGACATTTTTGGAACTGTGATTGATGCCAAACATCTCTCTCTCAAATTTTATATATATATATACACACACATATATTTGTATAATATATATACATATATATGTATAATATACATATTTTACAATGAGCATAGCAGTAGGGTTCTGGCAGCTCTTTTTAGCAAACTGAGCTAGTCGTTGTCTGTTCAGCGCCTCCTTTGGGGATACTGTTTCCTTCTGGTGTTGTTTGGAACATGTTCAATATGAGGTGAAACATTTTTGATGGTATAGAGGGCTTTAGGTTTACATAGAATTTTTTATCTAGGGAAAACCAGTAGAAGAATTCACACCCAGAGGCAACCAGACATTTTAGCAAGGATGAGAATGGTGACTCCAGCTAAGTCAATATGTAAATTTTGAATAACAGCAATAAGCTACAGGAGAGAAATTAATCCAGCAACCTGTATAGGTAGGTCTTCACTAACACATTTGTCCTGGAAGTCAATGAAAAATGTGCAGAGATTCCATATTTTGAGTGATGTGGAAGGAATTTGAGCCATATCTCATAGGCTTTGAGATTTTGCAGTGTTAGCTCAGAGAATAAAATTCATGACCTCTAGCATGCAGAGACAGAGTTTTCAAAATTAACTGATAGAAATACCAGAGAGAGGACATTGGTTTCTGAAATTGAGTTCTATTATTTCTCTGAGACTAAGGCATGTATTTGCTGCCTTCAGTTAGGTGTAATGTAAAACTGGAATGTCACAGCCACTGCTGGCATCCGACAGAGATGACAGGCTCGTCCTTTACTTGGATGCAAAGTCAGTGACAGCTGCGAGACAGTAACGGCAGCAGGGGACAGGAACAAGGAGGTTGGGGTTAAATTCTCTCCTCAGTCTGAGAAAATCACCCATATATTACCTGCTGTTAGGAAATTGTCTTCACCACCCCCTTACATTTCCCTGGAGATCATCCATCATCATTCCTATTGAAGTTGGACATCAGATTGACAAGAATCCAAGGAGGAAATTTCAAGGGGAGAAAGCAAGCAGGAGCTTGACCTTAATGTCTACGAGTAAGGCATGCAGTTTGATTGGGGGAGACCTGGGTTTTGAGTCTCTGCTCCTGAGGGTGTTTGTGCGTTAGTCGCTGGATAAGCAATACAAACCAGCTTTCTTTGGTCATGTCTGTGAACGATAAAGGCTGTAGTTTCTGTGGGTTTTGTTGAACTCAGTGCTTCAGTGTGCTCCAAGTACATTTTCTGCTTGGTGGCTTTTGGGCATGGTTTGGCTTGGGTTACCTGCTCTGCAAATTCTAGACTGTCTTGGGCAAAAGAGAAGTACCTGGAGAGAAGGCCCTTTTAGCAAAGATGAGAGTGGCTCCGGGCATACTCAAGAGCAGATCTTTGAATGCTTAGGGTTTTGCAATGAAATGTAAACACCTGCAGCCTCTCATATGCCTAAGCAGTTTGGGTAGCAACTTTGTGCATATGAGATGCAAATTTGGGATTTAGGCACACAATTTCTGCCAGTTTTGCATCTGAAATGTGTCAGTATCACTTTGGATCTCGCTCTTTGTGCAGAATACAAGTGCTTAAACAATTAAAATTATGGGCTCTCTGTGGAAAAAATAATGTCCAGGAAGGAGGGAGTGTCTCCTTCGGTGGAGTTCTGAGGAACTTCTCTGTCAATATGGAACAGCGTGTTAATTTTGTCTCTAGCTATTCAGGACTGTACCAACTATTAAGCAATTAGCTTAGGATACAGTTAAGAAGGAAAGAATAACTTCCAGTCTAAATACTGTTGATTTTGTCAGCTTTCCCAGTTTCCAAAACCTGGATACCTTTCATGGAAACAGCTGCCTTCTGATGAGCTCTGATGTGCACACACATATAGAGATATAGGAAGATATTTTTAATGATGTAGGCACTACTCCAGTTTATTTTAGGGTACAATTTAAGGTATGACACTAATGAACCACTACCGATTTAGGAGGAAACTGCAAAAACAGAGCTAATTTAGTGGCAGCAATAGTTTAATATTAGAAATGGGTTACTTATATTTCCCATTCTTGAATTCTACAAATATTTAATTCTCCTTGAGATTCTTTTTTTTTAATTTCAAATAAAGTGATATCCCTTCTTCCTGATTTTGTATAAACACCAGAATAGATCCAGAGAAGGGGTGTCATTTCACTGGATCTTATAACATAGAACTGTATTATCTCTGTGTACATATATGTATATCACGTACATCACATCAAATCTATTGTAAGAGCTGTAAAGACTGTATGTGATTTTGCATACACACACATCTGCATACATATTTGAATATTAGAAGTAAATATAGCCAAAAGAATCCTCAGGAGCAACTTGAAAAGTTGAAAGCTCATCTCCTTTTGGACTATAATGCTACTAACATGTCTGCATACCTAACTTGCTTTTGAAAGCAAATCTCTTAGTTATTGCAATGTTGTATGAGTATTTTTTTTTCTTGGTCAAATTCTGCTTAAACAGTTGAAAAACTGCACCTATTTCATTTCCTTCCTAAAGTCAGGGTTTCATATTCCCCTGTATAATAGCTAATGCCATTATAAATTAACTTGAGCAAGGCAGAGCAGTATGAAAAAAGGAAAGAAATTGTTGTCCTTTTTTGCCTAGAGGCCAGCAGCTTCACTGAGTCTGGTATGGAAGACATGGAGCTCAGAATATAGAGTATCAGAGAAGAAAAATTATTTTAAATATTTCCTTGTGTGGAGTCGATTTTAATTTGCAGATAATCACCAGTTGACTGTATTGTGTTCACAACTTCAGTCTTAATTTTTTTTTTTCCCCCATAAAAGATGAATTTTATCTGTAAAATGGAATATCCTTTGAACCAAGCAACTGTGTGCTGCTGTAGATATGTGCCCAAGGAAAAATATTTTTTTGTGATTTAAGCCTTTGTTTATCTTGTTTAGTGTTTGTGTATTTGGGCAAAAGAAGACAATGAAAACCTAGCAACCCTCTTATTTTTTCCCCTTATGTGCTTCTTTCTCATTCATTAATTTCTTTTCCTCTACCTCACATCCTAACACTAAGTTGAAATGCATTCACTTTTGTGAGTGAGTGCTGTTTTTGCAGATGGGCTTTGAATCTTTTGGAGTGGAAGGATGGCAGGTTCTTGTGGTTTAACCCCAGCTGGCAGCTAAGCCCCACACAGCTGCTTGCTCACTCGCCCACATTGGGATGGGCAAGAGAATCGGAGAGGTAAAAGTGGGAAAACTTGTGGGTTGTGATAAAGACAGTTTAATAGGTAAAGTAAAAGCCACACTCGCAAGCAAAGCAAACCAAGGGCTTCATTCACTCCTCCCCATGGGCAGGCAGGTGCTCAGCCATCCCCAGGAAAGCAGGGCTCCATCACGTGTAATGGTGACTTGGGAAGGTAAATGCCCTCACTCTGAATGTCCCCCCTTTCCTTCTTCCCCCAGATATGGTCTGGAATATCCCTTTGGTCATTTGGGGTCAGCTGTCCTGGCTCTGCCTCCTCCCAGCTTCTTGTGCACCCCCAGCCTACTCATTGGTGGGGTGGGGTGAGAAGCAGAAAAATCCTTGACTCTGTGTAAGCCCTGCTCAGCAGTAACAGAAACGTCCCTGTGTTAATCAGCACTGTTTTCAGCACAAGTCCAAAACATAGTTCCATGCTACATACTACGGAGAAAATTAACTATATCCCAAACAAAATCACCACACAGGTAATTCTAGCAAATTGTATTCTGTTTTCTTTTTTTCTATCAGCTGCTCAAAATTAGGAAATGATGCTCAGAGATGAAGGACAACTGGTAATCTGGACAGACTTGTAAAAATGAGGTTTCCGAGCTGCAGAGTCTAAAATTCAAGAACCCTCATAATTTCATTACAACTCAAATCAAGCTATTGATAAGGGTGGAGGTCATTAAGGATGAAAAAGTCTCTTTATGATGACCTTTGACACTCAGGTGAATGGCGGAGAGAAGGAAAAAGCAGATTCTCATAGGGCTTTGAAAGAATCAGCTTGAGTCTTCGGTCCCTGATTGTATGAGATGAAGAGGTTAACTGAACACAAAGCAAAGGCATGCATCCAAAAAATTAGCTCTGTGACCAATTTTCATACCAAGAGGACTTTTAGCAAGCTGCATGTGCCCGTTAGGAAGTTGCCAGCATTGAAAGGAGAAGTGAAAATTTTGCTGGCAAGAGAAGCATTTATGTACACGATCAAGAACTGAATGATCTCCTATCATTATTGTGAAGATCTCCCGTCATTACTGAACCAGGGTCATTTTCTGTGTAAAGGTAATTTTCCTGAGAATGTACCCCTACCTGCAAAAGGCCCTGCTGGTAACACATGGTTCAAGCTACCATTTAAAGATCTATCGAATTGCAGCATTTAGCGCCGCACTCTAGCAATGAGAGAATCATGATTTAGCCTGGTTTCCCAAGGAAAGAAGACTTGTATGATCACATTCTTGCATATATGTGTGTACACATGAACCTGAGCGTGCACTTACTCACTTTCCCCCTTGTCCAATATGTATTTAATATATTGGCTAATTTCAACCAGATTTCAGAGATGCAGAACTCTCAGAGATACTGCATTTCTAGAAGTTTTATAAGAATGAGCAGCCAGAAAGAGGAGAACCTATTACTGCCTGAAAGAATGTTCCTGTGATAATTCAGTCCTTATTAAACATCAGAAAATCTACACAAGGGAAAGATGCAGCTGACACAAATTGGTAAGAATTCAGTCTTCATTACTTTTATTGGTCATGAAACTACTCCTCAAAGTTTAGCAGGTTCTTGAGCAGACTTGAGTCTAAATAACACTAAATAACTGCTGCTTCAGCTAGCAGTAGGGGAAAAAAACCAAAACCCAGAAGCATGAGTGGGCAAGAAAATGCATTTCCTATGTCAGCAGCAATGTGTGCCTGTTATTTTTTTGTCAGCTCTTGCATGATGATTAAATTTCTTAAATGTGATGGTTTGCCAATAAAATAAAACATATGTTCTTAGAAATTGAGAGGCTGAGCTACTTTTTCAGCCTTCTATTATTTAAATCTGATTTAGGCCAAAATATAATTATTTTGATCACAGATTTGTGCACTTAACCACTTAAGGATAATGTTAAAATAGCTTAGATGACTATATGCCAGACTTATTTACTTATTCAGCCGAGTTTCAGTCAGCTCAATTCTGCATATTAAATTTTAGAGATAAATTAGGTCTTGGCAAGCATGAAGGCCTGGGCCTTTGTGCAAACTACAAATAAAGGTCAATACCACTAAAACATAACAAACCGAAATCTTAGAAAATAAATTGGCTCTGTCAGATGTGCTTCCACTAGATTTAGACTGTAGGCTCCCTGAACACAAAATGGAAGAAAAATTATATGGATTGGTTTGAGTGAAAGTACTCCAGAAATCAGAGGGAGTTGATCACAGAGATTTTGCTCCAGCCTCTCTTTCTTTTAACTAGCAGGTAGTTATACGTTCTTAGTATAATGGAGAGATGAAGACATTTCATCTAATATAAATGAGGACTTTTATGCTGTTACCTTCTTGTAACACAGCAGTAAGGAATTTGCAACTAAGGTTTTGCTAAAATTCAATCCATGTAATTTTCCTACTGTGTGTGTATTCAGGGTAAATCTTTCCCTTAAATTGGTGTTAGAAAGAGCAGTATATTGGAGGAGATTAATCCCTGTCTTCCTGGTCCAGGTTTCTGGAGCCAGACCAGGGGTGATAAATGCATAACGAGGTAGGCTTTTTCACGGCTTTACAGCAGCAGTGTGTGCCCCATAATGAATGCATCCTCTGACCTACAGCATATGCACTATGGAGCTCAAATTGTGACCATGTGCCCTGGCACAGAGCTGTGCCAAGGCATGGGTATTCGGGCAGCTCTCCAGGCACTTTTTGTGGCAATGGTACTAGATATTTTCCTTGTTTGTACATTTGTCAGTGCAGTGTATGAAGGCAGGGGAGGAAAAAGGCAATGCACCCAACTTGTCTTTTTTAGCTAATCTGTGAAACCTGTGATCCCCTGGGGTGCGATAATTATTAGAGGCGCTACTTTCTATAAAGATGATCATGTTTTCAAGGCAGTTCTGTTCATTAAAAAACACTGATTTAGTTAAATCTTTTCACTGGGGGTTTTCTAGGCTGTTGCTTGGTCATTTTTTATTGTGCTTGTTGCTCTATTAATTTTACGTTTGAAATAAAGTAGACCCTGAGTTTACTGTTGGAGTTGCCTTTTCCTGTAGTACAGCAGTCTGTCCTTGTAGACAGCAGATGGGGATAAACTGAATGCTACATGCTTGACCATTACCTCAGCAATGCATAGGTAACTGAGGAAGGCAGTGTGGTATTAAAGAAATGGGAAGATAATACTTGACAAAATTTTGTTGGAAAAGGATGCTTGGTATTTGACTTACGTTGGAAGGAAGTATGGGTACTCAATCCAACAGTAGACTCTGATATGCATTGAGATCCTTATCTTTTCTGAAATTAAGAAATGCTAGCTTGTGAGACCACTTTAGAAAACAGGAACATGTGTTTTAGGGAGAGTTGCCTTTTTAACCATCTCCACTGGCATACAATGATCGTGTATTACTGATTACGCGCATGTTAAATAATTCCTGTTAGTCACATTTTTTTTCCCCTACATTAAGTGTAGAAGCAGTTTTTGGTTGATGGGACACATTTATATGGCAATTTAAAAATGTAACAAATCTACTGTGATTTCTTATTCCCTAGCCTTCATGTGTGGGGTAACAAAAGGTATATCTGAAAATAGGCAATGGGCAAGGAAGCCTTTCTATTATACTGTGAAGGATGAGAGTTGGAGAGCTCACGTGGAACACAGCTGGTGACCCATCCAGCACAGCAAGGTCAGGTCTGGGCTCAAGTCGTCTCCACCAGTAAACAGAGCAGAGTACTGGGCCTTCAGGAGGAAAGTGGTGCTTTGGCACATGTTTTTTTCTCTCTTTTTTTTTTTTTTTTTTTTTTATCCTGGCAGGATTTTCAACAGAAAACAATTTTTAGCAAAAAAGGATTTAGCTGTCAAACCATGATGTGGCACATATATCCCCATGTTGCTTGATTTAGATTGTTGTTTTGGTCACCTCAGTAAATACTCTGTTACTGATGCTGCGGGGGTTGTGTAAGGTAGCAGAGCTCTCAGAGGTACCAGCAGAGCAGTTCTGCTGCCAGCCTGTTTGCTTGTTTAGAAAGTATATTAGTCCTGGCTTTTCAAGCCTACAGCTGGGTGTCTTGGCTTATCTACAGCAGGAGAGTGCTGGCAGGGGCAATGCAAAACACTGTCCTACAACCTTGTTCTCCAGGGATGACCTGTGGGCGCACAGGAGTCATTCCCGTCCTCATTCGTTTCTCTGCTGAGGCAAAATTGTTCATAAAGAGGTAGCATTTCGTGTGCCTCCAGAACTAGACTTAGAGTCAGCACTTCGTTTCAGATCATCCTGTGAATGGCTCTTAAGTGGAAATTCAAGCATGCTACACGTGCAGCCAATGTCAGCTTTTTCTTTGGGTGCAGACATACTGCGAGTAGGTTATAGTTTATCACTGCCACGGTGCTGGGGTTTGCTGAGCTCTAGATGTACCCGTTCGGTTAGGCGTAGGGGAACTTCCAGTCTCATTACAGTCAAAATAAGCAATTCAAGCAGTTAACATAGCTCCTCCTGACAGAAGTAGGTCATGGAGGGATCTTCTGGGCAGCTCTGTCACTTCAGAGAGGCCAGAGACTCCCACTCCTCTTCCCCTGCAACAGGGGGAAGGGGAACAAGCAGGAGGTGGGAGGGCATCCTGGGCAGCCATGCCCAGGAGAGGGCTCAAGCCTGCAGCCTCAGATGTGAGATGTTCAGCATTTTGTCCATTGTTTTAATATGTTTCTAACCCTTTTGTATTTTTCTTTAACCCATTGAGAATGGGTTTTGAATGCTGCTCTTGTGCCTCACGTTGTCTTAGGTTTCAGAGAGTACTTGATTTGTCAGTGGACAACATACATGCATGCTTAATGATAATATTAGGGGCTAATATGTCCTTATATACGTTGTTACTAACTGACTATTTTATAGCCATCTCTCAATTAACTTGAGTATGAAAAGTAAAGATGGGTAAAGAATTGTGCCATTCATTCAGTGTTGACAGGGAGCCAATTACTCTGTTGTTTCCTACCTCTTTTTATTTGCATGTTTGAGATTATCACTGTTCCCAGAAGAACGGCTTCAGGCAGCGGTGTGCACCATGAGCTATAATGGCTCTTCTTCACCTACAGTAAGGGTAATCTGATCTTAGAAAACCTTACTGAATTTCAAAGCCCATCATGTGAAACATACAGCGTGACGTTAAAAAATAAACAGGATGGCTGCAGCCAGAAAGAAGAGTGTGATTCTGAAAATCCTGGCTTCCCTGGATGTTGTAGGCAAATATATATTTTTTATATATCTATATATTATCAGGGAATTAGAGATCAAATTGATAGGAGTGTTTAGAAGACTGACAAATTTTCAACTTAAAAGAACCCTTTACTAAATCCGTACTGTCTACTCTGGCAGTTCTGTCTGCCACTGCTTGTCTCTTCCCCTTTGATGGTCAGGTTGCTCATGTGCTGGTGCGTGTATGATACTGTACATGGTGTTTGACTGGGCTATCAGTGCTGCAACATGCTTACCTACTGCTGTTGGTTATGCTATTTTAGTATGCTTATATTTGGGTTCAGTGCAAGCCAGTATTGATGATATCCTGATCAGCACACTTATTTCTAGTTATTAAAGGCTTCTACTTTGCTTAAAATAATTTGTCTGTCTGCAACATCATTTTCAAAATGTAAATCAATACTATGCTGCTGTCACCTGGGAGCCCTGTTGCTTTAGCTGCCTCTCTCTCTGGCTCTTCTTTTGCCTTATCTGGTGTCCGGCTGAACATTTTGTGCCAGCTGTATGAGGGAGGAAGAACAGCTATGATGGCTTTATCTGGAGAACTATGCATGTGGGAAAAACAGAATACAGATTTTAGCAATCTGTGCCTTGCCCAAGAGCAAAACTAACTTGGCGAAATGTCTCAGTACAAAAGAAGATGCCCCTGGCTTTGACATAAGCCGTCAGTGGTTGCATGTTTGTGTCGCAGTGGAAACCACTCAGTATGTTTTCCATTTTTGTCATCAGTATTTTACACAAACTTTGACTGAGTGGTGATTTTTGGGAAGGGCCTGAGGGAAGGACAAAAATGACCCTCAGTTCAGATGAAGCTGACTCTGGGGAAAACAACCGTCCAAGAAATTGATGACTCTGCATCTTTCATTTAGGAACAGGGAGAAAATTTACTGATGATGAGGGAGAATGTATTGCTCTTGAGCAACTTAATGAGAAAAGAGTAAACCAAATGGACTTCTGGCTAAATTCAGAGTGGCCAAAAGATGAAAGGGAAAGGAGGGAGAAAAAGTAAATGAGCTATTTGCATGTTGCCTTTTCTGGCAATAGTACTGCTACCTTAGTTTCCGCTAATGCGCTAACAGGGTTATGGAGAAAGACTTCAATATATGGGAAATGCTATCTTCTAAAACTACAACAGCATTTAACTCCTCCTTTCAGTCAACCTCAGCTGAAGTATCCAGAAGCTCACATGAGTCCATTTAAGGTTGAAAAAACCCTGAGTGGATGGCAACAAATTCTGTTGCGGTTCTAATCAGCGTTTAGAACATGGTGTAGCAGAAGAAGCTTATTGCTAGCTGCTGAGCATAGCATGTGCCCAAAAGAGAAATTGCTTGAAAGCTCTAATCCTGCAGAACTACCTGCATCTTCTCAGCACCTTTCAGTTTACATGGTTCCTCTGGACTCCAGTTTGCTTTGAAGCCAGGACTCAAGTCTTTGAGGAGTCCTGGAAACTATGGGAGAAAGTCAGGCAACTGAATGCTTGTGTGTGTGTGCAGATGGGGAACAGCTGTATCCTCCATGTTTCAAAACTTGCATGCTGGTATACTCTTATAATTTTATAGTATGTATTTTAATTTTTTATTACAGTATTATATGCTTTAGTTAAACAAAATATTTATGTTTTCTGTACAAAAAAAGTTCTTTCAGAAATTTTTTTTTTTCTTCCTAAAATAATTTGGAGGCTTTTAAAATATTGTAAAAACAATCACTTTTAGTCACACTGGTTACGGGTATTCCAAAATACAAATCTAAACATTAGTATAGTACTGTGTTATCCCGAGACACTCTGCCGCAAAGGAAGAAAAGGAATAGAGAAGCTGGTTATATTTTAATAAAGTCATTTGAAGTAGTTCTTAAGGGGCTAGTGGTAAAAACAAGAAAAGCATAATTTGCGAAATGATTATTTCTGTTATTTTAATAATAGGGAGAAATTAAAATTAAGGCAATCATGTTTAGAAGAATGATATTACTCTTGATTGTGAAACAGCATGCAGGGCCTGTTCAAGTGGAAAATAAAAGATTATTCAATGTGGGACAAATAGATTTAGGGCAACATGATTACAGCTTTATTGAATAATGGGCTGGAGTGTGAATGATATAATTTCTAAAGTGTTTTTTAAATTCCAAAAGGGAAAAATTAGAAAATTGTTGTGTAATATTCACATAAAGAGAATGAGTTACAATTCTAATAGGGTTGAAAATGGAAAGGAGATAATTTTTTCTCATCCTTTTGATTCTTCTCTGTAAATCCTTTTATAATGACAGAAGACTTACTTTCTCTAAATCCTACCTGCCGATGTGTGGACCTGTGCATATACATGACGTGCATGCTGAGAGATGAACTGATAGATTTAGTTTTAACGATTTGGCCCATTAAGGCAGCCACTTGTTACCTAGTCTTTCTTTTAGAGGTTAGTGTTTCTGCAGAAAGAATGGCAGAACAAGATCTGAACTGCTGCCTCAGCTGCCCTGCTTCACAGCCTGGGGTATTAATGTCAGTGAGCCCTGAAAGTGATGAAATAAAGATACTGTAGGAATCACAAAATCTTTCTTTTACAAATCAAGAAAGTGTGAAATAAAGTAGAAAATGCTTAAAAATAAAGTTTCTTTCCTTCTGACTGTTTAAAGTGTTACACATATTCTTCACTGAATTAAAAAAAAAAGGCAAAATGATTTTAAAATTTTATTCAAATAAAACAGATTTATTACTTTGGATCAGAGTTCAATTATTTTTTGTATTTTCATTGCTCCAGGCAGGAACTCTAATGTTGGCACTTCAGATACGTGTGACTGACTTTAGGTACCACATTTTTTCCATGGACTTCAATGCAGGGGTCATCTGCCCTGGAAAGAAAAAAATTATGTAGCTTTCTGGACTTACAGCCCTAATATGTATAATTTACTTGGAATGAGTTTCTTTAATATAGTCAAATATTCTGATGGAAAAGAGTAACCTATTAATTTTAAAACTTTTTTTGGGGGTTTTTGGTTTGGTGGGGTTTTTTGTGTTTTGGTTTTGGTTTTTTTAATAAGCTTTTTATCTGTGAGATTGTCAGAGCTTTTCAAATATTTGGTGATGTTTGTAGGTTGGTGTTTATCATTTTGGAAAATATTTTGAGAGTTAGTTTCACAGTTTAACCATCTGGGCTTAATAATTGTTGATTAAATGAAGAAAAAAAATTAATAATACTGTTATAGCTAACACAATTTTGTATTAGCTACTATTTATGGCCTGCTCAGGCAATGATTCAGCCTTAGGAAAGAATTAATAGCAAGGCAAATGTTTTAAGCACAGGCTTTGAGGTGTGGCTATGCAAGCAAACGGGAGCTGTTCTGCTCCCCTTGCTGCCTCCAGCAGCCCTTCGGCCAACTTTGACAGCCAAGGTTTTACCTGGTGAAAATGTGGTCTTAGCTGAGTCAGAGGCTGAATGGGCTAACGTGAGAGACTGTATATGGAAGAGGGCTGTGCTTTATGGTCTCTAGTGATATAGGGCCTGTGGCCCTCTTTGTTGTAGTTTATTTGCCAGCAAAACTGGGTGCAGAATGCCCAGGCTCTCTGAAGAGTGCTATGAATTCACCATAGCCAAAAAGGCTCCAGGCAGTGTTGGTGCGAGAATGAGCCACTGGTTCCCTCTTAGCTCATGTCAGAGATGAACCCCATCACCTTTCCTAGCAGTGTGCAAAATTATTGTCTAACCTGGCTGTAAATGAGTCACGGTATTGGTCCACATGAGGCCAGTATCTGTCTTAAAGTAAAATTGGCTATTGCAAAACGAGAACCTTGTCAAAAGTAAACCTGAAGAAACTATTAAATAAGTAAAGAATCATGTTCTGCCATGGAAGGTGTATTTTGGAGTGGCTGTAATTCTAAAGAGGCATTAAAAAAAAGAGCTGCTGGTAATGTGCATGACTCCTTCCTAACAGTGCAGACACATCACACATCCATTTCATCCTTCCACCAGCCATGCAGCTTCTTCTGGAAAAAGCAAGAAAAGCAGAACACCAGGGTCAGCTCCTCTCCACCCAAGCCCGGTTCATTGGGAACTATGTTACCCACAAATTTGTTTTGACTTTCCATGTGTGTGTATAGTAAATACCCCCTGGCAAAGGACACTAACTGCACATTCTTTTCTTGTTTCTGTGTTGTATTGAACGGTTCACCTGAACTGCAAAGAGGGTTTTACAGACCCCAGTTTCAGTAGCCTTGCAGTGTGGCAGGGGCTGGTCGCTGAGGAATTTGATTTAACACTGAATGATGGAAATATACATTTTATGATTCTTTCAAATCTTAGGAATTCTTTTGAGGAAATAATGGTAAAACCACTTTAATGAATGTATATGTGAGTGCAAATGAAAACTGCTGAATGCTGCTGCTTGTGTTCCAGACCCTCTTTATTTTTGGTTGTCGCTGGAGCAATACATGAGAAATTATTCTATAGTTTTAATTTAAATTCATTTTAGGACTTACATTTTTGATTAAAGATTGATCCTTTGTCACTCACAAGTAATAAATCTGGATAGTGTTATGAGAGGAAATCATTTATGCACAGGACCAAGTCCTTAGCAGCTGTACAGTGCTTTTTTGAAGCTGTGTTTATTTACAGTGTGAGCATTTGCCCTGCCTTATTTATTGCATCATGAGTGTTTTGTTCTGAATAAAAGCAGGCCCCTGTTCATCTTCAAGAGAATGAAATAGGCCCTTGAGTTGCTATAAACAGCTGTAACACCTCTTGCCTTGGCAGCTTTCTGCTGAAATTATGACTTTCTATTAGGAACATGACCTCACCTCTAGTTTTAATGGTGGTGGACAGTACATTTCCATCTGTTTTTTCCTTTGTGCATTTTTTTACACTGTTATGTTGATGTACCTCCAGACACATATGCTTATTACCCAGCTGTTATTCCCCCTTTTCTGGGGCTAGAAATGCTTCTCATGGGCTCCTACAGTGGTGCCAGGGTCTCCCTCTGGCCAGAGACCACCATGGCCAGGGCACCTGGAGCAATCTTTGCCCATCACAGCAGTAATAGGGGTTCTCTAGTTTGCTTTATCCTATTGCACTAATCCCACCATCTACTTTTCTCTTTTTGAAGTAAAGAAAACTCATCTGCTAAATGTTGCCCCCAGTCCTCCAGTCCATCAGAACAAGAACAGGACATATATGTAAAATGAAGAGCAGGATGAGGACAACATAGTTACTTCCACACAGGGGAACCTAGAGACAAAAATAAGATGTCTCATTATGTTGTTTTTTATTTGAGCTAGTCATTATCTGTGGATGAAGTCCTATCTCTGAAATAGGATCCAAGGTGTTTCCATTAATGCTGAAATTAATCAAATATACATGATTTTGTTATATCATTTGTTTGATGATTTCAGGTAAAATATTAAAAGCCCAAGTGTTTATATGGATTATTTATCTGAAAAAGAACTCCAAGTAAGGGCTAAGATTTTTTAGGGTTGATGATTTGATCAATTAAGTTTAAATTTTAAACGATACTGCATGTAGAACGAGAACCTGATGTAGTCATTATCATGGGAGAAGGGAAAGTATAGCTGCTGGTCAACTTAAAGAAAATCCAAATCAAACAATAAACCCCATTTTATTTGGTTTCTTGCACTTAAAAAACCCACCCTGAAACAATACAAAATCGTGTCTTCTCCCCCCCCCCCCCCAAACAAAACAACACCCAGCCCCCCACCTCCCCCTGATTTAACGTGAAGAAGCAATCTTCCTTACGTAGGTTATGTTTCTAGTGGGGTACATAAACCATCTCAAATTACCGGGGACTGAATTGGGGATTTTATTGTAAAGGCTGTGATATATTTTTAGCTTATTTTAATCACTCGCTGAAGTGCTGGTTTTCTTACCTCTATACTCATGTGATGTATGAAAGAAAAGCGCTAAAGTACAAACAAAAATAAAAGTGCCTCTTTCATAGATAGGGCTGTATTTCTGTAAGTGTGTTCTATTATTTTTCCTGTATTGTGTGTTTAACACTTGTTGGCCCCCCTCATCTGCGGTGTCTCATATTGTAACCACAAAAGGGGGGAGGCATCTTGTGTAGTTTGAACTAAATTTTATTTGCAAGTTATTGCAAATACCCAGCTAGTAACTTACATACAAATGCAGCAGGCTTTAGAGCTCCCTTCTGACTGGTGAACAGTTAGTACTGCCACAGTAAAGAATAACTCTCCTTTGTATATTTTGCAAATATTTACATAAGCAATAATATTATTTACCATTACAACTTCATATCTTGGAAAACTGCTCCTAGATCATATGCATTTACAAACAACAACAACAACAAAAGCCAGCTCTTACACAAACAAAATAATTGGCATTCATCTTTAGTTCTCTATCTGCTAAAATTATTGAAAGCCACAATAACTGAATCTGCTGATGCAAGCTTCTCAAATAGCTGTTAAATCACACCAAAATAAAACCTATAATTGGCTGCTGCAAGCTACAGGATTTGTTCCAGGTCATCACACACACAAAACTTCCTTTGATTCCTTTCCTTGCCTGCCTTCTTACTCCATCTCTTGTTGTTTTAACCTCTAGTCTGCATCATAATTTCACTGCTTGCTTTTATTTCTCTATCCTATAGCATAAACCCAGGGATAACCCAGGAACAGTTGTGGTACGTGTCCGAGTCTTAAGTAACAAGGACCATTTGTGGCTATTGGGATGAGCTCCCCTACTGATGGAGCTTGGACAGTGGTGTGGAGGAGCATACCTATATTTTCCTGTTGGGTTTAGATTTTTCATCATTTTAGATTGCTATCATCTTAGAGCTACATTCCTAGAGATGCACAAGTCTATAGCATCTTGTTAGTCAGGCTGGAGATAGTGCAGAATGGTACAGATCTGAGATCTAATGCCGCCTTTCAATATTTGAAAAAGTTCAGGTCAGTGTTTGAAACTGTGTGCCTGGTTGACCTGTGCTGTGAGATTAGGTTTGTTCTGGGTAAATACCTGAAAATTCAGATGCTTATCCAGGTTGCTTCAGTGTACAAAACTAAGCTAGAAATTCTGTCAGCACAAGTTTGTGAAATTTCTGGTATCTTACCATCTATCTGGTCCAGACTGGGATGTAGAACTGTAAGACCCTTTTCTGAATCTTTCAGACCTAAAAAAAAAAAACATTTTCTTTAAGTGTCGGAGGTTGAGCATGGAACTAATGCATTTGTGTCATTTTATTCAGTTCTTTTCCCTCATACCTGAAAAGAGAGACATAAACTCTGACAAGAAGAGCTGTAGATTTAGTGGTTGCAGTTATGTGTAGGTGTTAATGTGCAAAATCTTGTAACAAATATATGGATTCATTGAACAACTGCAATATAAAGGAATGTTTTTCATTGTAGGGAACAAACAGGCAAGGACAGGTGGCCTTTTTAATGTAAGCTGATGATTAATATGATGTGATATGAGTTACGAAGTCATCGATAGCCCACTAAACCTCCTCCATATGCGTTCTCATGGGAAGCTGTAGAAATGCATTATCTGTCACACAAAATAAACTGGTAAAGTTTTAGTCAAGATTAGTTGTTCTTTCTTGCTTCACTGTTTCTGATCAGACAGAAGTGGCATGCCTGACTCCAATTCTGCTTCAAAGCAAAGTTGTCTAATGAAAGAAATTAGGACAACTAACCGTACCTAGGAGAGGCAGCAAGATCATCTATGTACGGAATAGCAAAATGAACACAATTGCTAACCCGGGTGATCAAGGTGAATTTGCAGGCATTGCATTTGGTTTAATTCAGTCTGGCTAGTTTTCCTTTTTTAGTCGATTCAACCATGGCACCACACGTCTCACCTTGCAATCTTCCACAAGTGTGGTTGGATGATCCTAACCCAGACCTAGAAAAGGGATCTTGATGCACAATTTTGTTTGGGGATTTTTGTTCACTTATTTAAAAAAGTAAAGGGGGATGAAAATATTTCAGGTATAATGCAAGTCCACCCTGAACCCTCAGATTTTACTGAGAACTGAAGGAGCACATTTTCCTAATGCACCTTTCTGAGATATTATCTGGCCCCATTCAAACTGGCTGCATGCACACTTATTCCTGTGAATGGTGATTAATGAAACAACAAATGTAGCTGATACTTCAATGACCTGGAAGTCAGTACTTCCCACCTGGAACTACTCAGTTGTAGCTGAGATTGTAGGCGTTTTATTTATACTCTCTATCATTTGTAAAGAACATATCCCTCTTGCTAGGTAAAACCTGGCTCAGGGTTTTGTTGCCTGTGTCCCACGTTGTTGTGGGCCTAGAGGGTGTCTTGCTTTATGCGTATGCTGTTGTTGATTATTCTGACTCTCCTAGTTTAAACTGTGTGTCTGTATATGTTCCTTGAAGGAGTATTAATTTTTAAAACAGGAAAAATTCCATATTCACCATTATTTTAGCAACACAAATTCAATGTGTATATTCCATGTAGGCTGTTGATTAATTCCCAAGGCAAATGTATCCTTTAGCTTTACCATCTCATGCAAATTTGCCTGTTTTGTGCAAAGAAAATATATTGAGCTATGATCCTGACAACTGCATTTATGAAAACATATTTAATTTGGTATTACACAGAGGCTTAAAATATTACTGGGCGTCTGGTTGGTCAGAATATGCAGAGAAACATATTTTGTTTTGATACACATGGCTGAGCAAATAAATTACCTACGCATTTGTAATTTTATCTTCGTCAATTTTCTTGAGGGAGATGGGTGAATACTCATAGTAGTCTAAATCATATTCTTTTCTGCAAAATATTAATGAAAATTAGGTTGTTGATTCTTTAAATAACAATAGCAGAAGCAGCAAACAGAACCAATTAATCTTTATGAGCAGATAGATTCATCATAGTTATCTATTTGTACTGCATTCACATCAACCTCTGGAAATAAATTTAGGAGAGAACCACTGCTCAGCTGTGAGTGCCAATTTGTCTGATGCACTTTGGCAGATGTTGCTGCCTCCGCGACTTCCAAGGTACTGAAAGAAAAGAGGAGTGGAGAAGGATTTATATCATAATTGCTCAAGCTTGAGGAAACACCTAAGAGTTGGTTTCACATGAATCTCTCTCTCCTGGGAGGCTGAGGAAAAGCTGCAGCAGCACAGGAACTGGGTGTTGTGCAGACTTGGGCTATTTTTGTAATGAAGGGAAACTTCATTAGCCGGTGGCTTAGGGAACCTGCTCTGGCTTTGACTTGGTTTAGGCAAGTCCTTGAAGGAGTTGATTTTTGAGCAGTTGGACTCGCACAATGGCATGTTTGTCAGGTACTTCTGAGTGTGGGTGCATGCACATGTGATTATCTAAATGGGTGTTTTGGTTTTACTGTTGAGCATCCTGTGAAAATCAGACTTTATTTAAGAACACCTGTCTGTGTTACGGCAAACTGTCTCAGCTACTTGAAACAGTAGCGTGGGTTAAAGTTGGCAGAAGCTGTACTTGACTGTAAGCCAAGGCCATTAAAACCCTGAGGTTTTTTTAAACACATACTGGAAGTGGGGCTAAGATATTGGAAAGCAATAAAGAAAAGAATCCATATGAACACCTATTTACACTATTTTTAAACTGCACCTTTTGGATTTGAGCCCGGGAGCAAATGTGAATGGCGCCAAAGGCTGTAGGTATAGGAATGCCTGCTGTTCACTCCGGGCATAAGTCAAAATGACAAGTTGTTTAAGTGTTAGGTGCAACGTGCTGCTCTCTAAATTGAGGAAAAAACTGTAACCAGAGCCTTAATTATCTTAGTAGGTGGCAGATAGAGCACGTAAAATACCTTTTGTTGAAAATATTTTATTTGATGAGTGGTAACGTTTACAGAAATATCCTATCACATTCGAATTGAAAGGGTTGACTGAGAAGCTTAGCTCGTAAATGCAGAGGATTTAATTGTCCAGTGGCTCCTGAAGCCTTTTCCCTCAGAGAGCTCTGAAAATCTCATTCTAACTCAATACTTTCACAGTAATATGGAATTCTTGCACATCCAGTGTTTAGAATGGACTGAGTTTAACAGACAGAATGAGTAGAAGTTTATCCTTCAGACACACTAGCAGTGAAAAGCATCTAAAAAATTCTGTTTAGAAATTCATTTCATCCATGCTCTGTAGTTAATACACATTTTCTGGAAAGAGAAGCACTTGAGTGCTTTGAAGAAATTTACCTAAGCAAGATGAGTAAAAAAGTACTGACTTTTTTTTTTTTTATAATGTAGGTATTATACAAAAAATTTATCACAACCATAAACTGAAAAAAGTGTAATGTAAGTTTCAGTAGAATTTTTCCAGTAGTTCTGCAGTAAGTTGCCTATGCATGCTATATTTGCTCCAACAGGACACACGCTCATATTTCTTTGGGGTAAGAGTGTGGAATGAGCAACCGCTACAAAATGCAGTGTGAATTTACCCCCTAATTAATTTCTTCACATGTTGTTCCTGGCTTCATACCAAGAAACCTGTTTCACTTAAATTCACAAGGTACAGTCAAATCTTAATCACATTCATCATTGTATCACACTGACTTTTTAAACACTGAGGTATAACACCCTTGATCTTTAAAATATAGGTGAAGACCAGGGTCTTTCAGACTTGAATAATATCCTATGATCATTGACATAAACCCAGAAAAGGGTCGTATATGGCTACGCACTATGTTAAATCTGAAGACTTTGATGCTAAGCAATACCATATGGACTATGTTGACTTGGTTGTGTCACAAACTATACCAGTAGTCTTGAAAAGGTTGGGCCAAACTCTCTTCTCAATGGGTATTGGTAACATTGCTGAAGTCATACAAGGTACACCGATAAAAAGGAGCTGTAAACTAAATTCTTGAAGCTTAAGCTTAGAGGAGTAGTAATAGTGATCCTCTCGAAATTTGAACTCTGACATATCAAGTTTTGCAATATTCCCTTCTTTTTAAACACAATGGATTTATGACATGACATTGTGTCCTAGTTTTGGCTGGATAGAGTTAATTTTCTTCCTAGTAGCTGGTACAGTGCTGTGTTTTGGGTTTAGTATGAGAATAATGATGTGTTTTAGTTGTTGTGCTTATACTAGTCAAGGACTTTGCAGCCTCCCCTGCTCTGTCAGGTGCACAAGAAGCTGGGAGGGGGCACAGCCAGGACAGCTGACCCCAACTGGCCAAAGGTATTGCATACCACATGATGCCATGCTGGGGGGGGGAGTTGGCTGGGGGGCAGTGATAGCTGCTCAGAGACAGACTGGGCATCAGTCAGTGGGTGGTGAGCAATTGCATTGTGCATCACTTGTTTTGAATAGTCTGTATTATTATTATTATTATTATCATCATCATCATCATCATCATCTCTTCCTCTGCTGTGCTATTAAACTGTCTTGATCTCAACCCACAGGATTACTTCCTTTTACTCCCTCTCCCCCCCCCCCCCATCCCACTGGGAAGGGGGGAGGAGGAGCGAGCAGCTGTGTGGTGCTTAGTTGCTGGCTGGGATTAAACAACAACACTTTTCACTTGCTTTTTACTGTAATCATGTCATCTGTGTCTGCATGGGCATCATTATTTTGACACAAGTTCCAGATGATTTGCTATAAGGTTTCCTCTGTTCCTAGTCATAATAGGGAAATAGATGCAATGCAAAATATGTGAGCTTGATTTTATAATTTTCCCTCATACAGAATCCATTCATTTAAGTTGATGGTCAAAAGTAAGGAGTATCCATTTCTGTATGTGGAAGGTGAGTTTTGCACCTGTAGGTAGGGATACATGGGTATGAATCTCTGTGTACCTACATGTATCTGTAAACCAGAGATATAAAATTAATTTTTTAATATATGTATGTGCTAGAAATCTTGTCATTAATGCTCTCTTGTCATTAAAATGAAGATTAAAAGTTGAGATGATATACAAGCATTCAAACATATTAACTATTCATATGGCAAACATTCTGTCTGCATTCTCCAAAACTACTTTTTTTAATCCCGTGTTTTACTCCAACATGATTATTTCTAGACACCATCATCTGTCTCAAAAATGGCACAAAGCTACCTATAGAAAAATCAGTTTAAAAACCCAACAGGTCTCCATAACATACATCATTCCTCTTTTGTCAAAATGCCACATCCTCAGATAACACAGCATCTATACTAAACAGAATGTTCATTGTAATTGAAGATTAATGTTAACTCCTAAAATCACTTATATGTCAAAATTGGTCAAACCCTTGAAAGAAACACCAGAAATTTATACAGATCTTAATTCATTCCATGTGATACTGAAATGTATAAAGAAAATTATTAAGCAGTTACTAGATGGAGAAGAAAAAGATCATGATTTCATTTTTTCACCAGAATATCTACTCTAAGTCTTCAAACAGTTCCTAAATTTGACCAGATTAATCACTGAAAGCAAAGTAGCTATAGGTCAACAAACACCAAATGGAGTATAACATTTCCATTTTCTAAGATGCAAAGTGCACCAACACATCTCTACAACCGTCACAACAGCAACCTATCTGCAAGTGCATTTTGCGGTATACAATTGACTTCACTGAATACCTCAAGTGCAGTCAGGAAACTGTATGGGTGAAAAACATTACTAAGCACTAGAACGAACACATCCACAACTGTCAATAAAGGACAGAACCACTCCTTTGTTTGTGGGAGAATACTTTACTTTTTGTATTTTTTGAAGTGCATCTCCTAACACTACGTATGGTTTTGGTAACAAAGCAGAGTGAGCTTGGAGCACAGGAGCAGGATTCCTTTCAGATGAAACTAAATGGCAAAATGCATTCTCATGAAGGCACCTGGTGTTCTCCAGCTGCAAATGGATGTTCAGTCCACAGGAGTAAAAAAGAGCTTGTCAAACGTGAGACTTGTATAAGTGTATAGTGTAGACATTGACTCCCTAGCAGAATTACTTTGCTCTACAGATTTGCTTTGAGGGGCCATTTGGGTAAGGGAGATGGAGCATCAGACCACCCATGGCAGAACAGTCCATGTCTCTGCTGTTAAAGTCTCTTCTCTTATAGAGTAGGGTAACCACATCCAAACCAGTACTGGGGCTAGTCTCAGGCCCAGTCACCAGTCGTGCCTAATAAATGTTGGAAGTAACGTTAACTGGAGTGGGCCAAAACCATACCAGGGACCCTTTTGACAATGTCATGTTTATGGCAGTTGTGTTCTTCTGCCAGGAAACTTCTTTGGATACTTCTAATTTAGTAGTGTAGACGTACCTCAGGCTGATGCTTGCAGGAGGACTGTTTGGATTCAGACTCTAAGGGGCTGGGGTCTGTGGCTGGGTGGCAGACCCATATTGCTGACTGAGCTACCAGCCTGGCCCTCGGTAGTTCAAGTCTGTTGGGCTGAAGAACCCAGTGCCCAAATGACCCCAGAAGCAGGAGCGCTCTGCATGGCAGGCTGCCCAGAGCAGCCATGTCAGAGCCCTGGCTGCTACTGGCTCAAATGTTTAGTAGGAGTTTCTCACCACTCTCTCAGCCTTCACACCTTTGTAGAGGTTTGTAACTACAGGCATTCTGACTTCATTATTTAGCAAATTCACAAGTAATTCTAAAGAGTCATTTGTGAGAATTTGCATGAAGAGGTGGTATAAACAAACCCATGACAGTAGCAGAGATAATTCCCAGCTAGAAGTGATGGGAAGATCAAGAAAGGGAAGGTGCCTACTGCAAAAGCAAAAGTGCTGTCTCTGACAGTCTTGGGTTAGAAGGCATCTTCTGTATCTTTTCTGTCCTTGTATTGTTTCCATATAAATACTTTTAGGTCTGGGAACTGTGTTTTCTTGCTCATCACAAAAGAATTGCAGAGACTGAAGGTCAAAAGGTAAACTTCTCATCGCAATACATTTTCACAGGCTGAATCAATACCCATGTGATTAGTAGTGGTTAGTGTGTGGGAATGGAAAGAGCTTCTACCAGCATTTTTCCTATTAAGAAAAAATAGAGAATGAATGCAAAAAAGTACTCGAGATCTGTCAGATAATTTTTCTTCACCGTGATAATGTTCTTTACCTTCCTCTTTTTTTTATGAGAAATAAAAATACTGAATCTTTTGCTAGAAATACATTGAGTGTAGGAGGTAAATGAGGACAGAAATGGGAGCAGAATACAGTGAATAGAAAAGCAGAAGAACAAGAAATGAACGAGATGAACAAAATGAAATGAACAGAATATGTGGGAACTTCTCCCCTCACTTAAATGAAAATTTAAAGACATGAACTTATGCTACAGTAACAGGGTGGGAGTCATGCCAGATCTGATAGCATAAACAGTAACATCTGTATTGTAAGCAATATCAGATCTCTGTAGTGAGAACTAAACAGTATTAATAATATCAAGAGGACTCTTCTTCTGGACTCTAAACTTGTTTGCATCAGTTTATTTTTGAGTTGCTTCTATTTTGAACAGATGCGATGATGGAATTGGAACCTCTTTTGCATTTACTAATGCACTGCAGTCTATTCTGCAAGAACTTTGTTGTTATTTCAAAAGTTGCCACACTCAATCTCAACAAAGGGCAGATGAAGTCCCAGGGACTAAGCTCAAATCTCTGTCTCGAGCATATTTACCAGAAGCATGGAAATGCTGCACAAATGAGGAGTGAAACCCATGAAAACATAGGAGGTGAAATATTTTGGATTAATCAAATGTGCAATGTCTTAGTAAAGCCCTAGTAAATGCACTGAAGTGATTTAAAGAGTTAGAGGTTATGAACTACTTTTTGATTTAGTTGGCTTTTCTTTGGCAGTTATCATGGTCGCGGGTCATCACTTCATGTGTGTTAAACAATGTACCTTTTCAAGACCGTACAAGTAGGAAGCTATTGCTACCACATTATTAGTTTGCCATTTTACAGTGCATGTTCCAGAGTCTGGAAAGAACCTCTCTCGGGTGATTTAATCAGAAGATCCCTGTGGCTTCCTCTCTGCCACCCCTCTCTACTCCAATTTAGGTAAAGCCTGGCACGAGCATTCTCCTGCTGTATTAGACCATTGATCTAAGTATCCTCTTTGGTGCCAATTTGTTTGTGGGACAATAAGTTAGACACAGTTAAATGCCCATGTATCTCTCATGAATTAGAATCCAAGCTTTTGTTGCATGGTTTTAAGATTGATACAAGTCAGAAATGTTCACTGTTATATGCATTTTTTTTCCTACTGTCTGCAAAATCCCTTTTAAAATGCTGCTTGGTTTTCATACCCTGGGGCAATGAGTTTCATGTTTTAATGTAACAAAGGATTTCCTTTACTGTTTTGATTTCTAAAAGAGACTGTCTGCTCCCTGACAAGATACAAGGAGCTACTAGGCCAGAGCTGTATCGCTGGATGATATATTCCAGTTTGGCATAAGCTGTACAGTAATTTTAGAGACTTACCGTATTAATGAATATGCATTAAATTTGATACTGGGGACTTACACACAATTAAGAAAGGTGACTAGATGATAAACAAGTCTGCAAGCCAAAAGTAATTCCAAAAGGTGTGAAAGAAATGGTCTTACTCTTGCAGCATATTGCTTTTTACATTAGAGTAATGCATGGCGCTTTAGAACAGTCCCAGGGCCTTGCTTGTGAGGATAGCTTTGATGGAGAGACTACGCAAGCAGGAGGTGCAAAAGCAAATGCTGAATAAAGCAGAAGGTTGAAAGTAGAGTAGGGTGAGATGGGGTTACAGGAGGGGGTCTCCATACGTGTCCAGGCAGCTTATGTGCCTCTAAATGCCAGCTACCCTCCCTGGTAGGAGAAGTGGGAAGGGAGGTGGATGGGGACTTTGTTATGGCAAGTGCCTCTGTTAAGTCTGGTTTTCTTTAAGGTGCAGGCTGTAAGGTTACTCTAGTCCTTGGTGCCTTGATTCCTAAGGCAGTAGTAGTGTGGCAGATGGGTGGTACTGATCAGCATAGCGAGCCAGTGAGGGGAGCGTTGTCATTTGTGGCTGGGAGAGGAGCTCCAGCTGGGTATGTTGGGGTGGAAGGAGCTCTACCACCTCTTGGGGAGCCTCATGCTGGGTAATCACTGGAAAAAAGCCTCATGCAGCATTTGTAGCTTTGGTTATATGAGGAGATAATGAAGTCTTTTTCTCTGCAGCTGTGCCCTTGGTCAGAGCTGTAATGCTGCTACTGGCACAGATAGCAGATACTGACCCAGGAGGAGGAGTTTGAGTGAGGACTGGAAAGCGAGATGGTTAAGATGAAATAATGAGCTGTGCATTCCAAAGGGGCCACTGATTTTGGATGCCCTACTTTTTAGGTGCTGAGACATGAAATATTTCAGTAAAACTCACAGAGGGGTTAGAAGCTTGAACCTCCCACTGAAGTGAAAATGAGTATTCATTTCTGCATTGCTTTGCATAAAAGAAAAATAACAGGAAGAGTATATGGCTATTTGAGAGGTGAATGTTTCAAACCAGAAGAATATTTTTAGCATAACAAAAAGACATATAATCACCGTAGGGGCGTTAAGATTAAAATAGGAGAAAGGATGGTGAAGTATTTGTGGGGAAATAAATATTTGTGAGTCTAATTACATTATAGGTAATAAAATTAGTAATTAATAATGAATTATTAATTCTTAAATACTACTGCTACTTAGCACAGGAAAAGTCAATTTATGGCTCAGTATTTAGTGGGACTGTTATGCCCTACAGCAGCAGGTAACTACTAATATATAGATCTATCATCTGAACTTGCTGCAAGCAGTTGTTCTGCAGTTCTGAGAGGTACCTACTGTTTTCCCAAAATGCTCAGTATGGGGCTAAATTCTGTCTATGGCTTTCCGAGTGAAGGCTAGTATCTGCAATGCAGTCTTTTTGGAGCAGATATTACTCATTTAGTATGCACGTGTATTACACATGCCACTGTGTTGACCTTTCCCATCCCTTATTTCTGTTTCGTTTGGCTTGTGTAGAGAATATCCTTGGGGTTTCTCTGCCCTGTCAGTCAAACAGGGGCAACAATCTGTTTTAAAATCTAGATTTGCCCACTTCTCTTCTTGTTTTTTTCAGAAGTATGACTTAGGCACAGGCTTAGAGCTGTTGTTGGGAGCACAGTTCAATATATTTTGTGCTGTATTGCAGGCTGCCTTCAGTCTGGGTGAGTTGCACATAGACAGGGCACAGGAATGTGTTATGGTTCTCCCTACCAGAAGCTATTGCAAGCACAACCTGGCATTGAGTGATGCTCAGAAATGTGGAGCAGAATATATTTGTCCAGGATCTCGATTTTCTCTGTTGAGCTTGTTTCTCAACCTGATATCATTGATGGTAGCAGAATATTGCCAGAAATACATGAAAAGGGGGACACAGATACCACAGCTTTCCTGTCTTAGGTCTCTATCCACTAGACATGGAAGAATTTATCCCAATCTGCTTTCTTCACCATTGCGTCTCTGCCTTGGACCTGCAGCAGGATGACCAGCATGTGTGATTTGCATTAGCGGGAGTTCACACACAACAAGCACTCTCATTTAGTTCACTGAAGAGCTGTCCTTCTTGGCTTTCTGAAATCAAAGTCCTTGTTGTCTGTCAATAATATCCATGAGGACTGGTTTCGGCTGGGATAGAGTTAATCTTCTTTCCAGTAGCCGGCATAGTGCTGTGTTTTGGATTTAGTATGAGAAGAATGTTGATAACACACTGATGTTTTAGTTGTTGCTGAGCAGGGCTTACACCGGTCAAGGAGTTTTCTAGCTTCTTATGCACTGCCAGGGGCACAAGGAGCTGGGAGGGGGCACAGCCGGGACAGCTGACCCCAACTGACCCCACGGATATCCCACACCATATGATGTCACACTCAGCATATAAAGCTGGGGGAAGAAGAAGGAATGGGGGGGTTGTTGGGAGCGGTGGTGGTTGTCTTCCCAAGTCACCGTTACATGTGATGGAGCCCTGCTTCCCTGGAGGTGGCTGAACACCTGCCTGCCCATGGGAAGCAGGGAATGAATTCATTGTTTTCCTTTGCTTGCATGTGCGGCTTTTGCTTTACCTATTAAACTGTCTTTATCTCAACCCATGAGTTTTCTTACTTTTACCCTTCTGATTCTCTCCCCCATCCCACCATGGGGGAGTGAGCAAGTGGCTGTGGGGGCTTAGTTGCTGGCTGGGGTTAAACCACAACAGCTCAGTTCAAAAGTGCTGAGCCAAGGTGGCAAAGGGAAAAGGTGAAAACTTACCAGCAAACCAAATCCTGGAAGGTCTTTGCTGTCATAAGCTGTTATGAGGATGGGTGCCAGCATCTAATAGCAACAGCAAACTTTTTCACTGAGGTGAGATTCTTTTCTGCTTCCTTCTAGTTACCACATATTCTTCACAAAGTGTAAGGAAGAAATAGAAGGTGAAAGCTGGATCTTTACGGTCTTGCTGATACCTGTGGTCAAACTTGATTAATACAAATTGATGGAAATTCTCTATTGCTATTGCTTTTCTGTGTGTTCTTTTATTTTTCTCAGTTGTATCACTTCCTGTTTGTGATTTTTCCATGATTCAGATCCAGGGAATTGTAATCAGTGTGCTTTGAAAACTATTAATTTTAATGGTACATCATGCAAGTGAGAAGATTAGAGATGTGTCCAGATAGTTGAACTCCACAAAGGTTGATGACGTACTAAATATAGTATGTTAACACACTGCATCATCACCATTGCATACAAAGTATGTATGTAGTATACATATGTAATTACATTATTATGTAGTATACATATGTAATTACATTAGTTGGTTATAAAAGTTATACCTTTGATACTCAAGCGTTGTGTGCTTGATGTAGAAAAGCAATTTCAATTGCTAGTTTGATGCTTTAACATCAGCTAGGATTTGACAAGTTTTACTCATGCAACTTATTCATAATAAATAGCTGTGCATGGAAATGTTGTTTCTTGTTCTCAGCAAAGTGGACTTAAGGAACATGTCATCCTCTCCAGTGGAATTTCAAAAAGAATTAGATAACGTAATACTGGATTCCTCTAAAGCCCCTTTTATGCATGCTCAGGGTAATGAACATCTTTCAAGAACAGGGTAGCAAGTTTTGGGTGTGGTGTAGTTAAATTGTGGCATGGTGTCAGTGTAGCCAGGTCTTAAATGGTGGCTCTTCAGCTGACTGAAAGAATTGCACAGATTTCTCTACCTGTTGAGCCCACATTGCTATTGAGAACAGCATTAAATACTGACAGCTTTTAAATTCTGTAAGGGGTTACACCGAGCCCTTATTTTCCTTCATACTTTCCTAAAGGGTTACTTTGTCTGATACTTATTTTCTGACGAGTAGTTTAAAAAATAAATATGTCCTCATAACCAGGAGCTTAGTATCAGGAGTTAAATGCACATTGATAGTAATGTATCTGTGTCTCATTTAGTGTTCTGTCATCGAAATACACACATTAACTGCTTCTTTTTATTAAGATACCCCCTTGATAATTTAGTGAAAGATTATAGTTTATTTGTAACAAATCCTTTAGTAGGTATTGTGTATATAGCTATGCCTCAAGTAATTCACATAAAATAGACTTCAAGGGAAAACATTTGTGTGTCAACATTTCATTTAATTTACTTTGCCTTATTGAAAACAGTGAAAGCCATTCTGTTTCTGAAACACGATGCATATGGTATAGCTCACCATTTTGGATAATGCTGCACAATCCATAAACTTTGGTACATATACTGTAATTGCTTTCAAAAGAATAGTGAGTGTGGCATGTAGCTGAATTAAGAAATGGATCAATTAACCTTTTTCTCTTTTTCTGCTGTTTACTATATGTAAGGAGCATACTTCTAAAATGTTTATTTTTCTTAATTTAAACATGGAATATTTATATATATAAAATAAGATCCCAAATATTCCTTTCCTAAAATAGAGCTAATACTTCAGCCAAAGCCATTTCAAGGTGATTTGAAGCTCTAGGATAAATTTTGCCTTGATCATGTCTTTTATTGACTGTAAACACTATTCCTTCAGCACACAGGCATTGCACAAGACTGCTTTACTGAACTGATTGTATTATCCAATTTGTAGAAAGATTCAGTTTTAAATTATTATATATGCTTAGGCCTGGCTTATTCATGGGGGTGAACAGTTTCTCATATTTTAGACACATTTATATTACACCCACATAATCTAATATAAAATAATGAGCATAATGTAAAAGAATGATATAAATATAAAATAATGGAAACAATAAAAAAAGATAAATCTCACCTACTTATTTTTCCTTTAAAATATAAACTATTCTGTGAGATTATGGAATGTCACAATCCAAATCGCATGGAGAGGAGCAGAGAGACTGATCAGGTCTTTAGAGCAGAATTACATAGAAATAGTTTCTTATGGTTTTTTTGTTGTTTTTTTTTTTCTTATTTTAACATGTTCAGCTGTGACAAAATTGACTTGTGAAGACCTGAGAGAAGTTGGCAGTTGCAGTTCACTTCCTAAGTAACAGGTCCACTGCATTAGACACTCACGGCGTGTTTTCTCTTGGCATCTGCTGAAAGGAGGTGGATGATGAGGTATTTTTTGAATCCTTAGCAATATCATTTTGAAACTTCGTGTTAGCATCCATGGATGTGGAGTTCCCAGCTCAGTGGGAGAGAAGTGCACTTTAACAGCAGATGAGTACTGAAATACTGTAAACGTTGGTGCATAGCCTGTATGTAGGATTCTACATGTGGATAAGTTAGGATAGGAGCATACAGTGCTTTGGACATTATTAAAAGCAGCAAGCTAAATCCCCACTTACTAGGTTTAGCTTCAAAAGCTCAAAATACTTGTTTTGGTTGAGGAACCCACAAAACCAGAGACTGCTATTGTGATGTGCAGAAGGCTCTCTGGGTTATGGCTGTGTTGTACTGGTCTTTGATGGGTGTTGGGTTTACCAGGAACTGAAGATAAAACTCTCAGTTTCTGTATTAAAATGCAATCCGAGATGAGTCATCAACCAGGTTTGCCTTGTTAGTAGCAGTTTAAGTTGTGTCTGGTGCAGCTGCTCTGTCTACAGCTAGTGACAAACACTCTGTCAGAGCTGCCAGCTCTGTTGGGTTAGAAAAGGATAAATAAAGGACCAGTACAACTGGTTTTGTAGAGCAAAAAATTGGACTGGCAAAAGACCGTTCCTTTACCTCTTCTCAGCAGGGAAAGACATTTGGCAGAAATGTCTGTGTAAGGAGCTGGCAGTGCTTTGTAAGTGGCATGGTGTGGGCAACGGGTGTCTGGCTTCCCACACACCTCACAGTAGTGGCCTCAGAGCAATGTGATATCTGCACCCTGCCCATAACCTGCCGTGACACGCTCGCCATCAACTCCATCCTCCTCCTGGCTATGACCACATCAGGTGGCTTTGGGGAAATCACCTGTGTATGATTCTGTGAGCTTTCAGAGGCTTCCTTCACATGAAATGTTTTCTTGCAAGCAATCGCCAGGCAGAAACCTGATCTCAACCTCTTATATCTCTTTCACTCAGATGTGTAGCTTTAATGCTAAATATCTTCTTTAGTTAACTCAGCATTTCCATTAAAATATCAAGGGATAGGAGCAGCTTAGAAAAAACAGAAGATGATTCTCAATAAATATTTGCAAATTTTTCCACTTTCATGTCAATTATATTGACTGTCATTCTTAAAAAGTCCTTTAAAAAGTGTAAACCTTTGTCAACATCTGCTGTGGTCAAAACTGTCTCAGTCTGGTTTTGAATAGCATCTCTGCTTGACTATCTGTATGGCTTTTAATTTGTCTTCCTTTAGGGAGATATTTTTCTCTTAGTAATCCATAACTCAAGCCTCTCAACTCTGGAAAGAAAAATGGAAAGGTTATCAGAATTCTCTAAGTGGCGATCTTGATGTCATTTAGCAGGCTTTTTTTATTACGGTCAAGGATTAGCTTTCTGCTCTCCATCAAATCCTTTACTCTACCTGCATAATGCTGTATATCTGAAGGAGTTAATATGTGGTGGCTTGTAAGCTGATCTAACTGGCCTGAATGCTCCATTTAACTTCATACTCCATGCCACTAAGCTGCTTATCCCTGCTCTGACCTGCCTATTTGCAGAAAAAATGGGTTTGTTTTTGAAAAAACTTCTTGCATTTTAAAAACGAGCTTTTGGGTTCCTACCTGTAGTCTAAATTTAAAAGAAAGAAAGAAAGAAAGAAAAAAGCTCTGCTGAATAAATTGGGGGCAGTTATGTTGGTCTTAGGGTTGGTGGCATAGTACTGGCATAGGGCAGCCATGGAGAGCCGGGAAGCTCTCAATGCTGAGACACAGGGCTGTGTTATTGCTGACTATGGGGGTAATGCAGTTTTGTAGCTGGGGATGTGAGGCTGCTCAAGAAGCAGAGTGGCCAATGGCATGAATTCGCATCCTCATTAACTCTTCTAATCTTTGGCAAGCAAATTCAAAGGCAGCATTTCTACAATGAGAGGGAATTACTGAGGATATTTTCAGATGTGCAGATATTTCTGCTAGTTTTCTGTGGGTGCTGACATCTGTGCTACTATCTAATATGTGTTCAGTACATTGCCTGTGACCAAGAGAGCACCAGTATATGTGTTGGAAGCTGCAGTTTTGCCCTCACAGATGGTGGGAGTAGAAGTATTGATGCATGTTGGCTTGAACATGGTTGTTGGACAGTGGATGCTATTTAGAAATGTTGCCAGGGGGTTGCATCTTGAAAAATGCAGCTGAAGGAGTACGTGTGCACTGTTCCGCCTAAAGAGAAGCTGGGAGGGCTGGTTAAAAATTTACAAGAGGCGGGTATATATCTGTTAGTCAGCACCTCTTTCCTTGGTGTATCATTCTGGGGATGGTGCAAGCAAACTTTACCGTTGTAGGAATTAAGCTTTGGTGCAGATAGATCTCCTGTGGTGTTTACATATTTTTGAAACAAGACTGTCTTGATACAGAGAACTGTTGCCTACCTTCCATATAAATGGAGACTTCAGGGCTATTTTTGCATACTTAGCATTTGAAATTATGTGTCTCTTCTCTATTTTGAACAGTGATTACTATGATGCTGTATCCAAAAGTAGATTGTGACATATTTGTGGGAAAACCTGTGAAAGAAGGAGGCCAAAATACTAGTGAGTTACTACTAACTGAGCTATCATCTGAGTGCACAACTGAGTGCGTGCCAGGTGAAGAGATCTCCACTTTGCTGTTTGGAGCAGCAGGTGGGTGGTGCTAGCGCAGCCCCCTGCGCTCTGCTGACCTGACTGTGGTCTGTGTTCACGGACCTGGGTGATAAAATGCATACTGAGTCCTTGTGATGTTGCCAATTCCCTCAAGCTCTACTAAGCAAGCTGTAGAGGCCAAATTATCATCTCATAAAAATCCTAAAGAAATGGCCTGTCCTAGGGTTTTGAGAGAGGGGACATTCCTGATGCAGTACACCAGGTGAGAGGATTTTCCTGCTCTGACTGATGAGGGGCTCTGACAATTATTTCCACCATGCAAACTGGCAAGCTGTAGTACTTTTATGTAAGAAAAATGATTATAATAATTTATTGCTTACAGATTATTAAAGCAAAATGTCACCATTGTTTTTTCCTCACCTTACAGATAAAGAAAGTTGGGGCAGTGAGAGGTGAAAAGACTTGCTGCAGGGTCAGAGTCAAATCTGCTTCACCTGAAGTCAAGTACTGCTCCAAAGCATAGCAGCCCCAACAGTGGAGTGCTATGTCTGCAGTCCTGTGTTTTGGGGTGTGGGGGAAAGAGTTTCAGCCCCTCCATTTTATATCTTAGTCTGTGTTTCTGATTTCTGCAGGATTCACGTGCCTCTGTCTTGTGGATGTTTACTTTTTCCTGAGATGCTAAATGCCCTGCAGGTTTTTCTGACAAAGCTGGTAGAGTGGTGTGTTGAAGAAGCATTCCCAGTATGTACCAGCATTTGCCTGCAGCTTCAATTAAGTTTATCTAAGCAAGTGCTCTACCAGATGGTCACTTGTAATTATTTTACATTAACACCACTGAACTGCTGTGTTCTCAGACCAAGCAACAAAACCTCCATTGGTTTTGTTTTGTTTCTTTCTGGAAGTATGTTAGGACAAAACGTTGGGTACAGCATTAGTGGCACATGGTATACAGTGGAAAGCCTTATGGGTCGTTTGTTTTTTTTTTTTTCTTTTTCTCAGTTTATGGCATGGATTTCAAGTGATTTTCCCAGCAGTCAGCTGGTTTCCTCTCAGGAAAGGAGAGGTTGGGTTAGAAGGAGGTTATAGGCTGGAGGACTGCCCTTGTTCCAACTCTGTCTGAGTCACTCTGAGAGTGAGATAAAATGACAAAAAGTGGTTCTAGTCTACTTATACTTGTCTGAATTAAGGGTAGGTGCAGTATGGTGTTAGATTCGTTGCTCATGGATTCAACTTTGATTATAAAGAATAATGTGGTAGGAACAAGGGACTGCATCATGCTAAAAACAAGAGGTGGGCTCTCCAGATACCGAGAATTCAAATACATAGTGTCAGATAGGTAATGTCAAATATCTCCACAGTGAAGCTTCTCTGATTAATAATGGAGTAATGCTAATTTACACCAGCTGCGGACTTCTACTCAAAAATTAACTGAAGTGCTGGTTCATTGCTGTTGGCTATGTACCAAAAATGAGGCTGAAAAGGAAACAGATCAGTGGCAGAAAATAGATAACAATAATACTTTGCAATAGGGAAAAATACAAAAGTAGGGAAAATAATAAAAAATGCAGCTCACAGCGCAGAAAATAGGACTGAGGAACTACTGTGTAATTAATAAAATTCACAAAGTATCAATCAAGTAAACAATCTGGTTTTTGGCAGATTGAAAATAGAGGGCCAAATTCTGTTTTCAGCTGCTCATATGTGTTTTTTGTCTCCAAGGCAGAATTTACTTTATAATCTATGAGTGGATAACAACACAGAACAAGAGAAAGGATGTTTTAGTGGTAGCCACAAATGACAGACACGAGGCAAATGTGCTAGATTTAACAGCTTTAATTGAGAAGGTTGGTCTTGCGTAACAGCAGCAGGGTAAGCTGCCAATCCTTGAACCTATCCTGTAATAAAATATCATTGTTAACTGTTAACTCTTATGAATACAGCATTGGTTTCCAGCCAGAGAATCACAAGCAGTTGATTGCCCAGACATAATGCTAACAATTTCCACTAATACCGTGTTGCAGCAGTTTAGAGGATGCAGCGGCATGAGAAAGAGATGCAACTGCTTGTGAAGAAAATATTATCTCATAAGAAGCTTGGATGGCAAAGAAATGGTTAAAAACTATCAGATTTCCAGAGTAGGCTAAGATGGTGGATGCAGAAATGTTTGTCTAGGTTCATCCCACTCTACAAAAGGCTAGAGCATGGCTGGGTCCTCTGAACAGAGTAAGGAAGTAGGGACTGTTGGTAGGGTAACATGAGACTGTTTTTCTAAGATCTTGGTAGGATGAAAATTGCATGGTCTACTATGATAATTTCAGTAGTGGATGTGCTTAATGAAAAGGATGCAACAAAACCAAAGGGCTACATGGGCATATTTTTTTCCTTAAAGCATAGCAGTGCGAGTTATGCATATGGCATAGCTTTCATTTTGCATCCTTTAGATGCTTGAAGCCACAATAGTTTAGCATGTCTTAACAATTCAGATTCAGTACTAGTGGTAAGATTGTCAAAGGACATCAGTGAGGCAAAACTTGTAGGAAGAAGCAATGTCTTTTATTGGACCAATACATAAGTGGACAAACAAAACCAACCAAAAGCTTATACAGTTTTGGAGGAAAACAACCAAATGCCACGTTTGCATCACTCTGAATGGGAATAGGATTTGTGTTCCAGAAGATCTGTTACTGTCCTTTTCTCTACTGACTTTGGTGGAGATCTCACAGGTTCCTAGTCCCAGAAAACAAGATGTCTGTATTTTGGAGATGGGAGGGTACCCTGAGACTGCCATACATGGAGTCCTTGCCCACACCAAGTACAAACTTTATGGGGATTTGTGGTTCAGCCATACAGAAATGGAAGAACCTCAGTGGCACACCTAGTCTATCCTCTGTCTAAATGTTCACTAGCACGTGTTTCTTTAATGCACATTTAAAACTTTTCTGTGGTAGGTGTTCTACATCCTCCCTACCTATAACCTGCGCTAATGCTTATTTTCCATCATAATTACAAATTCCTACCTCATATCTAGCTTGGTTTTTTTTCTTGCTAAAAATCTGTACTTCACAGGTAAATGCAGAGAACGATGGATAACCATCAAGTTTATAATGGCTTTTTATAGGGAAGGAAATTAAGCAGGCTCTTCCTTAGTCTTCTCTATCAGTTCCTTTCACCTTGACAAGTCATGCTTTTAAATCTCATATTATTTTGCCCTCCCTTGGGATCTTTCCAGTTTGTTTACATCTTTCCTGAAGTGTGGAGGAGAGTGGGACAAAGTACTTCAGTAAGGCTGTGTCTGTACTGAGACAAGTCGAGTGGAAAAATGACTGACCTTGTTGTACTCGCAATGCTCCTGTTAGTACATCTCAGAAAGATGCTTGCTGTTTTTGGAGCACATTGTTTACTCTCACTTAGCCCAGAGTCTGTTACAGTCTTTGCCAGTTATTGCACATTTTGTGTTTGTGCATTCTTTCTTCCTTCCTACATCCACTTTGCAGTCTGTATTGAATTTCATCCTATTGATTTCAAACCATTTCTCCACTTGATCAGGGTCATTACTGACTCTAAGCTTTTCATCCAGAGTGCTTTCAACCAGCTTGCTGTTGCCCACAGATTTTGTAGCGGGCTTCTCTATTCCATCATGCAAGTCTTCAGTGAGATGATTGAACAGAACCAAGCCTCAGCTAGACCTTTATTGAAGTTCCCTCCCAACGTGATAGCAAACCCTTGATAATTTTTAGTACAGAGGATAACGCACCCACCTTAGACTAATCTAATGACTTTGTTTTCCTCCTTCCCATAGGAGAATGCCATGATACGCTGTCTCAAAAGCCTTACAACAGTCAAAATCCATCACATCTACAGCTTCTCCACACTCCGCAAAGGCAGTTATCCTGTCAGAGAAGTTAATGAGTTAGGTCTGATGTGATCTGCTCTTGACAAATTGAAGTTGTCTGTTTTTCAGTTTATTATGCTTGAGGGGATTAAGAACTGATTATTAATAATTTGTTCCAGTATCTTTCCAGGTATCAATGCAATGCTACCTTGTCTACAAATCCCCAGGTTCTTCTTTTCCACTTTCAAAAGCTGTTCACCTATTTGTCTTTCCTCCAGCCTTTGGGAACTCACCATTCTCCTTGAGTTCTTGAAGATAAGCACTAATGTTTTGGAGATTGCTCTAGCTAGTTCCTTAAGTGCTCCAGGGTAAGTTTCATTGGGCACTGCTGATTTGAATTCATCTGACTTATTTAAATACCTTGCTTTATCCCTGCTCTTGCCTGTGCTTCTCTCCTCTTGCTCAAACTAATTGTGCTAAGCATTTTGAACATTTTCTGCAAAGATAGAAGCATAGGAGGTATTGAACACTTCAGCCTTCTCTGTGTCTGTCATATCTGTCTCCTCTTTCTTTCAGTCTTTATTATTATCTTTATCTAGAGCTTTTTCTTATTGCCTTTAAGCTTGAGCAATCTGTGATTCATTTTGTGCTGCAGCTTCTCAAGGTTTATTCCAGGCCATCAAGACATGCAGTTTGTTCCGCACATCCGCTGATGTGTTTAGCCTACATGCATTCAGAGTGCAGGTTGGCTTAAATTGTGTCTATGGTGCAAATGTGCTCACTGAGGATGCAGTCTAGAGTTTCTCCCCTCCGCCAGTGTGTAATGTATACAGTTTGGCATAGTGGACTTCCTATGCCTGTTCGGAAATTGTACCCAAGGCTGCCGGATTGTCTAAGACACTACTGGGCTTCCTGACTTTGACCTGCTTATTCTCTTCCTGTGCACAAAGGCAGCAAGAGGGGAATGTGGTGTGGGAACGCATATCTGAATACAGTGAAGTCTGTAGGTTTCAGAAGTCTGCATTCAGGCTGCCATATAATTGGGATATTGGTGAATGGCATTATCTTCTCCATCAGCCTGAAATCCAGAGGAGAGGATTGCTTCCAGCTGCTGCTGGTACAACTCCTTAGGAGCCTCTATAAGAAAAAGACTTCTGTAAAGGAAAAAAAAAATGAGCATACTGGTTGTGGAATCTTAAATAGCAACATCCTTCAAAGTTACCTCTTTACAGGAAGATTTTCAGAGGTATTATTGGAATAGTCATTTTCTTTGCTTTGAAAAGGCTGAGAGATAGCTTATAGGATAGCTTACAGTGTACTTCAAAACCCACTGTGGCTGCGCAGCAGAGCTCTGGGAAACCGCATCGTAATAATTACAGTTCTGCAAAAGGAAAGGTTTAGTTCATAGTGATTCACTGGAAAGGTGAGAGAGATTCAATGGCTGGTGGTGACTTCTGAAAGAACGTCAGCCAAGCTGCCGCATCAGGCTTTGTTAGGACAACATGCCGTATCGGTGTCCGGGTGCCCACTGGGTTTATCCTCAGCACGGAGAAGAGAGTTGCTGAGTGCAGCGGAGCTCACTCTGCTCAGCTTCCCTCTGCTCTGAACCCGTGGGAACTGGCAGAGAAGCCACTGCTCTGACACTGTTGTGTGATGCTGCTCTGGACTTGTCCTGACATGTCTGCCCTGGGGGATCTGAAATTCCTAGAAGACCTGTTTCTTTTCTAAACGTGAACAACTGTTCAGCAGATGAAATGAAATGCTGGTCAATGAATGCATGTTAGGCATTTCCCCATTGCAGTAGGAATTGTGCAGGAGCCTCCGATAACAGTAGCTTTGGGAGATTTTTTTTTTTTCTTCCCACATGTCCTAAGCCACCACAGTTCCAGTGGGACCTGCAAGGAGTTTGTACCTCTGGTTATTGGGCCTTTTGCTGTGTAAAATAGGTGAATGTTAATTCAAGAGTTGATTCAAAAGATAATCTCTCAGGAAGAGGGCTTTATGGAGGTATTGCTGCTTGGGGGTTTCTTGTCTGGTAGCATTGCTGGAGGCCTATACCAGTGCTCAGGAGTCTGCATGCATACGTAATAGCAAGAGAGTTTACTGCAGCAGGAGAGAGAATAAGGCCCATTAAATACAACATATTACTAACAGCGGTGTTATTCTGTACCTGAAGTGTTGACAGTAAAACAAAATAGAATCCACTTTTCTTTTTAAGCCTGTGACAGATTAGGAGACAAATGTATATGCAGCTGTATCAATTTGTTACCTCCATTTTGCTTTGTAAAGGCAATTTTGATTGCAGAGCTGTCCTGTGCCATGCTATAGACTCCACTGAGACTTCATGTTGCACTGAATCAGCAGGCTGTCAAGCCTTGAGAATCACCCGTTCAGACAAGGCTTTCACAAAGAGCTAACTATTTCCTAGCCAAGAAAATCCTGTTTCTCAGGAATCCGTTATCAGTCACACATTGAAACTGAGAAAGGGAATAGCATCTACGTGTCTGTCTTACATCAGCATCACTTGTGTTGTTGGAAAATAAAAATGATTGGTTTATCCTTCTAAAATGTCTCTGTCTTACATCAAGTAGCTAGTGGTCACAACAGGCTCAGGCATTAACTGGAAAATCTTTTAAACTGGAGCTTTGCAGGAAGGTCTGCTCAGGCTCCTTGGGTGTTTTGCAGGGCACAGGTGTAATTTGCAGGCATCTTGCATGTGAAATCTCGTTTCTGACAAAGGGATACAATGAAAGTCTAAGCTCAGGGAGTGACTCAAAACACGAATTTAAATAATGATGTCTAGAGCTGAAAGGCAGAGTGTGGACGGTGTAGAAGCTGTGTGAAACCAGACATAGATGTGTGATTTGGCTTCTGCAAGGTCATAAGCTACTTTGGTTATACTGAAGTCCAGCTGAAAAATACGCAGGGACCTAGCTGTTAAGTCAGAATTAAGGGGAAATGAAAAAGTTAGTACAGAACGCTACATCCGTCGCGTGCTCTTGTCCAAAGGCTTTTTAGCCTGAATTCATACCACACACAAACTCTATTTGAAACTAAATGTTATCAGCAAACCCCCTAAGATTTGCATTTGAAGCATTGTTTTCCATTGCCTTATGTCTTACGGAGTTTCAAAACAGATTTTGTATGCAACTCTGGTGGCTGAATTCTTCAAAAGTCAGAAATCTCCATGTACATCAGCCTATATGACAGGCAGCAAAACACCTTTGAGCTTTGCTGCAGTGCGGGGGGGAATTGCTTGTGGGGTGACACTTTTTTAGTGAAATGGCTCGGGTATTTTTAGGTTTAAGATGGTTATGGAGTCACTTAGGAGACATACTCTACTGTAGAAAGTAGTGGGCACTAATACATGTTGAATAAGAAAAATGCCCTAACTTGCAAAGGGACCTAAGATAGCGTCTTCCCTCCCTTCTCTGGAAGCCTTGGCACTCACACATGGTGGTGAGGGCTCTCTGCAGAGGTCCTGATGACTCTGCAGGAGGGCAGGACACAGGTTCTTAAAGAACTGGGGCATTTGAAAATTCACTAAATATTTAAGCATCCTGTCACTAAAGCATGAATTTCTGCTCCATAGTTGCACTCTTTTTATGGCATAGGTTGACTGGAGGAACAGAATCCTGGAGACCTGGCTCTGTCAGAATCTGGTTTTCTGAGTGAAATGAGGAGCACAGAATTATAGTGATGGATAGTCCTCCATGGAATTGCAGCTTTTCCTCCTTCTAAATAACCTCTGGTCCTTGACATTTAGACAGTTGTGCTTTTTGTTTTCTTTGAAGTCCTTGTCAAGCAAAAGACAAGGATATAGGAAAATCTGCAAGCACTTGTATGTTTAAATACTTGATTTAGTCTGTGTAAACCTTTTGTCTTAGTTAAATATCCATTTGGAAACTTTGATAGCTTATAACATAAAGACATAAATTCAGGTCTGTGGATCAGATTCTTAAAGTGGCTGGGGGGATGCACAGGCTGAGAGGTGTATTTCAGACTGGTGGCATGTCTTCCAGTGCCAGTCCCAGGGGCTGTCAGGTTAGCAAGCACTCAGAATTTGGGAGTATGGCTAAGGTAGGTAAGTGTTTCCCAGCAGTGCTGAAATATGTTCAAGTATACGAATAAGATATTCTCAGCTAAATAATTTAAAGACTACTTTACAGCACTGGTGAAACTTTATGAAACACAAAGATATCTTCCCTCATATTTGTTAGCGCTTTTTTTATTGTAAACCCCCATATTTTTGTGAACAATTGTGTTAATAAATACAATAGTATTGAAACATCTACTCATGTACAATTATGTTAGCTGTGTTGGGTAGTCAGTATGATTACAAAGCCCCTACAGAAAGTCTCTACTAACAGCTAGAGGTATTATCACTTTGTCCCAGGTATATAATAATTTCCAGCACTAGAATTACAGAGTTGATCATTCCAAGCTAGGAGAAAGTAGACAGATTAATAAGACAATGTGAAAATGTATGTTGTTCCACACTGACCTGATACTGCAGAAAAGTGTGTCTGACATACAACTGAAAGGAAAAAAAACACCCACCACTTAAACGCGTAGAAGGATTGTTATCTTTACATAGCTTTTGGAGCCTTATAGACCCCTTTCTCATTGTGGACCTTCAACAATAAAAGCAAGATTGAAGCTGTGGTGATTAGTGAACTCCAGATAATTGAAGAGATGATTGAAAGTTGTTTGTGTACGTCTGAAGATGTTTTACATATTTTTCTACAGAATCTGGTTATTTTAAATAGATTAAGAAGGATCCTTAGGAGTCAGGAGCTGGTGCACTAGCTTTAGCGTTCTGCGTAAGAGACTGGCTGTAAATCGTATGTACCACTTTGTTATTATAGCACCAGGAGCTACATATCTATGTGTGCTTGCACTTCACTGAGCTGACTGCTATCACCTGTGTCATTTAATCTTTCCCTTGCTCTTTCATGTGTCTTACATAAGCACATGCACACACATATATACACAGCGTTTTCTGGGTTTTTTATTCCTGTAAGCTGGCTTGTTAATTTGGACGTTCATGAAGACTGAGTTTTGTTTACAGTGAGATGTGCAGTCACCAGCGCATGCAATCAAGGTTTGGCTGCCCAGCACAGAGCTCCAGGAGCTGTTTGTACCTTTCCCAAAACTCTGCTCTCTTTAATGTGTTCTCTCAGTCTTGTCGGCTTCTGTCAACTTCACATCTCTTGGTGAGAGAGTTTATCCTTACTGTGTACCCAAGAGATTTTGCTACCATCTCAGGTCCGCACTGTTAGTTTGAACATCATCTGTTAGAATCATGTGGGGAAGGGCTCCTACCTGACAGAAAGAAATCACTGAAGCAACAAACTTTCTTTGTGCGGTGTTGTTTTAGGATTCACATCTGGAAATCTGACAGTTGATGGGTTAAAGGTCTGGCCAGTATTTGGTGGCTACGTAATCCAGTTTGAAGCTTTCTAAAGGTTTGTTTCACTTTTACGCTTTAAAAGTTAAGAAATGTGTAATAGCTAGTTAGAATGGGCAGTGTTTCAGTAGGTTGAGTAATGCAGTCAGTATGAATTGAAGTAATATGATTACCAATGAATTGCTGTTATTCATTTGACCGTCTTTCAAGGGACTTGATCTTTCCAAGCCTCAGAGAATGTTTTGTTCCTAGGTGCATACACAGTCTCCCATGGCACATGGGTCACTGTGTCTCGGAGAGGAGCTAGTGCAGACATGGAACAAAATTGCAGTTTGGCAAGGCTGGAGTGGATGCTCTGGACTGTTTGTACTTCCAACAGTTCAGTTTCAAAGAGAGCAATTCTCTTGTGCAGTCAAGGTTAAAATGAAGGCTGTTAATTTCTGGAAAGATCATGAGAAATGGGCAAGTCAAAAGAATTGTCCATTGAGGAGTCTATTTTTGTTTTAATAATGCTCTTTTGGAGCAATTTAAACTGAAATCTGAGCAGGCTTAAGGTCTCCATTTTATAATGGTGAAGGCTAGTACAGTGTCCTTGTGCTCTTCTCAGCTGGCATCCTTTGTTTTCAATAGTTACTGCCCATGCAAAAGTGATAACATGGCCTATAATGAGTAAAACTGTCTACATGCTGCGTATGTCTCAAATAAATGAATACAGTGGTCGGGTAATGGGATCACAGAATCACGGGATGGCTGGGGTAGGAAGGGCACCTCTGGAGATCATCTAGTCCACCCCCCATGCTCAAAGCAGAGTCAGCTAGAGCCAATTGCTTAGGGCATTGTTCATCAGGGCTTTTTTTCTTTCTTTAAATGTTCTTTCCTGTATTTCAGTTTGTGCCTGTTACCTCTTTTGCTGTCACCTTGTGTGTCCATGCAGACCTTCTGTGACTTCTTTTGCTTGACTTACTGCAAGGGCCATCCTTGGGTTTGGAAAACATGATCTCTGAAAAAAGTCCCTCATGAAAAGTCCCTCACCCCCAGCTGTGAAATAGAATTTACCTTAGCAGCTTAACCTATTTGCAAGACCAATATTTTCCTTTGTGCCTCATAGGAACTATCTGCATATTTTGCCTGGTATTTTTCAAGAAACCTTAAGGAAACGAGGCACCCAACTGGCATTGTATCATACCTCTATGGTGACTGGGGCATCCTAAAGGTTTAGGGTAAAGTAATATTGCTCATCTTCCCAAAGGCCAAATGCATAGCCTGTTTGATGTCATGATTTTTGACACAGCTTAGAAATATGTGATTAAGGGCTTAGCTTTTGCATTTCTTTTCTGTCAGATACTGGATCATTTTCACATTTTTTTTCCTTCAGTCCCTGTCTTTATGCTGTATATTCATTTTGGCACAGCAAGCCCCCATTTAAAATTCATAATATGTCCTTTCCACTTAAGTCTTTTGTGGCAAAATTTCCACATGAGTGAGATTCTTCACAGCAACCCTATGTTTCATAGAATCATAGAATAGTTTGGGTTGGAAGGGACCTTTAAAGGTCATCTAGTCCAACCCCCCTGCAGTGAGCCAGGACACCTTTAACTAGATCAGGTTGTTCAGAGCTCCGTCCAACCTGACCTTGAATGTTTCCAGGGATGGGGCCTCCACTACCTCTCTGGGCAACCCGTTCCAGTGTTTCACCACCCTCATTGTAAAAAATTGCTTCCTTATGTCCAGTTAAAATCTACCCTGTTTTAGTTTAAAACCATTACCCCTTGTCCTATCACAAGAGGCCCTACTAAAAAGTTTGTCCCCATCTTTCTTATAAGCCCCCTTTAAGTCTTGGAAGTCCACAAATTTTAGTTACTATTCCTTACCTTTGGGTGTTCAATCTATTTCCCTACGGATTAGACAAGGAGTTTCTAAGTTTGCACAGTGTATATGGCTGCCCTTTTGCCTGAGACTAGTTGCAGCTGCATGATCTGGATAATTGTGTCACTGCTCCCTGTTCCTGATTCTTAACTACAAGAATTGCTGCTGCTCCCAGCTATTTGGGACTGATGCAGAGGACTTGTTTTTGCTGCAGCGTTCATACCCATGTTATTTTCATTTGTGAAGGCTGCAGCAGGATGGTATCCTCTAGAGGGAAGGGGAGACCCAGCCTCCATTTGGGAGTGTTTTGGCACTCAGGGGTTGTGTTGGGTTGACCTTGGCCAGCTATCAAACGCCACCCAGTTGTTCTCTCACTTCCCTTCCTCAACAGGACAGGGGGGGGAGATAAGATGAGAAAGCTTGTGGGCTGAGATAAAGACAGGGACATCACTTACCAATTACCATAATGGGCAAGACATACTTACAAACTTTACTTGGGAAAATTAATTTAATTTATTGCTAATTAAAATAGATTTGGATGGTGAGAAACAAAAGTTAAAAAACCTCTTTGGGGTGTTTGGTTCCTTGAGGAACTCACTACAGGAAAAGGACTAAGCATGTCTGTTGTGCTTGCTCAGTTTCCCAACACAGATCCAAAATGATCTTGGAGACAGAATGGATAATGATTATTTACATTCTGCCACTCACATTCAAGTTGCCTTCTACCTATTGAACTTTGAGAGTTTGTTTATGTATGTTACAATTTCACTACCAAAAATGAGCTTTAATAGGTGCTACTCAGTGTAGTAAAAGCCATCACACTTAATTTGTATTTATTTACCTGTCAAAGGTTTGTTTATAAGTGTTTTATGAATCTGGCTCTCCTATAATGACTTTTTCATTGGTAGATCTACTTTTCTGCATCAGAGTGCAAGATAAAATGAAAAAGGCTTCCATAGGCTGAGGTATATGTATAGAGAGCATAGATGAGTTTGCCCGTCAACAGAAAGAAATAATATTTGGGAAAAATTAGCCTTAGATTTATAAAATTTCAACAGAGGTGGAGGAAAAAGACTGCAAAATGAAAATCAGGATATAGAACAGGGATTAAATATGTTGAATACCCATTGGAAACTGTAGAATTTATGGACACAGTTAAGTACTACTCTGAATATGTATTGCAGAACTGGGCAGGTGTGTAAATATTGCCTGAAAAAGCTTTGCTTCCTTTCTTCTACAGATGCTTGAATTTGGAATACACAGAAAGAAATAAACTTTGTAGTATATTTTTCAGTATTTTGAGAACTGAAATCAAGAAATCACCTTGAAACAAGTGGTACGTTCTCTGAATTGCCAGTGCACAAACAGCAGACTTCCTAAATACAAGTTACCAGGTCTTTCTGAAACAGAAAATGTGTACTAACAGACAGGAACTTAATGTTCACCATAAGAATTTTAATATAAGCTAGAACTGAAGTAGTGCTGCATGATCAGTCAGTTATATTGCCAAAAGCCAGCCTTGGTAATTCAGTATAAGTGGGCAAAATGCCTTCAGGATTCAGTACGTGCATTAATAAGATAAGCAAATACGAACTTATTGCTCTCCGATTCATAAAATTTTAATACAAAAAATACTAATAAGGAAGACAAGTCAAAGCTAGTTAGGTATTCATCAGATTACCTTATAGAGAAGACAACAAAATTAGCCTCCTATTGATATGATGATAAGCGAACACAAATGCATAATTTTCCAGTTCACAAATCTTCTATATAAAATGCCATTAGAAAAGGAATGCAAAACTTACTTTCAGGTGCATTAGTTTTCAGAGGCCTTAGAGGAAAAACTCTGCAAGAAAAAAACCCACAACAAACCAACCAAAAACCAACCTGACCTATCGTAACTTTGACAAAACATTAAGGGATTAGAGGAAAGGTTTAATAAGCTGCTCTTATTCAAAGAATTTGTGGAGTAATGATAGAATAGGACAGGCTCTGGGTGAGTTGGGAAGATCTCTGGTGGCCAACCCATGGTGCTGTGGTGAAGAGCACATGGGGTGAAGAGCACCATGAGCCCTTGCAGCAGGACAGTGTAGCCATAGCCACCCACCGGCTACGGAGCTCCTCTGCAGTTTGGTCTGTGGGAGAGACCAACTCTTTGTGCCCTTATCACCTAGTGAGCACACAGGCTTGGGACTTGGTCTGATATGAGGATCTGATGCCAAATGCAAGCTTTTAACCTTTTGAAATTTCAGTCTCAAATAGTCACAGAAAGCAACCGGGAGTGAAAATTATTTCATTACAGTTCTCGTCAGACTGAATCACTATCTAAATCACTCAGCTTTTCAGCGCCATTCCTCTGTTATTTTCCTTGTTAGCATGTGCTGATGTCAGAAAAGAGAGATTATTTAGTGCCCTTCAGAGCACAGCACTTAAGAAGAAAGTTAACTGCAGCAACACATCCTTGGAAAGGGATTGTTTATTGTACCATATATCTCATCCTTTGCAACATGTGGAAATCTTAGTGTAAATTTGTTGACTATGCAAGTATTTTAATCCTTTGGGTCTTTACATAAGCTAGGTCAGTTTGCCTCATGTTAGAGAAGATGCACATGCAGTTTACAGCACAAGTAGGGGTGTAGCAGGGTGGCTGGTTTGTCATTGCAGTGTGGTGTGGATATTGCTAAATGGACTTTAATCAAGTCTCCTGGTGCCAGCCTGCCCCTCGGATCACAGGACTCAGTGTGCTGACCTTCCATGTATTTACCGTGCTGCTGAATTGGTTTTTGCAGCTTGTGTTAACGCTGTAGTGGTGAGACTGAAGCCAGTACTTATTGCAGATGTACGGGGGGCCTTAAATCCAAGGATGTCCAGATTTGTGGGACCCCCACAGATATATAAACATTTAAAGAAATATTTTCTTGCTGTTCCTATAGGTGTATTTAGAGTATTATGACTCTAGTTAAATATTATAATGCTAAATGAATATATCAACATAAGTCTTAGAGCCTATAAAGCACCTCCCACTATAGACTCAAAAACAAAAAATGTTTTTTGCTACCATTTTCCTTGCAAATATTTTGTAGAATTGTTAAGTTTTTACTCAACCGTAATGTGTTAGTTCTGCTAGTAGTGTTGACTCACACTAACAGCCCGACTGTGTTACAGAGGTGCTGAGACTGTTACTGCAGCTAAGGCAGTGAACCTGGAAGGGCTCAGCTTTTAGGTTCAGCAAGCCTCCCCCTTCCTGGAGATTATTGCAAAGGTCGTAAGACTCACGTTTTCAGGTTTTTGATACCACTTTCACTGACATCAATTTAAGTATGGCAGGCCAGGATGCTGGGCAGGAATGCAGGGTGCTTTGGATATGCTCTTAGCTCTATCACCAACTATACCTGATAAACTGGGCAAGCCATTATCGGACTCTATGCCCCATTTTCCCCACCAGTAAACCCACTTTTGCAAAGCTGAACTCTGTGACACTGCTAAATGTGTTTTGAAACAGATGAGGAAAACATATAAAACCCCGCTCTGTAAAGTGGGAAACATGCTAAGCAGCATCTAGACAGTATTATATTTGCTCCTGTGGCTTCTAAAAACTCTTACTGGATTTTCGTTTTCAACCCTTTTTTCTTCTTCCCCAACTACATCTCCTTTTGAAATGAGTTGTTGTGCTTGTCACTTTGGGACGGACTTGCTGATAAAACAACAGACGAAGGCAGTGACCTCGTACAGTCGGATGTCTCAGACGTGTGCAATAATCCGTGGTGATGCTGAGCGTGTCTGGAAGAAGCACTCCCTCATTCTAGCACACTCCACTCTAAGGATCTCTGGAGTTGTTTTTGTAAATTAGAGAGACTAGAAAGCCCTTGAGGTCACTGTGCTGTATTGTCTTTGCTAGGTAACACAAAGTTAAAGAAAATAACACTTACATTAAACTTGGTAAATTGTCTAAGGTGAGCTCACAGAACTACTTTGCAAAGTGATGAGGTCTACAGTAGGAAATAAAGACTGTTTGCAGAGCTTTAAAGCTCTCAGTCTATCATCTTTTCTGATGACTGAGTTTGGCAGAAATGGAGTTGGGCAGTGAAGGAATCAAAAGGTTAAGTCTCCATCCAGGGATACGAGATGCTGATCTCGTCAGTAAAATATGTTTACAAGAATTTTATTTTTACCAACTTCCTCTTTCTCTTTGAAAAAAAAATAAATCTGAAAACTATGTTTTTTCAAAATCAAAATCTGAGACCAATAAGGATGAGATCATAAAGCCTAGTGGCAATACATTTGTTTGGGAAGCATAACTTTCTTTTTCCATTCCCTGCTCCAGTAGATACAAGTACCTGTGACCACACATCGTGATGGTTATGACAGTCTTGTAAGAGCTGGTGTTGGGATTCAGATCCCAACAGGTGAAAAGAGGATTTGAATATGAATCTGCCTCATTCTGGCTAAATATAAAATTTTTTTATTTCCCCCCATCCCTTCTTCCCTCCTTCTTTAATTTGTCCTTCATCCTACCCACCCTGAAATCATTTGACAAATGCAAATCAAAATTCACAAATACCTCTTGGTGCCTTGGAACAGCATTGTTGAAGAAAAAAAAAAAGTTGACTGAAAAAAAAAATCATTGAATGTAATGTCAAATTCTGTAGGGCTGGTAGGGCACAGATGATACAAATTTGGAGTCAGCAGTGACAGCTGCCAAAGGAAAGGTGAGGTTATGAATGCTCTTGACATAATACTGGGGACAGGTCAAAATGGTTCAAGCCATGTTTTGCAGAAGGGGAGCGGGAGTTGTAACTTGCCTTATGCTGGTTATGCCAGATGCGGGCTCTGCACAGCCTGTTCCTCCCTGCTTCTCTAATTCTTTTCCTACAACTTTGGCAAAACATAGATGGTGTCATGGCTGGGTTGCTTGGTGCACTCATCTCTGCAAGGTCAGAGCAGGGCTGCCAGGAGTGCAGCAGGATTCGTAGTCAGAGAATTTCTTTTCAGTGTTGCTGCTTCTCATCTTGAGCTGACGTTCCAGCCCGCGGTTGTCACTGCCGGTGTTAGAAGTTACCCTGGCATCGGGAGCAGCTGCAGCATTTTCTGGATGAGAAAAACTCCATGTTTGCCTTTTTGTAAATGAATGCCAGTGAGTCCCCATGCTTGGCATTCAGACCTGCTCTGCTGAAAACACATGGCATCAGCCAACAGCAGAGGAGGGTTGGAAGGTCTGAGAGCAGCTAAATTCACAGCAGGTCACTGCTTTAATTTCTGACAACAGTATGCAAGGAATCCACTGAGATTGCTTACAAAGCTGCATTAACTTAAAAAAAGAAAAGAAAAAAAAGGGAGTGGGGAGAAAGCCTAGGTAATTCAAATTTACTGCCGTAAGGGATAATTAATGTTATTTATTGGTTCTCTTTCTTAGAAAATAAAGAGGTGAAAGTTTTAGAAAGTGGATTCTGGAACCAGCCAAAAGCAGGAAGAATCAAAACTACCTACCTGAACAGGGAACAGTTTTTAATTTTTTTTGTTATTGTTGTTTGCTTTGGTTGAATCTGAATCTGCTTCATTCTAGCCAAATATAATTTTTGAGTCCTCCCATGCCCCCCAGCTCATCTTCCTCCTTCCCTTCTTCAGTCATTTATCTTTTTTTAAATTTTCTTACTGAAACAATTTGACGAATGAGAATCAGAATTTACAAATATCTCCTGATGCCTTTGATATATAGAGCTTTAAAAATAGTCTGAATGGGAAGGAATAACAGTATGTTTGTTCAGAGGTTGCTGCCTGCAGGAGTTCGGTGAGGCAGAGTGGAGATGAGGAAGGATCTGTTGACAGCTTGACAAATGCCCATATGTCCTAAGAAGAAAACTTGGGAATGTGGTAAGGAACCTGGAGAAATAAGCAATGGAAAAGTGTGTACTTGAGCTGAAGCTGGCACCGAGGTACCTGTGGGTGCTCCTGCTGTCTAATCATTATTTTTTATCCCTTGTGGGGTCTCTCTAACTGATCTAGTTAATAAAGTTTTTCTAGCTTGCTCTTCAGTGGGATGTTCAAGATAAAGAGCATCATACATTGACTGCCACTGCGAACTGAATTAATCTTTATTAAGTAGATTTCAGACAGTGTTGTCCAGATCTGAATGAAAGGGTATGTTGATTTTAAAAATGTGAGTGAATTTCTTAGACACATGCCAGTCCATAAATATTCCTTTACCGTTTCTCAGTTAATGTCGTAAAAATGAGTATGTCAAAGCAAAGAGAGGAATCTCGGACTGAAAGACGTACTGACATCAGGTTGTAACATATAGATAGCCCAGAAAAAAGGAAAGATTTGCTATGAATATTTTTTCCTTTAAATTTATGAATATATTTCTTAAATCCAGTCTTCCTCCAATTAATCTTTCATGAAAGGTTTGATATTCAGCAACACTTCAGAGAGTTCATGGTTGGGTTCCTCTTTCCTTTTTCCAGACTGTATCAGAGCCTGCTATTTCTTTTGCATTTGTTTTTCTCCTTACCTAATGGAGAAGTCATTTTATCTGCTTAACAGTATAGCAGCAAAGTACTGATTCAGTGTGTAGTTTGTGCTTTAGAAAGGGTTGATATAAAGGCATTCCTAAATGGCTTGAATGCTACTGTCTGATGTTAGTAGTTCCTTCTGTTCACATACTTGGAGTTGGGAAGAGTGTGCCTTTTTTGGTAGACCATATGTTTAATAAGTAAATGACCTCGAACTCTTGATTGGAAGAATATCGTACAAGCTTCTGAACAGCATGTGACTCATGAGCTGTTTAAGGCTTTCTCTTCTGAGTTTGACTACTGGCAAACACATTGCCAAAGGTCTCCTTGCAATGTCAGACCTCTCCTACAAAATGCCATGCACGTTGTAACAGTCACTGAACAATGACGTGCTCCGACATGCACTTCTCCATCTGAAGTGGTACCATGATGTTGGCCAAGGTTGCCATCAACAGTTTGCTCTGTGTGCTGTTTTTGATTCATTTGATGACATACAAAAATAACTCATACTCACAACAAACCATGTGAAATTCTGCTAACATACGCCCTGCAATGTGGTTGCTTAGCACAAGCAGGTTTGCGTATGTATAATTCTCCAGAAACACCCTTTTCTGAGTCTAATAGGTTTTATGTTATGTATGAGTGCTAAGAAACAGACAAGTTGTTATTCTTTTGTCATCTATATGATAATGTGTTTTTTACCAGTGCAAATATCTCCTTACAAGCAAGATAATGTCCTTACTATCCAAAATACAGATTCTTGAAATCTATGAATCTAGGAATTGATATTTGCAGTACTCTGATTTAATGGCTGCAAAGCTTTTGTCTTACAGACATTACGTCAGTGAATATATTAATGTATTTTCTGAAATTTTCTAAATTGTTTGCATGAGATGAACGTACATCAGGAGACAATAAACCTTTACCTGCTTTAATATTCCATAAGGAGAAATCAAGTTTCATGTTTTATTATAGCCTAGTGGCAAGACAATTTTTTTTTTTTTTTAATGTGTTCCTTCAGGAAACAGAATAATAGGGAAAATGATCCACAGGAATTAATATTCATCTAGGATCTGGAAAGATTGTCAGGAAAGTACTGGATTGTTCAGAACTTTTCTTACATTTTTGCCATTTGTACATATAACTTATTTTTTTCAAGAACCTCTTAGGGCTTTACTAGCAATGTCCAATCCTTAAAACAAAAATACTAACAAAAAATTCAAACTTAATGTGCTGATGAACTATGTCAAATGGTGAACCTCAGAGAGTGAATGACTCAATTGATTAAGTATTCATTGCACACCTACCTTAATCTTGAGAGTTGATGCATGATGCACAAATGTAATTAGATAATGCACTTTTAGTTTATATGTGAAAATACCTCATTTTTTCTAAAAGTACCAAGTTGAAAATTCAATGACTAATAGCTGTGTAATGTTGTTTTGAAAAAAGGAGTTTGGAATGGGAGGCTGTTTAGTTAAATATGGTCTATTAAAAGCTTTAGATTTCTAAAAAACATGCTGAAAGGCTAAAGATTTTCCCCTCTCTTCTTAAAATGAGCTTCCTACTGTAGAGTATTGGGGTTTTTTTCCCCCATCTTGTTATTCACAGTTACAGACATGCTTGCTGGAATGCTTTTCTTGCTTTTCTTGCTTTTCTTTTTCCCAGGTTTTCAAAACTTCTCCAGAGTTCCCCTTGATTCTCCAGGAGTAGCACTGCAAAAGTGATAATCTGTTTCAGTCAGGTACCCAGACTAGAGCTCTGAGTCCTGAAAATCTAGTCTAAAAAAAGGCTTAAAACCCCTTTGCATTATGAATGATTCTGCAGACTTTTTTGGAACCCAGTCTGGGACCATGAAACTGAAACATTGGCCTTTCCTTAGTAGCCATTATAAAATAGTTATCTTGTATTTTAAAAAGTGACAATAAGTATTTAGGGATATATAGGCCCCTCTCAAGATTAGGAGCTGTTCAGCTGGGGAATTGCACAGCATTTGTAGTTAAAATTCACTGGGATGTACAGTTACCTTTTGCATTTATTATGGAAAATATTATGAACAAGAAGTTTTTTTGGTTTTTTTTCATTATTTGGTTCCTTCTGGCCTTTCCTATTTCTTCTTTTAAAAAGTGGAGTCCAGGGGAGGCCTCACGAAGACTAGGAAAAGAATAATAACCAGCTCCTGTGTTAGCAGAGAGTGCCACAGGAGCAGCAGGCCAGAGGTGCTGTATTTTCAGCAGTGACACAACCGAGGACCCAGGCACAGTCACAGAAGGGAGCTGTTCATTCAGTATTCCCATGTTTTAGTTGCTTTCATTTTTAGTCTGAGCACTACATAGTTTTGACAAAAAAACCCCCCGTGTTTATTAAAACTGACCTTAGGTTTGCCAGAAAGGTTCAAAAATTTTATGGGCTGAATTTAGAGGGCAACATTAAGAGAACGTAATTTCTCTGGCTACAATTTGTCATTACAAATGTGTCACACTGCTCTGGGATTGTGCTTGTGGCAAGTTTATCCTGTAACATGATTTCTGCCCCTCTATTTTAATGATGTCTTTTTTCATTATTAAGAAACTAGGTTTTACAATTTCTACAAATACTAAAGCCTATCAGATCCAAGAAAAGTCTTCAAAATGCACATATGGAGATGTTTTATTGATTAGAAATTTGGGTGGAGCTTCAGATGTACCCAGTATTTAGTTTGTGTGGATTCTTACAGTTGTCTGCATAGAGCATTGTGGTATTTCTTAATTCTGCAAACTATCGTTACATAAAAATACATACATTAATTTTGAATGATGCAACCATTGCATAGAAGCAATCCAGTTGCCTTAATGCTGCTTTCTTCCTAGGCTTTACTAAGTTTCTTTTGTTTTTGTCACATGGGAATATTCATGATATATCAAGTGGTGTAACTTACTGATTGTATGCAAATTGTTGTGATTTGTTGTCTAAAGGAGAGGGTTTTTTCTTCTACTTATCCCTCCCCTCTCCCCTTTTCCTTTTAAGCCACCCATACCAGCTTTTTAATAACAGGTAAGGTGAAACAAGCCATAATCTTTCAAGTCTCTTGTGAATAGCATCACAGCTGAGCTATGCAAGGTGCTTAAAGAAAAGTCCAGTACCCATTAATTCCAATTGTCTTAGCATTTAATACAGTGTCCATGTGCATGGGGTGGTGCACAGCTCTTAGTATTCCAGCCTTAGAGGCAGCTACACTGTGCCAAGTAGAAAATAGGATAAGGGAAGCTGAATGCATTATTTCTTATGCCTATTTACAATTTTGCCACACATAGCACATTGCCTTTCTTGACACTTGAATGCTTTCGAAATATAAATATTCCAGTAAAGTCCATTTGTCTGCCATTGTTTGAAACATCTCCTTTACGAGACGGTCATTTTAAGACTGTCAGGTCTGGCATGAGCTCAGCTGGCATTACTCTTGGCAGTGAGTGCTATTTCCCCCTCTCTGCTGTGCTGCAGACTGTTTGGAGCCTCATGGCTGGCTAGTCAATGTTTATGAGGTTGGGGAAACAAAATCCTAAGTAACTTAGTGTGCGGATATTGAAAAGTCTCTAGTAGAAATCATTTTAGGAAAGGGTAGCAATTGTAGAAATTGTTTTGACTGCTTAAGTCTACATATTATGTAAAGATACTGTTTTAAAATTACTCAAATCCTCCCCCCTCCCCCCCCTTTCTTTTTAAATGCATACACAGTTTATGAGTCTTGTTCTCTTGGCTGATAAACGCTCTCTTCTGAGCTGAAGGAGCACGAATGGTATATAAGGATTCAATTCTTCACTTTCAACAGCTTTTGAGTAATAGGTCAAGTCTTGTGTGCTTGGGACAGATCCTTATCCAGCTTATGTTGCCATGGTCCATTATAGACTAAAATTAATTCCTTCCCTGCCTGACCACGCAATTCCCATTACATTGGATGAGAGGGATGGAACCGTGTAAATAAATCTGGTTTAGAGAAGTGCATTTCACCTCAGTATAGGTTGGCAGTTTGCAAATGCCCTAGCAGGGCACCTGAGCTAGTAGTGAGCCACATCTGTATTAAGGCAGCTTAGTGATTGTGTAAGTGCAACCAAAGGTAGAGGAGGAGGTGATGACATGTGCCAGTGTCATGGTTTAACCCGGCTGGCAACTAAGCACCATACAGCCACTCGCTCACTCCCCCCCCTCCCCCAGTTGGATGGGGGAGAGAATTGGAAAGAAAATAAAAGGTTAGAGCCGAGGGCTGAGATAAAGACAGTTTAATAAGAGAAAATAATAATAATAGTAATAATGAGAATGATAACAGAATATACAGAATATACAAAACGAATGATGCACAATGCAATTGCTCACCACCTGCCGACCGATGCCCAGCCCCTCCCGAGCAGCGATCAGTCCCCGAGCAGTGAGCAGCGATCTCTCTCCCCGCGACCGACTGACTGACTAACCCCCCCCAAGCATGACGTTATATGGTATGGAATAGCTCTTTGAACAGTTTGGGTTAGCTGTCCTAGCTGTGCTGTACTCCCAGCTTGTTATACACCTGGCCGAGCAGAAGCTCAAAAAGTCCTTGAGCAGTCTGAGCACTACTTGGCAACAACTAAAAACATCAGCGTGTTATCAACATTCTTCTAGTACTAAATCCAAAGCACAGCACTATGCTAGCTTCTGTGAAGAAAATTAACTCTATCCCAGCCAAAACCAGGACAGCCAGGATGGCCAGCATTCCTTTATGGCTTCGCATAAATGTGCTGAAAAGCAGGGAGAGGAAGAAGAGAAGACTTTTGAAACTGAATGATGCACACAGCTAGATTTGGGTTCTAGAGGAGAATGTGTCCCCACCATGGCAGGTGCTTTCCCATGGAAACACTACACAAATGCAGGACTGCACCTTTGGTCTGGCACTATGAGATATCTAGATCCATATGATATGACATAAACCTGGCTCTGTTTGCATGCTGTCTTCAAGTGGTTTCAAGGGTTTATTTGCAAGGACAGTGACTAGCAGTGCTCGGCACTGGTGACAATACCTCTGGAGCCGTCCCTCCCATGTGAGAGAGATGTTGATGAACCAATGAAGCATGTAAGGGAAAGCAGAAGTTGGTCAGGGAATGGCATTACAAATGAGGAAATGCTAAGGGGGGGGGGTTGAGGGAAAGCAGCCAGACATGTCTGAGAGATGTGGTACAAAAAACTAGGCATCACAAGTTGAAACAAGGGAAATTCTGATTTTACATAAAGGAAAAGTAAATTTCACTATGAGAGTGGTTCAGCACTGGAACAGGTTACCCAGAGAGGTTGTGGGTTCTTCATCCTTGGAGAATTTCCAAGTTCAGCTGGAGAAGGTCCTGAGCAATCTGCTCTAACTTGGAAGTTAATCCTGTTTTGGACATGGGGTTGCTCTAGGTGACCTGGTGCTGGCCGGCCTGAATGACTCTGGTGTTCCCTACAGTGACCAGCTCCATTCAACAAATCTTCTCTGCAAGTTGCTCCAGGGGAAGTCCTAGTACTGATGTGCAGATTGAATTCAGGATTTGTTTACAAACAATTCTGAGGGTCTAGGGCATCTCTCTGATTTATGTTGCTTTCAGTTTCTGGAACAGTGTAAGAAAAGGAAGGTGCATAAGCAGCTATGGCCTTCCTCATTTCCACAGGGTGAGAATAACATATCCTGATCTCTTTCTGTCTTGCCTGCTAGGGTCTGATTTTCTTTAGGTTAAGTTGATATTATTTCACCAAGGCAAAAACCGCTCAGTGTATGGTATGGTTATGAGGCACTCCCAGCTTCTCAGTGCCCTTCCTTGCCTGTAGACCATTAGGTAGCTGAAAGCCAGCTCAATTTTCTTCTTTCAGTGCCTATCATCTATATGCTGAACAAACCGCGTGCAGGTTGATTTAGGACGAAAACTGAGAGCACATGAAAATCTCTAATATAATACGGAAATATATTTTTCAGTTCATGGTGTTCTTTCTTATTACTTTTTTTTTCCAGTGTATTCACTTAACCTGGTGCCCTAATTTTGACATTTTTAATTTATCCATTAGCTGTGATTAAGATCATAGTACATTCCTGAGGAGTGACTTTGCTTGCCAAGAAGCTTTGCTGAGGTATTACAGCTTTAGCAAGGGGCCATACCTGACTGTAGTGAAGTTTAATAATTCCTAAAATGTTAATTTAGAAAAAGCTGCAAGTTTAATTCCAACTCTTTCCTTACTAATCAAATGGTATTTTTTACGTGTATAGCCAAGCAATGTAATTATTTCATTACTAGAAACATGATGCACTAAAAGTCTTGCAGTAAAACGACCCAGTAGAGCAGATTTGATTAATAGTTTCCCATAATAAAGAAAACTTCACACATCATTTGAAAAGCATGTGATACAAAGGTTTTATGAGGCAGTTAAGTTTTCCACAGTGTAAAAGGAAGAGTAATAGTGAGTTACATGTGGTCTTCTCTCTGGTCACCAGCAGTAGGACACAAGGAAATGGAATGAAGCTGCATCAGGGAAGTTCAGATTGGACATTAGGAAAAAGTTCGTCACTGAGAGGGTGGTTGGTCGCTGGATCAGGCTCCCCAGGAAAGTGGTCATGGCACCGAGCCTGTCAGAGCTCAAGGAGCATCTGGACAAGGCTCTTAGTCACATGGTTTAGTTTTAGGTAGTCCTGCCAGGAGCAGGGACTTGGACTCAGTGATCCTTATGGGTCCCTTCCAACTTGAGATATTCGATGATCTTATCATATATATAAAAAAATACAAAAGCATAACAGGAACAATCTTTAAAAGGGGATACACCATATATATGGAGCAAAGAATTTATTCATAGTACAACTGAAGCTCTAAACCACTCCTAATTATCAAAAGAATATAGAAAATCCTCATTAATAACACAAATTGTTATACAAAGACCTCATTTCTCTCTACCCCTTTTCTCTAGTGCTATATGCTCTAACCCCCAGCTCTGAGTCCTGTGGTTGGCAATGTCAGCCTGCATCCAGCAGAGCAGAAGGGGGGCTGTGACAAGTCTTGGGCCACCTTGAGGTCTTCACCAGGAGCTGTAGGAGATGTTTTTGGTAGAATTTCTGCCAGCTCACTCTCAAATCTGGGTTTACTTTTGTATGTTTTTCATGATTGTTTGCTTCCTTTTCATTGGTTTCTTGCTCAAGTTTGGAAGTTGCACTTCTAGCATCAACTAACATAAAGGGCTCTTGTTTTTACTACCTGGGTTTGTCAGATCTTTACCATGCACTATTATTATATTTTCAGAATTTAAGATAAAACAGATTAGGCAATCATCACTCGACCCACTAGACGACTGCTAAAACATGCTAAAGCCAGCTGAGACCAAAGCAATCCCATACAACTGCAGAGACCATGCACTGTCAAATCAATGCAAAACCTATGGTCTTTCATTATTTATGGCAAAAATCATGTTTACTGGGTTACAGAGGAGGGGACAGTGCTTTTACACTTGGCCACATGCTGTTATGCAGTGAAGGCTGATTTATTGCTCCGTGTGGAGAAAGGTGGACATGAATACAGCTGCTCCAGGAGTAGGCTATTACAGATATGCATAAGTGCGATAGCACAAGCTGCACTGCTTTAATATGGTAGGCACTTGAGATGTATTACTCTCAGCGACAGAAAATGCTGCCTGCTAACTTCAGTGGGGCTGATGAAGGAGACTAAAAAAGGAGATGGGATTTTTGTTATGTAGAGTTGAAATTCTTAATTAGGTTACTTTCTGAACTTGAAATTGTTGCAGTATTTCTGAGAATCAAACTTTATTTCTTTATTTCATACCATGTTACCCAATGCAACTGAATTAAATTTCCTAGTATTGTTACAGCTTGTCGGTTTTTTTTGGTTTTTTAGAATTTAAAAGCAAGATTGTGCCTGACTGTATTTGTGCTATGAGTGGGAAGAAAAGATACAAAGATTCTCTTATCACTTGTATTGCTACATAATAACCAAATTTGTTATGGCATTTGCTCTCTTGGACAAAGAGTTTGCTGATAACTTACCTGAGATTCTGACTGTGGTCAGAGCTGCCCCGGTAGGCTAAAAGTATTTCTTAAGCTGGTGGGGACAGACAGGATCATGACACCAGAGTGCTCTTTGCCCTTAATCTTTGTCTGCTTTGCACCTGCAAAGGGCTAGTCTTTCACCACCTGACACTAAGGCAGGCCACCCACATGCTCCTTCTGACATTTTGAGAGTCATTTTTTGATGTATATGACATCTTGTGTCATTATATCTACAGAAACACAGTTCTTGAGATCATGTGTCTATTTGTTATCTACTTATGTTGATTACATCCAAAACTCTCAGGCATGGTTTTTTTTTTTTTTATCTGAGCTGGCGAGTTTGAATTCACATCTACTATCAAACAGTTGATGAATGATAGCTGACCAAGCTGAAATGATCGGGTCTTCTAGTGGGCACTTTCAAGATACACTAATGGGTTTTCTTCTGTCATCAAGGGCATGCTCAAGAGCTTATTTTCTAGGCATGTAGCTGAGTTTCAGCTGTCTGCTGAGTTTAGAATGCAAATACCTTCATCTGCTCTTTCTGTTTGTCTTTTTTTTAAGGCAGGAAATAAATGAATGTTATGTATCTAGAGGTCTTTCATCAAGTACAGAAACTTTAGCAATATTTTTGGCTAGATGTTTGTTATATTGAATACCGAAAATGATTAAGGGCTACTATCTGTAGTGTTACATATTTATACACTTTAAGTAAATGCTGAATAGAAGTATACAGTGTATGCAGGGCAAATGAGTTGAGTCTGAAAGATAGAGTTACCTTCCACCCTGCTATAGCTCTGCACCTGGTACAGTTTAGTCTTCCCGTCCCACGTAATATCTGTATTCTTTGCAAAAAGACGAAATTTGCAGTATGCCACACAATGATCAGATTCGTTCTGTGTCAGAAAAGTGTTTGAAAGTAAATATTCCTGCCATTTGAAGGAATTTCTTTACAACTGTCTAGGTAAATTATTGTGTTCACATTGGCTCCCAGGCTAGAAACGTAAGCATACAACAATAGTGCAATGTGCTAATGTGCCTTCGGGAAAGGTGGGATGGGGATTTAAATTAAACTAACTTCATTCTTTGGCTCTTCCACCAAGAGGATAAAAATGGTGTGGAAAACATGGCAGTTAAATTAAAAATAATAGTAGAGAATGATTTTATATACCCGAAGGAGGTAGTGCTGGATGAAGAGGAAGGGTTTGACAATGGATCTGAAGAAGGAAATAATGAGAGGAAATCATTAAGAAGCAAAATTTAGATTGTATATCAGGCAACTCATCAAGACAGTGAAATCTGTTACAACCTGGAATTGTCTCCCAAAAGAAGATGTTGAAACTTAATTGCTTTGGGCATTTTAAACAAGTCTTTTCAAACTGCGTAGAAGAAATGTAGAGAACGATCACGGAGATGCAGAGGGATACACTAGGTGACATGCTTGGCTTTGCCACATCTTATTGCTCTGATTCTTTAACTGCCAGCAGGAGTGACAGTAATTACGGTGACAATTTTTATTGGCGGGGGAGACCTGTTGTTTGAGAGCTCAGTGGTATTTCTGCACTGGTCTGAACTAGCCTTCAGGCATGGAAGTTCAGAACAAAGAAACTAACGCTGTATTTGGGATGATACACTGAAACCTGCAGTTAATTCACATAGAAGTGGCACAACTCCTTTTAGGTGACCACAGAGGCGGTCAGGGAGAACTGTTCATTGGACTGGAAAAAGTGGAAAGTAGTTGGACTGTGAGGCACAGGAGGTGTGTGCCGCTTGCTTGCAAGGCCAGAGGTGGCTGCCAGGAGCTTGGGAAGGAGAAGGAGGGGAGGATGTCCTCATTTGCCCTGAGGTCCAGGTGGAAGCCTGATCCCAAGTATTTTAAAGTTTTCTCCTTGCAGTAGGCAACATCAGAATGGGAAGGCAATAAATTACAGCCATTCCAGATAAGATCGTCTCTTCTCTCTAGGGGACTTATAAGTGAAATTAATAAAGAAAAGTTGTTAAAGTTTAATTATGCCCTCCTCCTACACCAAACCACAAAGACACTCAGGATACAGGATTGTAAACACAAAGAGAGTAAGCTCTGAGAACTGTATAATTAAACAAATTCATATTAGTTGCAGTGCAGATTTTTGCATGGTCACATTTAAATCCTATTAACTGAAATACAATGTAAACTCATTTGTATTAATGTATGCCAGTGTGCAGGCACATAAGCATGCGAGAGAACAGGTACTAAGAACATTACAACTTCTTGTGGAAATATATGGCATAGACATCAAACAAAGACGTCAAAGAGCACTGACCCAAGACAGAGAGGAAAACAGTTGTTTTCCCAGGAAATTAATCCACTGGGATTTCTGTAATCAACAGTCCTGGTCTTCAATGGGTATGTGACTGGAGCTCAGTTCTTCTCTAGGCTGTATATTTCTTTGACTGAAAGCCCAGTGTTTCTTCTATTTGTTGCCAGTGAAGATGGAAAATTTTTGATGAAAACAAGTGCGACAAGTGGGGGAAAGGAGAGGGAGCTGGGTCTGAATGTAGAATAGCATGCCCTGCTAAGAGCAAGGTTCCTCTGTGTGTGATTCACCTGCAGATATGACAGACAGTGTAAAGTTTATTTGTCCTTGCTGTCCTTTGTTCTTGTGCATGCAGCATTTTGCTTGTGCAAGTCTGCCTGGGCCCCTATTTCGCATTCACCTGTCTCCGTTTTGCGTATGGTGGGGGCCTGTGGGGCACACGGCAGAAGCGTTGCCTCCTCCTGTCAGGTGCAGCAGGGACATGCTGGGATTTGTCCTCACAGCATTGGTTGCAGGTAAGGAATCTGCTTGCACGCTTCCATTTAAAGAATACCCACAGTATTTCGTAGCAGTATAGATTTACCTGTCATCCGATGCTCTCATCACTGCCATCTGTTTAGTAGATTCATTTGTGGTCTCTGTTTCTACAGTTACCATGAAAGGTCTTTGGATCAGGGACCATAGTTTTATGAAGTGTTTGTAAGGCATCCAGCGTGATGCATGTCCAGCTCCATTTTGGGACCAAGAGCAAGTATTAACTTTCCAGTATGCCTGTTTATTGTTATCCACTGTAAACCAAATCCTTTTTCCACTCTGCCTAGTTGGTGAGATGTTTCTCGTTGTCTTGAATGGGAGCAGGGATTTACTCCAGTCAGAATATATAAGTCTGTATTTCCATCGGATATGCTACTGCATTTACTGTTTTAATGTGATGAAATTACAATGCTCAACCATTTGATGATTTTTAATACCTGTTATGAACACCTACACATTGACCTGTGGAAAAATGTAGATGTGCCATAGGTCAGATAGATTTCAAAGAGCTCTTAGAAAGGGTGACAGAAGGGTGGCAGTGTATGTGACAACAATACATCATGTAAATTACAACAATAAATTTTAATTAAAAGAGACTAAGATGCATCTTCAGAGGGATAAAATCCTACTCACAGAAAATATGGCAATAAATGTAAATGGCTTACTGTACTTCTGCCTTTGCTTTTGGAGAGGGTGAGATGGGTGGCACACTTCAAAGATTCTGCATCAGTTCAGCCGCTCTATTAGAGATATGCTGAGCAAAGAAATATCGATCCTAACACCACAGTGAATTTAAGATAAGATCTGACAGTATTAACAAGAATAGGGCTTGATGGTCTCTTCTTATCCTAGTAAATAGCATCTCAGGATATTAAAAAAGTCAGATAAATTTAGATTTCAATATGTGAAAAATCCAAAGTCTGTGATATACAGGCTTTTTTGATTTCCTACCTGTAAATGACTTATTTCAAGGTAATTATTTTGAATTTGCAGGATGTGTTTTTTATTCCGTATTGTTGCAAATTATTTTTCTTTAGTTAACAAACAAACACAGTTGCAGATTACATAAGGGATCTTTTCATTAAGCTTCAGCCACAACTGTGCAGCCATGGGGTATGAGGAGCTTACCTTCTGAAAGCGTAAGGGAGAGTTATGGTAAGCGCAGGCAGCCTCTGTCACAGGAGGAGGCTTTGGAGAGGCCGTTTCTGTGCTCTGGGGCTGAGAGGTGGCACACAGATGCTGACTGACAGGCGACAGGCGCTTGCCCAACTTTTTCCTGATAATCCTAGTGAAGAAGGCTTCATCACCTTGGCTGGCAGCCTGCTCTGCCCCTCACATAGTTCTGTAGAGTCGAGTTGTCTAAACTGCACTCCTCCAGTCCCATCCCCCTGTGTACGTGGGGAGCAATGGATCGCCTCCTCGACACATTTTGCAAACGGAGATGTTGGTATTCTGTCTGTCTCCCTAGCTACCTCTTTTCTAGACCATCAAACCCAAGCCCTTCAATGCTCATTCATGGCTAGATGACGGAAAACCGCGTCATTTAAAGCTGCTTGTTGTTTTTGGTTCCTTCTGGCCTCTTTCCTATTTCTTCTTTTAAAAAGTGGACTCCAGGGGAGGCCTCACCGAGACTGGGAAAATAATAATAACCAGCTCCTGTGTTTTGCAGAGGTCATTACTGTCACTATAGAGCAACGTAGGATTTGTCTTTTTTTCTGCTTTTTCAGCATGGACTGTGTTGACTTCAAGTTTTGGAAATGAAGGGTTGTTTACAATCCAGGAATAGCAGCTCCCTTCTGTGACTGTGCCTGGGTCCTCGGTTGTGTCACTGCTGAAAATACAGCACCTCTGGCCTGCTGCCCCTGTGGCACTCTCTGCTAACATGCTTTTAGACCTCGGGGGTACATTAGAGCTGTTTCTTACCCAGTCTGGGAAACATGTTCTTTAATAGCTCTGGGAGCTGTCCTAATGAAATCACCAGAAAGAGCTGCTCTCACATCTGGTCTTTTATCAGGTTTCTGTTATCTGGACCAGCCACAAACTGCTTTGAGTCAGGGGTCTTTAATAATAGTGGCCGTTTTGATACATCAGTAAGCAGTTTAGCCAAGGATGAATTTTCTTAACATAGATACAGAAGTTAAACACTTACAATCTGGAAACCTTTGTAGCAAGAGAAAGCAGAAGCAAGGTCTCATAAACAAACGAATGATAATATTTTATTGACTAATTTGAACAAAAGAGAAAATTCATATTGCATCCTGAGTCTTGCTGAAATGTGGATCCTCTGGAACTTTTGAAACAAGAGGTAGCCTCAAGCAAAGGTGATTGCTCAGAGTCTAAGGTCAGCTGAGACAAAATAGAGGTCAGAGTAATGGCATCAGACTTAATGGTAGATGCTTTCAATTCTGACGAAAGCCTCTTAAGACAAGAAATGAGTTGCCAGAGGAGCAAGACATCTGAGGAAATTTAAACTCTAATTCCAACAGACCAACTTCTTAAAACCATGTATTCTTAGGGACAGCTATGGGAGAAATTAAGATGTACAATTTTGTGTTCAACAATCTGATGGCTTACAAAAAGCTGAATTAGCATATATTTATCTGAGAGATTCATACGTTTTTTTGCCTGGTTGAGAAAAATCCCAATAGCCATTCCATCATCCATCAAAGTGGGCAAGAGCTCAGTTTTAAAGATAGGAGAAGTAATGTACCTAACTGCTAATAGTGATGAAGATTTCAAGGTCACTGTAATTGTGTGAATATTTTGGGGGTCATTACTCTTTTGACTAATTTATGCTTATGACGGTATTGAAGCCAAGGACTAACTATTGCAAAATTTTAACTTACTGTGTGAGATCTGCAAAAGGCATATCTTTTTAAAGCATTTGCTTTTAACTTTACTCTTCTTGGCTTTACTGCTATTTTCTATGGTATGTAGTTATAGTGCTGAACCTACAGAAGCTAGATACATTGTCTGTGGCTTTAGAGATGATACATACACTTTCAAATTACACTTTATGGCCCAGTGTCCAAAATCTAATTTTAGCCTCCCTGAAGAAGTAGTGAGCAGTTTGAGTAGCTGCTGGTCGATGTGACAGAGGCCCCTAGTAAACTGATGACAGCAGGGTCTGCACTTCAATTCCCTGTTTTCAAAACCATCTTCTGACATGCATGTATGTCATGGCTATTTTCTGTGGGGAGCTGGGAAGAAACAGCAAGTAGGTGGCTGACAGATGCCAACAGCAAAAGTGTGATGATTTAGCCAACCTACTGGGTTTAGGGCAGAGAGCTTTCCTGCCCCAGTTACGTTGTTGGTGGGGTAAAAACGTAGTGGCCAAATAGGAATGAAAATCTGATACTGCTTGATTTGAATTTTCACCAGCAACAGTCTCTTATGCAATGATTACATTTGAATTTGTAGAAGAAAGGGGTGGGGAATATTCGTGTATGTGTATTTTTTTCTGTAATTGCAGAACAAGAGAAGCCCAAGAGGGCCCTTCGGTACTCCACTTGTATTGCAAGGAAACCTGATAGTCTCTGGAAGAAATATATCTAAAGCAGTGGTTCCCTCACCCGCATTGTCTGCTGCTTGTGCATCAGAGCGCTCTGGTCTGCTGAGGGTCCCGCTGCCAGGGCAGCACTGCCGCATCGTGCCCCAGTCTCCTGGGGACCCTGGCAGAGGGAGGCACGCGCTATGCGGTGTAATCATCCTCTCCCTCATTTGATTCCAATGCTCCAGTTGATCTCCTAACTCGGTACTTTGCTTTTAAGTCTCCCCTGTAATAAAACTGCTTGAGGCTGCCCTGAAGAATACTGGGTTACCTCCTTTTCTTTGAGAGTAGAAAGTTCATGGGCACTGATATGGCACCCAGATGATCTCTGAGTATTAATGCCTGAAACTCATGATTTACCAAACACTTTCTACCAAGCTCTTCTCAAAACCATTGATACCAGGTGCCAGATTACTGTGGAGTACCCTTGCAAATGAAAGCAGTGCTTCTAGCAACTGTTAAATATTGAGCTGTTTTCTTCACTGAGAATATTTTATTCTTTAGAGTTGGTTAACTGACTTGCACAGCTTACTGAGTGATGGAGATAGGTGCCCAAGACATCGCTAGATTGTGCTCTAAGGACGAAAACAACTTAAATGATGGTTCTCTGAAGATCAGATAAGTCGTTAGATGTTGGGAGGATCTTTTGATATTGTGCAGAGTGTCCATGTGCTCTCAACAGCTGAAATGACCACCTGTGTACAGACTTAGATGCACAGTTTTAGAGATTTGTTCTTAATTTCTAAAACGAGGTTGGAGTGGCAAGAGAGGCATGGGGAAGTAGAAGAAATTATGATGTATTGTGTGATACTTTGAATTTCTTCTGAAGCTAATTTCAGTGTATAGCTTTTGTAAAAAAAATATAAGCACTGCACAGTGTGTTAAGATGACATAGGAAAATCTGGTGTTCAAGAATTGGAGCTGGCACTATCTAATTGGGAAAATATGCTGATGATGTATGTGATTTTTAACATGCTGTTTGTTCTGGAGCGTTCTCATATGATCATTTGCATTCGTCTCAGTGATCCCTTGCTAATTCTTTTGTCTTTGCTACCTCTCCATCTTGTGCCTTTCTTTTTTTTTTTTTCTATTATTTGGTTTACTTGTGCATCTTGTAGGCATCTCTTTTCCATCTACCTTTGTGTTTGCTTGTGCAGGGAAAGGTGGTGGTTTCCAGCTGCCTTGAGAAGAGCTATTCTCATGGAGTAACTAGCTTCGCTTCCCTGTTGCACCCCAATAAGTGTTCTTGCCTGTGTCAGTTTGGCAGAATGACTCACAGGTGCTAAATCCTAGCAGAGGAAACATATTTCCAAAGCTATATCATGGGTATAAGAGCTGATTCTAAAGGCAGGGGAATTTCATTCTCTGGTTTATGTACTGCCAATCTGATTTGAAGTGAGATTTATATTCTCTAAAGGAGGAATTGCAGCCCAAACCAAAGCCCATTAAAAACAGTGAGAAACTTTCCATTGCCTTTGCTGGGCACTGGATCTGGTCTTGGCAACCACAAAAAGTATGAGACAGGGGGAGTCCACAAGCTTTTTAGCCAGTAGCTATTCTAAAACTGCACAGAAAACGTCCTGAGAGTGAGCAATTCTGCACGTATGTATTTAACCACCCAGTGAGAAGAAATTATCAATAAAGATATCCTAACCACACACAGGACAGATTTATTTAAATAGTTCTATATTTTGAAATCTAAGAGACATTTGTAGAGAAGATTGTGTGGGAATACACAGGAATGTCTTAATATAAATACTTATTTAGGGTAGCAGCTATGGAAATGAATGAGCAGATTACTGTATTGCTGCACTAATTTCTTTTTTTTTTCTAAGATTAATTATGTTTTCAGTTTGTCATCATGGTTCCACATTTCTGTGCATAGCTTAAAGTCTAAAACTATTCAAACCCCATTTCTGATAATGGTTTTCACCGTCTGCTGAGCTTGTGGCTGGCAAAAGTTTGTCTTTCTGCTACATTCTTTGGAGACTTTCCTGCCAAACAATATAAAGATCCTTATTTCAGAAATACTGCCCTTTGTAGGTAGCAACAGCTCCTGGTGGTGAAGCCCGAAGCAGCTTCATTTTAAAGATGAGAGAGGGTTAACAACAGTGCAATGGCATCTGGTTCCGACTGAAAGCCAACTGGAGACAAACTATCTTATACATTCAAAATCTCCCTATTCGCTTTCTTTTCTGGCTACGTGTCTTGCAGTCCTAGTTCCGTGATAAAAGTCCTTTGGGAATGGTAAAAGCTCATGCAATTCTTGCACATGCAACAAAAAGAGAATTGCGTTCGACATAGACAAGATCAGGTTAAAATGAAAGGTGGTATGAATGTTTGTCTCAATTCAGAGCAAAATTCAGAGGCAGGAATATGCAATTAGAGTGTGTGGGAAATTATGAAGGGATTTGCTACAGCAACAGCAATGCCAAAGGAGGGTGCCCAGAATGCACTTGCTTGCAAACAAAACTTGGTCAATAATGTAATGGTAAGGTGAATGCTCTCATCTTCTTGCGATAATGATCCCTTATGAGGCAGCTTGACATTCTTCTCTTCCCTTGGCAAAGCTTATTTAGTGTACTTCACTTTTGGATTAGTATAAACTACAGCTAAGTCTGAACATTGCTGGCAGCAGAAAGAAGGAGGTGAGAAGTTACAGGGGAAGGCAGAGGCAGCTAGGCAAGCTGCAGCTTCACCCCATGGTGAATTACCTATAACTGCAAGATTTTCTTCAACTTCCCCTGTATCCTCATGTAATAGTTACTGTTTAATGGGAAAAAAACCCACTGTGTCTTTGTCCTAATTCTGGAAGTTACAGAAGCATTTTTGCGGGGGTGGACTAGATGATCTTCAAACCCAAATCTTCCAACCCAAACCATTCTGCAATTCTATGAAGTAGACTGATACCTTGTGAGTTTGTACCCTTTCTGGACAAGAGATTGTCTCTGTGCTTCCACGGTTGCCCTTTATTCCGTTATGGTTGAGCTGTGGCCCTACAATCTCAGAGAAGCTGAGGTCACCAAAATGTAAAGCAATGGGACAAAATTCACATCCATTGGGCTTTTGTTATGTAGGCTCGTATCTGTCACAGACAATGATATGTTGTGCATTTTGCAGTTTAGATAGCAGGTACTGATGTGCTGTACAGTTAAATGTTATTATTGTGTATTCCACAACTTGAGTTAAAATCAACTCGACTGCAGCTTAATAGGACTTGAGCAGACTGTGTAACTGCAAGTCATTACTGCCTAAATGTTGTGGAGTGTTATGGTGAGTGAAGACAAGTGTCAAATAAACCCTTTTATCCAAAGACAGAATAATTCCCTGCTTTAATCCTAAAACAAATGTAATTTGTGAAAAGTCAGACATGAGAGAGACTTGCATTTTGATAGGCTTTATAAACAGATATTGGGGTAAATGTGATATTCAGAGAGACATGTCATGCCTGTGGGTTAGAACAAATTCTCTTAATAATTAGTGGGGTAAAGCTCTGACAAATAAACGGTAGGTGCTTAGTCTGAGCTCAGCTTTTGCCTTTGTGGGTTATGATTAGACTATCAGTGCTATATCAATGGTATTTTTTGGTTTTCACTTTGACTTACTACATCACTTCTATCCCCAGTCCAGTGATCTGATAAACATAGCTCGAGTCTGGGAAAAGAAACAGCATTCTCGCATTTTAGTTTATCCTTTCTGATGTTAAATACATTACAGGCACACTTTTCTTTTCTATTGCAGCATCTGACTTTGAGTGGATGTATTTGTAATAGGAGTTTTAACGGATACATGCTTATTTTGACATCTAGTGTTAAATGTCTTCAATATGTACTGTAGCATTTAAATTCCACCTTGCATATGCTACCACTTCTGACTTTGAGACTGCAAACAGTATTCTAGTAGAGACTGAAAGCTTACACATTAACAGCTTGTTTCAGGTATCTCAAAGGTATTGCATAGCCTTTCTTTTCATAGAAAATATAGCGGCAGATGCAATCGCTAATAGTGCTAAAAAGCCTCACTTTGTGTCTCTCTGTAGACTAAATTCAAGTCCCATTAAAATCAATGGGAAGGTTTTGCCTGTCTGCAAGGAAAGCAGAGCAGGCCTTATGTCTTTGAACTACACTGGCTGCAAATGTCTTCAGCACACAAAACATCTTAGTCAACAGTTTGGAAGAAACTGATGCTGACAGCAACTGGGATTATTTTCATTTTCCCATAAATATTGCCTTAAAAATAACTCATGAATATGCACTTAGTTGCAAAGTCATTTTAGAGCATTGCTAATTCAGAAAGAGTTGAGTTTTAGAAGTTTGGGTTTTTTTAATAAGTTTCGAGAGACACAGTATTAGTAAACTAATTTATCATGTAGAAATATGTAGCTGCTGTGCCAAAATCTTTTATCATTGGACTAATTTGGGGAAAAAAGTGTATTCCGTTTTTTTTTTTTTTTCTGTCTGAGCAAGGTTCTGACATCTTGTGTTATTCATCTATGTGACGATACTGCCTAATAAATGTCTTTTCTGCTTGCCTGGAAATTACCACATGAAATCCTTCCAAACATCGGTTGCCAATATCTGTTAGTCCAAATCAAGGGCCGGCTTTGACAAAAAGCTAACTGTGCAGTTAGTGCTGGGAATTTTGGTATGGTTACCTGTGGTGGGGATGCTACCTATATAAATATATATAGGTGCCTGCAGTGATGCAAGCCCAGAACATGGGATGAGTGGGAACAGACTCAGAGGTGGGATCGTGATTGAGTGTGCGACTATCAGGAATGGAAAGATTTCTGTAAAATTAATTCTCCATAGATTTACGGCCACCTGACTTTTATTAACTCACTGTTTGGCTCCTGCGTGATGATTTACCGTGCTGTGTTACAGGGCTTGATGTAATTCTCTCATCGCTAGCTGAAGTCTCGAGTAACTGTGATGCTCAAAGCCCAGGGACGGTGGCGCCTGCTCTGGCATGTAGATGCCCTCTCTATTGTCCCTCGTGGCTCCCAGACTTGCTCAGCAGATTGTTTCTGCCAAACAGCAGATTTTCTTTCTCCCTTACAGTTCCTTATATTGAGTCCATGACTCTGCTGTTTTACCTTACATTTGCTGTTCAATTAGCGTTAAAACAAGCACTACTTTGACTTCATAGAGGCTGTTAGCATGAAGTGGCACATCTTGGGTGGTTGTCAGCAGTGGTCAGAGGTTACAAAAATACCCTCCCCACCACCGCATTGCCCTCACAATATAGGAGTTTTGTTAAAATCTCAAACCCTTTTAATTTTCTTGTGTCCATTTTTCTCTGCCCCTGAGGACTGGTGGTGGTGGAGGGCATCCAGGAGAGCAGGCGATGTGCTTGTGGTGCCCTCCATGTCCAGGGGCTCCTTTACACCCCTCTCTGGAGCAGAAGGCTTCTGTGCTGGGAAGGAAAGGGCTGCCTTCCTGCACGAGGTGAGCACAGGACTGCCTTCCCCACTGCCATCGCTGTACACTGCTTTTGGGGGTTTTTTGAGGGCTTTTCTCTTCGGCTGCTCCTTTCGCCTACCAGAAGATGAAGAGTGACCAGTAACAGATGAGTTATTGCCAGCTTGTTTCCTGCATTTGCCAAATGAATAGATTTAGGACTGGATTAAACCACAGTCTCAGTCACCTTGTTCCTCCTCCTGGAGTGTTGGGACCGATGGATGACAGCTTTGCCAGAGAAAAATCCCTTGTCGTGACCTATGTAGGATTTTCAAATTCAGGAAATGATTGCATCATCTTTTCCTCATCCAGCACCTTCCTTTTAAATTGGATAGAAACGCAGTGGACAGCCTTGTAATCTGTTTATAAAAATACATTTCCTTCATATATATAGTTTTATTGTTATCATTTGGAAAGAGAAAAATATGCATATTTCCAGATAGATGTATGTTCAGATACAAGTAGCCCATGAACACCAAGGGCAGTTTTTAAACAGCTCTAGAATTGCAAGCCCTATTAATGCTTTCTAATAATGTGTGCATATAGTTGTTCGCTTTTCTGCTGACATATTTTCCCAGGGGAAATAAACACATTTCACCAGTTTGCCCATAACATTCAGTCCCTGGCTTTAATTTCATAATGATGGAGCAAAAAGCCACATAAGGGTTTGCCTGATAAACAGAGATGTTTCTTTCCTTATCTAGCTATTATGAGGCAGTCATCAAAATTAAGTTAGGAATGAAAGGAAATGAAATCAATGATAATGAAGCAAATGTTCTAATACATGGTTAGCGTTTTACTAAATGGCAGTGGTGTTAGCTGTTAGCAAAATGCTGTTTTGTTCTGGACTTACAGTACCGAAAAATGCTGGTTTATTAACATGCTATTCTATCTTTACTTCTCCATAGAAGAGGTACTAACTCTATAAGGTGTTACGGGTACCCATTTATATTTAAAATATATGAGTTGTCCCCTGGACTGTGATGAGACTTCGCTGGCAAATGCAAATTTTGCTGCAAAGGCGTGTGACCGTACCTCTGTGGGTATGGTCTGATGGTTAAAATGCTATCCCAGAACTCCGGAGCCTGAGTGCTATTCCTGTGTCTATTGCTGGCCTTTGGATGATCTGCCATGAGCTACTTCCTCTGGTTTTTTTCATACAAATTAGATGCAATGTTGCTGGCTTTCTTTTAAAATGCTTGGAGGGAGATAGGAGGTATTGTTTGTTAAAGCCCAGGAAACTAACAGTGAATCAGAGGTGGTTTCATTAATAGACCTGATATTGGCAAGAAGTTTTATGATAATCTGTAAGTTTAATGGCACCAGTCTTTGAACACTTTAAAAGCCTATATAGGTACTTTTTGAGGCTATGAAATGAGTAAAGAAACAACAGAAAAAAACTCCTCTTGAGTCAACTGAGAGTGTTGTGAGCAATTTTAATAGGTTATTATCAAGATTATTTGCTTAAAACTCATACATTTTTGCCAAGTATTACTGGAAACAACAAGAAAAAATGTTTTGGAATCATTAATGCTCATTTTGCTCTCATATTGCACAGGTCTGTCCAGATTTTGAGACAATTTTGGATTTTTCTTTTTTTTTTTTTTTTTTTTTTTTTTTTTTTAAAGAGGAAGGAAACAGCTGACTCCTACTATCCTGTTGTTGAAAATTCACATAGGATGCATGTTATAAATTGGTAGTCTATAGCTGTAGCCCCCCAGGGTTTAGGGCTAGAACATATTAGCTGCTATGGAGGAAAGTGAACTTTGTTGTCAGATATTAGCTGTCCAGTCTCTTGAAGGCCTTGGGGTTTATGAGCCAGGATTGCAGTATTTGTGGTTATGGCAAAAGCAGCAAGATAATCAAATGGCAAATAAAATGCCTAGGCTTGAATACAATCTAAAGGACAAAAGTTGCAAAATGAAAAGCTTTACAGAACCCAGAGGAAGAAGCAGCAAATTAAAGATGTTGGGACTTACTACAGTCAGGCTTATTACTGAATCAGCTTTAAATGATCTGTGAATTCTGTTTATGAATCTGGAACTGTATTTATTCTGAGATATAAAGAAAACAAACAAAACACAATAGTAGGTTATCCGTAGCAGTTGGAGAGGAAATGAAATGAAACTGCAAATAGGGAACTTCCTACATTTTCATTTCTGATGCAGTTTCTCATTCTAAGGATCTTTTCCATACAGAGACTCTAATAATGGTGCTGGTTTTTTTGCCTCTGAAATAAAATGCAAGGCAAATGCAGTAGGTAGCTGTCTGCAAATTTATTTTTCCCTTGCAGTGCAGTTACTTTTTAATGAGAACTATAGAAGCTGATTAATTGTGCCTTCTGCATCTATAATTTAGGCAGGACACATTTGCAAACAGACTGCCCATCAACCTGAACACATCAGGAAATCCTTCTGTTTACAGTAATAGAAGAGAACATTTAAGCATTCCTCTCAGTACCAAGATTATAACACAGAGCTGAAGCTGTGTTGGAAGTGCTGAGAATTTGCAACTTCCATTAAAGCCAATGGGTTGGTGCTGCATACCCTGCATTCACCATTAAGTGAGCATTTCCCCTGGCCAGTGTTAGCAAATGGAATAACGCTGTTTTGCCTAATATGTTATATTATAGGCTGATTTGTTAATTTGTTATTTATCTCAATATAAGATTTTCTATTTGCACTACTTGATATAATTTATAATTTTAAATGTTTTTCAAGTTGTGAATTGTAATTCATATCTGCCTACAGTGAAAAATCTACATATGAAATCTCTGAATTAAGGTCTCTTTAGCATTCTAATGTGTCCTCTGTAGCAATCACGTGTTTGTAGCATGCTTGACAAGAGGAAGCTGTCATCTTATGAACAAATACTGTATTTAGATTTGGTTTTCATCTAAATTGGAAGGAAAATATAGTTTCTTAAGTGAAAGGATCGGCACTGAACACATAACACCAGTTCTGGAGGTTTTCCACTGCCAAAATACATGGGAATATGCAAAAAAAAAAAATTCATTTGCCCTAAATGGCTTCTGTTCAATAATGGGATTTTTCTGTGCCACAGAAATTGTAATCCATGTTCGTTGGTTTGGGGTTTTTTTTGGCTTTGTTTGATAACTGTGTGGGGTGCATTAATACTGCAAGCAAATGTGGCTTGGTAATGTCCTTCTTCTGGAAGGGAGGTATGGTGCCAAATTGTCAGCTAGAGCAAGGAAGCTCATACTGTACAAGAAGGGGGCCCTTCTCTATTCCAGCTGACTAACAGAAAGAGTTTAGCACACTGCAGCTTCAGGGTGCAAGGTGTTTTTTAATCTGTTTTATATCTTATTGTATTTAATATAATGTTGAGCTCCCCAAGAACAAAAGCTGTTTGTCCTAAGATGGCTTATTTGGATTTGACAAAAGAAAGGAAAAATATGAAAACAGTTAATCTATAATGATGATAATTTGACTCATGGCATATGCTTTTGGGTTCAGTGGGTTTCCTCTGTTGATTTTTGAGCTTGGGCATTAATGAATTCCATTTTCAAGCAACATGCACCCTTTGGGATGTGCAGGCTTTCTGAGTATTATTGAATTAAGGCTGTGGGATGCTCACACGACGTATTTTTTCCTTGGCTGCTGATGGGGGTTCCAGCTGAGTTTTTGTTCTGCTACGCTGTTTCTGCTTCATGGTTGTTGTCTCTTTTGATTTTTTTTTGGAACATAATCTAACAGCTTGATAATTTTAATTAAAACATTTGATAAATATTCATACTAATTTCTATATGATTTGCAACGTTTTCACTAGAGATCAGCCACTGCACTGGGTATTCTCACATGTAGGTTGAACAAGTGGTTCAGTTTTTCCCTGTGCTTGCAACCATAGCTTTCTGGTTTTTTTATTTTAATCATCTATCCAATATTCTTTACAACTTTCAGTTCTTTTGAATAATTCATAATCAGTGAATTCTGTTCTCCTGTATTAGCTCTCATCAGCATCACCAGAAAACCAGCAGGAACTGCTTTCTTTAAAGAATATTTGGTGGTATTTCACTCTGAACGTGCATCATATTTTGAACATTAATCTGGTATCTCCTCGGCCATCTTCCCAGCTAAAGATGGCTGAATTTATATCTTGTGCTTCCCTAAAACAATGACAGAGCATGAAATTACATTTAGGAGGAATGCATTTTTCCTTTATTTGAGTATTGGGTCCCATATTTGGTGTCATTGTATCTGGAGATGAGCTACTCTGGTATGGCAGGTACTTCTAGCTATTGCTCATACTGGCATCCCCCAATTAGGTAGTTCCATCTACCAATTTGTGGTATGGCAGGTACTTCTAGCTATTGCTCATACTGGCATCCCCCAATTAGGTAGTTCCATCTACCAATTTGTGGTTAAAATGTTGTACAAAAATAAACAGTATTCTTGTGGTAGTTGTTCATAGGTTTCATGACCAGAAGTGCTTGTGGAAACATGATTCTGACATACCATCTGCAGTAACAAAATTAAAAAATGAGAGCTCCAAGATTTATCTGCTCTATAGTAGACATATATACAGAAACAAAACAATCCTTGAAGAATAATATGCTCAGGAACATGACCGTTATTTAGTTATATATGGGCTCAGACTGTATCAATGTAAACATACTTAAGAGCTCTGCAGAATCCATACAGCATTGCTCTGTGGTGGCAGGGCCTATTTTTATATTGCTTGCAAGAACTGATGTGCAAGTCAGACATTCGCTGAGCTGTGAGAGACAGGAGACCGGACCATCTTTCCAAGATGACTTGCAGATACAAAGCAATAGTTCTTCCGTGTAAAATCATGATAGAGTTCTTGTTGATTTTTTGAGAATCATGACACAATGGATGACAAAGCAGCAAGCTAAACTTGAGTGGCACTAAAAGAAATCTCCTTGCAGAAAGAAAAGACCTTGCTGCTGTATTCTGGAGTAGTTGTTGGTTTGGGAAAATGGACATAGAGCCTGCACCGGTTTGTGTGTCCTTATGATCGACATCAATGGCATAGATATTACTAAGCTATAAATTAAGCCATGCCAGTGCCAGTTTACTATTGACCTCTATTTACTTTATTTGTCATAAAATAGGCTGGTCCTTTGCCTGCTCAGCTCATTCCCAGTGGCTTGGACACAGAGGCAAGGTTTAAGATTCCCCATCCTTCATGTCTACCTGCTTGCCTACAGCCTGCAGCAGTGCTGCGGGGCCCAAGGGCCTTCCCAGTATCACTTAAAAGCAAGGAACTGAAATTTCAACTCATCTAAAAACCTGCTCGTAATTCTGGTATTGTTGTGCCGGGGACAGAGAATATCTTCCTCCAGCTCTGCTGGGGTGTGTTTGTGCACGAGTTAAGTACATACCCCTGTGGCCAGTTCTACTTTTATTCTAAAGCCATAAACTGGAAAAGATCAAGTTTGTTGCCAGGCCATACGTGCCATGAAATGCATCTTTTTCTGTTTCCTGCTTGAAAAATCTCAAAACACCAAGTTGGGCTCCTTTTATGAGCGGTCAAGATTTTATACACACTTTCTGTTATTATCACCCTCAATTAAGTGAATTCTTAAAAATAAAACAACTTGCTAAAGCAGAGGGTAGAATACAGAAAATAGTCTCAGATCATCAGCTTTTTTATTTATTTTTAAACTTTTATCTTTTCTGTCGTTTACAATGATTAATGGCAAACAAATTTTCCTCATTATCAGCCTCCTTGTGTCTCTGATGACACCAAGAAATATATTCCAGGACATGTTCTCTAAGTAACAAATGCTTGTTTATTTTTATGAATATCACTCTGTCAGCTTTTCAGCTAGAAACCCAAGCTCATCTATCATTTGCGAATTGCAACGTATTGAATTATATCCAAGGCCTAATTTGCAGACCCAAACACCTACACTAAGCAGCCAGCTGGGCCCAGGGGTGCCAGCACCCTTAAATAAACGGAATTTGAATAGGCTCACAGGTTGGACTCAGAGTTCATTTAACCGATGGTCTTTTGAACTCCTTAATTTCCAAATTAGTTTGGCACCTTTAGAAAAGACATCCCAGGTCTTTGTCACCACTGAAAAATAGGACTGTATGCTGGGAATTTAGACAGACAGCATATATTGCTCCAAGTGAATATACAGAGCCATCTGTTACTGAGTCGAACAAAAGCATCACAACATTGTGTCAATAATGCTGCTTAATATCAACAATTAACCTGAGTTGTCTTTTGTCACAATAAACCCTGTCTTAAAACTATAGCACCATATACATATGTTCTTTAATGCAAGCTCTTTTGACGTTAATTGACAGCTGCCAAGATTTAATTAGTTTATTCAATTCAAATTAAATTCCTGGGTAGAAATATTCTCATGAAGAGGTAACACCTGAATTTGATAAGCCTATCCAGTAGGAATTTTGGAAGGAACAGCCTTTTCTTCTGGCTGTACCATATTTTCTGGGAAGAGCATATTCTGCTGTGCAAGTGTATGCCTCTTAGAGGAAATCTATAATTAATATAATTGCTTAATGGGAAATTTCCCTTGACCATAGCATGCCATGCTGCCCAAATATCCTCTTACACTCCAGTGCTCTGCTGAAAGGCTAGTGGCATTTTTCAAACAGGAGAGAGTAAAAATATTTCCAATAAATACTTCATCCAGTATCTCTACAGCAGGTCAGTAAGAGCATCATGACACCCCAAATCTCGTGTCCTGTAAATGTCTGGATTGGTAACGTACATGGTCTCCTCTCACTGTCCAAAAAGTGTCTCTGTTCAGAATCTATACCTTTAATGATATGAACTCCAAGGTTTGTTTTTAATTTATGGTGAACTGCAGACAGTCCACTGGCATACAAATTACAAAGCAAAGCAAATCAATGTAAATTGTTTAATTTAGCTCAAAATACTTGGGGTGAGGGAGAGAGGTAGAAGTACCAGGGAAAAGCATTCCCATTTCCAGTTGACCAGAAGGTGTGACTTGATTTGCTAAGCTAGCCAACTGAAAAATCAATTATTGACATTACAGTAACTTAATTTACTAAATAAGAGGTATTCTTTCTTTTCTGAAAAGAGAAGTACTAGAAATACTACTAGAAAAAAGACTGGATAGTATTAATCTGTTGGTTTTGATTAGACTAAATGTTGGTAGAGTTTTATTCTAAGAACAAAGGCAGAAACCTAGCCAAACCTTTTGAAGTTCTGCTGCCATCTCTGAGATGGGAAACAAGGAAATTTGCATTATGATGACATTGCTCCTTATATGTGTATCAGTGAATGATTATATCAGAGATTATTGAGATTATATCCATTCTTACTTTTCTGAAGTTATTATGCATTATTTATATTTTTTCCTGCTAAGCCCTCTTCCTTTTGACAATACAGAATGCATTAGATCAAAAACTAAACAACAAAGCTTAATTCACTGCCTTTTTTGCATGCAATTAGCAAATTTTGTTCTTAACTTTGTAGGTAAATAAAGCTTGAAAGCTGCAGAAACCACAACTCTTTTCATCTTGAAGCAATGACACATGCAAAACAAAACCACTCTGGGGTTTGAAATCTCATTTTTAGAAATTTCTCTACTGGAGAGGGTCAGTGCAGCTGAGGTCACTATTACATTTCACTGCTCCTTGAAGTTTGCAAATAAATGAATGCCTTTGTACACTGGCTACCTTCCACCTTTTTTTCTCATAAACAAGCATTACAGCACCAAAATGACTAAGTCCATCAATATTGTGTACTGGGGTTTGCTAGTATGTCTGGATACACAGTGTGCTAAATGAGTGGGACCGCTACTGTTTTCATTCACACCAGTAGAATTCTGCTAATGGATTTTCAAGTGAACAAATATCAGTGGCAATATATAACAAAAAGAAATATTTAGTGCAATCCATTTGAGTTTACAGTCCTGTAAATAGTAACAACTGTTGTTGCCTATTACAGAGTCTGCTAACCCTCACTTTCACAAATTAGAATAAGAAACAGTAGTAATCATTATTTGAACAGCTTTCAATGATTGAGTTATTCAGTGCTTTACATTGGGTTTAGTTGGAAAATATATTTATTCATACTTTCTGAAGGTATTCAATGGAACAATAAGCTGGACAAATACTGTTTGGTGAATATATGATTCAACTCTAGTAGATTCACATATATGTATTTTTTAATGCTTTTTTTTGTAGCATTAACTCTAGTGGAAGGAAGAGCAGCTGAGGTAAAAGAAAATTAATAGCAGCAACAGTGAAAAAGTTATGATGTAACTGCATCATGACATGCAGAAAAGATTAAAGATCTTGCAGTTGATGACTATGTTTGCAGCAGTTAAGATGGCTAACAGAAACTTGTCATGAAGAGTGTTTTCAGTATTTGCTCTGTGGTTTGGCCGATCCTCGAGGAGGAAAGTGGGTCATTCTGTGCATGCCTGACCCTTGGGGGAGGTGGATGGGGGGATGAGGAATACCTCAAAGGTCCAAAACTAAATTTGATCAATGAGATTACTCTGTAGTCTAGCGAACACTTTTGTACATAAGTGACATCTGAGAACATAATAGCCCCTGAATACTTCTAAGTAAATACAGTTGTAACAGTAGACCAGTAGCTTTTTTTCCCTTCTAAATCATTTACGATCCTCCCAAGCACAAAAGAGGCAATACTGCAAAACAGATGTTGTTCTACTTAACCTCTCTGTTTTCACCGGTTAGAGAATGAGTATATGTAACTAAACAAAATATGAGGAAAGAGCATATAGGGATGACTGAGTTTTCCTTAGCATTAATTTACTTTTTATTGTTTTATATATTTGGGAAGCAAATACAGCAGAACTATATTCACTGTACTTTTTACTTGCTCAAACACAGAAGACTTAAAGGAAAATCATGCTTAGAGGTCTAGGATATTGAAAATATCCATTAATTCCTTTTGAACGGTAACAAAGGTAGGGCGTTGCTAACAGAAATTAAGGATTTTGTTATAACCATCTCTTACTTTGGTCAATCCTGTTATTGTTTCTACTTCACAAAAATCTTGTGACTGAAAAAAAAAAAAGGATTTCAGCATTAACATGGTATCCTGTATCTCATCTGTACCTCTGATTGAGCTGAGTGTACTTCCTGCATCATATGCCATACTTGCCAAAAGAAAGACTGTGTCCAGTGTGACATAACGGATAGGCTTCTACTCTGGCTGCCCTATTCACACACCTTTACCTCTTCCTTATCCTTGTATTTAATTCAAGATTTGCTGTGGTGGGGGAGGCCAGAGAGATGTCAATACTCATTAAAAATGAACTAGAAATGTGACAACCTTAAAATCATGACTAATATTTTCAAGTACCCAGAACCGTCAGTTGGCTTCTGTGGTATTTAATTAGTTAAAGATGGCTCCATAAGATTATTTCTTGTTAAACTGTGTCCTACAGCCACTTGCAGTCTGTTACCTTTCCAGTAATCTTTCTGCAGTGCTTGGGATTGAAAACTTGACAGTGAACTCTTGTTTCTGCATATGCAGACAATGCAGGCAGTGAATCTAGCAGTCCCAGGTAAGGCTTTAATGTCTGTATGAGTAGTGTCTACACAGCGTTTTGTGAACAGTGAGGGATGCCTTACATTTGTAGGATTGATGAAGGGTAAACTACATAATCATGGGTAACCTGAATGAGCCTGTAGGCATGTGGATGAAGAGGTGATATTTAAGATGTAGACCTGTAGTAAAACATACTGTGGCATCTGTAGACACAGGCTGCGCATCGAAAAGGGACATTTGGAAAGTACAAACTGAGCTATGATTTGTTTGGCAGTCAGTTTGCCATGCTTGGGATGGGGCTAAATCACCTTTAGTTCTGTATTACATGTTCACAGGTTGGAACCAAATGATTTCCAGCTGTTGTTGTGATGTATTCAAAAGGATGTAGCTAAATCTGTTTCAGGGCTGGTGTTGTGTTTTTACAGCTCTTTAAAATGGACCATGTTATCTTCCTAAGACTTCATTCTTCATGTATGGTTGGGTTAATTGACTTAAAATCAAAAGGCAATTCAATGCTAAACTCTGCAGCAGTGCAGAATGGCCAAAGTACTTCTGGGATTTCAATATATATACTTAAGGTGTTTAAGTGCTTCAGCTTTTTCATTTTTACATTAGAGGCAGGGGGAAACAAGATTGTGCATCAGCCAAAAATGGTGATTTTCTCATATTTCTCAGTTCATTGAAATAAATATGTAGTAAAAATCTGTCATGCTTAGCACTTTCCATTTATGTTTTCAAGATAAGAGACTAGGATAAAATGCAGACATACTTTTGTATATTCTATAAACTGAAATAATGGACTCAGTATAGTTTTACTCATCAATAGTGTAGGAGCCATCAAAAGTGCTTACTGTATTTTATTACCCTAATGCTGTTGTCACTAATTCTTTTCAAATGCTGTACTATTGTAACCCTCGCAATAGTCTGCATAAGGCTTATTTTCTTCTGCTAATTTCTAAGCTTTCCTGTAATATTACGAAATCAGTTTAACATCTGACCTTTTAGCCAGCAGCCTGGAGAGCAGCCCTGCTGAGTTCATGCAGAAGGGCTTGATTGCTCTGTTGGATAGTACAGTATTTTGGATATGCAGATGTTAGTGACTGAAGTGTATTATCCATCTTGAACACCACTTGAATTTATGCTGAAGCTTTCAAGTTCTGTTCTTTGAATAGGTCCCACAGTAATTGAATTCTCATATTGTGCACAAAAAAAGCGTCATACCTTATGTGCAGAACTGAGAACTCCCCTGATTGTTAAAAATTGGCATGAGAGAGCTTTCAAAAAAAAGGACGTCTAACACCCGCAGCAATATTCTAGCTCTCCAGGTTCTGATGGTTTCATATAGAAAATGATTTCTATTACTGACCTAGGAATGACAGGCAAGATGACAATGTGCTGAGCATTCAGTGTTATTGCACCTCCTGGAGATTTGTTGAAATTTTCAGTCCTTCATTCCTCTTACCTGCCAGAGCTGTCTTCCAGTGCTCAACTCTTTCTATGGAGCTGGTTAAGTTCCTGTGAGCATGCTGCTAAGCGAAAGGAGGCTCACAGAGGAAAGACGTGGCACCAGAGAGTCAGACAAGGTTACCTAGTATGAGAACAAAATGAAGAAAAATTTCTTCAGATGTTAGTTCAGACCATCCCCAAGAAAGACCTTCAACCTTCAAATACTGAGTGTGAAGATTCCAGTGGACTTTCAATATGCACTTTGCTGTCACTTCTGTAGGGAAGGCAGGAATACCCAATTTACTATGAGTTTATTGGGGGGAAACAGCCATTATGTCCTGGCAAAATGCAGACAACTATTGATTTTTCCCACAATAGGAAAGATAGGCCTCAGAGACAAACTGAGATTGAAGAATATGAGCTTACAAAAGCAGAGGTGAAGTAACAAGCATTCTTTTAAAGAAAGCATGGTCTTGTAGAACAGTAATAATAACAACTGAGCTCTGGCTAACAGCTTAAAGAAAACAGTGATTTGAACTAAGGTCTTACTTTGCTGAATCCCATCCATGAGGAGGACCGGTGGGAGAATTTTGGTAGTTCTATTTTAGTTTAACAGCCATGGGAGTTTTCTGTCCCCTTTCACAGTGCGGTAGCTGGCTCAAATGCTGCTGCCAGTTAAGCAGCTGCTGTTGACTTAATGGGAATCTATATTGTGCTCACAAGATTAAAGTGCAGGTCACAGTCAAGGCGGTCACCATTATGGCCGTACTGGGGACTGATTAAAAATATTAAGAGAGTGGAAAGAAAAAAACATTACTTGACCATGAACCCCGTTTTCCATTGTCCAAGTTTAATAGAAAATCTAAAATAAAATCCTGGAGTATGTTGCTGTCAGAAGCAGAGAGCCACTACCCCACGTGAAGGCAGGTAAGACCTGCAGTTGCTTGGGACTTCTGTAGACTAGTCTTTGTGTCTCACAAAAAGGGGTGTTATACAATTAATATACTGTTTTTTGAAGAGGTGATCTACATTCTTTTATTCTAATAATGGTTGAAAACTTCTTCAGCAATAAACCACTTCTCCATCTAATGCATTGAAAAGAATGGGGCCATTCCTGAGTTCTTGATAGGAAGTAATGAAACCTTCTTTATACCTAACTGCAATGTTTTCAAAAGGGCATAAATTTCTAACCACTACTGATGCTCAGTTTACATCCCCTGCACATGCCCCCCATCCATAGTTAGAAAACCATTTTATTCGCATGTATTTCTGTTACTGAGCTTCCAATCTTTGTTAGGGTTTTTAAACTTCTGGAAATATGCCACAAAAAGTTTTGCAGTTGTGCAGAATTTACCCTACAAAACCAATCCTGTCATCAGGGAGTACTCATACCTCCTAAGGTCTGAGTGGCAGAAACATGTTTTCTAATTGAGTTCTGCCAGTGGTATTTGTGTATGACAAATAGGACCCCAGAAGAGAAGAGATTCAGGCAAGACAGTGTGATAAATCCTTCTGCAGAAACGTAAATGATTTATTATATTATTATGAATTATTAATAATGTTTCATCAGATGGACTTGAAAAGCTTCAGCACATTATTGTAAACACTGCACCATTTTGAGTGACTCCAGGTATGATTAAAGGAAAAGGCAAGGTGGAAAACAGAGCTGACTGTAAGGACTAAAAGTCTCTGAGGGTCACGGAGGGAAAGAGCTTTGATCAGTGTTATCAGATGAGTATAGCATAAAGTATTGTAAAAGTACAAATGCTAGAAAATAAATGTTTTCACCACAAGAAAAGTTAATCAGTTATAGTACCAGACATAAGAAATGTTTCACAGTGAAGCTGGTTGCTGTAAACTAAGAACAGGCTTGAAACCCTTTGCTCTAGTGGTTTGCCTGAATCACTGCAGTGACTCGAATTCAAAACGTACGCCCTTTTCTCATTCAAAACCTCAGTGGGAATCTCCCACTTTGAAACTATGGGAGTTCACATCACGTACTGTGTAAAATCCCAGCTATTGCTTTAAGTTTTTATCTCTGCTGCTGAAGCAAAGGCCAAAACACTTCAAAAGGGTGTATGCCAATTTGGTCAAGCAGCGCAGGGGCCTCTGGCTGCCTGGGAAGGGTAGCCTTGGCCCTTCTGTAGGGTGGCTGGCTACTTCCCACTCGCTGTCCGGAGTTTGCAGCAAGGCTCACATCATTGCTCTTTGTAAGGGAAGCATTTAGCTGCCTTCAGTTTCTATATTTGTCTGAAATGTAGTAAAAATTTTAGTAATTTTTACTGAATGGGTTGGTCATCAGCTTGGGGAAAAGTTTCCCCAGTGACTTTCATTTTCTGGAGTGTACTTGTCATCAAGGCACACATGGCATCTTCCACATGTATGTTGGAGTACACAGGTATGGGTACACACAGAGCTCAGCTACTCCTAGCTAATGTTACCCAAACTTCTGAACTGAAAAAATTGCTTATTTTGTGACTTTCCTTGCAACCTCACTTCATGTTGATAACATCATCTCTCCGTGCTTTCCTAAACATGTGTCATTTTTTTCTAACCTTTCTCAAGCCTAGTGTTCTGATATAATTCATCTTTTCCTTTCTTTCATGCCTTGAATAAACAGTTAATGTTTTCAAAGATGCATGGGGCAGCCTATTGTGAAGATATTTCAATGTCTTTGGGGACTCAAGAACGCTTCTGCATCACAGATAACAGTCCAGTTTCCTTAGAGAAGGTTTTCCCGAGTCTAACTAGCTTTTCTTCTCCAGTGAAAGCTGAGTTTCTTGAGGACAGTTTAAAAGTTTTTCCCTCCCCTCTTTCACTTATTCTTTGTATCTTCTTCCTAAGGCAAGAGCCTCCTGCTTTCTAAAAGGAATAGATATAATTAATATATTAGATATGTATCTTGGCTGCAGCATGGATCCCATATTCTGCTGGGTTCTTTGATGACCTCCCAATGGTCAGGTGTAGTGTAAAATGACAGCATTTCAATTAAAATGGATGGCATTTGTTTTCTCTTTTTATGTCTCTATGGTCAACTGAGGTGCTGAGCCTGGATTCCCAGTGGTAGAATAATATGGGGTATAAAACTCTCATAGAGTTTTCTGTCATAAACATCAAAATATATTTTTATGCTTTGAACTACTTTTTCTGTGATTTCCAGGGTTTGGAGCAGAGCACGATGCAAGACCAAGCTCCTTTTGTGAGGTGCAGAATAGGGAAAGGCACTACAGGGATTGATATTTGTTGAGGAAGCATGGCGGTGTGAGTCATTAGCTCGTGTACCCGGGGGGACTTTTGTGTGTTGACAAAGATGCATTGGCTTAGATCCTTTATGTGTAAAAGCTCTAAAGCCTCGGGTGAAACAGGTATTTTTTTATGCAGATTCTAAATAAATAAAAGAAAGGAAAATATAATGAAGGAAAGTGACAGATGTTTACAGACAAAAGGCATATAACTCTACAAATCTGTTTGCAGAAAATTTGGAAGAAAGGAACATATGTCCCTTTTTAATTATTTGTGTTTGGGCAAGGGTGGCAGAGTGTCACACTTTGTGTTTTGACCTTTTAGGGAGCACAAGCTTAGCAGCTAAAGAATCATGCATGTCCCTCTCTTCTGATAAAATGAACAGGTCTTTTTCTATAGCTTGGAATAAATATTTGGAAGGTATTTATCATAGCCTATACAAATGTATGCCGGAGTTAGCTGACAGTCAGCAGCCTGAGGTTTAAAAAATGAGAAGGACTCGAGGGACCCAGTGCTGATTCTCCACTGCTACTACCTAGTGACATTTTTTTTATGTGAAAGGCCAGTAACCTTGTCCCCATTTAAAAAACAAGAAAATAGATGGCAGGGTCAAAGATAACTTTTGCATGCACACAAATAGATTGTTCTTCAGCAGATCATTTAAACCCTTTAGTTTTACTTAATAAAACACAAACTTTTTGGTGTTCTCAGCAAACTTCAAATTGCCTCAATAAGTTTTTGTACAATGTGATCTCTGTTTGTAGGAGCAAAAGGGATAAAAGAAACAATAAAAGTTTCCCACTGCAGAAGGCTTTGTGGGTGGATACGTTAGGCTAGGCTATGCTATTAATGCATCAAGATAAAAACAAAAGCAGTAATTCTATCTAAGTAGTATACCTTGAAAGAAATATTTTAAAATTAGAATTTATTATTAAAATTTTCTTTTTTTGATGTTCAGGTAATAGTCGTTGGTGATACCTATTTTCAATGTTACTTTTGTCTGTACTTTTGCATAATGCATTACTTAACAGGAAAGAAATTTCCATCACCTGGGAATATTTTTTTCTAAGCAAAGGAATAAATCCAGAAAGCAAAAAATAGTGTTCTTAAAAATATCACCCAAAAATATGCGAGAGCCCAACGAGCTCAGCTGTAAAACAAAACAATTTCAAATAATCTGAGCGGACTAGAATATAATCTTTTTGTTGTGGACTGATATTTACATACATTCAAACAAAGTGAATTTTTCTCCCTCTTTAGTTAAGTCATTTTATGTATTTTAAAACTGTAGATAGACTTCAAACTGAGACTATTTTGGAATAATAGGTTGAAATGTTCCTTTCAAATATAACTATAAAACATTGTGACTTTTTAAAGATTAAAATCATGAAACTTTTCTAAAATCCCCTTCCCTTTTTTAAACTATTTCATGAGTTGCAAGCAAATATATGATCAGCTTAATTTCTCCCACGTCATACTTCCATTTTCTCCAGACCTGTGGGTTTTGGTGAACTTTCTGTCTCTGAAATAGTTTTGTCCCGCTCTACTGCGAGCGAAGATGGTGATGATTTTATCATGGATCAAAGAGAGTTGACTCAGGTTCGGTGCTGTAATGGGTGCATAATGGTTTTCTAAATTGTCTAGTGAGTTTGTTTCCCACTAAACTAAGTTATTTTAGCTGTACAGGCCAAGACAAATAAGGGATATTTCAAACATCAAATCAGAACTAGTTCCTTAGGTATTCCATGATTTTTAGTATATTTTAAGTAACCAGCTTAGAAAATATCAGGGAAGAGAATAATACACATTAATCTGTCTGTTTTCTGCAGTATTAGGCTTTTTGTTGATATGTCATATGAATGTATTTGAATGTCAGACTAGAGCTCACCTATTAAAATTGTTCTAGTTTTCCTATTTGATTTTTATTAGGCTGTTCTACTAGCCCTTATGGCTGTAATGGCTTCTCAACTGAATTTTAGTGCAAATTAAAACCAAGTTGCAATCTACCAATGATGTTTTCAGTGCTGTTATAAAAATGCATTTGTGGGCTGTACCATGTTGATTGTTCAACACAATGCTGTCTTTAGAGAGGCAATTTCTTCTGGGTTTGATGATCACCATTGGATAATAAATGTAATCTGCTCTTAATATTAGTTTATACACTGGGCCTGATTTTATACTCCTATAAGTTTATACCTTTTATAAAACCAAAATTTTTATTATTATTTTATCCTTTTATAAATTATTTAACTGTCTTCTACACTTTCTGCTTGTTTTTGGGAACAGGAATACTACATAAAAATTCCAATAAATCCAAGTAAAGACTTTTCTACACTTTTGAGTACTGCTGTTTCTTAAAAGTTTTTTTTTTTTTTCTTTTAAGCATTATAAGACACTACACCCACTGGGGCAGAGGTTAAAAGAAAGCTGATGTTGTGTATGAAGAGCACTACAGAATTTAATATAGACCCATTTCAGCTGGTACATGTTTATGGTCAAATTAGTCAAACTGCTCTTTCATGATGTGTTGATAGCATGGGCTATACTCAAATCCTGAGTATGATCAGAAATGAGTTCTTGAAACGGGATAAGACAAAATGTGTTGCAGGTGGCAATTTCTTCTACTGACGCCTTGATGAAAATCTTGGATGTAAATTTATTTAAAAGTTAGGATTCTTGTCTCTGGGTGTGTTCTTCCATTAATTTGTGTGTAAATATTCATAAGAAGATCCTAAAAGTAAAAAGCTCCCATCTTTCATGCCAGAAGAACACAGGGACCTGAATTATGTCAATGAATTGACTTGTTCAACTCTCAGTGAGGATCTACCAGTATTTTCTATAAACCTTTGGTCATATTTTTTACAAATTCTTCATTGTGATCTCTTTTTTCTCTTCCTTTTGAAAACCTGTAGATTTCTAATAGAGCGTTTTTATAAAGGTGAGGGAACTCAGATGTGGAGCATTCATTTCAACTGTGCTCTCCTGCCAAAAGCAGCGAGTGCTTAGTCTGGCTTTTCCACCCACTCTGTCTTAAAAAGCCCTGGACATCTGTGTGAAATGTGTCCACCCCCGTGTCAGACCAGCGAATGCCATCTGGATGGAAGGCACTAAGGCTTTCTCCAAGTAATGAGGTCATGCCTCGGGAGTGGAATGTGGCAAAAGCGTGCCACTTCATAATTTACTTATTTACTGTTTTCTAGACTCATTGAAACTGGCAAAGAAAGAAAGAAAGTGTAAGGCATATGGAAAATATCTACTGAAATCCATAGAACTATTCTGTGTAACTTAACTGTTCATAGCAAATGCTCTCTGTGTAGGCTCTTTGTGCCCACCATTATCATAGTAAAATAATCTGGACTGTGCTAAGACCCCCCGTGATCCATGGGTGTTAGAGTCTGTACTTCTGTACTTGGGAGCTGGATGGTGAAGCTGCATTGCGAGCCTGTACGGTGAGTCTGTGGGGCTGGAAGTTCTGTATATCCTATTGTTATAGAAATGCCTGCATGGTTTGATGGCATTTTTAACAACAAAAGGGCATAATTGTGTTTGCTGAGATTGCCTAAATTATAAGAAGAATACTATGGAAATAGCATTGCAGCTAGGGCAAAGAAAGGAACTACTGTTTCTAGAAATAAGGTAACACATAAGTAATGTTATTACAATATCTAGATGAATAGTAGAAGCGGATGAACTGAGTAATAAATTTGTTGAAGATCTGTGCTATTTCCTCAACAATATTCATCTCTTGGGAGACATCAGCAGACACCACGCTGGCCTGTGATCCTCTAGTTCCTCTAGAGGCAATAGACCAAGCAGACAAGAGAAGTCTCAGTCTGTTCCAGAGCCCATCTGCTATTTCAGAGCTCACTGCTTACCTATCCATCCTTCCAAAGCAGCAGAGAGACAGAAAACACCAAGCAGCAAGGAGCAGGCTGCAAATCTTACCATGTTTTTTATATACCGTGTGCTGGAGAGATAAAGATTTCTTGCAGCCTTTCCCCCTGCTGTAAACCAGAGAAGACCAGCTTCTCTTTCATCCTTATGTGGTCATAAAACATTTCACAGGATTACACCCCACAGAGAGATTAAAAGCAATTTGGTCAGTTTAGATCAAGAAGAACTAGTGAAGTGGAAATGTTGCATTTGAGCAAAGGTGTGGACCCTACCAGGTGAAGCTTTGCAGTGGAGGACCAGTGAAGGCTGTCCATACCAGGAAGATGACATTTTTATTTTTGTATTATATTTTGCTAAATGGAACTGAGAAGATGCCAGACCTAGGGACTTGTTGGATGCATAATTAAATGATAATATAATTCATAATGGAATAATAAAATTACAGTAGATTTTTAAATTACTTTAGGACCAACTTAGTACTTGATAACCCACAGAGATGCATCTGAAATATTGATAACTGAGCTTGCCACACAGAACAGATGCCACCTACATATGTACACCCAGAACCACCTCAGATGTAGTTATTTTCTAATGTGAGGGAAAAGGACTCTTCTCCTCCTAGAAGTGTAACTCAAATACCTATTTTAACCTGGTAGCTAGATTCCTGCACTGGGTTACAACTTTGCCAGCTCTGCAGTAATTATCAGAATGAAACAATTTACAGGAATTTAAGGAAAACAAACAATTTCATGTGTTGTTCTGCTTTTTTTCCTGCCCTCTCAAGCTACCCACAGGCAGTTCTGTAAGCAAGGCAACATCTGGTTAAGAGTAAAAATAGGATTAAACATTGCTCAGTATCTGGGCTTGGCCTGTTGCTGCCCCTCTGTCTGGCGGTGGCGGTGTGTGGAGAAGGATGTGTGGCCTTACAAGAGAGGGCTGGGCAATGTCTCTGTTGGCATCCCCATGGCAGGCATCAGAGCAGCCTTCCCACAGAGTTCCATGTGCGCTCCAATACTGCTTGTATTGCATGCCTTCCCCTGCAGCATTTTTGGCCTCTAGCCCACCAGCCCCTGGCTTTTGCTGACGTATTAGCTAGGACTTGCCACATTATTGTCCCTGTGTGGCACATGACTGTGGTGCAGAAAGCCCTCCCTGGAGCATGGGAGAATTAATAGCAGTTTGCTTTGGAGGTTTTTTCCCTGCCTTATCCATGCACTTGGCTGACAAATGGCCCCAGGCTCATTTTACGTGTATCTTGCTTTCAGCTTTGTGGTACGGTATCTGTGGCTTGCCTGCTCTTGCTTCCCATGTTCTTTACTTTCACTCACGCAAATACCCCCATCTTAAGGTCTATTTTGGATCTTTTATGGCCACTGAGACCCATGGCATTTCATGTCATAAACAAGGGGATTTTCTTGTCCTGTGTATTGTAATGTTTCAGGGATGAATCCTACTTTTTTTGAAAAACTTTAGTGAAAGGATTTCCTTTTATATCTGTGGGAAAAGGCAAACTCCCTCACTGATTATGTCTTAGAAAATGATATAATCTGGGCATGGTACCATGATGTCTCAGTAAATTCTTCCTGTTGTGCTGTCTAATCCAAACAGCATGTGCTATATATGTGAATGCACCTTAGGGTATAATCCTTGCTGTCTGTAGTTCTGGATGTAGCTGGTAACTGGCATAATTTTCAAAAATTCTCATTAGCTTGCTGTAGATAGAAGGCTTAATAGATCACAGATGACAAATATATTTTTTAAATATGCTATGTGGAACCCCTAACTGTGAATTGTGTGTGAGAGAAAGAGATATATACTAGTTACTGCAGTATGTAATGCTGCTTTGCTTTAGTGTTTCTGGGACATTTTAAGACAGAAACACATTTTAGTGGTTCTGTGGACCAAACTATCCAGAGAGCATATGAGAAACGAACCTTGAAAGCATGAAGTCTGGATCCAGCCCTGCCTTGCCCTTTACTCTAACTTGCTCCTTTCCCTAAAGGTAATTGTTCCCAAATTGATGTCTTCATTTTCTTTCTCACATATAATAGACCTTCCCACTCCCATAATCATTTTCTCAAGACAGTTTCCCCCAGAAGAAAGCCACTTCATTCCACCTCCCTCTGAGAAGCTCCTTCACTTCTGCTGGAAGTATCTGCAGGGAGCTTCCCCATGTGCTTGTACCTCCCTGTAAAGAGTTGCTGGAGGTTATCAAGGTGCTGGAGAGCAGTTGCAAGCCCAGGCAGGACAGCAGAGTTATATGCAATGTTTTCCAATGACAGCAGACTGACTGTAACTGGGGATTATTTGGTTCCATCTTGAGGGAGAAACAGGTGGTTTTTTAGAGCTCGGTTACACTGTAGTACAATGATTACTGAGAATAACTATCCTTCCATTGTATTGGAAATAAGAAGTCACACAGAGATCTGCTTATCACCAACCAGCTGGCGGTAAAGCCAGGAGAAACAGATGGAGAAGCATTTAATGAAGAATTGAAAGTATGGAGATACAATTTGAAGAGGAGCGTTTGTCTGTTTCTCCTTAATGTAGGATACAAATTTTCCGGCACCACAGGCCTTTTTTAGTTTATAACTTGACCAGCGTGTCTGTTTATTACTGGCAAACCAACTGTTTAATAATGAGAGATGGGAAGTGGTGGATCCTGTTACAGCCAGGTGTTGTGGTTTAACCCCAGCCAGCAACTAAGCACCACACAGCCGCTCACTCACTCCTCCCTGGTGGGATGGGGGAGAGAATCAGAAGGATAGAAATGAGAAAACTCGTGGGCTGAGATAAAGACAGTTTAATAGGTAAAGCAAAAGCCATGCATGCAAGCAAAGCAAAACAATGAATTCATTCCCTGCTTCCCATGGGCAGGCAGGTGCTCAGCCATCTCCAGGAAAGCAGGGCTCCATTACGCATAACAGTTACTTGGGAAGACAAAACGTCATAACTCCAAACGTCCTCCCCTTCCTTCTTTTTCCCTCAGCTTTATATGCTGAACATGACATCATATGGTCTGGAATATTTCATTGGTCAGTTTGGGTCAGTTGTCCTGGCTGTGTCCCCTCCCAACTTCTCATGCACCTGCAACCTCGTCGCTGGCAGGGCAGTATGAGGAGCCGAAAAGTCCTTGACTTAGTGTAAGCACTGCTCAGCAACAACTAAAATATCTCTGTGTTACCAACATTATTCTCATCCTAAATCCAAGACACATTACTATACCAGCTACTGGGAAGAAAATTAACTCTATCCCAGCCAAAACCAGGACACCAGGGCAGAAATGCACCATACCACGGAAATGTGAAGGGGCAAGACAAGAAATCCCATGGCTGCCCTACCTCTCTGAGGGGTCTGGTTGTGTTCCCCATTGCTACTGGAGAGGGCTTCACCACTTGCCATCTTTCTCTTTATTCTTCTTGTTTGTCTGAATAGGCATATTGGGACAGTCACGTTTGAAGGACTTGCTGCAGAGAAGGTGATGCTCATGTCTCTGCTGTGGACCTTAGATAAATTACAACACAGTTTCTTTCAGTATGTGTAAATTGGGGGTTGTGATACCTGTTTCCTTTTTACACTACAGTGTAAGGTCTAGTTAGAATATGTGTAGAATTGCCATTCTTCTTTTACTCCAAACCTATCAGGTTATAAAGGTAGAAATATTTGGAAGATTATCATGGAGACACTTTTTTTGACCCTAGAATTCACTTTTTCCATTCTGGTTTTGTAAAACAAGGTTGTGTGCAGCTTTTAGCATGCTTGGATCCTATCTGAAAGCAATCAGTTTGGTCACAGATCCTGTTCCAGATCTGGGCCCAGTAGATATATTGCCAGGTTTTAGGGCTCTAAGGACACTCAGAAGCTGTTTGTATTTTTTCATGTTTTCATTCTTGTATAAGCAACCTTTTGGGATAGTCTCACTGTAACCCTTCTCCTCTATTCTCTTAAAATTCAAAACAGAAGACTTCTGTTATTTTGTATTTTGAAAACTAGGTAGGCTAGGACTGCTGGAGGAGAAAAATGTTTTCAACAATGCCATGTTAAATCTGATTTTCTATTAAGTAAGATATATACAATGTTAACAATGTTTAACATTGATTCTTCATTGGTTTTGGGGTCTATCTAGTAAGTGTGTATCATGTAACAGACTTGTCAATAACTGAAGTAAATCAGGTTTAAGTAGTGGAAGACACACTTGCAGATTTAGTTTGGTTTTGGATTGTTTGTCTAAGCAGGTGAGTACTCTCCACATTTTCAGTCCCAGGAAGAATGATATATTATAAGCTTTAAAGGACTCGTCAACTCAAGGTTAGGTAAGAGACTGTTTATCATGTTTTATCAGGAGCAGAAAGAGTACCCAGGGGATGGGGAAACAGAGCATGTTATACGTTTTCAGCATAAAAGGTGAGAGAAACACTAGTCAGTCATGATTTAGGAGTGAATGAACTGGTATGGAATAAACATTCCAGCTGTTGCAAACTAGCATAGCTTCTAAATCCTGGGATCAAGCATATTTAACCCTAATGATCCTGGCTAATACCCAACAATAGATTAGCTGTTCCTAACGTGTGAAAGTGGCTTTTGAGAGCACCGTGGCAGAAAGGTCAGATCACAACTTTCTTTCCTCCTGCGGAGAAGTCCTCCTGCTCCACAGCCTGGCTCTGAGCCCCTTCCCTCCAGCACGCCACGGCTAGCGCTGGGCACAAACACAGGCTGCTGTCTTACTATGGAAGGTAGCCCTGGTTGAAGCAAGGGCTTTAATATAACCTTACTTGACTGTGTCCTCAGTGAGGGAAAAACTAATGGTTTTTGTCAGTCTGAAGATGACACTGGAAGGCATGTTAAAAAGAAGTTACTATCTCAGCAAAAAAGTAAATTAGAAAGCTTAAAGTCTGTTAGGTTGATATTAAATTTTTGTTATTAAGCAGTGGAAGAAGGAGCTAACTAAAAAAGGGAAAAAAATAATTTGTCAAACCTTTCTCCCCTTGGCCTCTGATAAGTATAGCCATCAGCAATGCTTTGGCATTGCCATATTGAAAACATATAGGTACCTGCTCATTCATTAACACTTAGAAATACTCTTTACGTGAATCATAACTCAGAGCATTGTGGGAAATAAATTGGAAATAAATTCTTATGTCCTCTAGATTTTAATTTTATGATAATGTGCTCTTAGCAATTTGAGTAAGAATATGGGGTCACCTCTCACATTTTCTAGATGGATCTTTTTACAGGGAGAAGGTTATTCAGTTCTATGTGGTTTTTGAAACCTCAGGTTAACAGCCCCTGTATTGTGAAAGACCACAGCGAACCAGAGACTTTGTAGTGGTGATTTGTAGTGCCTATGAAATTGAAGTCTGATTCACCACTTAATGATGTCAAGGGTTCTCATCAGTACCAACAGACCAGGGTCGGCATTTCTCTCACCAAGGGTGAGTTTTCAGGTTTTTTTCTTTTTCTTTTATTATTCCATTAAGCATAGGGCATGATGTTTGGGAGGTTAAGGAAAGGTGTCCTGTGAGTTTTTTTCCTTAAGAGAGCAATGGATTGTCTGCCATAATGAATTCAGTAAGTGCTTGGGAACCTGTCCACACCTCTAGCTCCCATACAGTATTTCCTTAAAATATTCATATCTGTAAGATACCTTGTGATAGGCCAATAACATGCAGAGCAGCTGAGTCTCACCTGCTCCTTAGTCTCAGGAGGGCTTAATAGTCCCTTTCTCAGTGAAACCTGTGGCTGCTCAGGTGCACTACAGCAGTGAAGTCAGCCTTGGTTTATATGGCTGATAGAGAGTTAAGCTGAAAAAGTGCAGTTGATGCAAATGAAAACAGGCTTTTTCCATTATTAACTTGGGAAATGACTCCTAGTGGGCAACTAGTGTTTAGTGAATAAGGAAGAATGTGATGAGCAGGAAGAAACACAATCTTTTCTTTCATCTTGATCACCTTTGGAAAGTACAGAAGCTACTGAGGTGATTTGTTGCTCTGGGTCCACTCCATGTTTTTCAGAATGATTTAAAGCAGCAAACACAGCACGGGTTGAATGTAAATATGCTCTGACTATAATTGTGAGACAGAACCTTCCTCAGATGTAAGCAGGTTTTGTCTCCTCTTATGTCTTAGTTGTCATTGCTTCAAGACAGCAAACAAACAAACATGCATTCAGCTTTGGGCTCGTGAGTAGTTTCACTGAGGTGTAAGCCCCTTGTGTGCCTGTGCATGCCAGCCAGTGACTCGGTGGTTCAGGGCCTGGATGATTGAGGTGTTCACCATAGAAGCTTGTGAGAAAAATTATGGGATGAGCCACGTGGGCAGTGTGCCAGCTCTTTCAAGGCCTGAAATGTCTCTTTCCTCAGCAGCCTCCAGGAGGGGCAGAATCAGCAGGCGTCCCCAGGCAGGAGCAAGCCTCTCCCTCTCCATGTGCATGGGAGAGAGGTATAAACTGCAGTGCTCCTATGTGTGATGGAAGGAACTGGTGAGCAACACGTGAACTCCGAGACTGGGCTGAATCTTTCTATTTTTCCAAGCTTTTATAAAAAACCCTCATTGAAGTCCATAGTAAGACTCTCATGGACTTCAGTGGGTCTTGGAGTGGGCCTTTGCTTTCTTTCTTTCTTTTCTTTTTGTAATCATGTAATATTTATTCCAAAGAGTTCAACCGAAACACCAAAGTTTAATAGCAACATTTTGTTTCATATGGGCATTTCTACCTGGAGCTCAGTAAAACTGATTACTACTTGCAGCAAGAAACAAAAAGGAAGGGACTCGCTGACTTTCTTATGTATCGGTGCTTTAAAAAAAAAAGAATATTTTCTGCTTCGCAAACATGCTAAATGAAATGCATGTCTCATTTATCACTTAAATAGTAATAACAATGTCCGCTGCATGCTGCAGGCTGGACTCTGACATAGGTGGATTGACACTGTTCGCTCAGTGGAAGCAATAAACAGATCAATAACAAAATGTAGCCTGGGGGCCTGGAGGTGTGACAAGTCAACCATGATTTCAGCGTCTTGCTGGGACCCTTATTAAACTCATCTGTACATCTGAAAACAGCTGATGCCTCATTGGGTTAAAGGTAGCTGCAAGTATTGGTCTGAAGAAGGCTTGAATCCTGTCTGCACCCCAGAGGCACACGGCTGCTCGAGAGCAGCCTGATGCTCTTTTGGAAGAGCAAAAAAGCAGTGAAATCTAAAACATAATTAACGAAAGAGCCAACATTCGTTTGACATTTTTCCTTTCCCGTAACTGGTTATTTGTCAGGTCTGGACTGAGCACTTTTCCTATACGAGGGAGGAAGGAAAATCAGATGTTTACCTGTCCTCCCTCGCCTCTCCTTTTACTCCCCACTAAGCTTGATGGCAACAGACCTCCTGGGTGAAGGAAATAGCTTGCTCCTTCTAGTTTCTTTGCTGGAGGAAGTGATAATGAAAGAGTGCCTTGCCTTCTCCCCAGCTGAACCCGGGAGGTGGCTGACTGCAAGGCTGTTGGGAGAAAAAGTTTGCTCTCTTAGTGCAGCAATGACTCAGGTTTCCACTTTCTCTCCTGTTAGGGCTTCGTCTCAGGTATGCTGCCATGGGAGGTGACCACACTCAGGGTGTGGTTGCCGCCTTTTGCCAAGAGGTGTCCCTAAAGTCACAAACAGGTCTTATAAATGTTTTGCTCATCTTTCAGGCTAGAAAATGAGGACTATCAATCATCTGAAGGTCAGCCAAGGTGACAAACTTCTAGGCTTGAACAGCAGGTGTGCGTTCTTCTTTTTATCAGACTTGTGCGGGCAGGGATGAGGCAGAAGGAGTGCAGTGTTTCAGGGGTAGCTCAGGGAGCTGCTGGGGTGCTGGCCACAGGCGCTTGTGTGGGTGGGCAGAGCGTGGCCATCTCACGCTTTTGGATGTAAGTGCCTCATCCGTCTGGAAACACTGCTGTAGTGCCTGCTGTCTGATGCTCAGCATGCTAAAATGAAACACAGACTGCTCTGAAATCTCTCCCTCCATCAGGTTGATCAGAAAGGGTGAAGGCCTCACTTTCACATGCTTCTTTTTTTGCAACAACTTTTTTTTTTTTTCAATAAATAAAAGTAATAAGTGACTCTCTAAGGAAAGTATTTGCTAATACTCGATATTAGCTCCTTGCTGTATCTCTAGTTTAGCAGCATTTCAGCAAGAATCATTATGGGTAGGGTGGAGACTCACGGGGAGTAAGGTGTTTAGTATATGTCTTTCAGTTAAATAGCTGGTTATGCCCATTTCTATCCAAGAAAGCACAACTCAGAAATTGAAATGCTCTGGGCAAAGCAGCTTCAATTGCTTATTATTTTTGGATATATGGGGTGATAGACATTGATCAGTCAAAAGGAAAGTCAACACAGTTTGCATAGCAGGGTACGTATCTCTAAAAACAGCCAGCAAGAACATCTCTGGGATGCGTGCATTAACTGAAAGAAGCCTCTGCACTGTGGGAAACTGTCTCATCTCAAGGGATGCCTCCTGCACTCAAGCAATGAGGATACCATGAGTTCTTGCAAAACAGCATGGTTGTTCTCTGCTGGCTGGAACCACAGTGCCTCAATTACTGGCTTGCCATCTATAACGCCTGTGACTCAGGATGAGCTAGACTGTGCATAGAAACCCATGGTGCCAGTTAAGGAGTTAGTGACTAAAGGGAAGTGAGAAGGATCTGGCTGCAAATTTTGCAAAGATTATTTCATTTTTACTGAATCCACTTCAGAGGGCATGCAGGTACTCTGTCACAAAAGGTTACATTTGCAAAAGCACTTAATTCCATAGGGTTTAGATATTGATTTAAGTTGGAGTCACACAGCATGAACTTTGAAAATATAGGGGAAAAATTAGACTGGGAGTTAGACCTCAAATAAAAACAAATCAAATACAGGGTAGCTTGAAGATGACTCAGAAATGAGTACAGCTGTTTTCGGTTTAAATGAAGAAATATTTTTTAAAAGAAAAAAATAAATAGCCATAAAAACTTTCTATGCTTATAGTTTGTGTTCAGCAATACATCACTCTGTGTAAATATATAAATAGCTTACCCACAGCATTTAACTTGGTGAGATGGAAACTAAAAGGGAGGAAATGTTAAGGAGAAACAGAGGCTTCACCCTAGTGGTGGAGTCGTCAAATTAATCCTGGTTACAATGGAGAAAGCACAAAATGGCTTACCCCTAGGTTTTAAAGACTTACCTAAACAGGTTTGAATTGACACATACAAGAAGTCCCATTGGTTGTTTTGGAACTTGTGTGCAGTTACAGATAAATAAGAATATATGCAGATCTGTATCTTCATTTCTGCATATGTAGAAATAGGATAATTATATACTTTATCCAAATTAATTTTTGTATCTTACTGATAATCAGATCCTTAATTCATTTAGAAATGTATAGTGTACTGTATAGAAAGTCATAAAAGTTCAAAAGAAAAATAAAATTAATAAAGCCTTGTGTTCTAGGTCATAAATACGTTTTCACTCTTCATTTTGTAATGGTAGAACTTATAGCTGGAGTATCTTCACCAAAAAAATGTAGGCAAACAGGTTAAACTTTCATTTGTGAGCAGAAAGTTCCATTTTCCTAAGCATGATCAAGGTGGATGGCAGAAATCAGTGTGGTATATACACAGCTGAGAAGGACCACTTTTTATACCAAAGTCTTTAGAGGTCTACAGTTATTAATGAAATCAGTGCTTGAAGCTTAATTACATATGATTCTGTATATTTGTGTCCCTATTGACTTCTGGTATGTGAAAGTTTTGGAGTTTACTAAAAATGTAAAAAGATTACCAAACTTCACAAAATTGTTCTCCATTATCTTAACCCTTCTTCTGCTAAATTTAAACAACAAAATATTTTTTCCTATAGGATTGCCAGGTATTTTGCATGAAGGAATTTGCACAATGGCACTTGCATTATCTTGGGCTTTCTAAATTAAATTATTTTATTTTTCAACTTACAGTGCTATCCTAGATGCTTCTTTCTGTTCTCTTTCAGCATACTGAACAACAGTTACAAATAAGAAATAATCTTATTTATTTAGATTTAAAAAGAAAAAAATCTTATTTCTCTACAGAAATAATCTAAGAATTCTAGCAATCCAAGGAATCTGAGAAAATGCAATATTGTCAGAACTTTGGACTGTTTCACAGACTAGGTGGGTGATGCCACATACACACCTTAGGTATAGGTATATATAGATGAAAAAAGCGAATGCATTGGGCTTTTCCAGGTGTCATCTGGAAAGACACTGCAAAGAGTAATCATGAAATCACTAAGTAATCACAAACAAATTATCATTTGCTTCCAGAGTAACACCTGTTTGGAAGTGAGTTGGTACAGGGAGCAATGAATGGTCATAAAGAACAGTGCTGAACTGCATTTACTTACTATTTTCCTCTCCAAAGAATTAAGATAGGCTCATCTTGTAGGACATTGCCTGACTCTGGTACTTTATCACCATCCTTAATTTCCTAAACCATGTTTTCTAGGTTGCTTCAGCTAGTAAGGTCTTTTTACCTTGATTATTTAAAATGGTCACAAACCAGTGCAAACATTATATTACAGAAAAAAGATTTTAGTGGGAGAGGAAAAATAATTTGCTGTTTAAATTGAACATCTATGTATTGAATAATAATTTGCTCTAGTAATTAGCTCTGAAAATAGAGCTAGTAAGATGGATAAACTAACAAAGAAAAATCATTTGTTCTGCCAACCTTCATGTGATTTTAATTTACACTGTGTTACTGGAAGGAATATTTGGTGAGATGGAATTTCTGAAGGATAATTCGGCAGGGCACATATAAGACAAAAGAAAGAAATAAATTTTTATTTTTTTTTTTACAGTTGGCACATTGCACATGGAAGATTGCCTTATTTTTTTTTATTCATTTAATACAGACAATCTAGAAATTTTCCTTCTGTCTTAGTGGAGTGAGGGAAGCATCTATTATTAAGATTACTTGACAGAGATTATAAATCTTTTTCTCATTTTACCTTTGCTAAACTTCAGAGTCATGGAGGTGAAATTTTTTGTGCCTAAGGTCTCATGAAGGCTGTTCCCAATATTGGTTGCTAATAGGTCAAAAGGATGCCTTCAAATGCATTTCCTTATGCCTACTAAAGACACAGCCCTTGCTTTTGTATCTTCTTACTATGCAAATTTTGGCATGAGAAATCATAGGTTTTAGTCTGAGGTATACGAAACTGTTAACCTTTACAAAGATATTTTCCTCTTTTTATGGAAAGACTAAGTCAAGTACTGCCTCGTAAATCAGCACGATTCCAGTTATTTCAATAATTAAAACAAAGCAAAGCTACTTCCCTACCTTAATTATTTATACTGTATTATCCATTATAGCTATGAATATTGTGGAATTAATGATGCTTTTCTAATTTATACCATCAAAGGCACAATATATGTAACTTAATTGGTATGGAGTGAATGTCACTCTCTCTAAACAAAGGCAGACTTCTTCCTGTGTGATTCATTAAAATACGTGGTGGGGCTCCTGATTTTATATAAGGCCTCATTGCCTAAGCATCGTTAACAAGAAGCCTCATGCGTGTGGTTTAACTCAAAAAGGGGAACCTGTTCTCTGCCTGAAATAATTCCAACCTTACACTTCCAGTTGGCCCGGGGGGAGCCACTGAGCAAAACACACGGCCAGCTTGAGAGAGCGAGCGTGCACGTGTGCACATGTGCATACATGTGTGCAGGTGAGGAGAAGTGAAAGAAGAGGTGAAGGAGAGAGGATTGCAATTAATTTGAACACAGCTGCTACAGGAAATGAAATTACTCCTTTTTCCTCAACAAACAGAAAGTTAGAGGCAAATTATTCCAAAAACAGAGTAATAATGATGAAGTCTGCTAAACCAAATGCAAGCCTCTGACCTCCTGAGTGCCTCTGAATTGCAATAAATATTTTATGACTGTGAATAGCATTAATAAGATGTAAACCTCACGCATGTGGGAGCACACACCCGGAGGGAATGAGCACTTGAGTGTACCAGACACCAAGGCAATGTTCCTGTGGAGGAAGCTGCCAGGATGATACCAGGCTGTGTGGTTATTGGTGTGTGCTAAGCGGTTCTCAAACTGGAGGAAAGGCTGTTCATAACCTCCCTGCATTTGAAGATGGGCATCTCATCGGAGAGTCTGGGCTAATTCAGAGCTGTGCCAAGATGTTAGCAATGCTGGATTTTAATGCCCTGTACGTGATGAATAATTGCATTAATCAAGTACTGGCTATTTACTTTCCTTAAGCAATCAGGGACTCTGAGAGCAGATTTTAGTTGTGAATTAGTCTGCCATTTTTTATTCCCATAGACCTTGGCCTGATATAAAAATTGAGGTCAGTTGAAAGACGTCAAACAATTTCCAGAGGTTTTGAATGGGACTCTGTAGGGACTGACTGAACTGAATTACAGATACAGTGATGAGGAGTCTTGAATCCCTTTCACATGTCCCTGGCCTGTGTGCGAGATATTTTACCACTCTCCCTCAGAACAGAATCTGGCTCCATATATTTTGTTCATTAGCCATCCTAAACCCCTCCTGTAAATCTCATGGACTGAGAGGAAATAATACATCATTTTAGTAAATATATGGGGCCAGATGAGCAAAGTTCTGTTAGGTAGAGAGAATCTACTCACTTTTGTAGGACAATTATATGCCTTGTAGAACAATTTCTTTACAGATTCATTTCAACGGTTAATTAATTAAACTGTAAATTAATACACTTATCTTCTACTATTTATTAGTACAATTAGTATTATGGAGGGGACAGCACAGAAAAAAAAAGAGAAATAATGGAATTAAGAATAATTTTATGAGGAAGGATGGTTTTGTGATTAACTGAGACAGGAATCTCAGTTCCACTTTTGCTCTGGTACAGATATTCCAGATAAACTACTGAATTATCCCAGTCATCCTGCTTTAAGATGAGTATAATCATCTTTGCTTTTCCGGTGTTGCCTGTTTGGGTTATACATGTTTTAGGGCACATTAGGATTTAGATGAATGCTTGTAAAACCCAAGAAAATTGCAACCTTTCTTGGACCGCCATCAAGAAACCCGCAATAGTCTTTTCGTTTACCTCTTCTGTAAGTGTTTAGGGGCTCTGGCAGAGCCATCATTTCAAAATTTCTATGACCAGTATAGGAGAGAGGAATCAGGAAGATTTTCTACAGTCTCATGTCTAAGAGAGAAAAGGCAAACTATTAATCAGTTGCCTTTTACTCCTGCTTTGGTGTGGGGTCAGTACAGACCAGGGCAGTCAGAGAGGGTGGATGTGCCCTGGCTTTTTCTCTGCTCTCTAGGCCAGGTTGGAATTGATTATTTCCATTTTCACTTCCTTTTGCCAATTTAACGGCTATTTGCCATAGCCAGCTCCACTCCTTTGGAGTTATCTCACCTTGTAGATGTTTTTCTACCACCTATTATGCTGCTTGTCTGTTTTTGATTTAGGACTGATATGATGTTAGAAATGAAAAAGAAGTGTCAAGCTACCAGAAGGAGATAGGCACCTGGAAACCTTAGTGCTTTTTCTACATCTTATGGGAAATATCTCTTCTCTTACTTTTCTTTTAAGATGCACATGAGTAAAACTTAGCTTACATGTCAGACTTTTCTGGGGCTTGGGGGTTTTGATTTCTTTTTTTTTAAAATACTTTGCAAACAATTTTGTCATTTGTACAGTGTTTATATGTGATGTTGGAACTGTTGTCTAACTCACTGTGTAGCACCAATTGCTGCATTATCTCTGGTATTTTTAACAAGCTTTAACTTTTCAGATTTCTGTTCCATGAGGACCATACTTTAATTAAGGGAAGTCAGCCATGTAGAAGGGATCTGAATGGCTTTGTGCTAGTGTTGAAGGGCAGAAGGAGGGCAATGTGCAGGATTCTGACATTTCTCTGTTATCAATAAGGCTTCCGAGAGGACTTGAAAGTTTTTTAGAATTTCCTTTAAAAGCTGTGGAGAGAGAAATAAAGAGCACCAGCAAATGCTTTCCTATGTTTATTTTTTAAAATGCTGGGCACCCTAAAAAGACTTTTTTACAGGAATTGTGAGATTGAATGAGGAACTCAAGTGCTTGTTCAAATGCTTGACTGAAAGCTTTTTTGGTTTACATGGTCAGAGAGATTAAATGAAAGTAGCAGTATTTGGCTACACCCTTTGGCATGTTAAAATCTCTTTTGGCACTCTCTCTGCCAGTGGTTCAGGGTGGCTGGGTAAGGAATCGCTTATGGTTTGTCCTGCTGCTTCAGTGGCTGCTGTGCCATGCCAGCAGCTTCACCACCAAAGCAGGCCATAGACCAGATTCCACTTCCTTCAGTTTTCCTCAGGCTTTTCAGATGTGTGCAATGGCTTTTTGCTTAATGGGCTTCATGGTGCAGCCCAGATATGTTTTTGTATCACTTTTTGAAACCTGATGAATAATTGGTTTCTGTAGCTCAAAATCTGGCAAGTGTCTTGCAAGTGTATTTGTCTAAATGGTTTAATATCCATAAACAGTGAAAGGGAAATAGAGCCAGAGTTTAAATGCAGACATTGTAGGGTGATGGGGGGTGGAGAGGAATTCAGCCATGGAGCTGGACCTTGTCTCAGGGCACCCCAGGCCTTGCAATGAACTAAACATTATGGGGGCAGTTGCTGCATCTTAGCAACCTTCTGATCTCCTGTCTTCTCTTCCCCCACTCTGACAAGTCCCCTGCTCTGAACAACCATGAGGTTGTGGATGCCCTTTCCTCTGACACAGAGCAGCAAGGGCAGCACCATCAAGAGCTGAGCCCTGCTCTCTGTGGAGCACAGGTTTTGTATGTAAGGGGGCAAGGAGCAACCTTCTGGTGTTATTGGCAAGGCTGGGCTTTGAGGTCTGGGTATGGGCTGAAGGCCAGATGTGGAAGAAGCCCAATTATTGACCATAAATGCTAAACTTAAGACTCATGCCAGATCCTTTCCATATGCTTAAGAATAATTAAAGGTCTAATCAGAGCACTTCTTTGCCTAAATGGGAGAGCTAAAAGTTTTTACCCTGTCCTGTTTAAAGACTAACTTTTTTGCCCTGATTTGCCTATACATTTGTTAATTTGGTTGGGTTTGGAAGGACTACAGAAATCTCTGTGGTTGTACTTGCCAGGTCTGCAGTGATTGTACATAGGGCCCAGTAGTTGTTGTTAGTCATTAGATGAAGTGCTGCCCATTCCAGCAGTTGTGAAATGTGTAGGGTAAAAAGGATGGACAAGGAAATCTAAACCACACCTATCTTATCTTAGACCCCTGACTACACAAACAAAAGTAGAGACAACTTGCTGAATTTAAACCAATCTCCATTAAAGTCAGAGTGGCTCCAGGCTGGAGGCTGCTTGCAAAGGTATTTCCAAGAATGAAGATACATACTGTGACTTGTGGCTGTAGCTGATGTATTTCCTTTTTTTGTGGTTTTTGTTTTGTATGGGATTTTTTGTTTTCAAGAAGAGTTGTATTTTAAGAATTGATCTGTTAGGCTACTTGCTTTCCTGGCTCTGTAATCAGTGTCCACAACATATGTGCCAATAGCCTGCGCAACTGAACTGGAAAACGAGATGAGGAGCCATAATAGTATCTTCAAATTCAACGTGCTGACCAGAAGTGCAGGACATCTACACAAAGGGCATGTGACAGAGTGGGAAAAATAGTGAGAATACAAGTAAGAGAGTTTTGAACCTGTGAAAGGGACATCAATGTAATTGAAGACGAGTGAAAGGTTCAGAGCAGCTTTGGCTGCTGAGTGTTTGCCTATGTCTGCCAGACTTGTATTACACATGATTACAATGTAATAACTAGACCAAATGTTTGAAGAACTAAAACCAATCCTGTATGGCTTAAAGTAAGTGATAATACTTTGATTGATTTCAGGAGAAGCAGTACTAAGTCCCAGACACTTGTCTCTTTTATTGACTTGAGCATTAATTAATTTATGAGTGGGTTTCACATTTCCACATGGTGTTGCAAAATTAGAGTAGAATTAATTATTTGGTAATCGGTGAATCCCATTAGGTGAAACAATATGGACTTCTTCAGTAGCTTAAACATTATTCAGCATTAGCATAGCAGTTGTATACTCATTACAGTGATGATGCTTTTATTAAATATACCTTCAATTAGTTCTGGTTCATTTTAATCTCTACCTCCTGAAAAAACATTTAGTCAAGTGCTGTGACAAGAGCAGAATGATGAATATGCCAGGGCCAGTGCTGTTTAGTCCTTCAAGGGCACTGCACAGGCTACATTAAAGTGAACTTTAGAAATGTTTGCCTTAGGTTCTTCTCTTCTTTGAAACATCATCTAAAGATCATTAGCATGTTATCCTTCCTTTATGCTCTAAAGTAAACCCCATTCATGATTCAGCCATTTATGATAGCCTGTTTGGACCCACAGCAGATAAGTAGGGGTGAACAGAACATGCAAAGTCTTTCCTACATGTCTCCTCGTTGCCTGACATACTCAAAGGAGTTTGGCCTTGTTCTAGAATAACCTCCTTCCTTTCCACCTCTCCAGGTTTTGCTCCTTTTAGCAGCCCTGATGGGTGCAGGTGGGGTGCTGGAGGAGCAGGGAGCTCCCAGCCATGGGGCAGCCCTGGGAGGTCCAGCAGCCCGGGGCCAAAGTGCTAGGGAAGGGGATTTCCTGGGACATGGGGGGGGCTGCACCTGGGAGGGAAACCAAAAGCCATCCTGACAGCCAGGGCTGCCCACGGGGAGGGAGCAGGGGGACATACCCTCTTTCTGCCCCCTCTGTAGAGGCATGTACCACAGCCATCTGTGAAGTGGCTCCTGTGGTGGGATGTGCGGCTCACTGGGGGGTTTTGGGTCCCCCCAGAGCAGAGTTGCACTGCCAGTTGCCTTGACATCAGTTCTACCGTGCTGATACCGCTTTGCTGCTTGTCTTGCTCATATTTAAATCAAAACTATCATTGTTAATCAGAGAATTAGAATAGCTAACAGAGGAGACAATTCTTTTTCCCTGGAGGATGTGATTTTCAGAGAGACAGTAATGGATACAGAGCCTTTCCCCTTTCAAATCCCAGCAAGGGCAGCTGTGACTGAAAATCATTACCATATGCTATTTTGTCTGTCGTCTTTGTGAAATGAGTAAGTAGGCTGGACAGGTTCCATATTACATAAAATAATATTACAAGCAGCATCTTCGGAGCTCTGTGCACTAGCTGAAGATAGCAGAGAAGAGTATGGGGGAAGTGAGAACTCCTGAGAAAAATTCAGTCCTACGCTACACGCTTCTTGTGCAGAGATGTTTTTGAATGCCCAGCCTAGAAAGCTGCACTTCATATTCACAGCCTGTGAATCCGAAGTCTTTATTATAGTTTCTTCTAGGCTCTCAGAACTGATGGAAATGATGCCTTCATGATTAATAGCACTCTGAAAAACTTGGGTCTGAATTTCTTTACCCACTCGACTTGCACAGCGACAGTGTGAACTTCTCAGTGACCTGCCGCAGCGCCTTTCAGAAGTGCTGCCCACTAATGCAACGACTGTTAATCCATCTGAGCCTACTGTTAATGAATTTATTCTCTACTCATTTCAGTTCTGCTGCTGAAACACATAGATGAAGAGTTTCTTCATACACTTCATGTGCACTTGTCCTAGGAGATTGTGCGAGTACTGTGTACTTCAAATTCATTTGCTGTTTTGGTTTCTCTGGCAACTAGAAGGTGCCTTTGATCCCTCTACCATCTCTTTGTTTTTGCATTTTGATGATTTTATCATGAATTCATGTTTAATTCATGCTGAAGTGATGCAGTAAGTGGCAACACTCAAAGAAAAGATACTTTTTGCAAAATCAAACCATATTCGTTTGAACTCTGTATGAACTACTCCATTCCTTTGAAGCAGAATATATTAATGAGGACAGATATTAAGAAAAGAGATACTTATACTAAGTCACATTTATTATCTCATCTGAGGTTACAGTGGAGGTAGATCTATCAGATTAAAAAAATGAGTGTGCTTTGAGTAAACTTTTATTTGAAACGCACTGACAAGTGACTAATTGTTTTGGGTTAGCTTTTTGATTTTTTGTCATTTTATCTCTGTTTCTGCTTCTACATTACATACTCAGTGATATACATTAATTTTATGGACAAAGCCATGTGCATAATTAACATGACATGTGCACAAAGGCAAAATATATTCAATAGGTTGGTGGTTTTTCCTCTGGAAAACCAGAAGGTGAAGAAGCTTCATGTAGCATCTTCTTTTTACAGGCAGTTTTCACCTTTTTTAAAAAAAGGCTTCTTGTGAAAACACTGGGGCAATGGGGTATTTTGTTTTGCTTTTTAATGAATCAGACTGTGACTGAAACATAGGAACTGCATGCTTTTCTGTCATAGGAAACCATGACGATGTGATGTTGAACGTGCCATTAGCTCAGAGGAATGAGGTGCAAACGCAATGACTCAAAAAGCAGACCATCAAAGAACAATTATGGCTTAAGAAGAGAAAATAATTGCGAGTACATAAAGCTAAATTAGATTATATTTAAATATATGTACATTTGAACTTGAAATTTAATCTCTAGGACAGCATTTTAATTCACAGTTGCAAAAATTTGTGCTTTTGAGAAGTGAGCTTATTTGAGGATTTCAGGTCATTGCTTTTTTCCCAAGCTTTTGGTAGTTGTTGAAATTGTAGTTTGCTGTAGATGGGACTGTTTCATGGTTTCTTTAGCAATGTGAGCTTGCATCTAGAGACCCTGGCTGCAATTTACAGAATTATTAGAAACTTTGTAATTGTTGCTCATAACAATGGTAGCCATTTGAATCTGTGAAATTTGCTTGTGAAATGAGGTGATGTAATGAAAGGAGAAGACATCTTAAGAAAAAACAAAAGCCGTGTGAGGCTCAAGGTGTACTCAAGTGCACTTGGGTGTTCACAAAAAGCCCCTCAATTGATGTATTTACTGATGACAGAAGGCAAATATTTTGGTTATGAATATTAAGACACGGAATTGAAGGTGAGCAAATGTGTTTTCAAAATGATAAACTGATATTTGTCAATTGTTCTAAAGTTACTTTCTGATCAAATTTACTTCCTGGCCAAGGCATATCAATTGGATTGCTACCTTTTACCCTTGGTTATGGATTAGATATGACATGAAAACGTCTCCTGTTACACAGAATCAGCTCTGATGGACAAGTGTGGCGCCTGTGCAAAAGAAATGGGAAGAAAGTGAAAGAGGAGGAAAATAAAAACAGGTGGCAAGGGGCCCAGAAACAATAAAAGTCTGAATGAGAACACCTTTATCATTTCTGCAACAGTAGCTTAAAGGCCCAAGGAGAGAAATAGATTTTGTAAATCAGGCTAAATATTTTTTACAGGGTGCAGTGTGTAGCTTAAGAACCCAGGTGGGAAAAATAGCTTTCGCAGATCAGTGAAGAAAATATATTTTGCTAGATACTTTTTAGGAGCAGGGGGAGATAAGACAGGGAAAGACCTTTTACAGGGCAAGGAATTATTGTATATGTATGTGCATATGGGTGTGTGGAGGTTGTTTTGGTTGCAATTTTTGGGGTGAGGTTTTTTGGGTGTCCATAAAAAGCTACGTAAAGGAAGCCACCAACATTGTGTAAGCCATGTTTACTGGTTCCTATAAAACCTGTAAGCTTTCCTTATGTTTTTAAACATTACTTGTTGATGTATTTTTTTATCTTAACTAGACATTTGTGCAAGCATCTCTTTTGTAGAGCAATCCTGTCACTGATTTTACCATGCGGTCACTTTGTAGAAGACTTTTGAAAGAACAGAAAATGAGTAAATATGTTGGATGGCAACTCTTGAAATGAAAACAGAAGAATTGAGCAAGAAATCACTCCTGATGACCCTCCCAAAGATGAATATGTATCTTATCAAGCTAATTATGTTAAAAGGAAATCATAATTGTGCAGAGGCTTCATACAGCAGAGGTTGGAGCCTGCAGTTTCACTGCTGAGTTATGTTATCCTTTTGAGAGGCACAATGCCTGCTACCACCGGTCCAGGGAAGGTCCTGCCCTGAGAACAGAAGGATGACACTGGTAGTGGAAGTGCATCTTTAGCAGATAAGAGGATTGTTTTTATTAGTAGTAAGGGGAATTGGTTAATAGATCTTAAGGAGTACTGAAATTGGAAGGAGACGGTTGAAAATCCGTAGCAATTTTTGTTTTGTTTTTGTTTTTCCTGTCTGATCCATCTTTCTTCAAGATGGACAGGAACTGTGTGCAGATTGGGAACAGAATAGACTGGCAAAGAACGTACTGAATCTGCCCACTCATTTTTTACGTCAATAAGAAGCTTAATAGAAAAGATCAGAACACTGAAATATTTTTCATCTTTTCAAAAAATTTGACAAAATACTCTTTAGTTTTTTGGCAAAACTGCATGTTGGGATTTTCCAACTTCTCTAAATTAATCTGCCTTGGAACAGACTCTTTTGTGCTTACTTGAAAACTGGGGCAGTTTTTGAAAGAGGGGAATTGTCTTACTTCTGCTCCCTGCAACGTAAGTGCTGCAGGAACAGTCACCATAACAAATAAGATGATGTATTACCATTGTCAAAGGAAAATGTTATATTGGCCAAGATATTTCCTCCTTCTTTGGGACATGTTATTGTTTTTGATGGGAGCTCCAGGTGTCTGTTGCCAGGGAATGTGCTGGGAAGCCATGTATATTCCTCCTCCTGGCAAAAGGACACCTTTTTTACTTTGATATCTGTTGTCCTGAGTTCTGTACGTTTTTCTTTTGATTGGGCTGCTTGTACATGTTACCCTAGTGTTTCTAGGCTGATTGGTACAGCTGCTTTTAAAGTAGAGTTTCCCCTAAACTGTGGTTTGGGTTTTTTTGAGAGCCAGTGGCTGCAGCTGTTAGTTTCCTAATGAGGCACTCCTGCTCAAGTGTAAGGGCAGCAATAGTTAAAACTGTGTACACTCAAATGGGTCTAGTTTCCTAAAATTTGGAATGGACTCATTGAAATATCGCACTTTGTCTCTTAGAGAAAAAATGTATGTGGTCTGATACCTCCTTTCTCAGCCCTTTTATGGTGGATTGCGAAGCCACCCTTTAGTAAAAAAATCAAAGTAGCCACATTGTGGTAAGGAAGCCATTATCTAACTCGTTTAGGAGGCTGCGCGCATATTCTGCAAACTGCAGCAGCTTTGCCTATGTGTTGTGTTGACTTAGAAAAGCTGCAACTGTGTGCAGTGGATAATAGAAATGTTAAAGCTCTACAAATAGTCCTTTCCTTGGACATTTGGTGGTCCTGTCCTGTGAGTGTCCCCACCACCCCCGAGGACTGCTGCTTTGGAGTGTCAGGAATATGTGCAAAAATGACCGTGGTCAACCAGCAGAGCAGAAAGCTTCTTCAGGTGACTCTGTCCAATGGTCTACTGGCATTCAGTGAGAAAGAGTGACACACATACAGTTAATTTTGCAGGAAAAGGAAGGCAGCAGATCATACATTGATTCAGATAGTCTGGGGATCATCAGGATGGTAGAGGACACTCCTTTTAAAATTAGAACACTTCTGTAATGTTGGAAGTAGATTCTAATCCTATTTTCATTATGCATTTTTAAAACACATTTGTAAGTCAAACCCAAGTTCATACTTCATACGAGTCTGTGCTGCTTTAGCACTTCCCAGATGGAGTTTCCAGACCTTGATTTCCTGTTGTCTAGAGCTATCCTAAAAAAAAAAAGTAACCACTGGCTGGGTTGCAAGGTTTAACTCAGGGAATCACTGCCAGCTAGGGCCTGATTTCTGACCATCATTTCAAAAGGAAGGCAGTACTTAGGAGCACCAAGGCAAGGCAGTGTTAAGATAAGTGGCAAGAAGTAGGAGTCCAGGAATACAGGAAAACCAGAGTTGCTGTCTTGTTTAGTTTGCAATGTGGTGATTGTCAAATACCTTGTTTATTAGACTATCTTTGGAAGGATCAGCCTGTTGGTTTTTTTTAGTATAAAATCTATGTTGTTAACAATCTGAGCTGAGCCAGAATCCTGAAATAAACCCCTTGTTGAAAAGGTGTTTTGCCGTCCTCTTGAATCTCCAGATAAGCTTTCCCTTTGGTTGTTCTGCCTCCGGCTCTGCTATTTCCTTGTGGGGCTTGACATTTCCAATAAAGGTAACCTTGAAGTTACAGTTAAGATTTACAGTGACTCATTAGTGGTAAATATTAGAGTGGTAGGTATATCGTGGAAAAATAATAATAATGAGGGACTGATGTAATGAGCATAGTGATGATGAGGCTGTGATTTTTTTGCAGCTGAACAATGCACAATGTTAAATCGTATTTAATCATGGAGCAAGGTGAAAACTTCAGTTACCCCTGACTCCTATGTGAGAGTAGGCTTCCACTTCATTCCTCCTCTCCACCACTGGCAGAGAGACCCCTGGGGGTGCCTGGGCTGGGGCAGGTCACAGCAGGAGCAGCTCAAAGGATGTGCTGTGAGATCTGGGACAGAGTTGTTTGAGAAGCAGAGCAGAGAGCCCAGCTGGCCAGGCGTGAGGGATTTGAGAAGGGGTGGTGAGCCTGTGGCTGCTGTGTTTGACCTGTCTGGAGAAGGATCACAAGAAGAATTACATGCAAAGCAGGGGAATAGCAAGAGACTCGTAGAGCCATTCAACCAGCACTGTGAAAAACAGGAATTATTTTCATGTGAAGAAACAGCATTATGGGTTCTATCTTCTGCTTAATGTAGGGTACGGAAAGGTGTGTGTCAACATGTGCTTCTGTTTTCTTCCTTTTTGTTTTGTTTAACTATTATGCTTAAATAGTTCTACTGTACCGCCCCAGGAGCCCTGTTGCGAACTATCACATTAGCATAGAAGTTAGCTAATCAAAGGACACCATCCCTGTGTTTTCCAAGCTGTGGGAAACTGTTATCTCATTTGAACAGTCTTGCTGAGCACTTAAGCAGTGCTACATCCTCTAGGATAGGTTTTGTTTTCTGTTGGTTTTGATGTTGAGGTGCAAAAGGTGTAAAGAAAAAGAAAAATAACCCTAAAGCCTACTGTTACTAAGCCCAGACTTGGTGGTTTACTGCACCCTGATAGCGCCAATAAAAAAACTCAAACAAGTCCACTGGTGGTTCTTCCTCTGCTGGGCCCCCAAAGACAGCAGCAGTGTGACACAGAGCTAATATTTCCACTTTTCTCTCAGAACAGAGGGAGAGGTATATGGAGGGGGAAGTTATTCTTTAGAAGAGCCAGTAATTGGTTTGCCTCTCCTTTTATGCATTATTGATCAGGGAGGGTCCACTTCTACAGTTTTATAATAGTAAAATGAGTATTATGGGAATGTTTCATTTATTGGGTTGACTTTTTAATACTATTGAAAAAATGTTATGAAATGGCAGAGAATATCCATTACTGTAACTTCTAATACTGTGTAAACGAACATAAGCTTTTACTCATAACAAAACTGTTATTGAAATAAAGGGATTCTTGCTTGAGTCTAAACGTAGTAAGGCCTGCAGAAGTACAGTGCAGCAATCAGGTGCTAGGTAGTGCATGATGCAGTGCAGCAGGTTGCAGAGGTGGAAGCTTGTGTCTCAGGAAAGTTCTGTATGAACAGAGAGCCCTTCCTGCAAGGGTTGACTATCCTGGGCAAAAAGCCAGGCTTGCACGACTCCTTCTCCACTTCCAGCATGAGGAGAGGCAAAGCTTGGCTTAAAGTCACATGACATTCAGATTAATTTCTGTGTTACTTAGGCATCTTTTACATAAATGCATATTTTAAATAGTGCTTTAATTTCATTTTTCTGTTGGAGCTTAATATTGTGTACAAGGTTATACTGAACCAGTTATCTATATAAACTTTACATTATTAAAATTGGTAGTTATTAAAAAAAAAAGTGTAAGAAAGAAACTCGTAGCAGGCATGGGTTGACTTACCACTTACTGCAGTACAAGTGCCTTTTTCAGAACTGGATGGAAACAGGAAGGTACATTTCATTTATTTACTTGCTGCGCTTGTGGCTAGTTGCCAGCTTGTCAATGAGGTGCTCTGAAAAGGACATTGAGTCATGACAAGTGCTGTCAGTACAGCTGTGTTTTTCCATCAAAATTGCGTGGAACAATAAGCTTCATGTGGTTTTGAGGCAAAACTGTATTCAAGGTGTCGCTTGCTTGAACTGCTGCCTAGGTTTGTTAGCAAAGTTCTGGAAACTTTTTGGCTAATGGCCGGGTTAATAGTTTGCTGGAATCATGGACCCTGGTTGCCTTTGTATGGTTCAGATACTGATTACTGAGGTTTGACCCAAACTACTTTCACATGCTCTGCTGCTTTGGGGTCCTTATGCCTTGTTGGACCATACCCTTCAGAGCCAAGAGGTGTAAGCTACTTCATTTACAGCTATTTAAACGTTTGTTTTTTTTTTTTTTTTTTCCCACTTCAACCCAGAAATGGAACTCCAGGCTCTTCTTTTCTGCAGACCTAGATAAATATCTCTCCTTTCAGCATGTGGTAGCTTTCGCTGAAGTTAGGTTTACCTGAGTGGAGGCTACTTGATTTATCTTCATAAATGTCGACATTTTAGAGAAGTTCTCTCCTGTTGTGTGGTGCTCATGCCTAATTTACCTGGAGATTGCAATGCTTTGACCCATGGACAGAAAACGATACCAGCCTGAAAGTCATGTAATTCAATCAGCTATAGTCTGTGGCAAGGCAAGATTCTTCACATTTGTCTGCAAATGTCTTCTCATCATGGGCAGCACTATAATATAAATAGAAGTAGCAGTTACAGCCGAGGAATTCTGTAGAAAAACTAGACAATGATTTCATTTCTCTTTTTGTCAGGGTCCAGCAGGGTTCAAAGAGACGTGGGGAACCTTTTATCTTTCACGTGTTAAAATTTTGTCTGTTTCTTCAGCACGTTGTCAGCAAAGCAGGGGATGTGAAAGTTGCAGTGTATTCAGGTGTGGCCATGTTCTGAGGATAGGGCAGCTTCAGAGAGAATATTAAGCAGCTCATCTTCTGGTACTGTCAGTCATGCAACCCACCATTTTGTAAGCTGGTCACATATCGCTGGTGATGCATATTAGTCCACTTTCTGCCTCTAGCATCACCTGTTTTATTTTCTATCCCAGTTTCATACCTTTTTTGGCAAAACCACAGGGGAAATATATTTCAGTGACAGTATATGGTAATTTTGCTCTATGCACTCTAGCTCATTACACAATCCTCGCCTTTCTAAAATAGAGAAAGGACTTACGTCTCCTACTATCATTTCTGCCACACACTGATTCAGTGAAACAGCTTTGGGGTGGTTGGGAGTAAATTTAATTTTCCCTGCTGTTTCATGAAGTGTGAATCACTTTCTAGCAGATGATGTCACTGCCAATTTACAAGTTTTTCTTCCTGCACTCCTGTGTAGGAGGAATCATAAGGACTCTTTTTGTCATGGTAATGCAGTTAGGTGTAGAGGGCTATGCGATGCAGGAGACGGTATTTAAGCTTTTTTACTTTTGCCAGCACAGATAAGAAGCCAAGTTTGAAAGGTGGGGCATGAAGAGCCCCATTCAGTCTCTGGCTAATGGAGAGTGAAGGATTTTGTCCAGGTTTGGTTCTTGGCTCTACTGTGAAGACTTGTTTTCTGTAGGGTCTATGACTGTAGCTTGAACTGTGAAGAATTTTATTTGTTTTGCTTTTCATTTTTGAAACAGAAGTTGATTTATACACTGTGAAGCTCTTCTCCAAAGAAGAGAACTTTCTCTTCTGTTTCAGAAAAGGAGTGCTTTTTGTTGTTAAGAACATTTTATACACATACATTTTGAACTGTGGGTTCCTGTGAACTGTTCTTGACTCCTTGCTCTTGATGTTTTGCTGGGAAGATGCATGTGATTGTTTCTGGTTTCACTAGCTTCCCCAGCTTTTCAGTAGGAGGAAAATAGTTGGTGAATAATGCTTATTCTTCCCATGTAACTGATCTTGTGTAAAGAACAGTTGCTCTTCAAATCAGTTTTGTATGACAAAGTTAATATATATAGATATATATATAATGTGAAACCAAAGTATGCAGTCCTAAAAATATTAATGCATAGCATCTGTATGCTGTCTTGGAAGCTTTAAGTGCCTTGTTAACCCCAATAAACAGAACCGCAGAGCACTCTGAGTTGAACTCTGTCTCTATTTTATAGGTGATAATACTGAAGCACACTTTCCTGGAGAGCAAAATGTCTTCATAGCCATGGTCTCCTTCCTAACCGAGGACCTGTCACTGCAGGGGTCTTCAAATAACAAACTGTGAGCTGTAGCAGGAGAGACAAGCCATCAGAACTAAGGAGCAGGACAGAAAATCAGCGTATGGGAAAGTTGGCAACCCAAAGGGAGCATGTCAGGTGAGAGGTAAGAACATTGCATAATTAGCACTGAGAGAGTAGGGGTCATTCACAGATTAGGAGTGTTCATTAGCCTTCAGAGGCAGATATTAGTCCTTTCTGTAATTCAGACATTCTTACATAATTCTTTACATATATTCCATACACACATCCTTCCTCAGATGCGTGTAGTGCCTTTGTGTTAAGTTTGCCATCTAGTTCCAGTCTGCTCTTTGTATATCCCTCATTTGGGAATTCAGTGTGGAAGTAGGTAAAAAGTTATAGATTGGGAGGGATGGGTAGAAAATATTCCTTAAAAACTTGAAATAGGGGCAGGTCCTTTTCTTTTCCTGATCTTTTCTTTTCCAGAGGCCTTAGCCTTGAGAAGTGTATTTATGTACCATTCAGGTTTGAATAGTTGGCTTTTAAAGACAAATGTAAGCTCCTGTTGAGTACTTGAAAATGTATTTAGAACTCCATCCAGCTAGAGAATATCTGGAAGGATTAAGCAGAATTATTGCAAAATATTCCTGTTAGGCAAAAAAGAAAGATGCAAATAAAATTCCTACTTGCATTGAATTATATTTGCCTGGCTTTATGAGCATATGCAATTCAGCATCCAGTTTGTTTATTCTTGCCTAGCTTCTTTTCATGTTTGAGGGCATGCATGCCTTGTAAATGCATTTGCTTATTCCCATGATGATGCCAAACATCAAAAGGATCAAGCTAACTTTGTGTCAGTGAATGCATCTTCTAATACTTGGTACTTCTGTAAGTGCCTTTTAGGCAAGGATCTAGCACATTACAAAAGTTGTGCTCAAAGTATTACATACCTGCAAGCTAAAGAAATACTATTTTACAGGTAGGGTACTGATAAATGGAGAGAGGCAAGTGTTGATTCAGTAATCTAGTTAAGAAAAACCTTCATTTTTATTTGGGTGTAGTCCCCTTACAGGGAGTAAAATATGTCTCTCGCACCAACTCTAAGTCCTCCTCCTCACCCACGTCCAGTGCGGTCATTCTTGATAGAAGTAGCTGAGAAGCCCTGCCTTTTTTATCCTTCCTCTCAGGTAAATAAGACCATCACTAAGGAAGATGTCTCTTTGTGTTAATGAACAATAACTTGAGTACTGTTGTCGGCAACATGAATATACTCTGCAGAATGTGCGTGGGACTGCCACATCATTGCCGTGACACGCCATACCCAGGTACTTTGCGTAAGCCAACGTGATGATTGAGCCTGGGCCCAGGTGTCTGCATTTCTGAAGGTGGCTGGTTCATGCAGTCCTATTTCCATGCACCTTGGATTCCTTTTATTCAAAGACACTTCCTGATTACAGATGTTCATCTCTTACTTTTTTTGAGTGCATATTTGACTCATAAGCAGTGGGGGAGAGTTCACGGGCTTTTAACATCCGATGCACACTGCTAATATACTTTCAGTCATGGAAAAATTGAGCTGGCGGCTTTCTATGGCTATATGTTGACTTGTGCTCGTTTGTAAGCCGTATTTGGAAAAAAACCTCAAAATCTTAGATCTCTATATCCAACATTTATCTACAGTTTAGGCTTGCGGCAAGCATCTGGATTTATTCTAGGTATGTTTTGTAAATGAGTATTTCAGAAAATCTAGCCCAGTAGCTCCTATAAATTGGATGCTGGTTGCATGACCAGGTCACCCACCACGATATTGTATGACATGATGTGTTGCTCATTTGGTTTTGATTTCTCCTTTCCTTTTGCCATATTACTGGATTTGTAAAACAAATTAGTATCTTCACACTGTTGAAATCTGGTGCAATTACAGAAGCTTGAAAGAAGTTTCCTTAGTTTTTAATAAGCAGTGAATCATGTTACTTACAACATTTGGCTACTTTATAGCTTCTTTCTTCCTCCCTGCCCTGCATGCAGAATAAACACTTTTGCAGATTTTTACAGACAATTTATAGAAAATCTCTTTTATGTCTTACAGCAACACTATATGCTACCTTTGAAAGAATTCCTGACCCAAAGGGAACAGTTAGCACAACCTTTTTAATTACAGGGCAGGAAAATAATGCTACTACTCTTTCTACATGTTTCATTATATCTTCAGAACAAGCTAAGCCCTCAGCAGCTTCCTTGTGGGCATCTAGATATACAAAGTTGAAATAAGGAAGCCCAAATTAGAGCAAGTCAAGAGCTGCAGTTTAGAATATTTGTTTTTCCCAGAAGTGAATTTTTTTTCCATAAGATTTTATCCCAGGTTTGCAACTTTCTGTGAGGAGAAACTGACCTGGCTACTGTAATAGTGTCCTCCTGTGCATAAGTGTTATGTTTTGGCCTTTAATCACACTTCCCATAGGACCACTTTCTGTTCTGGTAGAAAAGGTCAACACTGCTTGGTGATTTATCAATGATGGAAAAACTATTAATAATCCCATGGGTTTCTGTATCATGCTCCTCAGTGCAGTGTCTGAATGCCTTATAGGTGCTAATTTTGTCTTCAAATTAGCCTGGGGGGTAAAGTCATGGCAAAGTTCCTGTTTTACAACAGAAAAAGCCTTGACTCTGTGTAGGAGCTGCTCAGCAATAATGAAAACATCCCTGTGTTATCAAAACTGTTTTCAGCCCAAATCCAAAGCATAGTCTCATAGTAGCTATTGTGAAGAAAAATAACTCTATCCCAGCCAAAACCAGCACACGTTTCATTAATCCCTACATGGTGGAAATATGATGGGAAGATGCATCTTCAACCTCTTCATTTTTTGATCTATGCTTTGGGCAGTGCTCACTGTCTCCAGTCCCTTTTGCAGCTATGCTCTGCTGGCATGCTCTGGGACTGCTGGCCTCCGCATGCTGTCCATCGTAGTTTTTGCAACAAGAGCCATCTCTGTGTGTCTGGGGGATGCAGAACTGAGCCTGGCTTCACCAGGTGTAAGAAATAATACACACACATATATATATATATATATATGTATATATATAAAGTATACCTGACGTTTCACAATCAGGCTTTTATGGTTTCATCCAAGTATTTGCAGACTGCTGTATTATAATTTACAGGGACTTTCAGTAAAACCAAGAATAATTGCGACATAACTTGGAGCAGTGGAGAGCATGATGACATCTTGGCCCAGTGGACTCTCTTAAAGGTGCCTTTATGAATGCTCCTGGTACGGTTGTGACAGTCATGTGAGCTTTTGCCCTCCATGTATTACTTTCAGAAAGCTAAAATGGCACAGTAGCCATACACTGCTTACATCTTTTGCATGGACTAGACAAGCTATTACAAGGCAGCGCTGAGCAACAGTGGCCTCTCTAGTGGGACAAAATTTTTCCCTGCTGTGAATGCTGGGCTTTCAGACACCAGCCAAGCTCAAAGGTATTTCTAGAAGAAAAAAAGGTATCAATAGAGTTAATGGTACAATGGACTGAGACAGAATAAAGCAATGATGGAAAAGGCAGGCAGAAAATAATTTGTGGCAGGATAGCTACAGGAGATGAAGCGATAAAATGTGAAGAAACAGCAGGGAAGCACCTGTTAGTGCTTGAGATTGCCTCTGTGAGGGAAAGCTAAGTAGATACTGATGTTGGAGAGACAAGGTAAAAAGTAGAGTCTGAGAAACAGAAAAGTAAAATGGGTGGACATGGGGTTAGTTGGGAATTTTCTGAGGAGGAAGACTAAGACAAAAGAAAAGCAGCAAATAGGTGGCTATAGCATGTAGCATGCTATAGCGTGTAGATGGATGATAGTTCTGAGAGCGTGTGTAAGCAATACAGAGAGAGTCTGCATGGATGTGCAGTAGACACTGGAGAAGACTTGATAATATTTGGTATTTAGTAGCAGACTTCATCCCCAGAGTCTCAGTTCTTTCAAAGCAACCAACAGAATAACGTTTGGGGTTTTTTTCCACCTTGAAGCAGTATTTTAAAACAAACTATGTCATTCTAGTGAAGATGGCCAGAACAATCAGGCAAAAATAAGACAGCAATGAATTTTTTTTATTATTGTATTCCGCTCGTCAGGCTTGCAGGCTACAAATAAAAGGTGCAAATAAAGCACTTCTAAACTTTGTCTAAGTCTCCTGAATATGAAATGAAGTTTCCATCTGCCATCCTGCACCTTTCTCAGACTCTCATTTAGCCCAGCCTTACCCCAATCTGAACTGAGATGCTTTGTCTCCACTGAAGTGGAGGAAGAGGGCTCACTCAGGATCTTCACCTGCCAGTGAGCTCTGTGGTATTTATGCTCCTGTTTTCTCCTTAGAAGCTTGATTTGGAGGGACAATAGGGGTTTACAGTTGGTCTAACCTTCTAATCCCTTTGAGAGGAAACAGTTTACTGATGGCGGAGCCAAAATTGCCTCACATAACCGGCAGGAATCAATTGCACTAGGTACAAAGCTGAAGACCTACCAAGAGTGGCCCATGGACCAATTTTAGTATTTCTAATAAAATAGAGCAGAAAGACGCTGAGGTGACAGGGACAGATGGAGGCTCAGCTCAGAGGAGGAAGAGGGAATACTTCGATCAGCCTCTCTGGAGTGAGACCAGGAAGAGAAACCTCTCGCTTCGAATGGCATAGGAGGTCCAGGAGAAATGCTGGGCCTCTGTCTATACTCTTGCCTTCTGTTGGAGATTGTTTCAATGGTTTTAATGCTGAGAACAGTGTGATAGTGTGTGCTCTGTCCCCAGCACTCCTGCGTCATGGGGCACCTTTCCTGCTGGTGGCCTGATGCTCCAGCAGGGATTCATATTTCTTCCAATGAAGCAGTCAACAGCAGCTAAGTTGTTAAAAGCAGCCATGTGACATCTGTGCATGATAAATGTCAGTGTTGCAAGAACAGATGTATGTGACTGTGTATTTTCATGGTTCCAAAGTGTTACCTTGACCATGTTACACTTACTTCTGACTTAGAAATGTTGTGTCTCTCTTAATGAAGAACACGGTTCTGAATATTTTCTTTTTAAAGGCAGATCACTGTAATCTCCAGACCATTACTCTGATTTCAGCGTGTTGTGTATCTCAAGGTCCTGTATTGTATACATCTGCATGAGCTGGATGCTTTTCTTTACTCAGTGCTCCATGAACTAGGTATTTTTGGAGGACAACCTGCTGTTCATTCTAGTTATTTTCAAGCTCCTTTCTTTAACTCAGTTCTGTTCAATTGTGTTGAGCACAATGGCTGTTACTGGATATCTGTAAAATGAGTTTCTTTTTTCTCATAACAAAGTTTGCTTTAAAAGAAAAAGGCGGTGGGTGTTGGGGTGAGGGGAAGGTCTATTATTTGAAGCCTGGGAAATCTTTGAGTAAGGTCGAGCACAGTGGTGGTGCCTATAACCTGCGAAAGCGCTTTCACCAATAGTTTACCCCCAGTGTCTGTGGAAACAAATCCTGTTCAGTATGATATATGAAAGCATAACCCTCTGTAGTATAGGAATCAATGGGACCATTCATATAATAGATGACTGTTCGGACTTGTGCAGTCTGCTGCTCGAACATAATTGGCATCTATGTAATAAAATACTGAACACCAAGGGAAATGTTTTAGATGTTTATGAGTCACCACATGGTTTATTATAGAAGACTGACATACAACTGTGTAAAGCAGAATAGGCTAACTAGCACTTGAGTTACCGTTACAGTATTTAGTACTGTGTTAAAGAAATACAAAGATTTTAGACTTTCCTTGTGTTTAACTTACCATCAAAATCAGTTACTGGGGGTCTGGCAGGTATAATAGAGCATCAGATTGGCAAGCCAGTGTTTTTACATGAAACCCATAAGTCATTGCTCAAAGATGCAGACAGGAAATACAGGGTTTAGAGTGCAGGGTTGCTGACAAGCAGAACTGGGTGAACAGTTGCACAGTGCATTGTAAGCTCTTCTGAATGGAGCTTGTCTTTTGCTGTATGCCTACATAGTGTTTAGCACACCTGGGAGTCCTTATCTCAGCTGGAGGCCTCTCTAGATGCTACTGTAAAGGAAATAATAATTTATTTGTCAGCTGCATGTCTTAAGCATGTTAATAAAATCCCTGTTTACAAAAAGGACCTGCTTGCTTGGCATTTGAACAGACTTGCAGCCTCTTGATCTTATCCTGCAAGTCTTGGGCTCTGTCTGTTTAGAGAATGATGGTAAAATAACTCTTCCAGAGCTCTGTAACATCATGACAGTGCTGTTTCCAGCAGCCAGAAAGCAAATTTAAAGCTAGCTCTGGTCTGACAACGTATTGCAGTCTGCAACGTAGACACATTAATGTTAAGTGTTGTGCTTGCTCTGCAAGCTCTACAAGATGCTTCTCACAACTAGAGTGAGGAATTGTGTATGCTGAACTACCAGAAGTCTCCTCTTATTTCATCTCTGCTCACTTGAAGTTTAAGTCACCTTCCATTCAACTGACTTTTTGAGTGAAGCAAGAGAAAGCAAATGAGTAGAACTCCATCTGTAATAGAAAGTGAACTCGTGCAACGCTAACAAAAAGCACGCAGTTGCCTGTACATATTCTGTTTGTTTTGCTCAGTAACACTGCTCAGCGCATCTGTCTCGCTCTGTGCCATTCAGTGCCTTGCAGGAGTGTGCTGTTTCTCTTCATTATTAACGCTTTTGATTCTACCACAGCAAAAGGGAAAAAGAAAATGGTGCTCTGCCTTTTGAATGGTGCATTAGCTATGCTAGTACTTCTTACCCTCTGCTCCTCAAAGGTGACTTGACCACACCAAACAAATTAATCATTAGAGATGCAGTACATGCAAATGATTTGTAGTTCACAGGATATTAATACCATTATTTGTGTTAGAGCTGGGTGCCTGTCCTTTTTAGGTGCATGAAAATTCTCTGAAACAGCTCAAAATCTGTCATAACTCATGGGGGTTTTCTTCTTCCTCAACTCAAGCATGTGGTAGATCTTTAGCTGTGGTGATTATGGTTAGTCCTGCTGAAATTTGGGAGGAAACTTTTATTTGTAGGAGAGGCTCATTCTAGCTTTTATTTAGGGCTTTTATTTTTCCTTCTTCATCTCCTTTGTTGTTCCTGTTTTGATTACAGGATGGGTCAATTTATATTCTAGCTTTGAGTCTTCAATTTCCCTATGAATAGTCTCTCTCCTTGGGTGATGCTTCTGTAAGTCATGCTTTGTTTCATTGTCTTGTAGCGGTGGTTGGCATTTCTATATTATGGGTTGTTCTGGGTGTGGGGGGGTATGACAGAGAGAGGGACTGAGAAAGAGAGACATCAGGATTGCCCTCATTCTTAACAGTAACTCCCTAATGTGATTTTGGACAGTTGAGCCAGGTTTTCAAAGTGAGTGAACTAAACAGAGTTCTTGACAATTAGGAAATTTTTTTACTTAGGAGTTTAATATGGTTCTTGTCCTCTGAGATGTGCAAACAACAAGTGCTATTTCAGTGCTAAAGATGTAGAAGTGGGGAAAAAAACATGATTTTAAAAAGAAAATTATCATCCATCCATGGAAAATACTTGTAGAATTGAAGGATGAGCCCTGTGGTACAAAGCTGTGCAAGGATGGGGAGCAGGGGGAGTGCAGGAAAGCAGATGGAGACAGATTCCCTAGGGTATAACTACTGTGCTGTATATCAGTGCTGAAGTACAATGAGTCTCAGGAACATTAAAAGGGAAATAAAAACGTGTTATTTAGATATTGGGAAAAGATGATCTGCTTAAATTGCTCCTGGATGATTAAAACCTGCCAGGATAAGTCTGGACCTCAAATAGAGTTTGAGAGAAATATAGAGAAAGCTCCAGCAGATGAAATCAAGCTGTATCTGGGCCATTAGTACACTCCAGGTGAACTTCACTGACCTTAGAGACCTAAGCATTGGATCAAAGCTTCAATTTAGAGTCACACTAGGGTTTCTGGGGAAGGTTTACAGTTCTCTGTACTTCTAGAAATAGGCTAGTGATAGCCATGGTGCACAGGTGAGGGATACACTAAGGGGCAAATCTGATGAGACGGTATGAGGATGCAGTGTTTTCCCATGATGAGGACCATATGCTCTGGTGGCTTGTACTAATGTGAGGGCTAATTTCCCTGCCTTCTCCTGGTAATCTGACTGTTGGTGAATTACAACCAATTGATGTTAATATCCAGCTGCAGTTACTTGAGTCATAAGCTTTACTTGGGGTTTATCGCTGTTAGAAACTGGCTGGCAGACTGTGTGGTCAGCTTCCTGGTGCTGAGGAATTGCCAAACCTGATCCAAAGGAGACTGCTGGATAGCACTGGGGTGGCAGTGATCAGTGACCTTTCTTTCAGTTCTGCAATGTGAAGTTGGAAGCTCCATCCATTTAACACTGCATGTTTTTTGGCTCTTAATCAAACCTCCAGGCTATAGAAAATTCATGTAGAAATCTCACAGCAGAACTTCTCCTGGGACTTCTTAATTTTCTCTAGCGTGGAACATATTCTGAGAGTAGGTAATTTATAGCAACATATTCCTTTGGGGGCAAATCTAAAATGAGAAGAACTATGAGAAAAGTGAAAATAAAGTGATAATAAAATATTTTGAATCTCAGAAGAGATTCAGTATGGATTTGATCTCAAGATAATTTGGTATATGTGGGCCATTGTTATTAACTCAGAGCTGATTGATATGTGCCTAGTAGAAAAGTGGAGTGAGGGCCTGAAGTTAAGAGAATGAAGGTTGGAAGGCTGGTTTTTGCTCAAGCAGCTTCATACAATGGGGATTCATCTACAAGTCAGAGTCCTGGGTTTTCCTCAACACTTTAGGCTTTAAACAGGAATGAATATATCTATATTCATTATCTGACTTGTGTAGTAAAAATAAAAGTATGGATGAAGATACTGCTTATCTGTAGTCTTTCACAAAGGTTTCTTTTCAGTGATATTAGAACTATATTGTTTATTTAATGGTGTTACCTTCATGGCCACATATGTAGTGCAGATTTTAACTGTGATAGCAACATGATTATTAGCTAATAAATACATTTACAGCATGAGTGAAAATATGTTAACATCTGCTCAGTGTGCTTAGCTGTAGGAAAGTGAATGGTAAAATAGTTAACCATTCAAACAAGAAGCACATTGTTTTTTCAGTAAGTGAAAAATTGCTATTGCTTTTTTGTTCACCATTTGCTTTCCCAGCCTAGGAGGTTCGGAATGAGTAGCGCACTTCACCTCAGGACTGGAAGAATGAGAATTTTTCAAATTGCACAAATTGCCTAACAAAAAGGAACTGGCTGTATTTTTGAAACTGTTAAAATGTTCTTTACGGATTGGTGAAAGCTTGACAAAAATTACCATTGCATACTTCATTTATTTTGAAGTGGATGATACAGTATTTTTTAGCAGGCAGATTCTATGTCAACTCTTGTGACAAATTTGGTTTAAAAAACCCAAATAACCCCTTTCTCCTATTATTTTATACAATAGCCAACCTAGGGAAAGGATTCAGATATGGGCAGAAAGGGAGGTAGCTCCCTGGACAACGTAAAATTTGATTTTTGTCTATCTTTTGTTATTATGAAGAGATTGTGAACTATAAACTGATGGTTTGAGGCCCAGCCCTGGAGCTGTTTTCCCTAAACAACAAGGGCAGGGGCAGCAGCAACAAAGGACTGAACCCTTCAGCCTTGGTCACCTTTCTGCCACCATCATCACATCTCCAGTGCAAGTGATAAAACCAGATCTGAGAGCGACAGCAGGGGCTGGAATTGGGAAAGGGTTTCAGCTATGAGGATAATTTCCTGTTTGCCCTTTTGTATGTTTTCTTGCATGAATACAGACTGAGACGTAACTGGAGGAGCTGTAAGGGGCCGTAAGCTGATCTGGTTTTCCACGGGCTTAGAGTGACTGTGTTTCTGCTTAGCGAAGAGTGGTGTGGCACAAAAATTATCAATTGCTAAGTCACAGGCCTACAAGTAGCTGGGATTAGCTTTGATTCAGTGCTTCCCTGTGATGCCATAACTCAGTGTAATGGAAAGTCATTGGCTCTCTTTTCCTCGGTGATGTTCCCTCTGTGGCATGAAGGTGCTTGCTGATGGGGAAACAGAGTCTTTTTGCTGCTCTATACCAGCAGTAAGAGATTGTCTTGTGCATAGTCCTTGATAGTCTTCTTCCTGCCAAGTGTGGTAGGTTTTGTGTTTTCGAAAGAAGGATTTGTTCTTTTGACTGATTCTTTCTTCAGCGGGTAGCTTCTCTGCATTGCTTCTTCCTCAGCTTATTGCTTTTTTTTTTTCTTTGCATTCCTTCTGCAACTTGTCGTACCCTGGACAAATCAGATGCTGTGCAATTGTATGTCTTACATCTCTGATACACAGATCCAGCACATATGCTTGCAAAACCCTATCTTTCATGCAGCTGAGTTCTCCCTGCATGCCACCAAAGCAAGGGAAGTGCTGTGAGGCATATGCGAAAGGCCTCTTCTGGCTATATAAAATTCCTACAAATCCTACTGGCAGGTTCTTCAGTCTGCTGTGGTCACAGATCATGGGGTCCATTCATATGCCAGAGTGATTCACAGCTGCCAAAATGGGAATAAAATGTCATTTCTTGTGACTCATTTTTTTTTTTAATAACTCAGTCGAGTATATGAGAAAGTCTTATGAAACTTAATTGTGACTTGAGCCTCAGTTCAGGAACACCTTTTAATTGGTTTCTCTGGGACTTCAAAAATATTTCCTGCAGTTAATTGTTGAAGTGGGGACAAATGCTATAGGATTTTGTGGATGCTTAATAGCTGTGTTCTAGAAAGTCTGCAGACGAATAATCCCATAGTTTGTGCCATTCTCTAATAATTCTTCACACATTATATTTGTCTATTTCCTTTTGTACTTTCTCATCTAGTAAAAAATTCAATTTTTTGTTCCCTCCAGCTGGATGTGGCTTTTCCATACAGGGGTCAAATATAAACCTTGCAGGCTCTTTTTTCCTAAGATGGGCTGGGAGAATGGTTAAAACAACTGGCGAAGACTTTCACAATACACTCAGGCAGTTCTCCACAGGCTGTCAGGAAATTCTCTGAGAGGCACTGAAGGAACGCAGATCAGCTTGAAAATCTCTCGGATATTATCACTGGATATGGTGTCTATCTTCTTCTCCATCTTAAACAGTTGCAATGCCATTAAAAGTCAGTGTGCTTCCCAGCAGAAGAGGTTGAGTTTCAGAAATGAGAGGAACAATTGCTGTGTGCAGTTGGCAGATGAGTTTGTAATGTGCTCGGGGATTCTTTTCCACGCTGTAAATTCAAATTACATCTCATCATGAGCCTAGTTAAAGAACAGAATATGTCACAGTACAGAAAGAGAAAACCAGGGACAGATTGTGATCCTGTTGGCAATTATGTAAGTCTAGACCACTTCACTGTCATTTCTTATCCCAAGATGAATGAGAGCAGGGTAGGGGGTCTTCAGGGAAAAAACCTAACAGACAAACAAACATCCGAAACTTATATTGGACAATTTATGGAAGCAGTTCTTATATTTCAAGTGATTTAAACACTAGGAGCAAAGCAAAATATGTGAACATAAATAATGTTGGAAACGAGTCCCAAAATGTAACAGGATTGGTTATCTCCAGTATTTTCATTTTTTGTTTTGTGATTTTTTTTCCCCCCAATCTGTTCCTTTCACTGCCTCTTGCACATCACTTTCATTGTGAGTTGTAAGGTTTCACGATGGCTTGGCACTATCGTACAAATACCAGGATATGAAGCGTGGGAGTAAGAGCCCTCCCAGGTTCTGTCAATGCTATTGCATATCTAAAACACATCAAAAAGTGGGGGGGTCAGGAAAGGAATTGACTCTTAACTTGTATCACTGGCCACGCTTGCTGACCAAAGCAAAATATAACATATTCATTGCCTTTTAATAAGAAGGTTTAAATGTATGTTCCCAGAACATTGTCATGAAGTAGAAGTTGAACTTATATTGCAAGTAATAATCAATGATGTGGAGACCTGAAGAAATGTCAGAACCCTAATCTAACTAAATCCTTGGGGTGTGTCAAAAACTGTAGGGAGCACATGTTCCCTACAGCTTTGCCATCATTTTTTAATCTTTCATTATTCGTGTCTAGCTTTATTATTATCATCTTCTTGCAAACTATGATGTGTTCAAACAGAACCTATCTAATGGACTTGTGCATAGCAGACGGTATGATTGCTATGAATGGAATTATAAGTTTGTTTGTTTGTGTCATCTTGGAAATGAGTGTGTCACTTCTCTTGGGCATTTTGGTGGCACAAAGCCATTATAACAGCACCAGCAATGACCCCTGGTGCTTTACAAAAGGAAGTGATGAAAACTTTCTTGTCCTGTTCAAGCAGCAGGGGAATTTAGGTATGTTATCCAGAATGCAATTATTCAGCTTGGAGCACAGCCAAGGCAGTGAGACTAACAATGTGTTTAATCTTATGAAAAGATGGCATGAGATCTTTAATGACCATGTTTTGTCGGAATCTTGGATTTATGACGTCTCTGAGAGACAGTTCTTGTGGTGCCATGCTCAAAAGACATAATTAGAAAATCCATAGTTCTGCTGAGTTTTGTGTCAACTGTCTTTTTCAGAGAGATGTGCATTTATTCTGTTTTATTCCTAATCTGTTCAGTGCAGCCTTATGATGTCGGGGAGCTAGCCTTGGGAGGAAGCAGCTGGTCCGACCCCATGCCATCCATTGATGGGGAAGCTGTTTCCCTGGCAACAGAAACGATGAGAAACCAGAGGACGGCTCTTTTCCAGTTCATGTTTCTTTTTCACTCGGTGTTACAGGCACTCATTAACTTCTTAGGAAGAATCATATAGCTCCTATCAATCCAAACTAAAGCTAAGAGGAACAGTGTAAATGTCACCACAGTTTTCAAGGTTGTGAGCTGCTGAAGCCTGCTGCTATCAACATTAATTTTGTAGTGAAAAATATTATCAAACTAGAAACATTTTTTCTCCCCTTTGGGAATTATTCATGGCACTGTATCAAAACAAAGAAGCGAGGAAAAAGAGTAAAACTTGCTGCACTGGCTTTGCCTCATGCTTTGTGCAGAATGTATTTGTGTGTGCAAGAATGCAGTTTAAAGGGAAGTTTTGCAGCTCAATTAGGGCTGTAGGGCTGGTGTACATGGTGAGATATATACCTGCCTTTTTACTAATGCTGCTGAAATTTTGGATTTCCTTAGGAAGAGGAGATGACAGCCTAGTTGGCTTAGGGAGTTGACAGGTGTTTTCATGCCTGTGCAAATAAGACCTGCGAGTTCGGATCCACTATGCCTCATGGAAACTTTCACCCAGGATGCTACCATTTCTCTGGCAGTTTGCAAATGTTTTTCCCTTGTAATGTCTTAGTGAAAATTACTTCACGAGCTATAGGGCAGTAAGGAAGAGAGTCGAGAACTTTGTAACATAGAGAAGAGACTCTCTGGATCTGATCTCCTTGCTGTAAGAAAAAAATCCATTTTTTGTTTTAATGTGAGGGTTAATAAATACAGAAACATGAAACCAAAGCAGGGAACTCAATAATTGGTTGATTCAGCAGAATATAAGACAGAATTCTTATTTTATGCTTGTGCAAAATATTAGAGTAAACTAATTAATTCATAATGTAAGAGCAGGTCCCCGCTACCCCCCCCCCCCCCCCAAAATGGCATTGCCACAGAAGTTTTGTGAGGCTTTGAGGATTCCCTGTGACCACTCCCAGAATAGCTTCTCTTCCATGACTGTGAAGGTCCTACTACCTGTCTGTGCATGTAATGGCATGTACATGCTTTTTGCATTCTTTAATAACCTCATCTTACTAAAGCAGAAATGTTCATTATTTTTTGTAATACTTCAGAGGAAATGTGCTCTTTCCTCTTATTACAAGCTCTGTGAAACTGCACTTATGCCAGCTGAGGATGAGCCTAAACTAGAAGCAGTGCTGGATTTTAGGTGGGCTGGATTTCAGTGGGAACTACACAGGTAACTGGTGGAAGTCTGAAAATAATTATTGCCAAAGTATGACTGAATTTAGTGTTACCACCAGGTAGCAAATACACAGTGATTTAGGCCTCAGCTGATGCAGCTTGGTGTGGTTTTAGAAGTGGCTACAGGGAGTTGCAGCACCTGAGGGACTGGTGTAAAAAAGGTCTTTGTGAGAGAAGCCTAGTCCAAATGCCCAAATCTAGTATGTCTGGTCTGAGCGCATCAGAGATCGATGCACTTTTAAAATTCAGACTGAATTTCTGCCAGTTCCTGGGGTAGCTTAAAATTTTCGGCAGACTGTAAGATGCTTCTGACTGACCAGGTAGCATGAAATGCAGGGAATATGCACAGATTTCCATAGCCAAAATGTTAACCCTCCAAAGAAACTCTCCGTTAATAAACTGAACAAACATAAGTCACAGCTATGAGTAGGCACCATAAAGCTGTCATTTTTATAAAACTACTTTTTTCAAAAGCCCCATGTTTTCAAGCACTATTGTGATTGCTAGCTATAATTCTTTATAATGGCTATCATGTTGTCGTAGGCAACACAAATGCAGCATCTTTTAATGTCTCAATAGCTACTGCTCTTGTAGGTACTCAGTGGCTTGAACAGACCACCAGTCTGGAGATGGATAAAACCTGGGCTATGGCATTTTTATTTTTTCTCTCTTATGAAGTGTTAAGGCTGCAAAGTAGGTGTATATGAAAGGCTGCTTTATCTTGGATTGCAACATGACAAATTTTTGTGCAACATCAGGCTCAATTCATGTGAAACTAAAGCTCTTAAAGCCTGTAGACACTGATCTCCTTCAGAAAAGGTAGCATCCATCCTCCTGCCAAACATGTAATTTTGCTGCAGTGTCATTTCATGAGCAGGCATTTTTCAAACTTATGCTTTTGGTTGGCCATGGCTTTGTAACAAAGAGTAAATACCAATTAGCAGTATTCAGTTAGAGGTTGTCTGTTGATGGGAGGTCAGAGGATGCCATGTCGATAGTTTATGGTTGAGATTTGCTACAGCAGTTCATGTGGTCTGTAAAAACGAAAGCAGCATTTGAACAGAGGAGAAAAGAAATCAAAGGGAGCTGGTGGCCAAAGTCCTAGCAGCAACGTGTTAAATATAAGCCTGAACCTTTTGTTCTCATGGCTGTGGTTTTCTTCAGTGAAGTACAGGGTCTTTTCAGTAGTCTGCTGTTGCTTTTCTTTGTTTTAAATTCCAGCATTTTAACACCCACTTTCCTGGGTGATGGAAAAACACATTCTTCCCTCTTCCAAGCCCAAATATTGTTGTTTCTTATACTTCCAGCAACATCTCTACAGTGGCAGAGGCAAGTCTGATGTTTGGTTTTTTCCTAATCTCTTCCTTGGGTTTCCCAAAATGAAAACTGTAAATGTATTTGGTTTCCTCTCCAGCACTGTTATGCCTGACTTGTAAACCACACTGCCAAATTAAAAGTGATCAAAAAAAACTTTCATAAAAATGCAAACAAAATATGTTACTTGAAAGGCTTCCAAACTCTACAGTCTGCTTTTACTTTAGAAATGCACTGTAGATCAATTTGTTTTTTTCTTATTAGTTTGGAGGTATAATCTGCTAGGCAGGGATCAAGGCGAGTGTCTGAATGCAGCATGGCCATTGTGAGACTGAAAGAGGTGAAGATAATGGAGTCGCGCATCGCCTGTTCCTGGGGTTCAGTGACAGTGGAAACCTGTTTCTTGCTCTATTTATTTGCAGGAATGGCTAGGCTGATACTGCATGAATGATGTCTGTCTTCTTCCTCCTCATGAATGGTTATACTCAAAACCTCAAAAATCTTAAGCATAGCTGGTGCAAGAGGGCTGGGTAGCTCAGGGAGAAAGTGTGTTTCCAGGACTGGAGGAGCTGCAGTCTCGTTGCTAGTGGCTCTGCTCTGATTATGGGGTTTGTCATACCCTGTCGATGAGGAACGCTGGTTGAGGCCAGATGAGGAACACCAGTTGAACTAGACACTGCTTGAGGCCCCATGAAGCTAAACCTGCTCTACAAATCTGACCTGCATTTTCACAAATCATGTTAGGGCTGAATGAGGACATTAAAATATAGTTTGTATGCAAAAGTCCAGCAGAGGGACCCCCCAACCCCAGCCTTGTGCTGGAATAGGAATAAGTAGAATTGCAGCAAAAAATTAAAGGATTCAATTGAAATGTTGGACCTGTTCAGCAAACCCTTACGTCAGGTATAATCAAAGGTAATTGTTTAAAACAGAATTAACTCAGCAAGCTATGGTGGATGTTGCCACAGTAAATACTAAATTTTATCCTGTACAGAGTACGGAGAGGTACAAAAGGTTAAAAAGTGACACTTATTTGTCTTGCTAAGGGTTGAATGAAACTCCAGCTATCTGTGAAAAGTATCTAGTCATCTCTTCTTTCCTTATATGCTTTTTTCTGCTACAGAACTGCATTTACAGGATAGCTGTTCATTACATGGGCACTTATCCTGCAATGCAAGTTAAACAGTCCCTCAGATTTTGGGAACCCTCTGGGCACTAGTCTTGCTTAAACTGCTTGAAGTCTGTGTTGAAACGGAAGCAGAGAGATGAAAGAAATGCTCTCTAGCCTAGTGTAGGAATGATATGTAATGAGATGCAATTTGCCTAAATGCAATTGTACATTATGAATGTTACAGTGCAGCTATCAGCAGAAGTCCTGCTTTGAACAGTGGTGGAAACCTGAACTACACCAGCCCCAAACCCAGCTCTAAAAGAGAGGACCAGAGTTGCTCGTGCCAGACCCAGCTTGCCAGGTCAAGAGCCTTCACTGGAGCATTAGTAGTTCAGAAATAGTGCTGGCACTGGGGAGATCACGCAGACTGCCCTTGCTATAGATTTATATGCAGGCAAGCTTGAGGGGAGGGAGAAATCTTGCATTTTCTTGTGGGAGGTGTTGAGTGAGAAGGGAGTTGAGCTTGGATTAACAAGTTCCTAGTGGGTGGAGGTGCACAGCACCTGCAGCTCTGTTAACTTCCATTTGAAGCTCAGCTTTTTGGAAAGCTCTCCATGCTATGTCACTTCCTTGGAGACAGTGTTTCAAAAAATAAGTGCTCAAGCATCAGAAGAAATGGAAGCCATCTAGGATGGGATTTTTGTGCTGAATTTGAGGAAGACATATCCTATGCAGCTGGATATGGGTGGGGTTTTTTGTTGCCATTCTAGAAATTATTTGTAAATATATGAAATCTAATCTAAAAATCTAAAAAAAAACCCCTAACAGAAGTGTTTGAATTGAAATACAAAGTTCACTGGCTTGAAATAAGACTGATTTTCAAAAATAAAAAGAAAAAAGAAAGAGAAATTCCTCTTGGAATTGTCTTCATCCACTGAGACGCTTGTGATCCGTGAGCTCTTTGATTCAATTCTCATGAGGCAGAGATGCTTTCTAATTACTGAGAAATTAATTTGAAAACCAAAATACATACCCTTTTTGCACACACTAAACACCCATCCTGTCCTGCACATATCAGCAAACTGTGAGTGCTGCCTATGGGTCCCCATAGGATAATTTACAGATACACATGAAATTATCCATTTTGTACACATTTCTAACACATTTTAAAAACCCAGAAAAGAAAATATTGCAGCTGCCCGCATTTGCGGAGGTGGGCATAGAGGAAGTTAAGTATTTGGGAACCCTGTTTAAACATACAGTAGTTGGTGATGTACATTTCTAGAGCATGTCTATTGACCTAGCCATAGGATTTACCTAAGCTCCTCAGGGAGCTGAGACTAATTTCTTGTACATATACAACATGCACAATCTAAATATTTCACAAATTGCCTCAGCCTGTTTTAATTGCTCTTTTGTCTCCTAAACTGTTACATATTACAAACCAGGTAAGGGGAGGATCCCCCAAGGTCATTTGGTCAAACCCCCTCTTAATAATGAAGGATTATTTAATATACTGTATTTTCTAGTGCTTGTGCTAGCCTTCTTTTGAACATCTCAAATAATGAGGTTTCTACTGCCTATCATGGAAGATTATTTCACATGGTAACGGACCTTGCCAGTAGGAAGTTTTTGTTATTTGTTTCCTAAAGCTCTTTATCACCTTTCAAATACTGTAGTGAGTCATATGCTCTTTGATAAGAGTCTTGAAACATCTATAATGAATCCCCATCTAGAAGAAATTCGTGAATTTCAGTAAGATGAGGATAGCTAATGATAGCAAATTGAATGAAGATGGAAGGATAAGGCTGAGCAGTGTCACAATGTGTATTTTCTGTGTATTCAGTTAAAGAAAGAAAAAAGGACAGAACAATTTACTTCTACTTCTGGCATAAAAATACTCTTGCTCCTTCCCCTTATTTCTGATCAGAACTAAAGGAAGTGGATAGTTAATCTGCTCAGAACTGGCCATGATAGTCATCCAAATTTTTCAAAAAAACCCACCTTGCTTTCAAGTTCTTGAAAACAGTGAATCTTTATGAAATTCTTTGAATTTAATAAGATTATATATATGCTAATAGAAATATAGTTATTTGAGACTATTCCAGAAGACTCTTGTGCCTCCTTTCTAATGGGCCAGCTTGAGCTATCTTAAGAAACTTGGTTTTGTAGGAGGTAGAGGACTACTCTTATTTAAACCTAGTCTTCCCTAGAGAATTATAAATGCACATTCACCAGCTGATTTTGATAATGTTGGGAATGTTATGCTGTGACAGCTGGGGGGCATGAGAGGGTCACAAAATTATATCCTGGCGATATGATTTTTTTAAAGCTTTGTACAAAATACAGTTTTTACACTAATTCTGTGATGAATTAATAGATATTATGGGGCCAGCTTCTATGTGTTGTTGGCATAATTGAACAAAGAGACTGAGCTGAATTCAAATGAGAAATTTGAAAATCTGAGACAGTTCAGGCTGCAATTTCCCAAACTGTCTCTCATTTACCTTCCATAGACCTATGCTGGTCTGTATTGGCCACAGACTCATCATCTTTAAAGGATTAGCAACAAGAACTGGGGAAATGCACACTAAAAAAACAGGGCTTGGAGTGATGTTTCATCTTGGCTTACCTGCCAGAAGTGGAAAAAAACCATTTTGCTTGCTTTAAAACACACTTACTGTATATTAGTTGGGGTTGGACTAGATGACCTCTAGGGGTCCCTTCCAACCCAAAACATTCTATGATTCTATGATTAGACTTGAAGTAGAGATACCCCGGAGGGAGGGCTATAAAGGCAGAGCTGCGAACACAGTTGATGAAAGAAGAGTTTTATATGGCCCGTGCTACAACGGGAAGTGGAAAGGGAAATGTGGGGATTTGAAAACTGTGCGTGCAGGGGAGAAGGGGACAGCAAGGGGGGCTGTGTGAGCTCATTGCACAGCACAGCAAGCTGCAGCTTAGCAAAAGGCAAGCAAGAAATCTGTATGTAAGGAGGAGAAAGCGAAAGGTGTAATGCAAGGAGGGGGGCTGGTTTTAGCCCATCTTTGTCTTTGCTTGAAGGTTGGTGTCACTTGGCTGTAAAAGGAGTGATTTTGCAGCTAATGTCATTCTTATGGCTGCAACCTTGTGTATGTGAGATGAAGTTAAATACCTAAAAGCAGCAACAGTCGTATTTGAGGAGATCCTAATGGTATCCTGTTCTGTAGTTTTCCTCCATTTGAGTACACTGAGTGACCTCTAATCACAAGAAACCTTGAGATGCAACTTCTGGAACCTTTGAGCAGATCTTTGGCCAGAATAAATGATAACAACTGTAATGGATACCTCGAGGCAAGACAGATTTGTGCTGTTTGGAGCAGTTCACAAACCAGTGATAATAACTTTCTTCATATTTTATAAATTATTTATTTGTCTTCTATGGTCACCTTCTGCAGATATGCTAGCAAACAAATTAATTTGCAAATTAATTTTTTAATTCATAGAAACATATTTAAGAGTATTAAAAACTCTTCTATTTATTTTTGGATGTACATCAGATATCTGGATCTAGAAGCTACACTCTGCATGGTAGAAGCAGGTTATTTTGTTCACTGAATAGACTCAGGTTACCTTGACTGAGGAGTAGGAAGTGTGCAAGAATCTTGTCATTATCTTCAGATTAAAAACTGAGTATTTTCTAAGAAGTTAATGTGAAAACTGTGAGACACTAGAAGAAAATTTAAGAGTAGGGGAGATGCTATACTTGCTTATGTATTTATTATGAACAATTTTTTTTTTCCCCCTCAAAATACTAAGGCGGGAGGAGATAATGAATTATGAAGTATATTCCTCTTCAGCTTAAGAAAGGCCTAAATCCGTTGTACTTCTAAATACTGTACTGTTGGTTGAGAGCTTCTCTACTCTGAGAGCTGAAGGTCCATAATATTTATCTGAGTGATATTTGCTTTTTATCCTGAAAATTATGGTGTTATATTATATATTTGTGTACATATATATATACATATTTATATATAAAAATAAAATAATATTGATATATAATTTTTTCCCTCATGAAGTAAAATGGGAAATAATGAGTATTCATCATGGTGAAGCAGGGGGAAAGGGCATTGCTTTCCATGAGATTTACTGGAATTGAAAAACAGTTTTCAAACTGTGTCGGAACAATAAAAGTGGTTACTTTTGATGCTTATATATAGGGATGTTGACATACTGAAAAATGGGAAATTCAAAGCACTGATGAATTCTTGAACAAGACGATCAGGGAACTCTTGCTGAGCAAATGAAGATGAGAAGCGAGTAGGCAAGAAGCAAATGAAGATAAACAATGTTGGGTCACGTTCACTGGGCATCTAAGAAAGAGAACAAAAACATTTTCTTTTTTAGATGGTTTATTCACACTGGATTACTGAGTAAATTTTCGTAGGTTGCATTTTTGAATTTAAACAATTGTCTAAATTAGATAACCAAAAAACTTTGGTAATCTTTTTTTTTTGAACAGTGCAAATGTATGCCATAGTCTCCTGGTAGCTGACCTCCTTCTTGGATTTAGTTACAGCTGAGATATGCCCCTTGCAGGGAGCTCCTCATTTAAAGAACAGTATCATGCTGTGGGTGCTAAAGGAAGCAGAAAGGCTTATTAATGCTTCTTCATTACACTCAGGCTTTTATAAATATGAATCGCTCTGGTTTTTATGCTTACCTATTCCTCCCCAGTTGTTAAATTTTAAATTGAATTTACTTTTTGTTCTTTTCCCACAACAAACAAAAAACCATCATCTTGTTTCATTAAGTAATCTTAAGAAGGAATATTGTGTATAATATTCTTGTATTTTATACTTGGATTGGATCTATGACTTGGGCAAATTTAGAAGCTGAGTTTCAAGTCCTAGATTTTATTGATGATAAGGGAGCCAAGCTATTGAGGTCTGAAATGAGAGGCAACTGGAGGTATCAAAACCCGCCTATTTGAGAAGAGCTTCAGTCAGATCATCCTAGGCATCTAAGCCAGAAAACTTCAAGAGGCAGCTTAATTGGGCTTCCTTCATTTTGGAGCGTTTGGGCTTTTGTATCACTCAGTTGTTCCACACATGTTTGTGTGGTATTCTGTCTGTAGCATCTGTTTCGGTGAAGGCAATTAATATTACCCACTTATTCTAATTAAAATGCAGTGTTTTCTACTTTAAAGCAAAGCACAATGCATGACTTGCCAGTAGTTGCCCTGTGGTGGTATTCAAAATACTAAAATACTTGCCCATATTTGCATTCTCCCAGCCTTTCCCTCTTTCCCCATATTAAGTTAGGCACAGTAGATTCAAAGCCTAATCTATCCTGATTGTTTTTCTCTTCCCTGCACAGTCACTTCCACTGCCTCAAAGTGACTCCAATATTACGCCATTCTGATCAGAAACACTGTTTTTCTTTTTTTTTTTGGGGGGGGGAGGGGGCAGGGCAGCAAAAATTTGTACTGCTTGCACCAGCCCCACAGCTGTGTTGTCTGGGTTGCTGGTGGCAATGGCCACCCTGGGGCACTCTGTGCGGGCAAAGCAGTTTGGGGAGCGGGTCTTTGACTCATTCCTCACCTCTCCATGGCTGAGTCACCTGCAGGTGTTAATTTTCCATCAGTTTCACTCCAGATGATTCAATTTTAAAGGCTGAGCTACTTTCCTCCATGGTCTCCAGTTAGATATCGTAGAAGCAATGGGCAGGGTGTGATTCCTATAGGCTCTTTAGGCTGTTCTATCAACTTGTATTTTTGCACATCAGCCTGCTAGTTGGCACTTAATCTCTGTTCTTGAGAAGAAGCAAAAGGAAAAGCATTTTACCAGAAGTGTCTCTTTCCTCTCTCAGATGGGTAGTTCCTCCCATGGCAATCGCACTTTTTTACCAAAGTACCCCACCTCTTTGTGGGATGGACCCACCTGCTGTCCCTGGTTACTTTGCAGCCTGTCTGGCAACCGGCAGGCATGTTAATGTGATGGTCTAGGACATGATCTGAAAAAGGTGGATGAAAGAGAGGTGACACCAGCCACTGCAGATCTTACTACTGTCTTTCCATGTTTGGTATTTATTATACAATTGGATGGAGGAATGGTGAGTAATTATGAGGAAGAAGAAGTGTTTAAGGTGTTGTCTTTGTGGTGTCTTCTCCAATGTCAGGAGGGGGAAAATTTGCACATCTTACAAAGCTTCTGTACATAAGCTATATAGGAGGATGTAGAGAGCTTTATGTTTCCCATCAGGTATGAAACACTGACCCAAAGACATGCTGACCAGAGCATGGGATTTGAAATCCATATTTCCACCCTAAACAATGTTTTGACAACAGCCACAGATGTGATCTATTGTCCACCAGTCCTACTAAGGTCTTAAGTTTTCTCTTCTCAGTAACATCTCCCTTAGCAAGGAGCCAGACTGGCTTTTGCCATTTGTGAACCTTGTGAAATGGAATATTTGAGCAAACGTAGCCCTGGAGCTAAAGGTGCAGCTCCAAATAGAACCAGTTAGCAGTGGATTTTCCGCCGTTTGGAAATAGGATATTTAACATTTTTAACCCTAACCTTAATTAAAAAAGAGCCAATATATAATAGCTTTTATAATTTTCAGTCAGTTGAAACATTTCAGTTTTTATAATAATTATTTAAAAGACCAGACTTTTAAACAAAGCAATTCTGAGATAGGCAATTAATCTTTCTATTCTGAAATTGTGAGAAAGGGTTGTTTTGCCATTTACGTGGTTTCTTTTTACAGTGATAAAAAGAATTTTCTTCAAGATTGCTCAGTTAGTAATTTTTGATAGAGAATGTTTATATTGAAGCTATTTTTTGGCCATTTCTCAAGCATTACAGAGAACATTTCTTTTAAGGGTCATTAGCTCCCTATATTACTGTGGAGAACTCTTTATTAAGTAATCTTTATGATTCACTGATATCCAGAAACTGGGTTAACTGGGTCCATTCTCACTGTGGACTGCCTATTGGAGCAAGCACAGTGATGAATTTAAATGCTGGTTAAGCATTTGGCTATAATCAATATATTTTGTATATCACTCAAACTGAAACTCAAACTCCTGAAAGAACCAGATCAATGGGAAGAAATTAGAGTTTATTTAATTAGCAGTGATTTAATTATTCCTTTAGTGATATTTATATTTATGTTTGTATAAATATAGATATAAATAAAGGCTATCATTTTGTTTAAGTTTAAGCAGAAGTAGTTTAACATCAGAATGTTATGATGTAAGCACATTAGGAAACTAGAAAAATTTCAAAAGCAGTTACCTGATTAACTGGCCATTCTAAAACACAGTTTCTAATTAATATTATGGTTATCATGTACTGTCTTATATTGAAATATAGTAGCCAAAAAAATTGAAATTACTATCTGCTATGAAAAAGCTAGGCTTAGAATTTCATGCCCAGAGTTGTCTTTTGATGTGTCCTTATTATGTGTAGTTGAAAAACTATGGAAAACTATTTTTTAAACTGTTAACTTTTAGAAGTATTAACTACAAAAAGGTTGAATATTCTTCTCTACAATTAGTGGGGGAAATATGGAAATGTTTGGGTTGAATTCCAGTGAACATCAATGAATTATAAAAGAACCCTTGATGTTACTGTAGCTGCAAATCCTCCACAAGGTCCACACCCATTTTCCAGTCTGAGGAACATTAATGTAAGTACACATAATATAACAAAGGATTTTGTCATTGGCTTAACTTCTGCCAAATTCAGTGCCACTGGGCTCACTTCCCATGGTTTCTTATTATCTCGTTTACTGCCTTACAAGAGGCATAGTCTTCAGTAGTACAAAATGGACTTTCTTTGTTCCAGTTTTGGCATGTTACTCCTTTGAAAGCAAGGATTTTCATGTGGTGTGTTTGAGGACTCCCAGTTTGGCATGGGCTGGTTCCAGGTCGGATCCAGTGTAGATGACGTTTTGTTTCCTGTTCATGACTAATAGTAGTGAAATGTGCTTCTTGGATATTGGTCTTCCTATTTTTACAGTTTGGGAAAGAAAAAATTAATATATGATGATTTGGTTCAAAAAAGCACTGGTGACATTAATTTGGAATATTTTAGTATCATCCAATGAAATTACAAGACTTTTTGGTTTAGTAGTTTGAGGTTTGGTGCAATGAAATTATGCAGCATTTTTCTCCCTAATATCTCCATGTACTATCAACCTACCGCTCAGACATTTAAATCTGAGTACCCTTCAGCTCAACATCTTGGACAAGTTTATAGGTGGAAATTGAGATATGTGTTAGGATTGTTGCTCATTGCTGTTTTCCAGTTTTTATGTTCCTTTTATCTTTTTTTTTGTGTATTCTTTCTGGCTCCTCTTGGATATTTCAGACCATAAAACAGCTAATGTAGAAAAGTGGAATATAAAAAAGGGGGCAATGTCTAGGTTTATAAACTTAGCATTCTTTTAGTTATTGTATGACATTGAATAGGTATGCCAAGGTCTGTAATTATGAAAGCTATTTATAAATAGTAAAATGAAGTACATGTATGCTGCTGAATTAACAGAAAAATGTTGAGTTATACTCTAGTTGGTACAGTTTCACATTCTTTAATTCTGTAGTATAAAGCACCTTGGACTGCTGCTGTTCTGTGTGTTTTCTGTGTAGCTTTTTTTCTGTACAGTGCTCTTGCCACTCCCTGACACCTGTAAAAAGAAGTGAGATTTTATCAATTATCACTTCAAATATCATCAGAAAAATGGAATTGAAACAGCCCCAAGCCCCCAAATGCCTCATACCATCAAAACATTAACACTTTGGAAAAAAGACTATTTTCCACCTTAACCAGCTAACAGCACCTTAACCAGCTAACAGCATATGAAGAAAAAGAGGTAATAGTCTGGACTGTATTCTTGGAAGTCAAGTTCATCTAGAGGCAGATTTTTTTGCAAAACTGCAGTGGTCCCTCAGATGCAGAAATTGGCAGAAATTCTCTCTATATATATTTTTTTGAATGTGTACTCCTGATAAGCCTTCATTTTAATTTAATCTGTATCCCCTGCAATTAGAGTAGCAACATCAGTTATTACTGGCTGGTATCTACTACTTCAAGGGATCCTGAAGAAAAGAGCAGAAGACGATGTGCATATGGGACTTCCTGTGCTAGTACTATTGAAGCCACCAATGTGAAAGTTCAAAATGACAGTCGTCTACTGACACATTAACCAGTTTCCTTAGGACACTTGTGTGGTAGAGAGGCTGGACTGATGGTACAGGGAAGGAGATTCCCTGTTCAAGTGGGGAAAAAATTACTCTAATCCTGAAGAATAGGTATAAATCTTGAAGTAGACTGAATTTAACGGACAACATACAGTGTTAGGCTTAAGGTGTCCCAAGAGGTCTAAGTTAAACTCTTTGGCTAGTGGTAATATAGGCTTTTATTAAAATGTTCATTCTTCAGTTCTTAAACTCTCTTATTATAAGTATGCTGAGAGGGGAAAAAAAATGGCACAACAGGCTATTTGGCTTAAGTGCCTCTGGCCCTGTTTTCTTTCTTTGTTAGTCTTGTTAGTCTTTCATCGTGTTAGTCTCACCCAAGCTGTGGCATGGCAGAGTAGTGAGAAGCATGGCTGGAAACATCCATCCTTAAGAGGAGTGTGAGGTGGTAGCAGCGGGCACTTCCATACAGCACCACTGCCCGCATCCTCATGTAGAGAGACACAATTCAGTGAAACACAAAGCTTTTCTTGGCCTCTTATATCTCTGCCCTTAAGCTTTAAAGTGCCAAAAAGGAAAGTGATTCTGATGGCCCTGTCATGGTGATTGCCTACCTGAATGAAACTGGGACTAATGAGGTCTTGATACTGCACTTGTTACTCAGGCAAGGTTTTAATTAACTGAGGTGTCAGGTCTTTAATGCCTTATCCTCAAGCACCTTCTTTCCTGTGTGATGCTTCCCTTTAGCTTCCAATTTCAAAATTGATTACATTGAATGCAAGTTCCTTCATTTTGTTATAATAAAATCTTTGCTATTAAGATAAATGGAAGTTGTTTCTTTTTCCATCTTGTGATGTTTCAGTGCATGCTGTTGGCACTGTGAAATAATAAATAATATCTCACAAGCTTTTTCTCAAGTTTTGAGAAGGCAACAAAATTACAGTCAAGAAGCATTTTTTTAATTTTTTTTTTTTTGTGTGTGTGTGTTCTTTTTCCTCTGGTGCTAACTGGTTATTAGTTCAAGCTCATGTCTGCCAAACCCTGTAGAATAAAATTTTTGAAGTAGCATCTGTCTCTTCTAACAACTTGTGTGGATTGCTGTGGGAATGAAATTTCTTTTGACTCACCTCCAGTTCCAAAAGTATTTGCGTGTCCTTATCTATTAAGAATGAGTCTGCAAAAGATCTATATGCAAGCCTTAGTATGATAGACAAGAAAGGTTTACCTGAGGCATGCTTTTCTTATACTGTGGGCAAATCAATGCTGTGCCCTTGGAGTCATCCAAATCCCAGTATGTAGCTCTTTATAAAACTGTAAATTGCAGAAAAGCACTACATTATTTTTTTTCTATGCACTGCAATAGTGTTTTGTTCTACAGATCAAAATGAAGCTGCCTACTAATGAGGCTAGCCTAAGGTTTCTGGTAAAGTTTTTTTTTCACTCTTATTCAGATAGTTTATTGGCAGAATACCTTCACAGTTTGCTGGCCTTTATATTAGAACTTTATTTTTTTCTGCTTCATATAGCAGCTGGAATTCATCTTTGTGAAACTTCACTGACATCTGTGGAATTTCACATTAAAAAACCCACATTAATTTGAAGTTTACTGAAGTATTATTGTACATTAGATATGGTTGGAAATGTCAAAGGAACTTGTGTTTTGAGAGATTAGCTGTTATATTCCACAGTGTATTTTGCACACAACAAAGTCAATGGGTTTAGGCTCCTAAATAGTACAGTTGCTTTCAAGCAGTTTAACTGTTGATGCTTACGTTAACTGGGGGAGGTAGATGAACCCAAGGAATGTGAAGGCTAGTCTTTGGTAGGAACATAGGGTCTTCACAACCAAGGAAGCAACATTAGAGCGTAGATAATAATTTTCAGTGCTAATGCAGCACTAACAGCTGAGACTGTGTGAGTGATCTTCCCTTCCAATCTCTCTAGGGCTTGCTTTCTACAGAAATTGGAAGTAGTAGGACAGTCACAGATGGTACCAGTTGATGGCTCTGTAAAGCCCTGAATCCAGGTCTGCTGAGTACTAGTGAGGCACCTCCACAGGTTTCTGTCATGTCTAGCCAACTTCTGTGAGTCTGCTTCTGGCTGTGCAAGGAAGCCCACGTCTGGCTAACAGATCTGAACAATATGGCAGATGTGAGAAGACCTCTTATGTATTTTTGTTCCTGCCCCAACTGTGTTCTCACAGTGGTGGTTTCAGTCAATTTTGTGGGTGACTTTAGCTTTTGCATTGTTATTTTTAAGCATGTTGTATTTTTGTATTTTTTTAATCTCTGTATCAGTGTGGCAATGGTGTTACAAAGCTAGTCATTAATTACATATTGTTTTTCAATTCAGCACCTTAAGCGTTCACAAGATAGTGTTTACAAAAATTATCTTTACAGCTAAGCTGTAAGATTTTTTAGGTCTTCTAAAAAGAGGGGTTTGATCATTTATGTATGCTCTGTAGCAGTGGACCACAATTTAATACTTGATATTTTTGGGTTTGGACATGGTACTGAAGAGTTTAATCTCCTAATGTTTCTGAAGACCAAGGCAGAACTTCATCTGGCAGATCTTCTATGGGCTCTCCTCACAATGAGGGCAACTGTTTTTCACTGCAGTTTGTTAATAGTGTTACACCCATAAAGCTGAAAGGTTATTTGTCAGTCAGGAAACAGAAACTAAGCCAACCAAGCCATTTGGGGTTTGGAATAAGAAAAAGGTGACATAATCTCTCTTTCCTCCTCTCTTAGGGGAGAAAAATGCTTATAAAGAACAACTTCTAGACTTATGATCAGGTCTTCCATACACAGAAATCTCTTCACCTGGACTAAGACAGGACAAGTTTTCAAATGAGGGTGACAGAATAAGCTGGTTTTCCATTCAAGTCACCACTTCATTGTGTGCAAAGGATTTAATTACCAGGGCCAGAATGAAAATTTGAACCTCACAGGCCCATTTTCTGGTTAGGTATTTTGATTGGAAAATGGTTTATGCGACTTGCTGCTCTGCTGATGGTAAATCAGTGTGGCTCTAGGGTAAGCAGTGGAACCATGTCAGTTTATATGAGATGAAGATTTTCTCTCTTCATATGAGGAAAGAAAGGGGAGAGAAGTCCCTTCATTTATGCATTCTGGATGTTATCATAATCATCCTTTATTTTGGTTATATTAGTTCTCCTTAACCTTGTCTTAGCAGAGGATCTTGCATCTGGGTGAATGGCACCGATGCCATTCCTCTTACCATACCTCTTGAGTTGCTGTTAATTTTTCTTTGGAACAGGACTATAAGGCCTGTTAACAAACCTGTAGAGCAGATTTCCCCGCTGCATAGACCAACATCTGACAGATCTTTTTTTGTTTCCCCTGCACTGGATGAGTCCCCACCCCCCAGAAGAAGTGACAGAACTGACAATATTTCTACTGACACCATTTGTTTATTAAGTTGTGTGCCCTAAGCCTGTGAATTATGATCTCCTGACAAATGAAAAATGTCTCGAGTTTATTTTTTGTACTTCCACAATTATTTTTGTTATCCGATGTCTGAAAAGGAGAAAAAACTTTTAGTGAATACTTTCTCTACACCAAGTATGTTTGTGGGGAGTTCTTCATACTTACCACTGTGATGTCCAGGTACCTCAGATATTAGGGTCTGATTTTTCTAGCACTCTTTAGAAATGGTTTCATTTCTTTTTTACAGATAGTGAAAGGGAGACAATTTTTACTTAGTATTATCCTCTTAATGCTTCTTTTTATGGCTGATAAAAAATCAAAAAAGAAGAAAAATGAACCACAGAAAGGCTACCCAAGGTCTAGCTTTGGACAGGGTTGGTTTGCTTTCCACTTTGCCTGGTGCAGAAGGGAGATGATGGACTGTGAGAGTTGCACTTAGCATGGCTGACTGCAGGCACATCTTGCTCAGTCCCCAGGGTGGAGCTAGGATCTTAAATAGGGTTGTGAGTGGGCAGGTAGTTCCTGAGGGTGTGACCTGCTGCTATGCAGAAGGCTTCTGCAGTTCACAGCCTCCAGGCTCTCTTGCAGACATATGTGTGTAACAGTCCCTAGGTCAGCAATGTAGATATTCAGTCACATGCAGGCTCAGAAATGTGTTCCCACCTGGATTCATGTGGTCAGGATGCATTCGCTATGCCACCCTTGAGATCTGGTGGTTGTTCCTGATCTTCTTAAATTTCATTGAATACTGGTTATCATCCTTTGGTATGTAGCAGCTGTTGTCAGGTTACAGTGGTCCTGATGCTGCAACTGGGTTATTCTCTCATCAGAAAAGACTTCATGCACCCCACATGAGCAGAACTGTATCCCTGGGACATTGCATAGCATTGTAACTTGGTAGAGCAGGAGAGGCACTTCATGGTCACTTCAATGTTCAGTGTTTGGAGAGCCTTCTGCTGGTGCAGGTGCAGCTGCGTCATGCTGAAGGATGTGATGAAGGTGTAACCTGGTTAGTGGTTTAGAGCTTTGTTTCCCCATTCATGTTGGGAGCTTGTTAGCTGTGGTCCTGGTGCAAACTCTCCGGTTTGGTTTCATTTGCAAGAAATCCAGTTTGCACGCATCAAGATTACTCCATGATGTAGATTACTCCATGATGTAAACCAAAATGCTATGTGCAGACAACTGGGCAATTCACTTCAAAAGTAGACTCCTGTACTAAAATAAAATGTTGAGGTGGGCATATCCAAAGGGGATCCCATCCTTCTTTGCTGTGAATTCTTTGTTCTTCTTGGAACATATCTGTTACCCTAATAGCTTATTACTTTTCATTAAAAGAGCCATAGTATTGCCTGATTTGATCATCACTGTGGCAGTTACGCTGCCACTAGTGTCAGCAGAAGATATAAATATATATGTATCTCTATATATGTGGTAACTTGATTCTCAACAGAAATGAGAACATCAGAAGGGTTCAGAAGATATTGGTAGGGAATCCAGTTCTTCCCCAGTCCCAACTGTGTGGTCCCGCCTGATCCAATGTTGAGAGGGCATAAGCCTGGGATATGTAGATGTTCACATGAAGCACTGAGCAAGTCTAGGGAAGATGGCTAGTCAATAAAATGTGTTGCCTGCTAATGGCTTTTTTTTTTTTTATTTTTCCAGTTAATCTTGCTTTGTTTGAGTCATTCGTCTGTTTTTCAGTTGGTTGGTATCACATTTCCTTCCTTTGCAATTTAGGAAGGAAACAAAATGTCATCTTTGGGGAATATGGCATAACCAGTCCTTCTCATATCTACCTTCTCCTTCCCCCATATCATAGAAGAAAGGGGGAGTGCAGGTGACATCACTGCTATTGACTCCATCCCTGGAAGATCCTGAGCAGCCTTTTCCCAGGCAGCCTCTTCCTGCTTTGGATTACTGCTAACCTTGAGTCTGTACCTTTTAAACTACACTGCAATATATCTCATATTTAGCATTGCAAGCTAAAAGCTGAAGCTTTCAGCTAAGCTGAAAACTAAAAGAAGATTATGTAGCCTCACTTCCTCTAGGATGTTTTGTTATTAATGAGTTTAGCACCTTTACTTAATACAGTCTTGTTTAGTTGCCGTTAGAGACGTGACATCAGTTCAGACTTAAGAACTCTCAAATTGTTTTGTCTGTCTCACAGGTTAACTGGCTGATTACAGATAGAAATTGTAAGTCCAGCTGATTCATCAACCTAATTAATTAAATTACTTCATCAAGACTAGCTGTGCCAAAATTTTAGGCGGCAAACTTGGAACTGTGCTGAAAATGCTTACAATACTTAAATAACGCTTCATGAAACACTGATATTTCAAACACTAAAAATCATACAAATACAAATTATAATATGATGAAAATAGAGAGATTTAAAAACTGATTTAAACATTTATTTTTCAAGAAGCCCTAGGAAAAAAGTTGATAATTTCCTTTACTAACTGAACTAGAAAAGAAGGTGAAGGAAGGATCTGGTGGGTAGTATTGCTTAGGAAAAAAACCTGAGGTAGTTTTCCAGCTCTGAAAAAAAAAAATCAAAACAAAGCTTTCATATTTGATCAACCTGTTTAATATGGCCTCAAAGTGGAATATGTTTCTTTTCCCTTATGAGAGAGCAACACTTGTTTTTAAAAAATAAGATGTCTTTGATTTTTAAATGCTCTAAGACAGAAAAATCAGGTGTTTAATCTTGAGTTCTATTTAACAACTGGATTTTTGTAATTTTTCCCCCTTTTATTTTCCCTTTGGCTGATAGAGATCATTTAATCTTCAGCCATTCATGTGTGTGTGAAAAGATTTTGCTCAAGCATTTGTGAATTTGGTGATTTTTAGTAACTTTTAATATTGATTCTTTTTTGTGGTTGGAGAAAAATGTAAACTGAAATTTCACTACGGTTAATAGGAAAGTCTTGTCAACATTTGAGACAATTTTAAATCAGGGAAAACAGCCACAGTGACAGAGGTTTGACTTGCAGCCTTGGTGAGGTATTATTATTAGGAGAATATGATCAGCTTTGTGGCTAAACCCAGTTAGCTCAACCGAACAGGGTTTTATCTGTTGGTAGACCAGAAGCTATGAGAGCTAAATCATGGCAAATTATCTCTCCCAATGGGATTCTCATTGTGTGCTTCGGTTCAGCCTTGAAAAACTTGTTATGAATACACAAAGGTATTGAAAGTGGGTTTTGTTTTTAAATGAAGATTAAGTTCATTTATTTCTCGAGGATCTTCCCTCCCTTATGATTACAGCATGAGATGCACAGTCTTCCACTCTTGTGAACATATGGTTTCTTTGAACACGGATGAGTGATTATTTTCTACCCTTCTTTTCTGTGGTCTTCCTTATATCACTTGGCTTTGTTGTAAATCCCAACAAAGTATTTTTTTCATGAAATACTGAGTTTTAAAGACAGAGATTATACATATTGCTCTGTAAGCAGTGATAGCAATCTCTGTTGTTGCAAGCTAATGCAATCATACTCTCAGATTAAAGCATTTCCTAGGGACCAAGTGCTCTTATTACTGGCTCTGGAGCCACAAAGTGCAAAGCATTTTTATACTCAAAACTGAGGGGAGGAGTGTTATCAATATATGAGTCTTTCTATGTTGTTTTCTGTGTATTTCTGCCATCTGCAGAAATGGTAGATTTTCATTCTGTGTTTTTTAAACAAGGAGAAAATGAACACAAGTAACTGCAGAAGTGTTAATAACATTTAGGATAAGTTTTCACATACTGGGATAGCTTTTTCCCTCTGTCCTGGGTACTCCATCCTACTCAGGCTGTGGAAAGCAGTCAGATGAACAGAGCTGCAGATGTTGACATCAAAGGCATGGACTGGCTCCACAATCCCTCACTCCCTCTCCACACATCACCAAGGGTAGGTTTTTGAAGCGTAGGCAGAAGAGAAGTGACTGGTCCAATGTGGTATTGCCAGTAACTGACACAAGCTAGAAGAATTCTTCAGATTTCTCTTAAAACACATGAGAACAGACCAAGAGCAGCTTTGCTTAAATAAGTGGTTTCTTGATGAGCCAGTTCTCCACTGAAATGATTTTGGCATAGAAGTATATAATATCTGTTATATTTCTACTGATATAACACTGTTCCTTTTATGTCCAAATAAAAATTTCCTTTGCCCAGAACATATGTACAATGTAAGACCTTTGGAGCAGAAACCAATCTTTATCATCACCATGTTTTGAGTCTCATAATGAGATTGTAAAAATCTTGCTCATCCTGAGTAGCCCTTACTCAGCAAGTGTTCCTGACCAGTTGCGAGTATGAATAAGCTTCTCAGGAGCTAGCTACACATAAGAAATTATTTGTTGTAAACATCTGAGGCAATCCTAGCCCTCAGTGTGGTTCTGTAATAAGGAGTTGCCATGGTTTCTTTTGTTGTTTCCCAGTTTCAGGCTGTGATGGTTTAATCCGAGATAAACTTGGGAATGCCTCTGCCTTGCCACAGGTTGACTAGTCCCTAGTTAAATCCCAGCCATAGAATTGGTATAAAGTTCCCTTTGCTTCTGCACCAAATTTATCATGGTAGAGTGCAGAGGATGGCCCCACTGTCTTCTGGGGTAATTTCAAAATAGATGAAAAGCGTACCCGAAAATGGTACTGAACCTTTGGTTCACACAGGAGGTTTCAGTCATGAGTCCTTCACAAAGGACTGATGTTAGATCAAGGGAATCTGCAGTTCTGGTGGAAAAGCAGTCCTCTGCATTGTTTCTGGCAAAGAGGATAATGTGTTGATACTAGAAGTTGTGGAGCCATCTAAGTTCAAAGGTAAGTATTGTGACAGAAAAGGTAAAAGTAACATCATTTACTGATTAAAAAAAATTCCCTTTGTAGTTAGTAGAGTACCAAGAAGACTTTCTAGAATGCTTAATGCATAATATCATGCTATTTTAACTTTTCTTCTTGCTTGTCCTTTTTAAATTATGGGGTTTTTTTTAAATTGGTAGGTAGATACCACATTTTTTTCAAAGATATTTTTTTCTTCTTGAGACAGTTTGATTGCTCAACAATTTTCCAATCTTTTGATATAGTTTCTGCACGTGAATTTTTAATGAATTAAAATTTATGCTATGGAATTAAAACTCATAGTAAATTTGACACATCTGGGAGAAAATATTTGCAGCATAAAGTTGTCTAAATTTCCAGTTCATATAGTACTAATTGCCTGTAAAAAATAATGTTATTTTCTTGCAACAGCAAATTATAATAATGGGAATTTTAATTATGGGAAATTAATCTGGAAAATTTTTTAAAAGTACAGAAAACTGGTATCAAAATATAGTGTTTATATGAAAATATTTTTTTTCCAAAGCATGTGCATACTTTTGCCCTTGAATCATTGCTTGAATAAGCTGCAATGTGAAACACAAGAAAGGGTCAGCTTCTCAGCCAGTGTGAATCAGAGGCATTTCAGGGAGTAAATCAAACTACTGCAAATCACATAAGCAGAGGATCTAGCCCAGAGTCCTCAGCTGCTCTAGCAGTTTTCACGAGGGTACAGACGTTTTGATTATCTGCCGCTGTTTGGTAGGATGACTGTTTGCTGCGGTGCTGCTGGCTGACTAGCATCAGTGATTGCAACTCAAAGGAAAGAGTCAGTGTTGTTCAGGAGCGCGCTTTGTGCCAGAATAAAACTGGCTGTGCCATGATACTCCTCTTTCCCTCGGTGTAAAGAGGACTGGTCCATTTGAAAAGGTATTGCCTTATTTTTCACATTTAAAAGACCTCACTGATTTTACCTGTTCAGCGTGCTTAACGGTGACCCCGCTGAGAATAACAGAATGACATAAAACTTGTACACGGAAATTACTTGAAATGCACTGTCATGCATTTACTTTTTCATTCTGTTATGCAGGGAACAGACATTCAAGGGAGTTATCTCCAAATGCCTTAGAAGGATACTGAAGGGATGTAACACTCTGACAGATACCGTTCAATGAAGAGGTTAAACCTCCAAAACTGCTACTCCATCCTACAAAATAATTTAGCGTTATTTCAACTGCTGAACAAAGATCTAGTTGGTTTGGGGTGGGATTTTCTCCTCCCCAAAAGCAAACAACAGCACACAAATCAAATTAAATCAAACCCAAACCAATCCATCAGAAGAAGAGTATGACCTTTGCCATTTCTTTCCTGGACCTGGGATGTTTGGTAGTGATCCCCAGGCAAAGCACGTAATAAGGGAATGGCAGCTGCGGTCAAAGCAGAAGTCCAAATGGTCCACTGTCCTATCTGAAACAGAAGCTACAACAGTGATCTAGTGAAGAGTATAAAAACTGAGTAAGCATATAGTGGCACTTCCCTAGAATACTCTCCTAGTCTCCAGCATCTCAGTGTTAATAGCCCTGTATAGATTTTACCCTGGAAATGTGTGTAAGACACAACACTGTGGGGTAAGAACCTATGTACCTGTTGTGTGATCACTCACCTCCTTCTGTTTGTTTGGACCACCTCCTGCTACCTGCTGGCTTTGCCGGTGCCCTGTGGTGGGAGGGATGGTGAACTGCTGGTTCCTATTCATTTTTGTGTGCCACAAATGATGTTATAGACCACCATCATAACTATCCTCAGACATCTCTGGTTCAGGCTGTAGCCCATTTATTCATCCCTTATGTGGAAGTGGTCCTTTGCTTACACAATTCTTGTCACTCTTTTCTGAAAATTCTCCAGTTCTACTGTAGCCTTTTGGAAAGGGGGGGCCAGGACTGCCTGCATTATTCAAAACGCTGGCTCTCTATGGGTATATACAGAGACATAATGATGTTCTCTGGCTTTTCTTCTATTCTTTTTCTGGTAATCAATATTGTTTGCTTTATTGATTACCTCTCAGTAGAAGTGAAAGAAATGGGTATGCTTACACTAAGGTACAGCGAGAGTAAGCATAATTGATGCCTAATTGCTCCAACATCCTTGTTTATCCTTCCTCGACTTCAAATATTAATAATGTAGCCTTTCTTCTCTTATCAAAGACAGTTTGGCTAGAGTAGGCTTACTATGTTTACACTGGAACAGGGAAATCTATAGAGAGCATCTCAGGAGGTGTTCTTCATTTTGAACATAAGCACTAATTGAAAGTGTATTATTTTCATCTGGAGACTGCTGGTCATATTTTCCTGCTTTCAGTGATGGCAGATGAGGTGTCAGAGAAAAGCTGCTGCATTCGATGCTGGATTTGCTGCATTCTGTTCCTCTTGGCACCAGCAATCAAAGAATTAGCACATCTTCTTTTCACATTTTGCAGGAGGACTCTGAGCAGGGAATGGGAAGGACCCCAGGGAATTCAGGTTTGGGGCTCTGGTGAGCAGATCCTGGCATGTCCCTGCCATGAGCGACAGGAGGGGCGCAGCATGCTCTGCTAAGCCAAGTGTGGTGGAAGTCCTCAGCCCAGGCAGCCCTCTCCCACCGGTGAGGGCTGCAGTGCTTCTCACTTCGTACTGAGAGCTTAAGTAACTGCACCTCCGTACACCAAAGCTAGCCAGTCTCACATCGTGCCCCCTCCAAGGAGAAGTGGGAACATAAGGACTACATCCACTGCTGCTCGACAGCCAACCCAGTGATGCATATAGAAGTGCAGGCGGTTTTAGAAAACTGCTGGCAGCAGATGCCTGGCCTGGTGTAACGCGTCTCAGCAGCCTTGTGACGATCTACACCAGCTGAGGATCTGCTCCCGGTTATGCAGTCGTGACTTCAGACGGGTGTCTGCGCTGAAAGCGGTTGAGCTTCCCCCACTCATCATTTGAAAGGAATCTTAATCCTTTCAGAGCCTGCGTTTTTCAAGCCTTGTAATGACACACACTGATTGTTCCATTCACTTCATCAAAACTAGTAATCATATGTAAAACATTGCGACTGGCACAAACATGGAATTGCTATAGCGCTAATCTCTCAAAAAATTTGAATCTACACAATTAGCCAAGCCACAAGGCTTTAGAAGTGTAACAGCTTTCTCAATAAGCAGTGTGTCATTCAAGTCGTCATGTAACATGGACTCTGTGAACAAAAATCTGACCAGTTTTCTAAGGGACTCAAGCGTCTTGTTGCTGGTTTGTATGTAAGAGAGGAAGGGGCACAGCGCTTTCTTGATACTCCTTTGTACTTCTTACGAAGTGTCTGCGCCTCTAATTTTGTCAGATTACATTAATTAGCAGTGAAAATCAGTCTCAAAAAGATTTATTCAAATGCTTTGTACAGACCACTTGTACTTGAGATATTTGTGAGATGACTCACTTTAATCTTGGGGTTTATAGCCTTTTCTCTTAAAGTAATTTTTGTTGACATTTTCAGTGGATGCTTTCCCTAAAAAGTAGTGTCAGAAAACCATGAATGAAGCTTTAGGCAGTTGCATTACTTTGCAGCAGCAGTAGTAAGAGTATGGTGATAACATTCATTCTAAGCTGAAAATTAAAATTCAGCTACGTAGCATATTCCACCTTGTCATCATTACCTTTTGCCACATGGTTGTCACACATACATGTGACAGATTGGTGGGTTCTGTAGGTTTTCACCGAAATAGTATTTTTAATTTATTTTTATTTTTTGTTACTTTTTAAAGTAGGCTTCACTATTTTAAATGCATGTGTTTCTGAGTGGCTCATTCAAGAAAGAAATAACATCACTCAGCTTCACGGAGTACTCAGTGATTGCATACTCTGAGTTTAGGCTCCATAGCAAAGAGATGACCTACTTACATAAGAAACATTCTCAAGAGTCCTGTAAGTAATGAAGTGGAGGAACTGTGCGTGTTCATAAATAGAAAAATAGGTAAAATCTGATAAACAGGAATCATTAACGTTTCTGTTCACAAAGATAATTAAACTAGAAGGAAAATCAATATGTAAGATAGTTGTAGTAAAATATTATTCTAATCTATCTGTCTGTTTATAGTTTCTATGATGGGTTTAAATGAGAGTCTCTTCTTAGGAGCTTGAAGGTTGTGTGTTTGGTTATTTTAAAAAAAGTGTAAAATCTCAGCAAAATGAAGGGACAAGACACCAAGAGGATGTTTTAATATCTATCAGAACCACTAGAAAATTAGTCATTTGCATTCAGAGGGTGTGAAGCATCTGTGGTTTATGGCTGAGAGAGTTGGAGGATCATGGGCTGGCAGATGTAACCGGTCTGAAGCTGATAGCTGCTAAAAAAATAAAACACTGAAGGCAGCTCGACCTGGGAAATGGAATAACATGGAATGTGCTGTTTTCCAACTATACTTAAGGTACGCAGGAGGTTCTCCTTTCCCAGATACAGTTTCTGAATACTAGGACTCAATGCATCCCAAAGTTAAGGGGTAACACTGTCATAGGGTTAACAGCAGTTGAACAGGAACTGATATATTGTAAGACTGAAGTATTGCAGGTGTAGATGTAAAACTTGTAACTGCAAATTATAAATCTTATTTTAATCTGTTGTTGTACAAATGCTGATTCAAGCTCAAGAATCTCACCTATTATGCTGCTGATACTGCTGGTGAAGCCTGCTGCGCTCCTATTCCAAATACCCCTCCGCATGCCATTGCTGCAGCACTGAAACTTGGAAGGACTGAAAATCTCCAGGCATTGAAAATATCCATGAACACTCAGAAAAAAGGCCTGCCACTTTATAAACATAGAAATACCCTTATGCCGTAAAGCTGATATACATAACATCTTGTAAGGGCCATTTTAGGCATCATGTTCAGATACAGTTTAGGAAAACGCAGTACTGAAGAGCTTCCTTTTAGGACCAGTGGGGAAAATGGGATGGAGGGTGCAGGAGTCAGAAATTTCTGAGCTAAATAAATGCTGGAAGGGCAATGGTTTTCTTCACCACTGTCTGAGCTTTGCCAAAGGGTACTGAATAAAATCCATTACAGGAAACATCATCTGTTTTATATGGTAACTCTCAAACTGGCTTCTGCAAGCTAGCAGGAGGCCTAACCTAGCCTCTGGGATTGCCAAATGGAGCTTTCACTGCAGATTGCCCAAAGGGCTTGTCAGCACCACCAATTTATTTGGATTTTGTCATTTTCATAAAAGCCATGTGTCTTGAGACTGTCAGATTCCCTTAAGTCTACTTGAAACAGTAGATAAGATTAAAAAGAGAGATAAGCTCCTTACTAGAAAGCTGAAAAGGCTGTTGCAAAGGGAGGCATAAAGCAGGGAAATGTAAAGTGCACCTGAAAGCAGTCTTTTCTCCAAACTGCCATATAAGATTATGACTGGTTTTAGATGCCATAGCTGAGGGCTGATGCCACAAAGCCCCAGTTAGAGAGCTGCCTTTGAGGGCAGACGTACGGAATGACTTTGGGAAGGGAGCAGCTCAGTCCTGCTCACCCTGGGCACTCTCTGACTCGAAGCTGCCTCTTTTTCCTTAGTCTCAGATGGGTCTCTTGGGCTCATTAGCACTCTCTCCCTGTCTGTTTTATCCAAAAGAAAATAGCTTTGATAATAGAAATTTCTACTAATATTTACCCAGTTTCTCTTCATTAATTTCCTGCTCTATTCCTTTCCCATGTCTTGGGGAACCTTCTATAAATGTGCATTGCCATTTTAGTCCTCGCTCAGCACATTTCTTCCAGCTGAAAAGCTTTTAGTCCTCACTTAGCACGTTTTTGCTGGTTGAAAGACTTTTTCTTTTTTTTTTTTATTTTTAATAGGTTTCTACTTTTTTTTTTGGCTGACAGGGCGCCATATATGTCGTAAGGAGTAGTCATATCGCTGTGCATAAATCCTGTTAGAATCCTAACGGTTGAGTTTTCCATTGAGATCATACACAGCAGCTGCAGTGTTCAGACAGTTGTTTAAATTCTTTTCAACAGTGTCTCCTGTTGCCAGTTTTGGGGATCCTGCTATGACAAGATGACTGATGTTGAGAAACATTCGTGCCACGGGTGGGATTCCCCGCAGAAGCAGATGTTTTCACCCCCAAGCAAGCACAGAAGTATCTAGTATCTAGTGTAGGAGATGTGTGATTCATAAGAGGGGAAAGTGGGCCTGCATGTATTTCCACAAATCAGGTGTTTGCACAGGTGAAACTTCCATAGCGCGTGCACATTTATCCCCACTTGGATGCTGAACCCACTGCAGCACATCCCTCGCTAGGACTGGCAGTTCTCCTAAGGCTTGTGTCAGGGGAGAGGCATCTACTCCACCGTGGTCCAGCAGGCTCTGTCTGTCCTCAGCCTAACGAGCTATGTAGAAACAACATGACCTGACTCTGCAACGGAAGCATAAATCAGGAGCTCCTCCACTGAAGTCAGTGGGATTATGGCGCTGTAAAAGTGATCTATGTGAGAGGAAAACCGGAGCCATGAGATGAATGACTGTAGTTGCCACTGAGCTGTAGAATGTCCTGGGATAGCTGGTCTGTAAGGTGCAGAGACTGTGTGCAATGCTTTCAAAATTAGAACAGCAAAAAAGAAGGATTTAGGGGAGACATCAGTAAAACAGCAAAGCAGAGGGTCTTGTTTAAAATAGGGACACAAAAATCGTTCTAAACTTTCTGAAGAATCAATGATCAATGGTTGCTCCAAGAGAAAGCAAGAGTGGGTCTTTTCCTCACCATGTCTTTTGTTTTAAAGGCTGAGGGGAAGGTTAGCTGTGTAAATTCCAGACACTGTAGAATTTATTTTTTTTTCTTCTTCTCACTCTTCTGTGAAATTATGCTAAAGTGAATTGCCACTCTTCTGCCTGTGGTAAAAAAAAATAAATTCATCTTGGGTTTAGCTTTTGGATTGCTCTCTCATACTTGCTAGAATTCCTTTAACACAGACTTTGTAGTCAATTCTTAAAATGTCCTTCTACAGGGAAATAGAAAAAACAAATGCAGAAGAACTCATCTACAGCCTTTTTGAATTTCTTATGGCATCACCACTCTTTGGAGCTGCTTACTTCTTTGTTGCTCTGGAGAGGTTAAGAAGAGCACTCCCATGGTATATTATGTTGTGATCTGTTTTAAGTGCCTCAAAAGATTCAGATGTGAAGTAGATATCTCAGACAATTTGGCTGTGAGGTAAAGATTCAGTTTTTCTGAGTGAAACCTCAGTGCCTCAATTCATCAAACACATATTTTGTGTAGGCCAGTGTCGTATGAATTTTAGATGCTATCTTAGTGCATTTTGAATATATTTTGCCCTGATTGGTTAAGCTGTGATTCAGTTGTGTTTAGACACATGGCCTCTCCAAGTAGATGAGTAGTCTCACTGAAACCTTCTACTGCACTCTTCCAGTTCATATAAGCTACCTGACTGCAGAACTGTGACCTGTGTTTCTGTGAGCGATATATATCTGGTTTAGTTGAGTTAGGTTTGATTTTTTTTGTTTGCAGGCAGGTGTTTGAGAGTCATCAATGTGACAGCTTCCAAGTCAAAAATAATTCTGGGTTGGGTTTTTTTTTCCCCCTTATAACTGCCCTTCTCTCCCTGTTTATTTGAAGGCACAGTGCAAGTTTTAAAGGAACAGCCAGTAGGGAAATGCTGTATTTTTCATTGGGGCGATACATACAGAGAGACTGCAGTTTGCTGTTTGTCGCCGCCTAAAACCATTAGCAATATAAGATTATACAAGGCACCTGCTGAAAGATCAATAGATCTTACTTGAAACCCCGGAGAGTGATATTAAAGACAGATTTGTAGCATTTGTACCCTGCACAAAAATAAAAACAATTTATTTTTCTGAGAGCTTTTATGGCTTGGCTAATGAAGGCAGGAAGGCAGCATGGTTTTCCATGGCTTGTCGCAAGCCTTTGAGATTGACTGATGTGATCTTTGAAACATCTGATGACGAGGAGGTGGGAATTATTGCTGGTATTGTTTCATAGATAGGCATAGTGTGGTAACATCCTTTATTGCTTTAAATCCACTTTGTTCATCTTGCAGGGTGTGGGGGGCTGTGGCAGGGCTCAATGAACATTGCAGCTTTGACTTTAAAGTGCTTTTTTGCCTGATGTACTCAACAGTGCTGACCTGAGTGCCAGGGTCCTCTGTGTAATGCAGGAGGGGAGCTGGGTGCATAAAAAGCCACTGCTTTAAAAGCTTGCACTAACCAGCAGCAAGTGCTGGAAGGGGGGAATATGGCTGAAACCCTGATCCTCTCAGGGGCAAAGTTAACAAACCATGTGCTACAGGAGAGCATCCATCTCCAGTCTGGTTTTCTTATGGTATGAGAAAGAATAAAGTACCTAGTGAAACACTGCTGCAAAAGTAAGAAGTGATGATGAAACCTTTTGTTCACTTTTCCTGAAGTTAGAGGATCTGCTGCCATTTTGCAGCTGACCGCTGTAGCTGCTCTGCAGCGGCAGGTGCGTCAGTGACACATGTTTGAACGTGTTCACTCTGCTTTTACTTTAAGTAATTAATAATTTATTGGGCTGGAGAATAAAAAATACAACTGCAGCCTAATGACTAAGGGGTCTCTCTGGGAGAAGTATGAAGTGGGTTCACATCCCTGCTCCAGTATGTACTTATCATTATGCATTCAGCGAAGCAAGCTCTTGCTGGGTCAGCTCCTTCCTAGGTGACGACCGAGATCACCAGGATGCAGTGATTCCTGCTTGTGTTTATCTGCTCTTTCTCTCCATATACCACACCTCATGGAAAGTGGAATACTTTATAGTATAACGATTATTAAAGTGCCACCCTTGAAATATTACCCAGCCTGGTAGTCTTAGTCTTTCTTTTGGCAATAGTGCAGGTTCAAACCCCTTTGAGCAGAGGATGGAGTCAAGGATTTGCTGCTTGTAACCTTTGTGCATGTGAGTGAAAGAGGAAAGCACATCTTCTCCACTTGTGTTTTTATTTGCACCCTGATCGAATAGCTGCGCTCTGTGAAAACCTGCGTTCTCATGGAAGAAGTGAAAACTGCAAAAATTAGTCATAGTGGTTCATTTGGAAGCAGCCCAGCTGAAAGTATAGCCTTAATTTCTGAAGTGCTAATAGGTCTTTCTAAGACTATTGCAAAGTTAAGCACTTTGTGAACAGCCAAAACCAAATGGGAGGGTGTTTACGATACCTGTGGAATTGTCATGTAAATAAGATACAAAAATAAATTCGACCTATTTTCAAATCTGACTCTCTCAAAAGAACTTTAAACCTTTTGTTCAGCAAAGTTATAAAACTTTTCAATCATTATGCCCAAACTCAAGTAATACATAAATATTTAAAATTATTTTCTTGCCTGCTGTAGAAGTGTTGCTTTAAATCTTACTTTTCTGCAAAGCGACTGCCCCAAGTAGAAGGCTGTGAATGCGCTTGCTCTTGGCCTGTTTTGGCCATGTCCTTCCATCTCCTGCAGTTGCCAAAAGCAATCACAACCATGGATGCAGCCCCAGGAGGGTTCTTCAGTGGAAAGGGATTTCCTGGTGGCAAAGAATCAAGGCTTTTATTCTACTGTCTATTCTTGCTGTGGGGGCTGTTTGGAGAAGAAAAAGGCTGCAGCCGAAGCGCCTCTGAGCTCTGCCAGTCCCTGCTGCTGTAGCAGGCTGTCGGAGCAGTGGGCACTCAGGTATGAGTTAGAACAGCTTTTTAGTGTCCTTTGCTTTGTGCTAGGGCTTGGGACAGTTCCCAGCTGCCCTCAGAAGGCAAACTGTGGAGAGGTGGCTTAATTCCCCTGAGTCTGGCATGGTATCATGACTACTGGATTTGAGAGCACTTCTAGTGCTCAGTAACAATTTTCCAGTGCTGTGAACATGACACTGTCTTGCCTTGCAAATTCTTCCATCGCCAAGCCATAGTCCTGGCTCCAACCGAAACATCTTGTCATTTCAGGAAGAGGCTATATATGCATCTGTAATCGTTCTTTGTGTCAGACACTTTTGAAAGGCTTTAGGTCTTTATATATTCCAGTCGGAATCAGATCTTAGACTGTCAGGGGTCTGAGTGGACACAAACACATTGATAGGAGTGATGACTTGAAGATACTAAACTGAGAAAATGAGAATAAAATGACCACCCCTAGAAAAACAAGGCATGAATATTGTGAGACAAACCTCCAAGAGAAAACAGCAAAGAATAAGACAAAACCCCAGTAAATGAAAAAAAAAAAACCACCACCAAACCCCAAAGTCTAGGAGAAAAGGAATACATGGTAAGATAAAGAATTTTTTTTTTTTTTACACAAAGAGTGCTTTTTCAAAGCTCACTAAAGAGATAGGTACAGGCTCATTGTGCAGTCTTTGTGCTCCTCCAGGAACACAGGCCTTTAGTTCAAGTCAGTCACTCATTTCAAATATATCACTGTAGTTTGGAAGTTGGCACATTACTGCTAAAATCAGTGAATGTGTTTTAAAGAGCTTTTTGGCTTGAATAGGGATTAGAAAGTTCTTTCTAAACTTTTTTTTTATATATAGACACATATGATTCTTCCACATTTGTGTTTTAGCACAGTATTTAACCAATAGATTCTTGGCTGTGTGATTGTATAATGCAGAAGATATTCCAGGAACTGACACTGTATATCTGATGGGAATAGCTGTCTTTCAATTCCCTTGCTTTGTGTCTGAGAACATTTACTTTCTTCTGCCTCTCTTGTTGTCAGAAGTCATCCTTTTCCTTCCAGATCCAGACAGGAACTGTCTGACAAAAGTCTGATGATCCCCTTTCCAAGCATTGTATCATCTCACATTCTTTGTATGAGGTATTTTCTTAAAACTCTGAAGTACTGAAGAGCTATTCCTTTCTCATTTTACATATGGGCAATTGAGGAGGAGGTACAAGCCAGGAGCTAGTGTCTACAGAGCCAGATTCCCAGGCTGGAAACCACTCAGTCACTCTTTTTTTTCTAGAAATGGAGAAGACTGATGCTTGAAATTACCTTAGCATGTTGATGTCACCTTTCCAATAAAAGCTTTTTTCCTTGAAGGTAGTCTTATGGCGGGGGGAGAGGGGGGCAAGAGAAAGGAGAGGGGAGGGGTGGCATAGAGTAGCCAAATCTCATTTAAATATAATAGCATTCATGGCTGGACTGGTATGAAATTTATTGTTCAGTGCCAAGAAATGTGCTTATTAGCGCTTATTAGATTGTTAAGTGTTTTTCTTCAGCCATTCTCGTCCATATGGAATTACCTAGGGTACAGACAAATAGATATTAATGGGCTGTGAGAGCTGTTGTTATTTCATTCTGAATGCCAAGTCATGCTGGTTCCTTTTCATTCCTCCTGCACTTATACAGCTGCGAGGTAACGTTTTCTATATTTCTATTTTCTGCTATCTTTTCCCAGCTGATCCTTTTTAACATACGGCTGTTGGTTTCCTTTCAAGTACAGAATAAATGTCAATTAGTCCCTTGTCTGTTTTGTGACTGATCCTTGAATCTCAAGGGTGTAAAATCCAAGTAGCTCTGCATGTTGTGCTCGTCTAAAAATGGAGATTCTGGCCTATAATATTTATCTGCTTTACACTGGCAGACATTGAATCTGATGAAAGGATCTGCATGAGAATAGAGCCCAGTGAGTGCAGAAGAGCAGGGGGGATTCAGCACATTTGTCACCATTACCTTTGTTGTGTCTCTTCCAGTAAATAGAACATTCCTTTCACTCACATTCCTGCTGGTTTCCCAGTGTCCACTTTCATTCTGAGATAAAAAGAATCCGATTTGATTTTCTTTCTCAGATCTACATATTGATACTGCTCTGCCCTTATTGTACTTCTTACCAGCTCATTCTTGCTAATATGCTCTTACAAAATTTCTCATAAATGTTTAATTCCTAACAATAGAGTACCGGAATAATTTTCATGGTACAGAAATGTTCCGCTGACCAACTTACCGGAGTGAAAATGGTAATATGACCCTTGGGTCAGTCATGCAGCCGTCTTTAATGTAAATTTAATACAGTGATTCCCCTGGAGATGGAAGATGGCAGGCTTACCAGAGCTGTGCTGAATCAAGGTATCAGTATTTAGCAGCCCCTGGTTACTAGGCTACTATTCACCTCTGAGACCAGAAAAGATGATCATAGAAATGCACTTTCATGTTATCCGTCACATATGCAACTGGCTTTGTTGTATGAAGAAAGCATTTTACAGATTTGATGAGAGGTTTAAAAATAATAAAGGACTGGATGGGAGGGGGCAGGGGGAAAGACAGAAGGCACTGCATTCCAGTGTCCTGCTCCGCTCTCCAATTGTTTCTCTGTAGAAAACCCACAAAAAGTCCAATCCATAGACTCGCTATCAAATAAAACATCATATTTTTCAGAAGCTGAATAGATGCCTTGGAAAGCAGCCAGAGAGGGAATTTTCCACTTGTGCTGCCTTTGCAGCCTCTTTCAAACCCACTGTTAAGCAGCAGGGGCACATACGCACTTCACTCCCTTTTCTATTATGCAGCTATGACACATTAAGCTCCTTGGAATGGTATTCATATTTTATCAGCTCTCCTAACTTCAGTTCTTTATTTATAACGTGCTCTGAATTTTTTTTTTTCTTTTTCTTTCCTGTATATCCAGATTTAGTAAAAAAGAGACCAAAACAGTTAAAAAAAAAAAAAAAATACCCTTCTATAAATTTAATCATACCTTTTGGGTAGAACGTCTGTTTTCACTCAGTGTTAAAGAGCTCACCGGATCATTATTTTCTCTTTTCATACACAGCTTGCCATGGCACCCTCTGCAGGTCATATCTGATTTGCTTACATTTAATATATCATCTTTACTTTGAAGAACAGCAGATGTTGTCCCCTAAAGCATGATATTTAATCTGTGTCTGCGATCTGCCGAAATGCTGAGCTTCCTGCACAAGAAAGTACTCAAGTATCCATGCAGATCTGTGCTGATTTGCAAATGCAATGATACAGGCTTGACAAAGACTTTAGAAAATAGTGCTTATATATTGGTAGCCTTGTTTTTATAAGCTCAGGAAATCTCTTTTGTAGTATTGTGGAAAACATTGGTTAACTGATACCAACATCCCTATCTCATAATGTTGAAAGCAGTCTGTAAATACTGACAGGAGCTGAATTTACTACCACCACTCCCCTAACCTGAGCAGCTAGTCAAAATTAAAGACCCTGCAAGAAGACTTTGTGTAGGTGGAGGAATTGGTAACACGAGCACACGATATTTTTGGTACAATCTCAATGTGTTTGTTTTGTAAATAAGGCCTGTTTTTCAGAATAGAAGAAAAAAGACTTCAGACATTATTCCTATTCTGAAATACCAGGCTTGCTACTACAGTAAGATCTGTCCTCAAGAAGCCTTTCTCTCTCTCCCACTCCTGCCTCCTACTTCCATCATATATTTAGACTTGTTTCTTAGCCCGTGCTTCTACGAGCAGGAAAACATTTCTCCCCAACCCACACAGGTCAGGTCTGCCATGACCTGACCTTATAGCCGTGGCCAATGAGTCCCAGGCAGAGGTGGGCTTTTTGATGCTGAACAAGAGTAATAGGTCCCAGCACAGGTGCCTTGTATGTGAAGCTTTGCTAAAATCAACGGATACATGAAACTATCTTAATACACCCATGGATGCCAGCAAATGATTGAGATTTTATCAGCTGTTTGGTGAGACTGTGTCTCAGGGAGGGAGGGGGGCAGGGAGAGTTGAAGATGCTTTCTTTGCTCTAGGAAAAGGATTTTGATGTTTGCATTATTTGGAAATCTTGCATGTCAAGAGAAAGCTAACCTCTCCAAGCTGGGAAAAGAAAAAAAAAAAAAAAGAGTGCTCAAATCTCAATCCTTCCTACTTGGAGGATACTGCTAAAGTAAAAATCATCAGTTCTCTCATAGTGGCTGAAAGATGAATCACATTATATTGGGCAGAGCAGTAAGAGTGCATGTGGGGCGGGTGGCACAGTGCCTTCACACCCTCCCCTCGCTGGGGCAGGGCTGCTGTTCTTGGGGAAGAAAACAGGACTGAGCTGTGGCAGCAGTGCAGCAGAGCGCTTCTTAAGTATTCCCTCAATATTAAGCACGTGCATAAACCTAGGAGCTGTGACTCACTGTCTGATGTTTTCCTGGAAAAAAGGGTTAGATGCAAAATAGATAATACGAAAAATCCTTTGCCCACTGTGAAGATAAAGTCTAAAAATATAGCCTTTTAGTAGGGCTTTTGTTTCACTTTCCTTCTTAGATGTAGTGTCTTCCATCAAAGATTTTAAGAAGTTTTGAATAGAAAAAAATGAAACGTGCATTTCAACCTTATGGGTCTACCATCAGCTTTAGACAGCATTGTAGCATGCAGGTGGACTATAATAATGAATTTCTTAAATACATGAATAAAAGTATTATGTTTAAATATTTCTTAAATACTTGAATTTCTTTGGAATGCCATAGTCAAAGAAACTATGCTCTTCAGGATAGTCTACCAAAAATATTCCCTTGAAATCCCTGCTCTGAATGTGATCCCTCATTGCTGGGCATTTCTCAAAGCCCTTTGCACCTGCAAAAATTTGAGCACAGAAAAATGCATGGTGCAAACAGATGGAGAATAAAGGCCTCCAGCTTACAGAAATGAAAGGAAACCTGGCTTCACTCTAAGGCAGAATTTGACCTTGGGTAGGTATCATTAGATCTGTTGATTTAATTAAAACTTACCTGTACGTTTCTCAACTTTGAGGACCAACTTTCAGTTCAGTGTTCTTGAACTCTGGGTTTTATGAAGCAGTTGTGAGGTGGGAGTTTGAAGGATATTAACTCATTTAGACGTGAAGGTTCATAACCTCTTACTGCAATCCTTTTTTTTTTTTATCATTGCCACACAGTTTCAGCTGTACACAGCAAGCAGACTTGAATATGACTTTGAAGGATTTGAGGAGGATACTTCATACTCGGTGATAATTCTAAAGTGCACTTGTGCCTGTGTTGTTTTGTTATTTTTCTTGCTACTGACTTTTATAGATTAACCACTTTAATATCTCTTGATTAACAGAAAAGTCAAGAAAAATATTATTTTAATATTGTGTACGGTGTGTACCTGTACAGTACACACATGAACAGACAAAAACAAATGAACAAGCAGGCATTATGGGAGAGTAGATAAAACATGAAACCATAGCCTCTGTGTTAGAATCCATCACAACAGAACAAGTTGGGATCACCTTCAGCTTCTCAAAGTGGAAAGTCTGGTGAATACTGCTATGTTTGCATATGCGTGAGCGTAATTTCAGAAATAGGAGCTGACCTCTCAGATGGTCCTATACCAATTTACAAGGTTTTTCTCAACATCTTATGTCATGTGGATGACTGGAATTCACTGAGAATAAATGTTGTAGCAAAATTTCAAAGGAAGACCTTCCTAGCCAATGTGATTCCATGGATATTCTTCTGTAATCAGTGGACTTTTCCCCAGTTTTTACCAGTATAGCTAGGAACAGAACTTGGCACTTCCCTGCTTTTGCTAGGAAATATAAAAAGTCAAGTGGCAATTCCAAAAATGTCCAAGTCTGCAGGAACTTTGGTTTTCTGCAGATGGCTTTTTTGTTTTCAGTGACATTTTGTTAGATTTTAGCCAGAGCTGTTGAAGGAGACTACAGAAAGAGAGAAGGGAATATGGGTCTGAGCTACTGACCTCTTAATATGGGATCAAGCTTCTTTAAAGTCACTCTAATTTGTGATCTGAGATCAAACAGTTTAAGATAATGAGTGTGGTAAAATAGGGGAAAATACTTTGATTGCTCAGTGGTGCAAGGATTTTTATTTTTTTTTTAAATTGTCTCAGACATACTACATAAGCATCTTGAACAATCATTTAGCTTCTGCTGTTTTCAAGGTAAGGTGAACTACAAGGTCTTCTGATTTTGGGGCCAGCTGAAGTGGTCATTGTGTGTAATTGCCTTATTGTACATGTGGCAGTCTGATTAACATGTATGTAATGTCTGAGCTGAAGTGACCTGGTATGAAGTAAAGCATCCTGAGCTCTGACTATTAAGCACAGTCTTGGACCTCGCTCATTCTTACATCCCTGCAGAGTCTGGCATGTGCTGGCATAAAGAGCTAATGACAGAAATAACAGAGGCATGACTCAGAGGCTGCTTGTAAGAGTGAGGAATTGATGGATAAAAATATGTCGTGTTTACATCTGAGGTTATTTTGTTGAGTAGCATTGCATAATAAACAAAAATTAATTCTTGGCTGCATATATTTGATTTTTAAAACTATTTTGTTATGTAAGAAATACAGCTTAAGCACTTTTAGCAAGAAATCATCTCTGGTAAAGTGCAAGCAGAATTCATGAAGTATTTCTGTAAGTTTAAAATGAGATTTAAATAATTTTTAAAGGTGTACAGGTTTGAAAGCTATGTTATTTAAACAGATAGAATTGGTCTCAAGCTGCAAGACTGAAGCCTGAGGCTTTGTTTCAAATAACCTTAAATGTGGGTTTAAGCTGCCAGTAAAAAATGTGCCTAACCTTCTTTGGCAAGGCGGGAGGAAGCAATTGTATTCTGGAAAGAGACTATGTATGAAACATAGCAGGAATTTTGTTTTGATGTCTACACTATACTGCCCTGAACTAAATGCTTTCCACTTGTAATGCAAACAGTCCCTTCTACTTCCCCACTGTTTCACACAGGTAGTAATTATAGCTGATAGAAAACTAAGCTGAGAAAAAAAGAGAAAAAAATACAGCAGCACTGTTTATGATTTACATCTTGTTTATTCTCATTTGCTTCTCCTCTTAGCCACCTGGTTGGTGGACAGCTTGTAGAAGGGAGCCTTGAGGGTTTTAAAAAGCTAAGTAAGAGGATTGGAGGTGTAGGCTAGTATTGCCATAGCAAAGGATAATGCTTTAACAAGAAACTTTTTCAAAATCAAAATCCCCATGTATGACAAATATGAAAACATAAAGTGGGGAAAGGAAGAAATGAGCCTGAGCAGAGTTCTATGCTGTTATGGCAAGGCTGAGTTATGGGAGTTAGCTTATTTAAAAGAAGATTGGCAATGTCTGTGCTGCACTGCAGAAATAATCAGATTGAAAATAGAAAACTGATCCATCAAAGGAGAGACCAAGAAAGGGAGCAGAGAGACAATCAGGAGAGGAATCAGAAGATGAGGACTGAAAAAGCTTTGAAGGATGTATCTTTGAGAAGAGAGCAACCAACAGTGTTGAAAGCCAGCACAGAGTTCAAGAAAGATGAACACGGAAGCAGGAGACTGGGAAATATCTTCATGGAAGAAGTGAACAAAATAATTTCATTTTGAATGGACATTCGCTTGAAAGAAATCTGTTGGAAAATGGCAAGCAGTTTCAGCAGGTTCAAGCAGGGTTTTTTTGAGGTCTAGCTGAGTCATTAAAATGTTCCAGTAGAAATATTGAAACACTCACCTCTTGAAAATAGTACATAAATCCTTCTTGGTGGGTAACTGGTTTGGTAAGAAACAGAAAATCACTAATTAAATTTTCTCTTTAACATAAATGATCTGACATTGACTTAAATTATGTATGTTCTAGTTCAATAAGAGCACTTACTTCCCTGCTCTGCTACCAATACCTCTTACACCCTATAAGTCTTAATAAAAGGTCTTATATATATTTACCTACCAAGCAAAGCCTTAAAGACTAAATTAACTTCTTGTATGAAATGAAATTATATCAAATTACTTTTTGAGGATAGTTTAGTATCACATCAGCTTCATGTTGGGCCAAGAATATGTCAGTGTGATTCAGTACACATCCTTTTCCCTTGTGAGGAACAAAAAATGTACCTTGTTTAACAGTGTCTGTGAACAAAAGCCCTTTTCTTTTTGCCTGATGATGCCATTATGAAATTTTTCAGCTTAATTATCGAATGTAAATATTATGAAGTCCTGTTAGTATTCCAAGTGGTGTGGTTGCATTCACAGCACAGGGTTAATCATCTGAACTTTACTGATCTTTTCCTGACCCCTTCCCACAGCCCATCCTTTTCCAAGTGAGAATTTACACACACGTGTCCTCCTTAGTGAAGGTGCTTGCCTGAGGAAGGACCAGAATTCTTGCTTTCCACCTCAAATCCACCTTCCTGCTGGACTAAAGAATCTCAGTGCCCATTATTGCTACTCAAAATTATTTTTCTAATGTTGTAAAACAATCTACCAACAGTTTTTTAGGGTTATGACAGGTTGTTAAGCCCTAAATAAGATATTGTTTTATAAAATGTGCTTCCACTTCATTTCTTTATCAGTTTTGACTTAAAAGCAGTTGGCTTTTCAAACTTCAGACTTGTCACACACTTGTACCTCAGTTTTGAAAAAGAAGTGATTAGAATAAAGTTCTGGGAGTTCATTATACTGTAAATACTGGATGTTGAGGATATGTTATTGTTCTGGGATAACCTAAAATGGGTAACAAAATAATGATATTTATTAGGGAGTCTATGTTCATAAACCAGGAAACATATGCTTTTCAAACAAGTTAAAATGTCTTGAAGATTTGTGAAATCAGGTGAAATTATGCATTTTTATTTATTAAGTTTATTATCGTCTTCACCTTGAAGCTTGCGCAGATATTAATATTGCAGATACTATTCTCATGAAACAATGAGCAAAGCCAAACGACCTTCTCTTTACCTACTAGGAAATAAGACATTTTAGGACAGTGCAGTGATTGCAATAGCAGTATAAAAATCATGCTTTAGGAGATAATGGCTACTTCCTTATGATATACTTCACAAGGATATTATTATTTTATGGAATTTGGCATATTGTTTTCTCATCAGCAGAGAACGGTTGCAGATCCTGTACAAGGACTTAAGAATTTGTTATTATTAGAATACCAGGGCTTCAGACCTGCAAGGTGCCTGGTACACCCTCACTGTAGTCAGCTAGTAGCACCACCACATTTTCCTCTCTGTAGTTGCCACCTAATGAGCTTCCAAGATGTAGCAGTAATTCTATTTATTACTTTTTATGCAGAAACTTGCATTTGTTCTGATTGAATCTTATTCCTTTTCTGGGACTGCAGGTTCAAGCTCATCAATTCTTTCTTTAAGGTACTCAGAATCTCTGTATTAATGATGCTTTTCAATTATGGATCATCATTAATTTAATTAGAATTCTCTACAGGTCATTAAGGGAAATGTTGAATAAGATATTTGAAACTGCTTTGGGTGGAGAAATCTGAGCTTTCCTTAACAATTTCAGGGTAACATCAGGTGGTATGTTCTTGGTGCTGACACCTAAGCAAGCTTCTAGGAATTCAGTTTTCAGCAGATTTTAGACTCAAAGAGACTGCTTTGGAACTTGCACTCCAGTAATTACTGTGGCTGGTAAACACCAGCAGTACCATGTTGTCTAAGCAGGGATTGATTCCCATTCATTAGAGAATGAGAAGAACCCCTATGGCTCTTTGAAATGACACCTTCTTTGTGACCATGAAGTCGTAGTCTTGTTTGTGTAGCTCTCATTGGAGTTCACTTTAAAATAGACAGGATGGATACATCAATCTCCACCACCTTTTGTACTTTTTTGCATTATAATCTACATTCATTTCCAGAACATTTAGCTGTGGCTGAATCTCAATTCTTCATCTTCTTCCAAGACTTACCATCTGCTTCAGAATACATATCCAAGCGTGAAACGTCTTGGATATAAAATTATGTCATGTTCAGGACTTGCTGAGCAACTCTCTCAAGTTATTTTCCTCTTCCATTAAAAAAAAAAAAAAAGAAAGAAAGAAAAAAAGAGGTCTGGATTGTCTGTTTATAGAAATACATCCTGCCCTACTCCTTGCAGATGTGAATGAATAAGCTCATTGCAGTTTCATGGTTTTGGTAAACAGGGCTCTGCTGAGTGGAGATGATGGAAGCAGGCTAAGAAATAAAATGGTTCTGCAGCTTTTTAGATTTGATGACCATGCCTTGCTTGCAGAAACAAAGAATTCTTGATGTTTACAGCAATATATGCAAATTAGTGTACTCCAGTATAATACCTTGGGTTACTTCTGGAATATGGCTCAGGGGACAGATACCTGAGACAGGTGTACATTTGCTATTAAAGCACTCAGAATTTAACACTTCAATGGGAGGTTGTTATGCACAAGGGAGGCAAAGGAGAGACAAATACTACTTCCTTAACTCCTTCAATAACACCACATTATGATGAACTTGCTCTTTACATCCATCACTGTATTTTTAAAGGTTCATTGTTTCAGACAAAATTTCCTGTCATTAATCATGGACTTTGACAAACTTAATACTGCTATTGGTAGTCCTTAACTGCCTAGAGACTTTGAGAACAGGTCTTTATTGCTGTTGACTGTGGGTGTTATAGAGTTGCATTTTAAAAAATTTCAGTACAGGTGTAGCCACATGCGACAGAAAAGTGACAACCTGAAAATAAAAGGAAGGGTGAAAAGAAGCCTGCTGTTAATAACTACTATATAAACTGAATTATGATTTTTTAAAAGCAGTTATTTTCTGTGTAAGCCATCTTTCCTTGCAAATTATAATGGAACATGGTGATACAGTAACTGAGCTCATCAAATGATGTGTGCTGGAGATTGAGGGAAAGGGAGAAATGTGATGTTGATAATGATAAGATGACCAACAGTAAAATAAAAGTTTGCCTGTTTGCCTTCCACTGAAGTTGAGTGATCTGAAAGTAGCTGTCAGAAAAAAAGCAGGACTCATTAAGGATAATAGTCCTAACTGTGTGGTGTACAAGAAAATGCAACTCCAGGGAAAGGTCTGTGAGAACAACATGAGGCCTTTGGAGAAAAAACTGAGGAGGAATATAAAGATCCTTCATGATTAATGAAAGGGAGAAGCAGAAGTCTACTAAGGAAAGGCAGTATGAAAGAAGATCCCAAATGTTGCTTTCACAGGGTGTTTTTTGGTGAATCTCTATGTCTTCAGGCAGGAGGGTATGATACAAACACTGGCACGATGGTAGAATTTACACCCAGAAGACAGCTTCTACTAATGCCGATGTGGAAAAGCATTTCCCTCATTAAAGGAAGAGTGGAGAAAATAACACATAAGGAGTTTACTATTTTGTGTCTAGCCATATTTATTTCATTCATTTGTATGCATGAAACTGTAATGCAAAGATGGAATGTGTGATTATTCCAGATGAAGCTTACAGCAAATACAGGCTTTCTAAGATCTATGGTTATCTACATTTTGAAAGTGCATACAAACATTTCAGGAGAAATGGATGTATTTCTCTTGTCATTGTATTTGACTGAAATATAATTGGAATATAGAGTTCTAAGAAAAGTAAGAAACACGGACAAGGGAGCAGATGCTGCAAGAGCCAAAAGGGTAGCAGAAAAGCCGCATCTGAATCTGTTCAGAATAGCATGGCTGGTACAAATGGTTAAATAAAAACAGTCAAGAAATACTGTCCCTCTAGGATAAAATGGGAAGACCTATAAAGAAGTGTTTACTTTAGGTACGAGCAGCCCTTAAGAGCGATTATAAAATGGAACTTGTGGCAGTTCCCTTGACTTGAGAGGCATGAGAGTTGAGAAATGGCTGGGGGAACCATGTGTGCATGAGAAAAGAATGGGCCCATTTCCTACCAGACTTTAAGGAAGGGTTAGAAGCAATTTTGGACTTGGCTTCAGAAGAAACGTTGTTGGTTATGCTGGGCAACACTTTTAAAAACTGTGATTTTTGTGAGCATCACATAGATTGACTGGCTTTGTGTACTTTCTATGCAAAAGCTTTGAGTTGTCTAGCCACAATATTCTTGGAGGTTGCGGGGGTGTGTGTGTGGTGATTTGTCTTTTTATTTAAGACCTTTGAGGTTTGTAAAGCCACGTTTTATTTTTTTCCTCTCCTGTCAAAATAACAAATCTTGTGCTTTTGTACTTCTACTTTACTCTTGAGACTAGTGAGGCTGTCTCCAGAGAACCACTGGGTCCTGATGGAGGCAATCTGTCCGTGGCCTGCATATCTAGGAGGCATTTCTGCTAAAATATAAAATATCAGGTTTTCTGATATTTTGATGACTTCAGTCAACTGTCTGTATTTCTCATGCCTGAGCAGAAACCCCTTCAATAACAGTGTATTCTGCAGGGTGAGCAGAGACCTCAGCAATCATGCAAGCAAAACAGAGTGCAGTCCAATTTCCATGATCTTGTGTGCCCAGTGGAACCGTGAGCCTTTGTCTGAAAAACAATATTCGGCCAGTAGCAGTATTCTGATTTAATTGCTCTTATTTACAGATCAGAGAGTACCACAGCATGCAAATTTGGCTCTCTGCTGGTGTTCCTTTCAAATGCTTTCCAGAGCATATACTCTTCATTTTTTACAGATTTGCCAGTTCACTCTATTCCTGGAGGTTAGTTAGTGATGCCAGTGCTTTCTTTTGTAGTACTAGGAGACGTTTTTAGAGCTGTGTGCATTTTACCAATAAGGCTAGCACTTTATCTAGAGGGAGTTCTATGTATTTTTATGTGGAAGGGCAGTGGGGTTTACAGAATTCCACAGTATAAGTAAGGAAAAAAACATTGGAATGCTAAACGTACTTCCATGATAAAAATATAATAGTTCCAGCTTTTAAGTGAGGACAGAAAGGGGCTGGTTACTGACACAGTGTCATGCTTACTTGCCTAACCAGATCTATGCCTGGCTTCATTTATCTCATTGCTTTCTCAAGGATAACTATCTAATACAATCAAGCTTCCCAGATGTTTTCTGAGTATCTAGGAGTACATTTTCAACTGGAAACCATACAGGTTAAACATCTGGCATTCTTGTTCAACAGGAGCTGGTCTTTTCAGGGCGCATTACTATCCTTTCTCATCACAGTGAGGATAATAGATTTTTGTAAGAGAGAGAGATGGGAGGGGAAAGACCCTGTTTCATCTGCATAATGATCACCAGAATAGGTCCTTCCAGATATTTTTGGGTTAAGAGTAGTAATTCTGAGTAATACTTCTAGGAGCTCCAATAATGTTTTTCCAGAAGTTCCCAGGAGAATGCAAAAACAATTTCTGATTTGGTAGATAAAGAAACTTTTTGGAATACGTGCCTTTGTTCTGCCCTGTGATTGGTGTCATTCGCAGTCTGTGCCTGATTTGTTATGAACATGCTACAGGGACAGTTGTCCACATTACTGTAAATATGCTAAGTTGATTAGTCTTGGAGATGTAATGCTTTTTTAAAAGTGATTTTTTCCTAAAATTCCTCTTGTTCTGATCAGAATAGCTTCCCAAATGCAAAGATGGTTAAAAAAGCCACAAACAAACAAACAACAAAAACCACACAACAAAACCAGCTATGAAATCTGTCTGACCTTATCAATGTAAGCTATGTTGACAGGTCTCATCTATGGGTGTATGCAGTTTTCCCAACAGGCATCAGCCCTTCTTAGGTCAGCTTCTGTCTTTGTCAACAGCAGATTTAATCTGTAAGAATGTCTTCCCATAATGGAGAAGAACTTCTCAAAGCTCCGGTCTTATCATCTCATTACAGGCAATGTAATTTTAAATTTACATCTGTTTAAGAAGAAAAGATAGTAAACATTTTGTGGACAAAAATAATGTACTTTTATCTGAATCTTCTGGGTCTGCATCATAATGTATTTCTCTTGCCTGCGAGATGGAAGAGGCGTATTTAGGAATTCCATGTACTATTATTTTGAAGCTGCTGTTGATATTATAAATTTGTATGAATATACTGTATGAATTTATACTGGGACATAAGAGGAAATGTTTCATAAATTAAATGAATACTATAGGCAGGTGTATGGAGAATCTTTACTTGAAAAGATACACAATACTGACAGGGCTAACTGTTTATTCAAATGCTGAAGAAAAATAAAGGTAACCTGCCCACCCCAAGTGTTCATGAATTACTGCCTTAACATTACTGGCTGCGCCTCTTGTGTTTTCATGCTGAAATTGATATCCAGTAGTGAGATGAGCACACTATGCTTCTCTTAAGCTGCAAGAATAAAGAAACAATTAAATTAATCCAGCTGGACTCTCCTCCCTCCTCAACATAAGCCATATAATCAAAGTAAAATGCTCAATTAATTAGTTACATGACTTCTCAATACATCATGCTAATGTCATCATCCCAGAAGCAGAAAACAGCACCTGCAATGCTGTCAGTTTACAAGCAGTAGTGGACACAGATCTGAGCAGGAAAAATTGGCTGGATGCATTTATTTTTCCATTAGTCCTATTATTATTTTGTCTGGGGAAATGAGACAAAAGTACTACAGTGACTTTCTCAAGATTAAATAAGTAGCAGAGCAAAGCTATGACATTGCATCATTTAATTTACTGGACAAAGCTTCCTTCCTATCTTTTAAAAGGTCATTTGAGATCTGAAAAATAACTTTTCAAAGACAAATAAAATTATGTCCATTTTGTGAGGAAATTGGGGCACACATACTAAGCTGTTTGACAGAAAGTGGTAACAGGTCAGCATGAGAATGAGATGAATACCCAGAGCTGATGCCCCAGTCTGATGCTTCCCTATCACCTCATCGCTTCCTCTGGGCTTGGGCATTTCTTTTGTTTAATGGTATTTAAAGCAGACCGAATTGTCGTGTGCTCTTTCCTTTGTGCAAATTCTTAGGTGAGGACCTCTTTTTCCAAACTGTTGCTCTCTAGTTTTTATGGGAAGAGTTTCAACCCAGTTACTGTTCATACAAACGTTCATTCAGTTCCTAGCACTAATTTGACATTCCAACACAACCATTATAGAAATTACCAGTAATTTTTTATGGATGTTTTTTAAAAAGGTCTAAAGATGCTTTGATCCAAGAAAGCTGCAGGTACTCAGCTGCATATTAGGTGATCCACATGCCATACCCCATTCAAAAGCTGTGAGACTTTCCTGCCTGTAAGAGTCAGGCACAACAAAAGATGGATGAGTTATAACAATCCAGAATCTCCAAACTCTCTTTTTCCACTTAACTGAACCAAACTGAACTTTTTAAGTGCCATTGTTAGCAGGCACTTAAAAAATTAATTTGGGGATGGGGTGGGAGGGTGATGACAGAGCGGGAGAAATTATGAAAGCTTTTCCTTCACACTATTTTTTCTTTTCTCTTTCTATGAAGGTAACCTGTAACAAGGTCCTTTCCCAAGGCTGTAGTAAGCCAAATTTGTCTTTGGTATAATAAGATTGACCTCTGTTGGCCAGCATCCAAAATGAGCATATTTCCCTTCTCTTTTAACACCATGTTGTTAATTTGTATTTTGTTAGAGTAAATTTTTACGTCATTGCTTTTTCACTTATGAACCCCCTCTTCCAGTGTGACATTTTTACTTGGAGCTTGAGATTTAATAAATAATCCTACTGCCAAGCAGAAGAAGAGGGCTGGTGATAATATGGATGGATTCACAGAGGGGAGGGTTTAGAGGTTGTTTATGGGATTGAGCCTAAGAAGGATTCCTCAAAAATATCCATAGTCTCTCTTTCTCTATAAAGCCTGTAATAGTGTTTCTAAATTTTGGTGTGTCAAGTAAATGCACAAAGGTTGGACCAATGTAAAGTAACTGCACAAATATCTATTCCTATAACAGCTATAAATTGGCAGTAGTTGCTATGGGCTAGGGAAAGCCAAACATCCACTGACACACCGAAAAGGTTATTTCTTGTCTTGCAGTACTAAGGAAAGGCAAACATTTCAGCAGTCAGTAAAATACACGGCCTCTATTTTGTGCAGTGTCAGAACAGACTGACGGTCTTTTCTGATTTAAAAATGAGTGACACTGCTTTGTGCCTCAACCTTGCACTTTTATTTCAAAAGCCTGATTTGAGTCCAGAGAGATCTCTCTTAGTTCAGGAGCTAGAATGTTGGCCTGAAGGCATTCTTTCTCTAGATAGGTTCTCTTCTCGGGGGAAAGAAGGCATATTGGATGTTGATCACACTTCTGGATATATTTCATGCAAACACTAGTTTTCTGGAAGATCTGTCAGTAATCTACTTCGAAATCTTCTGTTCTCTTGTCTGGTTGCCACATAGACATGAGCTTGAATCTCCCACTCTTATGCTTGTCACAGTCTGCTTAAATGAGGAAATAATATGATGGGGTTTGTTTTTTGGTCACTGCAGATGTGTGACTCTCAAACAATTATTTCAAATTTAATTATTTCTTTAGTTCTGCAGTGATGTTCTGGAGTACTATGATTCCTTGGTGTTCTTGGCTTTTGTTGTTGTCATGGACATCTCCAAGATGAAGCTGCAGTGCTGTGGTTCTACACTACCCTTGCTACAGCTTACTCCTCATTAATATTGCAACTGGCCATTTGGCAGCCAAAGGGAATTAAATTAATAGTGAGGCCAACAAGACGATCAAACTAGAGTGTTGAGGCAGCAATACCACCCATAATGAAGCTTAGGGAACCTTGTAATAGAAGGAAAAATAGCTTGTAAGCAGTGGATCCTAAAGAAAACTTTGACAGGTTCCTTCTACTCTGGTGGAACCCAATTTGGTATTCAACATATATTATTTCCAGGGTTAAAGCCCTGCTCTCGACAACAGTCTTTTGAATATTGCTTCAGAAGTAACACAATGATGCTGTTGGTTTTTAACATTTTAGAGAACAAAGCACTTTTCAGAACTAAATCACGGACAATGAAACAAAAGCATGCTTTTGTTTTCTGTGCTTGGTAGTTGCTTTTAGGTTGTGTGATCCACCCTACTAATTTTTACATCTATTATCAGGTATTTTTAAAATAAATATCTGGGAAGGAAAATTATTAGCTCAGGTCTTTCTTCACTCTTATTTGCTCAATTTACAGGCACATCCATTTGTCTTATAAGCCAAATTCCTGAATTTTGGAACAATTCTTGGTATATTGTGTTGCATTTTAAGTTTTTGCAAAGATGGGTGCTCCAATTCCCATCCCATTAACTTGTTGAATGAGACAGTGTTCTTGCCTTTTCCTCCTTGAAAATAATACCCTTTCCTTCCAGTGCAGATTGGTTTATGTCACTTTAATTCATGTAATGTATTTTTTAATAATTTATGGTTACTGAGCTATTACACTAAAAAGTGATTTCTTCAAATGACATTGCTCTGTGAAATTGTTACAGAGGGAATGAGTTCAGTGGAGGAATCCACATATTATTATCACTCCAATTTTAGTTGAATAATGTAATAATTACTTGAATTAAATGGCTTATTAGGTACAGAATACATCATATTAAATCACAACAAATAATCCAGGCTATGGACTGCAAACTGGGTTAAACAACCAGATGATAAGTATGTCTCTTGTACCATACTACCTCTCTGTATGGAAGAAGCTACTATGAAAAACAGCTGTCAATTGTCTCTCAGAACAAATGTGTGAGACTGTATTCCTTCTCCTTTACACTAAATTTAGAATGATAGATGTAATAAAACCTAAGTATCAGGCTCTTTCCCAATTTAGACACTGTACATTTCCATTGACTCAATAGTCTATCATGGAAGGTAAGTCAGGGCGAAATTCCTTTTAATGGGTTTTAATAAAATAAATGATCATTATTCAATAATCTTGAAAATAGTTCAAGCCCTTTCCAAGAATCTGAACAGAAGATAGCTACAAACCATTGGTAAAAGTCATGGCCAGGACATCTAGTAACTAAATTAGAGAAGGAATTTCCCAGCATCTTTCAAGGGTATGAAGTAAACTGAAAAAAACCAGTGCTACTTTCAGGAGTCTTCCTCACTTTCAAACATTTTGTAGACAAACTAGTCAAAGAAGCCTTCAAGCTCTTCCAGCTAAAAATGGTTCACCAAATGAGAAATGCGTAGGATTGTTGTTTGTTTTTTTAAACAATGTTAGGCCAAACATAAGAAATAAGTTTCTTTTTCTCTCTTTGGGTAACTATTAAGTCCATACCTCAAAAGTTCATTTTGGTCAGCTGCCTGTTGAATTAAGTTTTACTATCTATTTGCCTATGTATTTGGGGGTTTTCCTATTATCAGTTATTATTGTTTCTATTATTATTATTATTATATGATTTTGTGTTTTCTCTTATTTCTGTTATTCATTTGCTATTCCCTGTGGATTATAAAAACCCATTTGAAAAGAGCAGGCTAAGAAATGAACAGAAAAGTCATTACTCCCTTCAAAATTTGAGATTCTTCCTGCAAGATGTAGGCTCTCTTTGAAATATAATCCTGGGATTCAGTTCATTTGGATTTGTCTGGTTTTCTTGACTCAGCTTACTTTTAAGGCTTGATATATGAAAAACAAATTGGGCTGTTGTTATGGTTGCTTACCTCCTTCTGGAAGTTGCAATGGTTAGCTGCCCTTATGATTCATAATGGTTTCCCATCTGCTGCTTGCTTCTGTTCAAGATGCTGTGCATTTTTAATCTTTAAATTGTTAGGTCTGGGTTAGTTTGGGGATACATAGCCCCCCCAGAGAGTCTCCTAAAGACAGGATTCTACTACTGCCGTTTCTTCCAGATGTAGGTTCCATTCTGTGAAAACAAGTCTCTGTAGTGCAAGGAAGGGGGGATACGTAGACTAAAACCCTTTCAGAAGAGAAAAATTTAAATTCTGTTGTCACTACTGACCCACTGTGGATCCATTTCTGTCTTCAAGTAGTGTATTTGCCGAGTAGACAGCATCTCTTTCACCGGCTAGATTAGTTACCTTTAACGTTTTCTTAAAATTATAAACCAACATCAAAACTGCAAGTACTGGAAGCAGATGCGGTACCCAGACAAAATAAAATGTTCGTGTCATTTATTTAGACCATTCTTAAAAGTAGCTACAGGTCTTAAATCCTTCTATTTTTGGGGTGCTCAGTCTGAGTCATTTGAAGATGTACAAAGAGAAGAAAATATTCTTCCACTATAGGATGTCTGAAATTGCACAAATTTTAAAAATCTTGGCTGAAAATATTATTTTATTTATAAGATTTCTACCACTTGATCTAACATAGGAATGCAGCTGTTTCTCTATAATTCCATTCAGTTAGCCATTAAGAAAATGACAGGTTATTCTTGAATCCATTTCCTCCATTCAGGAATGAGGGCTTGCGTATAGAGATTGATATATATATATACAGATACATACACAGAGTCTTAGTTCATTCCCCAAAGACATAAATAACTCCCAAGGAATCACAACAGCTTTTCCTGCCTTTGCAGGAAATCACCTTAAATCATGTACACAAGGCTTCGAATCACCTTCATAGGTGAATGGCAGCACATAATTTAATTGAGGGGAAAAAAGAAAAGCTGCAAACCCAGTTAACTTCTCGACTAAGTAGTTAATATTGGAAATGAACCATGCCACCATAAGCTACTGCAGTTGAGGAATGACCTTATTAAATATTTGTGCCTAAAATTTGCTACTGGGTTTATTTGATTGCTCTACCTACAGCACAAACACAAGTTTGGCTCAGTTCTGATCTCATTTTCATGCTAGGTTTGCTGAGATCATAATTTATTTCATCATGAAATCGCTTATGGTTACGTGATTTAGCACAGTAAGCATTGTGGTTTTCTTCTCCTATGAAAGCCAACAGGTAACAAAAAAGAGGTTAGACGTCTTAATCAGTTCAGCACCTCAAGATGCGGCTTTAGTGGCCCGAAGCAGTGTAAGTTGGATGAGTTCATAGGTTCTCTTTTTGACTAATGACTTGAACTGTGGTAGAAGTGGATGCCCATTCACTACATGGTTTATGCACACACGGTGTGCAGCAGAACCCCTGTAGCAGGTTTCCTGAAGGGCCCAGAGGGACTTGGGCTGCAGCAGAGTTGGGGTGGCCCTGACCAACCATTGTGGGCCCTTGTCTGGGCTGTTGCAGCTGCATCATATTAATGGAGATGTGGGAGCATAATTCAGAGCCACTAGTGATAACTTACGCATGGAAACCATCACCATTTATTGTAGCATCCCTTCTGAAAATGTCTTCATCAGCTTTCATATGCTTGAATATCTAGTTTTGCTGTTGAGATTTTCAGTATTTAGGTTTTAATCAAGACTATCAAGTGGATAGCTTTGAGCTGTATTTACATCTCATCCTGATAGGAAAGGCCTGAGGTGCAATTCAGATTCTCTGTCCCCATTTCATCTTCTGTCTAGGGTCTAGAGACCATTCAACAGCTAGAGATGGACAGGAGGATGCTCCAGCACTTTTCTTCAAATATCTTCTCTTTTTTTTACCTTTTCATGGGGATTGGGACTGGAGAAGAAGAAAGGAAAGGACAGGGTTTCTACTTCCAGTGTTGCTTTAGCCTTTAACACATGCAAGTTGCAGCCTCCAGGGTGACTCAAGGGAGAGTTAGCAAGATTTTGGGCCTCTTGGAATTATTTAAAAAATCTTTGGATTATTTAATATTTCTTCTATGGCTCAAGAAAGGTATGCTCTGGACAAATACTGCCATTCTGGAAGCTTAAATCCCAGCCACATATCAGAGTATAAAAACCTTTTAAATATGTGCATGGTTTTGCTGTGTTTTTTCAAAAAATACTGTCACAGACTTAACAATTTAATCTTCATAGTCAAGCCATGCATGAAATCTGAATGTGTCCCTACCTGATGCCCTGCTTGTGTTGTAAAGCGATGTTCAGTAAAAAGCAGAGAAATATTTTGAGGATATTTTTCTATAAAAAAGAGGTCTTGGTGTCTTGCTGCACCTCCTAATGTGAACTCGTCCCTACAAGTTTCTGTCTGCTTCTAAAATATTTTCGTGATCTTCCTGGCACTAATAGTAAATCAGAGTTGAAAATCTACTTAAGAACTTAGCCTAAAATATTATTAGTTTATTAGATGGCTGTCTATGTTTAAAAACTAATTAAGAAAAAGAAGAATCGCTTCTGAAGATTCCAAATGTGATGGTTTGGAGCAGATCCTCAGCTCACTGTAACTCGATTGATCTCAGTACAGCCAAGGATCTGCACTCTTTCATTCAATCAAATTTTTTGCCAACCTCTTCCTTAACTCATGAAATCCTGCAGGTTCTAACTTATGGCCATATCTTCTCCTGTCTGCAATTTGAATAAGAAGAAGAGCCTGTTTGCTTCCTTGGTAATGGCGTATTGGGCACACTGCACAGTGATAACAAGCACCCTTTTAAAAACAGCTTCATTATGCTTCCTTCAGGTACTGGCAAGGCTAGAGGCGAGATAGTGGGTGAGATGGATCATTGAGCTGATCAGATATGGCAATTCCTGTGTTTTCTGCGTTCTCAAGGACGACAAGATTTTAACAAAGCATAAACATTTTACAGCTGCCTCATAGGAATCTTTTATTTGCTTAGGGGTTAGGGAAGAAGGTATGTTTCCCAAAGGTTGTGGGAAAAGTCTATAGCATGGATGCATAAAATGATGATGGATTTATATTTAGCTGACAGTTTGCAGCAGGCAGTTCATCGAGGAACAGAGCTCAGAGTTTTTATTTCTTTGTAAAAATAAACAAGTATACATGTTGCTTCTTGTTTTCACAGGGGTTGCCATTTTAGAGGGGAACAAGCTGTTTAGGATTTTTTCCCCAGGAATATAAAATCCTTTTATATTTATTTCTACTTAAGGATGGGGGTCCTGAAAATGGCAAAGACAGATGCAATATCTTATAAGAATAGGTAAATGTGTGACAAATAAAAATACTCATGTTCTTACATTTTTTAAAAAAACTAGATACGTGGAACATATTTGAGGCAACAACATTTAATTGGAAAAATTACTGGAAGAAAGTGTTTTACTTTGGTATTTGGAAGAAATTATAACCAAAGGATAAATTAAATTGTGGCATCTAATAAGGAGAGAAATGCCTAAAAACCACTGAACGTCAGGGGAAATAAGGTACCTAACTCCATTAGACCCTTTCCTAAATCTGCACAGTCATCTATAATCAACTTAAAAGCTTAAATTTGCAAGTTTAGCTTCCAGGCTGCAGCTCAGAAAAATACCCCAATTGGGGGTAGCTCCATAGCACATACTTAAAGTGAGCTCTTCAGGACAGTGATTTGCTTAGTCATGTGTGTTCCCATTTCCCAGCCTTAAGAAGAACCTGTGACAATCATTCCAGTAACAAAACACTTCATTTTCATGTCCGAAAGCTTTGTAAGCCTCAGTGAACTAGTGCTAATGAAACATGCATAAGGAAACACAGAGATGGTTTGATTTTTTCCCTCTAATGCTGTTTTGGAGTGTCCTTACAAAACTCATTGCTCTAGCTGTGATCTCTTTTCCCCAGAAAGAAGCTTGCTATAAAATGAGATGGCAGAAACAAGAATCTGTTGATGGATTAAACTATAAACACAAGTGATAGCAACACTTTTAACAAAAAGCCTGTTAACTACCCTTTAAATCTAATCTTGGCACTTGTAGAGTCAGAAATTCAGAGAGAAGAGTATTCAGAGCTAGAGGGGACACAGAAACAAAATAGCTGTGACAGAGCCCTGGTGCGGGTAGGTGTGACCGGGAGGCGAGGAGCCCACCGGCACCCAGGCTGGCCAAGCCTCGTCGAGGAGAGCATCCCTCCGCCAGTCCACTGAAGGGGCCATGGGCACCACCAAGGGCCTCTCCAACGACTTCTGCTGAAAAGTTGATGGCAAAAGCAAATTTTTTAGATGCATATGGATTTGAATTTCTTATGTAACGTGCCCACAGTCTGTGTTTTCTAAGGGACTTTGAAAGAAAAGCATGCGACTTCCTCAGGTTTCCAGTGATGTTCACATCCCTCTAGGCTGTTTGAAGTGCTTGATTGAGATCATATGGTGTGCTCACAGATGTGGTATATTTATTCAGCAGTGTGTGTGCATTTAAAGTCAATTTATGTGCATGCCAGTGTATATAAATATATGCAAATATATCTCAAATTATATAAATATATTTATGTAAAATTAGACCATTCTTTTCCCAAGGACAAATGTCTCGTTTTGACATGTTATGCTGAAGTACTTCTGTTGTGACATGGTGTTAGCCTTCATGTCACTGTTGCTTATCATCTTTTGCATTCAGTTTGCCTTCCTCCTAAACTGGAAGGAAGTGCTCAGTTTCTGGTACCAGATAGCCTAGACGTTTGTGGGATGACATTTTAGGTGTGCTACTTTATTTTCAAATTTTCTGTCAAAAAAAAATGCATTGAATATGCCTGTTTGTGATCATATGTTAATATTTTGTAGAGGACATTGTTTTCCTATCCCTTGAAACAGTTTGATGTTTCATATCACCCATTTTCAGCTGGCCTCTGTGGGTGTGCAATGAACGGAAAGAAAAACAAATCCAAAATTAAAGTCCAGTGTCTCAGGCTTTGTTAATGCTTCCAAAAGAATGATAGTAAAATGAAGGCGTTCATATGACCTGGTTTTGACAGGTGGCAGCATCTCACCTGCAAGCTCATTGTGTTTCCCATCTGTCATGAAGTGGTAATGACAGTCTATAAATAAGCGTTAAATTATTTTTGTCTTAACAGGTTATTTGTTTTCCATTTCACTAAAGGTTCCTTGAGTGCTGATGGTTGCCTGATGAGAAGAGTTTGCGGCAGTGGTGCTGATAGATGTCCTTTGGCAGGAAGCGCGTAGCTCTGAATGCATTACGTGGATGTACGCAGACATTTATTATGAGGTTCAGAAGGGGGAACGACTGCTTCCCAGGCTGCACAAAGCTCCTGGGACCACAGGCTCTGCTGACTGTGGTACCCTTGGTGGCCTTGTGCACAGACTTACGTAGGCAGAATTCTTTTGCCTTCTTCCCAGCTGCAACCCAAGCTTTCCCAGGAAGCCTGCTGGAGCAGTACACCATGCTTTTGGCAAAAGCAACTGCGTACTTTTGAGGGATCCATGTGATGCTGCACTGTGCCTTTGCCGTGTCCAGGCAGGAGTCCTTATCAGGGGCTGGTGATATTCAAACATGCCTTAAGTCAGTCTTGCAGGATGTGGGGTTTTTAATACTTCACAAGTGTTTCTGTTACAAGAGAGAAACCATTCAGGAAAGCTCTGAGCAAGATGAAATTATGCCTGGGCCCTAGAAAGTTCTCCAGTGACTTCCATATTGTGTCATATCACAGCTAGTTACCACTAGGCAAGAATCCTTCTCTTCAGCTACTCTTTTGGTGAAAGTGTTGACATTTCCACAAAGCAACTCCGAGTCAAAGCTGCCTTTTAAGCTTCCTCATTAGTAAAGGGTCCAAGCACCATCTTAGATGCCTTTGAAAGCCCCAGACTCCACTATTTCAACTGTTTCTGCAAAACTTTGCCTGCAATACAAATGTCACTATATGAAATGTATGTGAATCCTTAATACCTAACTGAGATGTTCTTTAAATGAGTTCCCATGTCTCTTCATTCAATTTTAATTAAAAGCAATAAGGATATTGATTAAAAGACCATAATCCTCTTTTTTTTTTTTTTTTTTAATATAAGACTATAGATGAAGACTGTCTTTGTCACAGTAATCCCTCTGGAGTAAAGCATTGTTGTTGCAAATAAAACCAGCTACTTGTTTATATCATACTTGGAATTAGTTCTGATCGTGCATTGTAGGGCATTCTTTTTATTATTTGATCAAAGGTCTCCTATTTCTGGATTGCTTTTATAACTGTGAAGTTGTGAAGCTGTTTGGTTTTTTTCAATCTGTATTTCTTTCACCCTTGACAAAATTTCTAAATATGAGTGAGAAAACTCTCTTCCTCACAGGGAGGAACACAAGGTAAAGAGATGTACTTTTGCAGCGTGTTCTGAGAGAGAGAAAATTGTCATTAAACAGTAAATTCTGACCTTGCACGTGGGAAGTCATGGACAGGATCTGGGCTTTGGGAAACATTCAGCATGTGCCTGGTGACAGCCAGACCCTTTGAGATGTGTGTTCAAAATCTGTACTTGCTTTGGATATAATTGCAGTAGCTGTAGACATGAAAGCAGGTCCGTTTCTTCTGATTTGTGACAAAACGCGGTCACTTCAGGTTCCCTGTGGCAGCAGGGACTTTTCTAATGGGACCATTGCTAAAAGGTTTCACTTTCCTGAAACAAGGGAGCCAACAAAATGATTTTTCATTATAAACAACCAGAATATTCAGCCAGTTGTGCTTTACATTCCAGGTTCCTATGCTCCTTTGTTGGTTTTAATATTAATGCTTCAGTAAGAAGTTGCAGATTGTTGGGCTTTGCACTGTTGCAGAATCTCAAAAGCACAAAGGCTGTTAGCATGTGTTGAGTAGCTTCTTTTGATTATTTCCTAACTGGTGTTGGGAACAAGACCCTGCTTCTAGCCAGCAAACAGGCAATGCATTCAGAGAAACCTTTCCAAATTCTTTTCTGGGCTATCAACATCCTTCCAAGGCAGCACAATTACACATTAGAATAATAATAACAACCCCCAAACAGATAATGAGAGAGACATTGCTCTCCTTTCCTCCCACCCCAGGTCATACAACTGCTGTCTCCATAGGAAATTTATATGAACGTTTCTGATGTCTCTTTCTATTTTGAAGTGCACAGGATCATCTTTGAACCATTCTTTTTTTCTCCCTCCTACCTCTTCCCATCTGCCACTGCTCACCACAGTGTCAGAATTGGATGCTCCACTTGAATCCTACTCTGGGGGTTCTCACCTGTCCTGCCAATTTCCTCCTCTCCTGCCTACTTTGGAGGCTCTTACCTTTCTCTCAGCTTGTAACTGTGCACTGCCTGAAAGCATGCTCTTGTAGCATCAAAACTTCTCTAGCTCCCACCTGAGTCTCAGGTTATTTTCATCCTCTTTAGTTTCCTTTCATTTATCTCCAAAACCCCTGTGCTGTACAGACTTCCCCTGCATCTCCCTCCTTGAGTCTTTCTTGTCTGCCTTTTGCCCTTTCTCTACCTCAGAAGCAACCTGAAGCAAGGTTCCTAATGAGCTACTCCTTGATCAATTTAAGGTGCATGCCTCTAGCTTATTCTTCTTGATTTCACTGCTGCCTTTGACAAAGATAATCACTCTCACCTCCTCTGCTTTCTCTCTTCTGTCTTTTGTGATTATATGATATCCTGATGATGTGTTGTTGACTGGTCACCTACAAATCCGGAGCAGCAAGTAGTCCAAAGGACAAATAGTTCTGACACCTGCAAGTGAAAAACCATTTCTGTGATCTATTAAGAGAATACTTAAAATCCTTTCTATATTCAGCAGAAGTTCTGTTTGTAAATGCTTCTGAATTGAAAATAATTGTGAAAGACATTCTGATATTCTTACCATGAATTGTACAGTAGCTCCAGATTGCTCCAGTGAGAATTTTCATTGAAATCAATGGGACTATTCCTGCAGTAAAAATATTGGAATAGGGTCAAAATAAAAATTCTATGAATTCTTGACGGTTGCTTAATCAGAATTTTCACATAAGGGATTACCATTGCAGGATTTGGGAATATTTTTTTCCCTTTTGGTGTTTAGAATCACAGATACTGGAAGCAGCATGACTGGGGAATGCTAATTCTTAATTGGTTGAACTGCAACTGTTTCAGCTGATTCTTCTTTTCCTTCTGTGGGTTGTAAGAAAGGGACATTGTCTTTCTTGTTTTAAATAGTCAACTCTTCCAGGTAGGGAATTTGTCTCACTTAATATTCATAAAGTTTCATTCAAGTGGAGAGTTCTGTATTAGTAATAGGTGATTATCATTAAGAAGTTGATTATGTGCAGGCAGAGTACAATTGGGTATACCATTTTCATGAAGAGTACCATAAGGGTATTTATCACCATTCAAAAGCTATCACTTCTGTGCTTGTATTAATGGGAAGCTTGCAGTGCTGAAGGTGATAGAAAACAAACAGGCAGAGTAGATAATAAGGCTATAATAATATTTTGGGGATTTACGTTGTTTACAATGAAAGCATGACTTCAAATGTCTATAGAGATGACACAATTACATACCTGTTAAAATTTATAGAATCAGGAATTCTCTACGGTCTGCTGATTATTAAGCCTGGGTAGCATTTGTGTCTGCAAGTTATGACACTCATACCATTTGAAGTATGTATCATAACCCTCCAATTTAATATAATGTTCATACAAGTTAAGAGCTTGCAGCATATCTTGTCTAGAGTAAATGACAAGACCAGAAAAGCCCGAACTACACATATTTGTACATTGCAGTTTATGTGAAATTCAGAGACAGTCTTCCTTCAAGGCTTAATCTAGTCCTGTTATTTCCCTCAAGGTTTTTCCATTCTCTTCCAGCTTTATTAGGTTTAGAAAGATCTCTATGGTTGTATCTCTTTTTTAAGTGAATTAAACCCCTCTTCAGGTAACCTTAAGGTATCAATAAAAATAGATTTTACGTATTTTCCTTTAAAACTTTATTTAGACTAAAACCATTTTAATTTGGCTCCATCCTTTTGAAGAATATAACTAACACTCAGGTAAGGGTCATGAAATACACAGGGTTTGTATCAAAAGTCTACCTGGATAAAAATTAATGCTGCAGTTTTCACAGTGTCCCGGTAAGGGACTGTATTGCAGGGGTGTATTTGTGTGTAGGTACATAGGTATGTTTGAGTCTGCATGGACTTTTCAAAGCGCAGTCAAAGGATTAAGCTTTTTCACCCTCTGGGTGTGCTTGAGGAAACCTAGTTATGAAATAATGAAGCGAAGCATATTAGTTATTGAATGCATTTCATCTCAGTCTTGTGAGAAAGTCTACATGTCATTCAAAACCATTAGTCACTGTTTGCTGAAAATTTGGCTGAAGCTCAGTTAAAAGATTAGCAGAACTTTCCCAAATTTTTTGACTGCAGCTCTACACCATTTGCAGTGATTCCTGCCCACACAAAGTTAGTAAATAATACTCTTAAAATAATTCCAGCCGCTGAACGTGCAAAATCCTGATTTTCATTTGATTTCCGTACCAACATAGTAAGTTAACTCATAGGAAGAAAGCAATGAGTGATCAGATTTTCATTCCTCATCTGAGATTTTTTATGACCTTGAAATTTTTTTTAAATTTATTTTGAAAACATACTGGGCAGCTTTGTCAAGAAATCTCTATCAAGCTATGCTATTGTTATCTATAAAGAAACCTTTGCTATTTCAGTTACTCCTTCCCCAGTAAAATACTGTACCGAGAGAACTTCAGCCTTACTAATCCAGAAGCAAACAGAAAAATAACACTTATGTTTAGCCATGAATATGGTATCAATGTTAGGGTTCTCAACTTGTGTACACATCCAAAACTGTGTTGTTTTCTATCAAATCATGATAAATTGCATTACTGAAGAAATTACCTTGACTTTGTCATAGCGATGGTACTGTTGGTTTTTTAGTCTTCTGTCACTGGTGAGCAGGGTATCATACCTGCCCCTCCCTTTTTCCCCAGAATCCACAAGTGTCTTTCTTTTTTTCTTCTATGCCATTTTTGTGTGCTTGTTTCATACACAGTCACTAAATAATAGTAAATTCAATTAAAATGAAGTAGCCAGATTTAATCTGTATTCTTTTCCTGCTTGTTAAGTATTTTATTCACTCATTGAGAAAGATACTCTGCAACAGGACATATTTGACAAAACATAACTCACAGCATTCATTGTCATCTCTGAATTACTACTTTGTTTTTATTTAAGGAAACCATGCAAAGGAAAAGCAGAAGAAATCTTTCCTCACTGACTGTACTAATTATGCAGAGAGCCTGCCTGAGTTTTGGTATGAAGATTTACTGATATTTTATTTGATTATATGTCTGAACTTCTTGGGTTTGATTGTCCAATAAAACTATCCTGCTCTCATGTTTTTCATTTTTATTTGGAGTAAGAGAGTAGGTCAGGTGCAACTATTCTATCATGGTTTCTTTACCCACCTATTCACAGTTATGCTAAGCCTCTTTCAGTATTGCAATACGATAAAATGATATTTCTCTCTCTTGCTTGATGCATTCTTTCATGGAAGATTTATGTACATATTAAATTTTGTGTTACTTTTTTAATACTGAAGAAATGAATACATCCTATTCTCTGTCTGTAAAAATGTGCTTCATATTTGGGGCACTGAAGCAGAAGGTAGTTAAGGCTGGGGGTGATTTTTAATTCAAGAGGCAGTTCATTGCACAGATTTGGAGATGCCCCAGAGAAGATTCATGTCTTGCTTGGATGATCAGTATATTTGCAGTGAATAGTTGCTCTGTGAGCAAGAAACAAAGTTATGAATTATAGGTACCCATTTTGGAGACTTAGTAGTCATCCCCTCCTTGCTTTTACGAAGATGTCAGTGGTACACCACATTTTGGAAAGTAGCATATAGCTCTGCTTTGATATTTTAATACTCCTAGGCTTCGAGGCTGAATCCAAGGGAAGAGGAATCGGCAAGACCAGCAGACTCTGAAATCTGGTCCTCGGTTGCCCTGGCAGCATTTCAGAAAGCCGTTACAGAACCTTGCTCTTCTGACAGCTTAAAACTTACTTCTACTTTTCAGCCTAAACATCTTAGTAGCCAGTTCACACCAAATAGTTCTTTTGATAACATTGCCTTTTGCAGTTAGCCTCATTCTTTGTATTTACTCATAGACAAGAGTTATAGCTGGTCACAGGCTTTGAGAGGGTAAGCTGGGTTCTTTTGGTTTTCCTTTGTAAGATGGACTTCCCATCCTCCTAATCATCTCGGCACCTGCCTCAGCTTGTGTTTGTCTTTCCTAGACCTGAGGAACCAGAAGTCTGTATACTTTAGCTGAGGACTTAACATCAGTGCCTTCTGCAATGAGACAAACTTTCCCTGTCACTGCTGGAAATAATGGCCAGGTCTCTACTGAGAAATAAAATAATCCAGACTCAGCCTCTTTCCCCCAAAAAAGTATCAGGGTAGAGCTCATGTCCACTCTTCTCCTCTGGGATGGGATGAATTTCTCAATATTGCCTATGGGAAAAGACCTTCGCCTGCACTGGTCCACAGAGGTTTCCCTGGGCATTACAAGAGATGGTGCTAGCTCACAAGCCAAACCTGAGCCACCAGCTGTGCAAGGTGAAATGGTATGGATACCACACCAGCTCATGCTCTGCTCCTGTTCAGTCAACTAGTATAGGCATGGCCACTGTGGCTGCAGACACCAAGGTATCTGCTGCTGCTTCATACTGGAAGTTCACAGGCATCCTGTGACAGAGACTTGACATGCTTATCACTGTCTCCCTCTGTTCATCACCTCCTAGCTGATATTTTGTATCAGCTCCATAGTGTATGAACTTACAACTCCTAGTGAATTTCATCCCATTTTAGTATTTCTGCTTTTGAGGTAATTTCGGGGTTTTTTGGATTGTATCTCTACCCCTATTCTCTATTGATAGTACCTTCCAACTTCATGTCCTCAGCAAGTTTTAGGAGTCCACTCCAATGCTTTGTGCCGGAGTTGTTTATGAAAATAGCAGATTAAACTGATCTTGAGATCCCTTTTGAGGGACTCTGCTGGTAATCTGCTATAGCTCCTATGAATATAAATGTTGAAGATTTTTCTTCAGGTTTTTTAACCATCTTGCAGTTCCATATCAGTTTGCCATATGGCACTATGCTCAATAGTTTTATAAAGACTAAATACATTGAATTTAGGGCTTTACATTTTCTAGAAAATCTCTTATTTAAGACTCTGGTTTTTTACACCTGTAGAACAGGTCCAGGACAGCACAACTGCACAGTTAAGGTCTTTTACTTCTTACATTCTCTTTTTGACCAAACCAGTTTCTTCCTTCTCTTCCTCTACCTTGTGTCCTTTACACAGAATTTAGTAATAAATTATTTTAATTTTAAAATTCCATGTATTTTACCCGACACAAAGATATTTTGGCTAACATTATTGCTGGCAGACATTATACGTTTACCTATAAATTAACCTGGCAACTGTCACTGTGAAATATTGTACAGTGTCACTGAGCAACCTAAATAAATATATTCTTACAAACAGGAAAGGAGATATTTCTGCTTTGCTAATGGGAAACTGAGGCATAAAGCTGTTAAAAGCTATTTTAATTTGTTTATACAGAATATTTTCCAGGTCTTCTCAGCAAAAATTATCCTAAGTGTACAAACAAAATCCGTCAATGATGCTCACTTTTCAAGCCTTGAATATTCAAGGCTTACAATTGAATATTCAAGGCTTACAATGTCATACAGTGTCATACACTGTAGGTGAGGAATTAGGAGGGTTACAAAAAAAATACTCTTAAATACACTTTGCAAATAGATTATTTGTACAGATTTCAAAAGGATAAAAAAATATGCAAAGCCTGATGGATAATTCACAACAAATTATTTCATGGAATCATTAAGGTTGCAAAAGGTCTCCAAGATCATCAAGTCCAACCATCAACCCAACACCACCATGCCTACTACACCATGTCCTGAAGTGCCATGTCTACACGTTTTTTGAACACCTCCAGTGATGGTGACTCCACCACCTCTCTGGCCAGCCTGTTCCAATGCTTGACCACTCTTGCAGCAAAGAAATTTTTCCTAATATCCAATCTAAACCTCCCCTGATGCAACTTGAGGCCATTTCCTCTCATCCTATCACTTGTTGCTAGGGAGAAGAGACCAACACCCACCTCACTACACCCTCCTGTCAGGCAGTTTTAGAGAGTGATAAGGTCTCCCCTCAGCCTCCTCTTCTCCAGGCTGAACAACCCCAGTTCCCTCAGCCGCTCCTCGTAAGACTTGTGCTCCAGACCCCTCACCAGCTTCGTTGCCCTTCTCTGGACATTTTCCAGCACCTCAAAGCCCTTCTTGTAGTGAGGGGCCCAAAACTGAACACAGTATTCGAGGTGAGGCCTCACCAGTGTGGAGTACAGGGGGACGATCACTTCCCTACTACTGCTGGCCACACTATTTCTGATACAAGGCAGGATGCTATTGGCCTTTTTGGCCACCTGGGCACACTGCTGGCTCATATTCAGCCAGCTGTCAAACAGTACCCCCAGGTCCTTTTCTGACAGACAGCTTTCCAGCCGCTCTTCCCCAAGTCTGTAGTGTTGCATGGGGTGGTTGTGACCTAAGTGCAAGAACCTGCACTTGACCTTATTGAACCTCATACAATTGGTGTTGGCTCATCAGTCCAGCCTGTCCAGATCTGTCTGCAGAGCCTTCCTACCTTTGAGCAGAGCAACATTTCTGCACAATTTGGTTTCACCTGCAAACTTGCTGAGGTTACACTCAGTCCCCTCATCCAGATCATTGATAAAGATATTAAACAAGACTGGCCTCAGAACCGAGCCCTGCGGAACAGTGCTTGTGACCAGCTGCCAACTGGATTTAACTTCATTTACCACAACTCTTTGGGCTTAGCCATCCAGCCAGTTTTTTACTCAGTGAAGAGTACACACGTCCAAGCCATGAGCTGCCAGTTTCTCCTGGAGAGTGCTGTGGGAGACAAGTCAAAGGCTTTACTGAAGTCCAGGTAGACAACATCCACAGCCTTTCCCTCATCCACTAGGCGGGTCACTTGGCCATAGAAGCAGATCAGGTTGGTTAAGTGTGACTTTTTGCTTGACTGACCTTGAGAACTAATCCTCTTAGGAGAAGTTATTTAAGACTGTTTTACAGCTGTTTGTTTTTTGCCATTTCTTACAAAGTTGCCAACAAGAAGATGATATTTTAACTATCCCTAGGAGCTGGTGTGCAACCATCACTAATTTTTCCACAGAGAAGAAATTTCACAAGGTAATAATTTACAGTCATTTCCAACTGATTTCTTGAAAAGTTTTAGTGGTTTTGAGCTCATCTAAATCACTGTGTCTTTATTCTTATTCTAGTTTCTAACCCACCTACATTTCTCACCCCCTTCCTTATTGAAGTCAGGAAATAGGGAGAACTTAATGAAACTTATAATTTGCAATTTGTGCATATAGCTTCCTGTATGCCCTTTCCCAGCTGTCATTTAATTTGCCTTCTTCATTGCACTATTCCTTATCTTAAAATGAAATTAATTTACTCCTTCATCTCTTTTTATCAGCCTTGGTTTTTCCTTTAGTTAGATAATTTCTTCTTCTCTGTCTCTGTTTACTCAATGATATTTCAAGTCTCTTCACCGATGCACTTTTCTCTCTGAGCATTTGAAAAAGTTCTCCTTAGCCCTGGCAGTTGTCTGCTCCATTATAATCATCTGTCATTTGGTATACCGCAGCATGGGTTTTTATTTCTCGGGTTTTTTATTTTTGTTTCCCTGTTGCTTTGTTTGAAGTGTATGATTAGTGGTCACTAGAAGTATCTAATTCTTACCAGTCTTTGGGTTTATCTTTATTGCTCTAAACAGGCTTACAGACTGATTAAGGGTCCCAAAGCAGTATAGTGAGATATGGGAAATACTTGAAACTCCTCATTAACATTTGCTGGTTTTTGTTAAATGAAAAGTAATTATGAGTTCCATTGTGTCATGCAGGTAGTCATTAGTGTTGAGTATGTCTTTGGGAAATAAGATAGCAGATCAGAGAAAAGTATTAAGCTGTCTACATCTATTTGGATACAATAACTGTAATGACATCCAAGAGACCTTCATGGTGCAAGTAATTTTCTATTATTTTTTCACCTTCTAGTTTTGGGGATATAAGATCATTGTGACTGTATAAATGTAGCAAGTACACTGTTGTGTTTCTTTCCAGTGGAGATTTTGTATAAACTGCCCTATTCCAAATAATGGAATAATAAGTATTAATAGCGGTGACATTAATACAATTTTTAAAATGTGCTGATATTGTCCTTTTGGTTTTCCAGAAGATGAATGTTGTGCTGTGGTCCCAGTCTCTCTGAGACTGAGGAATCCTTTGGAACATGCCCTAGTTCTCCCACGGGCCCTGGCCTCACAAGCCAGAGAGCTTGGCCTGGCCTCACAAGCAAGAGATGTTGCCAGTGAAGACTGAGGCAGCAAAGTTGTTGAGTACCTCAGCCTTTTCCTCATCCATTGTTACCAGTTTGCCAGTCTTGCACATCATGGGGGTACACTTTCTTTGACCTTCCTTTTCTGGCTGACATACCTGTAGAAGCCCTTCTTACTATTCTTTGCATCCCTTTTCAACTTCAGCTCCAGCCACGAGCTGGAGCATTTAATAGCTTAAAACTGGTCCAAATGAAGAGATCCTGAGAGAGTTTCAAGTAGCATAGGAATTTAATCCACAGAACCTCTAATACGGGCCTCTTCTCATGACATTCTACAACCTGCCTCCTGCTTATCCAGACAGCCAGTACAATATCATTAAGCAAAATCAATCTAAGCAATACCACATCTACAAATTTTAATAGAGATTATTTATTAATTTAAGAAAAAACTCAGATTTCAGTTATTTCTATTTTTTGTCCCTCAAATGTCAGCATTGCGTTATTAACTGAGTTTATATATTATCATTCTTCACTCCTCCACCCTTATTTTCTCGTGGGCCACAAAGCTTGCATTCATATCACTGCTTCTGTCATCCCAGTAGATGCAAATATTTGTTTTATTATTATTTTCAAACAAAAATAGACACGCAGACATAGTTGTGTGAACTGGATTCCTTATAGGCTGTATGCAAGGGTCGGAGAGCAATGTAACGCTTCTCAGTAAAGACCATGAATTCTTTCACAACACATCTGTTACTTCATCCATTCTCAGTCAACCACATAAAGCTTGCTTTGCTCTCATCTTAGTCAAGAACTTTGAAGCTGTGTTTCATCCTTCTGATCTAGCTGTCTAATGCTTTGCTTTTTCCCCAGAGTATAGGCATTTTATGTGCCAATGGAAGTGATAGATTTAGCCACAGGGAATGATGTATGCAGACAGTAGATTTCTTGCAGTTTTCACTGACATCTATCACCTTTTTTCCATGTACAAGGTTTATTCCAGTGGGCCTTTTTCACAGAATTTTGTCAGCTTGCAGAGCTGTTTTTATGGTGCTGCACATCCTAGTGCTATGTATCACCTCTTACCCAGGTTTACAGGGGACCTGAGTCTTCCATAAATATGTCAGTGCACAGTAAAAGGCTTGCACATAGGCAAGAGGAAATCTGCTAAACTTGGATGTTTATGTCACACGCTGTATTGTGTATTATTTCTGGATGCATTGTATTAAATTGCAGAAGTGCCACATCAGCTATGATGTGGCATGTCTGTGTCATGTGGGTTTATTCCCTTTAATATTAAAGATTTCTTTACCTTGTTATATCTTTGCATTTCTGAACAGAAATCAGGCAGCAGTTGACTCGAATTTTGACTCCAGAAGGGTGAATATCACAAGTAAATAAGCCTTTCAATCCATGTTTTGCAAAAATACAAGCAAGAAATGTGAATGTATGCAGTGCCCATTTTCCACATAACATTTTTTGCAAAAAGTATTTACCAGGGAGATTTCATTTACCTAAAACATGCCACCTTTCAAGAAAGCTAGAAGCAAAAAAAAATAAACAAACACAAACCCCCCATCACACTATTTACAGGCCCCTGACATTATCACAGCAAGGCATTTCAGCCATTTCTGCTACCCAGCTGCCTGCCTGCAACGTGAACAACCCCTGTTGCAGAGATATGCGGGTTGCAAGGAAAGGTGTCTATTTTATGTTCTGTTAACGCACGTAAGTTGAGCTAAAAATCCACTCTTAGTTTTCAGTTGTTGTTACATAGTGGAACAGTGCATGGAATTCCCTTTGCTTGACCCACCTTCCCGGCCTGCTACTCCCAGCTCCTCCTCCTCAAGTTCATGCTTACAGCTATTTTCCAGGCAAGTATCTTTTAGAATTATTTTAAAATTTTTTCTTCTTTCTTTTTAATACCAATTTTCAAGCACAGAAACTGCAATGGTTTTGGTGTGATAGATTAGAAGTCTCTTGAGTAATAAGATCAAATAGGAAAAATTCTCCCCAGAAAAGCCTCATCAAGTTCAACCATGTTAGTCTAGGTGTGTATGAGCAATTATCCACATAGCTGGATACAGACTCGTGACAGTAATTAGAGAAGTAAAATTGATACTTTTCCTTATGAAATAAGAGATTTTGATTTTTTTTTCCTCTTGGTCCCCTAAGTATTCTTAACTCCTTCATTTCTCAGTTTTAATAGTTGGCCTGATCCAAAGTTTGGCATCAGTAGGCTTAGTAAGCAAGTTTTTGGAAGTGTTAGAGGTCTCAAATGCAATTCTATATGTTGTAAATTAAAAAGTATGGGATTTTTTCTTAATTGATTGTTGAAGAAAACATTAATTTCTCTTTGCTCTCAAGAGTAAAGAAAATATTCTGAATTGAGGTGAAACAATTTATTGTTAAATTTATTTTTTTTAGTTCTTATGTAAAGAAATTTAGAGTGGAAAGGGAGTTACATGAGAAACCCAGATTCATAGAATCATTTGGGTTGGAAAAGACCTTTATCTCTAGGGGGCCTGTTTTTATCCCTTTCCCCCTTCAAGAACCAAAGTGGAATGCATTGTGTGTCTCCATAAGCAATTATTCTATATTCTCTGGTACTTCATATATTATATACTCTCTCCTCTGGAGCCACTAGGGGACTCTGACTGCCTGGGGATCAAGGCAGATAAAATATAATGTCTTATTCAGAAGTCTGTGGAGTCCAGCAGCTTGCTAAGCGAGGAGCTGGTGGGGAGCGGGTTGAGAGCCAGGGAATCTCCTGTCTCCCTGGTTGGGAGTTGGGGGATCCCAGCTGCTTGGTGCCACCCCAGAAGGACCCCAAGGTCTCCCCTGCCTGCTCCCAGCCCGCAGTTCCGGTAGAGATGTCATGTCCTTCAGCAGTGTCTTTGCTGGAGGAGGCACATGCATCAGAAAACTTTTTACCATACCTAGTTGAAAAGTATTTGCTGTCTTTTTATGACATTAATCCCAAAGCCCTGCTTATCACAAGTACTTATATTGTATTACATTTCAGGCAACTGCTCAGGAAAGGAAGGGATCCTCACTTGAAAGCTTTCATACAGGAAGAAGAGGAAGTTACTGTGATATTTTAGAGTGAGCACAGGTATCAGTGAAAAGAACAAAATGTCCAGCTCTGAACTTTGCCATTGATTTAGTCTGAGCCTGGGACTCCCTTACTTAGTAGAGATTTATTTTTCAATGGGCTTACAGCAATGTGAGACAGGAATATCTTCTTCTGTCTCAGATTCCCCACCTATAAAATGCAAATTTTACATTCACACCTAGCTCAGAGGAGTCTTGTCAGGAGCAATTATTTAATGTATGTGAAATTCTTTAAGGTTGTAGAATAAAACTGCAGTGTATTACGTACTGTTACATACAAAATCCAAAGCCTAACTGTGAAATGCATGGTGTTACTGCAAGGCTCTGGATACTATCTCAGAAGATTAGATTAGTTACATGTTGGCATTTTGGCAAAAATAGTCACAAAATTACTTCAGTTTTGTTGTTTGTTTTTGTTTTTTTTTTAAATCATTTGAGTCTCAGTGGTTCTTCTCTATAGATGACTACTTCATGTATACTAATTGTGAAAAGCTTATCAGAGATTTTAACACAGTCTTGGACCCTAGAAGTCTTTGGGATTACTTCTGTTGCCGAAGTTTAGGCATCTGATTGCTTCTCAAATGGCAGTCAGACTCTTATAGCTAGGCCACTGAACTGAGACCTGTTTGCCTGTAACCCTTCCCTGTCACTTTTTTGGATGGTTTAAGGAAAGTGCAGCCAACCATAAGCTTAGTCTTTCAGCTGAAGGAAAATGAGACAGGTGGAAATTCCAGAATCAGCCAATGCAGCTTCCAGTAGACCTGTACCAAAATGTTGGTCTCATTATGATCATAGGGTAATTAAAGTTGGAGATCATTAGGAATCTTGCAGTCCTTTGGTATTGGATTAAGCAAAGGAGAGCAGACATTTCAGCAGTGCTCCTCATTTTAATGCCATACCTTGCAATCAGCACTCTCAGGTCAGTAGCACAGATGTAAACCATTGGAGTTAACAGGGAAACCTGCGGCATGAAGTCATCCTCTCTGCAAACCTGGCACTGGAGAGGGATGAGGAATGTACTTCTGCTGCTAAATTGCCAAGCTGTTGCCTGACTGCATTTCAGTTCCTGCTTCTGGCAGGGTTTCCGTTCCAATTGCTCCCTTCTGCCCCGCTTGCTGGTAATCATCTCCACCAGTGCATATTTACTATTCTCCCTTTGCTTCTTTTCATATTTGTCTTTCTTCCATGCCTTCTCACTTAGGCATGGTAGGCTTTTTGCTCATCCTCTTCTATACTAACTGAGAAATCAGCATTAGGAATACAGGGAAGACAATTTTGCTTTCTGTGGTCATAAGGGCCACTTTCAGTTAGAAACATCAAAGTAGTAACTGTCCTCCTCATCTTCTGCGAACTCCTCTCCCACGTCTGTACACAAGGAGCCACCTCACAGAGATCAGGCATTGCTCAGGGCAGGCGCGATCTTTGAGAATAGCAATGGCATCTTTTCACAAATCTCGACTCTAGTATAATGAAAGCACTCTGAAAAATAGCTTTTGTCACCATATCAAACAGGGATCAAAAGGGATTGATATGGGTATTGATAAACTTCAAGTTAATTTTTTATTTGCTTCTAAAATTGCTTGCTATACTGAAATTCATACCAGCCTGCTTTCTGGAGATGCAGGCAGAGTACTCCAGTGTGCATACAGAGCAGTCAGTGCCAAGGGCACTACCCGGCCCTCTGTTTAAGGTTCTGAAGACAAGTTTCAATTCTTACTTACCACTGGAGATCTGAATGCACATTTATAGCGTGACTTTTTCCATTTCACTGGCAGTTTTTCTTTTTCCTTTTGCTTAAGGACAGTTCTTTATGCATAGTCTATTTGTTTTTCTTTTAAAACCTGGCAAAACAAGGTTTTATTTCCGCTTATCTCACTACTAATCCATCCTGCAAGAAGTTGCTAGGTCAGATTTTCTAGTGATGTGTTCACCTGTCTGTAAGCTAATTGATGCAACTTGTATTGAGATGAAGCAGCTAAAAGACTTGGCTCTTTTGCAACTGGACCTGAAAAATTCATTAGGGCCATTGCATGTCCCTGCTGTTGGCAGTAATGCAGAGAGAATAGATGACAACTAATAAAAAAAAGAATCCTGACTAATTTCTGGTAGCAGGAAGAGGAAAGACAAGATTTGAGGTAGCAGAACACATGCTGTAGCAGAAAATGCTCCAAGGGCCAGGCAGGAGTAGCCAAACAGGAGATCCCAGTGAGCTCCATGACTGTGAATTCTCTCTCACCCACTGGTAGGCCGTTTGTCAGCCAGAAAGCTGCTGCCTCGGTGAATTTCAAAGCCTTGTGGTTTTGTGAACATTTGAAACTGGATTACATCTGCAGCCTCTAAACTAACAAGCCTCTGGAAGCTTTTTACAAGAAGTGTGTTCTCTGTCAACAGCTTAGACGCCTTGGTTGCAGAGAACATGGTGTTTGCTGAAGCTGGAAGCTCTTCCTCTGACTTGAAAGGTTTTCTAGGCATCTGTGATAAACATTACAGTGATTTTTTATTTTATTGTATTTTTTATATGGCAAGTGCCAAGGAAGAACATGATCCAGCCAGCCATGACAAGAGTTTACCTTGCTCTGGGAATATAGCATCTGTCAATCGGTTTCCTCAATAGGGCTTCCCCTGCCAGGGAAAGGTAGTCTTGCCACGCTGCTTGGGCAAAGGTTATTATCAAAAGCATAAATAGGCTGCTTTCTTAAGCTGTTCTTTAAGTGGGACAGTTTGATCTTTTGTCAACAGCAGAGAAATGTGTCTCAAAACATGCTTTAAAGCAAATGTCAGTAACTCTAACTGTGGTTTTCTTGCAGACTGGAATTAGAAGGGAGCCTCCTGTGCACGTTCTCTTTGATTATATTGATCTAGAAGGTTCCTCAGTAAGCCTGGCTGAATGAAACTGAGACTCTGCCAAGACTTCTGGCTGAACAGTTTTAAGTCATCTGCCTCCTGATAGCAATACTGGAATTGGAAGTCCTGCTGTGATGGCCGCAGTCTACCAGGTCACTTCTGTCTGGGTTGCATGCTAATCAACTCAGCTTGAAATGCTGATGGTGTTAATATATTCTGTACCACTCAGAATGGTTGTCTGAAATGCAAACACCTGATTCATGTCACAGAAGAGATTCTCCACTCAGGAAACTCAGAAGTAAGACTGAAATATTAGTCTATTGCTTTTGTCTCGCACATCAAGCTCTTATAGTGGAGGAGAACAACTTCAGCTTTCCCCTTACTCTGCAATGCTACCTGTGTCCTCTTCCTAATTTGCAAATATTCTTTCCCTAACACCTCTCATCACACCTATGTAAAGACTTAGGGTGAATCTACTGGAGAGAATCTAAGTGAAATGATTGCAAGCTTCAAAGAGAAAAAATATTTTATGCTGTATGTATAGACAAAAATGGTAATTTAATTTTGGTTTTCTTTCGCTTTTCTTCTTCTTACAGTTTAAAAATAGTCAAACTGTTTTCAACTTTCTTATAAAAGACTTTTAAGTATTGAACTGATAAGCCAATCATGTTTCATCTTGGAATGAATTTTTAGAACAGGATTTATAATGAAAGCACTGGCGCAGTATTACCCATCCCAATGTGAACAGTGTGACTATAATCTCTGCCTGAACTAACACTGAGATTGAACATTTGGTCAGATGGGGTTATTTTAGCTGCCATAAACTCCAACTAGATAAGACTTGAGTCTGCAAGTGTGAGGGAAAGACATCTCGTTGAGCTAGGCAGGGTTCCAGTTCTGGGAAAAATAAACATCCATATACACCATCCATACAGGTATGAGCTCGTGACAGAATAAGTTTCCCAGTAATCTAGAGGAATAAATTAGACTCCTGTGTAGGATGATGTGTTCTGAACTTTCTTTCTGATCTCATTGGCACAGCATAGAAGTAATGAAGGCAATTTCATTGTATGCTGTAAAAGAAGTAGAAGTGAGGCTGGAATCAAGCCCTGGCATTTCAGCTGATGTTTATACAAAATGAGCAAATAATCAAGTTCAGCCTTCTACACCAGGACTTTGCTCAATGGTGATAAGAGTTAGGAATAAGTGAGCTTCCGTTCCATGAAGCAAAAACAAGGCGATTAACAGCATGAAAAATAAAGAGAGAAGATTTAGAGGACAATGGAAGAGTCAAAACCACTTTCCAATGTCAAAATGCACATTCATTTTGCACTCTTATCCTACAACCCTATCAGAAGGTTTGAGCGCGATAGGAGAATAAATATGACAGGGGGTGAATGAGTTCTTTGTCACAGTGGTTTTGGTAGTCTGTTATTTCAATGAGGAGAAAAGGAGTGGGATAATTCTGAAGAAGGATGTAGCCTCGGTGGCTCAGTAGGGGGGCAACTTCAGGACAGCTGGGGAGTCTATTTTTGCAGTTGTCTGGACTGACTGCATTTTGGGCACAAATAGCTTCCGAAAAAGAGTGGTAAAAGTGTTGGAGATTTGTGGACTGGTTGTTTACCAACTCTGCCTGCTGCGATCTCACATAGCAGCCATGAAAAAAATAACTTGACAAGTGGAATTCTCCATACATTCATTTGTCTCTGTGAGATGTGAAATTTATGGAAAGAGCTCCTTTGAATGTTTTGTTCCTCTGAAAGCTGCCCTTTTCGAAGAAACAAACAGCAGTTCAGATGAGTTCTCCTTTTTCAAGTGAATTGTGTCTATTTCACCTTAATCTGGAACAGAGAGAGTATCCAGTATTTGAAAACCCATAAACTGAAGTTGATTAAGTCTCATGGCTAAGGTCCACTCTTCATGCCAGGTGAAAGGGTAGCCTGGGACCAGCTGCTTGCACTCCACAGTCTCCTTTAACCATCTTCAGTCTGATGCATATGCTATGGGGTTTGTGTATTATTTATGTAAAAAATGTTTTAAAGCTATTTTCAGAAGCAACAAAAATTAAGAAATTTTCTTCTTTGGTTCCTATCACTTTTGAACTCCTGGAAGCATGTGAATATTAGTTTCAATAAAAGGTTTCAGAAGATTATTCTTCTAACAGTTTGGGAGCAGGAAGTGTCACAGAGTGAATTGAAATGTGTCAAATCTAGGTCGTGTTCCTTTTTCCCCACTGTTGCTTCTTTGAATCTTCTTTGACAATTCATTTTCGTTTCCTTTTCTCCTCTTTGAAGTACAATGCTGCTGCAGTGGTCTGATACCTGTTTGTGGAAGGGAGGTTGGAGAGCAGGGGATACACTGTTCTGCAGTCGAATGCTTTGGAATTTGGTATAGTATGACGACCTTATTAATAGGTATTTCTGCGAGTATTTTATAGGGCTGCTTATGGTTTTATCACTTACATATTGCTGTACTATAACTATCAATATATTTTATAATACTTTATTTTTGACTGAAACTTTCCCTGATACTGACCACTCTAAAAACAGTCCTCACAGGGCAGCCTTTCCTTCACAGAGATTGGGTTATTAGCTCTTGTTTTGGAATTACCAAATTTCCTATGGATCTGCAAAGAGATTTGTGGATTCATTTGCATTTAGACAGCCCTCTCCTGTAGATTAAAGGCAATTTCAGAGAAGTTCTCCTTTTGTTTGCCTTTATGTTCAGTTAAGAAATTGGCTTTTTTTTTTTTTTTTAAAGTAGAAAACACTCACAGGTTAATGATCCTTTCTTCTTGAACTCTAAGGGGTTAGTGGGAGAAAAGAAAGGCCAGTTGTGCTAAGCTGTGGAACTAACCAAATAAAAAAAAAAAAAAGAGGGAGAGTTAGTGATATTTTCCTGAGGTCATTATTAAGAGACCTGTTCAACATATTTTGCAGAGGAATGAAACTAAAGGCCAGGTCTCCAGTGCATTTCAGCAAATATTTGTATTAGCAAAGGTATCTCTTGATTTGCAAAGTCAAACCTGTGCCTCGTAGAGGAGTGGTTAGCTAAAGGATAAATTCCAGTCACTGTAATCAAAACCATTTAAGACTGATCTTGCCCTTAAAACTAGTACCATTTAAACCTGTAATTTTCTTTCAGAATATGGAGAAGGAAATCTAATACTGCCTAAAGATCTTAAGCAACATTTTAAGAAATAGTTTGTGTAAACTTAGGAGTTACATTCTTGCCTCTTAAGGCTCTGTTGACCATTTTATTCCAAGTACATTAATAGTTGTAAAATGTGAGGAAATTCTACCCTTTGATAGCAATACCTTTAAAAGGGTATTAAAAAGTGATACCTTTAAGATGGTATATCATGAATCTGCTTCACATTAATTTAAAGATTTTTTACCAGAGTTTTATAATTCAGCATATTTATTTATAAGTAATTCAGGATAACAAAAATAAGTTTGATGAAAGCAGCTTTGTGCAAATAAGAAGAATAAAAAATCAGCAGGAATAATGATGAGGGCTAGCTGAGACATTTTCCTTTATCTGAGCCCAGTAATGGTTCCTTCATTTTTTTACTCAGGCTGAGGACACAAAATACACATTAACTTTCCTATTCTAGTGAAATTGAGGTGCAGATAAATTCCTTTAGCAAGAGTTTCAGGTAAAATTTTCTGTTCTCCTCTATCCCTCCATTCAATATCAATACAAGTTCTACTGAACACCTCTCTTCAGCATCTGTGTCAGTGGCTGATAGATTAATTTTCCAGTTACAAGCTTCAAGCAATAGTACTGAATTGTACTATTCAGAAGCTGGAAACCATATATGCCATATTTCCTTCTAGAGGAAAGTTGTGCTATTTTGCTTTTTAAAACTTTTGCATTTAGTTGCTTTGTTTCTAGTCTGCTCATTTTCAAACTCTGTTTTATCACACAGTATAGATATGGCTCCTTCAATTCTACACCCCTTTTCTGACCCATATGTTACCCGATGGGTGTCCTGACTATAGGTCCCATTATTTATAAGATTTGGAAAAGAATACTCTCATGTTAACTTTCCTATTTGCAAATCCATTTGTGGTTAGACTAGTTCTTTTCTGCCTGGCTTCTATTGTCTGATTGCTACTTGACCCAAATGTCTATTAAAGCAGATTTATTGTTCTACTTTTCATTTATCTCCTAAAATATGCTGAGCTGTGTTTTGGGGGTTTTTTTGGGGAGTTGTTGACAATGATCAATGGCCTTCATTTTACTCAGATTAATTTTTAGTACTTTCCTCTGTCGTTCATAATTGAGTTCCGCTATCAATATTCTCCTTGTATACTGAGTAAGAGCAAGATTGTATTGCCTACAGTGCTCCTGTAACTATCTCTGTTTATAGTGGACCATATTTCTTTCCAAATCAGTCTTGAAAGTCTCCTTTGGGCAAACTTTCAAACAACTTTAGAGAGAGACTTTTTTTTCTTTTTTTTTCTTTCAGTTCAGGAAACAATTTTTACTTAGTGAGAATAAGTCTGATTTTCAGGTTTGACCTAGTAAAGAGGCATTGCAGGTCAACATTGATCGGTTCTATCAAGGGAGTTAGTTACTACTTTTTGGAAAATGCTTATTGGATTTTTTTTTTATTACTTTACACTCTGTATTACAGCTTATGTAATATTTATTCTGTACTATATGTGGGGTTTTTTAATATATTTGTCCTGATTAATTCTTTTTAATGATAGCTGCATGACAGATAACTTGCCCTGTATTTGATAATGAGTTTGGGGGTTTTTTCTTTTTTCCTAAAGAAAGTTTTTTATATTTTTGGACAGATTCTGAGTTTTCATATATTCTAATTGCTGCAACTAACACAGAAAGAAGAAATTTTTTAAAGCACAACTGCAATATTAATTATGTCTGACGTGGGCTCAGGTACTCCCTCATCAGTTCCTTGGGCAGTACAAAACTGCAGTTTCTGCCCTGTCACTGATTATGATTTGCAGCTCCACAGGCTAAGAGAAGGTGCAAGAATGCAGTGCAAGAAGGCATGGTTTTTTTCAGCCATCTCCTAGAACAGCGTAATAGCTGTGTATCATGCTAATGAGTCATCCTTCTGGCTGCTGGTTACTCAGCGCTTGGGCAACATGTAAACCATGAGCAAAAGCAATCAGTGGATAAGCACAGGGTGAAAAGAAGTGATTGTGAACATTTTGATTAAAAGGTCAAGTGCAAAGCAGATATGATGATAAATGGAAAATATTTTCTCTAAAAAATTTTTCTCTAAAATAAACAACTAAAATTGATTCCATAGCTTTTATTATAATGTTGAAATTGCTTAAGATAATTATGATAAATTAGGCTAAATGTAGTGTGCATTCTGACTGAAGATACAGACAATTTTTTTGTGCCAACACCCAACAACAAGTTTGCCAGAGCCATTAATCATCACAAAGATGTGGTATACACTTTTGCTGATGGGTATAGGGTTTCATATATATCTATATATGCACACACACATATATAAAGATATATATGTATATATAAAAATATATATAAGGTTGTGTATATATATACACTTTTATATATACAACTTTAATGTCACTGCAGTGCAATCTGTTTTAGATTAAAAGTTTTCTACAGGGGTCAAATTGTTATGTTTTCTTTAAACTGGGTATGGGATATGGATGAAGCCTAGTGACAACCTAGAAACCAAAGCAGTGACCCATCACAGAATTATGGGATGGTAACCACTTACTTATGAAAGTGTATATGTGATCATACAATCTGTAGGGGACCTGGGTGATCTAAGTTGGACACATAAGTTGTTTGAATATATATCAAACTGTTAATTTGTCATTTGCAACTCTGAGGAATTTTACTTTGTATTGCAAAGAAAGGTAGTTTGAACATAAACTTTGAAAAGTAATTCTGTCATATGCTAGGGCCTTTACAGCACATCTCCAAAGTGCTTAATATACCTAAGGAAGACAGGGAAGAAACGATAAGGAAGGAAAAGCATTTGAGAGTTGAATAATGAATACTGGAAAGGCTTTATTGATTTGATAGCAGGTTTAAACTTTAGGTAGTTGATAGAGTGAACAGCAAAGTGAAATTCATTAATCAGAAATATGGAAGAGCGATTTTTAAGCTGAAAACGTGTCAACCTGACTGCTGTGGTTTTGAGTGTGCTGAGAGACGTAATTCCAAACGTGAATTTCTGAAAACTTAAGTGCACCACAGCATAGAGCAATTGCGGTGAATGTCAAGGCAGCACAGTAATACAGCCTCCCAGTGATACCAGAGTAATATGCATATGTGAACACACATAACATCTGTTTATAGTTGTGACAATTTAAATACTTCTCCATGTAGCCACTTTTTGGAATATTGATAAAATCAAGAAACACAATTAAACAATTTTGCAGTCAAAGTAGATCTGACTTTATCTGTATAGTGTTCTTTACTGCATCTTTGTAGCTGCGCTGTCAAACATAATTTCATTTCACATTACAGATAGATTTATTTAAGGTATCTGCTAGGTTATGTGATAAAAGCTCTCGTGCACACCCACAGAGGAGCTCAGAGAGACAATGGCAGGAGGGGGAGCCCAAATAATACCCTGATGGCTGCTCCCAGGCCCATCACTACAGTGTGGGACACATTATGGGATGCAGATTAAAAGCAGTTTGGGATTGCACAGGACTTTTTATGGGATATTTAGGGGAGGAACCTTTGGGAGGTGTTTAGGTTATTTGGGGAGGAACAGGTGTGGGAACACAAAGGCTTAAGGGAATAAAAGGTCTGAATAGTGAGCTGGTCAGTACACTGATCAGTTGTTTTTCGTGTGAGTGCTCAGAGTGTCTGTGCTCTGTGCGACTGCCCACTTATATATGTGTATATGTGGTGTGTATGTGTCCTCTGTGCGCATGTGCCTGCTGGGAACATACCTTCAGCCTTGCTGCTGGCTTGGACCTGGGGGCATGGAGTGGCAGCAGCTCTGCCCCTCTCGGGCTGTTGGATCCAGCACGATGTATCTTCCTCTAACAGCATTAACCTTCAAAACTGTCATCAACTGCTATTAAAAGTAATCATTATGAAAAATAGATCACAAAATGGTGAAAATGGAGACTCATACCTCATGTAGACCATGTGAATGTAGTCCAATGACAGAATGAACATGGAATTCCAAAAGTTAGAATATCCAAAATTTCATTTTTACAATTCTAATATCACCTTGCATAATTTCACATAATAAAATATAACTGGATAAAATGCATCTTTTTTTTATTTTTTTTCTTCTATATTATTTATGTCCACTTAATTTCCTGGTAGGAATTTCAGAACAACTGGTACTGCTTCAGGGTTTATTTATGCAGAATTGTTCAACTGGGATATACTACTGTTTTAAACCCTGCTTTTAACCCTAACAGTCTGTATTTCAGTGCAGGAAGGATAAAAATTGTTAATCCATGAATGTGAGAAAATGCATTTCATTTTGAAAAGAGCCTAAGAAATATTGCCCATGTTCTCCAAGGTACTTCAATAACTTAAAACTGTACCTGGGCTTTTAGTGAGACTTTGAAAATCACCTACATAACACGTATGAATTTCAAAGGGAGGTATGAAAGCACTTATTCCTGAGTTATTTTTGTGTACCTATTCTGTCTATAGACACCTTTGAAAACCTGAATCTGAGGCATTTTTCAGATTTTTACCCATATTGCCTAGTGAAATGTTTTATTTTTGTCGCTCCATGAAATGATAGTATAGATGGCAGTGCAGGCATTACAAACATAGCATTTGACCTGAAAGGACCAAATCTCCATTTCTTTTGAGCTTATTTTCTTATTTTTCTTCTCATGGGTTTTGTTTGGCCTCCAACTCGTGATATTTGCTCTTGGAGCTTCATGAAAAATATATTTTCCAGGGTCAAGGCTCCTGTTGTAACCTCCAGGCACCTCTGCGGTAGCTTTTACTTGGCTTCTTAAACAGCTTTGGTATGCTGTACTACAATAACCGTATGCACTTCTCGTCTCCACTGCTTTTCCACTCTCCCCCGGGGTTGCCTCAGGTTTCCCAGAGCAATATGCATCTAACAGTGCCTGTGCTCTTTCAAACATTTTATTTTTTTTCTGGTTCAGAGATAAATCTGGTGTCATCAGAATATGAACACTTTTATATTATTAAAATGACTTGGAAAACCTTGGATTTGGCTCATGAAATGGCTTGAAGTGACCTGGTCCACATTGGACAGTGTCATTTCTGTCAGCAACCATGTTAATACAGTTTGAGGAGGTTAAAGGAAACGTTTAATCTTCCTCTGTTGTTTACTTGCAAGCTTTTTGTTATGTTTTCCTCTGCTTCTGGGCTTATAAATCAGCTTGTGTCCTCTTGCTGTTCCTGTGGAGAGATGCCCTCCCAGTCTGTGTCCTCTTGTTGCAGCTGGAGCGTTTGTGGCCTTCGACCCAATGTCTCTTCAGAGATACCTCTTAAATGAGATTTTCTGCCCTGATGGTTTAATTTTCCTCTTATTTTTGACCAGTTTTTCTCTTCTCTAAGTATCCCTCGTTCTCTGAACTCCTAGGAAGCACAACCGCTCCAGCAGACTGACCCAAGTCTCAGGATAAGGAATGGTCTCCCCAAGTACCCTCTGTGTTTCCCAGTTCCTTCCCTTTCATGGAGGTGGGATGCAAGTACATCTAACTCCAGGTTTAAACTCTTACACTGCTGAAGGGAGAAAGGAACACAAGCCTATTTAACTTCAGGGAGAAGAACTGTGGTGAGAAACACTGGTGAGAAATTCTCAATTCATACTCTACCCCTCTTTGAATCATTTGATTGAGATGGAGGGTGAGCACAAGGTGTCCAGGAAGGTGTCCATGCATCCACAGAGGCAAAAGTAGGGTAGCAGATTCAAGATCAGGGCTGGTATCGGGAAGAGCAGAGTTTACTTGGACTGATACAAATGATAAGAAGATGTGATAAAAGGAGAAATTATAAGAAATTTAGAAAAAATGATGGGTAAACTGGGCAATGAAGGAAAAAAAATACCCCAGAGCATTCAAAACAGAGGAGTGATGGTGAGACTTGTACAAATGTGTCAATAAGAAAGGAGAAAGGTCAAGACATACAACAACGTAAACAGCTTTTCTTAAATAGAAGGCAGTATGAACAGGAGCAGAAAATCAGAGGTGTAACCTGGATGAGAAGAAAAAAGTTAGTCACTGACACTGGAGATGAGGGAGCTGTCTCTAGTCTGAGTCCAGAGGGAGAGCAAAATGGTAAGAGGGATCCCTCTGTGTAAGAAAGCCAGGACACAGAATCAGGGGAGAAATGATGTTTGGTTCAGAAATTTAAAATTATATTGAATACATAAGACATTGAAATAGAGAGGCAAAATGTGAAGCAACATATTGTAATTAAAATATTTACTGTACATTACAGTATCTGGAAAGGACAGCTACTGGTGAAATCAACAGGCCATGTTGAAGCACTTTTTTTCCCCTTGAACAATAATATTTTAAATAGAAAGCCAGTTGTGAAAAGCAATATACTTCCTATTCAGTTGAATTCCCTATTTATCAGCCATTTCACCTTCCATGCCATGTACCTCGTATACAGAATCAAAATTACCACCTGCTAAATTAAATGCAAAACCCAGTGAATCAAGTACATTACCTAGAAAACCAAATCAATATTAAATGAAACACATTCAGACCCAGTAAATGCTCTGCTTTGAAGTTCTTTTTTTGTTCAAATATAGAATATAATATCCAAAGATAAATGTATTTGTTTACATATGTAAAATATGTATTATTAACATTTATCTTTCAGTTACCCCTAGAGATAATCTAAAGCAGGTTAGTGTGGTTCTAAGACTGTCCAATATGTCTTTTTAAACACTAAATAACTTGGAAAGGTAACAATATATTTTGAATAACTGTACCAAGGTATTTACTTGCTCAGTTTTAGCCAACATAGTACTGCAGTCTTAAAACACCAGAACACTGTACATTTTTTTTTTCATTTGGTCTGTATTTGTATAGTACCACACACTAGGAGGATTCTTTATTACTTTTTATTTGATTTCAGAGAGAATATAATGAAGAGGTTTAACCTTCAGATCAAAATTTTGCTTAGCTCTGGAGGGCAGTTTTAAAGTGTATGTAGCATCTCCATTTATGGTTGCATTTTGTGAGAATCTTTTCTTTTAAAAAAAAAAAAAGTACCTAAGTGGTTAAATTTGAAAAGAATTCTCACCCAGGTATCGTTCCTATTGAACTCTATAAATCCTTGTGAAATGACCTTAGGGATAAAGCCATATGGCACTGTAGTAGAAATTCCTGAATTGGATATGAAAGGCCCGGAGTCTGTTATAATAACAGTATTGTCTTTCCTGGCTCCGCCATCAGTGGTTCGCTCTGGTGGGGAGACCAGCATATTTGTACTGGATCTGGCCCTCCCGTGAGTGGTACAGGCTGCCATTTGTTGTACCCTGCTGTAAATTCATATGCAGATTTTTCTCAGCTGTTAATTTTCATCTTAAACTTGTATAGGGGAAAGAGAAAAAGTACAAGGAACAATACTTCTGTTAATACAGAGAGAGGAAAAAAATATTTCCAACATTACAGAGGTTATTAAATTAAGCAGCACATGTCGCAAAGGAATCCTTTTATAGTCCTTTGCTATACATATTCAGTATCTCAAGAACCTTTGTGAAATACAGTATATCTACTTTTTATCTAGCTTTTTATCCTGAGCTGTGTGCTCTGCCGTCCTTGTTCATGCACTGAAGAGTTGGGAGCTTGACAGGTGGGGGTTTTTTTATGTCATAGGTTCCTTTTGAGATATAAGTACAATACATTAATAAAATAAAGCTGCTGCAGAACAATTGCATGATGTATAACAGAGCTTCTAAGTGACACACACCTGATGATTTAATTTCCCAAAACCAATTTAAAAGGAACGGAAGAAATATTCCCAAATATTTGGCATGTGAAGTATATCCATCATCTATTTGATACCTAACTTTGATAGCAACTTTCTCTTAAGAATAAGGAATGTAATGAATGCATTCCTGTTTATTTGATGTGTAACTTCAGTACTTCACTGAAAGACCATTTTTAACCACGTGATTTCCCTTTATAAGCTGTATTTAAGAGAAGCATAACTTCTCTTTCCTCTGAGCTTATTAGAATATCTAATAACTCTGTCAAACAAATGTGCTTGTAGGCACCCCTTTGTATAGAATGTATCCTTCCCATCATTGACATAAAGGATCAGTGAATTATTTGGATAGTACATATGTAATATTTAAATACAGGATGTATTTTTCAAAACAGGTTGGACCATTAAGTAGTGTAGGTTAAAATAATTTTTTTCTTAAAAAAAAGAGTCCTTTAGGTAATTTAGTGCTTTTTAGAAGATTTCCTTTTTGGTCCCTAACAAGATCAGTGAAAACACAGAACAAAGTCTCTTAATTTTGCATATAATCAAAGTTTCCATAGAAATCCTGGATGGAGATTGATCTCTCCCTCTGAAACCAGCCATGGGTTGTGATTGTAGAATTTTGTTTCCCTAATGCTCGTATTCACTTGGCTGTTTGCCCTGCTACCCGAGAACCTAATTTGGGGTTGATGTTATTATTACTGGACCTGTTCCATGAAAGCTGTGTCCTGCTGTCCTTTCTGATGAGAGGTGACTTTGACAGTCTTGTTGAGTGGATGTTGGAGCTTTGATATTTCCAACAGGGGATAGGGGTTTGGAAAGATACTGCAGGACATCTGTTTGTGTACAGCTCTGGAGCAGTCTCTTCTGCCTATTCAATTTTTACATAATGCTCTGAAGGTGCATTAAAGAAATTGCTAGGAGAATGTGATAAATCTTAGTCAATTTAAGTGGCACAGTCAAAGTAACTTCTCCTCTAGTAAAAACCAAAATAGCACAAAAGGTTACAGGTGAAAATTAGCGCCCCAAAATGATATCAATTTGCTGTGATATCTTTGCTGCCTTCCTATAAAATCAAAACACTTCTTTGAATTCCCAGATTCGTTTTTGGTGTTCTGCTGCCTCTGGGGCAGAATAACAGTTGTGGAGAGAATTTAATTCTGTTTCTCTTGTGTCCGCCTTCCTGTTAAAGGAGTTGAGTCTGGACAAACAGTTACTCTGAATGTCTGTTTGTCCCTTTTTTTCCTGGCAGGCAGGACGTGTGGCCTCATATTACTCCTGAACTTCAGGCAGGGCCGGTGATGAGAGTTTGAGCCCCTTTCCTTCAGCCTCATTTCCCTCTCTCTGAGTTATTACAGTGCATGCCTGCCACTCCAGTAGCTGCCTTCACCACCTGGAAGTACAATGCTGAACATCTTCAAACACATGAGCAAGTGATCTGACAAAGAGATGAATCTCAGCTCAGTTCCTGAAGACAGTTCATGTCTCAAGGTCTTAGAGATAAGACCAGAAATTAAGTTCTGTGCCTAACATATAACATAGGTACAACTGAGATATCCAAGTTCAGAAACTCTTCCTGTGTATATGTTTGCACATGTGAGATGCTGCATGAACGCTGTAGAAATGCACCCACCCTAGCTAGCAATTTGTCCTAAGCAGAAGAATCAGTAAAGTGACTCCTGACTTACCATACAGTACTTAAAAAAGGGCTTATGCTCCAGTAAGAATGAGAGGCTACAGGTGCCCTGTGTGTAGCATTTCATAGCGTGGCTCCAAGTAGCTTCCTGCTCAGCATGCACCCCTACAATTCATGCTTCACAAGCCTCTGACTCTCTCTTCGCTTTATCTCTATTTACCTAAATAGCAGATGTGGTCCTGGCCTGTATGCTTGACTGAAGTTGTGCAGGAGTCTATAGGATGCCATAAGGCATCTGAGTTTGTTAGCTGTAAGCTGTTACGACCACAATCACTGCGATCGGCTCCTGTGTTTCTGTTCCGCAGCTCCCTTGGTCCCCCCAAAAGGGGTAGTGATACTCCACAGGCAGGCTTATCAGTACGTGTAAAGCTCTGGGGCAAGTCAGTAACAAGCACTTCAGAAACCAGAGCATGAAAAGTTGGGTGTAGACAGTGCATGCAGCCACATGAGGAGCAGTCAGTGGTGGTACCATAAAGTGACCACAGCAAGCAGTGGCTTGGGGAACACGGCCGCAGCTCCTGTGGGAAAGAGGAGTTTATATCCATGGTGTGTTCATGTTTATGTTCATGGCATAAGCAGCCTTGAGGGGGCTGGCTTAAGATGGCAGCTTAACTTGCAACGACTAGTTTTGCAACCTCAGTGCCTTTCTTTTGACAGATTTTACTTGCTAAAATTGTGAGTGTCCTCATTTTATTCCAGCGAAATCTGTATCTTTTATACAAGGAGATGTAAGACACACAGAACTCAGGTGCTCAGGTCAGTAAAGGGGAGTCAGATGTGTTGGGAGTGTTACATATTAAAACCTGTTCCACAGGCAGGCTTCAATAACATAACATTAAAAAATGAACAGCAAGTCAGGAAAATCCTTTCTTAATATGGCAGGCTGCTTGTGTAAGGTATTTATTGTCCTCTGAGGATGAAGTAAATTAAGAAAACCAGTCTTTTGGGTGGGGGTGCTGAGGCAGGGCACATTGTTCAGCTGTACACCAAACTGGAGTCAGATGTGGCTCTCCACAAAACTAAAATGATAGCGCTATCCACCTTTCAGCTGTAACATTATCCTTTTTCCTGAAATGATGTGTAGTTTTGAAAGGAAGTCAAATACATTTCAAATAATAGGACATATTCTTGTACTCAGGATAATATACTTATTCGAAGAAATACTCAAATTAAAAAAGATCCCTACCTATAGGCTGTAGGAAGCTCATTAGTTAAGGGAAAGAAATTCTACCAATATCCAGGATACTCAAGTTTTGATCAGTTTTAACAATCTCAGAATTTTACTGCTTCTGCCATTCGTTTCGTCTGTGTTTGTGTGCCAGACATTTGGAAGCAAGTGCAGCAAAATTAAAAGGAGAAAGAAAGATAATATTGAAAAAGTCTGATCAATTCCACATTTGCTCTTCCTTCTCAGCAGATGACTGAATATGCCCATAAATTAATAAACTTGACCGGTTACCATTGCTGCTAGTTCTAAATTAACAGATGAGAAATCTGCTACAACAGCATCCCTTCTGATACTGCCTAATTTAAATTAATTGCCTGTCCGTGAGTCCAAATCAAAAATTAAGAATCAGACTAAGTCCGCAGTATTAATACTGCATCTAACTATTTAATCCTGGAAATTGTTATTCCAAGCTCGGCTTCCAAGGACAATTGCTATGAGGTTCTGTGTGGGCTGCGTTTCCAAAGAAAGAAAACATTTCCCTCTCTCCACTTCAGCATCTTCCCTTACGGACACAGTGAGCTGCAGCATCATGTTTCTCTTCCCTGCTGAAAATGAGAGCCATCCTTTCATTTTATTCCAGTGGTCCCAGTGCTTTGATGGTGGTGGTGATGGTTTTGCTCACAGCTATGCACAGCTCCAGCTGGGGCAGCCCCGCTACCCAAAAGTAGTCCAGAGCTTGTAGGCAGAAACGTGCAATTTTTTAACATAAAAAGAGAAGGGCTTTTATTCTGGAAATTAGTTTCTTTGCAGGGCATTTCCACAAGATACAGGGAAGAGGAATGAAGGGGGAATAATTCCTGGTCAATCAGACTCAACAGGTAGAGTCACTGACTCACAGAAACACTCGGTGCTTTTGGGATACTGGAGCTTCTCCTGCTCCTCCTGCTTCGGTTCTGAATTAGTGGCTACACAGAAGAATTAGTGAAACTTCAGGCTAAGCATTTCATTCTGTATTCTCTAAGGATGTGTTGTGAAGTTGTCCAGAGTGCTTTTCAGGCATTTCTTAGTGAACAGTTTTGTTCAAGACCTTCTTCTTTAGTCATAAACCTGGTTGTATGTTTCTTTGCTCCAACACCTGCAATATACTTACATCTACCCATGCCCTCAAGGCAGTCCAGGTAGGGAGTTCCCTTCTTTCATTATTTCTCTTGTACTGCAATCAATGCTTCCCTTCTGCCACGGAATACAGGTACCAGCATCAGGTGCAGTGGCAGGTAACAGCCCTGGCAAGGACTCATGAATAAGTTAACTAACTTTCCTTATTCTTGTTTGATTAAGTGGCCAAAAATTCCATTATTTCTGCCTTTTTTTCTGCCATCTTTGTCCTCCCACTGCTCTTTTTATTCCAATATCGACACCTACCTTTTATACATGTTCTGGTATTAATGTTCTGGGTGCTGACAAGGCTCAGATTCACCTGATCCACAACAAACACCCTGAACTAGCTCAGGGGAAAAAAATCTCTCACCATTCACGAGGATCATTACTTGTATGTGCAAAAGGAATAGTGACTCTTCTCTCCCTTACCCAGCTGATTTTAAATCTTTCTGCACCAAGCTCAGCACATATGTGCTATACAGAAGAGAGCTTAATCTGTGGAAATGTATTTTACAGCTTTCTCTTGTACCTTGTGATGTTGTATTCTGAAATTTGGTTTCAAACCGAGGATTTCCTGGGTTCATAATCCATATTCTCATATTCTGAGTAGCCATAGACGGGAGTTTCAGTTTATTACCAGAGACTAGCCTAGGAATGGTGCATATTTTTACCAATGATGCCTATTTACAGAGCATGTTTATAGGGAGAGCATATTTACACCGAAGCAACTCATCCACCCATAATGCACTGCATTGTCATAGCTGTCCTGCATGACTTCAGTCCTTGGCTGGGATGACGATACTGATTAGCATCTCAGCGTGGTTGACTGGGGAATGCTTTTCACTAGTGATATGGTTTGCTCAGTTATAGATTTGATTTAATAGGTAAGGGATCTGAATAAGTTGGTTGTGACTTTGATGCAGTGTACAGCATCTCTAATTTGATAGGTCATTAATCTGCCAGGTTTAACTAAGTAACAAATTGCAGCTTTTGTCAGCTCCAGAAATAAAATGAGGTGGAGTCTGGACACTCTCTACCCAACATGCCCTTTCTCAGTAATTACATCGTTCTGGGGATCTGAGCTTCTGCGTTGTGACTCATTCCTTAAAGTGCCACCATTAAAAGACAGTATTTAATGCTAGAGAGGACTACATAAGATTTGCTAGTCAGCAATTCTGTCTTGAAAAGTAATGTTTCCGCAAGTAGCCCAGTACTTCTAGGAATATAAATAAACATGCCCTGCGGAAAAGGTGTTCCTAGATCTAGATACACCTGCAGCTTTCTCAGTTTCTCTGGTCCTACTCTCCTTACTAAGGCAGAAGTTGGATTTGATAGCAATGTGTTTTGATATAGGCTCACTTTATGTGAAAGGTGGCTTAGTTTCTTTTAAATATAATTTTAATAGCTTTTCTTAGATTAGTTAGAGGCATACATGGCTGTTTGTTTGACAGAACCTCTGATTTCTCTGAACACTAACAGTTTGTCTTTGTATGCACAACGGAGCAGTGATACTTCTAAATATCGGTCAGTAGTTTTAAAGGTTATCCAAGGTCCAGTGCAGTGGAGATCTGTTCCAGTATTGTCACCCAAATTTTCACAGTACTATCACACTGAAAGTATAAGACATTTGGAAGACCTGACAAGTCCCGGAGCTTTCCACTCAAAGACCATCCAACACTCTCCAAAAATATTCCAACCAAAATTGTTCTAGCAGGGCTTTGACAGTTGAAAGTATTTGTATTTTCTTGAAAAGTAAAAGATGTTGACAAATGAATTTTCTAAATATTGATGAAAATGGTGAGGGAGAGATGAGTCAAAAATCATTCTTATACGATGCCTGCTATCTCCTAGCAGGCAAAAGTGAGAATTTTTATCTGAAGGTTGTGAGTGATTTGTGAGGTTATGGAACTGAACAAATTTCCTTCATTTTTTATAAATTATCTATATAATATTTTCATTGTAACCTAATGTGGTATTATCCATAAGTGGGATTGGTACTGGAAGAATGATAGTCATGCTAAATAGTGGCTAAGTCTCTTTGCATTTGAAGGGGTCTAAATGTTGCACAGTTAAACAATGCACAGTGCATGCAGAGATAAAAAAAAAAATAAGCTAAGTATGAACAAAATCAAATTCACTGGAAAAAAGTAAAAGATGAACATCTAACAAGAAATCTGGATGGAAGACACATATTTTCTTTATACTCTTTTTTATCTAAACTGAATTTAAGATACAGTTTTAAGTATGCTTTAACTTAGTGAGGGAGCATGAGGATATTTCATTATTTTAGGAGAGACTTGATCAAAACAAACAAATATTGTACTAGATCCAAGTAGGAAGCTGGGGGTGGAGGAGGGGGGAGATGATTTGATTTCCAGATAAAATGGTTCAAGAAATTTAGAAATGTAAATTCAGTTAGGGGAAATGCATCCCTGTGCCGAGAGCTAGCACAAGCCCTAGGCATCCTTCAGGCCTGCTTAAGCCCTCTGTGAAGGCTAATTAGCGACACAGCATGAATTTTCAATTCTAGATAAATATGCATTTTACAAACAGTCTGCAGAATGAATTATTTATTGGCATGTTTGTGAATAATTTGAAGTATAGGATGAACTCAGTCATTTTAAAAATGCATTTACAGACAGTTTACAAGTGGGTGGGGAATAAAGAATCAAGCTTAAAAAATACTTGTTTAAAAAACCCCTGATTTCATTAGCTGTTAAAAAAGCTCAAACATGCTTCATGGTAGAGGAGATGAGGACTTGTACTACCTTGAGGGAGCACAATGTCTCCAAAACCTCTCAGGTGTGCCACGATAAAAGTTTTACTGTTTTATTTTTTGGAGCAGAAATAGTGTGGCCAGCAGGAGTAGGGAAGTCCCCCTGTACTTGGGTCTGGTGAGGCCACACCTTGAATACTGTGTTAGTTTTGGGCCCCTCATTACAAGAAGGACACTGAGGTGCTGGAGCACATCCAAAGAAGGACAATGAAGCTGGTGAAGGGTCTGGAGCACAAGTCTGATGAGGAGCAGCTGAGGGAACTGGGGTTGTTTAGCCTGGAGAAGAGGTGGCTGAGGAGACCAATGTCTCTTCTCCCAAGTAACAAGTGATAGGATGAGAGGAAATGGCCGCAAGTTGCACCAGAGCAGGTTTAGGTTAGACATTAGGAAAAAAAAGAATTCACTGAAAGGGTTGTCAAGCATTGAAACAGGCTGCCAGGGAGGTGGTCGAGTCCCCATGCCTGGAGGTATTTAAAAGATGGGCAGACGAGGTGCTTAGGGACATGGTTTAGTGGTGGGATGGCAGGGTTAGGTTAATGGTTGGACTTGATGATCTTGAAGGTCTTTTCCAACCTAAACGATTCTATGATTCTATGATATTTTCCTTCCTATGGGGAGGAGTGCACTCAGTTTTGGGGAAGCATGTGGACAGAGTGGGATTTTTATGATGTGGGAGCCCAGGGGCAGGCTCCATGTTCACCATCTTCTACTATGGGCATGTAAGTAAGAGTCTGACCCCAAAGAATCTAAAATTAGTTCTATAAAGAACAGATGTCATAAGGATATTCACTTAATTTTTTTTCTTTTCACAAGCAGAATGAAGTAAGTCTTTATAGTTCTCTAGCAAACGTTATGGGATACGTGTCAGGGTGTATATGTTATGGGATATGTGCTGGATGTTCACATATTCATTCTTTCACACACATGCACTTTGGTAAGAGGTATAAGACCACCATTATACTCTTTTCAGGCTGAATACAGAGCAACTGGGCAGCTTGGCTTTTTTTATAAATCAGCCTGAAAGCCCAGGTTCTTCTACTTTCAGGTAAATATCCTAATTTCTAACCATAATTAATACATGGCTTGTCTATACTCATTTGTCCTTGTGCCAATATTTTACTGGTTGCTTAAGTAATTTTTCTCTTCCTTCATGTTTATATACCCAGATATATTTGTAGGGAACAGTCATATCCCTTCCTAGCTATTGTTTTGAGAAGCTGAACAAGCCAAGCTCTTTTAATCTCTGCTTGTAAAATAAATTATCATTTATATTGCTCAAGCACACTTGTTTACTATGAGGTTATTTTTGTTCTGGTCTGCACTTTAATTATCCTTTTACTTTCTTATTTGTCAGGAACAAACAAGAAAAAAAAAAGTAAAAAAATCACAGGCAGTATTTTCTGTGCCAAAGCAGGCCTGGGACCCACAACATTGTATATATAAATGACAGCTGAATAAATGTGTGCAAAAGCTGATAGACTTATATTGCTAGAGTGCATTTGGGATGGGCTTTTTTAATACATAATAGTGGATGTTAGAAAGTGGCATTCGCAAACTCATACCAGGAAATGCCAACTCAGGAAAACAGTTCCTTTTAAAAGCTAAACTGAGTAAGTTATATCTTTTGTGTAAATTCAGCAGGGGAAATGGCTGAATTCCACAGCTGTAGACACTACTTGCTGCAGATACAAAATTATTTCCTCACTGTATGTTAAGCTTACAGTGACTTGGCGCTGAATGAAAAGGAAGATTTCCCTTCTGGTGGCTATTCCAAAACTTTAATGTACGTGTTTTGTCACAGATGGGGACTTGATTATGATAAAAAGCCCAGCGTAGAAAATGAACATGAGGAAAGTATCTGATTTGTATTGTATTTGGAATTGCTTTCTTTCTATAGGTCAGATGAAAACAAAACATTTTCTAAAATTAATGTTTTATTTTGGGAATGACGTACATAACTTTTTATCCACTGGTGGTACAAACCTTTGTGCAAGCTGCACTGCCCCCTTGTCCTCTGCTGGCCATTTTTGCCAGTGTTGCCCCATCACTGGGGGTGCAGAGCATCCTCTTGCAGAGGGGTGACTCTGTCTTAGGAGTGATGGATTTGACTGAACTAGAGCAATGCTCATGGGGGAGGATGAGGAGTTCAGAATTACAACTCTGTGACACTCATCGGACATCTGGTTAACGATAGGTGTTAATCCTCAGATAGAACAGACTTTTTGCTTAGTTGTGCTTTGTGCTATTCTAGTGCAGTACAATGTCTTGCAGCTTCAGCAGCAATGGAAGATATGGTGAAAGTTATATGGTATTTTCTCTGGAGTTAAACCTTCTGCTTGGCCCAAATTAGTAATGCCAGTGAAGCTTCAGCCAACAGCACCAAAGAGCTTTCTTTTGTCTTGTTGCTTACTCCTTCCAGTGCCCTCTTCCTCAGCTGCTAGCTGTGCTTCTGGCTCACCATAAATGATACTACTTTCTTTTTCAAAATTCATAAACAGGAAGAAATAAGAATTTGGACACCACAATGGTAGGACACAGAAAATAGCTCAGAACCAGAAATAGGGGGAGCACTCTGCAGGTACCTGTGGAGTGTCTGTACAAGCCAGCCCAGCTCAGGAAGTAACAAGGCCACATTTCCCAGCAGTACGCTTGATTTAATTGCCTTTGGGTTGATCAGAAGGTTTATAACCTCCACATAAATGCACCTCTATGTGTGGATGGCTACGCTATTTTCGAATGCTTGCACAGCACCATGCTGTCTTGTGGATTTATCAGCTCAAAGCTGCAAAGGTGACATTTGGACTCTGCAGCAAACTGACAAATTTATAGTACAAAAGAATTTTTCACGTGACACAATAAAAGGATGCAGATAATTAGAAATAATCACACATCTTCTTCCCCTCCTCCCAATTCTTCAAATACTCAGAGTAGCTCAAACTAGAAATTCTAATATTTCATAAGTATAGGCTATGTGTAATCATAATACCACCATATTAATTTAAACGTCATCTATAAAATGTTTTAATAGCAGGAGGTTGCAATATGGCTTAGATGACAATAAATAATGATTCAAGTGCCTCATCTTTACCTACCAGTTTAGCGACTTTCCTTGACCTGCTTTTAGATCCATGCTTTTAGGTCATCCTCTTAGATTCATCTTGGCTTACGAATCTTTAAATATCTAGATTTAAGTACGGTGGATGAAATTCAGGTTGAGGCATAGGTTAGGTGGGGATTAAACAGCAGGAAACTCAACATTGCCACGTCTCTTGGGACTTCCACAGTAACTGTAAGTCCACAGGGATGCTCCTGGAGCCGCTGCTTCTCCTTATTTCCTGGGACTCAGAAGAAGAAGATTGCAGATATTTCCAAGGAAAAAAAAATTGTGTGATCCCTAGATGTTAGAACTTCACTTGTCAGCCGTAATAATGATTTGGTGGTGAGGAAACAGGAGAAAAAGCTTAAACTCATTTTCTCATTATGGGGTTGCCCGGTGCTGCTGAGGGCGGCGCTGGTGCACCTGGAGGGATGGAAAGTATCAACACCTGCTTGCTAAATGACTGAACTCAGATCCTAGGAGAAGTTTATCTAAGGCTCATACTCTCAAGGTCAGTTATTTGGTTGACCCAAGAATATGCTGTAATAAGAGTCATCTTTTGCTTTTTGATTTTAGATGTCTGGGTTTTGTTTTGGTTGTTTGGAAGTGTTTTTTTGGCTAGCATGATGCAATTTTTATTGTCTTCTTTTTTTTTTATCTCATACTCTAATCTATGATGAAAGATACAATTTTTCTTAGTTTTCCATGGGCAAACAAGGAGTGATGTAAGCTACAGGAGTGATAGTTGTTATAAAAGTATGCTAGCAACCTGAGGATCCTGGCTCTTCTATTTATCAAATATTTCATTGTAAGACTGTGATATATTCTGGTTTTCTCCTTTCTTTTTTTGTTTGCCAGCAGCTAGCTATGCTCATTTTTTAATGGATGCCACTATTCCATAATGCTGTGCATCACGCTACACTCAGTGTCATGTAACATACTTAGCAAGCAAAATGGTTACCGTTTTTACAAACAGGCAGCATACGATCATAGTGAGCAATCTGCAAACTTCAGCACATTGTATGTTTTACTAGGCTTCAGAAAGGTCATCAGTCTCCAAGAAGTAGAGAAAGCCCTGCAGATTTCCATTTCTTGGCTTGGCGTTAGCAGGCAGCCTGTCAGACCTGGCCTTTAGAGACAGATCTGACCTACAGTAAAACAGGCAGTTCAACGGGTGCCTCAACGGAGGGAGTCACTTGATAGGCGGCAGATCTGCAAGCTTCTAAAAATATTTTCTGGAGCAGCCTTTTGTGCGGGATGCTGTATTCATTTAGTCTTAGCCATCGCTTTCTTTCAGAAATACCCGTGGCCCGATTCCCTTCTTACACTCCTGTAACCCTACTGACTTTGACAGTGCTGCTCTGAACAGCAGTGTCAATGAATTAAAGAGCAGATCCTGTATTTCTAAATAAATGTTTGAGTCATCACCGAAAATATTTTGGTATAGGATGGGCACTCGACCAATTTGCTCAGAGTGCGCTGGGTCGGAGTGCATCGGCAACCTCATGCTGATTCCTTCTCCAAGCATTTTAGCTGACGGAGCAATTCACAGAAACTTGCTCATCTGCCCATACTTTTACGCTGCAAATAGTCTCATTGATTTCATGGAGTAAGGTGCTGAGAATTTCTCTTGGAGTCTGGTCTCCAGGACTTCATTTTGATAACTATAAAAGCCTGCTGCTCAGGTTCTCTGCCCACTTTGGGGAGTATGGTACAACCAGTCACCTCTCTGCAGATTACTTTGCCTCTGGGTGTGGAGATACCTCTGAAAACCGAATGCTCAGTACGGGAAGAAAAAAGATGATCTGAGGCCATGCTCCTTGATGTGGAATGGGAAATGACACTGCTGATGTCTTCCTAACTCTTAAAATTAATGCATCTTCACTGACCAGCCTGTGAGACAACAACATAGCCTAATTAGCAGTATCGAGCTTAAAATAGAATGATTCTTATTATGGGCTTTCCTGGATTTTCCTTCAGAAGTTAAAATGTTTCTTTGCTAGGAAGAAGTATAAATAGAACTTGGAAATAGTTGAAACATCTTGTTTTGTTTTGTTTTGATTTTTGCTGATCTTCATTTCAAAAATAGACAAGCTGATTTAAACGTTTTTCCTTTTAACTGACAAGAAATGCGATGTTTTTTAAGAAATGAGTGTTTTATAAAGGAAGCACTGACAAGCTGTCTCACTGCTTGGTACTGCCTGAATATCAAAACAGTTATTTTAAATGCCTGATCTACAAAAGAATTTTGTTTTGCAATCCAAAACAATAAATATTTCTTTTTAGTATGTGGTTTTATTTTTCAAGGTACTTAGCAGCCTGGCATTTTTAGTGATGGCTGCACAGGAGACGACAATCATATGTCAACAGCAGGCCTGTAGCTGTCTCTCTGTCTTGCTTTTCCATTTTTTCTCCTCATCCCTGTATATCTCAGATGACCTGATACATCATTATTTCTGTAACATGAGATAGAACATATGTCACACTTTTGACCTTAAGAGTAAAATGTGTTCTTATTAAAAGTGAGAACAACTACTCAGATGCCTCTTTTTTTTTTTAACCTACCAAAATGAGAAGGCCCAATTAATTACCACTTCCACAACTTAATGTGAACCCAAACTCTGAACACAGAACTAATTGAGCTTCTTTTTATATTGAATAACATGGGCTGAGCAGGAGGTGATGTCAATCCTTGATTACCATTAATAACACCATTCTAATTGCCCTGAATAACTCACTGAAGCTGTCAGTGAGGTGATGCTTGTATGCATGACTAAATTTGGCATGCTCGGCAAACCCATTGCCACTGGGACAACCAGTCTGGCCAGCAGACTGGCAGGCATTTTCTGATGCTTGCAAGGGAAGGTGCTGCAGTGCTGTACAATCACAGGGCACGTGATATGTAATCACATTATGAGCGGTGACAGGGGTATGGTTATTTATATTTTAGGCAGATAGAAGGGCCAGATGTAGGGCACAACCAGAGTATTTTGTGAGCTAATTAGCAGCATCAATAATACAGGGCAATCTTTAACAAATATTTACTATTTAAAAGAGGTTTTTTGAAGAGCCAAAAATTTCACAGATTTCAGTTTAATATCATTTTCTCCCAAGTTCACCTGCACAGTTAAGCTGAAGTGGATTAAGTTGATCTTCTTTTCCCATTATTTGCCTTTTCCCTTTTCTTGCCAGAATCATCACATGAATGAGGAAGTGTCATTCTGGATGAACGTTCATTATATCAGAAAGCCTGATTAGAAAGTAAAGAACAGCTGGGCTACATATTTTATGAGCTTCCTTTGAAAGAAAGCTTTTTGAGCATACTGCTGTCAGTCAGTATTTCTCTGGCTCCTTCAAGTTTCCTTTTCTTTCAGTCAACCAGTGTGTTTTAATAATAGGGCACTGAGAACTTACCAGAAAACAAGAATGTGTTGAAAAACAAGGACCAATTTAATACATACTCTTCTATTTTTTTTCTTGACAAGAGATGTCTGGTTTTCTGTCTCAACCCTGGCACTTGCACTGCTAGACCACCACGAGTATGGGTTTCTGAAGTATTGGGTCCTTCTGCAGCTCCAGAGTTTCAGATCTGGTGGTAGATGTTTTTCCATCAAAGGACTGCTGAGGAAGTATTTATGCTCAGCAAGTAAAGACTTTGCTGGCATCACAGGAGTGATCTTGGAACATTGTTTTATGCCTGGAAAATTTTACTAAAATAGAATATTAGGGCAATACTGACTTGAGGGCATGCTACTAGACTGGACTCAGGAAATGGAGGTTGGATGCCTTCCCATGCAAGAAGGTTCTTCCCCAATTTTTGACAGTAGCAAATCATTCAGTCTCCTCCATCTCAGTTCTCCCAAAAGAACAAGATTAAGAACACTTGTTGACTCCCTTTGCTTGCTTGTCTCAACTACATTGGCCTGCATGAGAGCAGCTCTGTCTGTTGCCCCCCACCAACTCAGGCAGCTTCTTTCTCAGTTACATTTTCATTCTCAGCTACCTTCTGGAGGCCGCTGGATTAAAAAAAACCAAACAAAATAAAACAAAACAAACTTACCAAAACAAAACTGGATATATATTTGGATAAAATAATGCCTGTGAAGAAACAGGGAGATACCCTGATTTTCTAAGTCTTCTTTCATTCTGCTCATGTGGCATAGCCCAAGGATGGCTACATGGCAGAGATGGTAGGAATGTCTCTACTCTTCTTAGGAGCTGAGTGAACCTCATGGCACAGACAGGGAGATGGTTAAATGGCATATTTTCAAATAGAATGTCATTGAAATGTAGTCAAGAGGCAACTCTGCCAAAGCTGCAGAGATATCACAGAGCACAGACAAGGATGTCAAGTTCATATGCTCCTATATTCCCTTTTTAATTTTCACATGCTAATTGCATTTCTTCCATTCACAACTAGAACATCAAGAAGTTGGCTCTAGTTATAAATACAAATTTTGAATCTTTTAGTCTCTTTTAGTACATAGGCAAATTGGTTTGTTTCCAGTGACTCAGGAAATCTTTTGGGAAGAAAGTAAGATTGCATCTTAAAATCTTGTACCTTAAAATGTTAGGTTATGCTGCACATCAGAGATGGATTAAATCTTTTGCTGCAGGGTTTGCTATTAAGCAGCCCCTTGTCGATATAGAAAACATAGCCAGATATTTTTAGCACATTTTCTCCTGCCCTTCCTCTCCCATCTTTTTAGATACAAGCTTTTTGGCTTGGCAGCTTAGCTGCAGAAAATACCTTCACTGTCAATTTTGCCCCTAATGAGCTCTTATTTTACAGGAGCTTTAGGTATTTTGCAGTGCTAAAATTAAACAGCACAAATTCGGAATTACTTGACTCCTTAGCCAACAGCTCTCTGGTGCACAGAAAGAAAGCCTGTTTTCTTTTGTTTTTAATAGAAATATAGATGGAGACACCAATTTCAGAAAATCAATGTGTCACAGCTTTGTGGCAACTCCTAGTGGTTTGTCACAAACATCTTATCAAAGATGCAGCCCCAAATGAATGAACATCACAGCCTTTGTACATATTTTATTGATATTACTGTGTTTTCATTGATTGCCTGCCACTGCAATGGAGTTGCTGTGATATATGGTCTTCTACCACTTTTGCAGAGGTGGACTTCTTGACCTGAAGGACCTGTCAAGCCTGGGGGCTATATTTTGCAGCCTGTATGCAACTTGAGTCGTGAGCATCACCCCATCATCGGGTGAAAAGAGCAGGAAGAGAAGGAAGCATAAGAGGGGACAGAGGGATAAAAAGGAGGGGTAAAGAAGGATGTGAGTAATTTTCTGAGATTTGCAGAGGCGAGAGATTAGCTCATGAGACTGCTTATGTAGAGTGCATCTGGAGGAAGCATCTTGTTGTTGTTTCACATGTATAGGGTGATAGAGTCTGAGCCTCCTTGAAGAAGGGTGTTAAATGACTTACAGAGTCTAGTTCACAAGAGGCTAAGGCACTAAGGAGATGGGAAGGAGGCAGTAGGAGAGGATTTGTGGAGAAAAGAGAGCTCTCGAACTGCAGTGAAGCATACAGGCTTATATTTGCTCTGAAGCGCCCACTCAGAAACCTAACTTCAGATAGCACAAAACAAATACAAGATAAAAATATTTAAGATGTAAAATGGAGCATTAGTCACAATCTGATGATGTTTGGCACTGCACTGTTGATGTGCTCCCTTAAGAATATGCCAGTTTCTTCCAGACTTTCTTGTGACACAGGAGAAAACATAGCATTAAACTACTTTGTCCTTGCTAAGTACATATGTACATTTAACATTTTATATAAACAGTTAAGTTAACAAGGAAGGTGTTGGCTTTATGAGTATACATAACCATTCACAAGCATATTTTAGTTATAGAAAGCATACTTGCTTCCAGGAAAATGAACGCAAATCACATTCTCTTGAATCCTTTTGCTTTTGCTTTACTTTACTTGATCCTATCATAGTGAAAAGTGTTCACGTCCATCTTTAACATGCTGATCTAGAATGCAGTTCAGAAATATCCAGATTTGCAGGAAACTTTTAGTTTTGAAAATGAACTAACTAAATCTGTTACTTAATATTATTTTCAAGCTGTATGTTGTCACAGCCATAGCCTAAAATGAGAGGGGAGGGCGGAGGTGGCTGCATGAGTACAGCTAACATGCTGTGAAGCAGAAATTTTGTAATGTAATGAATGTGTTGGTAATATCATTAACTCTCTGATCTTCTGCCATTCAGAGCGGGGGGTAAGAATGGTTTGCAGCAGCAGCTGAACAGGATGAAAAAAAATGCCAGGCTACGACTAGCTGCTGCATTATTGATTATCTGGAATTTTTGGCTTTTTATTTGTATAACTGACTTCTTCCACAGCTGTTTGCAAAGGTTTGCCACTATGAGAAACTACATCTCATTACTGATTTTTGAGAAATGCTTCTTGAGTGTGTATACCCTAATTCCAATTTAAAAACATCTATTTTCAAAGTTTTCAGAGTTTCCATGGTTGAAAGAAAGTCAGGACAAGAGCAGTATCTTTTACACTGTAAAATGTACACAACCTCACTTTGTTTTACAACAATCAAAATGGGACTTCACATGTTAAGGATTTAAAAAAACGCACTGCCTTGGCAGCAAGATGAACTAACACTTTTGTTTGATTTTGTTAATCTAGTCTTTCCATAATTTAATACAGCAATGTGACAAGAGCCCTTCAAAACAGTGCCTATGTATAAAGTAATGTATTAAGTTTTCTTTTGACTTGCAAGATTAGAGAGCATTAGAAAGCTTGTTCACCGTTAGCTTTGTTCCAGTTCCTTACAGTAATGTTAAAAATTACAAAACCCCAAAGCCCCAAGCCTGTTCCTGTTTAAAATATTGCTGGTGGACATCAGCTAATACTTCAGGGGTTTTATTCATTACAATATTTTAATAGAGCCCCAAATAATTATTTTCAAGAGTGTCTGAAGGGCACTAGAGATCAGTAGCAAACAATAAATTAACTGAAAAAGAATTTAACATAATGTCACACAGTGCAAATAATGGTATGAGTTACACTGGCTGTAATTACCATTTAAAAAAGAAAACTGGGATTTGCATAGTCTTCTAATAGGCTAAATTCTCCTCTCAGAAACAAATCAAGCCCAAGAAACAGAAAGGCTCTTCCTTCCTTTAAAAACACTCCCTTACCTCCACCACCCTCCACTCCCCCTACCCCCCCAAAAAAACCCCCAAAAGTGCAACAAACTGGTTTATTCATAAATGTGTTGTCAAGATACCCAGAGTCTCTGTACTGCCCTGATTGTCAAGCAGCAATGTGGCCCTGTCTTAGAAGGTCAAGGCTCCACTATGCCCTGTGGACATCTCTCTCATGCTGAAGAAGACCCAGACACCTCCCATCCCCTGTTGCTGCCCCCTTCTCAGCTGAACTGGAGGAGGGGCTTCTGTTGTGGGGAGAAAGTGAGCAGCGAGGAGTTTGTTCTCTCTGCTTTCAGCATTAGCATAAAAATTACACAGAAACAAAAGTATCTACAGCATTACAAATGCATACTAATTATACAAGAATAGTTTGCAGATGTTTTCTCATGATAAATGGCAGCTCATGCTGCAAGGATATTAATTGGTTTTAGTGGTAGCACTTTGGAGGGTCCCGAAGTGCTCCCTGTACAGAAATACTAATGAGAGTCACGTTAAAATATATAACCAAGCTTCTTTTTGGAACCTCTTAAGATGATGAATAAATATATTGTTCATTGTTTCTTGAAAATACTGTATTAGTATGGAACTGTGACCACATCAGCCAGAACTGTGTGATCGTAAAACTGCTACTAGCGAATCAAGTTTATGGTAAGGTTCAAGTCTACAAGCTGGCCTGATCACCAATAGCACACTCAACTTACAAAGGCATGCTTGTTCTATTCACACCTGTGACTACTAGGCAATCATGGGGATGATTTTTGGCCTAATGTATCAGTTCATCAAATTATCTATAAAAGTCAGGATGGGTATGTTAGAAAAAGACCAAGCTCACACCTTCAGCAGGCAATTCTCTAGGCATATAGTTTGGGATTTTGCTCCAGAGTTCATGCAAGAGGCATCTGCTTGTTTGTTTGTTGTTTGTTTTTAACAGTGCATACCTAATCTTCTTGAGAGCAAAAGTATTTTTTTCTGACATGGGCAAATACTGCATATTGTGATGTGTCCTAGTCATACTGCAGTTTAGTTAAACAGGAATAGTGGTGAGCTTGATATGGAAAAGTTTTTGCCATATGTGAAAGGGAAGCTTCAGCATTAGTTTATCCAGGATGAGAAAGGAAAACGTGAAAGCCACATGTCATTTAATTCTGAAAAATGACCTTACCAGATGTCAAAATTATTAAGCAGCATGACAGCCCTTGGATGCCAACCCGTGAAAATAAGACAAGCAAGACAAGGAGATATTGAAAAATGTGGACTGAAACTAAAGTCTGAGTGTGTGTGTTTATTTTCTTGAAGGGGAAACAAAAGTCTGCCTATATATATTGGCTTAATCATTTGCTTCCAGCTGTCAGAAATATCAGTTGAAGTTTGCCAAATTATGGGGAGCTGGAAAATTTCAACCTGTAACTTTGATGATATGTTATTTTGGTTTTCTCTCAGGAAGGCTATCTTGGACATATCCCCCAGAGATTATTTATAAAACAAAAACACTCTTTTAAAGGGCTTTAACAGAGGAGATCTTTGTTTGCCCATTCCTCACTGTCCCTTTCTGTTCAAAAAACAAAACACGTTGGTTGTGTAGGATGGACCCAGCATGGGTAAAGTATCTGCAAAAGCTTCATTGACTGACAGTCAAGGTCTGAATGTCCCCAAAAAAGAGCTCTTGTACTTTCTTACCCCATGTATAGGTTATGTATGGTCACTAGCAGTCTCTCCCATAATGCTGACAATGGAAACTAGATAAATAATTGAATGATAATACTTACTGTTCTATTAAGAAAATGTTTGGGTTTGGGTTTTTTTTTTTGATCTGAAAAACACTTTATAACCATTTCTCATAAACTGCACCTTTTGCAGATAGGGTGGCGCAAGCAGACATTTATCCAACACTGAGGAAAACCTAGGAATAAGCATGTAAGTACTTACATTCTCTATTTGGAATTGAATCTTTACTCTGTGACAGAACTACAGACTGGTTACAACACCTGGTTTATATCTGCCGTCCTATTTTTAATAGTTTCTTTGGTGTAATCAGATCTTCATTGATTGATAAAAACATGAATCTTGCATTTTTCTGCAAAAATAATTGATTTTTACCATTTATTTCCTAAGCAAAAAAAATTACAAATTCTTTTTTGTTAAAACTTTTTGCAAACTATTTTATTCTTTCCTACTGAAAGTTAATTAAGAGCAACATTAACTTTTTTAAGCATCTCCTAGCTGTAGCATTTAATTTATGAATTATAATTACAGTATTTACCATCTTTCATCACTGATGTCAGTCATCAGCTTCCAGGAACCTAGAAGTTCAACATAGTCTAATGTTTGAAAGTTACACTCAGAAATTGAATATCAAAGTTTCTATAAAAAGAAAAAGGAAATAATATATGGTAATAACATATTCAGCGTGAGAAATTTGTCAAAGGAACAGAATTTTTTAAGTAATTTTATCACTTGCTTGGAGGAACCTATCAGTTCCTCTAGGCTTTCCTTTGGGCCTGTTTTGCCAAGAAAGGGTTGTCAGGCACTGGAAGGGACTGCCCAGGAAAGTGGTGGAGTCCCCATCCCTGGAGGTATTTAAAAGACAGGCAGATGAGGTGCTTAGGGACGTGGTTTAGTGGTGGGATGGCAGGGTCAGGTTAACGGTTGGACTTGATGATCTTAAAGGTCTTTTCCAACCTAAATGATTCTACGATTCTATCACTTGATTCAGATCTTGCTAGTACTAATGTAAATCTCCATTACCTTTAGTCAAGATTAACTGCCCATACTGATGCAGACAGAAATGAAGTTAGATACCGTGCAAGAGCCTAGGCCTCTTCGAGAGGATGGAGAGCAGTTATGGTAAGACACAAGATCACACCTTGCTAATACAGATTTCAAGCTCATGTCCAGCCAGCTGAAACCATGGAGAGAGGACCTTGTGTCTGTCAGTCTGCAGTCCTGTGACCTTACCCTTGATAGTTACCTCACACACCAAAGAAAGAAGGGAAAGGAGCAAACTCCCAAGTTCTAGCACAGAGTTTCTTGAAGTAGTGGTGTTTAAGTAACTAGAGAGGTAAAGACTTTCAAACTGTGGCACTTGACCCATGAGCTTTTTCATCCCATTTTCTCTCCCTGTCCTGATGAGGGGGAGGAGTGGAAGAGCAGCTGGGTGGGTGTCTGGCTGCTGGCCAGCCCACCACACATAGGAAAGAAGAGTCCCAGGCAATCTGCAGATGTTGTTCATACCTTTATGTGATGAAGGCACATGCTGATCTGATGGGGGTCCATCTGCAGAACCAGAATCAGCACAGCAGTTCCCATTCTATGCTAGTTGGGACTCGTGATCTCTGTCCTCTCTCCCTGCTCCACTGCTGAGCACTCATCCCTGCCTCCCCCTCCTCTCATCCCATCTGTCCCAGGCCACTAACCTCCCCACCCGTATAGTTTCTGTCACCGGCTTGCCTCTCTCATCCAGACCTTGCTGCTCAGACCTGTGTCTCCATTCTCTCTCAGATGTCTGGTGCTGTGGGCTTTGGGCTGGAAGGGAGGACGAAGCACAGGGTGTAACCTCCCCACCCACACAGCCTTTCCTGCTTCTTCCCACCTCTCTGAAGCTCTCCTGAGTCTTACAGTGTGGCTGCTGCTCTTTTGCACTTCACTTTGAGGGAGAGCCAGCTGAGAGAAACAGCACCCATGGGCATGCAACCTGCCCTGCTCTCTGCCATCCTCCTGCAGCTGGTGTTTGTGCCCAGGATCAGCAGGGTTGCCTTGCAGAAAGCGTGTGTTGGGAACAGGCTCCACAAGCCACAGCACTGTAAGCTCCCCTGAGAGAGATGTACCTTGCTAGTGGGAACTGGGGATATGGCTTGACCTCCAACATAATGCAGGTAGTGGGACTTTTGTCCAAGCCCTCCTATAAAGGCCCAGGAACACATGCTTCACAGTGGCAGATTTTCCAGGAAAACAATCTTGAGGAAACCCAGAGCTAGAGACAGCCTGCTGCTTTCTTTAGTAATATATTATAATGGTAATTAAGCTTACTGTTAAAAGGTGTGCCTTTCATTTTAATATGTCTGGCTTTTACTTCCACTTCTTGTCCTTTTTATGATTTTTTTTCATATCTCACTATCTCTCATTTTCATCAGTAGACCAACACCATCCTTTAGCAGAAGTTATCGTTATTAATGGGAAAATAAGTGTTTGATTTTCCATAAGCAAAATGATTTTAAAAAGCGCAGCCATTTATGTAATGCTAATACACCACTTAGATCAAGATCCTCAAAAGTGCTGGAGAGCATTAAATGCCACAATAAAAAGATTTTTTTTTTTTTTTTTTCCAAGAGAAAAAAGAAAATAAGTCCTGTACCATGTAACTAATATCAGCTTGGAAGAGACTCAAAGGCTAATGTTGAAAATATGGCACAAGAATTAATTTCAGGACAAAATCCACAAACCTTCATTCTTTTCATGATTCTTTTGAAAAAGAATGTGTTACAAAAAAGCTGAGATCTTCCTTCAGATTAGAATTATATAAAACCCGAGAAAAATCCAGGGTGCATTCATAGCTGACAAATTTAATGCTGTCGGTACATATACTGTAAAAGCTAATGTATAGTCTCACGCAAGGATTTGGAGTAGAGATGGAGGATGAGATGTGTGACCTGGGCAAGCAAGGCAACATTCAGTGTTTAGCAGTGATTATCTTTAGGAAGAAGAGCTCATGCCATTTGGATGGAAAGCTGTATGTGTAGGTAAACGGGGCAGGGTGTAGCAAGAAGACTGGCAAGGTTGGAGGAATCTGTGTACAAGCCGGAGGGTGTGCGTGTGTATGCAGAGAAAACAAAAGATAAAAAGAAGAGCTAAGCTGCACGTCAAAACTGCCTAAAGTCAATTCCTGTCAAACCAGCTTCTCAAGTAGAAGGGAAGTGTTCAGGCAGCTTTAGTCTCCCCAAGCACCAGCAGGACCCACCAAATAAAGCAACAAAGGCATTTTAATTGCCAGTGGATTGTCACAATTTTTGGTTTCAGTTTGCCCTCCAAATGTGTATCAAAACTATTTCAGCTCCTTGTCATCTGCATGTCAGGACAGATATTTCAGAACTCCAGAATCAAAATGCTAATTTGGACCGAAAACCTGACTTCACCATGAAGAGGTTAGAGGGGAAACAAGAGGCTTTATGACTTAAATTTGGGACAGGGTGGTAATGTTGCCTTATGGCCAGCAGGAACCCGGGAGACCTAATTCTCACCTTCGTCACTTCTGCTGCTAGATGGGGGCAAATAATTTAACTCTCTGTGCCTCAGTTCCCTACCTGTTAATCAGTATTAGAAAACATGGGTGATGGTGGGGAAATAGAAAGGAAAAAAAGAGTATAAAGAAATAGAAAAATGCTATTTGGTTATCTTTGAAAAGTTATTTTGACAACCCTGATGACCTAGGTAGGACGGTGACGATGAAAATGATGAATGCAATGCAATCCCCAAAGTTATCTCAGTGTGTGGAAGAGAATTCTCTCAGATCCACACTCCCAGTATTTCTAAGAGCAAATAACCACCAGAAGACTAATCCTGCCATGGTCACGTGGCATCGTGACATAACAGATGCCATCATGTTTGTGTGTGTCTCTGAAACAGAATCTACAAAAATTGACCTGCCTGTGGTTTCCATTTGGGGGTTGACTTTGCAGAACAAATAGCATGGGAATTCTATTTCCCTCTCTTAAATAAGTCAAATTTTACAAGGTCCAAACAGTAGGACTCAGCTGAGCACTGATGGACAGGAAACTTCTTTCTCATGAAAAAAATATTAGCTTTGTGCTTGTTAATCTCAGTACTGATGATTGCAGGGATGCTGAGTTCCAAAATCAGCATTTCGCAGCATCCTGATTGGCAGCTGTGGTGGTGCAGTGCTGTGTCACAGGGTGGGTAAATCTTAGTAAATCAGGTTTTAATTTGCATTGCAAAAAAAAGCATTGCTTGTCTTTGGACAATCTCAAAGATGATGTGTCAGAAGCAAATTGGGTTTAAAAAGCTGTCCATGACCGAAATTCAAAATCCCAGTGCTGGGTCAGTTCTAGAGAACTGAATTTGAAAATTTAGACCTGTGGTTCTGTGTTGGACACATGCTCAAAACCAGTGATAGCATAGAGGAATATGAACCAAACTATTGTATTAGCAAAAGCGAATGGAAGAAAATAGAAGTGGAAAACAATACTTAAAAGAGGCAGATCTTCTGAATTATTTGTCTGATGAACAGAGTGGAGTGGACATGGTTCCAGGCAGAACCATGCTTATGAAATAGCATAACCTTCTTTTTCCTCACCCTACCTCTGGGTTCTTGAGTACATCCTGACTGTAACATTTTGATGGGCCTGACACTGCGTGTCTCTGGTCATGTCTGACTTCAGCAACATTCTTGTAGCAATCCCCAGACTGCTCTGAGAGTCCTCAAGAGCAATATAGCTACATCAGCCCAAAGCAGAGTCTGCGTTAGCTAGTGCTGGCAAGTGACAGGTCTTATTAGTGTGCGTGGGGCACGGTGTTAACGTGTCTGTGCTGCTTTTGTCTCTGGGAGAGCATCTCCTCATGGCATTGCCCTTGGCAATGTGTATGCAACATCTCGTATGGGTGCTAGTATAAGAATGTCTTTGTATGGGACAAACACGCCCAAAATATAGGGGTATGGAAAGAGTGTTTTATTTATTCTTTCTATAGTCTTTAAAATATTCTGGACAGGTTATTGAGTTATTTTCAATTGAATAAGAAGGTCATAAACTTACAGATAGATATGTGGGAATATGTATGTCAATGTGATGAACCAGAACTCCATAATCCTGATGTTGAGATGCTTGCTGAAATGTTTTTTTGTGCACGTTCCTTAAATTACCCTTAGGCTGTAAGGACATGGTTTTGATATAGCCACACAGCTGTAGAGGAGAAGGCATAAGGAGCCCCTGCCTCCTCCTCTAGCTCCCATAAGAATGGTCATGTCTTAGCCCAGTGACTTACATGTAAGAAACCTAAGTCCAGGCAAACCTGAGGCTGACCCTCTTTAAACCTCAGCACACTAACTCCTGAGTTCAGGGAGTTTGTGAGCTTCTCCTATGTACAGGTGGCTGGGGTTGGAAGGGTATCTAATAGGCTCTGCGCCAATAACACTTTTAGGATTCAGGCAGCAAAAATATAAGATAGATCCTACACCCCCAGAAGAGAAACACTGTTTTGTGCTCTCCCTTGTGTTGTGTGCCATTCAGGGCTGCACCCTCTTGGCGCTTCTCTTTTTGCAGAGCCCCTAATGTAGGGCTAAGCTAAATGCCACAGTGAAGCCCTTGGTTATTCACCAAATAAAAAAGGGAATGTAAATATTACGATGGTGTGCACGCTAAGTAGTAATGCACCTAATAAAATGTGTGCTGGCAGGGCTCTCTCACTTGCTGGCAAATGCCATGACCCATATTATTCAGTGTATATTAAACAAGCTGTCACCTAGGCATATTTGCAAAAAGTAATACTGGATGAAAAATGCACTTCGGGTATTTTGAATGTCTGCAGCATTTAATGTCTGCTTGCTGTATTTGCCAGAGCCAGCATAAAGTAGGTGTACTAGACTACAAGGACAGTTTCCTCCTTGGAAACTGTAATGTACCCATATATTGTCAATTCACAGCATGACATGAATGCAGATTGTCCTGTAATTTAGAAGTATTGCACAGCATAGCAAGCTCACAATTTCTGAGCTCTTAAGTACATCATAAAAAATACACTTCTAATGGCCCATAAAATAATCAACAACATTAAAGTATTAATTTCTGGGGTGAAAACTAATAATCTGTGGGGAGGAAGACATGGAAACTTTCCATCCACTCCCTTCCCTAACCCCAACAAAGTAGGGAAAAAAGGCATGAGATTTGGAACAGACCATAAAACTTTTTACCTGCGGACTCCTAGTTCAAATTCAATTTAGACTACCAGTCAGGGAAGGTAATTAGCTGACAGCTGCTCTGTGACCTGCGTAGAAGAAATTAGCTAATGAGTGCAGTCCATTTTCTTCCTAGCAGACAGGTACCTGCATCTCATCCAGAATGCGTCAGTGCCCTCCCGGGTGGTCCCACAGCAGCTAAGGACATCCCAGCCATGGAAATAGAACTCACTCCAAGGTGCCGACACATGCACATAGGAGGTCATCAGAAGAGCGGAGGAGAAACTCTGCACCTCTTTCAAGGATGTGGGTCCTTCCCCAAGTGTGACACCTGCTTTTAAAAATGTGATGGAAGGAGGCAGGGATGGCTGGTGGCACTGATGAAAAAAGATGTTGCCTGGGAGTAGGGTCCTTGCATGTCACTCACTGCTACCCTGACCTGTCCTGGGGCTGGAGAAATGCTTGAGGGAGCTGAAGTCCATTTCATCTTCCCTGCTGGGAAGGCCTGAACCAGGAGGAGGGTCTTCAACTCAAACTTGTACTTAGCTGTCAGTAAGGCAATCCCTCATTTGGGAGATATAAAATCAGACTGCGGTTCCAGAATATTCTCCCTGCAAGACCTTTCACTTAGTAGTCTTTAGACTCAGTTTTCTGTCTTTGCATTTCAATAGCACTGTTTTCCTTTCCCCATCCTCTGTCATCTCTGACTGCAGATTCCTGGCTCAGAAATGCCTGGCCCCCTCTGCGTTTACTTTTCATTATGAATGGATGGAGGCAATGTTGGCTCAGTTATGTTAAAGAAGTCTTTTCTGTCCCCATCTTTGTGGCATTTGATCTTTTCTTTTATTTTTGAGCTATGGTGCTTCACAAAAGTATGTTCTTTATTTGATTTTGCTTTGCTTTAATTCATACTGTGAGCAAGTACAGAAGTAATGTGGTCATATTGACTTCATCTCAGACCAGTAGACAATTCCTAATTTTATTCCTCACTATTTCTCCATATCAAATCTAGCTCAGTTTCTCCTCCACATCTTCCCAGAGCAGCTCAAAAGCATCATTACTGGAGAACTGCCTTTGATCCCTTGAAATAGACTTAAATACTTTTTCAGTGAATAGGCAGACATTACTTCTCAATGAAGTAAGTGCTGGTCTGACATTTAAATGTTTTAAAAAAGGTTTAAAAGTATTTAAATCAATTTAAAGGAAAAAAAAAAATATTAATGAAGTAAGTGCTGATCTGAACTATTTTTTACAAGCATAGAGAAGTAGTGATTCTTCTTCACCGTTAGTAGGTAATAAAGATTACAGAATATATCTTAGCAGATAAGAAATTCACTTGAACTTTGTGGCCCCAAAAATTTGCTTCAAGGAAAAAAAAACCAGAAGATAGAAAAGTCATTTCCCAAACCCAGCAGTGAACTTCTCTACTGCTATACCTATTCTTTGAGTAGACAATAAATTTCTTTTCTCTCCTAATGTCAGAAACTAGTGAAAGCATCACCGTAAATATCTCACATCCCATGAAAACACTTAAGAAAAACTTTTTAAATTCAATAGTATTTGGCTTGTCTTAGGACAAATCAGTGATTCCAGCAAGTCTGCAAGTAACAGGGGAGGGATATCTACGATCTGATCTAATCTCTGGATCTGTCTGGAGTTACAGCTAGGGATGTTTTGATTAGGGTCTTCACATTTTTACAAAGAGAAGGACCACTGAAACTGTAGCAATGGGAAGGGTTCCAGAGGTGAAGCCTGATCATTACCTGGAAGCGAAAAGAAAATAGCAGTTAAAGACAAGGGGGTTTTGTCCATTTTAGTAGGATAGCATGAAAAGCAATTTATTTGTGTTTGCCTGTAATCCTTTAAAATAACAGGAAAGAAATGTTTAAATGCATAAAAAGCTGTATAAGTAATACTGTCATTATTCCAGATTACACAGGAGTAAATATACATGGCAGTAATCTTTACACGTTTCTCCTACTAGGCTGTGTATTTTATCTCCTATCTTTGCAACATCATTTGCAATCTTCTTCTCCTTCCTGCTTCTCATCCAATTGGCGAGTTTTAGATTCTGTATGTGTTGGCAGGGTAGATTTGCATTTTGAGGCAAATCCAATTTAAGTGCAATACAACATTTAAAAAGACCTGGCTGATTTTCCTAACCCATGAGGGCATGGAGTGAGATAAAAATAGTGTGCCTGTTTCTCTGAAAACGCCCTTGACCGGTAAGACATGTCCAGTAGTTCTTAGCTGTTCTTGTTTTCCTTCTGAACTCAGGAAAAAAGGCTGTTGTGGAAACATTTAAAAAAATGTCCTCTTGAAAAATCTTTATTTTCCATAAAAGTTGGAAAATATTATAATGCACTTAAGCCGCGTGGATGTTTATTGGAAGGCTTATACCACTGAGCGTTATTCTCCTCTACTCTAGGATGCCAGGTCTGGAGAGATTTTGGGGGCTTCTCAGTGAGGTCCAATCAGATATTAAAGGCTCATATATCTGCTCTGGCTCCAGCCTTGTTCCCTGAGATGCTGTGAAGTGGCCGTTGAGACTTCCCCTGCACATGAGGCAAGCTAACTGTTAGAGAAGCGAACATTACACTCTGGCCAGATGCCACAGTTTGCACAGGAGTATGTGCAGTTTGTGTAGGAGAAATGGTTGGGGCACCCGTATGTCCTAGTAACCTTGTGTAACCACAACCAGGTTGTTGCAGAGTTGTGTTGTAAGCACAGAGCAGCTGGTAGTGCATACTACATCAAGTAGTATGATTTGGGAACTACCCATAGGTCTGACCATGAGAGGAGGGAGGTGTGATCTCCTGCGTTCCTGCTTCCCTCTGAAAGTGGTATACCTGTGTTAACATTTTTGCAAGCCAATGCATCCCACCACCCAGCTCTGGACGCAGGTGACACAGCCAGTATTCTCTCGCACTCGTCTGCAGCAAAACAACAGCATAATCTAGCAAACGTATTTGCAATAGCAACCGTGTAGCTACACAGAGTCGGGTGCTGGTGGAGCGTTTAGGTGGAATATTCTCTGTTAATTGAAACCTGTGTACCAAAGTAACATTGCCATCGCAGGGCATGTGTGGAGAGTAGTTTTAGGTTGGTGCTGTTAATGACAAAGAAAACCCCAGTGTGGTTTGTGTGCAAATAGAAACTGCTAAGCACGGCCACAAAGCACAACAGCAAGTCTTACATATGAAACAAAAGAAATCAGTGTGCAGAATGTGTATGAAGAAGTAATTTACATGTTTATGAGAGCCTATAAACTTTTTTATTGTATAAAAGTAGGTTTTCAGCTTGTCTGCCTTTGAATAAGTCTTAAATAATAAAATTTATTTTGGATGACTGATTATAGGACTCCAATGCACGCAGTTTAAATCACATCTCCTGTCCACTTTAAGAAACAAAATTATTTTCTAACTTTGACATCGTGTATCATGTTAGGTTTGAGTCATAAGGTAGTGAGGGCCTGATTCTGTTAGCCTAGCGCGTAGCCATGAGGTCTGTATTTTCAGTCATTAAAGCTGCCTCAAGTATAACAGGATAAAGCTGTTATCCAGGAATAGCAAGTTACTTTTGGCCACCCAGTAAAGATATTTGGCTATGGCTTGCAAGCAGGATGGCAGATGAGGGCATTGTCGCTCTATGTGCAGAGAGATCCCTTCTATTTACTACCAGGAATGTTTGCAGGAAACGCATATTTTCCTTGATAAGAGTTGTGTTTCTCAAAATCTCCACAGTGTAACTGGCAGGCTGCAACCCAGGGGCAGTTTTTTCAAGGCTACAGATAGCAACAAGGGCTGTGCAGGCATACCCATATAATTGTAAAGGTAGATTACACTTTGTTATTATCTCTAGGTCTTGTCAGATCATTTGGTAAGCCTGTTTTTATTAATGCATTTACAATGGATGGTGAAGCAGACGGAGTTTGGATAAATTTTCCTTCTTAGTGCAATATTGCAAATTAAGATGTGCTTAATTTATTATGCACTATAAATGTAATATTTTTAATTCCAAGACTATCACAGCATTTTTTTCGTGTTCTTTTTCTGTTTGAAATAATTAAAATGAGGCGCGATAACTCTTTATTTTCCCATTTTGGAGGAAATGCAAGCACTAGTACATCTCCCTAACAGACTGGCAGAAAAAACCAAAATGCTTTTTACTGAGCAGTTCTTCTCTTTCCATGCTGGACATGTTTCCATGCTGCAGAGTCCCTCAAACTACTGTCTCTCTTCATGCTCATTGGCCTCAGCCTGGAACTGAAGGAGGATGATGATTTCTCTCCCCGAGGACACTGACATTAGCAACAAGCAGTCAGTCATAAAGGATATAACCAGAAAGGCAGAGACGGAAAACGACATTGGTACTTCCTAAATATTAAAGAAGCTATTCTAAGACAGAAGCAGAAATATATGTTGACAATGTTAGAAGATGAATGGCTAGATACAGTCAATTCCTTTTAGAGAAAAGATTATTTTTCACAATTATTCATGTAGTATTTAAATTTTTTTTGTTTATTTCCTTTTTTCTTTTTTCCTCCTTCCTTTTCCCCCCTTTACCATGATACTTGAGATTGGCTACACTGGTTCTCCTGTGCTTTTATTCTGCTTATTCATTTGTTTTCCAAACCTCTTACAGGTCCCTAGGAGAAAAGAGCATCACCTAGGCATTGCTAGCTTTTATGCTTGCTTTATACCGCTTGCTGCTTCCGAGCATCCATTTAAAACAGGAACTTCTTGGGTAAACGCCAATTACTTGTTTCATTATATTTCAAGCTTGAATATATTTGGGACACATCATGCCTGAAGTTAACTATCTGCCATCTGATTCCATTCAGCAAAGGAGGCAGTTTACATATTAACTCAGTTTAGAGCCAGTCACATCCGCTTGCTGCTTCGTGTAGCCATGTGTTGGATTTGATTGCGTATTATTATTTTGCATCTATTTTTCTTTATGACAGGATTGCACAGTGTATGGGTTACTTTCTCTCTTACATTTCCAGGTTAAATGTTACGAGTAAACTGCCATGGTTCCCGCTGCATGCAGTTAGCGTATCAGCTGCAGTTCTTCCTACCAGGGATACTAATTTTTCAAAGAATTTATTACCATCACAAAATTCTATGAGTATAAAATTGAGATATGACTGCACTGAGAGTAACCTTAATGTTTTCTTGGCTAATGTAAAGACAAGTCTTAAAGGAGGGAAAATTTACTTTTGCTTTACATTTGCAATCCCTGGGCACATTCAGTCATTTTAAAATTATCCTGGGTTCTTCAAACAAAGTAGTAGCTTGTGTTCTTCAGAAATAGCTTTTGACACATCTTGCTGGTGAAGCCTGTGTACTTAATGAGTCAAAGGGAACCATTTTCCAAAAACCTCAGATATTTTGCATGGATATTCATCATTATCATTATCACCGGTCATCCTAGCGAACACCAGAAAAGCTGCATATTAGTCACTGTGAAAGGTGCTAGGTTGACCTATGCATCACTGCTGCCTTCTAATAGATTTTGAAACAGGAGAGCATGATTTAATTTTTTTTGCATTTTGGAAAATCAGGTGAAGGCTCTTTTTCAAGTCCACAAGCATTCACCATGCCAAATTAGCACTGATTCTTTGCCAGTTCATTACAGTGGGTACAAGGGAACCTTTAGGTGGCGAACATGCTTGCCCACAGGAGTCAGCAGCTGAGGTTTGTGATTGCTACCTGCTGAAGCACTTGTCAGTCCCACCTGGAGGGCCTGATGAGACTGTTTAGCAGTGTTGCTATAGAGTGAAAGAGCTCAGTAGCAGTTCCCCATCCTACCCGTGCTTCAACATACTTCTCTCTAAACCCCTTAGATGCTGTAGACCTAGCACCTGAAAACTTCCTAGGCACGGCAGCTCTGCCAACCCATGTAGCACTGAGACTGTAATTTTCCTTTGCTCTTTCTGCTGCTGCAGTAGTTGGCGCAGGCAGCAAAACAGAAGATAATGAAGGTCTTTGAAAGGCTGGCCAGACAGAGCCTTCCCTCAGTAAGGTGCTCCCTCTAAGGGAAGGTTTCTGCTCGTTATTAGTCTGTTCACATGGTGATCCGAATCAGTGGAGAAATTCTCAGTTATTTGGGGGGAAACAGTAGAAATCCTGAAGTCCCTGAATCAGTGGGACTGTAAAAGCTTATGGGCAGACCCAGAAACCCAGTTCCTGGGGTTCCTCGCATTCTTAAATAGACAGATTTAAATGTGTCATCACCTCCAGCACATCAAATATAAGGATTATTCTTCATTCAAATAAAACACTTCTTAAAAGATTTTTCTTACATTAGGTCCTAGAAGCAGAATGGGTCTCAATTCAAACCCGTATTTCTCTCCTTCTTGATTCTTGATGCCATTATATCCAGTTATTATCTGAGAGGGATCTTGTGGTGGTCACAGATAAGTAATTTTGAATTAGATTTTGAGAGTTTGATGCTCAGAAAAAAAAAAAAAATCAAATAATCTATCATCCTTTGCTAATTTGATTATATTTTCTTGGCTATAAGTCAGGTAGGTAGCCACAAAAGGTACAAGTCATAGGCTTAATGGAGATAAAATAGTTTAAGAATATGCTGTCAGGTATCTGAAAGACCATAAGTGACGATGTCAGACAACAGTAAGTATTCTGCATTATTGGCTAATTTGGGGTTTATAAAAAGTTTTCCAAGAAAATGTTCAAACTATCATACATCACTACAACACCGTTAGAGATACTTGGGATTTTCATTTTCACAAGCTCCAATACCATTACACCTACCTGTACTGACTTTATAATCTGGATAAACAACACTAAAGCCTTGCTCACCTACGGGAGAATTGGAAGAGGTGATTATCCTGTGGTTAATGTACACAGTAGCCGTATCATCATCGTGCTAAAGTTATTGTTACTGCAGTCATATATTATTGCTGTAATGCAATAGGACTCTTGAATATTGTGGATGGAGCTCAGTGAATGATCAACCTCTGATTATTCCAGCCACCTTCTCTGCACAGGGACTAATAGGTCTAAGAGCCCTCTACTTGGTTCACCCTTTCTGCAGCTCTGTAGGTCAAGTCACAGCTGTCTTTCATGTAGACTTATTAGGGTTTGTTTTCTTGTTTGTGGAAAAGTTAAAAAAAAAAAAAAAAAAGATTTTTTTTTTTTAAAGTTTGAGTTTTGGTTCAACCAGACAAGTGACAAAAACACCCATTCTCAGAACTAATCCCTCTGAGACTATAATCATATTGTTGCCATAAAAGTAAAAAAAGATAGGATTGGAAAATGAATATTTATAAAATCTGACCCAGAAATCTGACCAGAATGATGACTGCTCATGCAAAACAAGTCATCTCCCTTTACTACTTACTGCTCTGGCTTCCTCACTAACACTCAGAATGCTTCTTCCATCTGTTTTACTTCACGACTTCTTGCTATATTAACCATAGTTCTCTGCTATGCAGTGAAAAGTGAGAACTTTCCTTGGCAGCCTGTCTTCATGGTACTGCTGTTCTTGATGAATTCAATCTCGGCAATTCGCGCTGGCTAGATTCACGTGTAACGCCTAGTTGTGAGTAGTCATCGAATGAACAATTTATATGTACCTCAGTGAAATCAACGTATCAGCATCAGCTTTACTTCACCTTTACTACATGGATTAAAAAAGTTATTTCATAAGGCAACAGATTCAGAAATGATAGAGAAGCCTTCCTCTATGATGCTGCATAAGCAGTTTCTGCGGTCTGCCAGCAGAGTGGAAGAAATATGTAAATTAAGAAGAAGAGAAAGTTATCAGAAGACACCAGCAATGATGGTATTGGTTGGCTGCAACTCCTTATGAGGAAATTCTGTGGTCTGGGTTTCTCCTACCTATTGGAACATACGGTCAGTGCGACTGACATACCGTAATTGCTTAAGCCCTTACCGTAACCACCTGATTGTATTTTTTGCCAATATTGGAGCTTCTACATATATGAGCAGAAAGCAATCAAGTCCTAACAAAGTTTTTAATGAACTCTTCTTATATGAATAATAGGTATAAGGTGGTAGTGCAATGATTCAGTGTGGGCTTGGGAGGGGGCACATCCTTTTATTACTGGGGCAATAAAACAAAGCTAAAGGAAAGAAACAAAAAAGGAAGTGTGAATTTCCTGGGAAATAAATATGTTTATGAACCACTGTCCTAATAAAATATTAATTAATTTAGAATGTATTAACACCAATATTTTAATATACTTGCAAGGTTAAGCTTTGATAATGACACATTAGATGGCTTTATTGATGTACATTTTAATCAGTAGAATAACTGTCCTAACCATATAATAGGACACAGCCCCATATAGAATGACAAATTAATGTGTAAATTCAATGGTTTCAGGAATAATAGGCCATTTGAGGATTTTGCTTTGGTGCTGTTTTCTTGAAATTAGCTCAGTGCTATCTGTCATTCATCTTGTACTTGCTGAACCAAAGGGGTTTGTGAGTTGGATAAGAAACTGCTGAAGGTTTTGCTTTGTTAGAAGATCTATTGATTTTCTCTGTAAAGAATGTTGAACTTGCATTGTGTTTTATGTCTGTGGTGCAAGGGTGCAGTATTCCCTATTGTAACTTTAATAACTGCCACGTGACTGTTTAGAAAGACAGTTCCAGGAGACAAATAGAGAAAGACCCATTAAACACTTAACAGTTGACAACAGAGTGTGTAAGCAAACGTGATGGAGAAAGACAAACTCTTTTCCCAGTTCTGAATCATGTTGGATTAATGATAGAATTAATGTGAGGGGATGCCTGTGCAAAGAAAAACAACATTATATTCCACACGATTGGTGGCGTATCAAAGGATGCCCATTATCAGAACCTTGTAGGACCACTACCATTCTTGTGGGACAAGCACACTGAACAAAAAGCACAGAAAATGCTCTTCCCTATTTCATGTGTCTTTTCCTACTCAATGGGCTAACCCTAGTAGCTTTCAGATATGTAAATGGATGGTACCTGAGCTGCCAATCTCTAAGGTGAGAAGGAAAACTGACCTTAGCTCAACCAAAGAGACAACATTGCTGTGTCTGATCAGCACCAGAAATCTAACCACTATGTAATTTAATTGGAGGAAAATGTGGATGCCTGCAGCTCTTCAGATACTTGATTGCCACCCCGCCCCTTCAATCTCATTTGTTCTTAGACATTTATATTCTTCCTACTGCGAACACCCACGTCCTTTTTGGGATCTGGCCCTCACATTGAAAGTCAATGTGTGTTTTAGACCCCTAAACGGGTGTATTACCACTGACTATACTTGATATCCCCCTTGCCCCTGCCATGTATAATACCTTGTAGATTGCATCTCAATATCCTTGTATTAAAAAAGAAGCTTTGAGGACTATCTTCAGGATGAAAAGTAGGCAGCAATGCCCCTAAAAGTTATGCTCAGTGTTAGACCGCTGCAGTCCTATTCTGGAGCTAAGTGTTGTCTATCCGCAGCATAAAGCTTTTCATATCAGGTAAGGACATGGCCTTAGGAGTACAGGACATGTTCTACCAGCTCTTTAGCTATTTCCATGGCATTTTCCCTTTCACAGAGAGCTTTCTGATACATTACTCTCCATTAAAAGACAGGGGGTTTTTTTCTTGATGCTTTAGGGGATTTATTATCCTGAAACTATCTAAAGAGACATTTGCACTGTCTTTAACGAAGCTTCTGCATGGTTATTATTTAAGCCATATTAGTTAGCTATGTCAAATCAAAACACTGATACTAGAGCCAGTTAATGGGGTCTAGCTTGCATTTGTGCTGTTCACGGTTAGCGCTGCTGGGAGCAGGTCTGCAGCCATACGCCTGGAGCAGTGAGCAGCCCATGGCGAGCGGCGTAGCTCTGCGTCTGTGCTTCGCCTCAGTGCCAGCCAGCTGATCGACTCCCAGTGGGACTGAAGTAGCAAGTGAGAAACATGGGCAGGGGACCAGAGGAATGGACTAAAATGACAGTGTGGGCATGCATTAAATTATTTGTTGAATTCAATTTTATGTTGATTCATAACATTTGATCTAAAGTCATAAACTTAAATTTTGTCTCTTTGTATAATATCAGCTAATTTTCTTCTTTAGTATGGGACATATAGTGTCAAAAATTAATTTCTCTATTTAGAATTTGTTGTGGATATTTTTTTTAAATCTGGAAATTGCAACAGCAAATTTATTTCTAACTAGTACTACTTCTTCAATATTTATAAGCTGCAGTAACAGCCAAGTGTTGCTGAAGGTGGTGAAAAGGAAATGATGGAGGGGTTTATTCCAGTACCACACACTTGTACATCCAAACTCAGTAGGTGTTTAGTAACCATGACTTACATAATTGGATCTGTCTGGGTAACTTATTCTCACATAGGAATGAATCTTGCAGTGGTACACTGACCAACCAGTTCATTGTTCCACTCACACGAACACTACTTTTAAACTTTTAATAAGTGCAAGCTCAGCCTTTGGAAAAATCCTAAGAGACTAAAGGAGCTAAAACCCCCAGCAAAGCCTGAGTAGCCCGTTGGATGGGACACTGAACTGTGACTCTAGAGAACTGGAGCCTGCGTCAGCTCTGCTATGTGGTTTGCAGTGATTCACTTAAATACCTCAGTACCCTGTTGTAGCAAGTTTTCAGAACAGGAACTCCATACTATGTTACTATGCTTAGCATAATAGGACTTTAGTTAGGGGCAAGAACTCGACTGGAACTGTAATCCAAATAATTGTTTTCTATTAACCAACCTGAAACCAAAAGCAAGCTTTCTTGCTGCATCAGTGCAAAAATCTGTGTCATCTAAATCAGTGAAGAAAGAATCTTGGCTCTCCTAGTGTCTTTCCTTTATCTCTCCATTAAGTGCTACAGTGCAAATTTCTAAGTTAGCTGCTACTCACTCACTGATGTTATTCAGGACTCAGCTGCCAAAAGAGGAAAAAAACAACTTCATTTTACATTCATGTTGCAAAATCTTAATCCAAACATAACTTTAAATATTTGTATGGCCTTCCTTAGCAACAAATATGTTTGTTCTCTTTTCAAAGGCACAACAGAGAAGGACTTGAATAAATGAGAAATGTGAGTTGCTGTTTGTGCCAAGTTTAAGTGCTGAATCCCCCAAAGACGTTGTTGTTCTAGAATTGGGTGGACTAAACACAGAGAAGTTATCTTTCTTCCATTCTTGATAGGACGTCAAGTGGATTTCTGTGTCTGTGCTAGAAAAATACATGCGTTGCCACTAAAGGATTCCTAGATTATGAATCATTTTTTTCTTTTTTGTCTGGCCCTACTTTTTTACAAGGAAGTGCATCTTCAAAAAACACAGGAAGAGCAGGAGAGCAAATTGATTGGCTTAGTCAAGGAGCTTAAAATGATTTTTCTTCACACATCTTCTGTCATGCAAGGTCATACCATTTGTTTGATTAGTGCTTTTACATCAGAAATGCTTTACTTCAGTTTAAATTCCTGTTGGAGTGAAGTAGAAATTTCAAATTTTTCTTTATATCAGTGTTCTGCTTTCTTAGCAGTGGCTCTGGTTCATGATGAACTGTGATTTTTTTTGTTCAGAAAGCAGTGCAAAATATTTGTATATTACAGAAATATATGAGCTAGAGGAGGGGGTTTAGCAGGTTTTTTTCTTCCTAAACCACAGACTCAAACTGCAGTAGTTTGTGTTTGCTTTTATTCCTCTTTTAGACTTGATAGACAAGGCAGCTAACAAGGCAGGGGCAGAAAGTAAGATTTTCCACATTCTGAGTTGTGGCAATTCACTCTGAAGCTTCTCTTGTATCAATTTTGGTTGTTATTTGGAATTCTTTATGGCTTTCTCTTGTACTTTCTTGTAGTGGCAAGGGATCTATGGGGTAATGTTGGACTGCATTCTGCAGGTTTATTTCTACAGGAGCCACAGACATAAGCAGGGTACGTTTGAAATCTTGCACTGATGGGGATGGATGGATGGATGGATGGATGGATGGATGGATGGATGATGAGGCTTAACTGTCACAATATAGTGCAAACTGATGACAATCGATTAGGAGGACAGCCTCTTCGTAAGAGGTGAAATTTATGTGAAGCCAAGCCTGAGTACCATCCTTTGCAGGGACTTTTACTCTACCTTAAGCTCTTTGTACGCTTGCATGTGTGCGTGCATACGTGTGTGTGTGCAGGTGCCCTTGTGAGCTGGGTGGTGCTGCTGGGAGTGAGTTCTCCTGCATTCGAATAATTCAGCAAATGTGCCTGCTAACCTAAATCGATACACAAATGGCAAAAATCCCTATTTGCTGGATAATTTAGTTCTATCCTCGCACCTCTGGAAATCTGCCCCAAAAAGCAGACTATTTTCTTTGCCTTCGTTTGTTCATTGTTATTAAATAATAATAAAAAAGAAATGTAAAGATGCCATTTAACTCCAAGAGCATTAAGAAGAAATATACCAACCACAGTGTTGTCCTTAACTTTTCATCTTGCTCTGTCAAAACAATCCTCAGCTTTCATGATCAGACAAAGGGCTCTCCTCCTGCTGCCATAGCTGCTGTTGTTATGTTTCTGACATTTAGTAAAATAGCTAAGTTTTGCTAACACGGCACCCTTGATACACTCCTAACAGAACTACTCTAAAAGGAAAGAGCGTTTGCTAAAAATATAACTTTAAAAGCACTTGAGAAGAATGTGATTCCACTGCTGAAAATAGGGAAGAAACATTGGTATGCTGCTTTTTCTCGCTTATGTTTGTCATGCAGAGTAGAGCACGGGTGGGTATGGTAAGAAGAAGAATGCAGGCTTTTGTTTTGGAGATCAAATGCCAGTCAGCTTCTGCTTCTCCAGTGCTTTCCTGTCAATGAATTAATCTGGAAATCTGAAGAGGTTTTGCTTAATTTATCAGTACTTAAATTTTATCCAGCCAGCCTAAGTTTCAGGCTCTCATACTACTTTGTTATTTGTATTGATTCTTGTCCCAGAAGAAGTATAGAGCTGGAACAGAATGAAGCAAAAGATAAACTATTTCTATAGACTGTAAATGAGAAGTCTTTGAACACAAGCTAGGCCACTAATTCTGGCTGTTAGGAAAAAAAAATCCCTCATTTACTTTATGCTTCCTCTTAAGCGTCACATATTGCCTAGTATAAAAGATATGACTACTGGAATAGTTGACCCACAGAGCTGAACAAGCACAGGATTGCCTGGCATCTTTGGATTTTAAGGGTAAAATAAGATTTTTTGGTCTTTCAGAAAGTGGTGGGTTTTTTTTTTTGTTTTAGAGTAAGACTTGAGGGAAAATCACCTCCACACTTTGTGACTCTTCTGCTATGGGTCAAACTGTAATAGACATTTAGCTCTGTTGTGGCTACTGTCCATTCCTCATTTAATTGTTTCCTATTTTCTCTAAAAAAAATGATTTATTATGCATGTATCTTTGAACCAAGCAATTACATTTTCTTTAGATAGTTTATACTTCAATGCAGTACTGATGTCTGAGAGTGCTCATTGTTTCATCCGAGGATTCAATTTCAGGCAACACCAGTTTATGCTCAGGCAGAACACCTTACAGGAAAAGTTATTTTACTGGGCACCTAACTTAGTTATGTATTTTACCAACCTGGTCATCATAGGTTTTCTGTTTATTTAGTGTGTAAAGTGTGTCTTCTGCAGGAAGTGATTCCGAGCAGGATCCAGCTTGGGTGCTCTGAATCGATCTCATCACTACTTCATCCACTAAACACAAAGACCAGCATCCTAACTTAGGTGTCAAAAAGTAGCTGATAAAAACCCCCTCTCCTTTCATGGAAGTGACACAGAGCCACATGCACTAGTGGCCTGAGGAATTTGTTCTTGCAAGCAGATTGCATTTATGATAATGTTAAATCACAAGGCAGGAACTTTGATTTATAATGGAGACTTGTATGCACTTTTAAAACCTGGGTGACAAGAAATGGCAAGTGGCAAAAAGGACAGCATCTTTTTTGGATGCCCCAAACCTATAAGCCTTCTCTTTGTTGGATCAGATACGTCTTGCTTACGTTCCTTTCCCAATTAATGAAAGAGTAAAAATGAAAAAAGACTAAAAACACCCCAGTCTTTTAAGTTGTGAACTTTCAGGTTTTCAGCCACACATAAATCATATGTGATATTGTTGTAGGTTAACATAAAATTCATATATATACTTCACGCTAAAATAAGATTATCTTGATTATCTTTGTTTTAATTACAATACATTGAGGTTGGCCTATTAAATGAAGAAACACTGTGCCTGCTAAGCTTGAAGTTGGAACAACCAAATGAAAGACACACAGCTGAGAAGTATTCTTTTCTCCTAAACACAGTATCCTGTAAGAAAGAAGAACAATTTTTAAAAATATCTCATTCATTTTCTCAAATTTAGGACATATTCAGCCTCATAATGATCTTAGAATGCCCTGGCAAGCAACATTAAAAACTACAGTGCCAAATATTTTTAAGACATAACTGGAACTAAAAAACAAGCAAAGTCATTCAGGTAAAATAAGAAAGAGGTTGAACCTGACCTGAACACTTTAAAAAAAAAAAAAAGTCGAAGGATTTTCATTTTGCATTAGCGTTCGTTATTTGCGTTTCAGGTACCAGCTAGAGGCTCTGATTAAGATCAAGGCCTTTATTTTCCTCTGGCCATACAGGCAGATGCATCTTAAAAATTAACACTCTAACAAGGGGGTGAGAGACAGAAGGTAGCTGAAGGAAGCACTGTGCTCCTATTTTACGGGAGGGAAATCTGTAGCATGAAGACATAAGTGATTTGGCCAGGGTAAAACCAGTAGTCTCTGGGAAAAGTACCCAGCTTTCATCAGTCACAGGCCATGAGTGCAACACAATTCCTCTTTCAAATGCTACTTCTTTCGGCATGTGAGTTTCCTGTGTTGTTTCCATTTCTGGCTCAAGGCAAAGTAACATAGACTCAAGGAGAAAGTCTGCTCATCTGAGATTTTGGTTGAACTCCCAGGACTCTTTTGAGTAGTTAATAAGTATATACAAAACACCTGTTGGAAGGAAAGGAATGATGATACAAAACTATAAATTATTCATACGTAATGTTCTAGTCTAAAAGTTCTTCAAATTTTAAAGGAAAAGAAAGGTGGCAACAATGTTCCTTTAAATCCTAGAAATTGTTCTTCCTTGAAGTAGAGGGAGAAATCTTCTGTGGTGCATGGGCTCCTAATAAAACACATCAATATAATTTTAAATAATTATGCACTATCATAAACAACTATGAATAGTTTCTGAGAGTTCATTCAATATTAATAATAGAAAAAGATCAGACATTAATTTATTATAACTGTATTTTTTTAGAAATACAAAGCCCTGTCTATAATTCTTTGTCAGAATAAAAAGAACAGCTAACAGAAAAGACCATGGCTCTAAACCTAGGCTTAACTATAATAAGTATAGCTGTTGGGTCAAAGTTGTATCTACATCAAAAATGAATATGGACTAACAGTTCATTTTTTCATAGCTTAATCTGATTGTATGAAATTATGAGATAGAACAAGAAGACCTAGCCAAACCATTAGAAGGAGTTCCATGTTCCACATCAAAAATCAAACCTTTGTTTTCATTTAACAGTCAACGTGAAAACATTAGCGTCATTAAAATGCCTTCAAGCTCGGTAGCTGATTCTCACCCTGGATGTGAACAGCCAGCCAGCCATTTCTGCAGTACATTTTCAAACATCATTTGCTTTCATTTATCAGAAATTATACTGACACATCTTAACATTTTATGCAAAGTTAACCAAATATTATGGAAATTACACGCCAGACACCATAACAGGGTTCGACTCTAGGTTTCCGCTGAATCAATAAGCCAAAAAGAGATTCTTCTATAAAGCCCTTTTTATTAATAGTGCTACAGCTCGAGCTGGGTGCCTCTGAAGAGGGACCTTAAACAAAGAAATCCTTGGGCAATCGTACCCTTAAAATCTAAATTCCCCACCCCTCATGTGACCGTTCGAACCAGTAGAAATATTAGGGTCTGGGGGCTTTCTTTTACTTGGCTAGGTGAAGGTTCACAGATTGTGGCCTAAGGCTTCAGCAAATTTAGCTATTAATGCTAAGCAAGTTATGCTAAACAAGTTCTATATAAGTAGTATACCAAATTACACAACACAAAGAAGAAAACAGTGTTTGCTCTGATCTCTTTGAAATTTGAATCGCTGTACCAACTTCTTCAGGGCAAAACCTCCCCTTTAAGATCTGGATGAGCAGTAGTCAACAATTCCAAGTATGTGATACAAAAAGTGTATGGCAGGCTTTTCAAGATGAAAGAGGTGCTGCTCTGTCCTTGAGTCTTCTCGCTTTAAACAGAGAACAAGAATTAAGATATTTTTCAAGCCTTCTTAACAGTATTACAAGAGTTGATGTTATTTTCAGTTCTCAGTTGCTGGCAATAGTGAGTCTGCTAACTTCAGATTCACAAGATAAATAAATAAATAAAAAAAAAAAGCAAGGTACAATCCTTTTAGTCAACATCAACCAAATATTCAGCTGAGGCAAATACTGTTCTTCAAGGATAGTTGTCATCTTGAACCAAACCATCTCAACTGTTCTTCCCGTTTGATGAAAAGTACCATTGCTCAGCTGATTAAATATGAGTCCGACTTCCATACGTCTGGGTTTTAAGAAATATAATGAGCTCAGAGTTAATTTTATTTATATTCTGAGTTTTGAAAAAATATATGTTAAAACTTCCCTCTGCAGTTGCAGAAATTTGGAATATACTTTTTTTTTGTAATAAAATATAAGACCTTTTTCTGCTGGGGCTGTACTGTGGGAAAAAAGGATGAGAGTGATCCATGAGCTCCCTCAGTTTGATCTCTCTCACACACAGAAGAAGGTGGAGATAGTGGTATTTTTCTTCACAATTTTTTGGTTTTGGTGTTAAGACGCTATTTAAGGTGATGGGCTTGTAGCTTCAATGGGAGTGTGTGCTGTAGGAGGTAAGGACACCAACCACCAAAGCACAGTTTTTCTGCAAGTGCAAATCAGCAGTTTTTATTAAAAATGTTCTTTGAAGGAGTCACATCATATAATCTGAGCAGAATGCGGTTAATGTAATGACTTGAAGCATTATATTTTTTCCTCACCATTACAGAAAAAGGAGGTGGTTGCTTTTACAATGTGGAGCAGCTATTAAATTAAATTAATGGATCTAATATGTCTGGATTTGTAGAAAGCTATTTGACAAAGATTCCCTTGATAGATTATTGTAAAAGTTCTCTAAATATGGGTGAGGTTAAGATGGATAAGGAATTGGTTAGAAACCAGAAACATGTTATTCATAGGAATTGGTAAAGAGTGAAACCCCCACTGGGCTCTAATTTTGTCAATGCTGTTTAATACTCATTTTAATGATTTTGACAGAGCTGGAGCGTGTTCCTTCTTCATATTTGTGGGTGTTACCTGAGAAAGAAGCATAGCTCAGTGAACTGCAGCATTTATGGGCTTGAGCCAAAGGTTTTGGGGGCAGTGGGTCAGGCCACACAGGATTATTTGCAGCAGTGAAGTGAATGGCTGCATGGGCAGCATTTGAATGTTAACCAGCCAGAGCATTGCCAACCGCTGATGCACACTGACACATAGAGACGATGGTTAAAGGATGGATAGCAAAATGTCCCAACCTGCGCTAAGGCAATACTAGGGAGGAAGTAGGGCTGACACTTTCACATTTGGGCAGATCTACCAGCCATGAGAAAGGGAGTTTTTGGAACTGCTGTGCTGATGACAGGCTGACAATCTGAAGACATCTTGTCATAGTGGCACTGAGTATTGCATGTGTTGTCCTCTGTTGACTCGCGCAGGCGATGGGAGCCATGCCTACCATATCCAAGTGCTCAGATCAAGCTGTGGTTCCTAAAAGTGAAGCCGACTTCTGCACATGATTTAGGTGGAGAAGACCACTGTGCTCAGCCTTCCACATGTACCCTCCTAAATAGTCAGGTGCAGTCTAACCCGCTGGTGCTCCTGGTCCACCACAGACCTGATGGAAATCCCAGTGAGGTCTGGAGATCACCACTGCTGCATTTGCTGGAGCTGGATCAGGTTGCTTGTGGCTGCTGTATCAGTTCCTGACAGCTATGTATGTTTCTGAGAGAGATTTGAAAGGAGTGATTTTCGCAGAAGGAAAACTGTGCACCAGCTTCCCCATGAGTACGATGATTACCTGACAGCTCTCAAGAAATCTTTTAGACATTTAAATTTTCTATTGTTCCCTTAATAAAAAAAAAGCTGCTTTTACGTAATGAGATCAGCTATACCAGCTTTTCAGACAATTTACATCGCTAATATATATTCATACGGTACACAGTGACAGTGCTTAGAAATCAAACCAGCAGCTGTGTTTGATCCACAGCGGTGGCTGAAAACAGTGTATACCATCTAAACTGGTATATACAATCCCCAGGGGTGAGGCAATGCCTGAACTTTAAGGACACAATTACTTTTCCAGAGATTGTGACATGAATATTTTATGTATGAATTGAGATTTTTTTCATTCAAAAGAAAGTGAAATGTAATATGAATGCATGCTGTCAGATGAGTGACACCTACGGGGAAATTACAGCACAATAATCAAACTCTGAGATAGAGGAACACACTAGTTGACCAAAGAAGAAGAGATCACACGACTATAACAATAGACAGGACATTTGGTACTTAGAACCAGCAGTCTTTTTGCACCTAAATGGGAGAAAGACAGCCGCAGAGAGAAGAATGAATGTCTCTTTCTCTCACTGGCTTTTCAAACATTTCTGGCATTAAAAGTGACAGGTCACTTCTAGTTCAAGTATAACATGGATGTGAGGAACAAAACACTGGGAGACCAAAATGAGCAGATCGAGAATTTGATTGCATTTTCCTTTTCTATGTCTGTCTCTGAAAAATCTGTATTTGAAAAAAAACTCAAGCTGTTATGGGCTGAAAAAAGTCATGTGATGGCCAGGGGCAGGATTACCCAGGGAAGTAGCTTGAATGGGTTAGCCCTGGTACAGACAGCAATGTAGCCATGGTAGCCCAAAGTATGGTTTTTCTCTGCTAAAAAACGCTATTGGTTGTCTGCAGTGTATTCATGCCCAAAGTTTTTGCACCACTCTATTCATGAAATGTAAATGTTCTTTTACGTTGCTATTTTTTCCCCTTTGTCTGAGGCCAGTGATATCATTGTGACTGGAAGAAAGTTAATCAACCTGATAACAGGTGAAAATTAGCAACAGTTGTTTTTCCTCCCCCTTAGCCACAACGTCTGTATGTGGACTCTCCCATGACTCATGGTTCACTGTCTCTCATGCCAGTAAGAGAAAAACAATGCCAGAATTGGATTTGATACTGGGGGATGGTCTTCTATGTTAAGAATAAATGTAGGGGGAAGGTTTAGGGGGCAAGTGTTCACTGAATTAGCCAAGGAGGAAAGGAAAGCAGCCTGCCCAGAAATAAGACCGCTATTTAATGAAGGGGTTTACTGAGAATGGAGTATAGTTGTCCCCAGGAATTTCCAGGATCTTCAGTGTGAGAGTTAAATAGATTTTTGGGGGTAGAAGTATCAAAAGAAAGTTAAATGCCTTTGTATATTTGTGACCTCCCTGACCTCTCTGCAGGACGGAACTAAGTGCTAGGGTTCCCTATGCAGCTCTGGAAAGAGTCCCTGAAAACTAGCTAAGAGATCAGGAAATCATCTAATTTGCTTATAGAAAAACAGAGGAAATGGTTTTGAATTTTAAATCCTCTGTATATCTCAAGCAGGAGTCTAAATATTTTGCTGAATCTAGAAATAGCTCTGTACATGGGATTCTCCTACAGGTAGATGCCTATGCACTCTTACGTACTCTTTGCTTTCAAAACATGGAAATGTGGTGCACAGTTATTGTTTTCTCCTGAGAGGAGGATTCTTTGGTCCAAGTCGTAGATCTAAGGACTGTTAGTGCATTTTACAATGAACAAGCAAAATACAGACCTTGTCCTTGGAAATGAAACAGGCAGCCAGGACTTCCCCCTCCAGGTGAGCATCTTTAGTATTAGGCTAGAGAGCCAGGTACACACTGTCCCAATTAACTACATATTCTGTGCTAATGAGAATAGCTGCTACAGAAATGTGGAGAATACACATTCCTCACTGCACATAATATTCCGGCCGGTTACTGAAATCAGAGGAGATGGCTTGACATCTGAACTCTGGTCTTCCTGGATAAAAGCTTTAAAAATGAAGCTGCTGTTCTGGCTGATGGGATGGGGGACACCACCACCTTCCTTCCCTTGGCTTTGTCTTAAAGACTATATTTTAGTCAGTATGAGCTGGTTCGTTTGCTGTTACATGCTTGCCAGATTAGGATGGGAAAAAAATGTGGGACTTGGCTGGAACGTGTGTGCGGAAAGTATTGAGTTACCTGGTAGCGCTAAGGAGAAATTTCTGCACATTCCTGGAGGTCTCCTTGGAGCTCTACTGTTAAAAGTTGATCTCACTAGGGACTTGTGGCACTTCCAGAGTTGGACAGCAGTTGAATAGTTTCTGTGGATGGCAATTTTGGTCATTTAAATCTAAATCCCAGCTAAGCACCAACCACAAGACATAAGGTTCGGCTCCTGTGAGATATTTGGGTGCTTCTTCTGGTTTTGGCTGGGATAGAGTTAATTTTCTTTATAGTAGCTGGTATGGGGCTATGATTTAGATTTGTGCTGAAAATAGTTTTGATAACACAGAGATGGTTTTGATATTGCTGAGCAGGGCTTACACAGCATCAAGGCCTTTTCTTGTTCCTCACGTCACTCCACCAGCGAGCAGGCTGGAGGTGCACAGAATGTTGGGAGGGGGCACAGCTGGGACAGCTGACCCCAAGTGACCAAAGGGATATTCCAAACCATATGATGTCATGCTCAGCATATAAAGTGGGGAGGAAGGAGAAGGAAGGTGGGGGACGTTTGGGGTGATGGAGTTTGTCTTCCCAAGTCACCATTACAGCATGATGGAGCCCTGCTTTCCTGGAGATGGCTGAACACCTGCCTGCCCATGGGAAGCAGTGAATGAATTCCTTGCTTTGCTTTGCTTGTGTGCATGGCTTTTGCTTTACCTATTAAACTGTCTTCATCTCAACCCATGTGTTTTCTCACTTCTACTCTTCTGATTCTCTCCCCCATCCCACTGGGTGAAGAGTGAGCAAGCGGCTGGGCGGGGCTGAGTTTCTGGCTGGGGTTAAACCATGATGGTGCCTAATGCCCACTGGTTGCAGTGGGAGTCAGGTGTCAAGGTACATTTGTGGATTTCAACTTCAAAGTTCATCGTAAGTGTTCAGCTCAACCAAATAGTACAAGTTTTTTCACTATATGTGAAACAGTATTCTAGGCTAGTTTTTATATCCGTACTTAAAGCCCACATGCTGTGCATAGTCCTGCCATCAGAAATGTTTAACCCACACACTGTTCTTTTAAAGGAAGATTAATGTTTTCTTTACATAGCAGCAGGGATTTCACAGCTGAAGGCTGAATAATGTATCTTTTAAAAATAGCACTCTATGCTTTCATCTCCAAAGCCTTTTGCTAATACTGGGCTCAGCCATGCATTCCTCCAGGTATTGAACCCCTCTGACTATAGAGCAAGATATAGATATAGGAACTGACAGGATCAGTCCCATCCTTATACCCCTCCTGTGAAGTAAATCATTGTCCTCTTGTTACAGACGGGGAGACCAACATAGGCTGGATTTGATTTTGTAAGATTGCAATGCTGGGTAGCTGCTCAAAAAAAAAATTTACTTCTGAGTAAATATATTAATTTTCCTGTAGTTTTAAAAGAGAATTACAGAAGGTGTGCTGCTTTCCACCCCCACGTGTCCTGAAACTCAGTTGAAAACCTTAACCTGAAATCATTTGTATTGAGTACTGCTTATTTACCTGACTCATTTTTATTCATCAGTTTTCTGGTATATTCTTTGGAGATGGCTGTGATAATAAAGAGAAAAAAAATATTCCTAGGTTAGTTCAAAAACAGGGCTTGAGAGGATGCTGTAGTGTCAAAGTACCATGACTGAGTGATTGTGCTGGGTTTTTTTCCTATATATTTTTTGCTACCCCTTCCCCATTTTTTTGTCTTTTTCAGGCACTGGAATGGGCTGCCCAGAGAAGTGGTTGAGATGGTTTAGTGGTGGGATGGTAGGGTAAGTTAACGGTTGGACTTGATGATCTTAAAGGTCTTTTCCAACCTAAACGATTCTATGATTCACAAAAACATTGAGCTCACAATTTTGCCAGTGCAGTACACTGAGAAACAGGAACTAAGTAGTAGTTTGGCAGTGATCTGTACTTTACTAGGATTAATATAAATTAATTCTGTATTTGTACTGAGTTGCTAAAGTTATTAAACTCATTATGAATGTAGCATTACAAAGAATCCAACGGGTAACACAAAGATTTTCAACAAATTTGTATCAATGAAACCAAGCATGTTCTTTCCCTGCTATCATTTGCTTATTATTTTTGTGATGGAAAAAATAAAGACATTTCAGAGGTTAAAGCATATTCCTGGCAAAAAATATACTGAGAAGTTGTCTCCCAGCAATTTTGTTTCTGCAAAGTTAGAACTGACTGAACTTTCTGGATAGTGTAAAATTTCAGTTACATTGATGACATTGAAATTGACATGACTTGGCTAAAAGAGCAGTTCTTAATTTTCAAGTTTTCTGGAAAATTTTAGGTTTGGAATTCTTCAGAATCTGAACCTGCTTGTTTCTAGAAGAAATAAAGCGTACTAATGGCACATTTCTGCCCTGCTTACTTATATGAAGTTGTAGCTGCTCCACACACAATCCTCTTTGTTTTACTGGGACTGAGACCCAGAAATCTGGGCTTGTGACCCCATATATTGACATTCATTAGAGAGAGAAGTCTAAATAAATGCAACTTTCAGGATGCCTAGCATCTGAAAATTTAAAAAATGACTCTGCTTTATTAGTTGCTATGGCAAAGCTAGCTCTTAGAAATTAAAGGTATGGATCATTGTATGTTAGCTGACTCTCAGTGAAGAATCATATGATCATTTTTAATATACAAGCCTGCAAAGTTACAATTATGTCTCAAATAGTTGCACTTACATCTTAAAGACACAGGCCTGACTCCAACTGCGAACACCTCTCTGAATACAATTCATGACGATGGCAATTCTCTAAGCTGTCTTTCATCAATCACCTTAGGACAGGGGGGTCAGACTGAAGTTGTGCCCAGCCTCTAGGCTACAAAGCAAATCTATCTTGTCAGGACTTGCAAAATCCAACCTACAACCTGTCTGTGGGGCTTCCCTGTGGTGCCTGCACACAAGTCTGCATTTTGAGAAAAGCCGTATGTTTCCTCAAAAGCTGTCAATGAGCAGGAGCGTGCTATGGCTGTATGAAGGGCTTCCAAACATAAATGACCTTCTGTGTTTAAAAACTGTGTTTAGTCTGAACTTTCTTGGCTTCATTATGCAGCTGCTGGGTCTGTTTGTAACTTGGCTGACTAGTATATCATCGGTTAGGCTCAACACTGGTTGTCACTTAACAAGAGAAGCTGTTCCAAGTGTCTGGGGGACTGAAAGCAATCAGCATGACAACTCCACTACTGAAGGGAGTAGAGCATAAGATGTGGCTGCACTGTGTCTAATCCTGCATCCTGTTGCCAGTGGTGGCCACCAGCAGGTGCCTGGGGATGCAAGCCTCCAGTGACACCGCCTGGTATCCACTCTTGCCAAGAATTTACAGCTTATGAACTTCTTCAGGGAGATTTACATAAATCTTCATATTTAACAGCTCAGCTGTATTTCTTTTCCGTGATTTTATATGGTGTCCCATCGAGATCGTGTAAATGACTAGCATTCATAGCATCCCATAGTGAGGGTTTCCACCAGCTTAACTACATATTGTATAAAGATTCACCCTCTTTTGCTCAGTGTGAACTTGCTTCCTGCTAGCTTGATTTGATGAACCCTAGTTCTTCCATTGGGGAAGAAAATAAACAAAAACCTTCTTGGGCTATTTACAGTTTTATATGGCTCTGTCACATATTTGATCTTTTCCAGGCTAGAGAGTCCTGGTCTGCACAGTCACTCTTTATTGGAAGATAATCCATACCAGTGATCTTTGCTGTTCTTCTCTGAACCTTTTCCACTTCTGTCTTTTTGTGATGAGACAAATAAAACTACACATGCAACATTTGGGTGCAAAATACGTTTAAACATTTATTCAGTTTTGTAAGCACCTTCTGCAGTTCTTGTCAGTTGCTCCATCCTAAACAACTTAATATTATTTGTAAACATTGATACCTCACCTCTCATTGATACCTATTCCTAAGTTGCTTATGAAGGTGATTGATGAACAGCCTTCTGACCGCTTACTGACCGTTCACTCTTACCTCTGTTCCCTGTCTTTTACCCAGTTATTTACCCATGCAAGTGTCTTCCTTCTTACATGGTCTTAATTTCCTTAAGAGCATTAGGTGAAGGATCTTGTCAAAAGCCTTCTGGAAAAGCAGTAGTCAAGCCCTTATCAATATACTTTTCAAATCCTTCTAGAAACTACAGGTTTGTGAGACAGGACTGCTCACCACTAAAGCCACAAGACTGTGGCTCAGTATTTGATATAATGGTCCAGATCTGCATTAGATACAAATTAAAATTCTAATATAAAACCAAACAAACCCAGACATTTGATGCGGGGAAGTAGGAAGACAGAAACAGGACAGAGTCATAGAATCATGGAATCATAGAATGTTTTGGGTTGGAAGGGACCCCTAGAGGTCATCTAGTCCACCCCCCCTGCAGTGAGTCAGTCATACTATTGGAGAAGAGTGCTTCAGCAGAGATGGTGAAAATTATGGAGGACTGAGAAATATTTCAGAGGTAAGTAGAAGCAGAGGTGAAATTTAACCTGAAGTAAGTAAACACGCGTTAGCCTAAAATAATCCCATACTTCAATTACTGAGCACAATTACTGTGCTCTGAGAAGGTAGAACCTCTCCATAGGAGCAAACATAAATAGCGGTATCAATTTCTGCCCAGCCTCCACCAGAAGTTAACAATACAGATAACATATTTTTAAATGAGTGGAGGAAAATCAAACATATGACATCTTTATATTCTTCAATGCTATTGTTGCATTTGACATGCTTTGCAAAATGTCTTTTCATTGATTTTAAGATACAGGGACTAACTAAAATGCTAGCAGGAAAAATAAGGTTTAGAAGTGCTTTTACTGTAGTATTTAGCAGTGTGAATGGAGAGAAAGAGGAGGAAAGAAGTGGTGTATAAGTAATCTGTGTGATTCAGTGTTGCAGGAGGCAAAACATCTGTGATAGCCTTGAATGATTAAATGATACATCCCAAAATACAGGGAAGGAAATCATATGGGCAAGGACATAAATAGGACTCAGAAAAAAATATTCCACATTAATTTGTAATATTATAGAACAGATTAGCCACGATAGGAATCATTGCTCTTTGAGGAAATGCTCACTGGATGGAGCAGAACAGGGCGGGGTGCATGATTTTACTTTTGAATATTGCAAAGCAATAAATATTAAAAGTTCAAAAAGTTTTTACTTTTCAAATCCTAACTTGAAAACCCCTAAATTATAGAAGAAGCTAAGCTATGCAATGTTTGATCAACCAGCTAGTTGTCTGAAATATTCATGGGCTTCATGGGAATAACAGTAAATGTCAGAAATAAATGTATGCTGTCATGGCCACTGCTGCAAAGTCACAGTGACTTAATTTTTCAGGTCTCCTTTTTAGTGATACAAGGCTTAACATGTTTTAAAATGCATTTAGATAGTTCTTTGTTAAAAACCTTATGAGTGTCCAAAAGCTGGTATTTTCAAAAGATTTTGGAATAATGTATTATGCTAAACTGTCTGAGAATGGCTATGAATCATTGCAGGCGTCTGGCTTATTCATCTTCCAGACACTGTGTTTGAATGTGCACAATGAAGCCAAATTCAGAATTCTGATTTTGTTGTACCTGCCCTGACTTCAGCGGAGGGCCTTCCTGAGTATGATCACAGGATTAGCTGAATGGTACCAACAAGAGCTAAAACAGGCTTTCCTTCTGTTCAACAACTTTCCCATGGCTCAGAAGCAAGACATAGGGTAATGGATGAACAGAATACAGGAACTTAAGAACACATTCTGTATGATGTTGAATGTCTTAACTTGAATTGATTTCAGAGGAAATGAGCTTAGGAAGAGCTGAGAGTCCTCTAGGAGTGGATTCTTAAAAAAAAAAAAAAAAAGAAAAAGAAAAAAAAAAACCAGAAAAAATCCCTGTCAATATGTGTGTATAAATCCTGATTTTGTCATTTTTCACCTTTGCATAAGAGTGAGCTACCAACTCCTCCTTGAAGATTATCATACCCTGATTTTATTTTCATTGATGTATGAGTTTGAAAGATGTATAAAAAGAACACTTAATTTCACTGCAACAATGATGAAAACAGGAGATATTTTTTAAGGACCAGATTATATGAGTAAGTAACAAAGCTACTTCCTTATTTTCACATTAAAATAATGGTAGCTTTTCATTTCTGTGATTGGTTTGTGAGGAACAAAACTTCAGCTTTATGTTAGCTGAGGTAGTTCAGATATTTACCTACCTGGATCTGAACTTTCTGTGCGCTTATGATCCAGTCACTTGTCCTGTATCTTGGGAACACTTCAAAATTTCATCAAACCATGTCAAAGGGAAGATCTGTGTGAATGATTAATTACAATGGACAGTGATAGAAAGCTTGTCCTATCCTTAAAACTCTTTTTGTCAGAAGATACTTATCTAGCCAAATTGCTTTGCAGCTCAGGATGATCAGAACATGCCTGTTGTTGCCACAGCTTACCTGACAGGTAGTATTTTACTAAGCTGCATTAGCTTGGTGGCTCAGGACCACCAACTAAATTCCTGCTCTCTGCACACAGAATATGCATTCAAGTAGTACTTTTTGGGTATATGAACTTACAAAGCACTCATCTTGATAAACATCAAAGCCATCAAACCTCTTTCCTCCACAGAAAATGGAGCACAGCCCTGTGCATGGAGCCCTCACCAACATCTTTTGGTTCCCAAATGCTGCCTTATGGGCCCCACCTGTCCTTGGACCAAGTGTGTCCTGGGCTTGCGAGGGGCAGGTTGTCCTCCCTGGTACCCTTCTTCCCCCACTGAAGACCCCTTGCCCATTAGACCTCGATCCACAGCACAGAAGGATGTGTCTGCATCCTGCTGACCTCATGCCAGGGAACAGTGGGGGATGAACTGGAACCGGTTTTTGCAGAGTGCAATTAAAGCAAACAAGGTGCAGAAGTATGTTATCCTCCTTTAAAAGGTTCTGGGCTTAGGTAAGCCACTCTGATGATAAGATTCCTGTGCAGCTGTACAGCCATCGACTCCTTAACTTTGTAGCAGGTAGGCCTTCGGCTTACAGAGCCTATACATTTTGGTCACAAAGGATTTTTCCTCCCACTGAAAATACACTCCAGTTATTAGTAATATTATTTAAATGTAAAAATTTTAGCACTGGTGAACACTCTGCAACAGATTGACAGCATGATAGCCTTAAGAGGTCTATCTTGTAGAAATGTTTTGCATTTCTCAGAATATGATTTACAGTATTTCTTAGTGTAATAATATCATCTTAAACTTCAGCTCTTAAAAAGGTTCTGGGGAAAAATATCCTGCAACAAAAATAGAAAATTCTAACATGTTTTATGGCAACAGTTTTAAATGAAACTGTTTCAGCATTAAAAATCCATTAAAAGTTAAACGAAACCTCCCAGCATAAAGACAAATATCTAGGGATTCAATTACTGAAACTGCTTGCAATCAACTTATTTAAGTGGAAGATTCTTTTTTCAAGCTTACAGGAAAAAAGAATTCTTGAAATAAAATAGAGAAGCCAACGTCAAAGTTTCTGTACATCACAAAGCAATAAGGCAATTTAATACGATATTAACATATGAAACAGAAGTTAACTATGCTTTTCAAAGAGCTCTTTAAACAGAACTGGGAAAAATGGACTGATGATATGTTCTTAGGCTTCCATTTAAAAATTGTAATGTTCCATAGTTTCAGAGGAATAAGTTGAGCAGGAAAGTTGGTTGTCTTGTACTGTGCTTGTGCTTCTGGACCTAATCCCATTCAAAATTAGAAATAGAGAATATTTGCCAAAATTTGTCAGATCTGAAAAAAGTTTTGAATTTAGTCTTATCCGACTTATGAGCAAAGTGTCTAGGTCCTTCTTTGCTTTCTAATTAAGATGAAATGCATAGAAATATTCAGTGTTCACTTACATTGATCCAGAACAAATTAAAATAGAGCACTGTGAGAATCTGTCTTAGCTCTGCTACGAGAGGTCTGGAGTTCAAAGATTTGTACTGCTATACAGTTACTAAGAAAATAATATCCATCATTCTGTATTAGCTGATGATTTCTTTAGCTAGAAAAAAAATAAAATACAATGAATTTTCTTCCAAAACGTTAATTCTTTTGGGAAAGTTTTTCAGCTGTTATTTCTTATCTTTCTAACAAAACTGAAATGAAATCCAGCAGCTCTTCTCACCACTCATAAATCAAACATGCATATAATCACGGTAACAATAGTTACTTTCCTGCTTTATATTGTCTACGTACATTCCTCTTACTCATTTAGAGAGGGACATTTTCAGCCCAGGAAGGATAACTGTAAGTAGTGTGCTTGGCCTTCTGCAAATTACAGGCTTAATAAACTTGTAAACTGCTCACTTCCTCAACTAGCTAGTGGTTGAAGAAAACCACACATACCTTGATTTAAATTTTCCAAGTGATGAAGAATCCTCCTCTTAACCTGGTAAAATCTTCCAGTGATTAACTGCTGCCTTTACTAACAGCATGTCGTGGTTTAACCTGGCTGGCAACTAAGCACCACGCAGCCGCTCGCTCACTCCCCCCCCTCCCTCAGTGGGATGGGGGAGAGAATCAGAGAAAAAGAAAAAAAAAAAAGTAAGACCCATGGGTTGAGATACAGTTTAATAAGAGAGAATAATAATAATAATAATAATGGTAAGAAAATATACAGAATATATAAAACAAGTGATGCACAATGCAATTGCTCACCACCCACTGACTGATGCCCAGCCCGTCCCGAGCCACGATCACTCCCCCCGAGCTGCAATCACACAGCCCGAGCTGCGACCACTCTGCCCGCGACCGACTGACCGACCGACCCCCCCTCAAGCATGACGTTCTATGGTATGGAATAGCTCTTTGGACAGTTTGGGTCCTAGCTGTGCTGTACTCCCAGCTTGTTATGCACCTGGCCGAGCAGGAGAAGCTCAAAAAGTCCTTGAGCAGTCTGAGCACTGCTTGGCAACAACTAAAAACATCAGCGTGTTATCAACATTCTTCCAGTACTAAATCCAAAGCACAGCACTATGCTAGCTTCTGTGAAGAAAATCAACTCTATCCCAGCCGAAACCAGGACACAGCATTATGTCATTGAAAGTAGTCAGGGTCAGCACATTGCATTAAAATGCAGGTGTCCTTTCCCTGATATAAGGTAGACAACATAAGAATAACATTTTTGTTCAGCTTTAATCAACTTCTAAAATGTGTCATTTAAATAGTTGAGTAATTTTGGGGTTCTTTTTGCTATATATGTATAACCAAGGAAATTTAGAAAAGTAGGAAGTTATTGGAGAAGCTTGAAATGGAGGGTAAGTACTGACAGGAGAAGAGGATTATGACTTTCTGGCAAAGACCTATGTTTTCGTCTGTAAAATAGACACATCTCTGGTTTCACACAGCAGAGAAGGAAGAAAAAAAGCTGCAAAGAAAGGCACAGTTGTGAGAAAGGCAGACAAAGGAGAGTAATTGCCATGTTAAGTGGCAAATAGGGGCATGCCTGCTGAAAGCAATTTGAGTTCACATGGGTGAAAAAGAAGGAAAGCACTGAGTTCATATATAACTGACACAAATTAGTAATAAGCTATTTATTCTTGCTGCTCCCATCACCTTTGACTAAATACAACCTTTCACAGTAAAGTAATGATTAAAGTCATCATGAGCAAATTTAACCCACTGACCAAGAAGTCGGCAAATGAATCCACTGTTGTGACTAAAGTCAAGCATGTCCAGTGGCACAAAATTAACCCAATCTTAATGATATTTGAGAAATGTAATTTCATGCTCCACCTCAGCTGGTTTGCCTTGCCTTGTTATATTTCTTTAGAATCACTAATACTATTTTTGAACACGGGAGAAGGCCTTTGGAAATTGAAAATGTCACCAGTGAATTGAAAAGAAAGTTAGTTTTGATCTCAATTCCTAAATCTGCTATTCCTATGCAAGAGATGTCTAAATTATGGGGATGTCACAGTTAAATGACAGGATAATCAGTTTCATCATTTATAACAGATGATTTGTCAATGAACAGCACATTCCTCTTTCACATTTTACCTTTGGATTCAGAGAGCTGAAGAACAGAAAGACAAGGCAAACTCCAGCCCTCTCCATCTATGGTAGAACCTGCACCAGGTTCTGAATGTGGACCTCTTATAGGAAGGTCTAATGACAATTTTTTGACAGAAGTCAGTCCCATAAGGCTCAATGGGACCAGGGTTTTGTACTGTATTTTGACGACTAGATTATACTGTGTGCAGATGTGGATTATCCAAGAAAACTGTGCCACGTAGGAGTAGGACTGTTTTGTAGCATGCAAGTCCTAAATGGTCCTTAAAACAAAGCGTGTGTCAGTGTTGCTGAACAAAGACTTAGCCCCATGTCATACTGAGGGGGTGATGGCCGTGGGAGCCGGGATACTGAAACCCCTCTGGAGAAGCACAGGTCTCACAAAGCTAAATATAAGCCCATCATGGCAGTGACAGCTCAAGGATGAGTGCGGAAGAGGACCAGCGTTAAATAGTAATCTGCCAGTTCACGTTCACGGCTTGTGGCAGTTCCTCAGTCTGCAGCTGTCTAGGAGGGGACGTATACATTGCTGTGCCTTTAGATGGCTTGCTCCTCTACACATCCCACCGCGTGCTGTTTTACCGAAGTGTGCCATCTTTGCATTTGCCGCTCATCAGTTAATGGCAGTCTGTCCGTCCGTCCGTCCGTCCTCCCGCCCACTCGCCCGCCCTCCCCTCAGGCGTGTCTGCGCGGGAAGGCGGGGAGCGAGGCTGCCGCCGTGGCGCCTGCGCGCAGCCGCAGTCTGCAGCGCCGCGGCGGGCTGGGGTCCGGTCGCCTTTTGGTCTCCTTCCAGCACGTTGGGGCCGCTGCTGGGGCCGGCAGGCTCCTCGCACCAGGGGGCATGTGCTGCAGTGGTGGTGCCCTTAGCATTAGAAGGTGGCATTAGAAGCATTAGCCCTTAGAAGGTGGAGGCCTTGTTCCAGCCAGCGCTCTGAGGGGCTGGATGATGCTGCCCCAAGCCAGGGCTTCAGAGAGCTCCTGGGCATGGGGCAGCAGGGGGGGAGCTCTCCTGTGGGAGATGGGACCCAGCGCCTCCCCCAGAGCACCGGGGGGGCGGGCTGCAGGAGGGTGTCAGCAGGGAGTGCATGTTCAGGGAGGATGAGGGGAGGGAGACTGATGAACCTGTGGGGATGATTGCAGTTGCAGTAGCCTGAGCAAGGATGGTTGCTCAGCATGAGGCCATGGTCAAACAGATAGCAAAGGATAGGTAGGGAGGGCTGGAAGGTTTTGACCTCCAGCAAAAGGAGGAAGGTTCCTACTGCATCTGCAGAGCTGTAACAGCAGAACAGATAAACTGCCTTGGTAAGGATGAACAAGACCCATGGGGGTTGCATCAGAGCCAGCTATGCCCAACCCAGTTGTTCCTGTGTTGGAGGAAAAGGCAGATGATAGCTATAGGAGACACCCTGCTGTGCAGGACAGAGGCACAAATGTCTTGGAATGTTTGGTCTTTGCCAGAGATTGGGATTTGGAATTTTGCAAAGATGCTGCCAAGGCTTGCCCAGCCCTTGAACTATTAGCACTTTCTGCTCTTCTGTGCAAGCACCAGTGGTACTGCTAGAGGTAACCTGGAGCATATCAAGAGTTACTCCAGAGGGTGAAGGACAGGGGGACCAATTGGTGACCTCCATCCTTCCAGTGAGTAGGAAAGGCTTGAACAGAAGTGGATTTACCTAGGTGCTGTTGGCTGTAGTCACAAGGAGGGCTTTGGCTTTTATGACTGCAGGAGCCTCTGAGGTCAGGCAGCCACACCTCAGTCCCTGGAAAAGTTAGAGAGCAAATACTCTGTGAAGACATTCTAAATGCATGAAAGGCAAGATTGTTACTAGGAGCAGCCAACATGGGTTTAGCTTAACCAGGGTGAATTAGGTAAATTGTGCCTGACCAACCTTTTGCTTCATGTGTTGAGGTAGTTGATGCCGTAGAGAAGGGGAGGGCAGTCAGTGCATGTTCTATGCTAAAGCTGTAATAAGGCCTTTGATGCAGTCTTCCATAAGCTTATCAACAAGTTGGTGAGATGCAGGCTGAATAAATAGGCAACAAGGCTGGAAAATTGACTAGACTGCAATGCTTCAAATAGGCCATAAGGTCAGTGGTGTGAAGTCCAGCCAGTAGCCAGCAACTAGTAGTATCCCCCCGTAATCAGTTCTGGGGCCAGTTCCAGTTAATCTCTTCATTTATGTCCTGAATGATGGGATGGGAGTACCCTCTCAGCAAGTTGTGGATGACACCAAATTGGGGGGTGGGGCGGGGAGGGAGGGAGAGTTGTCAAAATGCTAGAGAGCAGGGTAGGCTGGGGAACAGGGCAGACGGACCTATGAAGTTTGATAAAAGTCAATGTGAAGTCTTGCATCTGGGATGAAATAAACCCAGGTGACAGTACAGGCTGGGGTCCATCTGGCTAAGAAATGGATCCATCTCTGCAGAAATGGATCTGGAGGTCTTAGTCGACAAGTGGACCATGGGCCAATAGGTTGCCCATGCAGCAAAGGCCAGCTACATCCTGGGCTGTATTAGAAAGAAAGGGAGGTGTTTTTTCTGTTTCCCTGAGTAAATTGCAAATGCAGTTGCCAGTGTAGATTGTTTTGAGGATAGCTAATTTCTTACATTCAGTCATTATGATAAGTTGAGCGAGCTGGGCTTGCTTAACCTTAAGAAGAAGATGCTGCAGTGGGACCTTATTAGTTGTCTACAACTGTTACCATGGGAAGTTGTGGAATCTCCCATCACTGGAAATGTTCAAGACTTGTCTGGCCATGACCCTGAGTAACCTAATCTAATTAGACTTGATTTGAGCAGGGGTTTGGACTAGATGGAGTCTTGAGGTCCCTTCCAACCTAAATTTTTCTATGATTTGAAGTCCTCAGGGTTACTTTGAGGAGCATGAACAAATCTTGACTGTTTATTCAAAAGCTATCATAGACCTTCTGCAGGGAATAAAAGCAGAGAACTTGAGAAGTAAAATATTTCATCAGACTAGATCACAGGACATGAATAAGGGTGGGATGAATTAAGACTATAATTTTGACTTTGTAGGCTAGATATGCTTTTAATATGAGTGTGTGTATAAGCTGGAACAACTGAAGAGCAGTTGATTTCTTAAAGTTGTTTTTAGTTTCATATTCTCTTGCATTTACTTTTATAAGTGAATCTAGGTAATGCTTGTTATTTTTTGATTAGTCTGATTTTACTTGGTTTGCTTATTCACCTTCAGACTTGCAGAGAGAAGAAATTTAAGAAACCTTTCATAGTCTGAAATGTACATTGGTTACTTGTAATTACCCACCAAGCATTATAAGTTAACCTACCTTGTTCATGCTCTCTTTTGCCTTAATTGGTTACCAAATAATTTTCAAGCCAGTTAAATTGCTTGACCCTCTTAAATTTTCTCAGACCATTTTTTTTTCCTTCTCCTTTGCTTCAGAACTTCCTACCTTCTGTTGAACTGGCAATTAATCATAACAACTCTGTTGGCAGGCAATTGCTTGCTTTTTATAGAACATACCGTATGTCTCTTGCTCACAGTTCTCTATAGTTTTTGGGTATGTTAAAAATAAAGCTGATTGTAAATAGCTGAGGTTTTTAGCTAGAAGCTGCTTTTGGAGTTCGCTTTGTGATAGAAGGAGAGTATTTTGCATGTCAGAAAAAGATCATTCTGTTACAAGGAAGGGCATGAACAATAACCTTTATAATTCCTTTATCAGTAAGAATAGACCCCATATAGTCATACAGTTTTGACTCAGATTTCCCTCAGATGCTTCAGCAATGTGTCCCATCTGAAATAAGACTGACTAAGAGCCTGGATTCAGAGCAGGAGTGCTACTCAAAATGGAGTTTAGCATGCATTTTAATCATGGATGCAAGCCCAATGGGAGATAGCAGGGCTTCAGCCTGTGCTTAAATCCATAAACAATGAAGGGAGGATTTATATATACTTTAAATGGAAGACAGAACGGCTTTCTGAACTCCAAATGAAATACTTAGAACGGATTCTGGTTGTCACATTTAATGTAACTTTGTGCCAGAAGTGGGGTTGGATTTTTGGTGGGGTTTTTTTTGCTTGTTTTTGAGGGTTTTGAGGGGGGTGTTTGACCAAATGTAGCTGAAATGATACTTTGAGAGTTAGAGCATTACTCAGTTTAAGCAATAGTATCTAATCTCTGCATTTTAATTATTTTAATGAATCCAAGTCTTCTCTTGCATCAGACATCATGAGTGTCATGGTTTAACCCAGGTGGGCAGCTAAGCACCACACAGCCACTTGCTCACTTTCCTTTGGTGGGGTGGGGGAGGCAATCAGAAGGGTTAAAAGTGAGAAAACTCATGGGTTGAGATAAAGACAGTTCGACAGGTAAAGCAAGAGCATCATGCATAAGCAAAGCAAATGAAGGAATTCATTCACTATTTCCCATCGTCAGGCAGGTGTTCAATGATCTCTAGGAATTGAGATTTGGTGTGGGATAGCCCTCTGGTCAGTGGGAGTCAGCTCTCCCCACTGTGTCCCCTCCCAGCATCGTGTGCCCCCCCCAGCCTGCTTGCTGGTGGGGTGGTCTGAGGAGCAGAAGAGCCCCTGGTGCTGTGCAAGTGCTGCTCAGCAAGAACCTACACATCCCTGGGTTAGCAAGCCTGTTGCCAGCACCCATGCGAATCATAGCCCCGTGCAAGCTACCAGGACGAAATTTAACTTGTCCCAGGCAAAGCCAGTACAATCAGATACTGTCATACCTGTGGAAATTTTTTTTTCCATTTTTCTATGAGTAAATTCCAGATGTAATTTTTGGAGTAGACTGCTTTGAGGACAGCTGACCAAAAATGCTCAAACATTAGTACTTTTTTTCCTTTGCCAACATAGGGCTATTTTGAAAGGAGAATTAATAATTAACCAAAATATGTTTTAATATTTTTGGTCAAACAGTTAAGTAGAACACCTTTTTTTAGGTATGGAGGATAATTCTAAGTTTCTAGCATTTTTCCTTAACTGAACTCTGGATATTTTGATGCATACTTGAAAGAAAAAAAAAACAGGAATTTTTTTTTTTTTACTGAAAAAAGCTTCTGTATTTTGGACTGTGGCAAGGGATACACAGCAGGATAAAATCCAGACTGATGCAGCATAAATAGCAAACCATCCAGAACAGTCCATGAGGAATTGATTTTGCCCACATGCTGCTGCTGATTGTTTTTATTTAAAATAAAACAAAATGACCCAAAACCCAAACAAACTACGAAGTATTCATATGTGCTAAATTTCATCACACTAGCACGCTGGAATACATAGAATCTCTCCAAGTCAGACTTGCTTAAGGCCATCTTCTGAATCACAGTTTTAGCAATTTTCTGACATGCAGTACTGCAGCTTCTGGTGTTTTGGGTGGTTTAATGCTGCACAGCAGTAGATTAATTTCAGCTCTGCAGAGTGCTGAGTTGTAACAGAAATGATAAGAAATACAAGCACATATGATCTTCGTGAGCATATCCCTTACTCAAGATTAGGGTCCGACACATCAAAAAGCAAGAAAAAGCAGGGCCAAGGGCTTTCCCAGCTTTCTTCTTCCCCATCCAGGGAAATCAGCAGAAGCGGTAGTGAAACACAAATTCTCAGCCCTCAGAGATACAGCCAGCTTTTCGAGCTTTTCTTGGAGGTAGATACGCATCAAAAGGGCAGAAAATTAAAGGTAGTATGCTGGAGGAGTCTGAAGAAAACAGTGATCTCCTGTTACAGTCCTGAATTTGTGCTTGTCCCATTGGTGGCAGGAAAAAAATACCATTTTTTTCTTAAGCTTTTCTTTCTTGACCTCAGATATGTGTACTTTGTGTAGAGGATCTGACTGACTTCCAGCTTCACGCTCTTCCCTTTTGGAAACCCTCTGCTTAGAAATTTCCAGTGCTTAATCTTGTAAATGCCACTTTACCACTCTAAGTTTTTTTATGGATCTTTTAAGTTTCCACAATCAAGTCTCCAAGCAAAGTTAATCAAAGAAGCAAGGAAAAGAGCAGCTGGTAGCAGTGATGGTAAACACGATGGAGTTCCTGGGAGCATGAGGAAGTAGATATCTACTGTAGGAAGTTCTGCAAACTACCCTGATACAAACAAATCTCTGAACCATTTATAGAAGCTACTTCATAATTTATATATATATATATATATAAAAAAATATCTTGCAGAAGACCAAGTTGCAAGATCCTGAGAAATATACCTCTGTTAATGGGAAGGAAGGAATAAATGAGAAACTGAAAAGCCCCCATCCAGTTTGAACATTGTGAAAAGTTTGAAGGAACAGGACTAGGAACTGGTTTTGCAATCCTATTATTGCATTCTGCATTCTCTCTTTGGTATCTTTATTGTGAAGAAATAATACCCTCTCATAAATTAAAAGTCCTCAAAATATGCCATTGTATTCCCAATTTGAGTCACAAGATGGGTGTTTCAGTATCATGTTTTGTTCAGGCTACATGATCCAGTCCTTTGTCTCCTGAGGGTGCTGAGATACTGTCAGCAGAAAGAAACCCTACCACTCCCCTTCGAGATGACACAGTCCCCATCACTGATTTTCCTGTATCGCATACTGGTATGTAGTTATTTGGAAAGATGCAGGAATGTTCGTGGATGTACAAGAGGGAAATATGTTGAATTTCTTAGTTTTCCTGCTAGTACAAATAAGCTTACATCCCAGGAAAGTAAGATGTTCTTGTATTTATTACCATCAAGTAGTGAAACAGTAGCATGTTCCCTACCTTTCTTGACTTATAAGTAATATCCTTTATGAATTTATAAATACTTTGAGTAATAAAAAATCTGAAAGAGTATTGCCTTGATCATGAGGGGTTTAAATTTGCAAGTTTGTTCTTAATGCAGGCAGTAAGAAGATAGACTAGAGAGAACATTTTGTTCCCATTTGAGTTGTCTGCTTGTCTAGCTTTTTGATTTGTTGTTGACACTCTCCTTTAGTTAGAGATAATTTCCAGGCAATTTAAAAGCCCCTTTTGAACATTTAAATATTTTGATGATTTAAAGGGTCAGAGCCCTTGAGAGTAGAGGAGGCCAAGAAAGCTGTTTAGTATTAAAGGTTCACCTCCTAAGGGCCACTGAGATGATGAAGAGACTGGAGCATCTCTCATGTGAGGAAAGGCTGAGAGAGCTGGGACTGTTTAGCCTGGGGAAGAGAAGGCTGAGAGAGGAGCTTATCAGTGTGTAAATACCTGAAGGGAAGATGTAAAGAAGACAGCCAGGCTCATTCCATTGATGTTCAGTGACAGGACAAGAGACACAAACTGAAACACGGGAGGTTCCCTCTGAATATTGGAAAACAGTTTTTTAACAGGGTGCCCAGAGAGGTTGTGGAATCTCCCTCCTGGAAATCCTCAGAAAACGTGTGGATGTGGTCCTGTGCAAGCAGCTCCAGGTGACCATGCTTGAGAAGTGGGTTGGACCAGTTGACCTCCAGAGGTCATCTGCAAGGCATCTGCCTGATGCTCAGTATGGACTACAAGGGCAGGGACATTTTCTGCTAAGAAACGCAGGTCTAGAAAGAAAAAGCACGTGCAGCCAAGTGACTTACTATCGGCCACTTCCTCTCAGGCGGCAGACCAAGGGCCTCGCTAGCACACTGTGCCTCACACACTGGCGTGCCATCCCCAGGCTTCTTTCTAGCAAGCCTGGTTTCATCCCCCTCCCCCTTCCAATCCAAAGCTCTTTCGCTGAGCCCTGCTACCTTCTTGGCAAGCATCCTTTTGCCCCTTGGAGACTGGTGTACCCTGCCATTTCCCAGCAGGCCTGGTGGTGTGTAGGCCAACTCGTGGTCAACACCCCCCCCCCCCCCCCCCCCCGCCCCCAATTCTGCTCCTCACACCAGGCTCGGAGCCGGGTATTTATTTCCTGGCTCTCTTCCTATTCCTTCCCTCATCGCTCCCTCTCATAGGAATGAGCGTGGAGAACACTGCTTGTGCACCCAATCCCATTTGTCCCAAGGCCCCCAAGTCCTTCTTAAATGCCCTCGGGCTTCTGGTTGAGATTTCCTCACTGCCTACTTGGAAAATCAGTAATGACTAATAATCGGTGGGCCTTGCCAGAGGTGGAATTGTTCTTTCCACATCTTTAACCCGGGCCCCAGGTAGGCAGCAGGCTTCTCTGGAAATGGGTCCGGTCTGCATATTGGGCCTTCTGTTCCCTTTGGAAGGGAGTGCCCTATGACAACGACCCGACTTTTCTTCCTTGCGGAAGCCATTTTGATGCAGGGCTTAGGCTGTCTTAACCTTGGGCATGTTTCTCAGCCGTGAGAACCATCACCCTCAGGAAGGTTCGTTTCCACCTGCAGAGCTTCGTATGTCTTCTGGAGGGGAACCTGGGAGGTTGAGGTTGTCACAGGGGAGCCACGCCTGCCGCGCTGGGCAGGACCTTGCTGCCATTTCCCCTCGTCTCCTCAGTTTCTCTCTTCGGTTGTGTGGAGAGAGTCCTCCGTTGCATGAGGCATGCCTGCCTGCTGGGTCTGAGAGAGGGAGCACAGGGTGCTGTTCCAGCAGCCGGTCTCCCTCTCGCACTCTCTGGTAGTCCTCAACCTGCTCCCTTCCTCCCGGAGCTCTGTCACCAAGCAGAGGAGTTCCTCCACCCGGGCGTCCCTCCCACAGCTGAACTCACCACTGGTGGCCAAAACCAGCGCGAGCGGGGGGCACGGCCTGCAGCCCGACATCTGGGTGGCAGCATGCACCCCCCGGGAGCTCTGCCTGGGAGGCGAAGCTCTGTCTTGGGGGGGCAAACTGGGAGCCATGGTCCTGGGCAACCTGCTCCAGGGCAGCCTGCTGGAGCAGAGGGCTTGGGCCTGATGAGCTCCACAGGTCCCTTCCAGTCTCCACCCTCCTGTGGGCCCCTGTGCTTTGGTTTCACTCGTGAAGCACCCCCACTCAGCCCTGATGCCCGCGGGAAAGGATGCGGGGACAAGGGACCATCCCAAACTCCTCCCCGAGCAGCCATCACAAAACACCACGTCCCCACTCCAGCATATCCTAAGGCAGACACGGTCAGAGGAGAGAAAAGATCCTTTTATTGTGGGCATCAAGCGTGGGGGCCCAGCAGTCACAGCGGCTCAGAGAGTGAGAGTGGAGCAGCACCTGCAACGACAGAGTCAGGAAGCGCTGGTAAAAGCCTAGAGGTGGGAAGAGGCAAGATTTTGTTCCCCTTTCTTTGGGAACCCCAGTTTACAGGGAGTTGTTTGTGGCCCAGAAGAGGGCTCTTGCTGGCATTGCCACCAAGATGGCTCTGGCGCCTCATCCCCTTGGAGACCTGGGTGCCTGCAGAGGTGCGCAGTGCCCCTGTGCCAGGCAGCAGGGCTCCATGGGGAGCCCCCGGGGAGCTGCCACGCAGTTCTTCCCAAACCCTGTGCAGCACCACCCCTGGCCGTCCCTTGCCAGCCAGCTGGACTCACTTAGAGCAGTGTTCAGAGTTGGGAGAGATGGGCAGCAGAGCCTGGTACACACCTGGGCTTCCTGACCTGCTGCACCTTCCTCCGCCTTCTCAGTTTTCGACTCCCCCCAACTTTTTTTCTCTTCCTCCTTTTCTTTTTGGGTTGTTGTTTCCACTCCTCTCCCCAGGCCTGTTTTCTCTTCCTGTTTCTCCTTGGCTCCTTGTCCCGGGGAGAGCCTGCAAACCTTTCCATCCCACAGTGGTGTTAGCCAGGGAAAGGCACGATCCACTGCAGTCCCTTCTGATTTTTACCAAAGCGAGTTCCTTTTACCTGCTCTCCTCTGAAGGGCTCGCCAGTTCTGCCGGGCATACGAGGGAGTCTGCCACGCTCTCGGGGGTGCTTGGAGGAAAAGCTGGAGGGGCCTACAAGAGAAATGTCAGAGCTAGCAGGTGGCAAGAGATGACCTGGACAAGTAAGCAGCTGTTTGCCATACTGCTACCTTGGCTCTCCAGAGCAGATCCCTTTGTCTGGTTTGCATCAGCCACATTTTGCACAGTCCTGTCCCGCCCCCACCCCCCGCCCCCAAAATAGGCTTGATGAAGCTCTGACGAAGTAGGACCTGAGCAAAAGCCCTCTGAAGTTGGCAGCTACTCCCCTCAGTATTTTATAGGTCTTTTGTGGGTATTTTCTTAGGTGAAGCGCGTGCCTAGAGCATTTGAGAAACAACCTCGCCCGTTTTTTTTACTAGGTATCGTCCCGGGGGGTGGAGGACTAACCCAAACGCAGGCCAGCTCTACTGCCAGGCAGAGGGACAGCAGTGACTCGGCCTCATCAGAAACTCCCCTCCTACAGCAGACATGCTCGCACAGTGTTTGGGGACCCGTCGTACCTCTTCCGCTTCGGACTCCACCTCCGTATCTCCCCCAGCTCCTTTGAGGACACCGAGCAGAGAGGGGGGTGCATGGGCCAAGGCTTCTGCCTGATGCTCGGTGTCTGCTGCGAGGGCAGGGACGCTTTGCTCTAAGAAACGCAGGTCTAGAAAGAAAAAGCACGTGCAGCCAAGTGACTGCTTGGAAGCAAACAAGAGCTAAAGCAAAGCTGGCCCCAAGCCCTACACCACTTCTGTTTCCAGCCCTCCGTTGCCCTGTCGGCAGGCTTCCCCTCATCTTGCCAAGCAAAGTCTTGGTGCCCCGGGAGGCAGTGGCCAAAGAGAGGCCGGGGGCAAGCGGGGCTGAGAGGACAAACATCGATGATCAGCCCCGCCAGAAAGGACACGGAGGTTTGTGGTGTCCCTAGCCCCAGCCTGTGGCAACCCTCGGTCCCTCTTACATCCGCATCTCTCTGTGGGGGCTGGCGACTCCTCTGCTGGTGGGCTGGCAAGGCCACTTGTCTCCTCCCCAAAGAGGTCCCTGCAGTTCTCCATCAGAAACTCCACCAGCACGTTCACCTGCACACATGAAAGCCTCGGTCTCAACCAAGCTGCTGCCTGAAAACGGACCAAGCAGCCTTTTCCACTCCTGAGCCTTGCTTCTGCGCAGAAGGCTGTGGCTGTGGGGCTGTGCGTGGAGGCAGCCACCCCAGCAGCATTTGCTCCAGGCATCCGAGGAGCCCCGAGGAGCCCCGAGCAGCCAGGCTCTGATGGGCCGGGAAGGCTGCAGCCGGCTGCTCGACCGAGCCTACCTTCTCAGTCACCTCCAGCATGGCCTCGAGTGGGAGCAGGTCCTCGTTGGGAGGGCTCAGCAGGTTGGGCCCAACGCAGATGGCCAGGTTGCTGCAGCTCATCCTGCTGGTGGCTGCGTTGCGGTCAATGTGCTGGAGGAGGGAGAGCAGCCGCTTGAGGAGGAGCAGATTGGCTGCAGGCAACTTGTCGGCCACGCTGAGGGAATAGGAACACAATGTTAAGAAAGCAGATGTTGCCCAGCGCTGTCCCCAAAGCTTGCCCGAGGCGGGTGGGAGCCAGTGGCCATGTTGCGCAGGTTTCCAGGTGCTCTCAGCCATTAGTGGCCAGGGCTCCTGCTCAACAGGCCGGCTGCTGCCCACGCTTACGCTTTCAGCTCTGCGATCTTCTCCCCCCGGCTGCTCTTCTGCAGCGCTGCCATCCAGTCCTCGTAGAGGTGGGTCACAAGGAGCTTGCCAGGGATGCTTCTCAGGAAGTCCTGCAAGGCCAAGGGCTGCCGGTGAGCCTCTGAATGCTGCAGGCCAGCCAGGAGCTCTTGCAGCTGCAGGTCAGAAGCACTCACCTTCAAGACGGCAGCCAGCAGCAGCACAGGCTGGCTTCCCAGGTCGACGTCTGCACCACGGTCCAGGGCCTCCCGCAGCTCCCGAAGTGCTGTTGCGCTGGCCGCTCTGCGGAATATCCCCTCCGTCGACGGCCCTTCCCGCTGCAGGACAGCCAGCAGCTCCTGCAGGAGAGGCAGGAGAACGGTTGCTTGGCTGAAGAGCTGCCTTCCGGGAGCAGTGGCCAGAGCACCGCCCCAGACCGGTCTCCTTGCTGGGGCTGAAGAGCCCAGCCCCTCGAGCTCCTGGACTCCCCATCCAGGCTGGCTCACCTGGATGGGCCGGGGCAGCGTGCCATCCTCCCCGCAGAGGGCTGCCAACGGCTGCGCAAAGAGTGCCCTGCTGCAGCCGGAGTCCCCCTGCCCCGGCGCTTGGGCAGTGGCCGGGCTCCACCGTAGAGCAAAGGGCCAGGGCAGCCCCCTCCTCCTCCTGCTGTTGCTCCCTCCTGCTGCAAAGGAAACCAGAGCAAGAGCCCCTCAGTGGAGACCGCCAGGCCAGCCCTCCCGCAGCCTGCCCTGCCCTCCTCCAAGCTGTGGGCAGCAGCAGAGGCTCCGTGTCCCTGCAGAACCACCTCCAGCAGCCGCTGCCCAGCGGGTGTCCTTGCTCGGCCAGGTCACGTCCTCCCTTGGGCTGCCACACCTGCATGGTGACACTCAAGGGACAAGTGAGCGCTGCTCAACTGGTTGCAGGAGGTTGTCTTTCTTTCCAAAACTCACCTGGTGCACGGCGAAGTCCCCCTCCGTTGGTAGATGGGGCTGTCGGGGGCCCTTCCTTGGCACCATCCTACAAGAAGCAGGCAGAGCTGGGACCCTCTGCCCTCACGGGCTCTTTTCCCTGCACAGCAGGCTTCCTCCCAGTGCCGCCAGCCAGGACGTGCCGGCACTCCTGCTGGCTCCCGAACCCTCTCCGCTCCCGAGTGGCACCCCGGGACCCTCCCTCCCGCACAAGCTCACCCCACTCGCCGCACATCCCTGGCAGCCTGGCACAGCCAGAGGCAGGGGAAAGGCAGCCATTCTCACCTCTGCCTGGCCCGCCCCGGCTCCTGGCGCTGAATGTCCTCCACTGGGCAAGAGAGAGGGAGTGGAAGAAGGTGAGCAGCAATGCCTGTGCTGCTGGTCTGGAAGAGCCAGCTCAGGGCCAGAGCCCAGACCAGAGAGACACTCACGGTGTGGTGGCGGCTCAGCTCCTTCTGCAGGCGTTGGATGGATGGCAGCTGTCTCACCTGGGCTCTCTTTGCTCCTTCTGGTGACCTGAAGGGAGAGGGAGAGAGCTGCATGAGCCCCAAGCTGCCTCTGCTCTCTGCCCGCAGCCACGGGGGCACCTCTCCCTGGCTGGGGAGCTGTGTTCCCCCATTCGGCTGCGCCTGGAGCATCCCCCCGCCTTACCCCAGCAGTGTGCCCAGCCATAGCTCTTTCAGCGCCCGGGAGCTGCAGCAAGAGAGGAGAAGCAGCGTCAGGCCCCGCTGCCCCCCAGCTGGTGGGCAGGGGTGGGCGCCTGCAGAGCCCTGCCCCGTGGGGAAGGACACAGGGGCAGGACAAAGCCCCCTGGGGCAGGAGAGAGGTTGCTGCCCGAGCCCGGGCTCCTTCTGGCCTGCCAGAGCAGCCGCTTTTGCCCTTCCCTTCTGGATGCCAAAAGGTGACCGGGGATGCAGGAGATGCAAATGCCCCCCCACCTGTCCCTGCCAGCAGGCTGCCTGCTCCCTGCCCAGGCTCTGCACGGAGGGCAGAGGCAATTCGCAGCATGGCCGCTTGGGCATGGTTGGGAACCTCTCCTGCCTTGCCCTGCCCTGGGAGGTGTGACCACGACTCACCCAAAAGTGGCCACACAGGAGCTGGCGGGCCAGACGAGGATGATGGAGGCACTGTCCTCATGGCTGCCTTCCCCCTCTTCTCGCTGCCCCGCTGCCTCCTTCCCGCTGCTCAGCACCCACAGCTGGTCCAGGGCCAGGCGGAGCTGTGGGCGCAGGGTGGTGCCACGTCTGCCGAGAAGAGGGGCAGGCAGTGAGCTGGAGGTGGCCTCCTGGGTCCCCGCAGGCAGGGCACTGTCCCCCAGCTCCCCAAGGGGGCCGGGTCTGGTGCCAGGGTGTCCCTGCCCTGGTGCCCTCAGGGCCAGGGCTGGGGGAAAGGCAGCTGGGCTCCCAGGCTCTTACTGCAACTTGGCGATGACCAGTTCCTCCTGGAGGAGGAGAAGGCGCCTCTCGCTCCTCTTGCGGCCCCGGGTCAGCTGCACGTCTGCGCTCAGCACTGGCTCAGCGTCGCCGAGAGCCTCCCTGCAGAGCAGAGAGCGGTGGGCATGAGCAACGCCGCTGCTGCTGCAGGGCCCGGCCGTGCCTGCCTGTCCCTGAGCCACGGGGGGAGCCCACCTGGAGCCGCAGCAGCAGTTGGCCTGGCCCATCCTGCCCGGAACAGGAGGACCCTGGCCGTGCACCCAGGACGCGTCCCAGGCAGCTACAGCGAGGATGGGAAGCGGGGTGCTGGTGCCCGGTCAGAGCTGCTCGGCCAGAGCCTGCCTCCTTCCAGCGCCTCTCCCTGCCAGCACAGCTCCCTCCAGTCTCTGGAGGCTGTTGGCTCCAACTGACCAAGATTCCAAGCCCAACGGAAAGCGGTGGGGGGGGGGGCCTGGTGGGGGCCCTGCGCTGGGGGTTCTCTCCAGTAGGGCCATGGCTGCCTTGCGCTGGGGAGCCCGGAGCAGGACACAGGAGAGGGGAAGGACCACCTCCCTCCACCTGCTGGCAGTGCCCCTTGCCTTGGGCTTCACCGCTGGTTCCCGGCCTCCAACCACACTTGGTACTGGCTGGTCACCACGCTCTGGCCCCGGCCGCTTCAGCCCGTTTTCCTTCCACTGCACTGCTCCTCAGCCCACGCGCTGTTTGCTTGCTTCCAGTCCTCAGGCACATCTCCCTTTTGGAGTGGCCTCACAAGCCCCTCTGGCAGCTCCCTCCGCACTTTGCTGAAGCATTCCCTAATCTCCTCCTCCTCTGCCGCCTGATCCTACCAGATCCTCTTGCTCTAAGGGTACCTCTACTTTGCTCCAGCCTTTCCCCCAGGTTTCCAAGGCCTGGGACGCCTGAACGCTGATGTTTTCCTAATGTCTAACCTAAATCTGCCCTGGTGCAACTTTAGACCATTTCCCCTCATCCTTTCTCCCGTTACCAGGGAGAAGAGACTGACCCCCATCATGCTACAGCCTCCTTTCAGGTAGTTGTAGATGGTGCCCATCCCAGCCAGATCTCTCCCACTTAGAGGACATCCGTGCTCTGTAAAGTCAAGGGGATGTTGTGGGCTCATGAGGAAAGAAACCAACCAACCACGGCCAACAAGGGCTCAATCCCCTTTGTACAGAGCGGTCTAACACGTGATTTCACTCATTCACCACTCAGTTCCTGACATTTCTCACCAGCAAGTTCTCTCCTTCCTAACTCACAACTTGTAACTCCTGCCCCCTGTGTACTGCTTTTGGCTGGGCTAGAGTTAGGTGTCTTCCCAGTTGCTGGTATGGGGCTGGGGTTTGCATTTGCACTGAGAATGGTGTTGCTAACCCAGGGATGTGTTGGTTCTTGCTGAGCAGTGCTTGCACAGCACCAAGGCCTTTTCTGCTTCTCAGACCGCCCCGCAAGAGAGAGCAAGGCACGAGCCACTGGGGCCAGATCTGATTTTAACCAAAGCGAGCTCTTTTTACCTTCTTTTCTCCGAAAGGCTCGCCAGTTGCTCTGGGCATACGAGGGGCTCTGCCGCGCTCTCAGGGATGGCTGGAGGCACAGCTCGTGGTGCCTGAATGTGAACTTTTGGAGTTAACCAGTGGCAAGAGAAGGGCCCAGAGCAGTCAGCGACTGGTTGCCACGTTGCCCCCTCAGCTTGACAGAGAAGGTGCTGCTTTGCGTCACCCACATCTTGCGCAGTCCACCTGCCCCAAAATAGACTTGATGAAGCTGTGATGAAGTAGGATCTGAGCAAGAGCCCTCTCACGTTGAGAGCTACTCCCCTCTGGCTTTTTGTAGGTATTTGGTTTGACTAAGCACATGCCTAATGTATTTGAGAAGCAAGCGTTCCGGTTTTCCTTAGAGTGTAGCATTCCGGGGGGAGGAGGAACCCCAAATGCACAGAAGATGGGCTGCCAGGAAGAGGCACAGCAGCTACTTGGCCTCATCAGAAGCTCTCCTCCTAGCCGGGAGATGTTGTCACCATGTTGGTGGATCTGCCATACCTCTGCCGTTTTGGACTCCACCACTATGTCTGCCCCAGCTTCTATGAGGCCGTCCAGCAGAGAGGGGGCTGCATCCCAAAAGGCTTTTGCCTGATGGTCCTTGTTTGCTCTGCCTGCAGGGCCACTTTGCTCTTCCAAACGCAGGCCTAGAAAGCAAAAGCACGTGCAGCAGAGTGACTTCTTGGAAGTAAAAAATACCTAAAGGAAAACCCACCGAAAGCCCTACGTTGTCTTCCCAACGTCAAAGCCCCAGAATATGAGAACCTTCAGCCCCTCCTCATACCTGTGGCTCTGCCCGTGGCCGCTGGCGACGCCTCGGCTGATGGACAGGAGGCCAGCCATCTCCTCTGCACAGATGTCACCACTGTTTTCAACCATAAAATCCACCAGCACATTCACCTGCATGCGTGAAAGCCCTGGTCTCATCCCAGGTGCCTGAAAAGCATCAAGCAGGCTCTCCCCGTCCTGAGCCTTGGCTCTGCACAGAAGGCTGTGTCTGTGGGGCTGCTCATGCAGGCAGCCACCCCAGCAGCATTTGTTGGAGCAAGTGGGCTGCCAGGGACTTCTGAAGAGCCAAGCTCTGATGGGCCGGGAAGGCTGCAGCCGGCTGCTCGACCGAGCCTACCTTCTCAGTCACCTCCAGCATGGCCTCGAGTGGGAGCAGGTCCTCGCTGGGTGGGCTCAGCAGGTTGGGCCCAACGCAGATGGCCAGGTTGCTGCAGCTCATCCTGCTGGTGGCTGCGTTGCGGCCGATGTGCTGGAGGAGGGAGAGCGGCTGCTTGAGGAGGAGCAGATTGGCTGCAGGCAACTTGTCAGCCATCCTGAGGAGACAGGAATGCAACGTTAAGAAAGCAGATGTTGCCCTGCACTGTCCCCGAAGCTTGCCCGAGGCGGGTGGGAGCCAGTGGCCATGTTGCGCAGCGTGCAGAGGCTCAGCGGAAGCCCTTGGCCTTCAAGAGGGCGGCCAGCAGCAGTGCAGGCTGGCTTCCCCAGTCAAGGTCCAGGGCCTCCCGCAGCTCCCGAAGTGCTGTTGCGATGGCCGCTCTGAGGAATATCCTCTCCGTCGACGGCCCTTCCCGCTGCAGGACAGCCAGCAGCTCCTGCAGGAGAGGCAGGAGGACGGTTGCTTGGCTGAGGAGCTGCCTTCCAGGAGCAGTGGCCACAGCGCTGTCCCAGACCGGTCTCCTTGCTGGGGCTGAAGAGCCCGGTCCTCCGTCCCTCGAGCTCCTGGGTACACCAAGGGCTGGGGACCCCCTGTCCAGGCTGGCTCGCCTGGCTGGGCTGAGTCAGCATTAGTTGTTACTAACCCATCAATAACCTTTGCCTCTTTGCTGCCACTTCGATTACTATACTTAGTTAGAGATAATTTCCAGGCAATTTAAAAGCCCCTTTTGAACATTTAAATATTTTGATGATTTAAAGGGTCAGAGCCCTTGAGAGTAGAGGAGGCCAAGAAAGCTGTTTAGTATTAAAGGTTCACCTCCTAAGGGCCACTGAGATGATGAAGAGACTGGAGCATCTCTCATGTGAGGAAAGGCTGAGAGAGCTGGGACTGTTTAGCCTGGGGAAGAGAAGGCTGAGAGAGGAGCTTATCAGTGTGTAAATACCTGAAGGGAAGATGTAAAGAAGACAGCCAGGCTCATTCCATTGATGTTCAGTGACAGGACAAGAGACACAAACTGAAACACGGGAGGTTCCCTCTGAATATTGGAAAACAGTTTTTTAACAGGGTGCCCAGAGAGGTTGTGGAATCTCCCTCCTGGAAATCCTCAGAAAACGTGTGGATGTGGTCCTGTGCAAGCAGCTCCAGGTGACCATGCTTGAGAAGTGGGTTGGACCAGTTGACCTCCAGAGGTCATCTGCAAGGCATCTGCCTGATGCTCAGTATGGACTACAAGGGCAGGGACATTTTCTGCTAAGAAACGCAGGTCTAGAAAGAAAAAGCACGTGCAGCCAAGTGACTTACTATCGGCCACTTCCTCTCAGGCGGCAGACCAAGGGCCTCGCTAGCACACTGTGCCTCACACACTGGCGTGCCATCCCCAGGCTTCTTTCTAGCAAGCCTGGTTTCATCCCCCTCCCCCTTCCAATCCAAAGCTCTTTCGCTGAGCCCTGCTACCTTCTTGGCAAGCATCCTTTTGCCCCTTGGAGACTGGTGTACCGCGCCATTTCCCAGCAGGCCTGGTGGTGTGTAGGCCAACTCGTGGTCAACACCCCCCCCCCCCCCCCAATTCTGCTCCTCACACCAGGCTCGGAGCCGGGTATTTATTTCCTGGCTCTCTTCCTATTCCTTCCCTCATCGCTCCCTCTCATAGGAATGAGCGTGGAGAACACTGCTTGTGCACCCAATCCCATTTGTCCCAAGGCCCCCAAGTCCTTCTTAAATGCCCTCGGGCTTCTGGTTGAGATTTCCTCACTGCCTACTTGGAAAATCAGTAATGACTAATAATCGGTGGGCCTTGCCAGAGGTGGAATTGTTCTTTCCACATCTTTAACCCGGGCCCCAGGTAGGCAGCAGGCTTCTCTGGAAATGGGTCCGGTCTGCATATTGGGCCTTCTGTTCCCTTTGGAAGGGAGTGCCCTATGACAACGACCCGACTTTTCTTCCTTGCGGAAACCATTTTGATGCAGGGCTTAGGCTGTCTTAACCTTGGGCATGTTTCTCAGCCGTGAGAACCATCACCCTCAGGAAGGTTCGTTTCCACCTGCAGAGCTTCGTATGTCTTCTGGAGGGGAACCTGGGAGGTTGAGGTTGTCACAGGGGAGCCACGCCTGCCGCGCTGGGCAGGACCTTGCTGCCATTTCCCCTCGTCTCCTCAGTTTCTCTCTTCGGTTGTGTGGAGAGAGTCCTCCGTTGCATGAGGCATGCCTGCCTGCTGGGTCTGAGAGAGGGAGCACAGGGTGCTGTTCCAGCAGCCGTCTCCCTCTCGCACTCTCTGGTAGTCCTCAACCTGCTCCCTTCCTCCCGGAGCTCTGTCACCAAGCAGAGGAGTTCCTCCACCCGGGCGTCCCTCCCACAGCTGAACTCACCACTGGTGGCCAAAACCAGCGCGAGCGGGGGGCACGGCCTGCAGCCCGACATCTGGGTGGCAGCATGCACCCCCCGGGAGCTCTGCCTGGGAGGCGAAGCTCTGTCTTGGGGGAGCAAACTGGGAGCCATGGTCCTGGGCAACCTGCTCCAGGGCAGCCTGCTGGAGCAGAGGGCTTGGGCCTGATGAGCTCCACAGGTCCCTTCCAGTCTCCACCCTCCTGTGGGCCCCTGTGCTTTGGTTTCACTCGTGAAGCACCCCCACTCAGCCCTGATGCCCGCGGAAAGGATGCGGGGACAAGGGACCATCCCAAACTCCTCCCCGAGCAGCCATCACAAAACACCACGTCCCCACTCCAGCATATCCTAAGGCAGACACGGTCAGAGGAGAGAAAAGATCCTTTTATTGTGGGCATCAAGCGTGGGGGCCCAGCAGTCACAGCGGCTCAGAGAGTGAGAGTGGAGCAGCACCTGCAACGACAGAGTCAGGAAGCGCTGGTAAAAGCCTAGAGGTGGGAAGAGGCAAGATTTTGTTCCCCTTTCTTTGGGAACCCCAGTTTACAGGGAGTTGTTTGTGGCCCAAAGAGAGGCTCTTGCTGGCATTGCCACCAAGATGGCTCTGGCGCCTCATCCCCTTGGAGACCTGGGTGCCTGCAGAGGTGCGCAGTGCCCCTGTGCCAGGCAGCAGGGCTCCATGGGGAGCCCCCGGGGAGCTGCCACGCAGTTCTTCCCAAACCCTGTGCAGCACCACCCCTGGCCGTCCCTTGCCAGCCAGCTGGACTCACTTAGAGCAGTGTTCAGAGTTGGGAGAGATGGGCAGCAGAGCCTGGTACACACCTGGGCTTCCTGACCTGCTGCACCTTCCTCCCCTTCTCAGTTTTCGACTCCCCCCAACTTTTTTTCTCTTCCTCCTTTTCTTTTTGGGTTGTTGTTTCCACTCCTCTCCCCAGGCCTGTTTTCTCTTCCTGTTTCTCCTTGGCTCCTTGTCCCGGGGAGAGCCTGCAAACCTTTCCATCCCACAGTGGTGTTAGCCAGGGAAAGGCACGATCCACTGCAGTCCCTTCTGATTTTTACCAAAGCGAGTTCCTTTTACCTGCTCTCCTCTGAAGGGCTCGCCAGTTCTGCCGGGCATACGAGGGAGTCTGCCACGCTCTTGGGGGTGCTTGGAGGAAAAGCTGGAGGGGCCTACAAGAGAAATGTCAGAGCTAGCAGGTGGCAAGAGATGACCTGGACAAGTAAGCAGCTGTTTGCCATACTGCTACCTTGGCTCTCCAGAGCAGATCCCTTTGTCTGGTTTGCATCAGCCACATTTTGCACAGTCCTGTCCCGCCCCCACCCCCCGCCCCCAAAATAGGCTTGATGAAGCTCTGACGAAGTAGGACCTGAGCAAAAGCCCTCTGAAGTTGGCAGCTACTCCCCTCAGTATTTTATAGGTCTTTTGTGGGTATTTTCTTAGGTGAAGCGCGTGCCTAGAGCATTTGAGAAACAACCTCGCCCGTTTTTTTTACTAGGTATCGTCCCGGGGGGTGGAGGACTAACCCAAACGCAGGCCAGCTCTACTGCCAGGCAGAGGGACAGCAGTGACTCGGCCTCATCAGAAACTCCCCTCCTACAGCAGACATGCTCGCACAGTGTTTGGGGACCCGTCGTACCTCTTCCGCTTCGGACTCCACCTCCGTATCTCCCCCAGCTCCTTTGAGGACACCGAGCAGAGAGGGGGGTGCATGGGCCAAGGCTTCTGCCTGATGCTCGGTGTCTGCTGCGAGGGCAGGGACGCTTTGCTCTAAGAAACGCAGGTCTAGAAAGAAAAAGCACGTGCAGCCAAGTGACTGCTTGGAAGCAAACAAGAGCTAAAGCAAAGCTGGCCCCAAGCCCTACACCACTTCTGTTTCCAGCCCTCCGTTGCCCTGTCGGCAGGCTTCCCCTCATCTTGCCAAGCAAAGTCTTGGTGCCCCGGGAGGCAGTGGCCAAAGAGAGGCCGGGGGCAAGCGGGGCTGAGAGGACAACACTCGATGATCAGCCCCGCCAGAAAGGACACGGAGGTTTGTGGTGTCCCTAGCCCCAGCCTGTGGCAACCCTCGGTCCCTCTTACATCCGCATCTCTCTGTGGGGGCTGGCGACTCCTCTGCTGGTGGGCTGGCAAGGCCACTTGTCTCCTCCCCAAAGAGGTCCCTGCAGTTCTCCATCAGAAACTCCACCAGCACGTTCACCTGCACACATGAAAGCCTCGGTCTCAACCAAGCTGCTGCCTGAAAACGGACCAAGCAGCCTTTTCCACTCCTGAGCCTTGCTTCTGCGCAGAAGGCTGTGGCTGTGGGGCTGTGCGTGGAGGCAGCCACCCCAGCAGCATTTGCTCCAGGCATCCGAGGAGCCCCGAGGAGCCCCGAGCAGCCAGGCTCTGATGGGCCGGGAAGGCTGCAGCCGGCTGCTCGACCGAGCCTACCTTCTCAGTCACCTCCAGCATGGCCTCGAGTGGGAGCAGGTCCTCGTTGGGAGGGCTCAGCAGGTTGGGCCCAACGCAGATGGCCAGGTTGCTGCAGCTCATCCTGCTGGTGGCTGTTGGAAGGGCCTTGGGGCTTGGCTGCAGGCAACTTGTCGGCCACGCTGAGGGAATAGGAACACAATGTTAAGAAAGCAGATGTTGCCCAGCGCTGTCCCCAAAGCTTGCCCGAGGCGGGTGGGAGCCAGTGGCCATGTTGCGCAGGTTTCCAGGTGCTCTCAGCCATTAGTGGCCAGGGCTCCTGCTCAACAGGCCGGCTGCTGCCCACGCTTACGCTTTCAGCTCTGCGATCTTCTCCCCCCGGCTGCTCTTCTGCAGCGCTGCCATCCAGTCCTCGTAGAGGTGGGTCACAAGGAGCTTGCCAGGGATGCTTCTCAGGAAGTCCTGCAAGGCCAAGGGCTGCCGGTGAGCCTCTGAATGCTGCAGGCCAGCCAGGAGCTCTTGCAGCTGCAGGTCAGAAGCACTCACCTTCAAGACGGCAGCCAGCAGCAGCACAGGCTGGCTTCCCAGGTCGACGTCTGCACCAGGACAGCCAGCAGCTCCTGCAGGAGAGGCAGGAGAACGGTTTGCTTGGCTGAAGAGCTGCCTTCCGGGAGCAGTGGCCAGAGCACCGCCCCAGACCGGTCTCCTTGCTGGGGCTGAAGAGCCCAGCCCCTCGAGCTCCTGGACTCCCCATCCAGGCTGGCTCACCTGGATGGGCCGGGGCAGCGTGCCATCCTCCCCGCAGAGGGCTGCCAACGGCTGCGCAAAGAGTGCCCTGCTGCAGCCGGAGTCCCCCTGCCCCGGCGCTTGGGCAGTGGCCGGGCTCCACCGTAGAGCAAAGGGCCAGGGCAGCCCCTCCTCCTCCTCTGTTGCTCCTCCTGCTGCAAAGGAAACCAGAGCAAGAGCCCTCAGTGGAGACCGCCAGGCCAGCCCTCCCGCAGCCTGCCCTGCCCTGCCTGCGCACGGGGCTGAGCAGTGTGGCAGGACGGGCCAGGGCTGGCAGCTGGAACCGCGGCTCCGCCTCAGCAGCTCTTGGCTCGCGGGGGCTCCTGAGGCCAGCCTGCCAGCGAGCAGCCTGGCCCAGCTGAAACCTCGCCCTGCCCTCCTCCAAGCTGTGGGCAGCAGCAGAGGCTCCGTGTCCCTGCAGAACCACCTCCAGCAGCCGCTGCCCAGGGGTGTCCCTTGCTCGGCCAGGTCACGTCCTCCCTTGGGCTGCCACCCTGCATGGTGACATCAAGGGACAAGTGAGCGTGCTCAACTGGTTGCAGGAAGGTTGTCTTTCTTTCCAAAACTCACCTGGTGCACGGCGAAGTCCCCCTCCGTTGGTAGATGGGGCTGTCGGGGGCCCTTCCTTGGCACCATCCTACAAGAAGAGGCAGAGCTGGGACCCCTGCCCTCACGGGCTCTTTTCCCTGCACAGCAGGCTTCCTCCCAGTGCCGCCAGCCAGGACGTGCCGGCACTCCTGCTGGCTCCCGAACCCTCCTCCGCTCCCGAGTGGCACCCCGGGACCCTCCCCCCCCAAGCTCACCCCACTCGCCGCACATCCCTGGCAGCCTGGCCACAGCCGAGGCAGGGGAAAGGCAAGCCATTCTCACCTCTGCCTGGCCCGCCATCACCTCTCCAGGCTCCTGGCGCTGAATGTCCTCCACTGGGCAAGAGAGAGGGAGTGGAAGAAGGTGAGCAGCAATGCCTGTGCTGCTGGTCTGGAAGAGCCAGCTCAGGGCCAGAGCCCAGACCAGAGAGACACTCACGGTGTGTGGTGGCGGCTCAGCTCCTTCTGCAGGCGTTGGATGGATGGCAGCTGTCTCACCTGGGCTCTCTTTGCTCCTTCTGGTGACCTGAAGGGAGAGGGAGAGAGCTGCATGACCCCAAGCTGCCTCTGCTCTCTGCCCGCAGCCACGGGGGCACCTCTCCCTGGCTGGGGAGCTGTGTTCCCCCATTCGGCTGCGCCTGGAGCATCCCCCCGCCTTACCCCAGCAGTGTGCCCAGCCTAGCTCTTTCAGCGCCCGGGAGCTGCAGCAAAGAGAGGAAAGCAAGCGTCAGGCCCGCTGCCCCCCAAGCTGGTGGGCAGGGGTGGGGGCGCCTGCAGAGCCCTGCCCCGTGGGGAAGGACACAGGGCAGGACAAAGCCCCCTGGGGCAGGAGGAGAGGTTGCTGCCCGAGCCCGGGCTCCTTCTGGCCTGCAGAGCAGCCGCTTTTTGTCCCTTCCCTTCTGGATGCCAAAAGGTGACCGGGGATGCAGGAGATGCAAATGCCCCCCCACCTGTCCCTGCAGCAGGCTGCCTGCTCCCTGCCCAGGCTCTGCACGGAGGGCAGAGGCAATTCGCAGCATGGCCGCTTGGGCATGGTTGGGAACTCTCCTGCCTTGCCCTGCCCTGGGAGGTGTGACCACGACTCACCCAAAAGTGGCCACACAGGAGCTGGCGGGCCAGACGAGGATGATGGAGGCACTGTCCTCATGGCTGCCTTCCCCCTCTTCTCGCTGCCCCGCTGCCTCCTTCCCGCTGCTCAGCACCCACAGCTGGTCCAGGGCCAGGCGGAGCTGTGGGCGCAGGGTGGTGCCACGTCCTGCCGAGAAGAGGGGCAGGCAGTGAGCTGGAGGTGGCCTCCTGGGTCCCCGCAGGCAGGGCACTGTCCCCCAGCTGCTTTGGGATGGACATCTGTGCATCCAGCACCAAGGGCGTGAGCCAGGGTCTGGTGCCAGGGTGTCCTGCCCTGGTGCCCTCAGGGCCAGGGCTGGGGGAAAGGCAGCTGGGCTCCCAGGCTTTACTGCAACTTGGCGATGACCAGTTCCTCCTGGAGGAGGAGAAGGCGCCTCTCGCTCCTCTTGCGGCCCCGGGTCAGCTGCACGTCTGCGCTCAGCACTGGCTCAGCGTCGCCGAAGCCTCCAGCAGAGCAGAGAGCGGTGGGCTGAGCAACGCCGCTGCTGCTGCAGGGCCCCGGCCGTGCCTGCCTGTCCCTGAGCCACGGGGGGAGCCCACCTGGAGCCCGCGAGCAGCAGTTGGCCAGGCCCATCCTGCCCGGAACAGGAGGACCCTGGCCGTGCACCCAGGACGCGTCCCAGGCAGCTACAGCGAGGATGGGAAGCGGGGTGCTGGTGCCCGGTCAGAGCTGCTCGGCCAGGCTGCCTCCTTCCAGCGCCTCTCCCTCCCACACAGCTCCCTCCAGTCTCTGGAGGCTGTTTGGGCTCCAACGACCAAGTTCCAAGCCCAACGGAAAGCGGTGGGGGGGGGGGGCCTGGTTGGGGGCCCTGCGCTGGGGTTTCTCTCCAGTAGGGCCAGCTGCCTTGCGCTGGGGAGCCCGAGGAGAGGACACAGGAGAGGGGAAGGACCACTCCCTCCACCTGCTGGCAGTGCCCCTTGCCTTGGGCTTCACCGCTGGTTTCCGCCTCCAACCACACTTGGTACTGGCTGGTCACCCACGCTCTGGCCCCGGCCGCCTTCAGCCCGTTTTCCTTCCACTGCAACTGCTCCTCAGCCCACGCGCTGTTTGCTTGCTTCCAGTCCTCAGGCACATCTCCCTTTTGGAGTGGGCCTCACAAGCCCCTCTGGCAGCTCCCTCCGCACTTTGCTGAAGCATTCCCTAATCCCTCCTCCTCTGCCGCCTGATCCTACCAATCCTCTTGCTCTAAGGGTACCTCTACTTTGCCCAGCCTTTCCCCCAGGTTTCCAAGGCCTGGGACGCCTTAACGTGATGTTTTTTCTACAATGTCTACCTAAATCTGCCCTGGTGCAACTTTAGACCATTTCCCCTCATCCTTTCTCCCGTTACCAGGGAGAAGAGATGACCCCCATCCATGCTACAGCCTCCTTTCAGGTAGTTGTAGATGGTGCCCCATCCCAGCCAGATCTCTCCCACTTAGAGGACATCCGTGCTCTGTAAAGTCAAGGGATGTTTGTGGGCTCATGAGGAAAGAAACCAACCAACCACGGCCAAACAAGGCTCAATCCCCTTTGTACAGAGCGGTCTAACACGTGATTTCACTCATTCACCACTCAGTTCCTGACATTTCTCACCAGCAAGTTCTCTCCTTCCTAACTCACAACTTGTAACTCCTGCCCCCTGTGTACTGCTTTTGGCTGGGCTAGAGTTTAGGTGTCTTCCCAGTTGCGGTATGGGGCTGGGGTTTGCATTTGCACTGAGAATGGTGTTGCTAACCCAGGGATGTGTTGGTTCTTGCTGAGCAGTGCTTGCACAGCACCAAGGCCTTTTCTGCTTCTCAAGACCGCCCCGCAAGAGAGAGCAAGGCACGAGCCACTGGGGCCAGATCTGATTTTAACCAAAGCGAGCTCTTTTTACCCTTCTTTTCTCCGAAAGGCTCGCCAGTTGCTCTGGGCATACGAGGGGCTCGCCGCGCTCTCAGGGATGGCTGGAGGCACAGCTCGTGGTGCCTGAATGTGAACTTTTGGAGTTAACCAGTGGGGCAAGAGAAGGGCCCAGAGCAGTCAGCGACTGGTTGCCAATTGCCCCCTCAGCTTGACAGAGAAGGTGCTGCTTTGCGTCACCCACATCTTGCGCAGTCCACCTGCCCCAAAATAGACTTGATGAAGCTGTGATGAAGTAGGATCTGAGGCAAGAGCCCTCTCACGTTGAGAGCTACTCCCCTCTGGCTTTTTGTAGGTATTTGGTTTGACTAGCACATGCCTAATGTATTTGAGAAGCAAGCGTTCCGGTTTCCTTAGAGTGTAGCATTCCGGGGGGAGGAGGAACCCCAAATGCACAGAAGATGGGCTGCCAGGAAGAGGCACAGCAGCTACTTGGCCTCATCAGAAGCTCTCCTCCTAGCCGGGAGATGTTGTCACCATTTTGGTGGATCTGCCATACCTCTGCCGTTTTGGACTCCACCACTATGTCTGCCCCAGCTTCTATGAGGCCGTCCAGCAGAGAGGGGGCTGCATCCCAAAAGGCTTTTGCCTGATGGTCCTTGTTTGCTCTGCCTGCAGGGCCACTTTGCTCTTCCAAACGCAGGCCTAGAAAGCAAAAGCACGTGCAGCAGAGTGACTTCTTGGAAGTAAAAAATACCTAAAGGAAAACCCACCGAAAGCCCTACGTTGTCTTCCCAACGTCAAAGCCCCAGAATATGAGAACCTTCAGCCCCTCCTCATACCTGTGGCTCTGCCCGTGGCCGCTGGCGACGCCTCGGCTGATGGACAGGAGAGGCCAGCCATCTCCTCTGCACAGATGTCACCACTGTTTTCAACCATAAAATCCACCAGCACATTCACCTGCATGCGTGAAAGCCCTGGTCTCATCCCAGGTGCCTGAAAAGCATCAAGCAGGCTCTCCCCGTCCTGAGCCTTGGCTCTGCACAGAAGGCTGTGTCTGTGGGGCTGCTCATGCAGGCAGCCACCCCAGCAGCATTTGTTGGAGCAAGTGGGCTGCCAGGGACTTCTGAAGAGCCAAGCTCTGATGGGCCGGGAAGGCTGCAGCCGGCTGCTCGACCGAGCCTACCTTCTCAGTCACCTCCAGCATGGCCTCGAGTGGGAGCAGGTCCTCGCTGGGTGGGCTCAGCAGGTTGGGCCCAACGCAGATGGCCAGGTTGCTGCAGCTCATCCTGCTGGTGGCTGCGTTGCGGCCGATGTGCTGGAGGAAGGGAGAGCGGGCTGCTTGAGGAGGAGCAGATTGGCTGCAGGCAACTTGTCAGCCATCCTGAGGAGACAGGAATGCAACGTAAAGAAAGCAGATGTTGCCCTGCACTGTCCCCGAAGCTTGCCCGAGGCGGGTGGGAGCCAGTGGCCATGTTGCGCAGCGTGCAGAGGCTCAGCGGAAGCCCTTGGCCTTCAAGAGGGCGGCCAGCAGCAGTGCAGGCTGGCTTCCCCAGTCAAGGTCCGGGCCTCCCGCAGCTCCCGAAGTGCTGTTTGCGATGGCCGCTCTGAGGAATTATCCTCTCCGTCGACGGCCCTTCCCGCTGCAGGACAGCCAGCAGCTCCTGCAGGAGAGGCAGGAGGACGGTTTGCTTGGCTGAGGAGCTGCCTTCCAGGAGCAGTGGCCACAGCGCTGTCCCAGACCGGTCTCCTTGCTGGGGCTGAAGAGCCCGGTCCTCCGTCCCTCGAGCTCCTGGGTACACCAAGGCTGGGGACCCCCTGTCCAGGCTGGCTCGCCTGGCTGGTGCTGAGTCAGCATTAGTTGTTACTAACCCATCAATAACCTTTGCCTCTTTGCTGCCACTTCGATTACTATACTTAGTTAGAGATAATTTCCAGGCAATTTAAAAGCCCCTTTTGAACATTTAAATATTTTGATGATTTAAAGGGTCAAGCCCTTGAGAGTAGAGGAGGCCAAGAAAGCTGTTTAGTATTAAAGGTTCACCTCCTAAGGGCCACTGAGATGATGAAGAGACTGGAGCATCTCTCATGTGAGGAAAGCTGAGAGAGCTGGGACTGTTTAGCCTGGGGAAGAGAAGGCTGAGAGAGGAGCTTATCAGTGTGTAAATACCTGAAGGGAAGATGTAAAGAAGACAGCCAGGCTCATTCCATTGATGTTCAGTGACAGGACAAGAGGACACAAACTGAAACACGGGAGGTTCCCTACTGAATATTGGAAAACAGTTTTTTAACAGGGGTGCCCAGAGAGGTTGTGGAATCTCCCTCCTGGAAATCCTCAGAAAACGTGTGGATGTGGTCCTGTGCAAGCAGCTCCAGGTGGACCAATGCTTGAGAAGTGGGTTGGACCAGTTGACCTCCAGAGGTCATCTGCAAGGCATCTGCCTGATGCTCAGTATGGGACTACAAGGGCAGGGACATTTTCTGCTAAGAAACGCAGGTCTAGAAAGAAAAAGCACGTGCAGCCAAGTGACTTACTATCGGCCACTTCCTCTCAGGCGGCAGACCAAGGGCCTCGCTAGCACACTGTGCCTCACACACTGGCGTGCCATCCCCAGGCTTCTTTCTAGCAAGCCTGGTTTCATCCCCCTCCCCCTTCCAATCCAAAGCTCTTTCGCTGAGCCCTGCTACCTTCTTGGCAAGCATCCTTTTGCCCCTTGTTGACTGGTGTACCGCGCCATTTTCCCTGCTGGCCTGTTGGTGTTTTGGCCAACTGGTGGTCAACACCCCCCCCCCCCCCCCCCCAATTCTGCTCCTCACACCAGGCTCGGAGCCGGGTATTTTATTTCCTGGCTCTCTTCCTATTCCTTCCCTCATCGCTCCCTCTCATAGGAATGAGCGTGGAGAACACTGCTTGTGCACCCAATCCCATTTGTCCCAAGGCCCCCAAGTCCTTCTTAAATGCCCTCGGGCTTCTGGTTGAGATTTCCTCACTGCCTACTTGGAAAATCAGTAATGACTAATAATCGGTGGGCCTTGCCAGAGGTGGAATTGTTCTTTCCACATCTTTAACCCGGGCCCCAGGTAGGCAGCAGGCTTCTCTGGAAATGGGTCCGGTCTGCATATTGGGCCTTCTGTTCCCTTTGGAAGGGAGTGCCCTATGACAACGACCCGACTTTTCTTCCTTGCGGAAACCATTTTGATGCAGGGCTTAGGCTGTCTTAACCTTGGGCATGTTTCTCAGCCGTGAGAACCATCACCCTCAGGAAGGTTCGTTTCCACCTGCAGAGCTTCGTATGTCTTCTGGAGGGGAACCTGGGAGGTTGAGGTTGTCACAGGGGAGCCACGCCTGCCGCGCTGGGCAGGACCTTGCTGCCATTTCCCCTCGTCTCCTCAGTTTCTCTCTTCGGTTGTGTGGAGAGAGTCCTCCGTTGCATGAGGCATGCCTGCCTGCTGGGTCTGAGAGAGGGAGCACAGGGTGCTGTTCCAGCAGCCAGTCTCCCTCTCGCACTCTCTGGTAGTCCTCAACCTGCTCCCTTCCTCCCGGAGCTCTGTCACCAAGCAGAGGAGTTCCTCCACCCGGGCGTCCCTCCCACAGCTGAACTCACCACTGGTGGCCAAAACCAGCGCGAGCGGGGGGCACGGCCTGCAGCCCGACATCTGGGTGGCAGCATGCACCCCCCGGGAGCTCTGCCTGGGAGGCGAAGCTCTGTCTTGGGGGAGCAAACTGGGAGCCATGGTCCTGGGCAACCTGCTCCAGGGCAGCCTGCTGGAGCAGAGGGCTTGGGCCTGATGAGCTCCACAGGTCCCTTCCAGTCTCCACCCTCCTGTGGGCCCCTGTGCTTTGGTTTCACTCGTGAAGCACCCCCACTCAGCCCTGATGCCCGCGGGAAAGGATGCGGGGACAAGGGACCATCCCAAACTCCTCCCCGAGCAGCCATCACAAAACACCACGTCCCCACTCCAGCATATCCTAAGGCAGACACGGTCAGAGGAGAGAAAAGATCCTTTTATTGTGGGCATCAAGCGTGGGGGCCCAGCAGTCACAGCGGCTCAGAGAGTAAGAGTGGAGCAGCACCTGCAACGACAGAGTCAGGAAGCGCTGGTAAAAGCCTAGAGGTGGGAAGAGGCAAGATTTTGTTCCCCTTTCTTTGGGAACCCCAGTTTACAGGGAGTTGTTTGTGGCCCAAAAGAGGGCTCTTGCTGGCATTGCCACCAAGATGGCTCTGGCGCCTCATCCCCTTGGAGACCTGGGTGCCTGCAGAGGTGCGCAGTGCCCCTGTGCCAGGCAGCAGGGCTCCATGGGGAGCCCCCGGGGAGCTGCCACGCAGTTCTTCCCAAACCCTGTGCAGCACCACCCCTGGCCGTCCCTTGCCAGCCAGCTGGACTCACTTAGAGCAGTGTTCAGAGTTGGGAGAGATGGGCAGCAGAGCCTGGTACACACCTGGGCTTCCTGACCTGCTGCACCTTCCTCCGCCTTCTCAGTTTTCGACTCCCCCCAACTTTTTTTCTCTTCCTCCTTTTCTTTTTGGGTTGTTGTTTCCACTCCTCTCCCCAGGCCTGTTTTCTCTTCCTGTTTCTCCTTGGCTCCTTGTCCCGGGGAGAGCCTGCAAACCTTTCCATCCCACAGTGGTGTTAGCCAGGGAAAGGCACGATCCACTGCAGTCCCTTCTGATTTTTACCAAAGCGAGTTCCTTTTACCTGCTCTCCTCTGAAGGGCTCGCCAGTTCTGCCGGGCATACGAGGGAGTCTGCCACGCTCTCGGGGGTGCTTGGAGGAAAAGCTGGAGGGGCCTACAAGAGAAATGTCAGAGCTAGCAGGTGGCAAGAGATGACCTGGACAAGTAAGCAGCTGTTTGCCATACTGCTACCTTGGCTCTCCAGAGCAGATCCCTTTGTCTGGTTTGCATCAGCCACATTTTGCACAGTCCTGTCCCGCCCCCACCCCCCGCCCCCAAAATAGGCTTGATGAAGCTCTGACGAAGTAGGACCTGAGCAAAAGCCCTCTGAAGTTGGCAGCTACTCCCCTCAGTATTTTATAGGTCTTTTGTGGGTATTTTCTTAGGTGAAGCGCGTGCCTAGAGCATTTGAGAAACAACCTCGCCCGTTTTTTTTACTAGGTATCGTCCCGGGGGGTGGAGGACTAACCCAAACGCAGGCCAGCTCTACTGCCAGGCAGAGGGACAGCAGTGACTCGGCCTCATCAGAAACTCCCCTCCTACAGCAGACATGCTCGCACAGTGTTTGGGGACCCGTCGTACCTCTTCCGCTTCGGACTCCACCTCCGTATCTCCCCAGCTCCTTTGAGGACACCGAGCAGAGAGGGGGGTGCATGGGCCAAGGCTTCTGCCTGATGCTCGGTGTCTGCTGCGAGGGCAGGGACGCTTTGCTCTAAGAAACGCAGGTCTAGAAAGAAAAAGCACGTGCAGCCAAGTGACTGCTTGGAAGCAAACAAGAGCTAAAGCAAAGCTGGCCCCAAGCCCTACACCACTTCTGTTTCCAGCCCTCCGTTGCCCTGTCGGCAGGCTTCCCCTCATCTTGCCAAGCAAAGTCTTGGTGCCCCGGGAGGCAGTGGCCAAAGAGAGGCCGGGGGCAAGCGGGGCTGAGAGGACAACACTCGATGATCAGCCCCGCCAGAAAGGACACGGAGGTTTGTGGTGTCCCTAGCCCCAGCCTGTGGCAACCCTCGGTCCCTCTTACATCCGCATCTCTCTGTGGGGGCTGGCGACTCCTCTGCTGGTGGGCTGGCAAGGCCACTTGTCTCCTCCCCAAAGAGGTCCCTGCAGTTCTCCATCAGAAACTCCACCAGCACGTTCACCTGCACACATGAAAGCCTCGGTCTCAACCAAGCTGCTGCCTGAAAACGGACCAAGCAGCCTTTTCCACTCCTGAGCCTTGCTTCTGCGCAGAAGGCTGTGGCTGTGGGGCTGTGCGTGGAGGCAGCCACCCCAGCAGCATTTGCTCCAGGCATCCGAGGAGCCCCGAGGAGCCCCGAGCAGCCAGGCTCTGATGGGCCGGGAAGGCTGCAGCCGGCTGCTCGACCGAGCCTACCTTCTCAGTCACCTCCAGCATGGCCTCGAGTGGGAGCAGGTCCTCGTTGGGAGGGCTCAGCAGGTTGGGCCCAACGCAGATGGCCAGGTTGCTGCAGCTCATCCTGCTGGTGGCTGCGTTGCGGTCAATGTGCTGGAGGAGGGAGAGCAGCCGCTTGAGGAGGAGCAGATTGGCTGCAGGCAACTTGTCGGCCACGCTGAGGGAATAGGAACACAATGTTAAGAAAGCAGATGTTGCCCAGCGCTGTCCCCAAAGCTTGCCCGAGGCGGGTGGGAGCCAGTGGCCATGTTGCGCAGGTTTCCAGGTGCTCTCAGCCATTAGTGGCCAGGGCTCCTGCTCAACAGGCCGGCTGCTGCCCACGCTTACGCTTTCAGCTCTGCGATCTTCTCCCCCCGGCTGCTCTTCTGCAGCGCTGCCATCCAGTCCTCGTAGAGGTGGGTCACAAGGAGCTTGCCAGGGATGCTTCTCAGGAAGTCCTGCAAGGCCAAGGGCTGCCGGTGAGCCTCTGAATGCTGCAGGCCAGCCAGGAGCTCTTGCAGCTGCAGGTCAGAAGCACTCACCTTCAAGACGGCAGCCAGCAGCAGCACAGGCTGGCTTCCCAGGTCGACGTCTGCACCACGGTCCAGGGCCTCCCGCAGCTCCCGAAGTGCTGTTGCGCTGGCCGCTCTGCGGAATATCCCCTCCGTCGACGGCCCTTCCCGCTGCAGGACAGCCAGCAGCTCCTGCAGGAGAGGCAGGAGAACGGTTTGCTTGGCTGAAGAGCTGCCTTCCGGGAGCAGTGGCCAGAGCACCGCCCCAGACCGGTCTCCTTGCTGGGGCTGAAGAGCCCAGCCCCTCGAGCTCCTGGACTCCCCATCCAGGCTGGCTCACCTGGATGGGCCGGGGCAGCGTGCCATCCTCCCCGCAGAGGGCTGCCAACGGCTGCGCAAAGAGTGCCCTGCTGCAGCCGGAGTCCCCCTGCCCCGGCGCTTGGGCAGTGGCCGGGCTCCACCGTAGAGCAAAGGGCCAGGGCAGCCCCCTCCTCCTCCTGCTGTTGCTCCCTCCTGCTGCAAAGGAAACCAGAGCAAGAGCCCCTCAGTGGAGACCGCCAGGCCAGCCCTCCCGCAGCCTGCCCTGCCCTGCCTGCAGCACGGGGCTGAGCAGTGTGGCAGGACGGGCCAGGAGCTGGCAGCTGGAACCGCGGCTCCGCCTCAGCAGCTCTGGCTCGCGGGCTCCTGAGAGCCAGCCTGCCAGCGGAGCAGCCTGGCCCAGCTGAACTCTCGCCCTGCCCTCCTCCAAGCTGTGGGCAGCAGCAGAGGCTCCGTGTCCCTGCAGAACCACCTCCAGCAGCCGCTGCCCAGCGGGTGTCCTTGCTCGGCCAGGTCACGTCCTCCCTTGGGCTGCCACACCTGCATGGTGACACTCAAGGGACAAGTGAGCGCTGCTCAACTGGTTGCAGGAGGTTGTCTTTCTTTCCAAAACTCACCTGGTGCACGGCGAAGTCCCCCTCCGTTGGTAGATGGGGCTGTCGGGGGCCCTTCCTTGGCACCATCCTACAAGAAGCAGGCAGAGCTGGGACCCTCTGCCCTCACGGGCTCTTTTCCCTGCACAGCAGGCTTCCTCCCAGTGCCGCCAGCCAGGACGTGCCGGCACTCCTGCTGGCTCCCGAACCCTCTCCGCTCCCGAGTGGCACCCCGGGACCCTCCCTCCCGCACAAGCTCACCCCACTCGCCGCACATCCCTGGCAGCCTGGCACAGCCAGAGGCAGGGGAAAGGCAGCCATTCTCACCTCTGCCTGGCCCGCCATCAGCCTCTCCAGGCTCCTGGCGCTGAATGTCCTCCACTGGGCAAGAGAGAGGGAGTGGAAGAAGGTGAGCAGCAATGCCTGTGCTGCTGGTCTGGAAGAGCCAGCTCAGGGCCAGAGCCCAGACCAGAGAGACACTCACGGTGTGGTGGCGGCTCAGCTCCTTCTGCAGGCGTTGGATGGATGGCAGCTGTCTCACCTGGGCTCTCTTTGCTCCTTCTGGTGACCTGAAGGGAGAGGGAGAGAGCTGCATGAGCCCCAAGCTGCCTCTGCTCTCTGCCCGCAGCCACGGGGGCACCTCTCCCTGGCTGGGGAGCTGTGTTCCCCCATTCGGCTGCGCCTGGAGCATCCCCCCGCCTTACCCCAGCAGTGTGCCCAGCCATAGCTCTTTCAGCGCCCGGGAGCTGCAGCAAGAGAGGAGAAGCAGCGTCAGGCCCCGCTGCCCCCCAGCTGGTGGGCAGGGGTGGGCGCCTGCAGAGCCCTGCCCCGTGGGGAAGGACACAGGGGCAGGACAAAGCCCCCTGGGGCAGGAGAGAGGTTGCTGCCCGAGCCCGGGCTCCTTCTGGCCTGCCAGAGCAGCCGCTTTTGCCCTTCCCTTCTGGATGCCAAAAGGTGACCGGGGATGCAGGAGATGCAAATGCCCCCCCACCTGTCCCTGCCAGCAGGCTGCCTGCTCCCTGCCCAGGCTCTGCACGGAGGGCAGAGGCAATTCGCAGCATGGCCGCTTGGGCATGGTTGGGAACCTCTCCTGCCTTGCCCTGCCCTGGGAGGTGTGACCACGACTCACCCTCCTGGGCTGGCAGGCCAGACGAGGATGATGGAGGCACTGTCCTCATGGCTGCCTTCCCCCTCTTCTCGCTGCCCCGCTGCCTCCTTCCCGCTGCTCAGCACCCACAGCTGGTCCAGGGCCAGGCGGAGCTGTGGGCGCAGGGTGGTGCCACGTCTGCCGAGAAGAGGGGCAGGCAGTGAGCTGGAGGTGGCCTCCTGGGTCCCCGCAGGCAGGGCACTGTCCCCCAGCTGCTCTTGGGATGGACATCTGTGCATCCAGCACCAAGGGCGTGAGGCCAGGGTCTGGTGCCAGGGTGTCCCTGCCCTGGTGCCCTCAGGGCCAGGGCTGGGGGAAAGGCAGCTGGGCTCCCAGGCTCTTACTGCAACTTGGCGATGACCAGTTCCTCCTGGAGGAGGAGAAGGCGCCTCTCGCTCCTCTTGCGGCCCCGGGTCAGCTGCACGTCTGCGCTCAGCACTGGCTCAAAGCCGCTGCTGCTGCAGGGCCCGGCCGTGCCTGCCTGTCCCTGGGGGGAGCCCACCTGGAGCCGCAGCAGTTGGCCTGGCCCATCCTGCCCGGAACAGGAGGACCCTGGCCGTGCACCCAGGACGCGTCCCAGGCAGCTACAGCGAGGATGGGAAGCGGGGTGCTGGTGCCCGGTCAGAGCTGCTCGGCCAGAGCCTGCCTCCTTCCAGCGCCTCTCCCTGCCAGCCCCCGGGGTTGGCCCCTTCCGGGGGGGGGGGCCGGGGGGGCCCTGCGCGGGGGTTCCGGGCCGGGCCTTGGCTGGGGCCCGAGCCACAGGAGAGGGGAAGGACCACCTCCCTCCACCTGCTGGCAGTGCCCCTTGCCTTGGGCTTCACCGCTGGTTCCCGGCCTCCAACCACACTTGGTACTGGCTGGTCACCACGCTCTGGCCCCGGCCGCTTCAGCCCGTTTTCCTTCCACTGCACTGCTCCTCAGCCCACGCGCTGTTTGCTTGCTTCCAGTCCTCAGGCACATCTCCCTTTTGGAGTGGCCTCACAAGCCCCTCTGGCAGCTCCCTCCGCACTTTGCTGAAGCATTCCCTAATCTCCTCCTCCTCTGCCGCCTGATCCTACCAGATCCTCTTGCTCTAAGGGTACCTCTACTTTGCTCCAGCCTTTCCCCCAGGTTTCCAAGGCCTGGGACGCCTGAACGCTGATGTTTTCCTAATGTCTAACCTAAATCTGCCCTGGTGCAACTTTAGACCATTTCCCCTCATCCTTTCTCCCGTTACCAGGGAGAAGAGACTGACCCCCATCATGCTACAGCCTCCTTTCAGGTAGTTGTAGATGGTGATCAGGTCTTCCCTCACCCTTCTTTTCTCCAGGCTGAACCACCCCAATTCCCTCAGCTGTTTCTCATTAAGTCTTGTGCTCTGGACCCCTCACCAGCTTGGTTGCTCTCCTCTGGACGTGTTCCAGCAAAGCAACATCTTTCTTTCAGTAAGGGGCCCAAAACTGAACACAGTATTCGAGGTGCGGCCTCACCTGTGTGGAGTACGTGGGCACAATCACTTCCCTATTCCTGCTGGCCACACTACTTCTGATACAAGGCAGGATGCCATTGGCCTTCTTGGCCACCTGGGCACACTGCTCGCTTATTTTCATTCGGCTGTCAACCAGTACCCCCAGGTCTTTTTCTACCAGGCAGCTTTCCAGCCACTCTTCCCCAAGCCTGTAGTGTTTCATGGGGTTGTTGTGACCAAAGTGTAGGAGCTGGCACTTGGCCTTGTTGAACCTCATACAGTTGGCCTCGGCCCATCAATCCAGCCTGGCCAGGTCCCTCTGCAGAGCCCTCCTTCCCTCGAGCAGATTGACACTCCCACCCAGTTTGTTGTCATCTGCAGTCTGCATCCCAGGTTACATACATCTTAATTAAAAGACTTGAGGTGAAGTGGATGTTTTGTGTGGTTTTTTGTTTAATTATTTTCAGTTCTGTACAAAAGAATCCCATGTCAAACCTTGCAGATGGAGTTGCAATAGACTGTATCTAGTATGTACCCCCTTACTATAGTCTCACTTGTAGATTTGGAATTAGTTTTTCTCTTCTATTAAGAAAGAGAAATCTTCTTGTCCTGGTTCCAGCTGGGATAGAGTTAATTTTCTTCCCAGTAGCTGGCATAGTGCTGTGGTTTTGGTTTAGTGTAGGAATAATGCTGGTAACACACCAATGGTTTAGTTGTTGCTGAGCAGGGCTTACACCAGTCAAGGGCATTTCAGCTTCCCCTGCTCTTCTGGGGGCACAAGAAGCTGGGAGGGGGCACAGCCAGGACAGCTGACCCCCACTGGCCAAAGGGCTATGCCAGACCATGTGACGTCATGCTCGGTATAGAAACTGGGGGGAGTTGGCTGGGGGGCAGTGATCACTGCTCAGGGACAGGCTGGGCGTCAGTGAGTAGGTGGTGAGCAACTGCATTGTGCATCACTCGTTATGTATATTTTTTAATCAACATTGTCATCATCATCATTATTATTTTCCCTTAATTTGCTGCCCTATTAAACTGTCTTTATCTCAACCCATGAATTTCACTTTTTTTTTTCCCCCTATTCTCTCTCCCATCCCACTGGTGTGGGTTGTGTGGTGTTTAGCTGCCTGCTGCGTTAAACCACAACACTTCTTCAAATACCAACTGCAATTGCCAACAAACTGGCAGGCCAGCCTCTTGCTTTCTTTTGAGGAAAAAAAATGCAGCTAATTATTGTATTCACAGGCAAAAGTGTTCATAGCTGTTTAGTAAGTGATCTTTAAACTATAAAGACCTTAGAATTAGGTGAACGCATCTTTGTTTTAATGTACCTCACTCAATACTTTGTATTGTTATGTATGAGGGATACATTTTTCAGGGTCAAAATAAATTTCAGATACGTTGCATGTACATAAAGCATTATTTGTAGAAGCTGAGAAACACAGAATGTGTAAAGTTTCATACAGAGATGTGATGGTAATCTACCTTAATTTTCATTTGAAATAACGTGTAGATACTTACATATCATTCCTGAAGCAAACGAAGTGAGGTAATAGTTAAATAACTGAGACAACTAGAGATGAAACAGACATTGTGGAGTTTTGAGGTGGCTGCTTTTGCTTCATAAGTCAAAACATCAGAAATCCATATATCCAGTTAACAATACTTGATATAATAGTTATTTATAGTTTATAAAGGGAAAATGAGGTTTATATAGAATATGCACTTTAAGTGAATTCAGGGGGAAAAAAAGTTAAAAAGAATTAACAGAGGAGCTGTAGGTATGTTACTGGTGGGTAAACAGAAAGAACATGCGTAGCGTTTTTTCCCTCCTTTCTGAAAGAGGACAACTACAGTGAAAAGAAGGATGCATCGAACTAACTTACGACCAAGGGATTGCAGAATAAAGCAGCAGGAAAAACCAGCTTTGTGACACAGGGTTAGCAATCATCTTAAATGCGTAAGTATTTGTACGTGTTCTCTACATTTTCTGGGTAATCGCTCATAGTCTAACAGTCTGTGTTCAAAATTCTATTCTATCTTGCACTTGCATTTCACATTTTAAAAATTCATAAGGAAGAAGTTTTTTATTGTCCTCCTACAGCAGAGGTGAATTCCAGAGACTTACAAAAGTCAGGAATCTCAGTAGGAAAGAAGAAAAAGATCATTTGGTTGTAATCTTTAAAACTAGAGTTATTCACTAAAGCCTTTTTATAAGACAAGTATCTAGAACACTTTTGTTCCATGGGAAAATAATAAAATTGGTAGAAGAATGGAAATCTTTCAAGAAAAAAAGAAAAAAGAAGGTGTTGATGATTACCCAGAAAAAAAAATGTGGGTTTTATCTTGGATCTTGTGGTGTTTGGTGATTTAGTCCTGGTTTTTGTATTGCTCAGTCTGTGAAAAAGCTATCATCTTATCTTGAGATACAGGCTGAATATTGGCTATTGTAATATCTCTCTTACCTCATTAGATGTGGGATTGGAGGTATGGCTCTGATTTGAATTTCATGAATGTTTAGGATTCTTAGTGGCAGGAAAATACCTCACAAGGTCTTTCATTCTGAGTGCAGCAGGGAACCTGACTGCACTCCAGGTAAAGGCTAAATCATCTGGTTTCTTGTTCAAGGGATCATGCACTGTATGCAGTTAGCTAATTCGTTCGATTCTGTGAGAAGCTAAGAACAGTCACCAAATATGAAGGCTGAAATATGTTCATGCGAGGAAGTCCTAGACAGGAATGTCTGCCCAACTTCACTGCTTCAAGTGAATTTGTGTGAGAATTGGATGCTGGTGCTGAGGTTGGGAGAACGGAATTTGACTCTGAGTCTGGGGTGGGTTTTTTTGGTATATATTTTCCTCAATGTAACAGGTATCTGTGTCTGGAAGTTTACTTCTCATCAAATATCTTCATTTTTATATATGATTTGAAAAGTATGGTATTAAAACTTATTTTCAAGTGGGCTGTTCTTCTCTATTGATGTTGAATCAGTTAGAAGACAGAAGCCTGAAGCAGTGACTGGTTTTGCCAAGCCTAATTCAGATAAAAGAACAACACAATGCAGATAATTGTTATTAAGTCACCAGGGTTAGTCAATTTTGTTCCGTAACACAAGTGTTGTTAGTCTTGGCAATTATTGGTGTTCTGACTGGTCAAGTAGCAATTTGCATTTAATCATGAGGAAAGATTATTTTTGACAGTGGCACTTGTAACTTAGTCCGTATTTATCAGGTGAGGATAAGCTTAAATCCCATTTCTTTTCTTCCTAGGAAATGCCTTAAATACCTGTTTAAAACTAAGTCCATGTTTAGTATTTTTCATGAGTAGAGATGCTTTTCTGAACCTGAACATGACTTCCTTTGTTTATTTTCTTTTTTTTTTTTGTCAGAAAAATAGAGCTATCTATGTACCATCAGCATTACCACAAACTGATCCAAAGACCATGAAAATCAGTGGAAATACTCCCACTTAACTGCAAGAAGCTTTGGAGGAGGCTTCATTATACTCATAGCAAGAGCAGAGTCATAGGCTCATAAGAAATAAGATACGTAGAAATGCCACATTTGATTAATCATAAAGATAACTTGTGCTTGTTCTGTACAGACTGAAACATTCTGCATACCTTTGTCTGCAGCTAGGACTGGTCAAACACTAGAAAGGATTAATTATTTGATAAATATTGCCATTATTATCTGAATAATTTGTATGATTATGAATTCTGAAAAAATATTAATTAAATTATATTCAGTTAAAAATTGCAACATTTGCGGAATAATGTATTCACAGAATAGTATTAACAGGGTCTACTAGCAATGCAAACACTGGAGTCTTGTTCTACTTGGGAAGAATGTCTTGAGAGAGATAAAAGAACCTAATCTGTGCACTTTATAGTGCCAAAACTATCCAGACTTGTTAGGTTTGCAGACATATACCTGGTTTTGGTAACCTGATTAAATGTTTTTAAGAATACACTTTTGAAAAACTTCACAGCATATTTTTTATTAGGAAGGAAGAATAACTCAGAAATACTTGTGACTGACTATCCAGAAAATAATGATTTTCTGTCAGTATGTTCAGTTTTAGTACTGTTAATAATAATGTTAAGTTCTTACATGCTATTTTTCATCCAGGAATAAAAAAAATGCCTTAGGAAAATTTGTCTCAGCTCTGTGTCACAATAAGACTCATGAAGTGATTAAAGCAAGGACACCAGCGCAGAGAGAGAATGCTTATGTTCCAGGCCGATGCTCTAACCAAACAATCAATATTCATTTTGGGTGCGCTGGGTCATGCACAGTTCATCCAGGAATACACAGCAAATCACAGCTAGTGATCAAGCAGTATATTTCCAAGTAAGGGTCATGTAGAAACAAAACAAAGAACTCCTCAGGTCTGAGTTTCGAATATTTCTAGGGAGGCCAAAAGAGCACACTGGCAATACCCACGAGCTCTCCAAAGATTTTATGTCTGTTACACAGTAAGTGCTGCATAAAAAAAGTATTCGAGGCATTATAGAGATGACATATTACCGTAGCATATCTATATTTCAATTAAAATTAGGGATGTAAACCTGTTTTATGTGTTTCAAATTAGGTTCAGTTTGCAACATAGTAAATGTTACTGCTAACTATTTCAATGAGTTAATGCATCACTGGAAGACACAGTTGAACTTAATACACAGAATATTTGTAGTACAGCAAGTGAGAGTGAGGGTTATATTCCATAACATTGCAATTATTGACCTCAAGTGTTTTGATCAAGTTAGGCATAACACTTCAATAGAACAGTAAGTAGAAATGTGTATTAGATGGAGTGATGGCTATGTGGGAGTGATACATCTGGGAGAACAAAAGAAATACCAGTGCATTTTGATGCTGTCTTGGCTTGAATGTAAATGGCTACATGGGTCCTTTTCTTTGTATTTGTCCTAACATCTGTATTATATGGGTGATGCTGTTTTAAGCTTTTGATACATGCTATTCTGTTTTCATTGAATTATGAATGGTCACAAACATAGAGCTAATGTCTTATGCCAGTTCATTTAAGGAAAAAAAAAAAAAAAGAAAAAGAGGATGATCATTTGTGAGTTAAACAGAATGGGTTATACAGAATCCATTTCTATATACCCACCATCAGCTATTTCCTTGGCGACACAACTTACCTGAGTATACTATTTAATTAGAGGCAAAATAGTACACATTGCAGCCATAGCCTTTTAAAGAACAACTTAGACGCTAAACGTGTTTTGTGTAACTAACCCTACTAAAGCCGAATTTTGCCTTAGTTTTTAGTAAAGATGATGACATAGAGGTAGTGCGGCTGGTGGAAAGTAGTGTATGGATTGGCATATGGCCACATCTAGAGTTAAGGCAGAGGACAAAAAATGTTCCTTGTCCAAATTAGAACCACGTGAATAGCTATACATTTTATAATAGTAATTTTATATTTTAATAGTAATATTTAATAATAATTTTAATAGTGTTTTAGTACCAGTTTCTATATGACTGAAGAATGGCAAATGTAGCAAATATACCTTTTAAAGAAGGGTGGGGGGCAATAGAGATTGCAGGCAGCTGTAGTACTGTTAGTCTGGCCTTGATAGTATGCAAGGTTTTAGAAGAAATATTGAAGATGTAGCAGATCTGACTACAATAATAAACACAGGGAACACAGAGTTTTCCTTTTTCAAAGGAAGAAGACAGCAACTGTACTAAAACAAGACATATAAACTAATTTATGACCAAAGGAATGCACATTAAAGCAGACAGAAACCATTGAAATCAAACCAGCTTTTTTTCTTTTTTTTTTTTTTTTTTGACACTGTTAGGTATCATATGAATTGTGTTAGTACTTCCTTGACACTTCCTAAGTAATTGTCACAGTTCTATATTCTTGCCAAATTACATGTGGGGAACCTATTTCCAGTGATCAGTGATCTTACTATTTTTTATTTCATAATAGTTTTTAGCTTGGAGTGTTGGTTTAATTAAAATGACCCCTTTTATCTGAACTGGAAGCCTTTGTAGGTTTTTCAACAGGTGCATGTGCTTATGTTTTTGCAAGGTCAACCTACATCCTGATAAATAATCATCAGGCTCAAAGATTCTTTGAGACTTTTGTCTATAACTGATTCAACACTTCAGATTTCTGTTGTTACTGGGGAGTTGGCTGTTACCTGTACTTGCCTATTTTAACATGGGTATAGTGATGAACTTTTTACCTTCACAGAGTGGTTGTTTCAGCAGTGCAGGAGGGTTGTTATTAGGTGGTAACTTGTAGCCATCGCCCATTACGAGTTTTCCACGCCACATCACTCAACTTAGGACTTCTGTGTTTAGAGACAAATTGTTCCCCCTGATTCTACATTACAAAAACAATCTGCCTGGATGGATCAGCAGTTTGAAACAAAGTAAGGTAAAAGTAGTTACTGCTTGCGAATTCTAGTTTTCTGTAAAGAGAGTTAAAATTGTAAAGAAGTCATCAGTAAAACAGATTAAATGCCAATTATTTGGATTTTTTCCCAAGCTTTATTGTCTGTTGGCTTTTAAGCATAGTTTTTCTGACTTCCTCTCTGAGTGTAATGCTGGATGTGAGGATGTAATGTACAATTGTTTTTTGCAGTCTTTTAGAACATATTTCACATCATTTTACTTCCACAAAGCATCAGAGAAGTATTCCACTGCAATTTCTGTTATGTGGTTTTGAATGTTCAGTATTTTGCTGAAGTCCTATTTTCCCAGCTCACTGCCACAGGTCTGGAACAAAGCTCTTGATTCTAATGAAAAGGTGAAATCACAGGAGAGAAAGTTTATGGCCATAGACTTGTTCTTACAGACTGTCAGGTTATTTTAATCATCAACCAAAGCATAGCAGCCCCTGCTTGTTACTGCAACCTTCTCCACCTTTGGGAGCGATATTCAGTGACATTAAGGAACTTTATGACAAAATGATACCACCTAATGAGCTACAAGATAGCAGACATTTAAGATGAAGGCTAATATTGAAAGAGACTGGAGTTCTTTGTCTCTTCTTCCTCTTCAGTTTGCTAAGTTAGTGCTAGATTGCACCTGTCCATCTCTCCAGAATGAGCAAAATGCAGCTGTGCTGCAGCTGTTGTAACTCAATGCCTGTTACCCCCAAGGGGAAGTAATTTGCTTGATCTTTTTACCAGGTGTAGCATATCTTCTCCTCTGTTAGGATAAGTAAGTCTTTTCCACCCCTTCCTTGGTTCCTCTACTTGCTTGTTCATGAGAATGTGTGTGTGTATAGCCAAACAAACCCTAACATCTTATCACTCATCCCATCATTATCTCTTTGGGAATGCTGCAGTGTAATATTTCATTGGTTTTGCTTTAAAGTTTAGAACTAGCCAGAATTTGAACTTTAATAGGCAAGTAGTTCATTTCATAAAGAGCTGACTCATTTAATAAATATATGATCCACTTATGAGAGGGAACAGTAAGGAGAACATAGGCTAGAGTTTAGCCTTTAAACTGTGTGTAAAAAGGTTTTATGCATTTTCTTTTTGTGTCAGTGCAACCTTGCATTAGGTGTGCCACTTATTCTTATGGCCAAATGAGTTCAGACTCATGGGGCAGGTATCAAATTTACATATGATTCACAAACATAGCTTGAAATACATTAAAAGTTCAAACCTAGCACTTTCAAAACTCAGTACTTTATTTAGTGGAGTATAGACAGATTTCCCCTGAAGTCCTTACTCACACTGTTGTAGCCATGTAGCTGTGATTACAACACTTTCTAAGAGGGAAGTGGTCTGGCCTATACCAATTTGACTACCTTAAGCTGAGATGAGGGTTTAAGGCGTCTCCATTATTTCTTCATTGGGTGCTCTTAAAGCTACAGAAGTTTTGGTAAAAGCAAGGACCCAGTTCTTCAACTCACCTGCATCTGACTGCCTGCTCTGATTTCAGTGAGGCCAACAAAAACTGACTCATGCTCATTCCAAGATTGAAGACATCAGAAAGCGAAGTATAAAATTCAAGGTTCTAAATACTGGCATATTTGAACTGCAACACTGAAAAAAACCATAATTTACATAGCCTCCCTCTGACATAGGTTAGAATGTGATAAATAGATGCCTTTATTTGTTCTTCCGCTGATGAGTGGCCTGTCTGTCCACACTTTGCTTAAAACCAGTTTATTAGTAGTTTATCTTCTTCATTTCCCCAGGCCTCTCAATTTCAAAGTTATGCAACTCTCTCCCTATATCCAAGGCCACCTTTTACTTAGTGATTAATTTCATTTCACTTTTAGTGAGTGTTATGCCTGGGTGAAATGGGTTCAGGTTATAGCCACACTTTGACTTTTAATTCAGGTGTGTCCTCTGTAGGTAGCTAATGTGTTCTTCATAATCAACACTTATTTCTGTTTACCATTAATAGCTTGCACCATTGCTCCTTTCCCAAGATTGGATATTTGCAAAAGAGTCCATTTAGGTTTTCCATGTTTTAGTTCACATTTCATTGATTCAAAAGGCAATTTAATGTCTCTTGTGCTTAGCAAGCGAAAGTCAAGGTGTTTGAGTGTCCATGTGCATGCCTATTGGTCTCAGCTCTGCATGTTTGATCCCATCCATCTGATTTATCTATACCTGTCTCTGTTACTGCTTCTTGGGATATGTTTACAGCACAGAAAAAATATTTGCTGATGATTATTACAAAATGTCCATGCTGTGCATATGTATCTATTTGGGTAAAATGACTTCCTGAGATGCACTAAGCCCTGGCAAAAACATGAATGACTTTCAGATTTTAAGCAACTCATGTCCATGCACTCTCAGCCAAGTTGCTGTATTTTTCTTGGGTCAGCAAAGGCAGAGCTAGCTTGGGTGAGTCTGCAGAGGATTACTTCAGAACTAAAAAAACCTTCTTTGAGTGTCCCTTTCCTATTTTGTCAGAACAGTACTTTTATATACCATAAAATATGGATTAATGGGTACAAAATCCTTTCGTAAATGTTTTATTAGTGCCAGGTGCATAATAAATTCCCAAAATTAGATCAGTTCCCATGATCAACATTCAGCTAATTTAGGCAAAAAGTAATCTTTCCATTCTGTCACATTATTGAAGCATGAAGGAAGGATTTAAACAAGAAGTTCTTTGTCTTTTTAAATGGGTAATTACAAAGATACCAGGTAATTTATAGCAAGATAAGTCTATTTTCTAGAAGTCTCTTAAAGGGAACCTCCATCACCCTTCCCTCAGTGGGAACAAAAAAAATACCCTTTAAGTGATTGTTCCATTCAGAAAATAACTCAGTGGAACACATCGTTCTTATTTATAGAATAATTTTCATAATGCATTTTAAAAAGAAAAGGGTGAAAATTGTGCTAAAAAAAATAATGCATTTTGCAGCCTGAGTGAAAAGTATAGGAATGCACTTTTGTGAACAAAAAGCTGCACAATGAATAGGAAATGTAAGTACATAAACAAAAATCCCACTATTAAGCAATGAGTAAGATTGCAGACAATGCCAGCTAGGCCTGCTGAAATCATATTGGTGAAGTGGTTCAGTTGCTGCTACCTCTCTACATCAGCTTCTTAAGTAGGCCCAGATTTCTTCCTGTCCCCTTACTTCATGTATTCTCTTGCTTAGATGCTACACTGGGAATTGGCATGATATCCTGTTAAAAATTATTGTGTTCATGGCGACATATTGGGCACTAGTTTGAATAGCCAAATGCTTCCTTGCTGAACCTGGGTCAGCCGGGCCACCTGGCACTCACAGAACCGTGTTTTGTCTGTCTGCATGCAGATGTGGGTTATGTATGGCCAGGACCACAAAGCAGTGGCTCCTATGTCAGTGATTCCCATCTTCCCTTTTTGTTTCCTCTGGGTTTAAGTTACAGGAACTGTGAACTGGCTCACGGTTTTACCAGGAGCTTGACTTGGGCTCCAGAGTACCTGAACAAATAAAAAGGTGAAGTATGGTAATATGATGGTGCATAATCCCTTGGATAAACTCTGAAGATGGTGTTTATTGTATGACAGAGTGCGTCTGTCATACACTGTCACTGACTCATTTGTAGTTCCCATCATCTGCACTTCTGCTCCATTGCTCCAGCTACAGCAAGATTACCTGCTGGTTGCTTCAGCTAGAGCAGCGTCGAATGTTGCATTCAATGCCTATGGCAAGCACAGTCAAGAGGTACTTGATTTTCCTTTTTGTTACTGCATGTTTATTTTCATCTTCTTTCTCATTTAATTTTTTCATAAACATTAATTCCGGGTAAAAGGATATCACTAAGAGAAACAGGGCAAGTAAATAAATAAAAAAACCTTCATGATCAAGGAATATTCCTGGATAGTCTACTAAAAGAGAAACTTTGCAAGAATCCGGTATTTGTTACTGTGAATGCACTTTGAGTTTATTAATTTTTTTTTTCCAAGGAATCTAGAACATTTGCTCTTACCTTCATAATGTGAGAATAAATTAAATTCTGCGTTACCTTCAACCATGGTAACAGCACAGGTGGCCAAATTACTAGAACGCAGTTGCCAGAGGAAGCAAAGGCTTTCACTGTGTCTACCTCCATTTATACTTTATTGGTGAATCATGACATTTATATTCAGGATATTAATTCAAAATACGAGCTGATGGCAAGGAAAAATTTTTTGAAGATAAGTTTCTTTTACCACATTTTGACTTACTTATAGTAAAGATTAGCTGGCAGATTGAGTATTAAATCAACTCTGGGCATTACTGGAGGATATTTCTATTTAGGTCTCCCAAGAAAAAAGCCAAAACCTAGCTTTAGGCTGTTCATTGCTTTGACATTTCTGTGCTGTCTAAAAGCTAACTGTAATGCAAATATAAAAATAATACTCATTAAGTTTTGTTAATTATATCACAGGTAAATCTATTTGACATGCAATTAACTTAATATCATACAAGCAACAAATGCATTCATATTTTCTAACACATCAAACTAATAATGAAAGTTATATAGCATGCATTTAAAGGGTATTTAAAAATAAGGCTGGATTAAATTGCAAGTAACAGTGAAAAATTATTAACTGGTTAAGTAGCATCATTGTGAAACTGGAAGGGTTGGATAAGTCATGAGACTGCTACAGAAGTGAGGGATTTTCATGGCTATTTTCCTGACATGTAAGATTTCACAATTTAATGCCCGTTTTGGTTATAAATTCGCTATACTTCTTGTCTTAATAAAGGGTAGTTTTCTTTAGTCAGAATAACCATGTGGATAATACCTTATTTATGAAAGCTGAATTATAGATGCAATGCTCTCCCTTTGCTTAGCCGTGGTACAGTGTGTTGGATGCAGATCCAGTTTAATATGCATTCTGCTTCACTTCCTGTCTTATTTATTATTTTGGTAGGCTGTTAAATAGCTACTGGGTCTTCTCTAAGGCAATATTTATCTTCAGCAACAAATGATACAACTTAGAATAATTTTTTTAAAAAGCTTTTGGCATGTTGTATCAGTCAGCAGGTTCTGTCTAGAACAGGGAATTATTACTGCTTTTTAAATATGTCAGTCTAACAAACCAAAACCAATTAGCTTTGATTTAAAAGCAGGTGGGTGTTATTGGAGGGGAATAGAAAGATACATTTTTGTGACATGATCATTGCCTTTGACTTTCAAAGCATCTTGGCATAGCAGAAGATCAGGCTGAGAGGAATGGGGTGCAAGTCCTTGGGAATATGATCCTTTGTCATTGATTCTGATTTGAGCATCAGAATAAAAAACTGTGTTGTTGGAATGGAACCTAGATGCTCACTATGTTCAGGCCCCTGGCCACTGTATGTGCAGAATGGAGAGATGGTGTCTGCTGTGGAGTTTGGTGGGACTGTTGCAGGTCAGACAGGCAAAAAGCACCGTAAGCCCTGTTGTTTCCGTGGGTATAATAACAGGTGGTTCAGTGAGTGCGGACATGTGTATAGATCTATATATTCATACACAGACATAACTGTGATTAAAATACACAGCTAGCAGAAAAGGGCATATAGTTTCCAGGTATAAAAAGACAAGAACTCAGACAAATATTCCCACAGAGAAGAGCTTAAAGAACCTGTTGTTTTCTCAGAAACAATGGGTCTGCTAAGGGATTAAAATTGAAATGAGAGTTCAAACTTTATAGGTATTCATATCTGTGAAGTAGCACAACAATCAGAGCCCCAAATTAAAAATTCTCTTCAAGGAATCTCAGTGGAATGACAACTCCTGATTTCTGTGGAGCCAAAAGAAGAAAAATAATGTTTATTTTTTTATAGCATCTGCCTTTAAACTTTAAAATCTCTTGCTTCCTGCAACAGAGGAAACAAAAGGGGCACATAATAGACTTCCTTTTGCACATGGAACAAAGCTGAATGCAACTTTTATCCTTGGCTTCTTTGTTGCTCCCCAAATCTATCCCTCTTTGAACAATCTGCCACTACTCTGTGCCAGCAGGAGCTGTAGAAGGGAGCCATCTGCACTGGCTGCTATGTTTGGGGACAGACTCTCTTAATTCCTAATCTACCGAAATGGAGATTTCACTCTGTGTCCACAAATCCCAGCCATCATGTTTTGGGGGCGGGGCAGGGGCATAGACCTCACAGACCCTCATTCTGCTGCTGAGTGGGAAATGGCCATTTACTCTCATATTGTGGAGCTGGATACAGCACATGTTGAGTCTACCCTTAAAAAGTACATGGAAGTTCTACTATTGTTTCATATAAGTACTGCCAAATAAATGAATGACTTTGAGAAAAATTTTCGTAGTAATGCTTTAAGTGGGTCACTTAAGTTATGCAGTTCACTGGAGAAAATATGAAGCTTTCAGCCACAGTAAAGGGTCATGAGATGTTTATATAGTGGCAGTACTCAAGAGGGTCCTGTTATGCTATGCAAGCATGGAAAAGAGACAATGCTTGTCTTGAATGTGTTTTCACTGCAATAAATCATACTTAAACCTGAGCTATATCTCTGCAGTATACCAAGAGAAAATGTTATTTTGATTAATTTAGAGTCATCAGGCAGAGCTTTCATCTCTTTAATTCTTTAATAATATGAAATCTCCTAAGTGCTTTCTGGACTTGTCTTTCATGTCTTCCTGTTTCTCTCCTAAAAGTTCAGTTGAGTCTTTATTATGAGCTCTGTCTTTGGGACAGATAACCTTTGTTAGGTTATTCCCCAGAAAGGGAGAGGAGATCTTCTTCCCAAATCCATTCTGTTCAAGGAGAAACTGATTTTACATCCGTTCAAAGGTTCTCCTGCCTCTTCCAATGAGCTCATTGACCTGTCTTTCCCCCCTACCCTCTGTGTAACAGGTGATGGCAGATTGATAGAGTCCGTTGCCCCAGGGAGGAAACACATTTTCAACAATCCAGGATTTTGACACTCTTGCCTGGCTCATTACACTTATTTGGTATTTCATCTGTTTTTCTCATCTTGAAGCATTGTTCCATAATTGCCATTTTTCAAGGCAAAAGTGATTTTAGTGATTTCCTCAGACAAGTCATGAAAGCCTCTCTGAAGATACAGTAGCGCATTTAGTAATCCAAGTTACTAGAGAGGGGAGACATCAAACATTGAAGATTGTCCATGTCCTCTATTGTACTTCTTTGTGATAGTCTAAAACCAGTGATTTCTCCTTCTTCTTTCATTAAGAAATGATAAAACCAGATAGTGCCCATTTGGGACCTGTAACCAGAATAGTTTTGGCCTTTTCACAAGGTTTTATTCAGTGCTGAGCAATGATTGCATGGATTGCACTGTCTGTACAACTCACTCTATAACAGGGGGATCATATACAGCACTAAAGTCAAATGCATGAGGGAGTTTGTCATCAGAAACCCAGGACTTCAAAATTTGTAAGGAAACATGTAGGATGGGGAGTCTTTAATTAGATTTTAAGTACAGAGTTGAGTTTGACACCTTCCTTTAAGTATTATGTCCAACAAGGACAGAAATCCAGGTCACTGCCAACATAGGCTTGTTCTGCACTGGGGAACATTTACAGAACATTCCCACTACTGCAGCTCCACTGACATTAGTGATATGAGGAGCTACAATATTCACAGCTCTCCAGCACTAGCAGCTGTTTCAGCACTGTGTTAATTAGATTGGCACTGAGCTGGTTTAATAGACATGATGCTACTGACAGCTGCTGGGGTGCCATCTACACAAGGACTGCCAGCACTGATAAAGCTATAGTAGTGTTGGTAGCTGTGGCAATTATTTGCAGAGTTCTCCACAGTAAGTAAAACTGAGATATGTGGGCTGAAGTTATAGTATGCATGTGAATGCATATATGGGATTTAATATATTCTGTTTTCCTCCAGCATCCTACTTGCATGTATATGCTTTACTGGTCATTTGTGAGAAATTGAAAATGTCGTGAATCATGTATCTTCTGGTTTGATGTAGTCTTACATGAGGGACAATGGAGGGAACAGGAAAGCTTGATATTTAGGATCAAGGATGTGAAGTACAATGCATCTGGGTAAGAGTGAAATAGGGATAATAATTATCTCAATGTGCATTGTGCGATCTGTGAAGTGGTGATGAGTTCTGTATTGATTGTTGAAGTACTTTAAAAGGCCTTCAGTGCCCAATACAAGTTGATTGTGCTGGTCTCATCCATATGTATATGTATGTGATACCTGCTTTCCTCTTCAAAGCAAGTTATGTTTGCATGAACCAAGCATATTTCTAATGAAGTATAATTTATAAAGATAAAGGAATGGAAGGGTGTCTGTACATGAGAATGTGTCAGAACATTCATTTTTTGTACAATGTTTTCACATTTGTCTTTTTAAACTGTTAGAAACACTTTATTGAAATTATAGGTCTAATCTTTATTTCTATTCCCCTTATTCCATTTACTCAAAGTACCATAGTTCTTGACAATTTTTTTCCTTTATTGGAGATTAACACAGCTTGGCTTGACCCATATGTGAAGTTTCTTAATAAACTCTTTGAAGGATAGGTAATTAAAAAAATACTGTTGGCCCAACAAACAACATAATTGTTCCCTTTCTTTTCCTTTCTACCTTTAAACCAACTAGGATGAGATTTTTCAGAAGTAGATCTTGGACCTCATATTGAAATAACGTCAAGACAAATCTCTTCTACAAAAAGTTGCTGCTGTGCATTGAAAAACATGTAAACAAATGAGAACAAAATCACATAGAGAGTCTGTTTAAACCATCCTGTACTCCTAAGAATAGTTTAAAAGAGAGTTCAGATTTTCTACACTTATGGATGTCAGCCACATGCTTTTTTAAATTGTGTGAAATACAGACAAAAGGTAGCAAATCCCTTTTCCCCTCTCTTTATTTAAATGTGTGTAGCAAAACTTGCAGGGTCCCCTCTGCTCCCATGCCTATATCCATACAGAGGACCAAGTCAATGCCCATTTCCTTTTCCAGAGAAATGCACGCACATTCAGACTAAATGAAATACTCATTTGCAGCTAAATTGCCTGTGGCAAATATTCAGAACGACTCTACTGGTTGGCTGATAAATCATCCACCCAACCATGTGCATGCTGGTTTCTAACCATTGTTTTACTCAACCACATATACACACAGAGTTTAACTTTAAAAGTCCAATAGTCTAAATTTAGTAAATTTTCTTGAATATGACAGAAAATTCCAGCCTGTTTGAACTATTTGCTATAAAATATCTGACAATTCCTTTTTACTTGTCTTACATAAACATTCCCATCTTTTTGAGGAAAGCTTATAGCTTATAAAAATGTAATACCTATGTCCAGGGTAGATTGGTTGTGTTGATTACTTTGTTGTATCTAAAGCACAAAATAAAAATAGATATGTGTATGAGAGAACCTATGCCGGAGTAATTGGAAGGAAGTACATGCCAATAAAGATTACTCCTTCATTTTTGTATATTCCAGTATTTATTATCTGCATTGGAAAGTGATAAAACCAATTGTGAACTCCATTCTGTTGAGACCATAAGAAAGTTGTAATGAAAGGTCTTCAGAAAAACAGTTTTTATCTATGATATCCCATGACAAGCATATTTATTAAAAATCAATGAAATTATTTTACTGGGTAAGGCCGTGCTTTAGCTCTGTTCTTGTTCTGTGTAGTTAATCTCTAGTTCTTAAGCCTCTGTAGAACTAGCATCCCTCTTGTGAAGTAGACATGATAATGCTATTGCATGTTGTTCTTCGTCTTTTTTTGTTCTTGTAAACATCATCCTTGAATAAATACAGATATTTATATTCATAAGTAACCATGAAATATTCATGGTTCTCTTATGTGTGGGGAAAAAATGGATACTTGATTTTTCACCTAAACCCTTCATTGAATTCAAAAGCGAAAGGTTTCTAGTGAATTTAAACTAAGGTTTTCCATTTCTCAATAAAGACTAAAGTTTCACAAATCCATACTGTTGCAGTGTGAACCTTGGATAACATAAATTCTGTCATCATTCACTCATTTTGCATGGTATTTTAGATGTGAAGATAATTGAAGATATCTATAATCAGGGGCTGTTTAATGATTTCACAGTATAGCCCTATAGCTTGTATTGTTCTTAGTCCTTTTCTTCATCTGTAAGTCCATATTCTTTTTTCAAGGGATTCCACCATTTTATTTCTATGAGAGATTTTATTTCTATGTCTGTGACACTGTGAAATGTTTTTTTACACAAAAGCAGAAGACCCCTCTGTAGAGCCTTCCTACCCTCAAGCAGGTCAACACTTCCGCCCAACTTGGTGTCACCTGCAAACTTACTGGGGGTGCGCTTGGTCCTCTTGTCCAGATCATCGATAAAGATGTTAAACAGAACTGGCCCCAGTATTGAGCCCTGGGGAACACCACTTGTGACCTGCCACCAACTGGATTTAACTCCATTCACCACGACTCTTTGGCCCAGCCACCCAGACAGTTTTTTACCCAGCAAAGAGTAAGCCTGTCCAAGCCATGAGCAGCCAGTTAGTATTTTAGTGGTTTTGGTGGGCTTTACTCTTTAGAAAATTATTGAAATCAATGCCAAACTGTCATATTTTTAATCTTTTTAAAAATTATTATGGTTGGAATAGGGGAAAAAAGAGTTTAGAGATACACATATGTGTACTATATGTGTATGTAGAAATATACTATCTCATACTATCCACTAGATGGACTCATGAATAGAGTGTTCAGAATCATAACTCAGACTCCTGGTAAGGAGAAATATCTGATGTTAAGCTACTTCTAGAGTCTGGCTCACAGCAGCAGAGTTGGGGAACAGAGCTTCTGCACCTGCACCTTCTGTCAGTGCAAGGACTAACTATAATTTGCTAGGAGAGAGGTTCCGGCTGGCTCCTGATGCTCTCTTTAGTGTTGAAAGGACTGGAGCACATCCAGCCAAGAATCTTACAGATTTCTGAATATACAAACATTATGTAAGTGCTTGAGGTAATTTAAATTAGACCTCTCATATGTGCTCAGAGTGCATGTATGGGCGCCATATGGCCATTAAAGTGTGAAAGGTATGTGCTGAATTGCACTAATAATTAGCTTTAGCAGACAATTTAATATTCTGCTTGAAATGACAGGCTTATTCACAATCATTGTCTTCAATTGCTTATTTTTTTCTAATCACAAGCTAAAATATTACTGCTCTTTGTGTTGGTTTGTTTCCTTACCATAACCAGCTGCTTTTCACTTTAGCTGCTAAATGATGCAGTACTTTCTCAACCCATAAAAACTGAAAGCTAGCAAAGGCACCAGCAGTAACTATTTCATTAAAATAATTCTCTTTAAATCACCTTGAACATACAGCTGTAGCTATGCCTACAGTAAGGGATAGAAATGACCTCCATAGGACATGCTTGCATTTCCAGCTAGCATAGGGCTGTTTGAGTAGCACTGTATTATCTCCTTACTCAATTCGGATATCAGAAACAAGCCAAAGAATAGTCAAAAGACAAAATGGAAAAAGACATCAGCAAAGCTTTGTGACTAATACCCACTCTTATTCCAGCTTCTTTCTGCTTCATGCAGTGTGGAAACTGAAGTAGGTTTTCAGCAGCTATAATGACACAGGGGCTTGATAAAGGTCCTGGCATATTTAACTGGAAAACTGAGTGGAGAATATACAATGCTTTTGTGTGATGCTTGATAAAATAGTCAATGAAGTCAGTGGGTAAGATGTCCCAATAGTAACAAGACAATAAAACACAAAGCAGAAGTGCGTTAGTGCTGTGAAGGTAGAGTAAACTTAATGGAAATAAATAATGAATGCTGCAAAGGAAATGTGTGGTCCTACCACAGCCATTCAATTCCCACAGCTGACTTTAATAAAGAGCAGCACCCCAAATGCTCCGATACTTTTTGGGAAGTGGATTGAACTTAATAGAGTTTTTCTTTCAAATTCCAGTATAAGGCCAGGCTGATTTTTTTTTCTTTGATTCAAATCTGTAGTTGGCTATGGATATGTCTTTCCATAAGTATTTTGTGAGAAATATGTGTCTAGATTGATAGTGTAATCTGTGGTACATAAGTTAAAGTTGCCAGAATCAGAGGCGTATGATTGCAAGGAACTTCATGAGGTCACCTAGTCCAGTATGTGAATATTTTCCCTATATCATTCCTGATGGATTTTCCATTCTTAATGCTATGAATGGCCATCCTTTTCTTAGAAACTGCCAAAGACAGTGACTCTGGGACTTCCCCAGGCAATCTGTGACAGTAGTTTATTATTGCTATCATTGAAAACTGATTTATTTTTTAATCAAAACCCCCTTCCTGTATCCTGTGTCTTTTGTCTAATCGATTTTTGTGTCATTGAAAGTGTTACCATGTTCCCCTTTTTTAGCCTTCTTTCCTCTATTCTAAACAACCCTGATTCAAATGATCATGACAGGTTTTGAGGAAGAAATCTTATATTTCAATCTAAGCCTAATATTAGTAGATACATCAAGTGGATTTGAGAGGCCAACTTCATTAGATTTTTAAATGAAATTGGGATTCACTGTTCCTTCCAGCCGTGGATGACTGATCACTCTCCACGTAAAATCAGACTGTTGCTATGGCTTTCTGTGGGATTTTTGCTGCAGAGATTATAAAATATTGTAAACTAAAGAAACAAAGACATGCTTAAGATACCACAAGAGAAAACAAGAAGTTTGTTGAGACACTGCGTTTTCTATGTGGTCTTTCAAATGTGAAGAATCAACAGTGAGAAGATACGTCTGTGAGCCAGGGTTATTAATAACAGAATCACAGAATGGTTGGGGTTGGAAGGGACCTCTGCCCCTTAATTCTTAGCCATAAGTTCTCGACTCATTCTTCATCCACCCCTAGGCAGAGGTCAATACATGCCAGTTGCTCTCTCACATAAAGACCAATTCCACCACCTCGCTTTGCTGGCCTGTCTTTCCTAAGAAGTATGTAGCCATCAATGACATGCGAGCTATCCCACCATGTCTCCGTAATTGCAATGAGAGTATGACCCTGGGACTGCACACAGATGTCTAATTCTTCCTGTTTATTCCCCATGCTGCATGACCTTTAGAGGTCATCTAGTCCAAACCCCTGCAGTGAGCAGGGACACCTTTAACCACATCAGGTTGCTCAGAGCCCTGTCCAACCTGACCTTGAATGTTCCCAGGGATGGGACCTCCACTACCTCTCTGGGCAATGCATTCCAGTGTTTCACTACCCTCATTGTAAAAAATTTCTTCCTTATATCCAGTCAAAATCTCCCCTCCTTTAGTTTAAAACCATTGTTGATTGTCCCAACCGAGGTGCAGAACCTTGCACTTGGCCTTGTTGAACCTCATGAGGTTCACACAGGCCCACCTCTCCAGCTTGTCCAGGTCTCTTTGGATGGCATCCCATCCTTCTGGTATGTCAACTGCACCACTCAACTTGGTGTCATCTGCAAATTTGCTGCAGGTGCACTTGATCTCCCTGTTTATTGATGAAAATATTAAACAGCATTGGTCCCTGTACACCCCCCTGAGCTGTCCACATTTGGATATAGAGCCTTGACGACTACCTTCTGGATGCAACCATCCAACCAATTCCTTATCCACCAAACAGTCCACTCATCAAATCTGTATCTCCCCAATTTAGAGAGAAGAATGTTGTTGGGGACCATGTCAAAGGCTTTACAGAAGTCAAGATAGATAATATACACCCTTGAGGTGGTTGGCCTTCTGGTTCTCATCTTGGGAATCAGCTAAGGAACATTTGTTGCTGCTCTGGTTCACCTGACTTATTCCCCAGCGGGATGTGATGGCATGAGCAATGCCACTTTGGATGCTGCTCCCTGAGTCCTTCAGTTTAAAGCCCACCTTACCAAGTTGGCCAGCCTGCTGCCAATGATTCTCTTGCCTCTTCTAGACAGGTGGATTCTATCCCTCCCTACCAGGTTATAGTCATCAAAGAATGTCCCATTGTCATGAAAGCCAAAACCCTCACAACAGCACCAGCCATGAAATCAGGAGTTGATGTGCATTAGACATCTATTTCTGGCTGCCCCCTTTCCGCCAACCGGTATTATGGAGGAAAACATAACTTGGGCACCAGCATTTTTCTCTGAGTAAGGAGGATCAAGGTCAAAATGTTTTAACTGGCTCAGCTGAAGGTGAAGGTCTAGGAAACCAGAGTCTTTTGCAACTCAGACAGCAACTAGTGAGTAAAACTAGTCTCTTGGAAGTTTGTCTTTGGCATAGAAATACACTGGTCTTCTAAATATCCTGAATGGGAGACCCTTTTAGCAGTTTGCATGTAGCCTCTGTTTATGTTCTAAAATGTAAGCCCTATTTAAAGAAAGCACTATAGCTAATATATATGTAGCCTCTTCTGAATTGAGCAAAGTACTCAATTTTAAAGGGGGAAAAAAGAATTATAGTGAATTTTAAAAAATGGCTCTTATTTTTATTTGGCTTTTATACGTTTTCCATCACTGTGAAAATAATACAGTAAATTACACTGTCATTTTCACTGCGTTTTGAATATGTCCCTTTAAGAAAAAGGACCTGTAACAGCTTGCAGTATTGCTGTAGTCCTAATATTTTGAATGGAAGATAATAGCAAGTTTTGCTAACACAAGTAATAAACGCCCTGGATTTTTACATCATGTATGTAGCTGAATGAGTAATTTCCCCAATTATAGGGCATTGTTTCTAAGAAAATGCTAATGGGATTTGTTTGAAGAGACATTTACACCATTCATGAGAAGGCAATTAACTCGCAGTCTGAGAAAGAGCAGTTGTTTAAGGGCTTCAGCAGTACCCTAGGACCTGAAGATCTGTATCCCACTGGCATATTGAACTGCCTTGCTATGTCACTCCTCTATCTGCCTCAGTCCTTGCTTCTGGTTAAGTGGAAATACCATACGTGTAAAGTACATAGAGACCTGTGAGTGAAAGGAACTAGGTGTTATTAGGAAAATATCAATACTAATTAACCATACGTTTTTACATTGTATGATATGACCCATACTTCTAGGAAGACGTAAAGTCAGTGTCTTGGGTAAGTGTTCTATACCTCGCACTGTCATGTGAGAGAAATCTTGTGCTCCATTTCTTTAACACTCTGGCAATACTTACCTGCTACTAAAGCAGCATCAGAAAGAAACTGAGTTTTGCTAGATATGTGCTAATGATATCTGAATCACATTGCTAAGTCATTCCTACTCCGTCTTTCCAAAATCTGATTTAAAATGATGACTTAAAACCAATCATTACTTGATGCAGAAGGTTGCCAACTGCAGTCCCCTGGCCTGGAGTGGCAATAGTAACCTGTATAAGTGGGTTTCATGTCTGGGGTACTCTTTCTTGTCTCATGTCTGTCATACCTTTTCTCAGTGTTTTGCTGTCCAAGGTGGGGTTTGTAGTGCTGTAGCGTGCTGTTCACAAAAATTAATAATCCATGGGTTAGCACCCCTCTGTGGAACTGTGAGACAGGCCAAATGCAGCAATAATTCTAAATACTGTTTTAGTTTTTCTCATTAACCCTTCTCTCTTACTAGTCCTGATGATCTGAGGTTACAAACAGGCTTTTTTTTTTTTTGAATCAGAACTGCAATTCTCAAGTAGTTGCATGAATGTATACTTATATGATACTACAATTATTTCCACCACTGGGAAAAATACAAATTATTAGAAAAAATGTGTGATAAAATTGCAAAAGCTGGCAATGTTCTGAATATAACACTATTCCCTGCTCACACCCCCACTGTCTGATGCTTACCTTGGCAATAAATCTGTCCTTGAACGTCAAGAAAGTAGTAAGCACTAGCAGTAACTGTAGTTCACTGTACTCATATCATTAAAGAATACATTAGCTATGACAATTTAGAAGCTGTAAGAAAACATGATCAAATTCATATTTCTGGAATTCCTGCAGTTTTAAAGAAGTGTGCTAAGTGAATTTCTGTCCTCTGTCCTACACCCTTGCTGATGCAAAGGGACTAGACACAGAGACACGCACATTGTGCTGAATTACTAAAAAGATGCTACACTGGCACTGCATTTTCTTAATTTTGAGTGCCGATGCAAGTTGTTATTAAATATTCTTCATTGCTTTTGAAAAATCTAAAGGCGTTTCTCTTGCCCAGCATTCCAGTAGCTGCTCTCATCTGAAACAGCATTTGGCTATATACATATCTAGTTATATATAAAAGTATATTGTATTCAGTCTTTCTGAATAGAAAAAAATCTAAAATTGATGCCTCTGAGTGAGCTGCTGTTGAATGCATGAAGCTGTTCAGTATGCTTGAATTGATGCTTCACTCATTAGTCGATGCAGTGCACTGGGGAACCTTGCATATGTATCATGCCATTAGGAAAAAAGACCACACTCAATTGCTTGCTCCACTTAGTTTGGTCCCACAAAGGCTGTAATAAATCCTTGTTATTGTACTGAATGATTTATTTCCTTTAGACTTTAAAATAAATCTGATTGATCGGAACAGGGTGACTTATAAAATATTCACCTCATATACACAGAACTCTGGAAATAATTGTCATGGTCTTAGAAATACTGTGTGAATTCTGAAAGTTTCCTCTGCATTACTTCTAGCCCAGGCCTAGTCCAGTGAATTCCCAAAGTCTACCTACCTGTAATATATGCAGAAATTTTTATTGAAGGATATTGGCTAATCAAGCCATATCTAACTAAAAGGGGATATTACAAATTAAAGATTGTTCTGCTGAATATAACTCATTGGGTGAATCTTCCAATTACTATGACCGAGCTCTGAAATGATAGGCTTTATGGTGCAGTTGGTTTTCTCAGCCCAAAACTGTATTATCTTTCCAAAGGGATATTACAGATTCTTACATTCTGAAGTCTGATTAGATATTTTGCAAAATTTTCTGCCTCTGTAAAAGCCTGCAGGGTTTAGGGTGGAAAACTAGAAATATGCAAAGCCCCAGTGTTCTTTGATGAGTATCATGGAAAAGAACCTTACTCTTTCAGTACACGTCAGTAGAAGTGGGTGCTTGAGTTAGTGAACTATATCATTCAGAGGAGTTTCCAGAGGATGAGTCAAAGCACTCAGGTGCCATATAGGTGTCACTGACTATATGGAAGTCAAAGCTCTATTTCAGGCATGTGTATTAACTGAATAAAGTTGACTGTGAATATGCTGTTCAGCCATTTTAAGTTGGACACAATTTATATTTACATATATTTTTTATATTACATACATTTTTCATATTACAGTTTGACAGGAAACTTCTCTCAAGCTGGACTAAAATAGATCTTTTGACATCAGTAATATTGGTAAGATTTAGAGTAGAGGAGCCAGCCAATAGGCAAGGCACCTTCCTCTTATATGTCTAGGTACTTTCTTGAATAAGAAGGAAAAAGCCCCATTGGGGGTGATATAGCAGAAAAGGGAATATTTCATCTTTGGGGGCAACTTACATTTCCTCGTACACTGACAATGCTAACTTCATGGTGGTGATTATCCACCCCCTGCAATGCCCTACACATCACACACAGGTTTCAGTTTTCCACAATGGTTGGATTTAACTCATTGTTTAGCTCCAGGTCCATGTTTAGTCACAGCTCCTATTTTCTCACTTTAATCTTTGAACAGTTTTCTGTAACGAGAAGTTTCTTTCCACACTGGCTTGACCTTCATCTTATGCCCTTTCAAGGGCTGTGTGATCCTTTAAAAAAAAAGGTTGTATATACATTTATGAAGGGCCTATTGTCTTTAATTTAAAGAATGGAATATCTCATGTCGCTTAGACAGAGTACAGCTGCTCATTTCTGTTTCAGTCAACCAGGTAGAATAAAATATTGTAAGCTGAAAGTAGGTACATTAGCAAATGTTTTGGGACTTGCTTGATACTATTCATGATGTTGATTTTCACTAATATGTCTATTTAAAATGTTTCTTTTCTGTTCTGCAGAGGTTGTTTCAGGATGTGCTAAACTGAGGCAACTGAATGATGTAAGCCTTATTTTTGAGATAGGTGCGTGCTGAACTAGCTGTAGATTTTTATGGTGCAAGTATAAGACAGTATTTCAAATCACCTACATTTTCTAAGCAGCTGTGTATATATTTTCTTTTCAGTGGCATGTTTTTCCTTCTGGTTTCTGTTAGCTGTCACCTCTGTTGTGATTTCCATGAAATCTGTCTTATTGCAGAACAGTCTATTCAATGGCTTAAGGATAAGATCACAGAATGACAGAATCACAGAATGGCAAGGGTTGGAAGGGACCTTGGGAGGTCATCCAGTCCAACTCCCCCCTACTAAAGCAGATTGCACATGACATCGTCCAGGTGGGTTTTGAACATCTCCAAAGAAGGAGACTCCACAACCCCCCTGGGCAGCCTGTTCCAGTGCTCTGTTACCCTCAAGGTAAAGAAGTTCTTCCTCATATTCAACTGAAACCACTCTGAATGCTCTGGAGTAAACCATGGTGGGGAAATGGCAAGAGGAGACCTGTGTGATAGTGCTCACCCTCAGCAAACCAGCAACTGCTGATGTACAGAACCAAAGTATTGTGAAACCTTGACCATTTCTTTCTTGAAACTTGTAGGACACTTTTTTTTTGTTTGTTTCTTTCTTTGTTTTTAATGACAGACACTTCCTGAGTATATCTACCTTGGGTTGTGGAAAAGTGCAAAAATTTCCTTTGAGCAGTCCTGCCCAAGCTTAACAACTGCTGATTTTATCTGACCATGAATTAGACTATCAGTCTCATCTACTCTTTGCAACAGTTCATTTCAGAACTTCAGTTTAGCATTTTTATAAACATCTGCATCACTACTTAATAAATTACTCATTGTACCTTAAAGCAAAATGGTAATGCCTGTAACAGTACTTCAGTATAGTAACTAAGTGAATGAATAATACATGTTTGTTTCATGGTAAGTAGAAGGAAATGCTGCTTCCTTTCAGTGTATCGGATGTGCAATTATTGTATAATTAAGTTCAGCTTACATGACAGGTGAATGACATTTCCACATTGCTGTTCCAAGTCGACTGCTCAAGCACACTAAATATGTTGTACAACAAAATTTCAAGCATAAGCAATGCAGACAGCTACTTTAGTGCATTTCATGAGCCAAAATGGCTTCTGTGTCAGTTTCTGCTACCCTGGATAGGCAAGACAGACTTCTGATGATGTGTATGAACTAAGAGACTCAGTAAGCTGGTGAAGTTCCTTAATTAGAGCAATCACAACAATGGATGAGCGTGGAGCACTGGAGTTGTGATGGTTAGAATGAGTGAAGTTTAATCTCTTCCATGGTATAATTTCTGTCTTTTCTTTCTTTGTTTAAATGTGACTACAACCATTTGTCAACTGACAAGAGGTCCCATACCACATTTGCAATTCTAAATTACTGAGCCCTATGAATCATTCTACAAGAGACATGTAGGAAGGCAGTCTCAGGGGAAGGAAAATATTCCTCTAATCAAATCGATATAACTTATCCCTCACTGCAGCTCTAAAAAGAGTGTTGAGGAAAGTTATTTTTGTTTGAAATGATGGAACTTGTAATTTAAAAAAAAAATTACATAGTCCTTGTAGTTGCATGGGAATTCGCAAAGCTGTGAAAGTTAACTCTTAAACTGCTTTTAATTTGGGGAGAATGTCTTTCTTGTGATAAGCCATTAACATTTGCTGTATGGAAAGGTGTTGTAGAACCGCTATAGTCAAGGAAGAGCAGATTTTAACTGTGCTAGGTCTTTCCACTTATGAGTGTTTCAAATTCAGATTCAGACAATTTGCTGGAAAGATGGGTACTATTTCTGTTACTACAAAGCTTTGAATGAACTCTGGAGAGCTGCAATAAAATCAGTTTTTGTCGTGGTTTAACCCGGCTGGCAACTAAGCACCATGCAGCCGCTCGCTCACTCCCCCCCCTCCCTCAGTGGGATGGGGGAGAGAATCGGGAAGGGGAAAAAAGGTTAGAGCCGAGGGCTGAGATAAAGACAGTTTAATAAGAGAAAATAATAATAATAGTAATAATGAGAATGATAACAAAATATACAGAATATACAAAACGAATGATGCACAATACAATTGCTCACCACCCGCCGACCGATGCCCAGCCCGTCCCGAGCAGCGATCAGTACCCGAGCGACCGACCGACCCACCAACCCCCCCGAACATGACGTTCTATGGTATGGAATAGCTCTTTGGACAGTTTGGGTCCTAGCTGTGCTGTACTCCCAGCTTGTTATGCACCTGGCCGAGCAGGAGAAGCTCAAAAAGTCCTTGAGCAGTCTGAGCACTGCTTGGCAACAACTAAAAACATCAGCGTGTTATCAACATTCTTCTAGCACTAAATCCAAAGCACAGCACTATGCTAGCTTCTGTGAAGAAAATTAACTCTATCCCAGCCGAAACCAGGACAGTTTTTCACAATGTCAAAATAGACAACATTCCCCAAGTCTGCAGAAGGGGAAAACCAGAGAATGCTGTTCTTTTGTTCAGTCTGTGCTCAATATGTGTGACTTTTATTCTGTCTTTTCCAGGGGTTTTCAATGGGGCTTGTCTGGGCAGAATGGAATTTAAATAAGAGTTTTGCCCTTCATTTCAGCCCATAATGAAGAGCTCCTTCTGAGGATGGAGAGAAACACAAAATGGTGAAAAGTTTTGTTTAGATGTGAACTCTGGTCCATCTCTGTTAAATTTAAATTGTGAAGGAATTTGTTTTTACCAAGTGCCCAAAATCTTCTAGTGAGAAACTGAAGTGAACTAAGGTAACTTCAAATCAGAAAATAGGGTAAATGTGTAATCAAATGTTTTAGCTTAATCAAGTGAAATTTGAAAGACATTCAGAGGATTCTTTAAAAAATCAGTAAGAAAAATTCTTCACCAATTCTATTCACAACATCTGGAGATAAAACACATACATCATTTTTTGAAGGCTCAAGGATCTAGTTATATTTCTCTCCTGTTCTGAAATAATGCAGCTGATGTTGTAATACAAAAGAAAGCTGACTGTGTCAAGGGATGAAGATGTTTCATTAATACTGTATTCACTAATTGAAAGAAAGAGGTGTGACAAAATAAATAGTAACTATTCTTTTTTAATGGGTCAGCATTCTTATTTCTTGTCATCATCAGTTAAAGTTCCTAAGTGTCCTGAATATATATGCATTAGTCAGAAAAACTCTTCTAAGTACCTTGTTGTCATTAGGACGATTTTGAAGACTGTGGCAAATATGTATATTGACCTTTCTCCAGAAATAGTTAAAGAGTCATTACCTTTTTTCACAGGAAGTCAAAGGTGCTCTGCAATATTGCTTTAAATAAGGGCCCCCAAAATTCTACTTATGCTTTGTTTCGATTTTTTTCAAGTATTTCCTCAAATAGAAAACAACGTAGTAGCCTGTAAGTAAGATGATATAATACTGGTGTATTTTGTTTTGCTGTGAGAAGGCCACAGCATTGCACCTGACCAAGGATAAGAAAAGACCTAATTAAACATCACAGCTCCATGATTTTCAAAAGCTCTTGTGGATGCTAGTCTCTTCTGAAAGCAATTTGAGAAGGGATGAATCTTCGATGCTAGTTGCATATTCAGTAATAATTCCAGTATTGTACTTCTCTGAGAGCATCACTGCCTTCTTTTCTGGAAGAAACTTTAATGTCTTATTTACAAGATTTGTGTTAGACATTGAAAAGGTCATGATTTAGGTATTTGAGTGTAATTTAGCACCTTAAGTCATACACCGATAAGCAAAATTCTCAGCCATGGTGTGTAAAAAAACATATTTCAATTAAAAATACATTACATTTGACTAATAGTGGTTTTCTCCTTATGTATCTCTATGATGTACTATATTCTATACTCTGCAAAGAAGTGCACAGCTACTTTAACTCAAAAATGCTTAGTATCTTAATAAGGAAATAAAGTGCACAGTTCTAAGTCTGTCTGTTGTGTATTAACCTCATGTTAGAAGTAAAATAAAAGTAAAATGCAAGGAAACGACAGGATTCAAATACATTTGGTTTTTCTGGAGGATCTGACATTAATAAGTAAGTAGAAACAAAGACTTGGGTATACTTTCTGTAGCTGCCATCTGGTAGCTATATAACACAGTTGTGATGGTCAAGCAGGTGGTGATTAACCATGATTTAAAACAATGTTTCACAGCAGCCATCCACAGCAGGGAATGAATCATGGCATTCAGCAATGTTCTGCTGGAATTCACATGCTGGGGAAAGTGAGGTGACATGCAAGTCCTGTGGGCAGGAGGGACAGGGACCACATAGGAGCTGCTTCTTCTTTGGAAATTGTCAGTGTCATTCAACCATCTGATGGTTTCGTAGGGTTGTCCAAAGAATTGTAGGAATGAGGACAAGTGGCCTTATGTTTACTCTTCATTGGGATTTACATAGATGGTTCTAGAACTCTGAATATATTATTAAACAAAATTATAAAGAAAGTCCTTTATTCTTCAGTGTCAAAATCATTCACTGAAAAGAAACAGGCATGCTGGACAGAAGTACAAGTCCAAGTCCTCTTCAAGTTGTTCATTTTGGAATCTGCAACGGACTAGGTGTGATTAAAAAAATAAGGAGGAAAAGGGTAATCAAGACAAACCATAGATGTGTTAGGCTCAGAGGAGTATTTTGTTTGATTTTGGAATAATTGGTAAAAGAAAACAAGATGCAAAGATAAATGTAGAATGGAATACAATTCCACATTCTTAGAAAAACAAGATTAATGAGCCTTGTCTACATGTTTTCTTTTGCACAAGAGAACTTGCTGATCGCCTAATCGGGTTGAAAGTCAGTATAGCATTTAGGGTGGAGAATATGGGTATTACTTATATTTTGCAGATGTAAATACACAAGTCAAAAGCCTTGTAGATGAGGTGAAATGTTATCACTATCCTTCACTGCAAATTTTTTTGGAATTATGTGTAATTTTGGTTGTCCATGTAAAAGAACAATTAATACACACTGTAGCAGGTACAGAACAGCAGAATGATCAGAGGAAGGAAAGAATATCATGCAAGAGAGTAAACAGGCTCGGCTTGTTTGGTTTAGCAAAACACAGATGGAAGGAAAGATACGATTCTACTTTATAATATGTCAGGGGAAAGATCAGGGTGGGAGAAGAGCTACTTAATCTGAGGCTGTGTTTGCACACAGAAAACTTGTGATTAAAAAAGGCTATAAATATATTTAGGATTGCAATTATAAAATGCTTTTGAAACATGAGGTCCTCCAGTTCTTAAGGACAAGAGGCAATGGGCACAAACTGAAATACAGAAAATTCCATTTAAAAAAAAAGGAAAAAAATATTACTGTGAACATGGGCAAACACCATTCCACTTGCTCTCAGAACTGTGTAGTTATGTGTATATTCAGCAAAGTAATTCAAGTGTACTCAGAAATAGATCACATGCTCTGAGTATTTAAGCCTATTTATCCCACTAATGCTCTCTGTTTCTTTTTCAGTAGGCTGCCGTGGTTCAAGAAGAGGCAAAACATTTCAAAACATACAGCACCCATCTATGTCAAAGAGACAACTGATACTGAAACTGGTTCTCAGATCTTCAGAGATGAGCCAGACAGGTAATGTTTGGTTTTGCTACTTCATGGAATCTGACTTAAAAAATCCTGGGGTTTTTTTGTTTTGTTTATTTATTTATTTATTTAGTCACATCAAAGGAAGAATATTTGCTGAAAGACTGTAACTTTTTCTTTGTTGACTACTGCTTTGTACAACTACAGATTGTTAACGACAAACCTTCCCTGTTTTATGAAAAGGATCAGAGTAGTGAATCCTCTGGTCTTGCTCCAGTATTACCTTTCTAGAGCTAACACTGTAGACATTAAAACAAAGAAAAAAGAATCACTACAATACCTTTCTGAAGAAGGACAAGCCTATCTTATAATCACTGAGGCTGTTGAAAATGCACTAGCTTTGTTTATCTAAATTTCACAAAACTCCCCTTCTAGTATATAAAGAAGAAAATGGCGTTGTTCATACTTTTATGCACAAGGACAGGTGAGAGCAGTATATACATATATAAAGAAGTAAACTTTATAGAAAAGAAGTAATTTTGTATCTATAAAGAAGTAAATGTCGTCTTTTTTCCTTACAAGAATATATTGTCTTCCATTATCAGAGAGAATAATCAACTCTTCCTTGTAACTTAGAGTCATGCAACATAGTCTTGTAGTTCTTCAGGGCTTTCTTAGCTATTCAAATGCTATAAGCTCAGATACGTTCTCCACATCATGCAGTGCACTGAGCTTGCATTTCAGAGAATTTTACCAACTCTTACGACTCTTGTGAGGACAAGCAGATCAATAAGGTTAGGCATTCACAGTTTTGCTCAAGGCAGAAAACAATCTTGGTGCAAAAGGGGAGATATGCATACAAAAAAGCTGGCAAAGATGCAGTACACAACATCTTTTTTGTTGTTGAAGCAGCAAAATGTCTCAGGAAGCAGTTCTTTAGTATTTGTATTAATTTTGGCTGTATGGTGTGACATGGTTAATTTCTCCATATGCTGCTGCTACCATAGCTTCTATCCCAAGACTACTTTCTGGTCTGTGTATTTCTTTTTTTTTTTTTTCACCTTTGGTCACACAAACAAAGATTTCCTCCCATATGGACTTATGGCCTCACTTTCTTCATACACAACCTTCTCTCTAAGAAGAGTCAGAGCTGTCTTCTCCCCTTCACTACCAAACTCTTCTTTTGACTCTTTTGACTGGAGAAGGTGAATATTTTGCCTTAGCAAGATACGGTTTTCTCTCCAAGCTCTTGATGTTCATTCCGTTCTGTCCTTCATCTGAGATATGAGGACCTAACAAGAAAGTATCAGTCTTACTGCTCCTGCAGTCCTTGCTTTGTGTTTCCCTGCCACAAAAAATATTTGCCCATTAATCCCTTCCACCTCCTTCCTAATCCAGCTGGTATAGTGCCTCATAGAATTTTTTCTTCAGCTCCTTCCAGGCATTGCAACTGATCCAAGGCAGTGAAGACCTACCACTTCTTCCCATTCTCGTCCTCTCTCCCATACATCCCAATGGAGGAAGTTGTTTTGTACAGTTGCATATCATACACTGAGGTTTGTTTTCCTCATACCATTGACATCTTGTGTTTGAGGACTACAGCTCTGGACATGTTTACCCAAGTCCTACTGACTGATCCCGTCTTCCTTTAAGTGATCAGCCTCCCCAGTAGTACATACTCATAACTCAATTTCTTCTGTTCTGGCTACAAATTAGCTTTCATTCTTTCCTATAAAATGCTGCTTATTCTAATCCTAGTTATCTATACTAGGCTGTGCAGTTCTCCATGGAGTGAACCACTGACCTTGTATTCCCACATTCTTTTCCCTGTACATACATTCATCAGTAATTTTTTTACTTCATTCAGTTGATTATTTTTGGACATAGTCATAGGATCATCATTTGCTTACCTGTAAGCTTGGTACAAGGTAGATGATCTAAAATGTGAAGGCACAGTTAGATCCTCTTCCAGAGCACCAAGACTTAAAATTAAATCTTTATTTTCATGAATGATCTTGTTGATTTCAGTATAACAGCTCGGGAGGAAACTTCTGCAGGATCAGATCTAGTTTTTTCATTGTTCTTTTGGAGACAGTTCACATGTGAGAATCTGACTACACTGATGATTTACAGAGTATTTTTTGTCATATTATGGTTTTTACCAGGCTCACTGAATTGAGAAACCCTGTGTAGCAACTCTGAATTTTAATTTCTGATTTAGATAAGGTCTATTTATTGCTCAGTTTACTTCATTCTAGGTCAACAGCTTTAATTAGTGTATTTTTAGCAGGCCATGAAATATAAATGCACACAGACATGGAAATATTAACTAGTGCACTTCAAGCAGTTAGTGGTACGCCTTTTTGTTCCTCTGTAAGCAGAAAGAGTTATTTTCTTGTAAGCATCAGCAAGTATTTGTTTTCTTATCTTTCACTCGCACTACCATTTCTCCATGTCATAGTTTTGTTTTTACTCTACTTTTATTTCCCATGTAAAAACATATTTCTAACTAGTAAAATTTAATGAAAAGCAGTCCTCAAAAGTCATGTGTCTGCTCAGAAATGTCTAACTATAATAGAAAGTTAAACTGATTAGAAGTCCTATTCTAGATTGTGACATTCGTGTCTTTACCATAACTGGAGCTGAATTAAGGTGTTGCTTATATTTCTAAAGCAAATGTTAGGGTAGGATGGGGGAATTATAATGTTGACACAAATGACAGGTAAAAGTAGAACAATTGGATTTGATTTACTAACACATGCTGGAGATTTTTTTGTAAGCAGACTTTGCCACTTGAGAGATGTTAGAAGGCCTTATGCATATGCTGGTTAAAAAAAAATAATTTTGGTTCAACAATAATAAAGTTTTTATTGTAGTAGTGCGTCCGTGATCATTTTTCAAGTGGAGGCATTGTCTGCTAGTGCAAGGCTCTGTTAAATCTTCAGTTCCTAAGTTAATACCGTTGCAGACAGGACAATCTTGAATAAACCAAGGCTTTTAGTACAATTTTTATAAGGAATCAGTTAGAAGTTACCATCCACAGCTCATGCTTTTCTGATGTTCAGATCTTGCTGCACTCATGCTCCAGTATCTGTAGATCCCATCAAGCCATGTGGCGAAGCAGGACTGCACTTATGATGCTCTGGGAGCCATTGTATAGGTCATGTTTCGTATCAGGCTGGAATCTATTTGAGAGGGGCTTAGGAGAAGGTTAAGTGGAGGACAAATTGCCATTCTTGTTCTACAGCAGCAGTTAATACTGATCTGTATAGCATCTTTATAGCAAAATAATATACATACTGGCATTGCACTTAATGGATGCTGCATGACAAGTGATAAAAGTTATGAATGACTTCTATCAGGCTTCATTTTTTCCTGCTTTTTAGTTAATGTTACAGAGCCCGATGTAATTATCCACTTGGCAGTTCTCATTGTCAATAATCTTCTGATTCATAAGCCAGTCAAACAATATATTACACGCTGGATCATCTGTAAGGACTTTCTGGCACAGCTCCCAGCACTGAATTCGGTTTTCCAGGGTATCCCAATAGAATCAGAACTATCCGTATTGCTCCTGGATCAGTCTTGTTTCCTTGCTGTACACACAGCTGTAGGCTTGTCGGCTGCACCTCTCTTGTCACCCGACAAGACTCATAAACCTTTCCTCTCCAGAAAACAGACAACTGTGGTTTTTTTGGCATTAGCTTTTTATGTCAGGAAATATAAGGTACCAATTTTGCAGCTGTTTGGGGGATATCTACAGTTGTGTGAAAACCTGCTGTTTCAGCTTAAGGACATTTAGTTACCTTTGTTTCCCATGGTTTGGTAACCTTTAACTATTGGGGGGGGCTGCTTCACTGCAGATAGAAAGCTGTAAATTACAACTACATTAGGGCCAGGAACCAGCTCTCCATATTTTTACTAGTAAGAAAAAGCTAGAAAAATTTGCTGAGCACAAACTACTGGCACCCTGAAGTTCCCGCCTCAGCACATTTGTCTCCTTGGTGCACGTCCCTGCTGCAGCTTTCAGCTTCGGATGGCTTTGTAAGTTTCCACCTCCGCCCAGTCTTTCTCTGCGTATTAACTACGTCCTCCTAGGTTATTAAGCACTGACAAGATAAACACTGCTGAGGGCTAGATCTAGGCTAAAAAAAGTAATTGTTTTCACAGATTGTTATAAGGAAACATCAGTGGTTGTGTTTTCCTTTTCCAGAAAGAGAATCCAAACCGCCCTTGATACTGTAACTCTGTATGACAATGAAAGCTTGCAGGAAAACACGGAAGGAGTGATCCCGGTATTTAACAGTATGAGAAGATGATGAAGTACTACAAGGTAAACTGTCTACCCTGTAACAAATGTTCCCTTCAACATAAACTCTCGCAGATAACTTTAAAATGTGCTGCAGGAAGAATTAGAAGGTAAAGAAGGTTCACAGCAATTAGCTGCCAGCCTTAACTAGATGAACCAGTTCTCAGCAGACAAATTTTTTGGCAACCTGCCCCTTCCCTAGAAAGCCCCTTTACAGCTCCACTCCCACTAGAGTTCTAGGCTGTCTCTCTCTCAATCCAAACCCTAAGCAAAATCAAACCCTAATTAGAGACAAATGGTATCTCTAGGCCCAGGCTAAACCTTAGCACAAACCCGTCATCCCTGTCCTTAACCAGGAATTTCTCAATGGAGAACTCCTCTTGGCAGCCTGTGCGTTCCATTGGAAGCCTTAGAAAAGCCTCTATACTCAAACCAAATGAAGAAGTTCTCTGAGAAGAGAGGTTATTGCAGCTTACCCCTTGCTTTGGCAACCCCTTTTCAGCTCCACTCCAGCTGGAGCTTTAGAAAATGCTTCTCACTCAAACTCAACCCAATTAGTATTAGGGCTGGGCTTGAGAGAGAGAAAAAGCTTAGAGGCCCACTTGGGTTGGGTTACAAAGGGGCTGCCAAGTGGAGAGGTAGGCTGGAGAAAGAAGTGTCCCCTGAAGAATTCTTGATGTAGGGCAGTTCTTCTTTGGCACAGTAACTGCATTGTGTACATTATGTAGTTGATGTAGAGACTTTTCATGGAAATGCGTGATTTCTGAGCTAGCACAAGGTTTAATTGTAGCTGCCTTTTCTGAAGAGAAGAAAGTTACCTAAGAGATTCAGTTCTCTGCTCTGATACTTTATTATTCAAAGTACAAATCCTTTTTGTACTTAGTCATTAACCTATATAGACATAAGCAGACACTTATGTGGTGACACAAATTCTGTTATAATTTGTCACTTCTGTTGGTGCGCTGGAACTTTGCCCTGTCTCTTGTATTTCTCTTTAATTAATATGGATTTTCACTTTAATACAGTTCATAGCTTTTTATCAAAGCTTTCATTCAGAAACCTGAGAGTTTTAATGCTTCCTTTTACCTTTTAACAGATCTAATTTCAGCGCATGTGGGAAATGTAATTTGTAGGAGTATATTTTTACAAATAATAAATTAAATGAGAACTTATTTGCTGACCACTTATTAGTCAGGGGTAGGAATTGAGAGATGTTAATCTGTTACTCCTCTTAGGTTATCCAGAAATAGGAATAAAAGCTAAAATGAGTTTGACTGGGGGAAGGAGAAATGCTTGGCCAGAAGTTACACACAACTTATTCTGAAATCAGGAAAATTCTAAGTATAATTTTCCATGTTTTATTCATTTTTACTCACCTCAGTTTTCCTTAGCAGTCACTGAAACTGAAGAAAGGAGTGCCAGAATCTCATACAGAAAAGTGTTCTTGCTTTATTTCTAGATAGAATGCAGACAGAAAATGCTGAAAATTTTGGTAGGATGTCTTTTATTTCTTTTTCTCTTTTTTTAATCAAAGGTGTGAAACAAAATAGCTAACTTCCAAAATAGCTTTTTTTTTTTTTTTTTTTACCTGTCAAAGAGCATCTGAAAGCTGAAGTTCATATATCTCTAGAAAAAGGACAGCCCTCAGACACACCATACAAACCAGATGACAGGGATCATTTTACCATACAAATTAAAGTAGAGGGTGTTAACTCAACACTGCAGTAGTAGGTATTCATGCTATACTGTATACATTACTTGAAAGTCAAGGTCGTTTCTTAAGAGGATGCTGAAGCTTCCTGTATAAGACTATCCCTTTTTTGACCATTCTGTTCAGCAGTAGCAGTAGCGGAGGTAACAGTATTAACTTTATAATAACATTACCAATGTTAACACTCCATTGATATGAATGAAGAAATTCAGGTTCATATTGAGTATTCTGCATATGACAGGACTAATGGGTTGTAGGTATCAAGGCTGCAGAATTACAAAGAGCTAGATGGCTTAAGATCTCCACAGTTCTGCTTTCCTGCCACATGCCTATCAGCAAATTTTTTACAGGACATCTGGGCTGTATCACACTGCTTTATCTAACGTTGGGGAAATGACAGACAGGGGATTAAGATTTTCCTCCCACTGGAAAATTCGCCATTACTCCAGCAGGTCATAATTAAGTCAAAATTGAATTCTTGCTCTCTCTCCAGGAAGAAACTGATAGCCTGACTCCCAGGTTCACTGCTTGTTCCAGTGAACAATGTCTATAAACTGCTCCAAAGTAGCCCCTTACTTCTCTGGGCACTGATGAATTCTGGTCTCCTTGGTTGGTTGGAGCTCTTTGTTTCCTGTGGCCTGAAATTTGGATAAACTCAGTATACAAACTGTTGGAAGAGTTTGGCGCTGTGAAGTTTTGCAAGATAGTGGCAATAGCAATTGAACATGTGCTCTTCTTGCAGTGCAACAACTGAGATAGCGAGTCAAATTGTTAGGTATGTGAGCAAGAATAGGGCACTCAGTATGATCCTGGTATTATCTCTGCATGTGAAAAAAGTAAGACAGATGTGTCAAAGTTTGCTTTTAACTGATGTTAAAAAACCTGGGAAGTATGCAGAAAATAATTAAGAAGTACCTGATCTAAGTTCCAATACCAAAGTTCTTTTCATTAGAGGCCTGAGCACTGTAATCTATATTTTTTTTTCCAAATAAAGCTTAAGAAGTGTTGAAATTAACTCATAGCAGATGACCATTTAAAGGTAACAGAAAAGAACAGAAAAAAAACCCAAACATTAGAAATTCAGATTAGAAATTAGCTGCACATGTTCAGCAATGTTACTAAACTCTGGAACGGCTTGTCTAGTGATGTGATAGATTGCCAATTACTTCTAATCTTGAAAACAAGTTAGGCCCATCTTTGATTGAAATCCTTGAATTTTTCATGTCTTCCTGCATGTGGAAATCATTGGTTTATTATTATTATTATATAAAAATGATATTTCAATCAGTTCAGATTGTGAACCACTCATGAAGAACAATAGCACATTATTACTCATATATGCATCTCTTCTGCTTTTAAAAGCAATATATCTAATTCTAAACAGAATTGTGCTAAATGTTTGCCAAATCCCAGTGTGGGATAATGTCGTCTTAGAAGAAGCAAAGTTTAAAATGCAAAAACTAGTTTTGTTACATGGGAAAATGGTACCTTCTTTTAAACTGGCAAGTATGGTTCTGTGTGGCTGTGGATGCTGAAGAGGATTCTCTCTATATACAATTCAGTCATTCATTTTAGCATTACTATTTCAGCTTGCCTTCAGCAGACTTTTCAATTCAGTTATAAAATCAGTCATAAGTTAAAATCTCAGTGCTGTAGCTGAGCTTTACCCTGTGGGGTACATTCCTGACTGCTTCCATTCTGCTTTGGCCTCTCACCTTTAACTGACGATCTCTTTTTCACTTTGCCATTTCACTATTCTGCAAATGAGTCTTTCTTCTTACCTGAGATGGTTATTGCGCATCTTGTTGCTTTATTGCTACTCCATTTGCAGCAAAGCTCAGCTAAAAAGTATTTTCTTCTTTTCCAATGCCCTGACACTTTCTTATTTTCTTACTCTGATTATGTGTAAAGAGATGCGTGCCAGTGGCTTACTATGCCTCTTGTAAATCATTGATAAACTCCAGTCAGAAGAGTGGGGACACTTCATTATCATGAAGCCAAGCTTGTTACTGATTGGTAGTTTTTTTCATATTCTCTGACAAACCAAGGCTTCTTTTTGAGATTTGTCATTGTGAATCCAATTTCAGGATTAAGTTTGTTATGCTGTATTTCCACATTCCTGGAAAGTACTTGGAGATAAATTTTAGAATCAACTGACAAAATACATATACATCATTTTGATTCATTATGCAACATTAGATACCAAATGTGGCAGAGCCATTTCTGACAGACTTGAATTCAAGAGGCATCTCCTTTTTACTCTTTTGACATGAACATTACATTTAGATACAAACCAGAAGTTACAATAAAGAGCCAGTGTTAGATTCCAAATAAAGTTTAAGTTCTGATTAAATCTTGGGAGTTTTGCTTCACATTTATATTTGATGTCACCAAAATCTCATTAACTGTTCTCAGGCTTCAGTGTCTCAGTCTTGAGATCATACATAAAATGGCTTCTTGATATGTTGTGTGATCTGACTGAGGAGAAGGGGACTCAGGTAGGAAGGGACCAGCTGCCTTCTGCTCAAGACTGAGAAAGGCCTGAGATTCCAAAATATGAGTCTTCAAATTCCTTGAAGCCAGCTATGTGCAATAGAATACTTCTTGCTTTTTTTTGAGTATGATTCTAACAATTTCAAACCTCACATTTGGAGGTATTAAGGAACATGTGCATTATCCACAACTTCTGTGGAAAGAGTGGCCCTCAGCTCACAACCCCATCAAATTACCTGATGGGAAATCGACTTTGACTCGCCCCAGCTATGCTGTTTCTTTATGAGGTCCTGATCTGTTTTACTTTCCAGCCTCACGGATGTGAGGGAGGTACTGTGGTCATCTAAATCCGCTGTGTTGCCTGGCAAACAGTTCAAACAGACAGAACAACCTGCACAGATGCATCTAGACAGGGAAATACTGAGTTTGCTTCGAGCAGAAACACACTTTGGGACTTAATGCATGAGAGATCTAGGACCACAGGAGAAGAAATTGAACACATGGCAGCTGATCTTCTGGAAAACTTAAAATACCTTTTTTCTTAAGCTTCTAAGTGTTTCTCAACTATATTTCAATCTCAGCACCTATCTATAGATATATAGCATCTATCAGAAATCTTTCATACAACTGTGTCAATCTTCGTCTCACCATGAGCTTAACTATGAACCCCAGTGTGGCTTGATGGAAGGTGGCCTACGTTCTTTGTAATTATCTTCGATTGTTATGCACAAGCAGGAGCACTGTTGAATCAGAACCTATTTTTCCCCCCTTGGAAGAGCATTATTAGCTATACTGCTAGTGCATATGGTCTGCTGATTTCCCTCACATGAAATGATACTTTTCATACCCAGGACCCAAAAGAATGCTCATGGACATCAGTAAGAGACTTTGTGTTTATTTCAATGGATTTTGGATTGGCTCCAGATTTCCCTAAGACTGTATTCTTTCCAGTTTCATTTGATAAACATCTCCTTGAAATAAAAAGATATTTTCCAATACTACTGTTCTATTTTTTTTTTTCTTCCTACTCTTTGGAGTTCAGTAGGTGTGCATAGTAAGGAATTTAGGACTCATGACTTGCTTGATAGCAATTGCGAATCCTTTTAGGTGAAATGGAGCAGTGGTGCCAGGCATTGTAACACCATAGATCAGCCTCCGTTATCTGACCATTTGGCCAGCAATGTCTAGCTTTGAAAGTAAACGCACATTTACAAGCATGGAGAGGGGAATTCCTGAATGAAATTGTTCCACAGATCATCCTGACATTCTACTTTTCCTGCAAATGAAGAGTGCTTACTTTTTATTCTTTCTTTGTGTGCTCTTCTGTGTTCCACCACTGAGACAAAGGTTTTAAGAACAGATTAGTAGAAGGCTCCAAAACACCTTCCACGTTCTTCACAGCTAACAGATTTTCACGTTGTCTTCCATGCAGGACTTACGATTTTTTTCTGCAAATTTTCTTTGAATTGCTCTCTCTAAAAGTATTTGAACTCTTGCTACCTGAGACCCTTGTTCTACCACATCTCTTCAGTTCTCCTGTTCCTGTTTTTTATTTATTTTTGGAGATTAACCAAGTGAATGCAATACGGTCTGATGAAAACAGTTCTCTAGTTCTCCTTTTTCCACTTGTTTTTTCCATTGGAAGGTGATAATGGTAGGTTCTCTTGTTCATCTCATTTTGCATCATAATTAAATAACCTAAAATATTTCCCTAATGTTTCAAATGAAAAGTTGGCAAGTTTAAACGTTTCTGGCTCTTCTGCATGTATAAGAGACTCCGGAGATGGACAACGCTTTTGCTAATTCAACCATAGGATGGTTGTGTATGACCCAATTTTATTCCCATTGAAATCCATTAGAAGTTTGCTGTTCACTTTCCTGACTTTAAGATCAGTTTTATAGGTGGGTGTTTTTTCAATAAACGCTTAGGGAGGATGAAGCAGTACTTCACTGAAGTGCGTTATATAGCTGGTGGTGCTGTGGCCATAGGCTACTGTGACTGCAGCTCAGGCCCTGCAAAGTCCTAACAGGCTGGAAGGTGGCTCCCAGGGCTGTCCTCTGCAGAACTGTTGTACGGACCAGTAAGTAGATTTGAATTTTAAAGGTATGGAGGGAAGGGCTCATATGTGGACATTATTCCATAAATCAACTGTAAGAATCCAGTTACAGACCACAAAGTTACTGACTTAGCAGTTTTATCTAAACCATTGATTTTTGAGGGCTTTAAGGATAATTTGCTTAAATCAAGGTTACCTTAATTATGGAAACTTGATTAATTGCTGCAGTGCTCTGGCTTTCGTGAAACATATTAATCCTAATAGAGGCACATAGGTACCAAAGCCTTGACAAATACCAAGTGTTGTGTATATGGCACATAATTTATGTTATCAGCAATGTAACTGTTACCTTCAAAGATACATTGTTTCCACCAAGCGATACAGCACCATTTTGTGTAATTGCCTCTGACTGGCCTAGCAATGTATGTGACAAATGAAATGTAATGCAATCAAATACCCAGGAATACGTTGAGCATTGCTTGCAGAAATGCAACACATAAATACAAAATGAGCAAGAAAATACTGAAGTTGACTTTGATTGGAACGTAAGGGAATATTGTAGATCTGCTCCCCGTGTTGTTTAAACAATGTGGAAAAGCAATTTATAACTCAATGAAGTGCTGGGTGTACTTATCTTAAATTGCAAAATAGACCTGCCCAGATCTGAAGTTCAGATTAAATAGTACAGTGTTCTGTGTCTCCTACTCCTGTCATTTAATTGCTTCTCACAGGGGACTATGTGGCTCAGGGACTTAGCAATGAGATCTGGCACTTTCCTTTTTTTTTTGGTGATATGTTGAAAGGATTCTTAAACTGTGCTTTAGTACTGGAATGACACTCAAATAAAGAAACAGTTAAGCAAGTGAATACTTCATAAATAGTCAATATTAATTTTCCTTCTCTCTCCTAAATTTGCCACCAGTGGTAAACTGGCAGTCTAATATTCCCCTCTGCAAGTCTGTCACACCGTTCCTGTCCTACATGATATCACATTTCAGCAAGGTGATTGCCTTCAGTATTAGATTCAGAAATGTCTATTATAACTGCCAGCTTAAACAAACAAACTTCACATTTTTTTTATTGACAAGTGTTTCTTAGCTTGTTAACTTTTTGACTGTTCAACTGAACATAATGGGCATTGCTTGGTTTTCATAGTTGCTCACCATTTTACTTGTTTGAAAGACAGAAAGGGCTTGGGTTTTCAGCAGTAGCTGAGCAGCAAACAGCATAGCTTCAGAAGAGTAGGTACACGAGTGATAATATATACATACACCCACTTACACCCTCATACACAAATTGCTTTATAGGGTAAATTTACAAAAGTGCATAGGTTTTCAGATGAAAAACAGGAGGCTAATGGACTTCAGATGCTTAGGCACGTTTATCAGCCTCACTAAGCACCCACTTGAATCTTATAGCATCTAAATACCATTTAAAATATAGCCCTCAGCAATACTGTGCTCCTTTGATCCCCAGAACAAGTAAAAAGAGCCTGAAGGCAGTTCTATATCATGTGGTTTATTTAAGATCCTAGTAATTTGCAGCCAGTCATGACACTGTTCCTCCTTTACACAGACGCCAAGAGCTTGGGTAGATGGTGGCGAGGGAGCTGCCCTGTGCTGCCTTTGTGCTGTGGAGAGCCTTGCTGCAATGGAAGGTGCCGCAGAGCATCCTTAGGGCTGCTTGAAGCTGCTCCTCCTACAACAGAGATTAAATTCAAGGCAAAATTCTGGTCACAGATGTTGAACACTCAAAAAGGAGAAAGTAAAGGCACAGTGTGTGGTTGTGCAATCTTGACATGCAGAAAACCATACCGGTTTTAAAAGGGATTACAGTTTTACGAAGATGTAGGTTAAGGCTTGGTATTGCCAGTATCTAGAATTCATGCTATAGATATTTTCCAGTTACCTAACAGCAACAATGTGATGTTTGCAGATTACATGTAAGAAAAGCTCTCTCTCTCTCTCATTGGTTTATTATATGACTTAGGGAATGAGTACATTAATAACATTAAACTGCAATTAACACTATGAAGTGTGTTTTCATCTAGTTAGGCATTTTTTTAAAATAATTGGGAGTGGGAAAAGAGTCCTGAAATCAATGTCCTGGATCATCTGAGACTTAAGAAATAATGAGTGAAGTGGAAAATAGAGGTGGTTAGGCCTTAATTGGAGTTTAATTTGCTTTCTCATTGTTGTCCACGTTTTTGTGTGACCCTGGCAATCAGATAGGGATCCTCTGAAGAAAAGGGCATTTGTCTCTTTGCTAAGAACGAAGCACCATGCAGTCTCCTAATATGGGATTATAAGGCTCTGCTTGGATTTTACGATTTATTTGGTATCTAAGTGCCCTGCTTAGAAACCAGAGAAGCATATACGTTTAATTTGAGCAAAGATATAAATTTTTACTTTACTATAGGTACAATAATATTTACATGGGATGTGCAGAAATGCAACTTATAGGTAACAAGTATTTTTAAGATAACACAGAATTTAATAAAAAATAGAAGGTAGTTATTTAACCAAAGTTAAAAATTTTGTTTCCAAATTTACAGTATGTATTAGAAATTATTCTTTTTACTAAATTTTAGATACAGAGTCTTAAACTTAAATAATGTTTAATCATCTTGAAATTTGGGGCTTAAGTGTTCTATATACAATCCATGGTTCCAGACTGAAGTTAAATCTGTGACCTATACTTTATTTCAATATCCCAACAATAGCAAGATTATGTATAATTATCTTAATGATGCAGTACATTGCAAATTTTGAATTCCTTATATTTAGTTACATTACATATGGTAAACAACTGAACATATCAATTCCTCAAAGATTAAAATGTATGTTCTTTCAATACAAAAAAATATGTAGGCATGAATGACAGGCTCCTACCACCAATAGTCTTCAAAAGAGTCTATATATTATGCCATCTAGGAGGTATTTTTTTGTGATGATAGTAGTTGTAGCTACATAAAAATCTGTGAACACTGTAAGACAAAGAAGAATAGTAATTCCTTCTGTGTGCTTTGGGATAAGGTTGCAAGTGCTGTGTTAGCCTGTACTGTCAGATATCTTCCCTATGAAGAATGATTTCTTCAAACAGACATTTCAGCAATTACTGTTCTGTGCACATCTTAGCTGCAACTTCTTTCATCCCTTATACTTTTTGATTTTGCTTTTCTCCTTTATTTAGGTTTTCTCACTATGCTCATGACCACAGACTCTTTCTTCTGAGTCTCTTTGGCTGCCCCCAGGCTACCTGCCATCTGTGGATGCAGCTGTTTATGAACCACCCCTTCAGTTAAAGCAGTTGTGTTTGTAAGAAAGACAAACATACCCATCTACAATGAAATATACCCACAGTTGAAAACTGTATATTACATTTCTTAGAGGTCTTGTGCACATGAGGCAGTTAGGGTGCAGAATGGTTGAGAGTGAGTTTACAGCACAGAAGCTGCACCAAACTAACCCCTGGGATGACTTATCCATCCTACTCAAAGCAAGATAGCTCGTCCTGATTTCAGTCAGTGTTCCCTACCACAGAAGCAGTCTCATTCACATGGTGAGCTACTGTGCAGTCTATTCCCTGCTTAGGCAAGCCCGAACATAAGATTTTTAGCAAAAGGGCTGAAGACAATGAAGTGCTGAGGGACTGATCCTTCAGGACATAAGTGCTCACAAGCCAAGGGGAGGGAGCAACTTGGGAGTCCTGAACAACAGTCCTTTTAAACTCTCTGAGATATTTTATTTATGAAGAATAGTAGTCATGCATGACAGTTTAAATATTTACTAATATCCTTACTTTAAATGCTGGGACATTTGAACAACTTCCCATGCCACACATTCCCCAATGAACCATAAAGTTATAGAAGGAAAAATGGAAACTCCCTAGCAGAAAAATATGCTCAGGGCATTAGATTTCCCAAAGCTCAGTGTAAGTCTTTTGGCCTTTCAGAAATTGAAAACAGCGACAGAAAAGACAAATAATTTAAATGGATAATCTAAGTAAAACATATACAGCCTTTTTTTTTTTTAATAATACCACCAAGATTAAACATCTGTACTGCTGGCATTATGTGGCACAAGTTATAATCTAGATTTCCAGTCAGAGGTATAAACAGCAGGACATCTAAAATATTAGAATATAGATTAATTAAGACCCATTTTTACTCCCTTCCAGCCCTCAGATGTTTCACACACTGAGTCACTTTAAGAGAAGAAATAAATCCGCTTTTGTTTGCATGCTTGGTCTTGCTTTCCTGTAACCTGTTAGAATTACTCACAGTTGTTTCAAACAAATAAAAGTTTTGGCAAGGCCAGTGTTCTCCTTCAGGTTCTCTTTATAGGTTTTGTTTATATTTTGTACTTGCAGATTTGTTTTTTAAAGTCCATTATATTGCTCTTTACCTTGCCCCACAAATTACTGCATTTTAAAAAATTGCTTATATATTTATTTGCTGACATGACAACTTGCTGTTCTTCCTACATGCCTTTGTTATAATTACCCTTTTAAAGACATGTGTCTATGCATGTATATGTAACACACAATGTTTCCTTGAATGAAGATATACTCACAAAGATGGAGATAAGAGTTTTACATAAGTACCTAAGTTCTACAGGACAGCTAATCTTTCATTAATTGGCCTCAAACTTTAGGCTGTCACTGCCTCTGAACCATGAATTGTGTCCTATTGAATTGCTAGAAATGTGTGCTGACTTATTTATTAGTACTGGAGCAACACCTATTGATATTCCTATGAAAGACTTCCACCTTAAGCTTCTTGTTAAAAAGCCTTGCCAGTGTAGACGTACTTTTGAGGATAACTTCTTTGAAATGTTTTGGATGCTGTTTATTTTTCATCTTTAATCAATTTAGATTTGGATGCAATTACTGTCAGTAGGAATCACTTCAGATTTTTCATCTACACACAGATAAAAAAGACATTGGCTTCATATATAAGTATAGAATCATAGAATCATAGAATCATAGAATGTTTTGGGTTGGAAGGGACCCCTAGAGGTCATCTAGTCCAACCCCCCTGCAGTGAGCAGGGACACCGCTAACTAGATTAGGTTGCTCAGAGCCCCATCCAACCTGTCCTTGAATGTTTCCAGGGATGGGGCCTCCACCACCTCTCTGGGCAACCCGTTCCAGTGTTTTACCACCCTCATCGTAAAGAATTTCCTCCTTATATCCAGCCTAAACCTACCCTGCTTCAGTTTAAAACCATTACCCCTTGTCCTGTCACAGCTGGCCCTACTAAAAAGATTTTCCCCATCTTTCCTATAGGCCCCCTTTAGATACTGAAAGGCCGTAATCAGGTCTCCCTGCAGCCTTCTCTTCTCCAGGCTGAACAAGCCCAACTCCCTCAGCCTGTCCTCATAGGAGAGGTGCTCCAGCCCTCGGATCATTTTAGTAGCCCTCCTCTGGACCCGCTCCAACAGGTCCATGTCCTTCTTGTGCTGAGGGCTCCAGAGCTGGACGCAGTACTCCAGGTGAGGTCTCACCAGAGCAGAGTAGAGGGGCAGAATCACCTCCCTCGACCTGCTGGCCACGCTTCTCCTGATGCAGCCCAGAGTACGGTTGGCCTTCTGGGCTGCCAGCGCACATTGCCGGCTCATGTCCAGCTCTTCATCCACCAGCACGCCCAAGTCCCTCTCGGCAGGGCTGCTCTCGATCCCTTCTTCCCCCAGCCTGTACTGATACTGGGGGTTACCCCGACCCAGGTGCAGGACCTTGCACTTGGCCTTGTGGAACCTCATGAGGTTCACACAGGCCCACCTCTCCAGCCTGTCCAGGTCTCTCTGGATGACATCCCGTCCTTCTGGTGTGTCAACCGCACCACTCAGTTTGGTGTCATCCGCAAACTTGCTGAGGGTGCATTCGATCTCGCTGTCTGTCATTGATGAACATATTAAACAGCACCGGTCCCAGTACAGACCCCTGAGGGACACCACTCGTCACCGGTCTCCATCTGGACATCGAGCCATTGACCACTACCCTCTGGATGCGGCCATCCAGCCAGTTCCTTATCCACCAAACAGTCCACCCATCAAATCCATAGCTCTCCAATTTAGAGAGAAGGATGTTGTGGGGGACCGTGTCAAAGGCTTTGCAGAAGTCCAGATAGATGACATCCATTGGTTTTCCCTTGTCCACTGTTGCTGTCACACCATCATAGAAAGTCACTAGGTTTGTCAGGCAGGACTTTCCCTTGGTGAAGCCATGCTGGCTATCTCGAATTGTGCCCCTGGCCTCCATGTGCCTTAGCATAGCTTCTAGGAGGATCTGTTCCATGATCTTCCCAGGCACAGAGGTGAGGCTGACAGGTCGGTAGTTCCCAGGGTCTTCCTTTCTACCCTTTTTGAAAATGGGCACAATGTTTCCCTTCTTCCAGTCCCCAGGGACTTCACCTGACTGCCATGACTTTTCAAATATCATGGAGAGTGGCTTGGCGACTACATTGGCCAATTCCCTCAGGACTCTGGGATGCATCTCATCAGGTCCCATGGACTTATGTGTGTTCAGGTTCCTCAGGTGGTCACGAACCTGATCTTCTCCTACAGCAGGAAGGGTTTTGCCCTCCCAGTCCCCCTCATGTCATCCATCAACTCGGGTGGGGTGGGGAGAGAGGTTCCCAGTGAAGACTGAGGCAAAAAAGGTGTTGAGTACCTCAGCCTTCTCATCTGCTGTTACCAGCTTGCCAGTCTCGCTCATCAGCGGGGGTACGCTTTCTTTAACCACCCTTTTCCAGCTGATATACCTGTAGAAACCCTTCTTGTTATTCTTTGCATCCCTAGCCAAGTTTAGCTCCAGCTGAGCCTTGGCTTTCCTGACCCCATTCCTACACAACCGGACCGCATCCCTATACTCTTCCCAGGATGCCTGTCCCTGCTTCCACTGCCTGTGCAGTTCCCTCTTCCTCCTTAGTTTGACCAGCATCTCTCGTCTCAGCCATGCCGGTCTCTTCCCTTCTTTGCCCGATTTCTTACACCTGGGGATCAAGAGCTCTTGCGCTCTGTGGATCTCTTCCTTAAAGATCTGCCAGCTCTGTTCTGTTCCCCTGTCCCTGAGGACCGTTTCCCAGAGAGTCCTTCCGACTATCTCCTTGAGGAGCTGGAAGTTTGCTTTTCTAAAATTCAGGGTCCTGACTATACTCTTCATTCTTCCCATTTCCCTCTGGAGCGTGAGCTCTACCAGCACATGATCACTGCAACCCAAGCTGCCTCCGATCTTGACATTTCCGACGAGCTCACTTGCATTGGTGACCACCAGGTCCAGTATCGCATCCCCTCAGGCAGGGGTGTCTATTACCTGGCTTAAGAAGTTGTCCTCAATGCATTCGAGAAACCTGCTGGATTGCCTACAGCTTGCCGTGTTGGTTTTCCAGCAGATGTCAGGGTGGTTGAAGTCCCCCACGAGGACGAGAGCCTGCGAGCACGAAGCCTCTCGGAGTTGGAGGAAGAACGCTTTGTCAGTCGGCTCCTCTTGATCTGGCGGTCTGTAGTAGACACCAACCACCAGGTTCCTTTTGTTGCCTCTCTCTCTGATTCTTATCCATAAGCTTTCGACCTGTTCGTGGCTATTCTTCAGGCCCAGCTCTTCACACTCTAATGATTTCTTGATGTAAAGGGCAACGCCTCCGCCCCTCCTTCCTCGCCTGTCCCTTCTGAACAGCCTGTAGCCATCAATAGCTACATTCCAGTCGTGGGATTCATCCCACCAAGTTTCCGTAATGGCGATCAGGTCGTAGCTTTCTAGCAGCACGATAGCTTCCAACTCCTCTTGTTTGTTTCCCATGCTGCACGTGTTTGTATAGAGGCATTTCATCTGAGCTGTCAGCCTCGTCACCTTCATAGCAGAACACCCCTCATTTACTCTGAGGTGTTTCACGGGCTTTTCCTTGTTGGCTTCTACTACCTCAGCTTCATAAATCTGTTCATGTCCTCCATGACATTAAAAGTTAAAGAGTAATCTGTTTTAACATTTAGCTTCATCTTTGTCTCTCTTGAGTTCTAGATAAGACTAACACCTTTATAGAAACTTAGTATTGCAACCCCTATCCATAAAATAAAGCCTTTGGGATTTCCCTGGAAAAAAAAGGGAATACGTGACTGGCTACAGAACACTCAGGATTAAAAATAAGTAATATTGCATATGAAGTGAAAGAAATGTATTCTAGCTTTTGGGTATTCATATACAACTGTAGAAAATAAAAACACAGCTATAGCTTGATTGTTTACACACAGCCCCTCATCCAACTGAAACCATGTGATCAAACCTGAGGAGACCTGAACGCTTCCATCTGAAAGGACTGACAAACATCCTTCTCCCCTTACTTTTGGTTCACTCATTCACACCTATGCCCCAGTAATCAAACCAAGCTAGGAGCCTCTGCTAGACCAACTGAGATGGTAGCACAAAGAAACAAAAATCCCTCCAACTGAACAACGTGCTTGGTGAACCTTGTGTGGAGTAAAATAGGATTCACCAAGCATGAAAATCAAATTTCTCATCCAGTTCTCTGGGTGCATTCTCTGCAGGACTGCTTAAGCAACTCTCTTACTGGCATATAATAACAGTGATAGTCAATGTATGTTAAGATTAACAATATTGAAAGAAGAAGGCGGGTTTAATAAAATCAGCATGGAATCTAGCTAAGCTTAAGTCTAGAAGGAGGTCACCATACATGTGTGATATCCAAATTTGTACTGAAGTAAATAAGAGTCTTTCAAGAAGCTTAATTTTGAAATGGCAAATTAACCAAAAACATGTTAATCTTACCCCATAAAAAAGAAAGCTGAAGTTGCCTCCAAATCAAGAACCAGCCATATGGCCAATATACAATCCTATAGAGCAAAGACTTAATGCTTGCCTGTAACAAAGCCACTGTGAACCTGGTGCATCCATATCCATTAGCATAGGCAGGGAAGGGCAGGAGTTTCCAGTACCTGAGTGACTGGTGGTCGCTGAATGTCTCTACACAACTTTTGTACTCAAATGTGAAAATTTTTCTCATATATTATCTAGGACAAAAACAATGAAATTTAGCACTCAAAAGGAAAATAGGTGAGACCTATCAATGTAATACATCTGTTCACGAAGATTTTTCTTAGTGCTGTAGCAGTGACAAATAATCTATTTGCCTACTATATTAGAAATTAATAAACTCATCAGCTTTGAAAATGTTTCTGTAACTAATAAACTGTTTTTCCACTGAACCATCACTAGTTGATAGTCCAGCATCTTCTTTCTGACTTTTTTTCTGTAAACCAAGCTGTGTGGTAAAAGAGTATGTTGGGGCTGGGAACAAAAGAGGGGAAGATGGTGACATTACTGCCCAGTAAAATATTGTATTGTAAACTATACACTGAGAAATGTTATAATTCATCACATGTTAGAGCACGGACTGGTGCATCAAGTCTTGCCTTTCAACTGAATTTGGTGCCATCCTAAAAACAGCCTGTGAATTTGCTATATTCAGAGTTGGGGACTAACATTCTTCCTACTACCAGAATTTAATAGCGTGTGCCTGATGGGATTATACCCACCAAATGCTGATTTGAGCTCTTTCAGGTAACTGAGAACTTTCAAACCATTTTTATGTACAAGATAAACTTGTCAGCAGCAGTAAAGATCTCTGTCACTTGTCCCATTGACTCTCTTCCCTCTCTGCTTTTTTAATACCATCAGATCCTGAGGAACTTGCGATTTAAAAAGTAACATGTAAAAAGAAAACTAATATGCTGGTTCCCTGGGTTCCTGCTGCTATACTGTCAGATAAAAATAAAGCACAGTAAGATGAAATTGATTGTTTCAACAATTTTGTGACTGTTAAGAGAACAAAAATATCTCTGATTCCCTTGCCTTAATTGGAGTCTCGTCTGTTTACCAAAAAGGATAAAGACTCAGAGCTTTAGGATCAGATGCTGCTGTTCACTCTTAGCACCTTCCAAAAGTCAACTTCCTATTCTTAACCTGGATTTCAGAGGCATCTTACTTGATCTCTGCATACTAGGAACAGCCAGATGCTTCAGCTGGTGACACCTGGTTGTCAGTCATTTGGCTACAGACATGTGAATAGTTTTAATGATAGTTCAATTTTTCTGGGTAAGGATGTAAGAATAATTATTATGTGGCTGTGCATCAATGCTAATGTTGATGGTTACACTTAAGTGCTGTCTGAATGATGAGAATTGAAGCGTCTCGGAAGGTGTAGTGTTATTCTGCCTATAGAGAACCTTAGAATATGGCAAAACAGTAAAAACTGGATGCAATATCTAGCCTAACATCTGGAATAAAAGAGAACATTTTGTTTATTTAATCCACTAAATTGTGTCACACTAAAAGTCATTCTGAGGCCAAATAATCTAGTTTTGGTCTGGAGACATCAACAAATAAAAATCAACTCTTCCCTTCAAATTTTGCTCCAGTAGTTCATTGTCTTCATTCTTAAAATCTCTGAAAAATCAGGACTGTTTATATTTTCACTGAGCTTTCAGAGGTTCTCTGCAGTTTGGGATTCCCTTTACAATTGGGTGGACTAATTTTCTTGCCTGAACAAAGCCCACAGGAAAATCCTCAGGGAATAACAGTTCCAGCTTACTAAACACCAGGCAGGTCACACTGGGTTAGTATAGCAGGTTCCTTGTGATATTTGGGACCCTTTTGTGGTAGGTCTAGAAGGGCACATCCCATTCTGCCCAACTGCACTAATATTTCCTTTTCCCTTTATTGTTTTAACTACCTCTGTAGTTAAAATGGGAAATTCTTAATTATTGCAGGGAAATATCCTCTTAGTAAGACCTTTTTTTTTTACATTTACATTGTAAATGTGGTAATTTGATAGGTGTTTTGTTTTGGCTTACTTTTTCTCTAAGACAAATATTGAGGTTACTAATACAAGTGGTGTTCCTCCCTGAAAGCCAGGATCACCACATGAATAGAGGCAGAACATCTACAGAGTGTCAAGGAGATTTTGGCTAAGGCAGATTTTGACCCCATTTGCTCTTGCGATTCGATCAAAGCAGAGATGGGACAGTGACAATTATTTGTTTGCTTGCAAACTTCAAGCACTCAAAGGGAAATTTAGTTTAAGAAATGTATCCCACTATAAATAACTTACTAGGACTGCTTGAGTTCAAGATAATAATTACAAAAATTTGGGTTTATAGAGCGAATTCAGTCCATTCCATTTCCTGAGATGGGTTGTAGCTTTATGAAGTAAAAACTGTCAGATTTACACTAGATACTTTAAAAGCTAAAATTAAATCTACTGTTTCATTATTTCATCTTGAAAATTATACCATGCAGATGTGAGGCTTAAGAGAAGTGCAGTGTAAGTAGCTGTGGTCACTATCAAAGTCTTGATCATCTGCCTATCAGAGTAAAAGTACAAGTTGGTAAAACGAATGTGTGACGGTACCTTTCATGGACATACCCGCTTAGAAACTGTTTTTTTCCTAAAGAACAAGTAGTTGTAGTACCAAAAATTCCCAGAAAATAGTTCATAGTTTCTAGGCAATTTTCATCTTTTTAACTAATAAAAGTTTGTTTATTGAGGATAATTTTTCATTTGGGAAAAGAGAACTCCAATTAGTAGAAAATTGCTTACAGCAAAATGTTAACCATTTTTTCTTTGTATCCATATGAAACATGACCGTCCAGAATCACATCTCAGAGGTTTACTCTTCTCCTCAGATAGTATTCGTTATGTCCACAAAGCAGTTAATGCTGTTTGTACATAGTATACTGGACAAAGAAACAAGATTTCTATGCCTTCACTTTGGGATTAGAAGATGGTATCCAGCTTTGATCTGTGTAATATGACAGCCCTTTCTAAGAAATCCTTTTTCTCATCAGGATTTATTATCTGTGGTTTAACAACACAGTTGCAGGATCACTTACCTTGTGGTTGCCTGTGGTTGGTTGTGTAAGGACTTGAACACTGATGCTAAAGTAACAAAGGATTTTGGTTTTTAGGCTGAGCTCAGCAACAAGTTTTGTGATCAGATTTTGGGAGGAAAGTGGTGCACATGCCAGCATTTTAGGGCATAATGTTAATAAGTTTGTATCTGTACTGGTTTTGGCTGGGATAGGGTTAATTTTCTTCCTAGTAGCTGGCATAGCTCTGTGTTTGGATTTAGTCTGAGAAGAATGGGGATAACACACTGTTGTTTTAGTTGTTGCTAAGCAGGGCTTACTCTAGTCAAGGACTTTTTGTCTTCCCATGCTCTGCCGGGGGCACAAGAAGCTGGGAGGGGGCACAGCTGGGACAGCTGACCCCAACTGACCAAAGGGATATTACAGACCATATGGCGTCACGCTCAGCATATAAAGCCTGGGTAAGAAGGAAGGGAGGGGACATTTGGAGTGATGGCCTTTGTCTTCCCAAGTCACCGTTACACGTGATGGAGCCCTGCTTTCCCGGAGATGGCTAAACACCTGCATGCCCATGGGAAGGAGTGAATGAACTCCTTGTTTTGCTTTGCTTGTGTGTGCAGCTTTTTCTTTACCTGTTGAACTGCTTTTATCTCAGCCCACGAGTTTTCTCACTTTTACCCTTCTGATTCTTTCCCCCATCCTGCCATGGGGGAATGAGCGAGCAGCTCTTTGGGGCTTAGTTGCCAGCTGGGGTTCAGCCACCACAGTATCTTCCCATACATGCTGTGTTCATCTGTCCATACATGCTGTGTGTATGTATTTTGCACACATTTTGTCAAAGTACATAGTTAGCAAATGTTGACTAACTAAAACATAAAAGGAAAGCTTGTTTTCCACCTTGCCCTCTCCTACCGTTTCTGTCCAATGCTGGATATCCTTCCTGGGTATCATAGAAAAACAAATCCAAAAGAACTGATCATGAACCCCCCCCCCCCAAACAACAATATAAACAATAAAAAAAGCGCCAAAATCTAAGCCTGTCTGTTGTCCTTGCCAGCACAGAGTAGGACACACTGACACATACTTTCCTGACCTTGAGAACTAATTAGTTAAGTTCTTTACACCTAGGAATGAAGTCTGACACTCTGAAAATAGTCTGAATAGTTTCAAGGACAGAAATCCCTTTGGTCTCAAAACCAACCCCCAAACCAAAACCCACCCCGTTGTTCTGATCTGTACATTCCACCAAATGAAAATACAGGCCAATTCAAGGTCTTTATCCTCATATTTAAAATCTTCATGGAGATTTTTCCTGAGAGGAATTTTCAGCTTTAAAATTGAAACTGTCAGCCACGAGGAAAGCTCATGCAGGTGAGTAGCAAATACCTCAGAGAGGTAAACGATTACTACAAAATTCAGTGCAGTGGGAGATCAGACTGGCCATGTGCCTTTTCACACTGAAAACAGTGCGTGAAGCTATCGGGTTTTGGCTTGACATCATTCTTATGCACAATGCATCCACTCACAGGGACAAGCCAAAGTACACAAACCAAACAAACTGTTTCCTGCGGCCAGTCAAGGAAGTAGAAAGTGAGAGAAAAGAAGAAGGTTATAAGTCTTATTTCTAGGTTTGGATATGTGGAATATTTTCAGATATTATAGAGATAAGCACATAAAAAAGATAAAGATTGCTTTCCATTTCTTGAGGGTGTATAAGCTTTTGAGTCATCAGCACTATACTGCTTGTTACCCATGCTATGAGGTTTGTGCATAGATGTCAAATTAAATGATCTCGATTTTATCTCAGCTTTGCTCCATGAAGCTAGTGTGGGGACTTATATCACAATTCGCATCTTTATGTATTAAGTTCCAAAATATATGTATGAGGTAGGAAATGTCTTTATGCCCATGTTACAAACTGGACACTGTAGCACAGAGTGGTATTTTTGTTTACAGTTAGGGTCCCAGTGATGCAGTGATGGCTAATGAGATGTTTAGAAATGTCTGGGCTCCTGTCATCGCATCCAAGCTCGGTCTACATGATATGCTTCAGTTCCCATTGGCAGTGAAAGGAACGGATCCAATTTCTTGAATGACTTGTCCTGGCAGTCTGGCTGGTGGACCACCCGGTTTCTCTCAGGCATGAGAAAAGGCAATAGCCACAGAGAGCTAAGGACAGCAGACTGGCAAGTTCTGATTATACAGTGCAGCCTGTAGCAAAAGCATTTGTTCTGGTTTTGGTTTGGGGAGAGGAAGTTGGTAAGAAAGTACTGTATTGTAAAAGAAACCGAGGTTTGTCCACAGTTGTTGTTTTCACATTAAAAGTTTTTTTTTGTCTAAGTGGTACACATGTGTTCTCCTTTCTTGCTGTGTCATGTATAGCTATCTTACATGGTACAAAATGACATGAAACTGTGACATGACCCCCCAAACTGTGACATCTTGTCATCTGGAAGTTCTTAACTGGGGAGAAGAACATGAAGTTCTTGTACCACAAGGTATTTGCAGTGACCCCTCCATGAGGAGGAGCAGCCTAAATTTCTCCATGCCAGCTGGTGCCATGAACATGGAAAAGGCATATGGAAGTAATTTTTTTTTTTTTTTCAAATGGGTGATGTTGTATCTTGTTTGCAACTTCTAGCTGGGCTTCTGTGAAGAGCTCAAGGAAGACAGAAAGTTTGTGCTCTCTGTCTCTGACACAGATGTACAAGGAAGGATGAGGACTATTGCTACAGAAACAAATTCCCCAGGCACTGGCACTTTTACTGTCTGGAGACAGTAAAACATTTCTCCCCTTATACAATCAAAGCAGAGGCTTCCTCAAGTTGCTAACCGATCCAGTTCTGGAAAAACTCAATCCCCTTACTCTAGTGATTTTCTTCTGGGACTCTTTGATTCTCTAAGGACAGCTTTTACTGAAGCAGAGAGCATGTAGGTGACTGCTACATCCTCAAATCTTCCCCTTACACAACACTGGAACCTTATTAAGGCCCTTCTCTTTAATCAACCAGATTTTGTGTTCAGTGGAAGAGCAAAGGCAATTCATGTGTGTACACAGCTATGGGTCTATTGTTGCTTTCATCATTGTACCTGAAGATTTTGCCAGTTGACTGTATATCCATAAAAAATACATTTCATATTCATTATGCAGTACAGCAAGAAATGGATACTGGATTGGGAGAAGAAAAAAAAAAAGAGCACAGAAGTGCTAACAGCACCCTCCAGCAAAAGCATTTCAAATGTTTAAGCATTTCAAATGTATTCCAGGAGGTGAGATTTCAGTTTCTATTATTGCTCAGAATGACTAAATATAGAAGCAAATGAAAAATCTTCCACGGGGGGATGCTAACATGAAGGACATCTTTTTCCCCTCACAGCTATATGACCCAGCCTGAATGGGGGTTAAAGGGATGTGAGTTAAAGCACCATATGACCAATAATTCTTCAGTTTCCTCTGAGTTACAAAAGGCAAGCCTGAGAGGTGTGAAGTTGACCAGAGTGTGAAAACAAAATCATAACGAAATGTGAATAAAATGAAAATAAATGGAACATTCCCTAACCAGAGTTTACAGTGTCATTTCCAGCCTAAGACACAGCCTGAACCATGCTCTCTACAGGTTTTGCTGCTGCTGCTGCTACCCGCAGAGCCTCTTAACAAGTAGAAGGTGATAGCTGAACTAATAAGCTCAGGAACGTGCAGTGAAATCCATAGTTCACTAAAGCTTCTGCTGTAATTTTGGGTCTTGTCTGTTTTTCCTGGTGAGAGATGCAGCAATCCCTGCCTTGACAATACAAGCACTTGCTGAATTCACTCCTGTTTTGGAAACCACTGGAATATTTTCTTACCTTTGAATGAAGATTTTTCTTGAAACCATGAAGAAGGGTGTTTTCTTTATTTTTTTCACACAATTCTTAAAATCTAGACAGCCCTGAAATCTAGGGAAATCAAACACTTCTGCACACACACCACCCCCCACATATTTCCCAAACAATTGATACTGATAATTAATATAGGCTTTATCCTAGAGCTGCTTGGTCCAGTTGAAGTTCCAATATAACTTATGCATTCAAAGCTATAAAAATAATACAAATATGGATAAAACCAGCATATTATCAACTTTACCACATAGTGGATGAGGCAGATGCAATTGGGATGTTCTGCATGCATTTCATTTACATAGAAATGCTAACTCATTTTCACTGTTCCATGATTTGTCTTCCTATACTACTATTATTATTTTAGCTGTTTTTTAAGAAAAAAAAAATGGTGCATTTAATATGTTCCTAAAGTTTTCACATTAAAGAAAGGGGAGCTAATGGCATCTTGTTGTCTGAGATATTTTTTCACATACCTTCAAGGCTAGATATTACTTTCTCAGTGATACTAAGCTTGAAAGGCATTTTGCCATGAGAAGACACCAGAAGATACCCTGCAGAGCCAAACTATTGCTAATCTCCATAGGCTATGTGACTTACAACACCTGGACATACACACAAGAAGAAAAATTTTGCCAGGTCTACTTGTATTTTTTAATCTAAGCAAGACATTAGCAGTATGTAGACACTTCTTTCAGGTATGTTATGACCTGTGTAACAAACTTACTTTGTCATAATGAGAACCAGGCTATTTGATGTGCATTAGTTCCCGGGGGCATGGGAATGTGAAAGCCTTTTCATTTTTATTTTAAAACATCTAAAAAGCTCCCCTTTTGGCTGTAAAAGAAACTTTGGAAAATGTGTGCCATGCAGATTCAAAAGTCAGAAAGAAAATATAAAATAATGAAAATATAAATTTAAAAAGTCTAGAAAAAGAAAAATTCAAGCTTGTTTATAGGGCCTGACTTCAAATTTTTTATTATTTAGAATTGTTTAGACAGTACCATATTAGGGTATTTTACTGTAAAAAAAACATAGTAACATGGAAATGAATGTTAATGGTGCTTGAAAAACAGTTTTTTCCATGATCTGCATGTAATTCTGATATATACCAGTGTTTAAGTAAATATGCAATACAACCTTTTTAAATTCTTTTGCCACTAAAAATCACTATTAGCAGAATAGGTAAGAAACCCATTCTGTTAATAAGTCTTTGGAATTTCCACTACTTTTTGGCACCAAAAATGCCCTTTGGAAATTGGAGGACAACTTAGCAGTTATTTTAAAGACTTTATACTAGCTGACTGGCTAAATCAAGATAAATTATAGTCAGCCTTAGACATGTTTATGAGCTTGTTGAGATCACAACCTACAAACACATGAAACAACACGGGGTATTCCTTTCCATATGCAAGCTCCAGGAGCAGTTTTAAAGTCATGAGGAGACATCAGCTCTAAGTTCCCCTTGAGCATGAGAGCTTTAAATGTCAGAACACTGCTAATTACTAGAATGAAAATGTGTGTTTTCTAAATCTGTGATAAACTGCTCTTAAAACATGAGAATAGGATGTGGGTTTTGGCTACACATTTTCTAGGGATTCTGTATAGTTGTTCTAGGCTAGTTTTTGCACTCTGCAAACTCTGTTTTAACAAAAGACCTAACTGAAACTCACAAGAGTTGTCATTTAAACATTTGTCACATTTTCCTTTTTATCTGAGGTATCATCCATGAGACAGTGCCACTACATGCTATTCACACTTTTGTGACACAGTCCTCATGGCCACAACGCAGAATTTGGCAGATGCAACTATTAAGCTTAGCTTTTTGATATGAAGGTGGGATTTAAGATGGTGTGGAAATGAAGTGCACGCACTTGCAGCATTTCAGGAATGATCCCTGCAGTGCACTGGTCCAGATTTTGTTGACTGGACCAAGACTCAGATTTCCCAACATGCTTTGCAGCTACCTGCCATTGACTGTGGAGGAAGGTATGTTCTTAAATACCTCTGGCTGCCTGGGCTCTGCTGCTGGGAACAAGCATAAACATAGAGTGATGGGAGTTGCTAACTGCTGCCTGCCTTTTTACCTAAATGCTCACTTTTTCAGGACGTTTCAAGGGGGCTAAAATTCTCCAGGTTCAACCACAGGAACATGTGGTGTTGAAGCATGCCATGCTTTTCTAAATTCTATAGACTCCCCCTGCAAGTACTTAAATGGCACAATCATAATGGCCTCTTGAAAACATTACATAGTCTATACATAAAGATTGCACTTAAAATATGTAATATATTAGAGATAAACATTGCACTTACAGGCATGAGTCTTCAGTAAGCTCCTGTGACTTTCAAGTTCCTCCCCCCACCATAGGCAAGCCAGGTGGGCTCCTGCTGAAGTTCAGACTGAGGGGACAAGCTGCTCTCTCTCTGTCAGCCCTGTCATAGCCATTTATATAAATGACACATTTTGGCCTTTGACATATCTTCGGGTATTTTATTATTTATAGTTAGTATTTTAAAGTTACCTTCTTCACCCCCTCCTCCTACCACAAGAAAATGAATGTTAGTACATTTTGATCTCATTTACATGCCACAAATCTAGAATGACTCTGCTAACCCCATATGCACTGATTATTTTATGAAATACCAATTCCTGTATTACAAACAGCTTTCCAGCCAACTTAATGGGATATTTCTCCCCATTGTAACTACAACGTTAACTTGAGTCATGATAATATGTGACATGCAATGTCTATTTTTTGGGCCATGCATTGAACTTATTTCAGAGATCTGCCTGCAGAATAAACTGAGCAATATGTACAATGACCTCTTTCTGTTATGTGTGTAAATATTGACTTGATCATCTTTGTTTTTTTCCAGTGGCAGTTTGCAGAATGCAGATGATCACTGATAGCCTGCATTTGGTAGCCATATTGAAGATAAAGGTGGAGTCATGCTTGGAGGGCTGTACAGTTGCAAAATCAGTGGTTGCACATGTTGAATGCTCTTCTGCTTAAGGTCAGGGGTAACTCGTATTTGCAGTGTTTTGCATATGGTATATTGGACAACCTGCCTTCCACAACATTTTGCTTCATGGCTGGGTTATTCTCAGTTCAGTGTCACCTTTTTTTTTTTTTTTCTCTCTCTGCCACAAGAAAGAATCAGAAAACCTGTGGTAAGCATTTCTGTTAATACTGCAGTAAGCTGGTGGGTTAGCATATGGTTTATACTGCATTTGGATGCCATTTTCACTGCTTTTCTGTGAGCAGGTCATACCAGCTGATGTAGCTGCTTGTGTTAAGTTCACTGCCACCAGCCACAGGGGCATTGTTTCTTTGTTCTTTTTCCCTTTTTTGTAAGCAGGTGATTTGGGGTCAGAACTGGAAAATAGTAAATTATTTATAGGGCTTTTATCACTATAATGCTCTTATTACCCATCTCTTGGTCCTTTTTTTTTTTTCATTATTTCAGTGTGACGAACCAAACTGAAAAAAAAAAACCAAAACAACCCAACCAATCTCTGATACTTCTTGAAGCAGAAGCTTCAGATAAATAGCCCTGAAAGTATTTAGACCAATATATGCAAATTTTTCTTTCTTTGAGATGAGTTTTGCATATCAGTAGCACAGGTAGTTAAGCGCTTGCCAGTTGAGGATGAGGCCTGCCATTGCTGTACTCATTCTGGGCCTTTTCAGAAACAAATCTTGTCACCAAATCAGTACATTTTAATATGGGTTTGGACTGATCCAAAGAAGTGGAAGAATTTCAGTATAGTGATGTGACAGGATATGCATAGAGTTTATCCAGTCTGTGTAGCAGGGAAAAAGACCTTTCATCTTGAAACAGGCAACTTTGTGATGTTGGCATCGATGTAAATTATAATATGAATTAACAGAAAAATTCATATGTTTTGTTGTCATATCATATAGTGTTGTTCTGCTAGGTACTGCATGCCTTTAACTTCCATTGTCTCCATCTGAGATATAAACTTGTATTTAATGGTGACATTGTCTTCAATGTAAAGTAAGAGCCGATGCTTCCAAAAAAATGTACATATTTTGCCTAGTTTGGATTACTGTTTTATTTATTTGTAAACAAAAGAGCTATTAGTAAGTTATGTGGATCATGCAGTGTAGGTGTCAATAAAACTGTTCCCTGTGTCAGTTCTGGAATGAGCATTTAACAGAGAGAAATGCTAGTAAAACCCCAGAAACTGTGCCTTGCTTCCCCTGTAACTGTTTTCCCTACTAAGGAATATTGCAAATATTTTATTTTTTAAAATATTTCATTTTATGGCACTTGTTTTCAGGCTGGGTTGTAAAGCCACCATATTTCGGTGAAAAGTCCAAGCAGTGCTGGGAGTGAGAGATGTGTGCAAAAGGCTGGGGGAGGGAGCGGGCTGCCGGAGCCTTGTAAGAAGAAATCAGCCAGGCTCCCGTGTGTGTGCCTGGCTTACCTTCCACAAAAAGTGGTGGTTGTTGTGGTGATGAGTTTTATGTCCCCATCCAGAGAAAGGAGGAAAAGATAAATATAAAATAAATTAATTATATTGATATGCATGCTCCGGTGGAAGGGATTATTCTGTGTGTCCTCCTTGTGTCAAACCTTTTTCGGTCTGTCACAGTATCATGTGTGGAAGAGATGAATTTTTAAATCACGTCCTGTTGTCTCAAAAACTGGGACATATGCTGTTGTCCTACTTCAATGTAATAACCTATTTTGTCATTCAAGAAGTTTCTTTTCCCATAATTGCTGATGATTTCTTCAAGGCCTAGTCTAAGTCAAATAGATTTTGCTGAAGGATTTGCCAAAATATACTAAAAATGATTATTCAACATATTTTATAGAGTTTTAAAGTAAAAGCAAATCAATAATAAAATAGATATTATATTAAAAATATTCTTTACATTTGAGTTTTGTAACAATCTTTGTTTGATATAATCATAAGACTTAATCATGTATATGTAAGTAATGTAATAATTAAGTAATGTATAATCATACATTACTTAATCCCTCCAACAATTTTGAAAATATAAACATTTTATTACCAAAAATTTAATCTTCAAATCATAGCAAGTAGCACTTTTTTTTTCTTTTGAGCAAATATTTTTTTGTTTGTAGATAATTCATGACAAGGACAAGGACCTCAAAGTTCAGAGTACCAACTGAGATTTGCCTTTTTTCTGTGCTTTTGCCACTGTTATTTTTTTCTACTGAGACAAAAGTGTTTTTTTGTGGTGACTTACAGGCAATATATTCTTTTATTTATTTAAAATTTTATACTAAGATCCCAAGTTACTGTGCTTCGGGTTTGTTTTCCTTATTTTAAAATGGAACTGTCTATTGTTTTCACAAAAAAGGAAAGGTGGCACCAAAAGAGGAATTTCAAAGCTATTAAGATATTAGCAAAATGAGTGAGTCCAGAGCTCACTGATTTCCTGTCACCAACTAGTTTTGAGAGGCATATGTTACACAAATGAGCCATAACATTTCCCAAAAGTGTTTTTATTAATTTTACAGAGATACTATATTCTTTTCTAAATTTCTGTGGTTTAGGTCATAAATTGTTAAAAGTAAAAATACAAGTTACAGCAATTTTTATTAAAAGCTTGGTCTAATGTGTTGTAAAAGAATGACCCTGCTTAGTGTCTCCTTTCTGCTCAGGGACTCCTTTCCTTCTTCTCAGCCCTTGCAGCTTCTCTTCAAAATGGCCTTCTTCTGCCAACCATTTTTGTGCAGCTTCCATGGATGGGTGCTGGGCTGTCAAACAGACATTCCTGTAGCCAAGTAGACTGGCAAAAGATTGGTTATTTCAGAAGCAAGGAGAATAGTTTAAAGCTACTTCCCTAAATCATTAATTTCTATACTGGAATTGGGAAGTAGGACTTTTTCTCACCTATGAAAATCATGAACAATTCTTTTTCCCATGTTCATCATCACCAACCATAAATTTCAAAACCTTTGGAAAAAAAAGAGTGACTGAGATATTTGAACCTTGGACAAGTTATAATATGATTGTGGCTGTCCAGAGTAGCTATTTTACATTCTTTTCAAGACTGTGTGTTTTCTATACAGGACCATTTTATATTTCCACATCAGGTTAGTATTGAAAGGAACAGTTGTTCCAGATTGCCTTTCTATCCAGGAGTCCTTCAGAACAGCAGATGTTGGAGCATAAAGACCTTCTGTGCTCATTGAGCTTGGGGCCACATTAATAATCACTATAAGTGGGGATTAGGATTTTCCCCTTCCTTTTCTTGAGAAGGTTTTCTGTGAGAAAACTTGCTGCTAGCAGGTTGTGTATATGTCCACAGAAAAATCAAGTAGAATACCCAATAAACTGTAAACTCCATTTTGTCCATAAGTTTTTTTCCTGCTTTCCTGCTTCATTAACCACATACCACACAGTGTGTAAGCACTAACCTGTGACAGTGGCTGCTCTGATGCCTTTTTGCTGGCAGGGCAATTTTGGTTCTGGCAAAGTTCTGCTGTGGCAGGCATATGCACTGTTGCCATCTGTTTACTGCAAGAGGGAAATAACTCAGGCAAGACTTTACCAAGGTAATCCTTGGTTAGGTTTTGGTGGGGATAGACCTCACTGTCAGCAGTGTTAGAACTGCCCTGGACCTGTAAACCCAGACCTTCCTTAGACACACATGCACGCTGTGGGAGATGTATAAGAAATAGATGTTGTATTGGAGTTACAAGGGAAAATGCCTCTGTGTAAAAAGGTAATGGGTAAAAAGGTACACAGAGAAAATGGGCAAGGAAGGCTAAAAGAAGCTCCGGTCTGATAATGTGCAAAAGCAAAGGGGAACTTAATAGGAAGACGTCAAATGGGCAGCTGCATGGGGAGCGTCGAGCCAAAGGAGAGCTCTGGCAAGAGTGTGGGAATAAGATTAATATTGGCATTTTTCTATTAATAGAAAAAGGAAGCATGTGCTTCTAATTGTTTCACATAATGCATTCAAAACATATGCTTGATAACCACGGAGAACATTTGATGGAGTGTTTACAGAATAATAAGCAGAACAATTAGAATAACAGATCATTTTGTGTCCCTGGAACCGCTCCTATTTTCCCCGTGCCCCCTTTCCTTAACTTTGCTGTTTTTTTCCCATTCTAAAGTCTTTTTAGATTGTTGCTTTTCTGCCAGTTTGGGGTGATTTTAAATTTCTCATCAAACTATTTTATTCCAATTGACATTATATTTTGTATACCCCTTTGTCTGATCCACGGATAACAAAGCCCTGCTGAATTTCTGGGTTTGAGCTTGAGCTCAACCAAACCAAACCAAACCAATCCATTTCCCTCTCAACCACCCATCGTTATGCTTTCTTTGAATTACCACAAGGCAGAAGCCTCTAAACCAGCCAGTCTGACAGCAGCAATCCCACACTTCCTGGCTTCTTGCCTTTTTTACTTGACTTCCCTAACCTGTACTTTAGCAAATGCCGAGCAAGAAGGTCAGATTGTCCCCAGACCAGTGTGGAGGAACTTGGAGTATACCTGAATGCTGAATGCACAAATTAAGGACTTTACTAGAGCTCAGTGTTGATGCCAACTGCATGGCAAGACGTTAGACATTGGATGTACTCTAATTACTTCTGTCTTGATTACAGTTTTGCATTTGTTTGGCATAAGTTGCATTCTGTGACAAGAGATATTTAATTGGACTTTGGCTCGGGGTTCATTCACCAGCAGTTTGTGAAGTTAAATTAATTAATAAAAAGACTGTGTTGATTTTTGGTGATGTTTTTGGCCAATGATTTCTTCTGGCAACTGATAAGAGTAGCTTCACATGAATCCAGATATTCAATTGATTAGCCAAACTGGATAACTCCGGATTTTTTTTTTCACCCTCCCCCTCCCTCCCCCCAAATTCAGCAAAGTTTAAATGAAACCAAATTTAAAAATTGGTAAAAAACCATGCAGAATATATCCAGTTTTGTCATACCTGTGGGTGACATGAAATTTCTGAAGTTCAAGTCCTAACTAGATTTATCTGTGACATTTCCCTTGATCTGAAAGCTAGCGAAATGCTAGATGCATATGCATTAAGTGTAGCTGCTTACCTTACACCACTTGCAGTAGTATGCATGTGGATGGCTGTGCTTGTGCGTGCGTGTGGGTAAGCTGAAAGAAATCCAGCTAACATTCCCATATCCCTAGCTCAGATCTGGTGAAGCCCTTGTATAAAAGAAGAGGTTAAAAACTGGAAAAAGAGGCATAGGACTTACTGTGCATTAGTGTGGAGACTGAAACTGATGTAGGGTTCATGATTCATCTGTGACTGATGCTGTGCTATAAAAATGATTGCATGGCATTATCACAGGAGATCCCTAACACTACCTCAAGGGGTTTTTTTCTTTTATTTTTTGTTCTTTGACTGGCTCATACTTACAAATATCAGTTCAGATACCTGGAGATTTAGGACAATCAGCAGCTTTCTATAAGAAGAGTTTCTCAAAAGGGAAAAAAAACATCTTGAGGTGTCTAAATGTCTTCCTTTCATATCACACATCTGATGACAGATGTTCCTCTTTGTTTCTGTCTACCAAAGATGTTGAAAAAGGCAGGGAAAGGGAGGAGGGGTGGACAAGCAGCCCAAGACGGATGTTTTATAAGTTTTAAAATATTTAACTACTGAATAGAATTTAACATGCCCTGTTTATTTTTAGATTTTGTTCATAGTGTGTGTTTTGGGAATATTTCCACATGGTGGCATTAACAAGAACACTGTCTTGTAAAAGTTGCGTCAAAGGGACCTTCTGAAGGAAAAGGAACTCTATCATGAATATTGGTTTTTACATAGTATGTGAAGCTGTTCACTATTACATGTCTGAAGTAAAATATTGCATCTGTTAGAAATATTAAAAGTCTGTGTGGTATTCACAGTTAAATACATAAATGCCCTGTTATTTCCTTTTCACTTTCTTGGCACATCAAAAAAACCCTGTTACACTAGTTTATTAAAAGCATGTAGTATTATATGACTTGGTTTTATTCGGATGAAGCATATTAACTTTCTTTTAGTCCCTCAGTTGACAAACATAGGCTTGGTTTTGACATAGCAAAACTCTAACTGTAATCCACTATATTTCACAGTTCTAAAGAGTATTCAAATAGTCTGGAGGATCAGAATTAATTACAAATGACCTGGTTCTGTTTGTACATACCAATCTAGGAGACCCATGATGAAGAATCTGCAGTAAGAAACCAGACTGCAGCAGTTCTAGAAGAGCCAGGCTTACAGTCTGTGCATGACTGCTACAGCAATGTGAAAACTTTAGAAAGTTTTACTTTTGTCACCTTCCCAAAAGAGGAAATATGCTTAAAATTCAGCTCTACACTAGACTTGGGCAAGACATGTGTGCAGGGTTGCTAAAAAGAAACATGGCTGAGAAGGGCAATCTAATCTTATATTCATACAGAGGTTTGTACACTGTGTTTTGCTTCATAAATAATGTGAATTTGGGAAAACCAAAGTCCAACTATCAGAACTTTCAGAAGTTGGAAAATGAAATTTTCGCAGATCAGGTTAAAAGGTTAACTCAGGTAATGCGAGTATTTTAATACAGGCAAAAATGAAATACAACTGACACTTGTCTCTAGTGCAATGTCATTATGATAAGGTAAATAAATTATAGGAATCTCATTATTCTCAAACTAAACATTATAAAAATCTAGGAAAATATGTTGTAACCTTATGGGAATGCATTTTTGAAGCATATAACAAATTTAGCCTTGCTTTTGACCTTATCTAATTGTATTGGGCTTGCCTGGCAAGATTTTGGTAGCAGGGGGGCTATAGGGGTGGCTTTTCTGAGAAGCTGCTGGAAGCTTCCCCCATGACCAGTAGAGCCAATGCCAGCCGGCTCCAAGACAGCCCCACTGCTGGTCAAGGCTGAGCCCACCAGCAATGGTGGTAGCACCTCTGTGATAACATATTTAAGAAGTGGGAAAAAAAACCCCAAACATCTGCAACTGCAGCCGGAGAGAGGAGTGAGAGGATGTGAGAGAAAACAGCCCTGCAGACACCCAGGCCAGTGCAGCAGGAGGGCAGGAGGGGGCGAGGAAGAGATCCCCTGCAGCCCCTGGTGCAGCCCATGGTGGGGCAGGCTGTGCCCCTGCAGCCTGGGGAGGCCCACAGGGGAGCAGATCCCCACCTGCAGCCCAGGGAGGACCCCCGGTCAGAGCCTCCTGAAGGAGGCTGTGACCCCCTGGGAAGCCTGCACTGAAGCAGGGTCCTGGAAGGACCTGTGGCCCTGTGGAGAGAGGAGTCCACAGTGGAACAGGTTTGCTGGCTGGGCTGGTGACCCTGTGGGGACCCACACTGGAGCAGTTCGTGAAGACCCGGGAAGTTCATGGAGGACTGTCTGCTCTGGGAGGGACCCCAGGCTGGAGCAGGGGCAGAGTGTGAGGAGTCCTCCCCTGAGGAGGAAGGAGCTGCAGAGACAGTGTGTGATGGACTGACCATAACCCCCATTCCCTGTCCCCCTGCACCACTGCAGGGGAGAAGGTAGAGAAACTGGGACTGAATTTAAGCTCAGAAAAAAGGTGGCGGGGTGGAGAAGGTGTTTTAACATTTGGGTTTCTTTCTCTTTACCCTGATTTGATTTGATTGGTAATAAACTAATTTTCCCAAGTCAAGTCTGGTTTTGCCCTTGATGGTACTTGGTGAATGATCTCTCCCTGTCCTTATCTCAACCCACAAGCTCTTTCGTTATATTTTCTCTCCCTTGTCCAGCTGAAGAGGGGAGTGATAGAGTGGCTTTGGTGGGCACCTGGCGTCCAGACAAGGTCAACCCACCATAGTAATATGAATGCAGTACTTTTTAGAGCGATATACATTTTGCTTGCAATTTCACATTAAAACAGTAAGGACACTTTTTTTTTCACTTGGCTATTTAATATTACTTATCCTTGTTCTTTGAGTGACAGAATTTTTACATTGCCATATCTTAGTGCAGTAAGACACTATAGCATTTCCAAATTTTCCAAGGACATAATTTTTACTGAAGTGACTGAAATATTACTGCAGTGGTTTCACAGTTGAGAAACTAACAGACACATTCCCAGACTTAACTTGTGTTGAACATACATTACATCTGGGAGTCTTCTCTTCTTTAATTAGTAAAATTTTCATACAGGAGGAGTAAACAAGAAACCTAGCGAGAATGCTTACAGTTTATATTTCCAATAACATGGAGCTATGTACAAATATGACATGATGCATCCACTTCCCCTATGGAGCAAATATTTGTAATTGTCAAGATGGTGGATGCTGAAATAATAATCAGTTTTTCTTTGGTGCAATTTCAGGAGAAGTCATATGCTAGAATTGACCCTACTGTCTATAAAAACTTCCATACGTAATCTGAGCAGGAGAGGCACGTTCTAAGAGATTATTTCAGTTTGAAAAGGAAGACATTTTTCTTTCAGTGTTCAGTATACATTTGAAAATAAGTGATGTGACCTTTTTTGTGGCATTTTTAGATATTTACATAATGATTTGAAATGTGGTTGTGTGAAAAGAAAGGTAACTACACTTATCTACTTACTAAATAGTTCCATCAGGCTTTCTATTGAGGGAGTTTTTTTGTAAGACATACTAAATGACACTTAAATCTCAAGATTTTGCATCAGAATAACTATGCTTGTATGAAACTTTTTTGTCTTGTACGTTTTTGCTGTTTCATTCCCTCGTATTGTATATACTCTAAGTGCCTCTTTATTTGAAATTTCGAGCAGACTGCTCCTTTTCAAGTCAAAACATAAATAAGCTCTGGCTGTTCATGTAAAATATTTCATTCACAAATGAAACCCTGACTTAGCAGATCAAATTAAAACAGCAGAATACATCCTGCACCCAGATCTGCTCTGTGCCTGGAAATGGGTAGGTAGAAGGCTTAGAATTCTGCTTTGTTTGGAATTTTACTGTTATTTTGCTGTCCCTTTCTGATGAATTTTGCTCTGGCCTTTTCTCCTGCATCACTAACCTCAGCAAGTGAAGAGAATTACATGGCTCAGGGTTTATGCATCTTGTTAGTTCTCCAGCCCTGATATTTCTTTCTCAAGTGCATGCAAAAAGCATGAGGAATTCAACTGTCCGTGAAGCAGCCCTCTGAGCCAAGTGCACTTGATGCACCACATCTAGTTGCAGACAGGAGGGAATGCAGGGCTAACTGAAGAAAACATCAGTCAGACTCTCGAAACACAGAATGGAACTGGTGCATTTGCATGCTGCAAATTAGTCCTTTTGCAAAAGGCAATGCCTCTTGCTGGACTGTTCTGTGCAGGTAAGCAGCAATGGCGTTTTGAAAAGTGGCAAATGGAAGTAGCTACTATGTCAATGTTGGGCTCCTCTGCCTTCTGTTCCTGATCAATTTGTCTGATAGGTCCAGCAACCACCAGTTAGTTCTTCACCTATACATGCCCTTCTTTTCCTGTTATAATGTCACAGAATCTCACAGAATGGTTGAGGTTGGAAAGGACCTCTGGAGGTCATCTTGTCCAAGCACCCTGCTCAAGCAGGGCCAACTAGAGCAGGTTGCCCAGTACCAGGCCCAGATGGCTTTTGAATATCTCCAAGGAGGGAGACTCCACAACCTCTCAGGGCAATCTATGCCAGCGTTCAGTCACTCTCGCAGTCAAAAAGTGTTTCCTTATGACCAGACAGACCCTCCTGTGTTTCAGGTTGTGCCCATTGCCTCTTGATGTCAGGTGCTAAGCATCTTGCTGTAGCAAGTAGAAGCAGAAATGTAACCTCTGTTACACCTCTGATCTACAGGGAAAAGACAGAAACACCATCTACTAACTGAAAAATTTGTTGTCTAAGAAGATGCCTTTGTGGTTTTATTGTCATTTGAAAGGCTGTTTATATACATTTGTCAATGGGAAATACTAGTGGTATGGTGTTATTTTTCAAGAAACTTTTCCATCAAGCTTACTTTTTGAGTCTGTTCAGTACAAAAGGAGAGCAAAGTCGGCTTGTTTTCTTATATATGGGAGAGGATCATACTTCTGCACATGCCACAACCTGTGCCTTCGTACCTTCCAGGTGATGTATCTTCAGGTTATGCAAATGGTCATTACTATGCTGACTTTTGTAGCACTGTCCCTAGGAGTTACAGGCTGATGTTGAATAGTTATTTGATATGTATGTGCCCATGTCATATGCTTACAACATAGTGTTCCTTGCTTTCTGCCTCTACATCTTCGTCTTAAGATTTCCAATAAAAAACCCTGTTACTTTCCAGTCCCCACCAGCAAATGCCAATATACAAAAGGGGGTTGTTGATTAGATGCAGCCTTGAGTAGAATTGGCCTAATGTCAATTCCAAATTTACTTCTCCTTGTCTTCATCTCCAAGGATGATATCTGCAGGGGACAGGTGGATTTTTAAGGCTGTATTTCAAGACCTTCTTCCTGCTTTGTTAACTCCAAAGGTTTGCGGTATATATGACAAAGAATGAAAGCCATTAGAGACCCACGTTCAGTTGACAGTACCATTTTACACAGTAGTTTATTGACTGCATGTTATCTTTCGTGCGAGTAGAAATCATCATTGATTTTAACTTGGCTTTCCTTTTGTTCACTTAGCAAATAAGCATTGTGATAAAACTCAGCTTTACCCAAAAGTCTTTTCTTTAAATATTACAGATGATTGAGTTAGGCCCAAAATATAGGCCTTTTTGAAAAATGGATACAGAACCATAGTGTGAGTATGACTGTTGAAGGAGTTTTCCTAGACTTTACTAAAAACATTGGAGTTAAAAAATAAGCTGTTTTCTGACACTATTGAAATCTCTAAGACAGCACTATTTTACTGCTTCATAAGGACTGGTGAATGTAACTCACAAGTATAATTTTCATTTGTCCTGAATCTGCCATCCTTCTCTCTGCTAAGTCTTTATGTCATTAAAACTCCCATTCCTATCAGAGCTGCAATCAGTGGAGCAATGAGGGGGACGAAGTAACTCATAGCTAAGCCTTAGATGGAACAACTGAATTCCAAAATAGCAGTGTAAAAAGTCTTCCCTAATTTGAACTAGACTTGATATTTTTTAAGCTTTCTTTTTATTTTGGAAACGTGTGTTAGCTGCAAGCAAAAAGATGTTCAGTGACAGCGATCTTACAAACAGCTCACAGCACTGAGTGTGACCAGGGCTTTCATTTTTGTGGGGTCCTGACTCTACTCTGATATGGCTCTACCAAAACACAGACACACCAAAAATGCTAGAGGGGTTTCCATTGTCCTTGGCTGTTATCTTCTGTCTTGGTCATAAATCTATGTCAGAAAAATGATGACTCAAAATATGATTCAGCCTCAACTCTTAGTGATGGGTCTAAGCTGTGCCTGCTGATGTAAGGGTGAATGTTGCCAAAACACTTCCCATTTATTCTCTGACATGGGTTTTAATTGTGCATATTTTCAGTACTTGTTAATTAGGAGCAACTCAAAAAAAAACATGGTGTGAGGACTGGCAAAGGTTTTTGCCTTTACTTTAAAAGAAAGTAGGAATAAAACACCATAAAAGAGGCTCTTTAAAATGTTTAGCTGGACACCAGCACTGTGCCCAGTGACAGACACTGAATAAGCCTCTATAAGTAGCACTGCCAGTAATATTCTGTCTAACCTGCAGCACCTCTCCTCTCTCAGCACTGGGTCTCTTTTTAGAAGTCATCCCCGTTGTTCTGCACCATGCCAAAATGGTTGGTAGCCTCCACTTTGGGCAGCTGCTCACTTGGGCTGAGACCACAGCGACATTTTGAAAACTGAGCAGGTAATTTAATTAGAATGGATAAAATGTATGGAAAACAAATCAGGAGAAACAGGTATAATGAAGATTGATTGATTAATACAATTAAGTGTTGCCATTTTGTCCAATTGTTTGGTGTCCTTAGGCTGTGGTAAGTCTACAGTTTGTATAGCTGTTTTAGTATTTAATGCTAGGTCATTTTAAAGAATGGATTGATCTATTGACATTTATAGCAAGGTAAGCATTAAAGTACACTGCTTGGCTAGCTAAGGATTTTCTATCTCACTTGGACGTCTCTGAATTCATTGATAAGTAAAATGAAACTGATGAAAATTCCCCTTAGGTCTTCTCTAACCACTGGGCTCCATCCTGTCTTTTTAATTTGCTTTGTCCTTTTCTCATTTGCTTTTCTTCCAAGTATTGGACTATAAGATTCCAGGAAATCATATCTTTAAAAGTACTCTGCATTAGCTGAATGCAGCAGGCATGTAAGCAGCCACTTATGCCAGTGACATTAACCCCATCTTGATTAACAAAGAGAAATGGGAACTAAGCATATAATTTATGCAATCAGGCTGTCTTGTCCCTTTCTTGTAGCATAGCATAGTTTTTCATGCAGTTATTCCTGTATTGAACACAGATCCCCATGTTTATGTGGTGTCTAGGCTTCAGACAAGACATCTTGTCCCTATTAAAAGAGTTCAGAGGTGGAGGATACTCTTTTCCTCCAGTGTTTTCTTCCACTGGTTAACCACCATCATTGCCAGCCTGTGTAATTTCTCTTTCGAAATTGTCTGAGATTTCAAGTTGTTTGTGCTTTTGTAATTAGCAGACTCTCTCAGACTGATAACTGTGCATAAGACCTATCATCTCTGAATTTGCCTTTGAGCCAAACAGAATTAAATCCATTAAGGCCCTCTTTACACAGCCTCTTTCCTCCACCCAGAAGTCTTTTGGCCCTCAACACTTCTTCTTTAATAGCCTTTCTAAAGTACGTTTAAAATGAAAAAGTATTTTAAAAGGGAGTTCAAGTATCATTCTTGCCAATGCTGTGTGCTGTTATGAGAGAACCACCCTCTCCAGCTTGCCATTCTCTCTTGAACCATGCAAGGTTCATGTTAATCCTCTCAACCTGAGCATCACCCTGCAAACTGTTTTTTCAGTCTTTTTGTCTTCTGTGATTCCTGCATCTTTTATACAGTAGAGCTTCTATATAACATTGTGTAAAGGAGCATTTGCTAAACTCTCAGGAGGAGGTGCTTGGATGAAGTAACTGATGAAAAAGGTAAGAAAAAGAAGAAAGAACTGAAGTGCTGTAGTCACATGCATCTGTCCCACAGGCAGGTTATTGGATACTTGTGAAATAGTGGTATGGTGGGGTAAAGGTAACTCCATGAAATCTAATAGTCTAAATGTATTAGTTCTTTGAAAGGCAATTGTGTTCCTCAACAAATCACAGTGAAGATGTATTTAGTGAGTCTTTGGGAGAGTTATTTAGCCACTCAGTAAAGAAAAAGAAAATCAGTAGATCTTTGAGATGGAAGAAGCCAGCTTAAGTCATTGCTCTATACTTAAGTCATTACTCTCTTAAGTGTTACTCTGTCAACTTGTTACTTCCTAGCACTGTAGGACTGATCCCTTCAGTGCATTTTCTGGGTTTTGTGTGTGTGTGTGTGTGTGGTTTGTGCAGGGGATTTGTCCAAGCATTGAGAGTTGGTATGAATTAGCCTTACTTTGTTCTTTATATTTTATATGAAAACACCTGGACAACCATTCATTCAGGAAGTTTTAAATTGTGGCACTGTTATAAAGTTTCAGGTTCAAGGAATTTGTTAGAAAGGATCAAGGCATTTTGATCAGGGCAAGAGTGAGAAAAGTTGGCTGTTCTGTAGACAGAATGCATGAGCAAAAGTCATCTGCACTGACGAGCCAAATTTTCTGAGCATTAGGAGTGAAACTTACAGAGAATCAACATATTAATTTGCCCCTTTCTTTACTTTATAGATGTGGATTTCTTGCTGTAGAAGTTCCATATGGTGTGTAGGCTCAGGTCTTCTATAGCTACCAAGAAACCAGGATGCCTCAGCAGCCCTGATAAGTTCTTTCTGCTCATAGAACGTGGTGGTGGTTTTCAACAGGAGAAAGCACCTGAGGATCTCATCCTTATGGTATCACTGCAGAGGTGTCACTGTGCACAATATGGTTGCAATATCAATTTTTTATGGGTAAAGAACACCATTTTCTGTGTCTTGCCTATTTCTATTCTGTTAAAAAATCCAGAAATTTAAATTCAGAATAGGCAGCTTTCATGACATTGTATTTTTTCATCCTTTTTATTGCTAAACTTCTTACTGTTTAAACTTTCTTACCATTCAGAGAACTGACCAATCTCAAACTGTTTTGTAAGCTTGAATATTACTGGATGGACTGCTGTAGATAAGGAATTCTTAGTGCTATCTTACTGGGATGTCGATACTGTGGAATCGTTTTGCTCTCCCTAACAAAACAGCATGGATATTTTTCACACTGTTGCTGGGTTGTTTTTTTTTTAATTTTTCTTCAAGTTCTTTAATTCACTGGTTTAACTGGTCAGTGTGACAAAAATTAATTTTTAGTTTAGTCACTGACTCTTATAAATGCTATAGGCTGAAGAAAATCATCTTTCCAATGGATCTTTGAAAACTGAGATTAAAAGCAATCAAAGAATACAGATATTTCTTGACTTGGTGGTATGTTTGAACACATGGAGCAGAAAAGGCTCATACAAATCTAGTTAGGTAAACAGTTTAGCTTCCACAAGCCACGAGAAAAGCACTATACATGAAACTGATATATCTGAATTTTGGAAGTATCTTTGAAGTTTATTTCAGAAAATTGGTATGTTTCAACGCCACAAATCTCCACAATTTTCAGTATGGTATTTTCAGCTGCCAATATTATTTCACATTCTTATTTCCTGTCAGCACCATGATATCACTGTCATGAATCAACGGCATATACTGGTGATGATCAGAACAGCTCAGTCAGAAAAGACCCTGTGTTACAGGGGCTGGGCACCTATCACTTGAGAATATCAGGATTAATGGTGGAAGAAAAATGAATTGGTAATTAAAAAACCAAGAAAGTATCTTGTCCTTTGGTGAATGCACTTGTTCCTTTTTGAACTGTAGAATAGCTGACAAGTTAAAAGTACATGAAAAGACTAAAAATAGATATGCAGGTGACTTTATATACTCTCTTTTCAAGTCCTCTTGCATGATAACAGAAGTAAGCTGGTGTAGGCTCATTGGCACTAATACACAATAGCTACGACCAGGTAGAGAATGTGCATTCCTTCTTTTCAAAAATACAGTTTCTTTAGATTCTTCCTACCAAAATTATTACTTATATATTTAATCAAAATATTTTTCATTGCCCTGAGGTCAGAGCACTTGACTGCAAATCAGCTCAAATTAATCTGGTATGTCCACTGTCTCTCTGCTTCTGCCTACCTCTTTTCTTTAGACAGCATCTTAGGTTGGTCTCAGTGCTTTGTGCTGGAAGGACATTCCCCTGACAATACGGTACAGCACAGATAAGCAAGATCATCATGAAGGGTGCATCTGACCAGTTACCCATCAAGGAAAGCATGTGGAAGTTGCCCAAATTCCTGAGACATCCTGGACACAGTGTCAAGCTGACTCAAAACTGAATCTTTTGATGCAGAAGCATAACAGCAACTTAATCTGAATTAGAGGGATGTCATGTGAAGTGGAGTTAATATTTCCAGTCTGGTTTTCTTATTGGAGCTGTCAGTTCTGCAGGTTGATAATCTGACCTCGCCTTTGTCCCTCTTTCAGGGAAAACTCCCAAGACAAAGTTTACATCCTTTGAACTTTCTGCATTCCCCTTGCCTTTCCTCTTCTGGATAAAGTATATTATCATACATGGGTAAGACTGAGTCTTCCCCCACCAGAAAAATCTGCTTTTATGCATTTTTCTCTTCACTGGCCAGAAACTGTTGCTGCAGTACAGAAGCAATTTCATCCTTGTCAGGTAAAAGAATTTACTGCTCGATTAAAAAGTAGCCCCATGTAGAGCTTCCAAATAAAACATGTAAATTACAATGCCATCTTTACCCTTAGGCTATAGGCCAATGCCTCTGTCAACCTTGGAAAATAGACTTCCTTCCTTATGGTTGCCCTGTTTTTTCAGTGTCCTAAAATGATTACAGGATGCTACTGCTCTCAGCAAAGCTGCTTTTCTTTAATGTCAGTACTAGCCTGCTTGGCTTTGGGAGCTTCAAAAAGATTTTTAGTCTCAGTCTCCCTATTTAGAGGAACAGAGATTGTAGGCACATAGAAATTAAAGCATTTTACTTCTCATTACTCTTTTTTTCTACATAATTTCAGCAAAAGTCTGAATCTCAGAAATCAAGTTTTGCTGTTAATACTGTCAGAAAAGAAGCAGAATTCTGTGAAGAGGTTGTTGAGATCTCAAGTTGCTCGTAAACAATATAGAAATGAATGTAATGGAAATTCAGCTTTGTAAAAACTAAAGAAATTAAATATAAAAAGCTGTTAAGAGCATATTATAATAATATACAGTTTTCCTCCTCACTTCATCTATATTATTCAATGGAGAGGATGGTTTTTATCTGGGGTTGAATCAAAACAATATATTATTTCCAAGTGCTTTTTACATTGTTGTAGGTCCTGTACAGTAAATACACCAGACTTTTACACAGGGATGTAAACATAATACAGCACGAGATTAGCCCAAGACTGTTGGCTATACCCCTTGTACAATGTTTCTATATCATCCTGAGCAAGTTGCTCAACATTTTTTGGATGGGATCAGAAAAAGCAGGATTTAGCTGACTAAAGATAAGCAGTACCTAATCCAGACACTTCCAGAGAAGACCTGGAACACATGAGGAGTGACTATGCAGCTCTGTGGGTGAGGCTGCAAGCCATTGGTGGTTTCTCCTTGATCCTGCTGGTGCAGGGACAAGGCTTAGGGAGGAGCAGACAGGTTCTGTGGATTACCAAGTGGCTTCTCTACTGGTGTTGTTGACAGGGATTGACTTTCAGGATCAAGGCACCTTTTTCAAATACCAGAGACTGATGGGGAGAGGCAGGATCCACCTAAAAAAGCAGGGCAAAATCATCTTTTCCAAGAGGCTAGCCAACCTGCTGAGGGGAGCTTTTAACTAGGCATGATGAGGGAGGGAGCTTGCTAGAGTGAAAGAAGTGACACTTGCCCTTTACTCAGCACTCATCAGACTGTATTTAGTCTATGTGGTCCAGTGTGCTCCCCCCACACCTCCCTTGCCAATACAGGAAACAAGTATTTCATTTTATGACTTGGACTGGAGAGAGTGCAAGGAGAAGCCACCAAGGTGGCCAGGCCCTGGAAGGAGAGGCTCCGGGACTGGGGCTTGTTTAGGCTGGGGAAGGGGTGTCTTGGAGCCTCAGCAACAGGCCCTAGTGCCTATGGGGATGGTACTCAAGAGGTGGAGCCAGGCCCTTGGTAACATTAAGAGATGACAAGAAACAATGTGCATAAATTGAAACAGAAGAGCTTCAGACTGGATCTGTGGAAAAACTTTTTCACTCTGAAGACAATCAGGGTTGCCCAGAGAGGTGCCTTTTCCATTCATAGTAGTTTTCAAGACACAATTGAATAAAGCCCTGAGCAACACGGTCTGAGGACAGAGCTTGACCCTGCTCCGCGCTGGAAGATAGATCAGAGAGGTCCTTCCAACCTGAATTATCCCATGATTTTATGGTCCTATCTTAAGGCAACTCAGGTTTGCCATGACAAAGCTGTCTGGCTCATTTCATGTGAGGCTGGATGGACAGACGGTCCTGAATTGCAGCTATGATAAGGATCCATGACAGAAAATAGAGTCAGTTTTATCTCTGCCAATAAAATATAAAAACTGTATTTTACACTTTAATACAAAATTTTATTTTTTTTTCCAAATCCAAGCCTTATGAATGTTGGGTTAGTCCCATTTTCCAAACTAATGTAGTATCTTTGTGCTTCACTGTTTCTATAAAGTGGTTAATGCTCAGTCTTCATGCAGGTGTTGCAAAATAAATGTCTATTTATGAACTGGTCACAGCAACTAATGTAGTAGAAAGTCCTTGAGGAAATTAACAATTCCATAACAGAATTGTAATCATGTAAAGTGAAAAAGGCATAGGATTACATATTTAATAAAGGAGATAAAACCTAGAGGTGGGAATCTGCTCATTAAGTGAGCATACTCTGTCCCGTGAGCTGATAAGTCCTGTGAAAGAAATAGCAGGTGATCACGTAATTAAAACTGAATGTCCATGCATACTGCACATATGTAATGAATACACACAAGGCAGAGGGGATTTAAAATTGAATTGGCAGATTCTGCTATAGTATTTCTTACTTTTTATATGCTTCACTACTAACCTTAATGCTTCCTGATGTAAAAGCTTTCTTTTTTCCCCACTGTTCTACCTTTTAATGAAGTCTTCAGTCAACAAGTGTATCATGCCAACTGCTCAAAAGAGAAGCAAAATAAGACTTTCAGATAAATTTCACATATGAGTTAAAATTGCTTGGACAGAATTAAAGCTTGTGAAAAATTATTGATCTGACACATACATATTTGTCTGCATGTGCTCCAGGTTGTGTCAGGTATTCATAAACACAGTCACTTCATGAGAACAACCAGGTTGCAAATTGCTGTCACAGATGTTGTCAGCTTTTCTTATACTGAAACTTCTGTCCTCGGTGTCCCCTTTCGGGCTGCAGTACAGTACAATGCAGTCGAACTACATTGCAGCTGTAGCCACTGGCCCTGTGGGGTTTCAATGTACTGGAAGACTTTATTTTTCACATAGGGTGAAATTTGATAGAAGAGTATATACATTACTCTGTGAGGGAAAGAAAAGGTTTTATATATGAGATTGTAAATCAACAGTATTTACTTTAAATTTTAATGAAATCCAATACGCTACAGACTGCATAAAGCACTTTAAACCACTTTTTTGTACATGTGGAAAGTATAAATAAATAGGTCTTTACCCTGTCTTCGTATTTTAGTTATTTAATAAAGTCTTCATAAGTAAAAATTTATACAGGAAAATAAACTTTTTTGGGAATATGATGGTAAAGCCTCAAAACATAGCTTTACAAGTCAGACCAGAGGCGGATTGTTTATGTATAAGCTGAGTAGAAAGAACATACAAATGAATTATTGCTGATAGGCAAATGGTTTAGCTTGTAAAAGGTAAAAGCAGAATTGTTCTCACTCCAAAGTACTGTAGGAATATTTGCAGGCAAACAACATGTGCTTTATGCCTTTGCTAGAGCAGATAATGACCCTGTAGTGGCAATGAATCTCCTGATAAGACAGGCTTAAACAGTTGAGCATGTCCTAGTTTATACTAGAAATGGGTTCAGGGCACTATTGCTCTAAACCTGTGACTCATTTCCAATGAAAATGTTTTGAACAGTTGTACATCGTCCTTGCCATTGGTCTCCTGAGCATTCAGTACTGGTCAAAATGTCATTGCCCTTTAGACATTGTCCAGGTTGAGCTTGTCAGAACGAGAAAGGGTTCAGAAGGAAAATAAATACATCTCACAGGCTTTGAAACTGATCTATCCTTTTCTCAGGCTTCATGAAATTTTATATTTATATAATTTAAAGTAAACTAGTAATATTTTTTAGGCAAAGGAGAAGTGTCGTACAGGGTGGTATCTAGTAAGTCAATACTTTGGAATTTTGATTTCAATATTGATAAAAAGCAGCTGCAAAATGCTGCAAAAGACTGGATATATTTCACTTTTTCAAGTTTCTATATTCTATTTACATGCAGAGGATCTATACCTATGTAACCTGTAATGATGAAATGACTGGCCTGCTAGGTGAGGGGAGAGCAATGGATATTGCCTAACCTGGAATTTAGGAAGGCTTTCAACAAGTGTCTCCCATAAGATCCTCACAGAGAAGCTGATAAAGTGTGGGCTGGATGAGCAGACAGGGAGATGGACTGAGAACTGGCTGAATGGCTTGGGACCAGATGATCAGTGGCACAAAGTCTAACTGGAGGCCAGTAACTAGCAGTGTACCCCAGGGGTCAACACCAGGTCCAATCCTGTTCACCATCTTCCTTAATGATCTGGATAGTGGGGTAGAGTGTACTATCAGTGAGCTTGCAGAGGCACAAAACTGCGAGGATTGGCTCTTACACCAGAGGGTCATGCTGCTATCCAGAGAGACGTCCTGTTTTCAGCTGGTATAGTGCTGTGTTTTGGATTTAGTATGAGAATAATATTGAGAACATGCCAATGGTTAATACTAAAGTACCTGGTACATATGAGCTGACAGGTGTAACAGAGGAGGAATGGAGCCCTTCTGGCCTACAGACTTTCCCCTAAATAAAGAGTTGTTCAGTCTGCCCTTAAATGCATCCACATTTGCAAAGTCTGATAGGCACAACACAGGAGTTACTTTCAGGGTCAAACACTGTCAGCTTCTCTTCTTACTGGAAAGCAGTGTAAGATACTGTAAAGGCTGCAGTACTCCTCAGTGCCACCTTACAAATTTGACAGTCCAAGGCTTTGTCTAAGTATTGGGTCAAAGTGCCTGTGCTCCTGGTGGAGGCACGGGCTGCTGTGCCCAGTGCTGCTCCCAGCCCTTCAGCTGATGTCAGGTGGAGTCAAACCCAGGCAGTCACGGGAGGAGGCAGGCATAGGAGAAGTTAAATCTGTATTTTTTTCATTGCTGTCTCTTTAAAAAGGATAACATTTCCTTTGAATTTCATGCAAGGTTTTGCTCATCCTTTGGAGGAGACTATGTTTTTCATTAACATGCTGATAATTACCACCATAACTCCCATGGTTCCTTAGCAGAATATTGCACCCTTTACACTGATCAAATGTTTCCCTTACGGCAAAGAACTCCAGAAGGGTGATATAAAAAAATAGCCAAGAGACACTTCACTATGAAAAATAGTTCCCAAATTCATTGCCAGACTCAGGAAATGAAAAAGAAGAGATTTGTTTCTCTGTTTCTTTAGGAGGCAATAATAAAAGGACGATGCATTTATATCCCAACAAAGAAAAGGTTTATCCCTTTCTGAATTTTTAACATCAAGTGAAGTATGAAGGAAATTCAGTCATGTCTGTAATAAAATATATATATATATATATAGCTTTGTTTGTTTTTAAGTGTGGTAAGGAGAAACATATTTAGAAACCAGCCACAAGGCAGTAAAATTGATTTCTGGTTTATCTGGTACAGCTCCGAGTCTCTCACTGAGCTGGGAAATAATTGATTGCTTGAAGCCTTGTAGCAGTAGTTAAAAATTGATAAATGCTAAAGCTGGCACAGTGTTTTATAGGTTTTCAAGAACTGTGGAGCCTCCATATTTCTTTCTCATCACCAGCTCTAGATCATGAGGTGAAATTTAAAAGACGCTTCATCTTAGTCTTAGTAAATTATATTCACAAACTCTGAGACCTTTCCCTGTGGGAGACAAAGCAAAATCTTTAGTTACATAGTACTTATCTGTAAAGTATGAAGCCAAGTGAGCTTTTTGCGGGTCAACATATTGTTTTATATCAGCTGATTGGCTTACATTAAAAACCAACAAAATATCTATGTAGTCATAGTTTTTAAATCAATGACTAGAAAAATTATTGGTATTGATAGCTAAAGTGTCATCCCATGAAATGAACCACTGTAAAAAATTGGAGAATTGGATCCTATTTAGCAAAGAAATGCTGAAAGATTTCATCAACACAAGTTCTCCTTTACTAGTGCAGGAAGTTGACTTTTTATATCAGCTGACAACTGACTTTTATACTGGGGTAAACTTTAACATCTTTATGAAAATATAGGGAGTCAGATTTTCTCTCACTCCCTTCCAGATGCTTTATATACTGTTAGCAAGAGAAGGAGGTCCAAACGTTGCTCAGGTGGTCATGTTGGATGAATATCTAGACTTTCAGAATAATATATACAGTTGTCATGTTGTGAAGAAAGAGAGAGATTAAATTCTTTTTTTTAGATACTTATGGGTCTCCTGCACTGAATATAACTTAAAACAGATACTGAATATCTGTTAAACTAGCACTTATGGGGTCCTTGACACAGCCCCAAGATGAAGCAGTAAGATGGTTTATACAGAAATCGAGTTACTAAATGGCCTATCAATACTAATTCTTGTCATCTTGAATAGTAAGAAATCTAGGATACAATGCAACTGTGTACAATAGTTTAGAACTGTGAACTGAAAATGAAATTTTAAATGAACAGTGACTGAGACTGAAATGCAAGACTTTAAGGTAGTTTATGAACATAAGCCCCTGAAATTAGTTGTAAAATTCACTTTTACTTCATGTGTGCAGAATCAGACTCAAACTACGAGAAATAAATCACAATTAGCCTTTTGTTCTAAAATTGTTAGCTATATGCATCTTAGTACAAATTAGCACAGCATAATGATGCTTTCTCCATATCAGATTAGTAAATACTTATCCCTGTTTCATAGCTATGCTTCACTGAAATAGAAAAACAGTAAGTGAAAGAGACCGATATTGAGGCAAATTTCACTACTAGTTCCTTAACTGAATAGAAAACACAATAGGCAATAGAGCTGAGACTCTGCCTTTTATGTTTTCTTCTTATATTTAGAGATAGGGCTCAATTTATTTATTTGCTGACTATTTTGCTTAGCAAACAAAAACATTTTAAATTGTTTCTGTAAACTCAGCAACTCAGTACTTATCTTCAACATTGCTGGCAACATCTGTGATCAAACTGCAGTTTCCATTTGCAGATCAGTAAGACAGGTGATTAGCATCAAAATAGCTTGTTTATTCATAAAAATCCTGCTTTTTACAGCTGTGAGCTTATGCTGATCTTCAAGTCGGAGCACCTCCTGCATGACACAGGCCATAACATATCACATTGCAATGCTCGCAGCAAACCCAATTACCTTAGGAACACTGTAGTATATTGATATTTTTCTTGTCAGTATTATTACTGGTTTAGAACATGTCCAGAATATCAGTTCATGTGGTGAGGACTTAAAATATAATTACAATAATGATGAAAGTGAATGCTTCTCTTCCATTTTCTCCCTTTCCTTTTCTACTTTAGTATTGGTTTATCTACTGCCCCAAGAGAGAGGACAGAGAGCGAAAGAAATACAGGCAAACACAAGCGCATTCTGAAGGAGATGCTTTCTCACCAAATCACAAGACACTGAAAAAAAAATAATTAAAATGTCTCTGGGGAAAATGGCTTTTTGGTTTTTTTTTCCTCATCAGGTTCTCCTTCCCCCATTTCACCTCCAAGACCATACTGTGGAGTCATCTGGAGCTCCATCAGAGATGAGGAGCCTGCAAGGTCTCAGCTTTCTCCTTAGTCTGTGTGCGTACAAACTTTTCTACCTAATTAATTTCAGTACTCCAGTTCTAGTGGTGCTGGAAAAATAGATATTAAACACAAAGCTTTGAAGCTAAAAGTGCTCCATTCTCCCGATGTGTGTGCTTTTCATCAGCTTGAGCTAATATAATCAGCATTACCTAGACTTGAAGGTATCATGATGAATTGCCACCAGGAATTTCTTGCTGAGGAATGTTAATGTTGCCTTTAGAAATACATAATTTTACATTTATTAATTACATTAAATTAAATTGAATTGAATACATTAGTGGAATTACCTCTAAAAGGCCAGAGACTTCTGCTTGTCCCAAACATCTAGAGTTTGGATGCTATGAGATAAAATATAAGTAACCTCTCTGATTTTTGCTTGCCCTAACAAAATGTTTCTTTGAACAGTTTTTAATGAAAAACCTCTTTAAACAAGAGAAGCTTGAATTATCAGAAATCTAATGTCTTTTACCCAAATCATTAACTGTCTATGGACAGTGAATTTATGCTAGTAAAGGGTGGCTCAAATTGAGCAACAAGTTTCCAGTGGATCCCAGATGGTGCTTTGAGTTGTATTTTAAGCATATGTTCAACACTGGCCTCATTCTGTGTCCTTTGCATCTAGTAAGAGTAGAACTTTATCTAAATGCTCAAAGTTCAGGACTTGCAATCAGTCTTTGGATTTCCTGCTCTCATCTTTCTGCAGCTTTTTGGGCTTCAGTGAGTACCTGGATTCATAGGTGTGACACAGTTGCAGATGTTGTGCTCAAAAATATATACCCCCACAAATGCAACACTGTGCTGAGGTACTGTGCAAAGAATGTATGCAATTAATCTTCCTAATGATAGCTACTATTAAATGTAGACAAGTAATAGTGTAGGGTGCAAACCAAACAAGCAAACAAAAAGTATTTTTTACTGCAGTAATCTCTTGCAGGCTAATAAGCAGTTTGTAGGAAAAATCCTCTGTTTTTTTTAGAAGAGACTAGATTTTAAAATTGTTAAATTTGTATTTAGCTTATCAAAAAACCCTACTGAAAGGCAAACTGAGAACCATCAGTTCCTACTCAAAGCTCTGAGGTATGTCTTTATCTAAAAAGAAACATGATGAATCATTGCATTTGCACAGTTCTTTTCTTTAAATATTTTCCATTTCTACACAATTCAGATCACTCTGTTACAATAAGAATGCATTGTCATTATATGACTTAAAGTATTGTCATATAATATGACAGCATCTTTCATTATGGAATCTAATTTCATTCTTCTGAATTTAAATTACTTTTCCTTACTCATTACATGTCTTTTCTGTAACTTTCATTACAGGCATTTTTCTTTTGATAATTCACAAACATCCATAATTTCTGATAACTTTGTCTCCAAGGACAGAAAGATAAATAGGGTATCCTTGAATAGTTCTAATCTTCTTGATCTTGAAAATGCAACTACATATTAGGATGGGTGTTTAGCAGCATACAAACAGAAAAAAAAACCCTGATTAATTGCTCTTTAAACAAATCTAGCATTAGAAATGCAGATGACCTCTAACAGTGAGATAAAATCTTCAAGTAGCTGTCAAACATATTTCCAGACAATATTTAAAACTTGAACCAGGTTTATTATGCTATGTTTTAAGACACCATAAACTGGAATTGTATGAAAGTCTTAAAAATTCTTTATGTTTTACCTGAAAGAAGGGGAAAAGGGTAAAAAAAAAAAAAGAAAGGATTCAAGCATATGTAGATGATTATATCAGACTGTGAAGTCCACAGAACAACATGAATAAAATCGTGGGATCATGCAACTAGCTAATGTGGTGTGGTACCTGCTTTGCATCATTCCCTGATGGTCCATGTTGCACACGTGACAGCTCAATCCCAGATGCACCAAGAACACAGGAGTACATGATTGGACATCTGAGAAGAAGACAGCTCACTCCACGCAGCATTTTGGTCCATGTAGTCCAGGAAATGAGATTTTTGCCTTTATTACTGAAAGGCCGTCAACCTATTCACCCTACAGAGCAGGGTCTCCGGACTGGGCTTGCCTTGGACTGAACTGGTTTTAGCTTGGTTTTACAATTGCCTAGTGGTCAAGCAACCCATTTGAGCTCCAGCCCTGAAAATACTGTGTATGGTAAATTTCTGACAGCCTGATGTAGCCACTGTGCAATGGGCAATAGCACTTTATGGCAGATGAGACTGGGAGAAGCTGTTGAACAGTGCCAAGGTGTCTTAGCCTTTTACATAGCTCAGGGCCTTACATTGCAACTCTATATCCTAACTTTCACTGTAGCCCTGCACCCTTACACCCAAGCTGCTCTGGCAATGTTTTCCAGGGCCTCTTTGGGAGCATTTATCCCTGCTTGTCCTCATGCTGCTGTTCTTGCACAGTTTTTCTCACAGCCTTGTCCCTGCAAATATCAATGCTGTTGTCATGGAGGGTTCTTGTGGGAGGTGACTACCACCAGTGTGAGAATCACCCCTACTTCCTCCCTTTTTTGTACCCCTTGGCTGTAGTTTTTGGTTTATATTAGGAGATCCAGTAACGGGATGTGCAAAGCTTAACAACAACCAGCCCCTGATCAAAGTGTGCTCCAACAACCAAGCAGGATCACAGCCCTGGACTTCAGGTGAGAAGATTTTGGCCTCCTCAGGGAACTGCTTGGAAGAATCCCATGGGATACAGCCCTGGAGTCAAGGACAGATGGTTAATTTTAAAGGATCAACTTCAAGCTCAAGGATGGTCCATCCCAACATGCTGGAAGTCAAGCAAAGGCAGTGAGACTTGATGAACAAGGATATCCTGACAAAACTCAGTTATAAAAAGGACACAAAGAAGACAGGGAATCAGGGTCAGATGACACAGACAGAGGACTTGGGGGAATAGGACATGGAAATGGTCAAGGTACTCATTGTCTTCTTCACTTTGGCCTTTATTAGTAAGGTTTACCTTCAGGAATCCCAGGCCTCTGAGACCAGTGCGAAAGTGTGGAAGAGAATCAGGTGAACCAGCAAATCAAGGGAGGTGATCTTTCCCCTCTACTCAGTATTTGAGTGTAACGCTATAGTTGGCAATGAGGAGATATTCTGTACAAAGTATGTTTATAGGGGTAAAGTCTCTGGGGAACTTACTTTGTCTCTGCTCTGAGCTGGGCAAATATGTGCCAGGAACATTAGAAGTATAATTAGTTTGGTGTGGTATTGGGCCTGTGCTGATAGCCCTGACTGCAAGGCCAGGTGTATTGGGACAGATGCAGCAACATGGTCATATGATTATACAGCTTCTGTTGCCAATGCTTATCTAGCAACTCAGAATATAGCGGGAACTTCCCCGGTATGCTGGCACCTATCTCTAGACATGTTCTCTTCAAGGCTCAGGGCCATTTGCAAAAGTGGCTTAAGCATCATGTCTTGAACTCATCCCACGTAGCTGACCTGCTTTAGGTAGAAGTACAGTCATATTTGAGAGGTTCTTAGTTCTCTCCATTGTCAATATAAGGTGCCTAGAACAACCACAGATACTGATTTCATTGCCTTGGTTAGGTGCCACAGGCAGAAGGATTGGATCTGCCAAAGTTCAGCAAAGCTCCTAAAGGCCTGAGTGGCTTTTAGAAATAGTTCGAAGGACTTCAATTAGTTAGGCTTTCAGGTCACTTCAACAGTTTAAAACTGGACCAAAGAGGTTGGAAAAGCAAAACTGCTTTCGCAAAATTGCATGAAATAGTTGAAAAATCTGAATAAAGAAAGCTTTCTTCTCAAGGCACTATCTGCTTTTAATAATTAAGAACTTGGGTCCAGGACAATGGCATAGAATTGTCTCAATTATTTGTAGTATTGTAGTACAAGACAGGTTTCTAATTAAGATTTATGATTTTCTTTGTATATGTGGACCCCAATTCACAGTCCTGTGAGAAGGTCCCTGGAGGTTATAGAGCTTGGAGACTGGGCCCGTATCTATAACATTTAGTAATGAAAAAGGCAGATTTAGAAATGAGAAATTGTAAGTAAATATGACTGCTTCACAAAAAAATGAAGATAATGTCAATTTCTTTTTATGGGCTGTTAGATTTTTCTTTGGATTCAACATTTTTATTGCTGTTGAAAGGTTTTTAGTGCTGAAAAATGAAATATAGAAGTAATCCTAAAACATCACAGTTTGGGAGAATGGCCACATTGGTAATTACCCATAAGCCTTCACAACACAGCAATGAATGTTTCTATGATTTATTTCTATTGCTTAGAAAAATCTAGAAAGCCTGTACAATATAGCATGCCCTGATATTAGCTTTACCTCAGCAACCTTACTGAAGCTTAACTTAATGAAGTAATAAATTCAGAAATGTGTTCCTGCATGCATTTGTTTCATAGATTTATTATAGATAAATCCACTTATAAAATGCATCGGGATGAAAAGTCGACACTGCAGAAACTTCCTAAATACTGATGCATGTATTACAGTCTCCATCACCAATAATATATAGAAGGTAGAACATTTACTTTAATGATGATGAACAGAGGCTAGACACAGACTGACTGCTGTACAATACATCAGTTTGGTTAAGTATAATTCTCTATAGCTGTTAAAAGGAAAAGGATATTGCCTCTATATAACAGGTAAATAATTTCATATTTGTGCAATATATTTGCTCTTATTTGTATTTAAGTTATATGGAGACTATAGACTTAAAAGCACTTAGGCAAATCTACTTATATGAATATATGAATAGTCTAGATCCTTATAAGTCTGCTCCAGTCCTCACCAGACTGAGTAGAAATATTTTCATTTACATTTCATCAGCACCTTCTGGGTGGAAGGTTTAGGGTGAAACTGTGACTTGCTTAAAAAGAACAGCAAGCTTCCACTAACATTTCTGGAACCCCACACTGGCAAAACATTTGGAAGCCTGGGTACAAAATATATCAAAACATGTTTTATTTTGTAAAGCATGGGTATGCTTATAACAAAAGAATAACACTTTCAAGGTTTTAATCTTCAACCTTGAAGATAACAACATTAGTAAACATTTAACAATGATCATGTCTTTGAGAAACCCTGCTAGTGAAATCACCACTACATGTATGTCCTGGTTTCGGCTGGGATAGAGTTAATTTTCTTCACAGAAGCTAGCATAGTGCTGTGCTTTGGATTTAGTGCTAGAAGAATGTTGATAACACGCTGATGTTTTTAGTTGTTGCCAAGTAGTGCTCAGACTGTTCAAGGACTTTTTGAGCTTCTCCTGCTCGGCCAGGTACATAACAAGCTGGGAGTACAGCACAGCTAGGACCCAAACTGTCCAAAGAGCTATTCCATACCATAGAACGTCATGGCTGGGGGGGGGGTTTGGTGGGTTGGTCGGTCGCGGGGGGAGTGATCGCTGCTCGGGTACTGATCGCTGCTCGGGACGGGCTGGGCATCGGTCGGCGGGTGGTGAGCAATTGCATTGTGCATCATTCGTTTTGTATATTCTGCATATTTTGTTATCATTCTCATTATTACTATTATTATTATTTTCTCTTATTAAACTGTCTTTATCTCAGCCCTCGGCTCTACCCTTTTTCCCCTTCCCGATTCTCTCCCCCATCCCACTGAGGGAGGGGGGGGAGTGAGCGAGCGGCTGCGTGGTGCTTAGTTGCCAGCCGGGTTAAACCACGACAATGTAGCAAAATTTTACTCATCACCATAAGTAACTCATCACTGTAAGAGGAAAAAGAACACAAGGTCTGTCAAATGAATTTTACCTTGGTATCACCTGGACTTACATTAAGAGTTAAAGGTAATTCAGAAATGGCTTTTGCAATGTTTGGGAACCTCCCCTTCCCTTCTCCTGGATTTTTTTTAAGAAGCTTTTTCAGACATGCTGGAATGCCCCTCTATGCATGGTGCTTCGGTGGTTGTCATTTGAAAGATTGCACTCATGGATGACAATGAGAAAGAAAGTATTTAATATTGATTCAGGTAAACCATAATATTTAGCTATCTGAGATGCCGAGATACCTCTTAAATCTTTATTCACAATGTCCCTGCAGTATTCCTTCTTCAGCCAACCTTCCAGAAAAGTATATTCCCTGTGATATACGGTGGGCTTCAGAGAATTTGGGGAGCCTGGTTATTGTAGTAGGGTGTGCCTCTATTGTGAAAAGAGCCTGGCCTGAATAGGAGCCCAAACTGTAAGAAGACTGTCTTCTCCTGACACATTAGGGTTGCCCAGGTGGATGTAGGAATCCCTGTTAACTCACTTGAAAAGTTTTATATCTATCTGAGTTAAAAAGGAAATATTTTCAACCCAATTGAAATTAAGTTTTGACAATTTTCTTGGATTGCTCTGAAAGCAATATGTTTCCACAAAACATAATTTAGTCAAATTTGTATTTTCAGAAGGAAAGTATTTTATCAAGAAAACTTTCCACTAGTTCTCTCCTTCATAAACATACTGCTTGTACTTCATGGTTGCTCATTCTTATGAAGCTAAGCACATAAAGAAAGTATAGGCATTTTCAACTGAATTTGTTCAATAGCCCACTGGATCTCATTTCTGATTTTCTTTCTAAGTAACACCAGAAATGAAGATGAGATATTAATCTGTGAATTCATATAAGCTGAAGAAACTCATAACCATCTACTTGTCTTACATATGCATTCTTTTTGAAACCTCCTGTAACAGCAGGTATTTGTGTGCATATGTTTGAGTGGGTACATACTGATGACTTTAACATGCCCATGGACCTCTGAGCTGCACTTTTCACACACCTGTGCATGAATATAAACCTTAGAGGGTATAACTACATTAATAGTAACCTCTGTCAAGGCCTGTTATGAGGTACACAAGATACCTTGAAAACATGACTCCAAATGACACCTTCAAAATGGTTTGTCTGTATCAGCCCCATTTCTCCTTCATGTCTGCATGTAAAGATGAGATTATGCATGGCCTCTGATGTTCTAGATATGGAATTACGTGCACATTCATACTGAAGAAGAACATTTGCCAACAGCTTTATTTTCAGCAGTGTGTTGCAAATTTCAGTGCATTGCATTCAATCTGGTAGAGAAGGCTACAAGAATGTATCATTGTACTATTGCATTTAAACTGGCTAGGAGCATGGAGAGGAAGTTAGGATTATGCAGCTGGAATTACTTGTATGGTAACTACCATAAAGTTGTTATTACACCCTGGAACTGCTTAGTAAATAAATTATTTTAAAAACAAAGACAAGCTGTTGCCATAGGGTGACTTCTTCCTTCAGCTCACAGGCAATATGCAACCTTTAAAGAAACGACTGAACATTTTATCCATTCGAAAACAATGCGATGTACAAATTCACTTGTGAAGATACTGACCTGTTGTTCTTTGCAAGTGCACGTGTGCATGTAAATGAGAACAGAGTTTGGCCTGGAAGTTATAGACACAGCCTACACTGTTACCCAGCATTTTCTAAGAACATCTGCAGCGTATCCTGAGACTGTTTTCTGTGACTGAAAGCAAACTCTATGCTTTTGGGGTCTGAATATAGTAATTCAAAGCCTCTTCAGTACAGAGAACAACTGCGTATTGTTTAGTCTGTGAGACTTCATGAAATGACAAAACTCAAACCGCTTTTCATTGACAAAGGAAGTGGCTTGAATTGCTACAAGTCCTAAGGAACCAGCTATAGATATATACAGTTAGCATATGGCTGTTTATACAATTGCATCTAACTGCAGATGATATTTTTGAACCATATTTAATGGTTATTGGATCAAGTTCCTTTCACATATATATCCCTTATAAAGAATAAGTGACGATAGTACTAATACAAGAAAAAAGGGAGGCAAACCTATTTTAATATATGTATGTTACACACAGGTCATACTATGTGTGCATATGTGTGTTCAGTCCAACTGTGGTACACTTAAATACTCTCAGAACACGTGATCTAATCTTGTCCTCGTCATAGGTTACTCTATTCAGCAAATTTAGATCCAAATATATAAATAGTCATGCTGTCTGGCAGGGTGTGTTTTGGTGAAATTTGGTTCATGTTGAAATTAAAAAGTAGCTTATTGCACAGCTTTCATATTTGGGGCTTGGGATTTCATCTTTCTGAGACTGAACCCCTGCTCACAACTTGCAGCTACCATAGGTATCATTTTGGTCTCACTCTTTTTTAAGTTAAGTTCCCTCGTCAGATTGATTTCCTTTGTGTTTGCAGCTATTTCTACCTTGGAGTTGTTTTGTAAATATTAGAATAGCAGGACACACCTGCTTGTACTGGGTAAAGAAATGAGCTTATTATTTGTGGTATAATTGCTAAAAAATTCTCATAACTAACAAGAAGCTCTACTGGTCAAGGTCTGATGGACCAGAAAAGCTGCCTGGACCATGGTGGGAGAACCACTGGATTTTTAATAAATTCAATAATTACTAGAAATTATAATACAGTATGTTGTGCATTGTATAGGGACAAGGCTTTTGTATGATCATCTAATGATTACAAAGATGATTACAGGTTGTTAACAAAGTCCAACAGTAATTCTTAATGAAAAATTCAATTAATACCGCCCCTCAGTACAGGGTACGGTGGCTCAGCACCAACACCTGTTCCTTTGGTGTCCTGCTTCTGTCAGCAAGCCTACACTCATCTTATTCATCCCCACAGAGCTCTTCACACTGCTGATTCAAGAGTCTTTATTTTACTTAGTTTTACCTTTCTGAATTGTGGTCCTGATACAAAACTCACAGTAGTGGATTTTCACTCCCATAAGAATCATAGAAGAATCACAGAATCATTAAGGCTGTGAAAGACCTCCAAGATCAAGTCCAACCTTCAACCCAACACCACCATGCCTGCTAAACAATGTCCTGAAGTGTCACATCCACACATTTTTTGAACACAAAGGATGCTTTGCATGCACAGAAGTGCCTGTTGTGTGGTTGTATTATCCATATGGTTGCTTAGTATTCCTAACAAGTTATTATCATTTCTCATATAATCTCTACCACAAGTTATGTGCTTGTCCCCAGATATGACTATTCTTGAACCAGTAAGCATAATAGCTAGTGTTAGATATTTTGCAAATCCTTTGATTTTTCAGCGTCATTTAAACTAGTGCCACAATCAACACAATAGGCTAGCGTATTTTCATTGGTTTAAATGTTTGACACAATTGTATAGTGATTGGGTCAGATATAGAAAACCAAGGTGCTGAGGAGCATACTCTCAGGTTAAATCTATTGTAGCATTCTAAATTTATTCAGGACCGTTGTCTGGCAGAGTCCTAACATCATGGAATAGTCTGAGTCTATGTTGTTAAACTTGTAGACTCCAGAGCAGGATAACTACCTCAAATTGCCAATGTGGGAACATCCTTGGCCTGTGCTAACTGCTGAACTATGTCTGCTTATTGGCTGGGAAAATGCTAGGTGTCCTGACCAAAACTGTGGCAGGAATCACGCAAGTAGCATGAGAGCAGAGGCAATCACGTCCACTGCCCACATGTGCCTCCTGGCATCGGTAAATTCCTCATGTTGATGAACTGTCCTGCACAATATCCCCTTCACTCAGAAAATATCAAGCCCCGTACAAAATTATTTTTGAAAAGAAGGGTTGAAATTAGTATGTGCTAGTGAGTTCTGAAATACTGGAATATGGCTTCAACATGTAAAGCACAGTATTTTAGTTCTATGTGCTAGAAAAAGCTTCTCATTTTCATAACAACAGAATAATTTAATGAATTTAAGGTCAAGTTTTTTCTTCCCCATCCCCTCACTCATTAAGTTTGAACTGTTGTTTTGGGGGAAATACAGTATTTGGATGAGGGAATAATATATGTCAGTCATCACAGAGTTAATTTCTGTACATCAGACCTGTTCTAGAGAACTTAAATCTTTGCAATGAACATCTCTGTAGGCACTGTTTTCCTTCCTTAACCCTCCATATATAATTTTATACGACAACTTCTCATGCATATTTACTATAATAATGATGAAGCACAAGGTGAGCAAACTCATTTAGAGGCCTGAAATGCATGCAGGAGGATTTCAGATCCGATACGTAACACTGTTCTTGTTTAAAGGTTGGCTGCAGAGAGGGTAGCATTTTGACTCAGGCATGCAGTGCAGCTGGCGTAGATGAGTGATGAAGCAATCGAGACTAAAGACTATTGAAATATAGAGCCACAGCTGGCTGCAGAATAACAGGAATGTAACTTAACTTTGGTGTTTCTTGATATTTTGGACTCTTTATAGTGAAATATTATTAACATCTTTCCATGTTTTCTCTAAGGATAAATTGGCACACACCTCAGGCACTTATTCAGCTTCAATATTTCATTCTTGTTACCACGTGTGCCAGACGTAAGGGTACATTTCCATCTGTGTGGTTACTTTCTCTGACATGGCTGCAGGAGAGTGCCTGAGAATGTTTCTTATAATAATTTGTGTTCCCCGCGTGCTAGAAATGCAGCTGCTGCCAAGGCTGGAGGAGCTGAAATACAACAGGGAAAAAGATCAATTGGCATTTGCAAGAAGTGCCAATTGTCAGAGTAATGACATGAGCACCTCTTGTTCTCCAACACGCTAATGACGGCTGCCTTCCCCACACCATGAGAAACCTGCTACAGTGTGCCAGTGACACAAATATTGTAGTTTTTTGTGGGGTTTGTAACTTCCATTTTTGCTACTACACATGTGATAATTCCAGTACTGACAACTACCACCCACGGATGAGGGGTCCTGCACTGCACTGGGGGTAAGAAATCACAAAGTGACCAGAAGTCAGCTGAAGAGATGTAAATGAAAAGACTAATGGGAGTGGCTGACCTTCCAAAAATCAGCATTTACTGTCTGTAATTGCACAATGAGATATAAGAAAGCATAACATGTGTAGGGTCTAGCAGATGCTTTGAGTGCTTTCTAGTTGGGTTAAAAGGTGGCCTTTCAGTCACCTCCACCGCCAGAGCTGATTTCACACATCATGCAATGTCCATCAATGATGTTCAGTGTCTTTTGTTTTCAATGTTCATAGAGACAAAAGATTGTAAGGAAAGATAGATACCTCAATTAAAAGGAGCAAGCCCCATTGCTGGGGAGGGCATACTGTGAAGATCTCTGATGTCTAGACAAGGTGAAATCCAGGAAGTTCTCTAGTGTCAGAAGAGTCACAGAAGTGGCAGGTCTTGTCTCCACAGCCTGCACATGACAGACCCTCTGATGGGAAGGAGGACACGGAGAAAAGGAGCAAGCCAAACAGCTTAACACCTAGGAAATTTGGTGCCTTGTATATCTCCAGGTGCCAGAACTGTGGAGTGGGACCAGTTTGGGTCATTGAGACACTGGAGGAGCTAGACTTGAAGCTGTGGAAGTTGAGAGAGGCACAAAATAGTCCCTGGATGCTTGCAGAAGTGCATAGCTTCAATAACGTGTGATTTCTGCTTTGAGCAAGAATGATGGGGAAATGCAAAGGGCAAAGAGTGTTAGGAAGAGACATGTGGCAGAAAGTGAGGAGCAGGAAACAGGGTTTTGTGGCTATCACCCTGCTGGGGTGGCTGCAGAGGATGGCTTGGCCAGCTTGCGTCCAAAGGAATCTGTATCTCTGAAACCACTGTGTCAGTCCCTGGCAAGCTTCAGTAAACTTTTAAAATGCATTTCACTGCTGCTGTTAGCAATGAAATGGACAAACACTCTATGGCACCAACTGAAAGAAAGGGTCATTTACTGGAGAGTTTAGAAAAAAATAAGTTTCCAACGAACTGGAAATCCTGCCGTTTAACCAGCTCTAATGGTAACCAGAATGCTGTATCAATTGCTTTCAACATAGCAACTGTCACTTCTTTTGGAAGTTTGCATCTTTTAAATGCATATTTTCAATCAACACTTTAGACTTCAGAGCTGTCACTACCTTCACATGCTGCTGCCGTTACTGCAATCACAAGTCATTGCTTATCAGACTGATTGCCAGCAGTGCACTTCTGCCAAAGCTGTCAACGCAGGTGGTTATAAGCTTTAATAAAATAGTTTAAAGTGTGTGTGTGTGTGTGTGATTGGGGGAGATAGAGAGAGACTAAATTGCACTTTTCAGTGTTCAGGTGGTAGAGGATTACACAATGAGGACAAAACAGAATGAAGTTATCAACTGTTCTAAATAAAAAAAAAAACAACAACCAAGAAAACACAACCCCAAAACTCTCAGGTAATAATCAAGTTGAGAGATGTGCATCTCTAACACGTTTTTAGCATGAAATCGGCAACAGAAGTCAAGAAACCTCTAACCATGAACAGCAACTCACATTTGTGACAACCTCAAATAAGGATTTGAATTACAGTGTGTTTTCTACAGAGAATCCTGTTCATGTATATCTGAATCATAGAATCATAGAATCATAGAATGTTTTGGGTTGGAAGGGACCCCTAGAGGTCATCTAGTCCAACCCCCCTGCAGTGAGCAGGGACACCGCTAACCAGATCAGGTTGCTCACAGCCCCGTCCAACCTGGCCTTGAATGCTTCCAGGGGTGGGGCCTCCACTACATCTCTGGGCAACCTGTTCCAGTGTTTCACCACCCTCATCGTAAAGAATTTCCTCCTTATATCCAGTCTAAACCTACCCTGCTTCAGTTTAAAACCATTACCCCTTGTCCTGTCACAGCTGGCCCTACTAAAAAGATTTTCCCCATCTTTCCTATAGGCCCCCTTTAGATACTAAAAGGCCATAATCAGGTTTCCCCACAGCCTTCTCTTCTCCAGGCTGAACAACCCCAACTCTCTCAGCCTGTCCTCATAGGAGAGGTGCTCCAGCCCTCGGATCATTTTAGTAGCCCTCCTCTGGACCCGCTCCAACAGTTCCATGTCCTTGTGCTGAGGGCTCCAGAGCTGGACGCAGTACTCTAGGTGAGGTCTCACCAGAGCAGAGTAGAGGGGCAGAATCACCTCCCTTGACCTGCTGGCCACGCTTCTCCCGATGCAGTCTTTGCACTGAGTTCCCTGTGTCTGAAATGACTGTATTACTAATCTAAAAATGTCTAATAAAGAAGGAGACTATCAAAGAGATTAAGGTCCCTACTGCAGCAGAGTACGTGTATAAAGCCATAGCCATAGAGAATCACTGCTCCAAGGAGGTTGCAGCCTAACTTTCAGAACAAATCGGAATTTTTCAGAGATTTCTTGTCACTAAATTTACAGGTAAATAATGAGTTAAAAATGATGAAGTTCATTGAAAGCTGTAGCAAAAACTAGAATCCATTCACTCACGTGGTGTAAGATGCTCTGGATAAACATATGTTACTCTATGTTTCCTGCTTGAAAACTTTGCTGTACAAGCCCATTTTACTTTGAGGCACAGATGAGTACCACCCTCAGATAAACTGTTTGGCTTAAAAGTTGTCAAACAGCAACCAACACCACAAATAGTACACAATTATCTGACATCTCTAACAACATCTGTCAACATTATTTTTTATTGTAATCTCATACCCCTAAAGATGGTGGGAAGGGTGTGGCCTTCTGATTTGAAATAGCAAGTGTGAAAAATTTTTGAAGCTCCATTACAGATCCCACAGGTACAAGACTGTCATAGTCCTTGCATGTTAAATCATCCTGTTACGAAGTCTAGTTCATAAGCACTTAGCCAAGGTAGAATATTGGCCCTGAGCAAGGTTGACAGTGATTCTATGATTCTAGACCTGGTTCAAAAATGTCTAAGATTTTTTTCTGTTGAAAACATTAATTCATTTCACTAAGCATATTTTTTCTGGAAGAAATTTCATTAAATTTTTTTGACAAGCATTGTATCATTATTATTAATCTGTTACAAAGCATTTTAGGTATTCATAAGTACTGTACCATAAAACTTAAAGACAATTTGCAAAATAATGTTTCACTATTATCTAGTGAAATTATTTGATTTTTTGCAAGATAAATTCTGAAATAATAAGAGTTTTTTCCTAAAATTCATATTTGTGATGAGATTTTTGGTTAAATTCCAATAAATGGATTTTCTCTCACCATGACTTAATTTGTACTCATTTTATTTGTCTCTTCCCTGAAAAAAAACAACCACAGGCATGCAAGTTAAAAGAAAACATAACTGCATTCTGGCAGAATAATACTCCATCAAGTTGATGGTACTTCATGCAATCATGGAAAACCAAAACACTCAATATTTTTTGTATAACTAATACTAAAAATATCTCAGTTATGAGACTGATGACTGGGTTACTCTTAGACACTTGATAAGACTGAAATAAAATAAGCAAAAAATAATGACTTTCATTCCCACTCATTGTGCACATCTCATATAAATATGTTAAAAGAAAGCCTACTCTGAGCAGATGGTAGTCGTCCATATCTGTGTCACTGATACACTAATGTGCATAAAAGAAGTTCAGCCAAAGTGGTGGTCCATGGCCCTTCATCTGGTGGTTTTTGAAACTTCGCTGTGAAAAGAGGACCTAAATATAGGGAATATTTAGACAAGATTTTGCATGAGTGTTTTTCCAGCAAAAAAGAGTGTACAGCTTCAATGCTGCACACACCTAGCGTAGCCTGATGTCAAAGTAGGCATGCTACTCTGCTACAGGCATGCCATAATACCTCTGCTGGTATTACAGAGGAATAGATGAATGCCAAATGGAATTTAATATGAGTTAATAAATCTAGTATAACTAAAGTTTGTGATTAACTGATAACTGAATGAATCCCATGGCTTTTTTTTTTTAAAAAAAAAATTCTGAATAAGAATTCTGAAAAGTAGTTCCAACTTCCCTTCATCAAACAAAGGAAGAATCTCCCTACCTGGAACTCCTTATTTGCTGAGGTGTTCGAGGCATCTTTCTCAGCCTTCACTCAGCCTAGAGATGCACAAGTAGCTGTTTTTGTTTTGTGCTTATGAATGTTAAATGTGCTTTAATTTACTTTTCCGTTATGATTTAAGCTCTTTGACTTTCCTCCCTGTCTTTCCCCCATGCATACAAAGTCAGAAGAATTTAAAAAAATCACATGCCAGTGGGGGATTTTCATGGCACGCTTAATCTCTTTCTAAATGTGAAACCATGGGTTTACAGCACAGCAATAGTTCCCTTGGTTTGTGTGCTTTAAGGGGTTTAAATTCCTCAGTCAGGATGATGGCATGATATACAGAAGTATTGCAGGGTCACTGTTTATTGGAAGCCTATGTGAGAATGCATGTAAGTCCAGCAGCTTCTGCAGTGAAGCTTAGGAAGGCTACACTGGTCTATGAAATTCTGGAGTTTAGCTAGGCTTTCTTATATATCTCCTTGTCTTTTTATAAATCTCTGCAACATCAACTGCCATTGCAATCAATGTGGTCTTAGCACATTTCAGCCAAAGTCAGAAGAGAAACAAATAGGTAGACAGATCAATGCAGATCTTTGTTTATGTGAGTAGGTCATGCTAGAGTAGTCTAAATGAAATAATGGATTTAATGCCAATCCAGCTGTTAATAAGAATTCTGCTGATAATGCCCCAGCTGTGACTGAAGTGATGTTTTTTACAGAACAAGGACAAGTCCTGTAATGCACGTGTCTCTCTACTCTGAGTCCAGCCTTCCCATCCAGTACATCTTTATGACCATTGCATTTGAAGTGAGATAGCAAAATTTGATCGTGCTTATTTTGTTCAGTTACCTTGATACGTAGGTTTTAGGTATAACAACCAAAGATCTCTCATTTTCCGTTTTAAAACTACTAAACCCCTATTTTCTTCAGTTCAAAGTAATACCAGCCTGAAACAAAACTTCAGTTGGGCACCATTGATTTGGCTGTAATACACAACACACAACATTCATCAGGACAGCAATATAAAACATTCGGCAGAAAATCCATTACAACCATGTGTGATCCCTTTTAATTCTTATCCACAATCAGTAAGACGCAAGATAAGAATCTCCTCAGCCTCTATAGAAATACATTTTTTAAAGGACAATATTTATTATACACATGTAATGTAAAATGGAATAGAGATGGTTACATCCTAAACTCTCATTGACAAGGCTATAACTCCCATTAAGTATCTTGTGTGGTTAATATTTTCCTACACTGTGTCTGTATTTTACTTGGGAGTCCAGAATGTGCGATGGATGATCCTGAAATCCACTCAGCAGCCAAGGAAATGATCTCCCACTGGTCTCCTGTTATTGCTTGGAAATGTGCTAGGTTCCAGCAGGGAAGTCATGTGGCTGATGGGAGGAGAGCAGAGGAAATCTGGTTGCTGGCAGGATGTCCAAGCCTCTGACAGAAGCAGGCTGCTCCAGGTGATTTTAAGTGGTGCACAGGGACCCACCAGGTGTTCAAATCTCATAGCGCTCAGAAGATAAAGTACCTGCATCAGCTGCCTAAAGCTCTATCAGCAGAAAGTTTGCACACTGGGAATACAGAGAAGACCTCTGAATTATCGTGCAACCAGAAAAAGTACTCAAACCTTTTCTAGCTTGTTAGGGCTGAATTAACTCCATCTCCAGCAGTGCTATATCAAATATTTTTTTTAGTAGAATCAGGCATGTAATGGCTAAGCTGAACAGGATGAGAAGGGCTGAGGTCAGAAAGAAAAAGTAAGATGTCAACAAAAATAGCCACATAACAAGCACTAAAAATACATAGGGTTGCTTCAGCTTATAAGAATTTAATTTGAATTTGAATTGAATTTGGCCTGTGTGATCTGCTTCAGAACTTTTTGGATTGTCTGTTTTTTTGTGAAATATCTGTGTGATGCTTCTCTTACTTGTGGTGCTACTACCTTACTTATAAAAGCCATTACTTGAAGCCACTAACAATAAGCTGAAAAAAAAAGTCCCTCTAATTACTTGTTCTGATACACTCCTGGGTCAAATTTTCAATTCTTTCCATCAAAGCCACAAAACACAAAACCTACAGCTTTATGAAAGCCATGCTTTCTTATAACGGCTTCAGCAGCTGGAGCATTAAGAAAACCTGTGAAGGCAAAAGATTCATAAAAAAATTATGAAAACTTAAAACAATCGTTTAGCTAGGTAAGAATATGAACAGAGGAGCTGATCTACATTGAGCACCACTAGAAGACCTTGAGATTGTGCTGCAGCTTCCATCTTCAAAACTGATTCCCTGAATTCATCTGGAAAAGAATTGTAAGACTGTCCAGAATAATGCCAAATTATGACTTTCAATATTTAAGCATCTTAAAATTCACCCCTTCTTCCCCTGAAATCAGTATAGCTTTTTTTCCTCCTTTATATAATTCTGGTCTTTACAGCTATATGTGGCCTTAATTTTCTGAATAAGTATGTACTTAAACAGTATGACTAAGGAAAAGTTCTCTACTACTGCCTTCGGATGGGCCTATTTTCATATCACGTGTTTGTGTTTATGAGAAAATGTGGGACATTGTGTGTTCCTTCATAAATACTAGTTTCCACACACAATTTATTTTCTTTTATCTTGAGCAGGATGTCCTGTCTTTCAGTTTGGATATTCTTGACTGCTTTTTTAGGCTAAATTCACTAAATCAAACATTTAGGTACCACCTTAGGTCTTCAGACTCTCATGAGCCTGAAGATACATAAAGTTCATTAGTGGGGAAGCCAGCTTCTTTTGTCACCTTGCCTGATGACGGATGACTTAAACACCCAGGTCTCATACTTCCCAAATGAATGGCCAAAGAATTGCCCAGTTGCAATGAATACCTAAAGACCATTAGTATTCTGGGGTTCATCCCTCTGTTATCCTCGCTCAAGTTGTTCAAATATTTAGAGAGTCAGACAGAAAATGAAAATTATTCTGTAGTTCAAGCATCCACCAGGGACACCCAGAGCCTCTTCTCAGCTCTCATACAAAGCAGAACAGCTTCATCTGATTAACACCTATACCAGAATACAAATCAGACAAAATATGAATCAAATTTTAGGAGCTCCACATCCTTAAAAACAACGAGGATAGGGTGCTTTGCTTGTCTCTTCCTGGGATACTTTGAAACGCCAGATTCAGTATTTTGTAACTACAGAATATTCCTTTTTCTTTTAATTCTCCTTGCTACAGTGCTATCTGACAACACGTAATTAATGATTTTCATATTGCCTTGATTTTTCTATTGTTTGTTCCTTATTTTTATTCACATTAGCTATACAAGTCAGTACCATTATATTCCCTTGACTTTTGATGTTCTTCCTACTACTGTAAGTTCTTTACTTCTCTCTAGAATAATATGGGGTTTTTTTTCCCCAAATAAAATTGCTTTTCATAGGAAAAAGTCAATCTTTTTGAAGCTATTGTAAGAAAAGGGTACATTTTGAAGAACTTTTGAGAATCAAAAATAGGAAAAAAAAAATCTGAAGTCATTGAATAATTTTAATACATCACTTGTAAAATGAAGATTTTTTTTTATTAAACAATTTTCCTTTTTAAAATTTCATTCTTTTTTTTTTTTTTTTTTTTTTGCCAGCAATTCTGCTACTGTCTTACAGAATAATGCAAGATTTTTTTCTCTGCTGATTAATTCCAATCAGCTCAAAGCTGCCAGAGGCAAGGGAGCTGGGCAAGCACAGAGGCTGAGGGTGCTCAGTAAGGAGTGAGGAGCTCCTCACAGGCTGAGGGCAATAGGAGAACAGAGGGAGCAACAGGAGGTGAAGGAGAAAGTGACTGTAGACAGCAAAGTAACTGGGTGCGCCTGGTATTTCTCAATGTTTGTATAGCGACTGTTCCTTGTGTTACTCAGAGATGAGTTTCCTTCCTTCCTCCCACTGACCCTCCTTCTCTCTGTTTCTCCCTCCATTCCCCTCTTTCTTTTTTCCTTTCTCTCTTCCTCCCTTTTGTAAGGATAAAGGGTAGGAAGATGAGGAATTTGATATTTAGACTTTCTAACTTCTATTTACGATTCTGTCCACTGTATGACAGAAGTTTCAAAATATTGTTTAGCATAGCCCCTGTGTCCCTTCACTTGCCAGCTATAATTAGATAAACAGTGGATGTTGCCCTGCCCTCCAATTTCTAAAATATTTTCTGTAACAACAGGTCTCAGGAACTCATGTGTTGGAGGAGGTTTTCATTCCAGTGCTGTGAACATTGACCTGCCCCAGCACATGCGTCCTTGCTATTACCTTCGAGTTGCATCATTACTGACACTTTCTGAAATACTGTCACCAATTTTTTTTCTATGGCAGAGGAGGAGAGAAGCAACTGAAATGTATTATTAACTCAGAGCCTGATGAGGAGCTGTCTTTTATTTCAATTCTGGGTTGCAGGACATCAAGACCAGGAACTTCTTTGTTCTGCAACATCTCTACACCTCATTATCAGTTTTAGTGTGGCCCACCATATCATACAATTTCCCCACAAGACAGATGCCTGCTTTACCCTGCTTTCCTCAGTGAATGCTTGGTGTCATTTATTTGGCCATATTTTCTGTTGAATAAAGGACACAGGTCCTGCTAGGCTCTGGAGTCTTTCTCACTTATCCATGTAACATCTTTCATTATCTGGCTTCATATTTTGGAGTCTGTTCTATGTACCCTCCTTTATTAATCAAGTGAATGGATGAAGCTTTCCCACATTGTTTGCTTCCATGTGAAGGGAATGGAGGACATAAGGAGACATTTTCCTTGGTGCAGGCTGTCCACTGTGATCCCTCTGCAGCACAGAGACACCTGCTAAGAGAAACAGCTGTCACTACTGAAATCAACGGGAATTTTGGCATTTACTTCAGTGGATGTGGTGTTGACTTTATCGGGGTTTGGACCAAAAGTTAATTGGCATCCCTAGCCTTTGAGCGGATTAATTTGTGTGGCTCACATAAATGCCAGTGCCAGTAAGGGACGAATCCCCTTCATAACCAATCAAATGGGCAAAATGTAAAGGTTACTCATAAACACCCTCACTGGTCCTTGCAGAGATGCTATCCTTCTTGTACTGGATGGGAAGCCAGGACCCCTTTACTATTTATTAGCCCTAAGCTGCCTTTGCTGGCCGTATTGCTGACTCCTTTGTGCCACTTCACTCTGCTATCGTAATTTCTATGCATGCTTTCAGATATTCAGTGCTCACTGTACACAAACTACTTAATCTTTCTCCAGTTTAGCTTTTAGTACCATCAAGTTCCTCATCCCTGTGCAGATCATAATGCTCACAAAAACTCCTTGACAGCACTAAATCAACAATCCTCATGCCAGTTGCCTGCTAGCAAAATAGATATACTTTTGTCTTTTGCTGATAAACACACTGAAATCTGCCAGGATATATTCTGTTACTTCCTTTTAATTAAAGATAAAAATCCAGCATTTTACGTTACTGAAACTGAGCCTGATTGCCTATCCTGAGAAGCTGAGCTATTGCCATACTGAGGACTAGGAAATGTTGTTTATCAAACCAAGCAGAACTGAAATTGGAATAAAATTTCTGGGCATTGTTTGAACAATAGCTCCTTTCCCTTCAAATCTCAGGACAAAGTAAATATCATGGATTGCTGATAAACATTTTTTCCCTACCAATTTTGTTCATGCCTTAAAGGTCTTCTGTTAGCTTGTTTCTTTCAGAATGCATGCCTGAAGCTGTGAGAAACTTTCAGGGTAAATAGCCTCCCACAACAATAACCCTCCATGGATCACAATTACAACTATGGGCTTTTATGCTCTTGTATCCAAAACTCATGATGAGAAAATTACTGGCTGGCTGCTATTTTCCGTCTACCTTCACAGCACCTTTAGTTGTCTTCACACTAAATGTTTATGAATATCTGAGTAAGAAAAAAAGGAAATTGCTTTTGCAATTAAAAGTTACTAAGAATATCTTGTAAAGAAAGGTCTTCACAAGTTCACATTTTAGACCCAATTCATAAGTTTTTAATGAATCAATTTTTCAGAATGGACATTTTAACTATTAAAATCTCCAAATATATGACATCAGGCTCTATATTAGAGGTATGTCTTCCAAAAATACTGTGCAAAATATTTTTATTCAGATTTTTTAATTTAAAGAAAACAAGACAAGTCATGATTCATGAAATTATGCTAATCCAGATGAAACTATATTCAACATAAAAGTACTAAATATCTTGTCATGTGACATACAGTCTCATCATAGAACAAGCTTTGCAAAATGTACCTTCTTTGTTCTTATTTATCTATTATGAAACGATAGAGGCATGCAGAAGAAACCCACAGGTCACTGTTTTATATAGCCTTAATAATTCTCACTTGAAGGAATAATATTCCATATTATTTGAATAGTTTAAAATAAAAATGAAAGCGAAATATTACTTCTATGCTGTAAGCAAATACTTTGTGAAGTTCAGTTGCCAAGTTCATTTGCTAAGTTCTGTTTCCAATTCTTGCACATGCAAATGTGTGTCAAGTGAGCCCTTCTATATCCATAGTTGCAAATCTAGCATAATGTAGTACATGTTGAAACTGAAAAATATCCCTGCAATTTTGTAGACTTCCAAATGAAGGAAAATTTGGAACAGAGACAGTCACAGAAATTGATCACTTACCTAAACACTTTGTGTTTCCAAATACATCAACCACAGCAGAGAGACTTGTTTTTTTTTTCTGGAAATATTTGTAGTACTTCCTAATTATTCTCTTGATTAACTATACTGTGAGTTTTGTGTGCTCTCTGGGGATGCTACCATTGTAAATTGTTCTTACTGCTTGAGTTTCCTGATTTGTGACCCGATCTGATTTCTGGGTAACATTTTGAATAAGTGCTGCAGATTGTGCTAATGTTTTTCTAATCTGTGCTTGCTTTGCTCCAGTTGTGATTTCACAGATTTCCATCTATCTGTCGTGACACAAAGACTGTATGAATATCAAGTCTTTCTTTTTCAAGAATATGCAATACACAAGAATCCTTACACAGAGGTGCAACAGGATTTTGCGATGGATAGGTAGGAAGTCATAGCAAGGAACACAATTGCTAGGTGTTAGAAAGCATATAGAAATATCTGTAATCCATTGAATAAATGTCACAATGGAGCTAAGAATGCCTAAAGGACATTGTGTGACTGATCATGAAATCTGAGGAGAAGATTCTGGCAACAAAGTCCTGCAGATGCTGCTGCTTTTGGAATAAGGGGTTAGGAGCTATTCCAGAGCCAGACCCCTAGAAACCAGAAAAGAAAATCTGTAATGAAAGTTTGCATAGAAACACAGAGGTTAAAATTAGTTACATTTTGATTTGAGGCTCAGTGAATAAGGCAATATCTCTATGATGTCTCAGGTTCCAGTTTTTTTAGTTCAATCAGTATAAAATAACTCCACTGAAGCTAATGCACCAGCAGTCATGTAAGGTCGGTTGAAAGCTCAGACTTAGAAATACAGTTTTAACCAGAGTAAATTAGCATGGTGAACTGACATCAGTGGATCTCTCTATATTTATTGCATATGAAGCTTTGGTAAAATTTAACACCAGATTACACAATGATGAGCTTTCATTTAGATGCAGCTTTTATATATTTTGCATGACTCCACTACACCAGACTGACTGTACAATGCCAGCCTAAAGGCTGCTTTTCATCTCCAGAGCAGCATAAAACTGCAAGGGTGTATAAGTCAAGTTAGCCCTTGAAAGCAGTGCAACTTGCTTCATTTTGTCATTCAGGAGGTTCTCCAAACAGGAATATAAACTAGTAGAAGAATATCAAAAGGAAAACAAAATATGTAACATATCTTGTGAACATAATATGGCCTAACCTGTAATCTATTATACTAGTGAAACTATGCAGCCCTATCAGGAATGTTTAGGATCATAGGGCAGCACACACTGCAAGAATTTTTTATTAACTTTTGTCTGGAATTTATAGGTTGTGAGGACAACCGAGATTTTCATCTGTTATTTATTACTTGCTTTGATTTCCTGTTGTGTCTCCAGGCTCCCAAATAGATACCACACAGACCTCTTGGACTGTCCTGAAAATCCTCCACAAGGAATAAGATTGTTTGGTCACACAAATGTAAGTTTAGTGCTAAATTCAAAGACACTACACAGGAGACTTTTGCATGGAGATTTTTTCCTTTTTTTGTGTGTGTAAATTATTTCAAAGCTTCTTACAAAACCAAACTGATGACAAAATTAGACCCAACATGTTTCAGCTGTGTTAAGAGAAAATTACAGTGTCTAACACATCTTGTATGTACCTTATTTCTAAAAATCAACTATGTGGATTTTTATGCAATTGCTATGCATTTTTTCATCCATGTTAACTTCCAATGTTTTTCTATAGAAAATCAAAGTAGCTTTATTACATCCATTGCAAAAGCTTCCGAGGACCGCTGGGCTCTGGGACAGTGCTCAGTTGCAGGGGCTTTATATTTGTGAGCAAGACAAAGGCTTTTCTGAGACTGTGCAGCCTATCCTATGGTCAATGCACAGGTCAACAGACAAATAAAAAAACAACTGTCTACAGAAAGAGAAGGATGACAAGGTAATAATACAAGAAGGTATGCTTCCAAGCTTTAGTCTACGTGAAGCAGAAGACATCACGCAGTAGTGAGAAAATTCCTGAGGAAATAGCCTATATTCCAGAACTACTCAGTGCTTGCAGCCTGTCCTGGTTTAACCGGAGCCTACAACTAAGCACCACACAGCTGCTTCCTCACTCCCCCCTGGTGGCATGGGGGAGAGAATCAGAAGAGTAAAAGTGAGAAAACTCGTGGGTTGAGATAGACAGTTTAACAGGTAAAGCAAAAGCTGCACAAACAAGCAAAGGAAAACAAGGAATTCATTCACTGCTTCCCATTGACAGGCAGCTCCAGGAAAGCAGGGCTCCATCACACCTAATGGTTATTTAAGAAGACAAATGCCATCACTCCAAACGTTCCCCCCTTCCTTCTTCTTCCTCCAGATTTATATGCTGAGCATGATACCATATGGTCTGGAATAACCCTTTGGCCAGTCAGCTGTCCCAGCTGTGCCCCCTCCCAGATTCTTGTGCATCTCCAGCCTTCTCAGTCAGTAGAGCATAAGAAACTGAAAAGTCCTTGACTTAGTGCAAGAACTACTTAGCAACATCTAAAACATAGGTGTGTTATCAACATTGTTCTCATACTAAATCCAAAATACAGCACTACACCAGTTACTATGAAGAAAATTAACTCTATCCCAGCCAAAACCAGGACACAACCACTGCCAGTTTAGACGTTGACTCAAGTATAAAAAATGACACTTCTCCACACTGTAGAAGTACTCTGTACAGCAAGCAGAAGACAAATTCATTAAGGAAATGAATCTGTCAATTAAAACAGATGTGGCTGCCTCTAAAAGTCAAGGCACGGCACCACGTGATTCATGAAGTGTTGTCAGAGATGCTGTGGTAGATTAGTCCACTCAACTAGACTTCCATCACCAGAGCTAGTTCAGCTACAGCAACACCACACCACAATCAGCCATGTAGATGTACTGGCTCTTATGTTTTCTAAACTGACTGGGAATTATTAAAGGGTGTTTTGGGGAAATTGGCTTTTGACTTATAACTGCTGCTCACGTTGGCTTGCACTGTCTAGCTCTTCATCATCTTCATCATATTCTCTATGCTGCAGACCTTAAATTATGACTAAATTAACACTATCTGTTCCCTTAATAAAGCTGAGGTTCATTTTAAAATAGAATCCACCAGAAGGAGTTGTTAGAAAAATCATAAATTTAAGACTTTCCTAAGCTCTATATCTAACATGGCACAAACGTTCTATAGCTATGTCCAGCTCATTTAACATGGCATATGCTGTCAAAGAATGACATCAGGTTTCTGCACTTGAATTTAGTTATGTAAATATGACTAAATCACTGATTTAAATAAAATTTTAGTGTTTTTCCAATGTTACCAAAACCAGAATTTTGCCTGGAGTCAGAGTCTTTTTTTTAAAAAAAAAAAAACAAAACATCTGGAATCCAGGGAATAATTATCTTAATTAAGATGTATGAAGAGTTGTTGTCTGTTAGTATTTGTATATTTAGAAATTTCAAAAATGTCCCTTTCATTAGCAGATGCATGCCTCCATTACCTTTTTTTTAAGCTTTTCTTATTGTGATACAGAACACTTTTTATGTCTGAGTGTCTTTTAAAATGCAAATAAAATTGTCTAAGTCTGAATAAAGATGAAAGTTATGTCTTGTCAACTTCTATGGTGAAAAACAGGGACAAAAAGCGAGGCTCAGGGAGAAGGAAAAAAATAAAGTGCACCTTGGTGAAGAATCTCATTGATGACTGTTGTCAGCTTCAGGATAGTGTCATGACTTTTCCTTCAGGAAAGCAGAACTTCATCTGTTATGGGTCATGCTGGAAGGTCCGATCAAAGATTGGACAGTAAATAACAAATGGGTATTGTGCAGGGTTTCCTGTAAAATCAAATTCCACCTCTGTGTCCAGTATATTTGCCACCATTGCCTGCAGTGTAAAAGGAAAAATGCTGAAAATTACAGGTGCAGATAAAAAACCAATCCTCTCTTAGAGAACAGCTACTCAGTTTTTACTTTCAAAGCCTATGAGGAGCTTTTCACAGGAGTTTGTAATGAATTTTTCAAATAACCTTTTAATACAAAAAATTTAATTCAACAAAACCCACATAACTATGAGCAGTCTCAAAATTCATTAACATAATTTCAATAGCTTGATTTGAAGCTGTCATAGCATTCTAAGACAACACTGCAGAGTATGGAACAATGAAATGAATGACTGTTTCTTGGAGGTGGTTGACTCTGGTTACAAGAACTTTTACTTTGTCTAGTATGATATGACTACACAGAAAACCAAAGTTGTTCTAATGTGTTACGTTGCCTTCTTCCTAGAGACAATGCTGTTAAGCTAAATCTTTCCAAAATCAATAAAGACAATGATTTAATTTTGCTTTAACCAGACTAATTAAATGCACTTCATCAGGATTTTTAAGGGACAATTCCAGATGCATTTTAGAGCCTAAGAGAGAAAAGTTTGGACTCATCAGAGAAATGATAGCATGGGATTTTTTTCCACCTTTCCGTGATGTGTAAAAACCCAAGTCAAGTGCTGACTGACTTTACTTCAAATGTGCAGTGAAAGCAGAAAACTCTATACCTGGCTACTCCCAGAGTTTGCTTTCCCAAACAGTGGCTCTGCTGAGCCCAAGATTTACACTTTCTGGTGTTAATGAGGTATGAATTCATACTGGTATAAATTCATGCTGGTAATTTTGGGTGCAGTAACTTGTACGTTTCATGATGCTTGGAGGAACAACAGTGAAACAATGTATGGGATTACACCCCCCCACACCCCCCGTTCTTTCTCTTTTGTTATCATAGAATCATAGAATCATAGAATGTTTTGGGTTGGAAGGGACCCCTAGAGGTCATCTAGTCCAACCCCTTGCAGTGAGCAGGAACACCGCTAACTAGATCAGGTTGCTCAGAGCCCCGTCCAACCTGGCCTTGAATGTTCCCAGGGATGGGGCCTCCACCACCTCTCTGGGCAACCCGTTCCAGTGTTTTACCACCCTCATTGTAAAGAATTTCCTCCTTATATCCAGTCTAAACCTACCCTGTTTTAGTGTAAAACCATTACCCCCTGTCCTGTCACAACTGGCCCTACTAAAAAGATTATCCCCATTTTTCCTATAGGCCCCCTTTAGGTACTGAAAGGCCATAATCCCCTCAGCCTTCTCTTCTCCAGGCTGAACAACCCCAACTCTCTCAGCCTGTCCTCATAGGAGAGGTGCTCCAGTCCTCGGATCATTTTAGTAGCCCTCCTCTGGACCCGCTCCAACAGTTCCATGTCCTTCTTGTGCTGAGGGCTCCAGAGCTGGACGCAGTACTCCAGGTGAGGTCTCACCAGAGCAGAGTAGAGGGGCAGAATCACCTCCCTCGACCTGCTGGCCACGCTTCTCCTGATGCAGCCCAGAGTACGGTTGGCCTTCTGGGCCGCCAGCGCACATTGCCGGCTCATGTCCAGCTCTTCATCCACCAGCACGCCCAAGTCCCTCTCGGCAGGGCTGCTCTCAATCCTTTCTTCCCCCAGCCTGTACTGATACTGGGGGTTACCCCGACCCAGGTGCAGGACCTTGCACTTGGCCTTGTTGAACCTCATGAGGTTCACACAGGCCCGCCTCTCCAGCCTGTCCAGGTCTCTCTGGATGACATCCCGTCCTTCTGGTGTGTCAACTGCACCACTCAGTTTGGTGTCATCCGCAAACTTGCTGAGGGTGCACTTGATCTCGCTGTCTAAGTCATTGATGAATATATTAAACAGCACTGGTCCCAGTACAGACCCCTGAGGGACACCACTCGTCACCGGTCTCCATCTGGACATCGAGCCATTGACCACTACCCTCTGGATGCGGCCATCCAGCCAGTTCCTTATCCACCGAACAGTCCACCCATCAAATCCATAGCTCTCCAATTTAGAGAGAAGGATGTTGTGGGGGACCGTGTCAAAGGCTTTGCAGAAGTCCAGATAGATGACATCCATTGGTTTTCCCTTGTCCACTGATGCTGTCACACCATCATAGAAAGTCACTAGGTTTGTCAGGCAGGACTTGCCCTTCGTGAAGCCATGCTGGCTATCTCGAATTATCTCCCTGGCCTCCATGTGCCTTAGCATAGCTTCTAGGAGGATCTGTTCCATGATCTTCCCAGGCACAGAGGTGAGGCTGACAGGTCGGGAGTTCCCAGGGTCTTCCTTTCTACCCTTTTTGAAAATGGGCACAATGTTTCCCTTCTTCCAGTCCCCAGGGACTTCACCTGACTGCCATGACTTTTCAAATATCATGGAGAGTGGCTTGGCGACCACATTGGCCAATTCCCTCAGGACTCTGGGATGCACCTCATCAGGTCCCATGGACTTATGTGTGTTCAGGTTCCTCAGGTGGTCACGAACCTGATCTTCTCCTACAGCGGGAGGGGTTTTGCCCTCCCGGTCCCCCTCATGCCATCCATCAACTCGGGTGGGGTGGGGAGAGAGGTTCCCAGTGAAGACTGAGGCAAAAAAGGTGTTGAGTACCTCAGCCTTCTCATCTGCTGTTACCAGCTTGCCAGTCTCGCTCATCAGCGGGGGTACGCTTTCTTTAACCACCCTTTTCCAGCTGATATACCTGTAGAAACCCTTCTTGTTATTCTTTGCATCCCTAGCCAAGTTTAGCTCCAGCTGCGCCTTGGCCTTCCTGACCCCATTCCTACACAACCGGACCGCGTCCCTATACTCTTCCCAGGACGCCTGTCCCTGCTTCCACTGCCTGTGCAGTTCCCTCTTCCTCCTTAGTTTGACCAGCATCTCTCGTCTCAGCCATGGCAGTCTCTTCCCTTCTTTGGGGAATCCCTCCCGATTTCTTACACCTGGGGATCGAGAGCTCTTGCGCTCTGTGGATCTCTTCCTTAAAGATCTGCCAGCTCTGTTCTGTTCCCCTGTCCCTGAGGACCGTTTCCCAGGGAGTCCTTCCGACTATCTCCTTGAGGAGCTGGAAGTTTGCTTTTCTAAAATTCAGGGTCCTGACTATACTCTTCATTCTTCCCATTTCCCTCTGGAGCGTGAGCTCTACCAGCGCATGATCACTGCAACCCAAGCTGCCTCCGATCTTGACATTTCCAACGAGCTCACTTGCATTGGTGACCACCAGGTCCAGTATCGTATCCCCTCGGGTAGGGGTGTCTATTACCTGGCTTAAGAAGTTGTCCTCAATGCATTCGAGAAACCTGCTGGATTGCCTACAGCTTGCCGTGTTGGTTTTCCAGCAGATGTCAGGGTGGTTGAAGTCCCCCAGGAGGACGAGAGCCTGCGAGCACGAAGCCTCCCGGAGTTGGAGGAAGAACGCTTCGTCAGTCAGCTCCTCTTGATCTGGCAGCCTGTAGTAGACACCAACCACCAGGTTCCCTTTTTTGCCTCTCTCTCTGATTCTTACCCATAAGCTTTCGACCTGCTCGTGGCTATTCTTCAGGGCCAGCTCTTCACACTGTAATGATTTCTTGGTGTAAAGGGCAATGACTCCACTCCACCTTCCTCGCCTGTCCCTTCTGAACAGCCTGTAGCCATCAATAGCTACACTCCAGTCGTGGGATTCATCCCACCAAGTTTCCGTAATGGCGATCAGGTCGTTCTTGGAAGTCACTTCCCGAAGGCCACAACTCCTTGTTTTTTTATCAGATTGTATCTTATACTTGCAGGAAACAAAGCTATCAGTCAGTAAGATGTGTTGCATTGACCCGAAAAAACAGCCATATTTGCCTTGATCAAGCTTTCTTAAAATAAACACTGACAATGTTAATATTACCAATGGTGTTTGGCCAGGAGGCCTTTTTTTTTTTCCAAGCAATCTGTGAAACAAAACATCCTTTAGTTGCACTCATAATTGCTAATTATGTTTATTACTAATTAACTTTTCCTTTACAGATGGCTTGTGAGGAAGAACTTCAGGTCAAAATACATTTCCAAGTCTTATTTTTCACTGACATGTCTTTAACTAACTCTGTCTCCCATCTGCAACTCAAAAAAGCATATTTGCATTGTCATTTGTTTAGGAATATTCACTTTTAATCGCAAGTGACTCTCAATATAATGTGTATCACAAGAGGCACTGAGCATGTCATACTCTCTAGCGTAACTTTATGTCAATCCAAAAAAGTAAAAGACATTTCTGCATTTACTATCAAGAGCTGACACACAGAGAGGCTCAGGGGTTAGTTTAATAAAATATTTGGGATCAGACATTTAGAGTTCCTTGCTGCTGAGGGAAAACCAGGGCCCAAAGGCAGCAGTTGTCCAGGCTTCCTATTTTAATGATAAGGGCTTCAGTGGGTTTTAGTTACTTCTAGGGGTAGATGGTTCACTGTAGACAGAAGAAATAAAGGTAGAGGAAGGTAATCCAGTTTCAGACTTAAGAAACTAAAGCCCATCTAAGTTCTAACTCAGCAGTAAAATCCTTTATATTGTCTAGCTGTAAGTTAACACCCTGTCTACTTTCTGTGTCAGAGTAGAGGTTGAACACTTGTTTGTAACAGTCCACATCATCACACTAACCATTAGCTGTCAAATACTATGTGACTGGGCCCTTGCAAGGCTATTAATGGCAGTTTGAGATATATAATGGCAATTCATATAGCCTAGAACACAGACATTATTTTGATGTGTTGGCTGATATGCAGTGACGAGCACAACATTGTATTTTATAAAATATCTTTTTGAAAATTCATATAAACCTTAAGTTAGTCTTCAGAGGAATACAAATGAAAACATAAAGCAAAATAAAATGAGGCACAACACTTTGAAATAAGTTAAATTCTGTGATAACAAAACAGCTTTTCTCTTGAATAGCAAGCAGTGAATTTATGTGGTATATCACTGTTAAATTGCATGATAGATAGAATTTTTTAATATTTCAAAGTAAAAAGCATTCTGAATTGGCTGTCTTTCTGTTATCCTTGGAAATATGTTTTGGTTCCTGATGTCAGAGAAAGGCTATGCAATTATCAGAAGCCTTCAGCCAAGACAAGATGGTTAAAAAGGCTTTCTGGATATGGTAAAATCTTCCCTGAAGTGTGAATAGTCTTCCGTGGTCTTCAACCAGTCAAACTGCATATGGAAGACCCCTCCGCTTACCTCCTTGAGAATTGTGCAGAGGGAGCTCTAGAGGTCCTATGAGCATTGGGTTTTTGAAGACAGTTCTTAGACTGCTGTAAAGAAAGGGTTCCTCCTCCTTAAGAAATATTTCCCTGGGGCTGAAGATGCTGTAAGTGAAACAAAACAAAGCACAAATATTCAGACTGGGGTGATTTTTACTCTTTTCCTCTGTAGTTGATAACAACACCATCTGCTCAAGGATTTTCTGCAAGCAGGCTAAATTCATTGAATAAACTGTTCACTCCAGATTGTTTTCTCTGCTCTATATAGCAATCTACAGTTGTTGATTAGTTAAAGTGTACAGTTCCCCAGTGAGAAAGGTATGTACTGTTATTCCAGATGGGGAAACTAAGGCACAGAGAGTTTATCTATCTAACCTGTGAAAAATAGCTGCAGAATTCAGTTTTAAATAGTAGATCACCACAGCAACTTTTAGCCATCATTACATAGCATCCTGAAATATTCTGTCATATCCTTTCTTTTTTACCATTTTTTTGAGCAGTAAGATTATGGGGAAGGAACTTTACTAAAAGGTCCTTTCATGTACCTTCAGAAGCAGCTGCAACTGCTACTGGTAAATAATGAAAAGTATACATTGCCATCTGATGTCAGACTGCTTTGCCTTGTTTATACCCTGAAATTTTGTAAGTCAGGGTTTTCTTTGACTGGATGAGTTCCAAGGTGGAAAATCATAGCTGGATCTTGCAGACACATATCATATGATCTCAACTTTGATCCTTCTGTCTGGAAATTAATTAAATAAATATGCTTTTACTTAGATTAAAACTGCACATTCCTCACTCCTCAAAATAAAAGGCATGGCTGAAACAAAGGATTAAAAGGGTTAAATTATAAACCTGGTGCCTGGCCAACAGGAACACAACCCAGGAGTGAAAACTGTTACATAAGCAGAAAAAACTAAATAGGCTAACAAATGAAGTTTGAAGACAATCTAAGAGACTCACAAAATGAAGACAAATACACCTTCTCACCACAGAAGAGCTAGAAAATAATTGCAGACTTCTTATTTACAGACTATTTGTATAGAAATATTTTTTTTTCATGCTCTGTGTGCAGTTTGTGTTTGTACAGCTCCATAAACTGCATTTAGATTAGTATGGATGATTTAGCATATATAGGATTTAAAAACCAGAAAAGGTTATAATCACTGCACCCCTAAGCTTACACTGTAGTTTGAACAAGAATGGTTGTACGGCAATATTTCAGGAAGGAAGAGGTATTATCGAGAAGAAGCTTGGTGCCTTGAGAGAGTTAGGGAGAAAGAGTAGGTTCTTGGCTGTGAAAAGGCAAATCCCACAGCATGGCTGAGTTTTGCAGAGTGCCTGCAACCAGGAGAAGGTGCAAAGTAGAGCATGTGCTGATTTCTGTTGTGTTTGGTGGAGATCTTGCTGTCACTCTGTGACCATGAGTTGTCATTAATGGGAAAGGAGCTCAGCAGGGCCAGAAATACCGGTGTAGGAAATAGAAACTCAAATGATCTCTCTCATGCATTAGCAACAAAATTAAATTAAGAGGACACACTCTATAGGGTTAGAGATTAAATATGTATAAAGCAGAGTTATGGTGCCAGGGCAAGACAAGATGATGGTTAGATGAGATGGGGGCATAACAACATCTCCCTGCAGAAACTATCATTTGGTCCTGATTACTTCAGCTTTGGATAGACAAACTTAGAGAAACTTAGAAACTTAGAGAAATTTAGAGAAACTTAGAGACAGACAAACCAATAAACAACTCAGGCAATGGGTATGTTTTAATTGTGACTTGCAAATTCAGGATAAGCACTACAAAATTAAGAAGAAAATTGCAAAACATACCTGGGCAAAGACACCAGAGGGGAAAAGGTTTATTTTAGAAGTTTGCCACAGGCCTTTGCAGCAATGTTATTTCCTCCATTGCTTCAGCTACTCATGACATATGTTATTAATTGATATTTATTGATTATATTCCTGTTTCATGATTCATAGGCAGTTACAGCTCTGATAAGTTAATTCTGCATTAACTGCTTTTTTTTTATTTTAGTATCCTCTTCTATAACAGAAACTAAATTATTCTCTACTTTAGTACTAAATTTAAAATGTCCTATTCATCTCACATCAAGAAAATTATCACTTCTAGCATCAGCAATTTCAACTGGCCTCTGCTGCATGAAAATTGATGCTAACAACTGGTAAAGCGCCAAGTAAACCAAATGGTACTTGCTGTGTTGTGTTTGCATTGTAATAGCCTGTCCCCAAACGTACAATACCCTTGACAACTAAGTATGGCAGGCTAAATTCTGATCAGACTAATTCTGGTGTAGATCCAAACTGAATTACTTTAATGAGCTGAAGAGCAAATTTTCCTTTTACCAAACATGTAGGTTACTGGCTTTGTTCCATATAAGATGTTAATGCTGGATGGTGAGGCTATCAGTTGTAGGAAAAAATGGGAACAGCTAAGTTAAAATAGTTCATGGTTGGTCTGAGATGCTGGAAAGAAAATAATACTCATGAGAATACATTTTATATTAAAGCAGAGGGCCTGATGGAGATATGAACAATCCAATAGTAGAAAGACCTTAGTGGTAACAGTATGTTTTGTGTAGCTGTAACATTTTCAGAGCCCAGAGTATTGCTGAGTTTCGCAGCAGTAATAAAGAAACTCAAGTTCCTGTCCCAAAGACCTTGCAGTCCAAGTAGTTGAGAAAGAAGTGGATACAGTGAGAAAAGAGATGAACAGAAATAATACTGAATGCTTCCTTTCTAAGTAATAACATCAACAATGTATTTTGATAAACAGATGTTAAGAACTCCTTCATGTTAGATTTGCATTCATCACGGAGGAAAGGATATATTCTTTATTTTTAAAGATAAAGTACATTGTGCATAGCATTTTCCCCTGTACTAAGAGCATTAATCCCAGAAATTCACAATGAAGTAAAATATATTTAGTTTATTCTGCAAGACAGAGATGGACCATTTAAAAATTCTATCACCTGGAAATGGTTGCACACATACATCATGCGCGCGCGCGCACACACACTCTCTCTCTCTTTTTTTCTTCAGGGAATACAACTTCATTTTTCACACCATGTGCTCCTTTCACAGCATTTTATTCTTCCCTTTGTGCTGCCTCATCAATTCAGGATTTGAGTCTTTTTCTTGTAAGTAGTCCCATTATTTTTTGCTTATAAAGTGCTACAATTTCCATGCAGCAAAATGTTTTGCACAGCTCTGTGTTTTTACCATGCTGCTTCACTGTAAGCTGTTTGACTTATTGTTGACAAAACCCCCTGCTTCTTGTACATATATAATGAAAGCCTTAAATGTTTTCCAAATAACTATCTGAAATATATTACTTTTAATTAAAAAATATCCTGCAGATTTACTGTTGAGACTAATGATGTAAAAAATAAAGAAATTTTTCTTATTACTTCGGTAGTCTAGGCAGTGGGCCAGTCTGATGTGTATGGTTATATCCACTCTGACTTCTTTTAAGTGTGGGGCAGTTTTTAGAATGATATTAAAGACAGTAAGTTTTCCCTGAAGTTGTTTATTGATAGTGGCATCACCTTGTACTGTACTTATCTTCTAGCTGCTCACCATGTTTCTGTGCCTGTAATTAGTCTAGTGCTGGAATAAAATACCCTGAATCATTATATAAAATGTAATGTTGTTCTTCAATGGGTCTTTCAGTATTGCAATGTCTTAATGATGGTATTGTACAGCAGAATAATTATTTTCTCTGTATTCCTATTGTCTTCTGGAGACTGAAATGTAAATCTGGACAAAGAGGGCTTAATTGCCCACTCTGTGAGCAATTTAAAAATTTTATTCAAAAATTTCCCATTTTAAAATAAAAAGTTTTGACATCAACGTACTAAAAAAGGGGGGGTGGGAGGGGGATCTTAATTACTAAATGCTAGCAAACATGCACAGAAGGAAGGAACTGGGAGGATTAGACCCATTCCCTGTTGTTGGTTTGTGGTAGAAACACTAAATGTCAAAGTTCGATTTCCAGCTCCACTGGTTGGGTAATGAACAGAGTCCCTGATTTCCAGTCTTGCTGTTTTACACACTTTTGGTTTCATGACAATATTCTATGGTGGTTCAGTTGTTTGGGTTTTTTTCCTCTCTGTTACTTTCCTTCTCGTGCATCCTTGGACAGCTGACTTATCCCCTCTGCCAGTGATGTGCTCAGCTGCCCAACCCTGGTGCTCTTGGACTCCTCTTATGAAATAGTCTACATTCCTTGAACCTTCCTTGTAGTTCATCTCTGCACCTGATCCTGTCTGAACTTAAGTCTTAGCCTGTAAAATCCTGAGTTGTTAGCAGTACCACTGTTCTTTAACAGCTATTTTAGTTATTAGGCCCTTTGGCAATCATTCTCAGTGTCTTCCATACACAGATACTGTACTGCAAGAAAACAAATGATCAATGCCTCCATTATCAGAATGTATGAGGGTTTTTTTCTCATTCTTGTCTGAAACAAAACCTTATTTGATTTTTTAATTAATTGCATAAAGTTCCTCTTTCTCTGCAATGTTATACTCCTCAGTGATTGTGAATTGGAAGTGAAAATAATCAGAAAAGTATGAGGTTTGATTAGAGTCATCTGCATCGAGCCTTAAAACCATGTGGTAAAATACAGCGTACCTATACTTGGCCCTGATGTAATTTCAAATCACATTTGCAGTGCTAGGAATACAAATAATTTGGATCAGTATTTGGACTTTTGAAACATTCAGAAAAATATCCATCTCTTATCACAAATACATATAATATCTCTCCTGTCCCAACAGGTGAACTCTGTTACTGCAGTGATTTGTAGAAAAAGTTTATTTCTTGTCTATTTGGTTCTACAGTTCATTCTTCTAAATAGTCTCCATTAATGTCCTTGTATGTGCATCTCAAAAAGAAATGCAAGTGTGTGTATGTGTTTAGAGCATGCATGAACTTTTTTCCCTCAGTCTGTCTTCCTTTCTCAAGTCTTTCACTAACTCTTCATCTTTCATTAGACTTCCGCCATGCTACCAATTATAGAAACAGGAATGATTGACTGTGACCGTTACCAACGTATTCAAGCTAGTTCAGTCATAAGATTCATCCAGTAACATTGTCCTCCAAAGCAGGGTATGTTTTATTCATTCAGATGACTGTAAGAGGGCTGAACATGGCAAACTGAGCACAGTGTTGGAGAGATGCCATTAGAACAAGCTAATTGCTTGCTAAGCATTATGGTCTCCCACCTCCATGTGAGAAGACATTTTTTAAAAAAAGGTATCATATATACTTATATGATATATGAAAGACACTACAGGATGTATATTTATATATATATACTTCAAATGATATATAAAAAAGATATGTACAGAGAGGTGAAGCTGCAAATCCTTTTCTCAGTGGATATGAACTGCTCATTTCATTAATATTGCATTAATATCGAGGCCACACCATCCTTGATTTTAGGCAATCAACCACATGTTTTTGTCCTGTAACTGCCAAAGACCCTGGAGGAAATAGTTATGTGCCCCTTTTCACATAATGCTACAACCTGGTCCTAAACAATTAAATGGAGTACAGCTGGGCCGAAGGTGGCTCGAGTGGGATATGGAGCAGATGATGTTGTCCAGCAAACCTGACAAAACCAAGGCTTGTTTCAGTGCTCCTTGCTCTATCTTTCTCTGCTTCTTTGAAGCTGAAGATGTATCAAACTTCTTAAATTTGAGAAACAAAAGAAATTTCAGCTGAGAATATTTAAGTGGTGCTCTTGATTTCTTTCTTTCACAGTTGCCAGCTCAGTTGGATGAAACTATCCTATGTAATGCATAGGATTTTCCTCCTGCTACTTTTAGTTCATATTAAACTCAGGCCATTTAAACAAAATAATTTTTCCTCACTAGCCCCTGCCATTCCTAGATTTCCTTTTTCCTTATACTTACAGCAACTGTGAAATATTACTCATAAAGTCCTTGCAAATCCTATATATAATACTTCAGTTGCTGTCAAGAACAGGCTTAAGCATCACCATCCAGGTGAGCATATTCAAGCTGCATGGGGAATGTCAGGCAGCAAGAAAAACAAACAAAATGTGTTGTTTGGTTTTATATGCCATACGCTCAAATCTATGAAAGTAAATGACCTGTCAACAGTAACAGATAACCCATTGTACAATCATTTAAAAGACCATAACAAAATTAAAACAAAACCTACCTTATAAAGTATTTAATTGTAATAAGTCATTCTGGGAAGGAGGAAAGGCCATCACACAGACTATTGCTGTTTTCAATACTATCAGAATGTCTCAAATGTGAGACAAAATTAAGCAACAAAATACACAAAGGGTTGGAGCCTGCCGTCTAACAAGAAGCAAACCAAAGTTATACATAAAGGTAGATGCAACAACTGAGTTAGAATTATTCATAAAAAGTTCAGCAGAAGGCTCCCCAGAGCTGAATACTGATATGTAAGCCAATGTGGAAGTGGTATAAGAGTTTATAAAATATATAGTAAAAAAAAGTAAAAGAGAAAGCAGCTGACAGGCTGAAAAAGTCCTGTCTGAGGCAAAACTTATGCAACATGTTCATCCATGTATTCATTTTGGCATCCAAACACAAAAAAGACTCTAGTATGCACACAGAAGAGAGTGGATATGAAACAAGGTAAAAAGTGTGGGAACTAAATAATTTGAGAAAATAATGAGACTGGGTGGAGCAGGGAACCTGGGCAAGGGCCGAGCGATAGGCTCAGGGATAGCTGCGCTTGCAGTGGAGCTGACGACGGGCTGCCTGGCCCTAGCACTTACCCTGGACGTGGACAGAGCCTTAGCCCAGGCCCCCCAGCCCTGTCCCAAAATGATGTTTTCAAGGGACAGATCTTTTGCAGTGTATCCCTTCCTTTATGCCCAGGTGCCCACTCCCAGTGGGGCTCTCACCTTTGTCTCTCTCCCAGCTTTTATCCCCAAAAATGGAGGCAGATTATCCTTGGCCTGGCCTTGTGCACACAGCCTTGCTAAATTCCAAGCATGGTGCTTAAAACTCAGTGTACAAATATGAAGCCAAATTTATTTTGGGGTTGCCATGAAATTCAGATGCCACTGTGCTTTACCTTCTCATTACTGAGGCTCTACTTACTATAATCTGCTGAAGCTGTTTTTGTAAACTGGCTCCTGGGTACTGAAAACATTAATTAAAGCAGCAGGCCCATGACTGTTGAAAAGAAGGCATTTCTAGATTCAGGTTGCTATTTTTCCTAGGTCTGATGGATGTTCATAAGCATCAAAGACTGAAGGACGCCAAGAAACTGTAAAGATTCCACTCTTTATGTTTCCCCCAAATATTTAGGTAAGGAAACAAATTCTTCCTGTGTACAGAAACGATAGACAATAGTGGCACTATCCTCAGACACCTTAACACAAAATAGAACAGAGACACAGCTAATGTCTGTTAACGAACAGCTTGTAATTATTTGCATCCACAGTGCAGTGCAGTCACTAATATTAATAGTGTGGATGAGAGGAACTGTGGGAAAATGGAGTTTATTCACTTCTAATTTTAGCACTACAGTGAATACCTAACTCTTCAAATGCACTGAACAAATGAACTTACCCACTCTGTATTTATCATTACACCACTCATTAACATGGTGATAATTAACTGTATGTAAAGTTTCACAGTCTGAGGCACTATCATAATTAATATATTAATGGATTTTATGTGGTCATTATTCATGCCGGTCCATTTCACTTAGGACTGCTGCCTGATACTGAACATGCCACTTCACTGATCAGCACTCAAGATTCAAGTTTCTCAGTCATATAACTTGCAGAATAGCTGGGAAATGTCTCTTACAAATGTAAGTACTTCAAAATGTGATGTAGATTTTGTTTCTACATTCTTTTCCCTTGGTGTCTGTATGTTTCTCCTTCCTTGGACCTCTTTATTTTCTTCAGTTCCAAAGCAGCCTCAACTTTCTTATTCTTGTCATTTTTATACATTCTGTTGGAGAGAAGAATTTTCCACACCTTTTCTTTTCTTAAAAAAAATGTATTTATTAAAAAAAATAAAGTATGTTAATTAATTCTAATGTTTTCCATTCTCTTTTGTCAGAAACTGTTGGGTTATAATTTTTTTCTTCAGAACTTTAGAACAACATGCTGAGAAAAACATCACATGTGGATTCATGACTTCTGTCTAAGGTCCACTGGATTTTGACATTCCTGGGGGGATATCAGAGCTTTGCAGGAGTGACAAAGCAATAGAGAAATATCAAGAAGATTCAGAAGTTCAGCTAATTCAAATCTCACCCTGTCAGACCTCAAGTAAGTTACCCTGCTGACAACTAGCCAAAGTCTGAGACAGATGTAATCCTGTCTTGTGTAAATCAAATGTAAATTTTGGTGCCCAGACTTTTGTTTCATACTCTCAAAAGAAAACAGCTGAAAAGTCCCCTGTTGTTTGGGGATATGTAGATGAGGAATATATTTTCATGGCTTCCAGAGATACCCAACTCCTAATGAGATAGCAGGTACTTTCACTTTTGATGAAAAATTATGCCACTCCTTCTAGAGCAGGAAAATATTCTTTTTGGGCTTGCTGGAAACCTTCAACTTTTCAGAAAAAAACCAAACCAGACCTCTAAAAGTTCAGTCCTAAACTGTATGACTCAACTGTGTTAAGAAATAGCTTAACTATGCCTCACAGGGTATCCATTCAGGTAACAAGCGTCATAACGCTCTTTAGAGGCAAAAAAATGCCAACTCCCCTCCTGACAGAGCCATGTGGCACTCCCAGTCTAACACTCCATCATGGTAGATGCTATTAAACTTAGGTCCATAAAAGAAAATAAGGCAAAAGGCATTTGCTTATACTTTGAACAACACACCCCTGTGACATTTCCAAATGTTTTATTTTTCTGAATCTTTGTAGTGGTTTGGCTAAAATAGTAATTTTTGGTATTTACCTTTTGACATATTTTCAACAAATTTAACTGTAAAATTTAGATAAGGTCATAAGAGATTGCTGCAATAGGACAACCTCTTCTTATATTTCCATGATTTGCAGAAAAGCTGACATTTCCAACATGTGCAACAGGATACAATCACCTCCTTCCTCTCCATTGTCTTCTTCCTGTATCTGACAGTTCCCAAAGCATCTATATGGTTTAAAGAGTTTATTATGTTTATAGAAAGCCACATAAGGTTGGAAAGGATCATACAATCATTTGGTTGGTAAAGACCTTTAAGATTATTGAGTCCAACCATACCTGTCCACTACTAAACCATGTCTCTAAGCACCTCGTCTACCCCTTTTAAAATATCAGAGCCACCTCTAGCACTATTTTCAATGAATAATTCCAGTGACAGGGACCTATTAAAAAAATCTCAGCTTCTTATTCATCAAATGGCATCTTCGTAACGTTTTTTGTCATGCCCCTGCTGATTTGACTGAAGATATTAAATGTTATTTCTGTTAGCACTGAATAGACAATGCATCTCTGGGAGAAAATTATTTTAGTTCCAAAATCATTAATATAATTATTAGAGCCTGAGGGTCTCCAAATAGGCTAAATGAATTAGACATACAAGTCTTACAGAAATTTGGAGAGGTGGATATCAAAGTACTGAGATGCTATTTTAGCTCCCATGGCGAAATCTCTTTGGTTCCTGAGCCTGGAAGGCTGAATGATGGCTTTCAGATTCCAGCCCAATTTCCAGGCATCATCTTTATGAATATTAACTGAAACTTACTTCTCTGTAAATGGGGTAGATTTGCCTAGAAGTTGTTAAAAGCATAAATAGGGTATTTCTAATTCCATATTTCAATATCACTTTTCAGGCTAGAATATGTATGAAATATAATTTTTTTTGAATCAGTACTTTTCTTTTTAAACTACCTAACATCATCACAAAAGGAAAGTGAAAAGCATGTTTACCAAGTACCAGTCTGTTAGTGTCACAAAACTAGAGACCTGAAAAAACCTTTGTCAATTAATAATATCACCAAGGCCAATAGATCGAGAGTCATAAATTAATAGAAAAATTGGTCCCAGTGCTATTGTAAATTAAATCACACAAGGGAAAAAAAACCCAAACCATATCATTTACAGTGATTGTGTTCAATCACAAGGTGCATTACATTCATTGAAACAAAGAAAAGGAGAAAATAGAGGAGAAAACCCCATCATGACATGCAACAGATAGGACTTGTACAATACAGGTTGTTTCCCTGTGTGTCCATTGCAACCTGTAACCACAGACCTTTTTTTAACAAAGATACATTATTATCAAGTTCATGTTGAGTGCTAACGAGAAGTGAAATGTAAAAAAAGGGATCTTGGCCTTTTGATAATATATTTGACGATTTATGTTTATTTTTATGTATATTCTGTAGGTTCAGAGTAATGAGCAGTAAGTAAAAATAAATAGTAAATATTTTATAAATATGATTTACTTTTTCAAGAAACACTAGAAGTTGACAGGAATCAATTTTAGACCCACTTTCTAGCTCTGAGCATAACGCTGAAGGAAGCAGGTGGAAGCAAAAATAGCAAGCATGCACTGTAAATGTTTGTGGTGTGAATATATGAGGACTGGAATTATGCCAATGCAGCTACGATTTCACCATATTTTATAAGTTTGACCCTTACACTGCCTGTATCAAGACGACATTTTTGTCTGTCTCGGTAAATTAATCCCACTGCTGTGGGATAAGAAGTGGTGATCTGCAGAGCAAGAGACCTTAATGAGCCTTTATGACTGTATTCCCAGCCTCTCAGTCACATGTGCAGCACAGGCTCAGTTAAATTCTGAGTCATCATCTAGGCTATGAAGGTTTTAGAGCACAAACAGTTAATTCAGTAACAAAAAAAATATAAAAAGACACATAGTGGCGTCTGTTATCAGAGATGAGACCTGGCAAATGCACCCGGCAAACAGAAAAGAGAGGCAATTAATCAGTATCAAGCACCACATTCAAAGGTAATGGAAAGAAAACAGTAACAGTATGTGGTGCGGTTCTTAGTGAGAATCCTGAAGAAGTATAAATTTGCTTTGTCACAAATTGAGCCAAAAGAAATCCAGACAAGGTCATTGGTAAATTCCTCAAAGCCCATTTAGGAATAGATGATGTGATAAAGGTTACTCCAGTGTCCAGTAGGCTCTGATTTTACTGGATGTTCTCACTGGATGCATAGAGGAAAATTCAAGGCTAATGTAAAGAACATTCTTGTCAGGGTGACAGGATATAGCTGAATAATGGAACCATCTGTCATGCCTACCAATGAGTTCCATATAAGCTTCCTGTTTCTTTTTTTTTTTCCACAATAGTGTTATCAGCTTTTTTTTAGATCAAACTGATAACAGCTTATTCATAAAGTCAATTAGCTAACCAGTACAGTAAGGATACTATGTGACTTATAACCTGCTGTAGTCTTTGAACATAATTTGGTTTCCCCATGCTTTTACATGCTTTTACAACAACATGTTTAAGAGCTAGAAGCAGGCCTATGGGATATATGCCTTTGTGTACATTAATATCACATTGCAAAAATCCCATTCTAGAAGACACAGAAGAAATTACCCACTTTACATGCCTTTTTGTTAATAGAAAAGATTTTTTAAAGCTTTTTCCTCCTACAAAAAGACTTCCACTTAGAGGCAGGATTACCTTTATATTAGATACTTAGCATTCTTATTAATGCTCTACTCCTAGCTGAGTTCATCAGTCACTGCTAACATAAATATTGTTAATTAGAACTTGGTTTAGTTGTACAGAATTTTTCAAGTTTGACTTATCCATTAATGCCCTTACCAAAAATCATATTATATGGTTGGTATTACTATTGAAGATGCAGACAAAGTGAGCATATTTAACTAAAATAACATAATAACTTTAGAAAAACTCAACCTATCCTTCCTTTACATAGCCTTCCTATAATGCTACTCTCAAAGCTGTACCATGGTTGATCTTAATCCTCCAGCTTGGCAATGGACATCAGGTGTCTATCATCAGCTGTGATTACAGAAATGCTAATGCTGGCATACTTCGTGTAGCGCCCAGTTCTTAGGTCAGCTTTTGACCTTTACTAGTTAGCAAGTTCCTCTTTCCTGAAAATCAGCTCCGTATCCCTGGCAGCACCATACTCTGTGGGCACATTGTAGGGTTTAGGTATATTCAGCAGCAGCCTACTCTGGTTCTAATCTTTGTGGCAATACAATCTTGTGCAGAAACACACCTAAATACTAATTCCCCATAAGAAGCACAGTATAATATTTTTTTTTTCTCAAACTATGACTAACAAAATGCAGCTTTCTCACTTTTTTCACAATAGCTTAATGGAGAAGTCTTCAGTACCCAAAACTTGAATGGCTTTGGATCCAAACTTCTCTTATCATAGTGAAGTGCCACAATATCCAAGCTATAGGGGAAGGACATTTAAAATTATACTGAAACTGGATGAAAATACATAGAGACAAATGGAGTCAGAAAAAAAGTCCATCTTCTTTCCTGTTCAAAGCCCTGCCTAAAAGGTAGAGATATACATCTTCTTGTCTGGCTCCTCCTAGCCTTTTGGCTTTTGCATTCTTGCTTGTTTGTGCCCTGTCACAGCCTGACAGTTACACTATACTTAGGATATAGGAGCTGGGATGAAGACTTACACTTTCCTAATTGGAGGCCAGTTCAGAACCAGTGTCTCTCATTACGTGCCACTGTACACTGGCTATTGCTTGAGTATTGAAACAAGAGGTATCAAATACTTCCTCCTCCTTTGCTAAGCAACTGGTTGTAAACCTCATCACCCAACATCCAGGAGTGCACAGTGATACTTGATTTTTAGCTTGGCGTTTCATGGACTCACTGTGTATGAACAGTAGACCTAGGCAGCTTCTAGGTAAGACCTTAATCTTCCTCTTTTACCCTGTGGAAGTGCCTCATTTTTGTCATAGACATTGGCTTCTAATTCAGCTTGTCTGAGGCACTCTATTGCTGCAACAGTTGTTTTATTTTTAAGTCTACCACAGGTGTCTGTCTTCACCAGCTGGAAACTGCCCCAGAGGTGTTTAATTTAAGGCATTGAGTGTTGGCAGAAAAACAGTGCCCTTCGGCTTTGGAACCAGGAACTCTTAAGTCAGAGTAGCCAGGGAGAGCCTCCATGAAAATAAACCACATTCCAAATTAAACTGCCACAATCAGCCAGAGTCATGACAGACCAAAGAACTAAAAGCAGAACTATTTCTACATAAACTCTATTAGTCGGCTGAGCTGGAGTCAAAGACCACAAGGGGCCCTACAGATGAGAAATAACTCAGGGGATGATCCTTTTTCCAGCCCACACTGTCCTCATGAAGCTCCTTTCTAGCCCCACTCCCACTGCAGTTCAAGTGCTTGTCTCTGTCCCAATCCCAACCCTAGTACTGGGCTCGAGTGCAAACCCAGAAATTTTGAAACAAAAGGCGTGTAGTTTTGACAGTCATTTAGGTAATTTTCATTCAAATAAATGTTTTAGTGGAAGAGAGATCTAATCAAGTCAGATTAGATCAAATACGTGCAAAAACTTAATTAAGTCCTCCAATAAGATCTATTAATTCTTTTATGTGCTTACTGCTATGTAAACAATTTGCATTTTCCAATAGATATTTCCTTAATAATTTCTCCTAGTACTACAATAAACAATGTATATCTAGAATTACATACCTGGAAGAAGATATTTCAAAATAGGCAAGCTTGCAACACCTCAGCTGACTTCAGTGAAGTTCTACCAGGAGATAAATTTTGATTCTTCTTTTTTAAACACTGAGACTATTTTTCCATAACAAAACCATGAAAAACATAAAAAAAGGTAGAATTATTACAAGCATATGAATAATAGAAACAATGTTGAAATTAACACTATTTGTTACAGTTTTTTTCAGTCATTGCAATATCTTAGTTTTCTAGTCATCACTGAAATTTTCAGTATCTCTATTCAAGAAAATTATCTGTATTCAACATAATTATCTCAGATGACATACTGACTGACTCCTAATTACAACAGATATAGCTAATTACTTTGGTTTATCCTGTAAATAGCTCAGCATGTATCTTTATGAGAATTCAGTAATGACACATTGCTCAGTGGGACTGTATATGTAAATTGATTCTCAAGTTTTTTATGCATAAAGTTCTTATTTTTCAATATCTGTTTAAGTTTTCCTTCAAACTTAACTTCTTAGAAACTTAATGATGGCTAATAGAACAATATTGAGGGGAACTCAAGTGGTAAAAATTGGTATGGTTGTGTTTTTTGGACACTGTTCTGCATACCTACACAGGAACTGAACCCCAGAGTCAGATTTGCCACCCCCCTTAAAAAGCTTTCTTTCTCTGACAGGAACAAGAAAAATGGTGGTTCTCTAGTCCACTGCAAGTGGATCTATTCTATAATAACTGATCTATCCATTTCCTCCTTGAGTTTACACCATGGAAAAACAGTGGTAGGCAAAAGCTGTGTAGTGCTTCTGCTACCTGCCTGCAGAAGTGAGGCATGAGTAGGAAACTGCGATGACAGATGCAGAGTGAGTACCCAAATGCAAACAAAATTCAAAGGAAAAATGGATGGAAGCCTAGGTCTACCTAAAAAAGAAATCCCACCTGTCAGCAGAAAGTTATGCAATAGGAGACATCGGATGTGCAGCTTTCTGTTCTGCCAAAAATGTTGATTTTTGATTTTTTCTTAATTTGGTCTCAACAGGTAGAAATGTAAAAAAATGAAAGACGCCAGTATCACAAACTAGTATCCTAGTTGGTTTTCAACCAAGTAGTCCACCGTTATGGTTTAGGCTCCACATTTTTTCACTGGGATCAAGAGTTCTCAATGATTTTCACTAAATCCTGATGTCAACCAAAAGTGAGAATAATAAAAATTTATTTCACACATATATAAACTTGCCTTTATTGATTCTAGGTTGCATACTTAAAGTGTATATATATATATATTTAAAAGAAAACCAAATGAAACTTCATCTCTTGTTAGAATTTTACTCAAGCCAGAAAAAGTGATCCAATCATGACTTTAATGTCTTCTGTTGCATTAAAAACCGACTGACAAGAAAGCATGTTTGTCTTTTCTACTGCAGTATATCTGGAAAGTACTTGTGAACATGTGCTACTATCCACCTGGTCCCAGAAAAATTCAAAGCTTTTTTCATATTAGTAGTATGTTACTCCAAATGCCCTGGCCAAAGTTACATCCTAGTGTATATTCTACTGGTCTTGTTGTAGACTGAACACAGTCCTTACTTTTTGTCCAAGTTCTGCTACCTACTGCCAAAAAAAAATGTTTTATATTTCCAGAGACAGCTGTATTTCAGTTGCAAGGAAAGTGATGTAATTTGTAAAAGGCTTTGTATTCCATTAGGGCAAATAGAAATATAAGAGTTGAAGCATTTTCAAACAGCTCCTCAGGTGGTACACACGAAGAGGTCACTTCAGAGAAATTATGGAGACAGGTGGTATAAATCTGCAAACACCTGCCTCAGTATAATCTCTTGGGTTGAGGATTGATTCTGCTTCACTGAAAAAGGGGAAAATAACAACCTTGATAGAGAACCTGGCAAAAAGGCTGTGACCCTGTGTAAACTAGAATTCTATTTTTGTAATTGCCCTACTCCTCTCTATCATTAATTAGACCATTAAAGAAGTTGTCTCACATTTAGATGCACACAGCTGTGGCTTCAAAGCATTTATAAAAACAGAAATCGGTGCAAGCTTTTAAATCCCACTTTTCACTTTCTTGTGTGTCTTCATATTCATATAGACCTATGTAAAATCTTCATTACATAGCCATTAAATAAAAAAATATCATTTCTTGCTCATGAATTTCTTGATCACAGGTTGCTTGATGTTGGAGAATATTCTGAGAAACAGCAATAAATGAATATACATACATTCTTACTCTGCTTTTCCTGTCAGAGACATAATGGCAATCTGGCAATTGCAATGTTCTTTGCATTTGGATGATCATTTTTGGACATGGGCATTCAAAGTTAGAGCAAAATATGTTTCCTGAAGTACCCCTGCAATATCAGAGGACAGTAGTCTGTCTCATTATTCTTTATTTCATTAAACACTACAACCCCCCCCAATCAATTAAAACATAAATTGCTACAGGTGGCATCTGCTGAGGTAGCTTTAAGCAGTCCTTCCTAAATTTTCTGTTCATTGACCACCTTTAAAAATTTATCAAAATCCATTTTGAAGAATTCAATTAGAAGTTTAAGCAATGTGGGCTTGCAGTTGTCTTGGAGATTGTTTATTGTACTTTCAGATCGGATTTCTACAGAATGTTTGCAATTTAACATTTCAATTATAAACAGCAAATTGCCAAGGATCAAGTCTCAGCATGACAAGAGCATAAAAAGAAATCAGTACTCATGGAAGACTCTGAACTACAAAATCCTAGAAATGATAGATCATACTGAATTTAGAATATTGAGTTTCCAATGAATCTTTAGATCAGTGAGGTTAAAATCAACAGTCTATGGTTTCTTTGGAATGTCACCTTACCTTTTATTACTCCACTTAGCAAACGACAACTCATTAAGGTGACTAGCTCTGAGACTTATCTCACCTTACAAGGTATTTTTCATGTCTTGAGGTATCATTAAAAAGAGTGATTTTATGGTTTGATTTATTCATGTAAAATTAATGAAGCTAAAAAGTTACACTGAAAAATTATGTTTACAGAAAGACTGTGATGCTAGCACATAAGAAATACATTTTTAAAGGCATAGAAAAGGGATAGAATTTATTAAAATGCAGCACCAGCATTCAAGCACAGAGGCAAATACAAATGGAAATTAATATTGGACAGCCAGAGATGAGTAAGAATTAAGTTTAGGATATTTCCAGATTTCTGGTGGGAGTTTGTTATTAAAGAAATATTTTTTTCCATTCAAGTGGGTGACATGATATTGTTGATCTTTGAAATTGTTTTATTTTAATATTTATTATGACATTTTGTTTTAATTTATAATTTCTAATTATTTCAGAATGGCACACAAAAAGAAAAAAATGAAGCAACTACAACAGGTTTTTTAGGAAGTAATCAATTGCTGACTGATAGAAATTGACAGGAAGATTGCTAGCAAATTATTTTAATTACCAATAATTATAACTATTTTAGAGACTTACTTCACCGGAGGGTTGCCTGTGATTTTTGTGATAGGAGAAACTATTTGGATTTTCTATCTTCTGGCAAACATGATGTGGAAAAAAAAAAAAAAAGTCATGCAAATTATGTATGATAAGGATCATCTCAATTTCACTCTATGCTATTTTTGATATATTGTACATGTCATCCAGTTGTTAGACTTCTTGCCTGTTCTGGCAGCTACAATGACCGTCTTAATGCTTATTTATTTCTGTTACCAACACCCTTATGTGAGTTCTCGTCAAGTATTAAGATGTATTTGTACCAAATGAGGAGAAAAAAAAAGGGGAAGAAACAAAACAACATAGACAGCTCATTCAGATTTGTAAAGATTTTCCTTATATTACTGTAAGTTTAAGAAGTGCTTATGACAGCTGGCATACTTTTTAGAGCTTCCATGAAGACCCAGTCTCTGACTATAGTGCTCTAGACAGACTACAGCAACTATTACAGATGCCAGTAAATCAATCAAGGATATGAAGTGCTGTATGAAATGTTGAGAGAATTTTGTTTCACAATAATGATCCTAAAGACAACTAGATAAAGAGGGGACAGAGCAATAATTTAACTTGCATTTAAAAGTGGTCTAAATTTCAAAAGTGTGGTATCAAAATTACCCCTTTCAAAAGGCAGAAAGGGATATTAGGAAGAGGCAGCCAAGTGATTTTCCAATGTAGTGTTATGATGTTTTCTTGGTTATCACATATTTACATGTGGTTTCCACGTTTTTCTTACAAGGTTTTCTAGTACACAAAGTCAATCCTACTGTTTCTACTTCTGTGTGCCATGTTGTTATTTCAAGGGGGTCACCATCAGGTAGGAAACGGTTATCAGGTCTACGAGACCATGCAGTTTAGCTTGTCTGGTGAGGCTGACATCAAGTGAAATGCAGATATCCATGCTGCAGACAATTCCAGGTAGGGAGCAGATTGAGAACCTTAGTACCTTCCCTCTGACACAGGCTGCACTATTAGTCAATGTTAGAGTAAGGTGCATAATTGGACAAATTGGTATCTTCTTCTCTGATTGCAGGAAGTCCCCAAAGGAGAAAACACTTCCTCTAGTATATTTATCACTTGAAATCATTAATTTCAGCAGGTGAATCTGCAAATCACCCACAAAAATCTAATGCAGTGCACATAGTACACAAGGTTCCTTTTTCTTGTTTGTGTCAATACAAATTCTAATTCACATTAATATCTTCAGTCATGATTTGCATTTTACTTATGGCTGTTCTCTGGTATCAAAGTATTTGCAAAGTGGCGGAATAATCCTCTTCGTGTCAAAGTGTCTCATATCATCTGTCTTGGCCTTCCTCCTAGATGCTTGACATTGCAGTAACAAGGTATTCTCATCCATATCTATTTCTGGTAAGCACACAGTTTTATTTGGCAGTTGGTTTCAGGAAAAAAAAAATAGGTGGGGAGGGAATGGAGAGTTTGAGAGTAACCATTAATTGCTGACCACCATTAACCTGCAAAAAAGCTGTTTCATTCAAGATGTAATTGGGAGTATTGATAAAGTATAAAATGTAACAGAGTCCTTTGAGATATTATATGGGAGATTTATTTAAAGTGACTTAGCAAGAAAGCCTGACAAATATATATGTTGCTTTACCATTACTTGTGCTTTTGTTCTTCATTTGTCCTCTACTACTTCTTATCCTGTGTCGAGATCTTTTTCTAATATTTTGGTACACACTAAGACCAGGAAGGTTCATAAACATCTAAGACTAACCTCAGCCATAATTTTGCTATCTTCTTTAGAAAAGAAAATCCAGAGAAAGCCTTCAGCTGAAGTGATACTAGTCTGGTAAAGTCATCCCTCAGGAAAACAAGATCAACAATGAGTAATGGATCTGTAATCATCAACCTAGCCCATCAGAGGTAGCCAGAAAAGCATGGAAGGTGGAGATGAAACATCTGAAAAGCTAGCCTCTATCTTTAAGAGGTGGCTGAGTTAAAAGCACATCTGATTGTTAACCCAATGAGAAATCCTATAGCAAGGATTTTGCATTAATCCTTCAAGTCTTAATTTAAACCTGCATCTTCCTGTTCAAACATGTTTTGCTTTTGTACTTTCCTTTGAACTACAGATCAAAAATACTTACAGAATCACCTTGGTTGGAAAAGACCTTTAAGATCATCGAGTCCAACCGTTAACCTAGCACTGCCATCCCACCACTAAGCCATGTCCCTAAGCACCTCATCTATCCTTCTTTTAAAGACCTCCAGGGATGAGGACTCCACCACCTCCCTGGGCAGCCCATTCCAGAGCCTGACAACCCTCTCGGTGAAGAAGTTTTTCCTAATGTCTAGCCTAAACCTGCCCTGGCGCAGCTTCAAGCCATTCCCCCTTGTCCTATCGTCTTACCAGGGAGAAGAGGCAGACCCCCACCTCACTACAGCCTCCTTTCGGGTAGTTGTAGAGGGCAATCAGATCTCCCCTCAGTCTCCTCTTCTCCAGACTAAACAACCCCAGTTCCCTCAGCCGCTCCTCGTATGACTTGTGTTCCATATTTCCACTCCAATTAATCTTGGTATAGAAAACTCATGTAAGTTTTCTTCTTTAGCCATGGATCTATTGGGCGTCGGCCCTGTGTCAGAATACAGATTCTGTTACAAAGTTTCACCAAAGACTGGCAGATCAGGTGTCATTGACTCACACTGACCACCCTTGGCTAGCCAAAGTAACTTCTGTTTAAGGTGTCAAGGGAATAGAAACCGGCAAAGTATGGAGCTTCTGAAAATTGCATTCACATGCATTACTGAAATGTAATCATATCTATTGAATTGTTTGTCCAATAAGTCTGGATCTTTGTAAAATATTTATTTTTCATCTGTGCTCAAGAAGGGGCATTGCCTAAGTGTCAAGTGTTTCTAGGAATAGTAGGCTCTTACAAGAGGCCTCTTTTGTAAGATCTACCTTTCTGTAAATGCTTAGTGACATTCTTCCCGCTAGTATTTTTGCTACACATTGAAGGAAAGGCACTATGTTGCTGACCTTTCCCTTCCCTTGGCCCCCGGTGACAGAATTCTACAGGCCACCCAGCTTCATGAGGAGACCAAGGGCCTACAGAAACAAGGAGGCAGAAAACCTGGTGGATGCACAAATTCCTACATGTGAACACATTACATGATGCCAGGACCGGGTGGGGCGTATTGGCTGGGACTCTCCAGCAGCCACAGTAAGTCTTCTCACTGGCCTCACCAGCACATTAAAGCATAAATTTGACACCATTAAGAAACAGTCTGACTTTTTTTGTACCACCATGAGCATGCCTGCAGACCTCCATTTCCACTGCCATTCACAGATGCGCTTAAACACTGCAGCAGAAATAAAGCTTATGCATTCATTCTCCATCTCCTGTAAAACACCTCCCTTGCTGCCAGATGTGAGGGAGATGGAAGGAATACTCCAGATATTATTTAAGAAAAGAGTCTTTCCACAAGCTATAATGTAATGTCCTGCCCTCCATCATTCGTCATGAGGCAAACCATGAAAAGAAAGAACACATTTGAACTGCACTGGATGTTTTCCTTTGACACTTTGGTGGTAAAAGGGCATTTTAAAAGGAAAATTGTAAATAATCTGTTTTTACAGGGAAAGCTTCCCAATGTGTTGCAATTATAATTTTCATAATTTTTCATATATAATTTTTGAAGGAAGCTAAACTGTTTAATAAAAGGAGGTGGAGGGTGAGGGAACAGAGCCCAGTTTCAATTCAAGTCTTTATATTTTCTAAAAGAAAGGATTCTTTGGGATTTTTCTTCAAAAAAAAACTTGTAAAAAGTCTAAATAATAGTAGTGCAGTGCAGAAATAACCTAATTTCTAAGCTTTCTGGAGAATTTGCCTCTTTCAGGGACAAAAAAGATTTAATAGGATTTGGAAAAAAATCAACTGTCAGCTTTAATCATCAGTAAGGTTAGTAGGAATTGCTCTTGAGCAACAAAATTCTGTTATATCACACCTCAGCATTTTGATAATAAAATAATTTGGTTTTCTCCTTAGTTATTTGAAACCAGTCTTTCACTAGACATACAACTGATAACATGATTTACTTTAGACTAGTGGGTAGAAAGAATATTTTGATTTGGATTCTCATACATTTAAGTGCCTGCAAGGCAGATAGAAACATCTTCATTATTTCCAACCAAAATGTATCATACAAGATAATTTAGGCTTCCCTCATTTCTGTTTCAGGATATGCTTAGGCCAGCTTTGAACAAGTTCTAATCATTAAACTACAGCATTTTCAGGACACTTGAAAATAATCATAAATGTTATATTCCTGATTAAAGACCATGTGAGCTTCTTATCTCACACCAGTTGATGTGAAGCCTAGGACTATAAAATGAAGAAAATTACTGCAGCCATTGTTTCACATTTTTCTGGGTTTGCATTGCTCCAGATTCCTTCAATACACCTTATTAATGATTAAATATTTGATGAACAGCAAAAAGGACATTTTTATTTTCAATGAGCTATCCCTCCCAAATGATAGCTATAATTCCACTACATTCTGAAACCAGAGCAACTGATTTGAAATCAGTGGAACCATGCTGTCAGAGAGAAAACTGTCTTTCATGGGAGAAAAGTGGGGTTTTTTTCCAGAATACATGAATGCACTTTGAGATCTTGGGAGAAGGGAATAATGAAGTGACTCTCTACTGCTGCTCAGAACAGGTTATTCACAGAATCTAAACTTACTTGAAATATCTTACTGCAAAGAAGGGCGTTTAGGTCCAAGTGGGCCATGCCAGTTGGCATCTACTACCTTCTTAGAAGAATATCTTGTCTAATACACATATGAAATTACCTGATATTAGAAATTCAGTAAATAAACACAATTCTAAACCAATGAAAAGTCTTCCTAACATTCATGAAGCAAATAAGCATGTACCAACTGAAAACACAAACTATTCTCAAGCCAAATTGCAGTGCAACCTGTTGTACTGGGCAACCAACCTGAATTCTCATCCCAGTTCTGTCCTTTACTTACTGTTTTCAGTGAAATTTTTTCATTTCTCTGGCTCAAGTCCTTACAACCATTATCCATTTTTCTTTCTATATTAGACCTACAGATTAACTGTTTTGTTTGAGTTATAAAAGTTCATCTGAGACAAAAATTTGAATGCACAAAAGTTGAGCTATCTATAATTGTTATTTTCTTTGGAGGTCTCAGAGCACGTCTCATGGGTCACCTCCACAGATTTTAAAAATGTATTTTTGTTTTTCAGACTGAAATGTCATGTTGTAGTCTCTTAACATCAAGATAAACAGACCAAGGGGAAAAAATTGAAAAAGTGGTTTTGATAGTTTTCCCTTGAAACTCAACATCTTAATATATCTGAAACTTTTTAAAAGAGAGTTCAGAATTTATTTTTAAAAGCAGAATTGTAGGCTGAAGTAAGCCCTGATCCTGCACAGATATATTACATGCTTAGCTCACCATGTTTTGTGACATTTCATTGAAATCAATAGGAGTATTCACAGGGCCAAAGTTGAATTTACGGGCAAGCCTTTGTAAATTTAGATCTCTAAATAAAGGGAGTATATTTTCTTTGTGACTTTAATAATCTCTTATCCATTTTCCAGTTTTATTCTTTTCAATAATTCCTAAATAGTCCATTTCAGACCTGACTGGGTAGATTTGAGTCTTACAGGACATTGTTCAAGTAGGGTTGGCAGATTTCTTTTCTCAATTAATCAAAACCAAACAAGTATATTTAGTCATTGAAACTTTTTACAAGACTCTATATTTATTACTGAAGTCATATCACCAATGCAATCCCACTAGCCACTGGCAGGAACAAAACAGAAGTAAAAATCAATCACAAAGGAGAGATTTAGTGCTTCTATATTCCTGTTGTAGTTCTGTTCCTTATGCTTTGTAGAGTGATGAACTACAACTACAACTTAGTCAACAACAAATATCAGTGTAATTGCTGGATAATATTCTGGAATAGCTTTTTAGCCAGATTCTGTTCCAGACATATGCAAACAGAAGTCTCCCATTGAGGTGCATCATATTCAAAAAGAGAATTCAATTATCTTGTGCTCATGTCATACTAATATTCCTGTTACAAACTACAAATCTATATCCACCAGCTAAATCAGCTTGCCACAGATTTTAAAAGCATAATATTTTTTATTAAACAAAGACTTTATATCAGATCCCATTCACAGAATTTTCTCTATTACTTTGACCCAGGCTGGATGATAAGATTAAAAATGGTGGTAATTGAAATAATTGAAATGTCTCTGACTCTTGAGTTGTCGATATGGCCTTAAAAAATGCAACTTGTTAGTTAACTGCTAAAAACAGTCTTTTGGATTGTATCCATAGAACTTATTCCTCTTGCAATTAAGAAACACAGATTTCCCTGCTCACTGCAGGGGGCTGGACTAGATGACCTCTAGGGGTCCCTTCCAACCCAAACCATTCTATGATTTACTGGGGCACAGACCTGTTTGATGAACTTACCTGATAAGCTCCTTCTCTCCAAATCTCTTCTCATCCTTTCTCTGAATAAAAGTATGATAGTTTTTCCTCAGGCACCAATCACATAACTGCTATTTCTCAGGGAGCAGGAAGAACAGGCTGCTCCTGAGTGGAAGATGACTCCAGGTAAGACAGTGCTCTACTAATGGAGCCAGGTGGCCAGTCAGGCACTGACAGCAAGCTCCATTGACAGCCCAAGGCACTGCAAGAGGATGAACTATGGCCAAGTTCCAGCCAAGAACAAAAGGAGAGTAGGCTAAAGATAAGGCTGGAGACAAGACTACTACAGACGTCTAAATGGTCTATGCAGGAGAGAAGCTATATAGGGCATGGGTCTGAGGTCCATCCAGAGACAAGGCCAGAAGCCAGAACTCCTATAACAGAGCTTAGGAAATGAATAGCTCCCAGGTCTGGGCTTAAATGGAGCCCTGGGGCAGTAGGTGTGGATGGGGGTCCCAGGCGAAGCTGGTCAGGGTCATATAAGGCCAATCAGTGTCCTGACAGTATCATTCTTTTCTGTATTCAACTGCAGAATAATATATGGAGTCAAAAAAAGTTCTCACATTAAAAGAATGTAACTGATTAAACTCAACCTCACTGTTCCAGTATTATCTGAAAATGTGAGTATACAACAAACTATGGTGGGCATAAATGATCTCTGGTGATACATTTGCTCCAACTTGTTTATATTCATTTTATATGCTTGCATCTTGTAAATATTAGGAGGGTGAAAATTTCTAGGAAAATTTCCAGTAAGCATATTTCATTGTAGTACACAAAAAGCTGAAAAAACATTTTGTGCAAGATGAAATAGAGCAGGAAAACATTGCTGCTTAAACTGCTAACTGGAGCTATAAACTGCCCCCAAATTTAACTACTTTCTTTGCAGAAAGGCCTGAGTTAACCAATTAGATATGTTAGTAAGAATATTTGTTAAATATATTACTAATATTTAACTGATTAATACTCCTACTTCATTTGATCTGCAGGCATACCTGTGACACATACAGAAGTGACAGAAAATGCTTACTTAGTTCTTTACTAATGTAAGGACTTCTTACATTATTGATTAAAGGCCCAGGTAATTTCGTCCAATAAAGTTAATAGAAAACTTACATAAGTGACAGAAAATATTAATCTTCCAACACTGCAGGCAGAAAACAGGGCTGCAAAGATATTGCTCTTCCCAGATCTTATTCAAGCTCAAAATCTGAAATAATGCCGATGCTCTTTTTATGCATACCCTAAGAAAGATGTGTAAGAACAGTCTCTACTATCTGAGTTATATCCTTTTCCAAATGTTCCAGTGATGCTAGTAGTTTGGCAACACCTCTAGCTATTATACCAAGAACTATATTCCTAATCAATACATGGTAGTTGTTGATAGAGCTTCTCACTGAGCAGAAAGACTCACAAAAACTAAGTTGTGATTAGAGATGATTATTAAGTTAATAGGGGAAAAATATTAAAAACTGCTTAGGTTGTTTTTTTCTATTGAGCCAAGTTCCTAAATTTTTACTGAAATGGAGTAGAAGTTTGGTCTATAACTAGGTTATGCTCAGTTGAAAATTGTATTGTTGCTGGTCTAAGTAGAAGTAAAGCAGCAATCTTAGTTAGCTTCCAAAAATATAAAAGCCCTATGGCATTAACATGAAAGTAGCCAAGGAATATAGCAAATCAGAATTAATCTTTATGCTACTGAAAGCTCAGAAGAGTTCTTTCCAATAGCTGTATTGATTTTTCCATTTTTCTTTAAGGGTGTTGTCAAACCTTTGGAGCCATCACTATAGTATTTAAAAAATGACCAGCCCAGATTTTATGTGAAAAATTTTTCACTGTATTATGCTCAAATCCTTTTACTATTTGCTTGCCAAATCTTCTGGTAAAATTTACTTACCTTTTTAAGATATGTGGAAATCCTTGTCAACTTTTTGGTCCATCTGCTTAATATGAAGAACAATTTTGCTCATTAAGTTCAAATTTCCTTGGAAGCATGTCTGGTGGATGCCCCCCCACAATAACCCACAACTCCTTTTTTATTTTTCTGATTTTTTGTGGTTGTTATCATACTTCAAAGAGGCTGCAAGCCAGAATAACTCTTATTGCTAGCCTAGCCTTTTTTTCCTCCTATCTGCCTAACCTGTTTACACGCTAGCAGTCCAACTAGCTGTCACTTCAGTTTAACAACAAAGACACCTGAACAAAGTGTATTTTAACTAAGCCATGCTTCCCTTCTTCCTCCAGCTGCTCTTGAGTCCCACAGCACGTTCTTTCACTCAAGTCTTCTGCCTTACAAGTCAGACTTTAATTGGCAAGTTGGAGATTTAGACACAGAACAGAAAAAAATAGCTGTCAAGACAATAACTGGTGGGGTTTTTTTTTGTTTCATACTGCAGGGTAGAGTCATCCTAATGTATTTAGCATAGTCTTAACAATAAGAAAACCTTAAAGAAATCAAAATAAATCATTTGTGGAAGAAGAAATGGATGACAAAGCAAAGTGTGCTTTGCTTAACAATTGACTTGTGTAGCTTTAGTTGGTAAACACTATCACACAGAGGGGAAGGCACTGAGGCTTTGTTCAGAGGGACCAGCAAAGTCTCCCAGTCATCATGGGGTAGAGGGGAAATCTCAATTGAAGAAAGTGTCAAAATGCCACAAACTCCTCCCAAAAACTAACACAGCACCAACATAAATTACCTATACCAGGTCTGATAAGACATTATGGCCTGACCTTGTCTTCTTCATGATCTGGACATGGAAGGAGGCCCTTATGCTGTAGTTCACAGAGTAGACCCATTGGTGTTACTGCCTCTCCTTGCAGCAGCTGCAGCTCTTTGCACTGGCAGCAAACTCCAGCAGGAGACCAGGAAGGAAAGAGCTGTGCTCCCCTCCAGGCAGCTCAGCACCTGTAATGAATGGGCTTTCTGGGAAGTAAGGTTGCTTTAAGATGTTCTGGCTGTCAGTGAGATTACTCTTCAGAGATACGCTAATTAAGCATTGGAAACATGCATGGAATTAGCCTCTAATCACCACACAACTGTTTTATGCCTGGTTTGTCTGAAAGAGGCCAAGAAGGGGACATAGAGGACTGCCCTCCTTTCCATCTACCGTGGAAAGCGTAGGCTTGGGTCCTCACTGAATGAAGAGAGCCAAAGCTCTCTAGACCCACCGCTTTCTAAAAATCTTGTCATATAAAGCAGAGGCTTCATAAAAAAGGATGGCCAGCTTAAGCAGTTCTTGGATGGAGCTTGTGAGAAGGAAGAATCTATGAGTATGCACCTTGCAATGCCTAAAACAGTGCTGGGGAGCAACTGCAGACAGTAACATATGGAAGAGTGACTGCTACTCACAATAGAGACATCCTGGGATCCTGGTGCCCTTTCAGTCCCAGCTACCCATGAAACCCACAATCTAGTGCCACAGGGGTTTAGGGAATGGAGAACTAGAAAAGGCAGACTTTACTCTCACAGTGCAACCGTAATGGTCTTCGTCCTGGTCTTTGGGCAAGAAATGAGCAGCATATGGTCTATAGACAAAAGAGGCACAATAGAGATTTATTAGACCATATTGTGCCTCCAACTCTATCCAGCTATTCAGCTAATTCTTTTTAGGTGATCTGACACTGACAGAAGACTACACATAGCATGTTGTCTCCTCAGGAAGTTTTAATAATTACCTGAAACAGCCTTTGGAAGAATGTAAAGTTCAGGGATTAGTTAAGCTACTACATGGAAAAGTGTGACTAGTCAAAATATTAGTCCAAGTGAAACATCACTAACGACTGAAGCCACATTGGGCTATTGAGTTCTGAACTGGGCCTTGAAAATCCTAGTTAGAGATTCCTGGGATTCAAATAAAAGCTGAGATGGGAGAATTGAAAGGAGGCAGTAAGCTAATCAAATTTATGAATTATTTAAAGGTTGGGAAATGAAACATTAAGTATATTTCAGGAAAGGAATAATAATAAGAGCTTGATAAATTGAAAAAATTAGACTGGCATCAATTATGGAGTTGAATAAAGATATATACAGGCACTTAAATAGAGGCAAATAATGAGATGTGAAGAAAGAGTAGAAAATAGAGGATAACTATCTCAACTCCAGTATCTTGGATAACAGATTATACTTCAAAACAGGTAACAAGAAAGAAAATGCAGACTTGAATGGCATTATTAGGAGCATTATATGTAAAATGAGCAATTAGTATACTTCCCTTTATTTTACACTAAGGGCCCAGCTTCAACATTTTTGTCACACTTCAAAAAGAGAATGAACAAAGTAGAGAGTTCACAGCCTTGAATGACAGAGAGTGATTAAAAGTTAGGAAAGTGAAGCTGATGATAAAAGAGCATGCTTAGACTCAAGAAAAGATAACTCAGGGAAGACAAAATTGTCAGGAAATAACAATAAGTATGTTATAAAAAGACAGGCATCAATTATTCTGACTTCTCAGTGAGGACAAGAACAAAATAGAATGTGCTTAACTTAAACTGCAACACAAATATTCTGTTTAAATGTTAGGAAAAATAATTGTCAAATGCCAAAAAGTTAGCATAGTGCTAGATATTATGATGAAAAGGGTCATATATGTACCCAGAATCTTAGAAAGAAATCTAAAGTTCAAACATAGCATTCTATGTGAGCATTCTCACATGTGATTGCTAACATGTCCCTTACTATAAGATTCTAAATCCAAGAGGAAGGTATATTTTGTTGCTAAATGGAAGAGTAATTAATCATTTAACAAGCTAATTTCTTAAGTAAAAAGTAAGAACAGAGACATAGTCTCTCAGTAAATATTTATAATTCATTCAGAAACCATTTTAGAATTAGTCTGGATGAATGTTATATAGACCTTGATTTGATCAACCATACGTGACTTTTGTACAGTCTGTTCTAGTTACCTTGGAGAGTTAGTAAGGCAAAACTTACAAAGTTCATGAACGTGGTGTAAAAAATCTAAGTAAACAATTTCCTAACATGTGAGATGAGTCTGAATTAAAGTGTAATTTGCAAATATTTTTCAATTGTTCTGGAAAAAGAAATATGATAAACTGTGGTTTTTTAAGGGTGACCACATGATCATTGGTAACTGCACGTAAAATTTCTGTAGGAAATGTACTTAATTGTTTTGACAGAAACTATGACAGCCTTTGCTCCCAATGCACCCTTTTATGGAACAGTTTGAACACAAGCAGTCCACAGATTCCTGACCATAATTAACAAATACACCTGCATGATTTCTGGAAAATTTAATACTGGTTCTTTTAAACATCAGTTATATCTAGTATCTTAGCTTAAAGGAATTTTGGTAAGCATCCACAAATAATTTTATTTCCATTCTCAATTCTATCTTTAGTGTTGAGGTATTCCATCTTAATTCAGAAACTATATTAAACACAGTTTTGTCAAGTACATGCCTATATGTGAAGCTACTTCTTCTCAGATGCTTATTAGCACTGCAATGTTGCAACTTTAAATGTTGACCTGTCTGTAGTTTCACTAATGGCATCATGACCATATTATGGCTGCCAGAGTAACTGGATTGCTCTTGCTTGCTTGTTTCATCTGATCCAGCAATGCTGGAATGTACAGTACTCTCTTGTACACATCCATAATGACAGAAGTAATCTGTTGGGACCATCATGATTTTGCAGTGATTTCAGCAGAGCTTTTCTTTATAAATTTTTGTGATAAATATTCAACTAATACATGTTTTTAGTTGGTAACAGGTTTTACAAAACAGTGTTGATTGGTTTTGACTAAAACAAACAGCAGTGCTCATATTTTCTGACATTTAGATAAGTCTGTCTTCATAGCACCTTGCTTGTTTTTCCCACAAAGCCATGCAAATGAGAGTGGTTTAAACTTAAATTCTATTTAGTGTTTGAAATCCAGGTTACAATTCCTGAGTGCATTTGTACAGTAAAAAATGCATAAAGCAGCAGGTCGACCAGAGGGTCTATTAAAGTAGATGAACCAGACAGGTCTATGAAATTTTTGATCTGACATCACTTTGTAGTATATGTATCCCTAAAGTAAGGGACTGTTCCTTAAATTGAAATGGACTAGTAATTTCAGTTTAAGTAGTACTCAGCTGTGCCTTCTAATTGTAAACAAAAGCCCTAACAAATTCTCAGAATTCCAGATTTATCCCATCCTGAAATGAGTTTAGAAGGCCTACACACAACCAGTTCAAATTTCAAAAAAAATATGTGGGGAAAAAAAAATTTTATCCATAAAATCACTCTCAGTAAAAATCACTGCAAGCAGAGATTCCTGACTGCAGAGCCATCTTGCACACACAATTGTCTAAAACAGTTTTTACTGTAAGACTAAAGAAGAATAATCTCAGAAATAATTTTAAGTGTAATTTACGATTAAGCAGATGCAATATGTAGCTCCTGCACCACAAACTACACATAAAGTTATAAAAGCCCAAAAGCTTGTTGACCAGTTATGCATAGGTTCTGCAACAGAGAATGAAGAAGTCTGTGTGGTAAAGTTGTATAATTTCAGTACCTACCAAGCTGTCCATATATTGTACCAAGCTTAGAAATTTATCAGGCACAAAAGCAGAACAGAAAATAAGGACATATGTCACACATGTCAGCTATCTAATATTGTACTTTATCCTACTAAGTACATATTCTAAAAATAATGACATCCCAGCAATACATTAATCGTTCTCTCAGCACTTTTTCCTAATCTTAAATCTTTGCTCAGTGGAAGTGAAAACACTGCCAATTTTTTTGTGCAGATTCATAAAGAAAAAGGATTAGAAAAGCGTCAGTTAAGAAGGTTATACTGTACTTTATAAGATGCTGTGAAATCAGAAGGACCATCTGCCATGCTTTGCATAGCTACAAAAAGGGTTTGGCCACAGTCGCCCAGATGACCATTAAAAGTCCAATTATAATCCCAGCCATTATTTCACTTTGTCTCAAAAGTTTGACTTCCACATAATAATATCTCTTCACTTTTTTTTCACAACTGTGAAAATGTTTCATTGAAATTGAGGTTTAAGCATTCATATTAATAGTAATAATCATAACAGAAATATAGGGAAATATTCAAAAATGATAGAATGTCACCCTAGGGATTAAAGTTCATTTTACCAATCATTATCTATGCAACTTTAGAGGAGGCGAGTAACTATTTATTATTGAACAGAATATTGACACCATATATTCTATTACTGAGACCAAGGGGATTCTTGCAGTGTTGTGGTTTAGCTCCAGCTGGCAACTAAGCACCATGCAGCCGCTCGCTCACTCCCCCCACAATGGAATGGGAAAGAGAGTCAGAAGAGTAAAAGTGAGAAAACTCATGGGTTGAGATAAAGGCAGTTTAACAGGGAAAGCAAAAGCCACATATGCAAGCAAAGCAAAGCAAGGAATAAATTCACTGCTTCCCATGGCAGGTGCTCAGCCATCCCCAGGAAAGCAGGGCTCCATCACACGTAATGGTTACTTGGGAAGACAAATGCCGCCATCACTCCAAACGTCCCCCTTCCTTCTTCTTCCCCCAGCTTATATACAGAACATGACGCCATACGGTACGGAATAGCCCTTTGGGTCAGCTGTCCCGGCTGTGCCCCTCCCAGTTTCTTGTGCACCTGGCAGAGCTAAGACCTGAGAAGTCCTTGGCCAGTCTACGCACTACCCAGCAACAACTAAAACATCAGTGACTTATCAACATTCTTCTAGTACTAAATCCAAACCACAGCACTATACCAGCTACTAGGAAGAAAATTAACTCTGTCCCAGCTGAAACCAGGACATGCAGTGAATCAGAACGTTTAACAAGGTTTTACTAGTTTTGTTGTAAACTACTGCATGGTGAACAGCAGGTAAAATTCATCCAGTCCTTTGAGCTCCATGTAGAAGTCATATGAAATGTAGAGGTGCCAGCAAAAATACACACTACGAGGACCAAACAAAGTAAAATACTTAGAACAAGTTAGGCAGTTGAAGCAATGACCTGAATAAAGTTATTAATTTTATTCTTTTACTTGCTGATAGAATCAAAGATTTAATCCCTCTTGTGTAAATTTGAATTAGTTTAGTCATCAAATAAGAGTATTTCTCTTTAACATCTCACACTAGCATGTCATAATTTACTACAGAAAATAAAGAACTTCTGATGAACACATCTGTTGTACCTGCCAGGCTAATTTAGGCAGCATTTCATACCACAGAACTTACAGATTTAGCCAAGACTGTTGAAATGTAACAGAGAATCTGTAGAGATAACTTGCCAAGAGCAAGATTTCTGCTTTGTCTGGAAGCTGACAAATTTCAGAAGCCCCACTTCTGTTGTCACCATGAGATGACATTGTCTCAGGTCAGAGGGGAGGGAGAGGAGTATATGTTTCTGCATGAGCTCAAGTGTGGACATAAATGTGCATATAACACTTCTAGTAAGAATAGTGGCAAAAACAGTACACTGAAAATTATGTGCATGTGTGCATGCAATTGCAGAACCAGGATCTGAGGAAGAACAGCATATTTCATTAATCTGAGTCATTAGAGCAAACACATTTTCCCTTCATAATTCTTCACCTGAACAGTAAGAAAAAATTTTCTTAAGATATCTGGGAAATAAACATTCTGAAGGTAAAAATGCAAGTTAAACCATTATTAAACAACAGAGTACGAGAATATCATAATACTAGGATATAATTTTGTAATTTCTTGTTTTCTGATCACCTCAGAAGGGAAGTTGACAGCAGTAAAGCAGGAGAGTGAGAAATCAAGACAGACATCTGAAATGGCTTAATGTGTATTACTGAAGAAAAGGAAATATTCTTGGTAGAGATGTAAAGCAAACACAAGCTAAGAGGCCAATATGAAAGGAAGCACATCAGTCAACTCATTGACAAAAAAACGTCTGGACATGGAGCTAAGACATTGTCTCTGATCCAGTAGTACTAGTAATTCAGCTGTGTCTTCTGTGATTAGGCATTTACAGGGCTTATGAACAAATTCAAAGTACCTGGCTGAATATTTTCTTAGGAAACATCATTCACAAACAATCCTGGTGGAATTTACCCAAAAATCTGACTTTATTCAAATCAGCTTGTCTCAGAAAACAGGCCAGTGATGCAACCCACCCGACTCTAAGAACAGATGGCTTTTCTTAGGAAAATAGGATATAGCCAAATGTTCCTTTTATTATTCACTATAGTTCTAGGGGAAGAAAAAAAATAAAGTTGTATTTATTCCTTCTGTTTCCGTATCACCAAAATTCGATGTACCTTAAGAGTCAATAATGTGCTTCTGAAATACCCTCATATCTTTCTTTAAAGGATTTACTTTAAAAGACCACATTTCTCACAATGCAACAAAGAAGTATGAAAAATACTAGCAACTTCTCCTCTAAAAACATTGAGAATTGTTTGCTTCTGGAGCTACCATAGATGACTTTTTAGTAAGTAATATTTAAAAAATCTGAAAAATAGTAGATGCTGACAAAACTTGTCCAAGAATTGTCCTTTCTGATTTTTGAATGTGCACAAAAGTTCTACAGTGTGATCTTATTTGGAAAGGTTAAAACAATTTGTAAGGTAGCTTACTGATTCTGTAATTCATGCTTTATATATTATAGTCCTTATATGAACTGTGTATATTGGTTCACCTATATGACCTGTCCATCTTTTTTTTTTGAATGATGCAATGAATTCAGTCAGGCAAAAAAGGTTGAATTAACAGTGAAACTGGAGATGCGTGACAGCACATATATTATTCTGATGAAAAAAAAAGGAAAGTTCACTGACAGGGCTTCACAGCTAAATTTGCTTTCCTTGCTTGCCTCTGTTTAGTCCTATCACCACTAACTGACAGGCTGGGAATACGAAAAACAAACAAACAAAAACAAGCAGATGAAGAACCAATTTTTTTTCAGTTTTATGACTGGTGATGGGTGCCTATTTTTGCTAGAATTAGGTGTTACCTTCATAAAATGCATTCCCTGGGTGAAATAAAGCTGCTGTCAGTGACTACAACTTTTTCATTCTGTCAAACGAGTGAAAAGGGAAGAAGACCTTTGATCGTGCTAGAATCCTATTCCATCCGAGTACTAAATAAAACAGTGGCAGACAGACACATTACTGAGAGGATTTTTTATTTTTAAAGTAAAAATGAATAAATTCTGGAGCATTGATTAACATCATACAGCAAACATACAAAGTCAGCCACTTTCATCTTATGATCCACATCTTCCCTCAGTGTGGAACTGACCTTTCAAAAATGCTGTCTTTTATTCGGGATTTCAGAGACCACACAAATTGGCAGCCGCAATAACAGCTATTTTGATTCATGGCAGAAATCACTATTATGTCTGCTTGAGACACAATTGTTGCAAGCACCGTTAAAGCTAAGAAAGCTGAAAAAACCATAAAAGTCATTGCTGGCAGCTGGGCATGCTGTCCTGGTGGCTGCTGAGTCAGGTGGAGTGCTGCTCTCCCCAGGCCACCTCCCCAGCCATCTCTGTGCTCTGGGTGAAGCCACCATCTCAGATGGCCAGAGCCTGCAGTGCAGTCACTGACTTACCTGCTCCTGTTGAAACACTCTGGGTTAGCATAAATGTTGTCAATAGCAGCCTTTTGGTTGGCTTTTGTTAAAACTGAGACTAGTTCTGTAGAGCAGAGCTACAGAGGGACTATAACACATGTAAGTCTGCCAGCAGACCAGGGATGTGGGCTGGGTAGAGGATGGGCAGCGTAATCCCTTAGCCTGACTCAGCTGCAACCATACATTTGACCACATCCTCTCCCAAGTCTGTGAATATTTCAGCCCCATAAACCTTGCTTTTATAAAAGCCAACATAGATGGGGTGGCTGAAGAACTAGGAGCTTAAAAACAATATTTAAATAGAAATAAGTACTTAAAACCTCATATTACCATTAAATGCATACACACACTCTTTTCATTTTCTGCTGATTTTTGCATTTCTTTCTCTCCCCACCCCCACCCCCATCCCTTTTATCTCTTCCTCTTTTGTTTTTGGCCAATGGCAGAAAAGTGAAAAAAGCTTCATCATCCCTGAGATGGAGCACCAGTGAGAAGTATTTTTCCACCTCAGTGTCACTTTCTCAAAAAGCAAATAAAAGATATTTCCCTTCTAATGGAGCCCATCAAACCTAAGATCAGGAAGGGTGAGAGAGATGTAGATTTGGACTACTTAAGGCTAATGGGGATATAAAACTAGAGTTTCCTTTGCCTGAGTGATAGGGCTCTAAAAACACACAGGTATTTTTCAAGAGACTTGAGAAGGGCAACCGCAGAACTGCAGCTGTTACAATCTGCCAGTTCAAATCTCATGCACACTCAGATTTGTGAAAGAGGTGGAATTTCGGATCTGTCCCTTCTAGCATGTCTTAGAAATCTCTCCTTTTGGTGTACCATTCTCATGACTCCTATTCATAAGTGTCTTCTCTTTCCACAAATATGGATTACAGGAAATTGGATGCTGTAATCTTGTGAATTCTGTTGCAGAAGATATGTATGGCTCTATTAAAATAACCCCTACAGAAATTATCTGACAGCTATGTAATTACCAAAGTGTGCAAAATCTACAAAACTTAGTACTTTAAAATGAAAATGGAACCATGACCTTGATTAAAGAGTTCTTTCCCTGCCTTAAAATTCCACTGGGAATTTGAGAATTCCATATGAAGGTCATAATTTTGCAACCAGCTTCATAACTTCCTGCGTCTACCTTATAAATTTACCTTATTGCCTTTATGCTTGAAATATAATTCCACAAGAGACCCTACATAAAGCTGGTGCTGAGTAATAAAGGAATTTTTGTTCTGTTTTCCAATATCTTATTCTTCTTTTTAATCTGTCTTTTATATACTACTTAAATTCTGAATACAAACATTAGGAGTTCAAGTTTCTCTTAAATGTGTAGCCGATTAAGAATAAATACATTGCTGTTTTCTTCAGGTTGTTCTGAATGAATCCAAATGAGCTATCAGCTAAATCTGATGAGAAACACAGATGTTCTGAACTTTCAATGAATTTCTCAGGTGGCTGCTGAACTGCAAACAAATTCGTTTGATGCACCATAACCCCAGTGGAATAAAATCTTCTCTGATAAATATATTATTTAAAGTCAAAACATAACTTTCTAATTTCAGCTGAGGACACTTTAAAATGTCTATGACAATGAGCTGAAAATTAATAAAATATCTGTTGCAGAGATTCACTTCTGTTTTCTGAATTTGGACGTTGCTAGGTGATGAAAAAAAGTTGATTGAATCAATAGAAAATGCTTATGGGGAACTATGAAATGGATTGCAGGGTACAATTCTTTGAACATGAATTAGCATATTGTTATGAAAAAGAAGGCATTTTATAGAATTATGGGGCTGAAGATTTGATAAGAAAAATTATTCTGGAGGCACTTAATGGTTAGTAATGAAAAGCAATAAATAACTGAGAATAAGAGAAAAGGAGAATACTGGAGAACATGTAAGAAATCAAACAGCCTGGCTGCTTTTTAGATCTAGAAAAACTGTAACTGAAACCTGTTTTGAAGCGATTAAGGTAAAATGCTGTTGAGAATATGTACTTATACAGGTATAGTAAAGGCAAAAGAACGTTCCCGTATTTCTTTGTTTAAAAAGCTTAATCAGCTTCCCAAGCTAATTAGAAGATCTTTACAATACTTCACTTCTTGTGAATAAGAATACAGTTGTCAATGTCAGAGACCAATATAATACACCAAACCATCATTAACAGGAACAGAGCACCCAGGCACTATAACATGAAGCTCCTACAAGAATCACTATGCTTTGTTTAATTTTATGTATACAAAAATCTAAATAGCTCAGTGCAATGATCAAGCTGTACTTCTATATTCTGAAGGAGTTAGCAGCATATTTGTTGCCACCTTTCTAAAGCAATACTGCCTTGGATATACCGGCAATTGAGGAATTAAGGAATATCAGGCTACATCGGAGAGTGCTGGAAAAAGTGAAACACCATAGATGTAGGAATAAGTGAAAATGAAATGCAAAACCATTTGTAGCCATTTACCTTTAGCCTTGGGCACCATTATAGGGACCTCTTTCGGAGCCAGAGGAAAGCAAGAAAATGCAAGACTGAGAACAATGCACAAAACTGAATTCTACTTTAGCAAAAGCTGCCAGAAAATGCAGCATGTATGTGGAAAAATTCTAACCAGATGCCAGCTATTAAATAACAAGAATTAATGAGAGACAATACTGAAACCCAGATACTGTGACATGCAGGTTGGATAAGCAGGATTCTCATCCTCCATTTACTGGAGCACTGCAGTAGGGGCAAAGACCATGGATATTGGTTACCTCTAACGTGTCTAACGATGAGACAGATCTTGTCTATCTCTTCAGCACAGCTCAAGGCTTCTTGGCAGTAGTCTCTTGAAGGAAAATCTAGCCCAACTGCTCATTCTGTGTCTTTGCCCTTATAAGATCTAGTTGGACTCCTGACTTTCTCTGGGGTTTCTTTATGCCACAGCTTAACTTCAGAACAGCACTGGACACCTCCCAGGAATATGCTTTTTCCTTTGATAGCTCTTTCAGCCTTTGGCAGGTTTTTGGGCATCCCACTGGCTACTAGTAAGATCAGACTGAAACAGCTCCCACATTTCAGACATCCGTTTTTTGGTTGTGGTTTTTTTTTTTTTTTGCTTAGTTTCTTTCAGATTATTTGTGTGCACTGTCAAAGTAGTTTACGCCAATAGACTTAAAATACTTGCCCATGCAGTCGTGGACTAAGTATTTGTTAACCCCGGGGAAATTTCATGCCAATACTTAAGTGCAGTTCCACTCCACTGGCATTAGCAACATTGAGAATTTAGCACAGTTGGGCTCTTTTTGAGAGTATGGGCCACAGCACAAAGCAAACAGGAAGCTATGTGAACACAGTTTGCATGCTAACAAATCCAGACAAGCAGTCCCAGGGCTGAGATGTTATATTCTGCCTCTCTGCAGGACTTACTAGCCTGGGGCAAGCCTGGTGCTAAACTGCATCTACCTGGCTTCCAGAGACCTTGTAAGGAAAGGCCTGCTGCTTTCTGAAAAAACACCAGCTTTCTGAAAAACACCAGGCAAATACCCTGTTGAATAAAGTCTATGTTAGAAGAGATGCCTAGGTTACCTCAGAGTTCCCAACATTGATCTTGCTTCTGGACATCTGGCAATGACGGGGACTTCTTTGAAAAATTGTTACAGTCTGAACATGGCTTAGGGCAGGTGGCTAAATCAGCTTTCCCACAGTGACTAAAACCTGCTGTGGAAAGAAATAGCAAAGATGAGACGGGAAGGATTGCCCAGTCCTCAGAGCCTACAGAGTTTCCTAGTTGGATGAAGATAACAAGTAATTTGTAGTAAGCCAGGACCACAAAGCAGAACAGATCTGGTGTCCAATAAGCCACTTTGTCTACAGGCAGCTTTGCCACTTTTAAGATTTTTATATGAAAGCAAAAAGGGATCATATTTGTATACAGTATTTGTATATAATGAATGTTTATATACAGTAGTATTCCTGGCCAGCTGATTCACACCATTAAAAAGGGCTAGAACTCTGCTGATAAAGGAATCCCAGTTTCCAACGAAAACCTGATTATATTATCTCTGGGCCATTCTTTCCTGACATAATCCTCCCACTATAACCATTGAAAGGACTCTCAAAGACATAGGCTCAGGAAAAAAAGTCTACAATTAAAGAGTCTCACAGGAAGAGCAAGGGCCTTGGCATTAGCAGTGGTCCCCTGTCTCTGGAAGGTAGAAACCATATCAGATTATTAACATCTCATGTGAACAAGAAGACCAAATTTTGGACCATCTGAGGTACTGTGAATAATGTTTTCATACCTACTTCAAAGAATAACCAACTTACATTATTCTAACCTTATGAAGATCTTGGGGTTTTAATATAATTTGCAGTCCAAAGGAAAGAATTAAGTTTAGAAATATGCAGAATCACAAAGTCATTGAGCCTGGAAGACACCTCTGGAGATTGTCTGGACCAAACCTCCAGCTCCGAACAGGGTCAGCTACAAGAGGTTGCTCAGGACTGCATGCAGTTGTGTTTTAAATATCTCCACAGATGGAGATTCTACAATCTCTCTGGGCAACATTTTTCAGCTGGAGTCTCATGGTAAATTCTTTTTTTTTCCTTAGTCTTGAACAGTATTATAACAATATTACAATGTGTTTTCATTTATGCCTGTTGCTTCTTGTCCCTTCACTGGACACACCCATGAGGCATTTATACACACTGGTAAGATTCGCCCCCGACCTTTCTCTTCTTCAGGCTGAACTGTTCCAGCTCCCTCAACCTCTCCTCATATGAGAGATGCTTCAGTCCCTTTTATTGTCTTTGTGGCCATTTGCTGGACTTGCTCCAGTATGTCCATTTCTCTTTCGTACTGGGGAGCCCAGAACTGGACTCAGTACTCCAGATGTGTCTCAGTAGTGCTGAGTAGAAGAGAAGGATCATCTCCTTTGACCTGTTGGAAGTTCTCTGCGTAATGCTGTCCAGGAGGCTGTTGGACTTCTTTGCTCCAAGGGAACATTGCTTGCTTGTGGTCAGGCTGTTGTTCCCCAGGACCCCAAAGTCCTTCCCTACCAAACTGGTTTCCAGCTGATGAGCTCCCATCCTGGCCTTGGGTGTGGGGTTATTCCTCCTCAGGTACAGGACTTTGCATTTCCCTTTGTTAAACTTCATGAGGTTCCTGTCAGTCTGTTTCTCCAGCCTGTCAAGGACCCTCTGAATGGCAGCGCAACCATGTGGTTTACTCCACTCAGTTTTGCACCCTCTGAAAACTTTCTGAGGATGCACTATGTCCCATCATCCAAGTCATTAATGAAGCTATTAGTAGTGGCCCCAGTATCTTTCTTGGGGTACACTGCTAGTGACTGTCCAGCTGAAATCTGTGCCACTGATCACAGCCATTTGAACATGGCAGTTCAGCCAGTTTCAATCTGCCTAACTCAATTCACCTCACTTACCTAGCCCATACGTCATCAGCTAGCCTATGAGGATGTTATGGGACACAGCATCAAAAACCTTGCTACGGTCAAGATAAGCAGTATTGAACACTCTCCCTCATCCACTGAGCCAGTCACCTCGTCGTAGAAGACTATCAGGTTGGCCAAGCATGACTGACCTGAAATAGTTGTATTTCAGGAGAGATATCAGAACAACAAATATAATTAGCTTTACTCTCATGGACTTCCATCAGTCTGACTGCTTTAGGTTGAGATATGTTTTAGCCTCATGGTTATCTTGCTGTATCCAGTACTACTCAGTATAAGGGTAGCAAATTCTGGACAAAGACAGCTTAATAGTAACTTCAAAATTGAGCTGAAATTAAGTTCTATGCTCATTTAACATAAAGCTTTAGATTACCATGTTCCAAGAAAGTTGCTTTCCTAGCCACTTCTCTGCTAGATTTTACTTGAACTATGATCACAAAAGTGAATAGTTGTTCACATCAGATACCATGTAACTATAATTAAGGAAAGACGGTTTACGGTCATATGGGAGTTGACATTGTAGCCACAGATTCATTTATTCTTAATAATTCATTAGAATTAGGCAAAATTAAATTCCAGATATCACTATAAAACAGTGATATTACTGTCCCTTAACAGGTTAGGACCATCATAGTTTGTGTAATTTTGTTTAGTGGGCTTACTGTTCCATGAAATTCACTGTTTTGAATAAGAAGTTTTGTGTGACATTTTCAGAAGGACCTTGGCTGGCCTTTGGCATTCAGGAAAGCTAGCACCACTTTAATAGCACCATGTCCTTTCTGGGTACTGTTCTGAAGGGTGGTGTAATATCTACTTCTGCCTGCTTTATAGTTCTGTCAAATAATTTCATGTCTTCTGAATGGGATAATAAAATCAATTGATAGCAGTAAACCATTTTATTTTCTCTAACACAACTACTTATTTAGTAACAGTTTGAAAAAAAACCAAAACAACTCTTCAACCACCTATAATACATACAGCTGAGATCACTGTGGCACTCTGAAAACACCTTGATAAAGGATCTGTAGCAGAAGGTTGGCTGAGTCAGAGAGATACTCCAGTCTAACAAATGTGCTCTCAAGCTGTTCAGGTTTGTACTTCTTTGTGTTTGTAAAATACCACTTCAAATATTAGAACCCTGGGTATGGTAAATGTTTTTAAGATCAGTTGAAGACAGTGAGTGCGCTTGTTTTAATAAAGCCACATCCCATCCAAAATATTATCAAGTAACCTAAGACAGCCTTTAACTTACAATCCCATGTTATTGTAGTAGCATAATATTCATGTATTGTGATAAGATATTTGGTAAATGCATTCAAAAAAAATATATTCTTTAGTTTTGAACACATAAACCTAATATCATAATGTCATCATAATCACCAAAATGAGCAGTATACAAACACTATGGCACTCAAAATTGCATAAAATAGTTCAGAATCTAGAGGGATTTATTGCCAAACTTTTTTTTATTAGAAATATTGAGTTTGTCAATATTGAAACTTAGAAAACTGATATTTTGCATAGGAAGGATAAAATTCAATCATGTCAGTAATAATAACAAAATTTTCAAAGGTTTAATTTTTTTAGTATGTAAAGCCTGAAGCTGAATAATATTAGTTTCAAAAGTTTGCAGTAATATTTAAAATGCTACTTTGGAGGAATGTTTTTCAATACGTTTTTACAGTTCTTCAGCAGGAACTCTTGCTCATTCTTTTTCCCTCAAATACATGTTTTTTTATGGAACTACGGTGCTTAAGTACCAGACTGTTAACCTATAATTCCAAGTTCACATCATGTTGAATCTGTTTTGTATGTAATTAAACAATTTAATGTATATTATATTGAATGTTGCAAATAACGATGTTTTGAAAAGAGAAGTCCTCTAATGTAAATGAGTTTGCAAGCATATAAAAAATACTTTTCTGGAAATATATACATATCACATCCAACCAACTTATTCTAATCATCATATGTGAAGGTGCCTGGGCAACTAAAATTGTCAAATTGTGAAGTGGTAATTTTTATTAATAAGTCATAAGTCACCGATTTTTTAACTTGTTTGTATCACAATTAAACTCAGACATTCAAACCAATGTCTAACTATAAAACCACCTTAGGTGGTGCCCATTCTTACTTCAGGAAAGCTGTGAGAGTTTTGCTGTTGAGCTCAACAGCTCCAAAGTCATACTCCTAATAAAACTTTGAAATTAAAAATCTGAAAGCAAATCCCATGTCCTGGTTCTGGCTGGGAATAGAGTTAATTTTCCTCTTAGTAGCTGGCATGGTACTGTGTTTTGGATTTAGTATGAGAGTAACGTTAACACACCGATGGTTTAGTTGTTGCTGAGCAGGCCTTACACCAGTCAAGGACTTTTCAGCTTCCCCTGCTCTGCCAGGTGCACAAGAAGCTGGGAGGGGGCACAGCCAGGACAGCTGACCCCAACTGGCCAAAGGGCTATGCTAGACCATATGATGTCACGCGCAGTATATAAGCTGGGGGGAGTTGGCTGGGGGGCAGTGATCGCTTCTTGGGGATGGGCTGGGCATCGGTCAGCGGGTGGTGAGCAGGTGTATCACCTGTTTTTTCCCAGGTTTTTCTTCTCTCTCTCTCTCATTGTTTTCCTTTTTGTTACTATTATTGTTGTTGCTTATTATTATTATTATTGTTATTGTTATTATTAGACTGTTCTTATCTCAACCCACAAGTTTTCTTACCTTTGCTTCTCTGGTTCTCTCCCCCATCCCACAGCGGGGGAGGGGGGAGGCAGGGAAGGGGAGCAAGCGGCTGTGTGGTGCTCAGCTGCCAGCTTTGGCTAAACTGCAACACCTGGAATCCCATTTTATAGTTGGAAGTCTTGTACACAAAAGAAATAAATAACTTATATTCTTCTAGACTCATACACTAAGCCTATAGCAAATCCAGAAAAACATCTACATGTATCACATGAAATGTATCTAATCATATGAAAATGTAATTCAGTGTCCTTATTCACAAAATAGCATCTTTCTTCACTTTTCTATGTTTATCCCTAAGTAAATACTACGTGTGTTATTTAAGTTAATAGCTTTGATACCAGATGGTCTGTTTTTTCAGTTCCAGGTAATAGTATTATTAAACAAAAGCGTTACTTTTCTAACTTAAAGCACCAGATTTAATTTGCTATTAATAGTTATGCACTCAGGAATCAGATTCACAATTTGTAAATATTTTGACAGTAACTGGACATTCATAGCAATAACTAAATTTTTTACAGGAATTATCCAGAATTTATCAGCAGTCGTCTTGCTTAACACATCTGTTACCTGCTTTCAAAACCTATACTAATTTGGTGATCATAGACACAAACATAACAAACAGCAAGTACTCAGCGAAGTTTGCAGGCAACTAATAGGCTGAATATATTTTACAAAAATATTGCATAAATAACTGTAAATAACAGATATACCTGCAGAAGCCAAAAGGGGGTCATACAAAGACTGTTAATGAAATGCTTCAATATATTTGTAATTTGATTTCTTAACTGAACTTTAAAAGATTGACATTGAAATCAAAATGAAGAAGAGTGAGTGATCTATAAAAAAATACTTTTATCTATGTTGCCACTGCAGTAACTTTGATTCTGTCAGTAGTGAGGGTATATTTGACATAAATACAGGTAAGTGCCCTCACTTATCAGAGCCTTATCACAAGTTGTCTGTGTCAATGAGCAGGGGTCATACGTATCTACTTGCCCAGCTCACTTCTGGGGTTGACTGAAAGAAGAAAAACTGTTAAGTGAGACTTTGAAAGTTCATCTTTCTTCAGTATTGCAGGACTAAAAAGGCCAAGGTGAAGAGATGCATTTGAACATCAGTATGAGCAATGTTACAGCTAATACAGACTTTATGTGATCTCCACATGTAGCTTCTTAGTCATGCATTACCTGATACTGCAGTGCATGCATCAGTACTTAAACACATCAAGGTGTTGAAGTTTCTGATCAAGCTGGTAAGTAAACTTCTTAGTTCTCAATTTGCTTATTGTTAACTATAAGGAATAACACAGTGGAAATCAGAAGTTGTCAGTACAGACTTACCACCTAGAGAATCATAACATAATTTTTAATTAAAATCAGAGTGAACTATACCCATAACATTTATATAATTCTTCACAAAACCAGAATTTTTACCACATAAAGTTGTGAGACTCAGATTTTTAGCCAAGGCAAAACCCAGAAAGCCTTTGGTTACCACCATAAACAACTATTTGAGGCCTAGTTCCCATCAGGTGAATAACACTGGAAGTCACACAAACATGACATTAAAAGCAAAACCGAAAATTATCGGAGAATAACTTAACAGGTTCTATATTATAATGTAAATATGTATAAATTTGAGACCTCAAATATTACTGTTTATATGACTATGATGAAGTGATTCAATGGAGTACCAGATATGGATTAAGCCTTAAATGCACTAGAATTAACCTGTTCAAAAATCAAAGGAATAACACAGCCTCCCAGCCTGCCCCTCATTAGTGCTGGATGAACGGTAGGCATCTGAGGGTCTTAAAATGTTCTTCAGTGCTTGCTTTTTTGTTTTTTAGCATTGGTGGGTACTTAGTCAGCAGAAAATACATTGCCTTTACAAACATTTCATAAGCTCTCCTAAGTGGATGATGGAGTTCAACTTGAACTTTTCAGTCAATATCAAAGTAAGTTCAACAGTAGACAAAATGAATTCACTCACCTCTTCGTTCATACCTTCTGGCAGATACAGCTTCCAGCACAGCAGCACATTGTAAATTTATGCCTGTGTGTTCACATGTGAAGGCCCTGTTCAGGGTTAAATAATACATAACTTGACAATATATTATTTACTTCAGGAAACACAAAGTGATTGATGCAATCAGTCACAATATGCTGCAGCACATAACAGAGCATGTGAAAATTCAGCAGAAAGAAAAAAAATCCACAAAACTCCAAATTAAACCACTTCTATTCCTGAAACAGGAAGAAAAAGAATCAGACTTTCATGAAAGAAATCCAGGCACCAAGACACCAAGAGGTGAAGAAGATACTCATTCCAGTTTTAGTTTGCTAGAATCAGTAATCATGACCCTGTTGAAATGTTTTTTCCAGTTTGCCTAGCTTCAGTTTCAAATTATTAATTTTTCTTAACTTTTTTTCTTAACTTTTTCCTACATTTTCTTACTACGAAAGTATTAACACACTGTAATCACAAGTTTTCGATCTATTAATTTAAAAGAATTTCATTTTGTGCATTTCTCTGAGCACTTCTTCAAAGTTAATTATAGGTCTCATCTTTCTGAAATTTAATTTTTCTCCATAGGCATTAAAAGCTGGGCCCCAAAAGCTGACACAGTATTCCAACATTGTTAAAATCAATGCCTTACACAAGGGTAGGAAAGGGAGACCTTTCTTTTGTTTTCCCAGTGCCTCCTTGATTCTGCAACCATAGATCACATTACAGCCTCCTTTGCCACATCACACATAGAGATTGTGCTGAATTATTTATTGTCTCTGATCACAATCTTTTGTCATATTGTCTCCTCAAAGTAGCCTCTTCTTTCTGCTCCTACCCCTTCATGTAGGCGTTACTTGGATTGTTTGTTACTACGTATATAATTTTGCATTAAAATATTCCTTTTCTTTCAATAGGCTTAATTTACCTCTCAGTGTAAATGGTTCCTCGACCTTGATAGTTTAGCTGTCCACCAAACTTTATTATTGACTTTTAAGTGATTTTAGATTTACTTTGGACCGCTGAAGGAATACTAAATAATGCTAGACCTTTTATTTCTCTTTTCAAGATTCTGCTAGAAAACACCCCCGGTGACAACTACTTTTGAGATCTGTCAACTAGCTAGCTCTTAATTCATTTCACATGGGCTTTATAGATATGAATAGTGCTATTTTCTTATCACAATGTTGAAGGCAACTATGTTATACATACACAGTTACCTTTATCCATCAAGATTGCATTCTCAAATATTGAAAATAAGTTATATCAAAAGACAGATTTTGCATATGACATATTGGGTGTTTTTTACATTCTTGGGTGCTTTATCGGTTTGGGACGTCCTTTTGGGTTTTTTTTTCCATCTTGTTCATATCTGGTGTTTTACTAGAGGCCTGTCAGATGAACCAGTTTACAGGAGATTGTCTTGCTTGCCTTTCCTGAAAAAAGGCACAACAGCTTTGTGGGGCTATCACAGTATATCTATGTCAGTAGATACATTAAAGATTGAAAAATTTAAATATATTTTCGGCCAACTCTTTTTGGGGAAAGTGTGTGGTGTTCAGGGTTTCCTCAGTATTTAAGCTTATTTTAAGAGATCTCATTTACTTTCTGTCCTACCCAAAATGGAGAAAGAGAACATGAGTTCCATTGCAGCTTAAGAAACGTAATCCCTGAAAGCACATTTCACAAGACTCCACAGTTATTTAGCCCTATTGATTTAAAAAGTGAATCCCTAGCAGATGCTATCTACTGTCTGCTATTACTAATGGACTAGAAAGTACTTCATTGTTGATAATCACATTAGCAGACACACCTACATAATTTCACAGCTTTACAAATGCAAAACAAGTTTTCTTATTAGTGGATACCTGTGCCTTTTCTACATTGTTATTCAAAGGTTCATCATCTCCATCCAGCGTCTGGTTTATGACCCAATAGTGTCCCAAATACACTTCAAAAAGCGCCCCCCCAACTCACTATTTTATTGATTTGCATTAAGAGCCAGCAACTTCTTTCCTGCTATCTCCAGCTTCTCTTGTCAATTTTCTACAGTTTCAAACTTGTAATTTTTACTGTTATTTTCTTATACCCTCTTTCCTTTGACTATATAATACTTTTTAATAGCTATTTGTTGCCTTCATTTCACCATTTGTGTTGTTCAGTGGACTGAGCTATACAGAGAAGAAATAGGCAGGCTTAACCAAGGCCACAGAAAAGAGGAATGCCTGTATAAGTGGAAAAAGAACACAGGTCTTGAATCTGAAATTGATACTTCAGAGGAAAGACTTCACCTCTGTACAAAGATATTTGACATCTACTAGTGCTATGTATGATGCAAGAATAAACTATTCTTACTCTAGTTTATCTAAAGCATTCATCCTGGACTGTGGTCTTGTGACCTACAAAGAATTCTCCATATTCATTCACATTCTCATGTAATTTTTTCCTTTCACTCAATTTTTCTCTCAAAAGTTTTTTAGCTTTGAAATATTACAATTCTTGAAACCCAATCTTCTTTCAATGGTTATTACAGGTGTTCTCCAGCATACATCTGTAAATAGAAGTCCCTAATAATAATAAATTGATGCTTTAAAAGGGCAGTTCATCCTGTTCTCTAGTTTGATTTGACCAGTATAAACAGACCCCTTCCTGCATTTCTTGTTGAGCTGTGCTGGTTAACACATTGATTTGCAGGCATTGAAGACCTAGCACTTCTGAGCTTTCAGTAGCCTTAAATCAGGTGATGATTTCTTTAATATAGAAAGTCTCTTTCTCACATACACAAACATGTATTCTAAATTCCTGAATGAGGTATAAGAGTTTACAGTATTCTGGTCATGTGAATCACCCCAACTGTTATCTTCAATAATACCACCTATATAAAATGTTTCATACCACTGAGAATTTCTTCTTCTTTTTTTTTAACATTTAGCCTTGATAACAAAGCAAATTAAAACCTGCCTTTCTTTACAGTTTTGTGAGCTTGCGTTTATAGAGGATGTGTTTATTTAATGTTCTCTGGGATGCTTCTGCTTACCTGTCACTGAGAAGATCAGTGCTCTCCTACGAGAACAGGCTGACCTGCTCACTCAGCTGTTTTTCTTGTGAACACACGGTATGCCCCAAAACACACACACATCATACATGCTACAGTTCACCTCATATTTTCTTCCATCTGTGTCTTGTTCATGAAACCATAAGGACACCTGCAAAGACACATTTTTCTCCTATGCCATTGCCTTCCGAGCTACATTGGAAGAGGTTTTTAAGTATGAAGTTTCATGTGTTTCCATATCTTAGTTACAGTTGATACCCTATATAAAGTTCTGTAAAACGACTTTCTACTTCGGGTGAACCTTGCTGTTATGATTTCCATTACATGAATGTAGAATACCTTGTATTTTGTTTAAAAAAACCCTTTTTTCACTATTTATAATATAGAATTCTTGATGAGTTCTTGCTTCTATAACATGCTTGAATAGCTTCCCTTAGTACCTACTTCTTCATGCTAAATAACGTTCACTAAATATGTTCTGTGTAACTGCATTTTGTCCTTCCAAAACAGCTATCTCACTATATGACTCATCAAATCTATGATAAAAATTTAAAATTCCTAGCTAGATAGAAGGCCTCCTACCTCTCCTTAGCAGTTGGTTATCAAATCACCAATCTGTTTCATTTTCTTTGTAGTGTTTCTGGCAGGGATCTCAAGAAAACCTTTGTTTTCTCAAAAAGCTTGTTGATATTTTCATTCCAGATTACTATTCCTCTCCTTCACAATTATCAGGTTATACTTAATGCTGCTGCAATCTCTTTTTTCACTTTGAGTATTTTAAGGATGAGGGCTTCATCAATAAGTAGGTTAGTGGTTGAATCCTTACAGGCAGGGAGATGGAGAGATGAAGGAGAATAGAAAACACAACCTGTCCAAGGCAGCTTAGTCATTGCAGTTGATTACTCATTATCTTCTTCTGTTACCTGCTGCAAAGCCATCTGTTAGTGGAAGGAACTCTACCCTGTTTCTCCGAATTTGCTCAAAATCCCTTGTTTACCATTCTGTTCAAGCAGTTTCCTGGGACTACTTGTACACATGAAGTTAATTGTGTTCTTATATGTTTGCATGAACAAGGTCAAATATTTGCCAAGAAGATTAAGAAGTTACTGGTGTTTTCATTCCTGAATGAATAAAAACATTACCAAACTCTCACAAATAAAGCAATATTAAAAAAATTATCTTCTTGTCCATTTTTTTCCCCAGACATTGAGGTATTTTTCACTGAACATATTTGATTAAATAAAAGCGCTACAACTGTTCGTCACTTCAGCAAATAATTCAGGACATGTTTTTTTTTAGATACTCACCTCACTTGGGCCACGTAGGGACAGATGGTGTTCATGCTCAGCCTTTACAGTATTGCACATTTTAACTTGGCAGTACATTGAACCAAACTTCTCTTAATGTTGAAGTAAAGAGTTAACTCCTAATCCAATATTTTCATTTTCTTGAATAATACTGTTTTGTATTTATAAGCCTGTTGGTCAAAAAACAAATAGTGCATAATCATTTTCCCCATAAAAGTCAGCATGGTAAAGCATTAGTACAACAGCTATAACATTGTATAATTTTACTGACTTGCAGAATTCATATTTTATTAGAGAAAAGCTTTAGCACTCACAGATATTCTAAATTTTTGATTGATTTTACCCTTGAAACTAACATCTTTAATTTCAGACTTTATTATCTTCTACTATAAAGTACCAACTTGATTTATAGTTAAATAGTTAATTTTCTGTATCTGACCACCTGCAAATAATGGGCTTATAAACAGAAATACAGTGTCTATTTGTTTTGGTTTGGGTTTTTTTAATGACATAGGAGGAACAGTGTTATTTTCTTATTGAGAACTTTCTCTCCATAAATATTGTTAATAAATAGGTAGATAAATAGGGAAAAAACTAGTCAAAATTAACCTGCTTTTGTAAGAACATATATTTGCAGTGAAATTACTGGGAACTGGAGAGCAATCAAAAACATTAGGTTAAATGTTGCACTGTAAAACAGTTTTTTTAACTTTACATTCCAGATGTGCTAAAATGAGAATTTCCAAAGATAACTGTTGAATTTGATAATTTTGTTCTGTCCAAAGAATATTTTTGCTTGATAACTTGATTTTATCTGGCATTTTATTGAACCAAACTAGCATCCTGTAAAAACATTGAACTTATGAACCATCCCTAATGAGTAAACTGTGTTGGATTTTTCCTCATCATCATCACAAATTGTTTATAAAAAGGTATGTTTCTCAACTTTGTCTTTTTAAAATACAGTTTCTGTGACAAATTTCTTGTTTAATGTTTTCTAATGAGAAAATTGCTATAAAAAATCAGATTTTTAATTATGAGATCCACCTTGTGCTATTTTTCATACCCATCTTTGAACTAACTTATCTTCTGCTGTTTGGCTCCCCAAATCAGTCCATTTTAAATGAGAAACTGCAGTATTTCTTCTAAGGAAAATCATGTCTGTTCACTTCTTGTTTGTCCTATAGACTACTTTTTATAGTATTCAAAACATAGTCTAGACTCGTAAATTGTTGAAGCAACTATTTGAAAAATTTAGTTTCTAAATAATGAGGCATGAATTAATAATAGCAATGACTACAGAAGATCATTTGAATGTCCTATAGGGGGACCATCTTAATGTAACAACAAAGGTAATAGAATGGAATGGCAAGCAGTTTCTCACTGTTCTCATTAACTAACCAGAGAGTTTAGATGCATCAAGGCACCATCCTGTAAAATCAAGGGAACAATAAAACCTGGAATATAAAAAAGATTTACTCAAGAGACAGTTCAGCTGTACATTAAACCACTTCCAACTGAAAGGTAAGACAGATACAACACTCTAATCATCTGTTTCTACATATGTGCAGGGTTTTGAGTATTCACAAGAGTTTTTGATTCTCATCTGTGTTGTTTAGTTTATACGCTATGTTTGATTTTCTAAACTTCTGTTGTATTGTACTTTTTAAACACCCTAAAGAAATGCAGTCCAGGGAACAAGGAAGCTTCCTCAATTTTTTAGAGTAGCAATCTCAGCAAGTTTACATCCAGATTCTCCTTGGAGTATACAAAGTCCAACAGCTATTTCAGGTTTACAATTTAATTTGGCTTCCTTTTGATGGGGGGGAAAGTATATTCCAATTGTCATTGTTCACTAACAGCAGAGGTGAATTTGTTCCTATCTGATAAATCTGACATTTCATTAGATTAAACTGGTAGATTGATCCACTTTTAAAAGCACGAAGACATTTCACTATATCTTCATGTTAGGAAGAGAAATAGCCAAATTAAAAAAAAAAAAAAAAAGTTGCAAAGTGTTGACATTTCTAAATTACGGTAGTGATTTGGATTTCAGTTAAATAAGACATAGGGTTCCAACTGTCAGCTTTCATTTAAGATCATTTAAGAGATTATTAAGTCATTTTAAATTGTAATACCACAAATTCAGGTCATCAGAGCTGTTATGACTTAGCCAACAATGACCAAAAGCAGAGCATTCAGTGAAACAGTTCAGGATTTGAACTTGCCATTAGATTCCAAACAGCCACAGCCAGGGATCCATTGGTATAGAAAACTGAAGGTCATGATTTGATCATAAGATCACTATTTCTATCTTCCCTAGATTGGAGGGTTTCCCCTCATTAGAGTATGACATTAATAGTAATGGTAAAAGAAATCAGAAAAAATTATCATCTAGTTGGTGACTGTTATTCTTTCCAAACTTGCTGAAATTTTCCTTTAATATCTTCTGTAAATTTCCCTTTTTATCCTCCTCTGGCTCTAACCCTCTGACCGTACATAAAGTTCTATAAAAAACTTACTTTAGACTCCCCTTGTCATTGCACAGTTTTCCTGCTTTCTCACATCTACAGAACCTGAACAATCTGTCTGTTCCGACTCTCTGAAGACATTCTTCCTTGAAAACGAGATTCCATTATTAGGTCTAACGAGCAAGAAGGAAGAAAAAACTTTTTTACTTTTTACTTGCTCTATCTGCTCTATTCTCTTCAACTGTCTTTGCTTTCACAATTCTGCGCCGACTGGTATGTCTGTATTTTTACTGACAACTTTATTCTCCCCTGTCCCAAACTCATTCAGTGGCTTGTCCTGTTGCATGTTAGGAGGCCAAGTTGTTCTTAAAACTTTTGAACCAAAACCTCCCAAATAGTCTTGGTTTTGTAACTCAGTCTTTCTTCCTTTCAGGCTCACATGTGTTCCTCATATCCAGCCATCAGCCCAGTATGAAAGGCCACCAGTTGTCATCCTTAAACCCTGACATCTGTTTCACCGTCATGTGTTCATTTTTCTTTCCCAAGCATGAAAATCTTGTAATATACCAGACTGTTCTTTTTTTTTTTAGCAAAAGTCTTCATAACTGTAATATGAAGATATTTTGCTAAGGGTTTCTCTCTAACATGGCCTGTTTAGATACTGGAAAAGTAAAAATATTATAAAGATATTATCAGTTGTATTTATTGGCTTATATAAAAATTATCTCGGCTGGATGAATAACAGAGAAATGGACAGAAGACATTTGGGGGAAATAAGCCACTAAAGGGTTAAAAAGAAATAAAAATACAGAGGAAAAAGAAAGGGATAAATGTGTTTTGGATTGTATTAATTTCATCTTCTCCTTTATTGAATTTGAAATATGTGTATGGTAATCTAGAAGCAGGAGGTTTTACATATTTAATGGCTTACATGGTGCACTCAAACTCTGCTATCAAAATAAATTCTAAACAATTTTGAAATTTTTGTGATACTCACAAGACTCCTCCTTCCCCCCCCCCCCCCCCCATCACATCACCACCAGCACAAGCTTTTCAATGCAAAGCTTCCTACGTGTATCATAATGGGCTTCTGCAGGCATTTTAGGTTGCTAGTGTTGACAGAAAAGTAAGATCACCAGCAGTAGCTAGTGACAGCGTGCCACTTTCTCAGGTGATCTGTTTAACTTAAACTTGAAAGGTACTACCTACAAAATAACCAAGTTCACCAAGCAGACTGTTATTCCACCTGTTCCCTGTTCATTACATTAGTTTCTTCTCTTATTTTCACCAAATTATCATTAGTAGGATGAGGACAGTTATCCAAGATAGTGAGTGACTAACCCCGACTTCCAGCAGGAGTCCTGTTTCCACTGTCCATAACATGCTCTCTCTCTCTCTTTCTAAAGGAGTATAAAAATATGGTTAAATCATTTCTTTATGTGTACACAGTTATAGTTTATGTATAAATATATATTTATATATGTGTATATATAGTGGTATGTGTACATGTATAAATATATATATATATAAAACTTCCTTTAATAAGAGCTAAAGAAATGAATAATTAAAGTTTAAATGTGAATAGAAAGGAATTAAACAAAAGTAAAAGGCAGGGTCATGGCCTCCCACTTTACAAGGCTGCTAAACAAGCCCAAAGAATTTGAGGTAGGGTTCTTGAGGTTAAAGAGTTCCAAAAAGGGGCATGGGGGGCAAAACCACACATCCGGGGGCTATCAACTTGCTCAAGGAGGCCACCAAGGAGCTCTGTGCAACATTCACACTGTGCAGCACAGAGGCCATCTTACAGATACCTGTAAGACCATTGCAGGGTGCAGGCTGGTGCTCTGTATGTCTCATCATTAGGTGAGTGGCCTTATATGAAAGTTTCAAGAAGTTCTAGCTGACTGAGTGAGAAGGGAAAAGGCAGAAGGGTGCTTTGAACTGTTCATGTCCCTGTCCAGGCATGCTGCAGTCAAGAAAAGGAGAACAGGCATATGAGGGACAGTAGCATTCAAAGGAGAAAAGGCTGGAGAAGCCTGATGGGTGACAAACACACCTCCAATCCTGTAGATAAATTTACTTTGTGCATGAGTTGCATTGATTCTCCACAGCTGTATTTTTTTGTAGGGAAGCAATGCAAATGCTGGATTCTCCATCTGGCCTGGCCCCTGCCAGCCAGGAGAAAGACAAGGGCGGATGGGATGGGACCATGGTCGGTGGCGAGGAGCCACAAGGTGATGCAGCCCTAGGCATGATGTTGTCCCCTCATGGGCATGTGCTGGGCCAGAACAGCGGGTATATGCTTCCCAACGCTCTCAAGCAAATCTCCAGGAGTCACAGCCGCGTTTTACTGGGATTGCTGGACTGGGCTGGGCGCCCACCTCACCTCAGCCCTGCAGAGCTGATGGGCTGTCAGTCCTTGCTACCCCCAGACATGGAGGCCCACAGCCTGTTCCTGAGGCTGGAAGAGCCCCAGCAGGGAGGAAGGGGCCTTTGAAGGGCTGCCGAGGGTGGGGAGGCACCCCATGGGCAGTGCTGGTTTTGAGTATTCCCCGTAGTGAGACACAGAGGCAAGTGTATGTCCAAGCAGGGTCTTGAGTTGAGTAGAACCCACAGAATAGGTTAGAGATGAGTTGGAGAGTGAGCAAGGGTGAGGGTCAAGTTGGAGCCCAAGAAGGAGACAGAGTCAAAGTGGCATTCTGAGTGAGGGTGACAATGCCAGTGCCACACAAGCAGGGACTGAGCAAAATTGGAGCTTAAGAAGAGGCTGGAGCTAAGTAAGAGCGTGAGCAGGGCACAGAACGGAGATGGATCCCAATCAGTAGAGGGAGCGAGGGTGACATTCTGAACAGGGGCAGCGCTGCTGCGACAGTATGACCAAGGGTGAGAGCCAAGTTGGAGGTGGAGAAATGGAAGCAACTGACTGCGAACTTAAGCAGGAGCTGGAGTTGAGTTGGAGCCTGAGCAGGCACCAGATCTGAGCAGGGGCCAAAGCTGTGAAAGACTGCTTGAGCAGAACCTGGAGATGAGATGGAGCCCCAGGAGAAGACAGAGAATGCCCAAAGTGGCATTCTTAGTTGGGACAGTAGTACTGTGGCAGCCCCAGAAGGGGGTGGAGCCGATGTGGCATTTTGAGCAGGGGACGAAGAGCTGTGGCAGCCCAAGCCAGGAGCCAGCATCTAGTTGGAGCCAGACCAGGGGCTGGAGCTTGTAGCAGCCAGTGGCTGGACCAGAGCTGAATAAGAGCTTGAGCAGGGGCTGGATATGAATTGGAGCTTGAATAGGCTCCAGATCAGAGCAATATACAGGGTATTACCATGTTCCTGGTAGAAAGGGTGTAGCTTATCACACATAGGTACCTGGATGCAGCCCTGATGCAACCATGCATGCCGACACACGGGACATACTGTAGTCTAGTAGGACAGATGTCATGCACTGTCTCCAAGCAAATAGCACAGGAAGTTTCCCTGTCTTGGTGTGTGAAGACAAAGTGTTGGCTGTGCTCCTGGGTAAAAATAAAAAATTTAAAAAGTAAAAAAAAATAATTATTTGATATATTTAGATTTAGTATATAAGTAGCTCTATAATGAACTAAGATCCTTGGTGTTGTTGTGTATGTCTATTTTATTCAAAGCTTCTCAGTTGAGATTTTCCTCCTTTTAAGCTGTCTGAAGTTATACTCATTCCTCTAAAACAGTAATATATACAGGTTCTGTATACCTATAGGTCTTCTAGTGTATACCTAGTGTATACCTATACTTTATACCTATAAGCCACCACTGGATCATCTTGAACTTCTTTATAGTAATTATTAACTAACCTTAACTAAGGATATTTTGACACTTTACATGAGTATCCAGATTTATTTTTATATGAATATTTTTATTATTTACTCCCTGCAAGATATTCCCTTTGGCTTCCTGAAGTTCGAAACGCTAACCCAGCAGCAGCATACTAACCTATGATCACTTTCATTTAGTTGACTTCTTTATAATTATTTTTAGAGTTTTGTTGGATTTAATTTTATGCATCCTAGTTCAGTCCATAAAATTAAAACATTAATAACTGTCTCTGAGTGTTTAACCACATGAACTCTTTTTTAAATGAAGCTGTTCATTAAGCCAAGTTATTTGCATATTGCATGGCATGCTACTGTGAAAGAGAGAAAGACTCATTCATATATGATAGTGCTCATCCTATTATGCCTGAGACTTGTGTCAGCAGTTCATTTGCAAATTCTATTTTTACTAGTTTATAACTCAGCTGTATAATCTTTCTGTGGGCTGAAACTTGACAAAGAATATCTCCACTCGAGAGTCCATTTGAGCACTAAATTTCAAATAAAATCAGGTTTACTATTTCCATAAATCTTTTGTGCATGCATGATACATTAGGCTGTATTCTTGTCAGCTCTCATAAGCTAAGCATAAATAAAAGACCTCCTGGGAAAACCCAGGCCCCAGAAGAATAATATTGGTAATTCAAGAAGCATAGATCCTTTCAAGTTGGTAATGAGTCTATACTGTCTTGATGTCAACAAGCTAGCTACTGCTGTACCTGACACTTCTGGATTTAGAAATATCTATATTTTACCTGCCAATGACGATAACTCAAGATGCTTGTTACTCCTAAGATCTCACTGTAGCAAAATACTGGAATACACTGTTAAATATAAAATACATATTTGTGTGCATACATACATATATAATGTTGTTAAATTCAGATCATTATGGATTGAAGTTCTATTTAAAGTTCTATTTTCATATAAAAACTTGGTTATGACTCTAAAAACAACATGATATAAAAATGAACTAAAAAATTTATTATTTCTGAAATCTTAGACTTTTTGTCAATCATCAACTTTCAATCAAGTTTATTGATCAACAAGGTCACATAATGTAGCACTCCAAAAAGTGCATAACTTTATTTACTTGTTCTTTGTATCTATAATACACAAGGTGAATTGCAAACATGGGAAGACAGCAATCCTACTTCCAATAGAACAAAATCTATGGACAATTTTGCAGTTTTTGTAGCAAAATTATTTAATTATAAATCTTTATTTGAGCATGGAATCGTGATAAGAGTTTAAAGCAGTAATGGATAAAAATGTAATGTATAAATGGGTAATAATAAAAATGTATAAAGTTTAAATATATTAAAGAACCAGCTGCTTTATTTACCTCTCTGAAGTGAAATATTGTTGTAGTGGATTCTTTCCTTTCCTACAGTGATTTTAAATATAAATACCTTGTGGTCACTTCTAGAGAGAAGTGATGTCTTCCTACATGCTGCTTAGGTGTTTTCCTTTTGGCCTGTTGCTCTGAGGATCTGTATTTTAAAAGGTAGCCAATTTACGTGGCAATGATCAAAATCTCTTCATATCAGCGTAAATTCTGCTCTTGTGAGTCCTGCCCACTACAGTCATTGCTACCATCCTAAAAGGTGACTAGTAACTGTACATAATCTTGTATTACAGCCATTACATTCCTCTAAGTTATTGCTGGAACTTGAAGATCATATAAACACTATAGTCCTCATTGATGTACTTCAAGTATTTGCCTTATTTTAGTCCATGCCTTCTTCATTTATTCATCTTTTGGAACCACTCCTCCATGGCAAAGTTTACTTCAGCATTTCTAAGTGCTCTTACTGCCCAATATTAAGTGATTCCACAGATTATAAGTTATTTTTCACCAACTTCTGTACGTGCCCAATGTAGCAATAGCCTTACCTAAAACCAGGCTTTTAAGTTCATTCCTTTTATTTCTGGATTCTGATGTTTGTACAGAAGCATATGTACATTTGATCTTTGTTCTTATTTTCATTTTGTTGTGGTTGTTGTTTGGTGTTTCCTACAAGAAATTTATTGATTTTTGCCTTATCTTTTGTTGCTGTGAATAATATTGAATTTTTAAATTAGTGTACCTCTGGAGAATGAAACACTTGCTGAATTTCAAGCAATTTTTATTTTAATGATTTGATTCAAAGGTTTCCCAATTTGACATGCCAGAAGCCTTATTCCATTTTAGCATCAGTGAATCCAGTCCTCCCTCCATAGGTTCCCTCTGTTTCCTCTCTGTTTTTTCTCCTGCATATTTTTCTCAACCATGGACCAACATCTTGTGCGCTTTTGGAAATCTTCCAGAGAAATGGTGCAGTACTTCATGGAAATTCTGATCTTAGTTTGTACTTGACAGTTTACATTTTTTTAAGAAATGCAAGCTCCAGTTTCAGATGAAGGACTGAATGATACAGCTATCTGTAAGAAAAGACCTTTTTCTCCAATCAGCTATTTATGAGAACCCAAATAATTTTTTTGCTGAAAAAAACTTAAAATCCTAAAGTCCTAATTTTCGAAAGAACTACTTGCTAGTAAAGTTCCTGACAAGCTATAGAGGTTTTATCACATCCTCAGGTATGAACATAAGAAGAGACAAAGTGAAGTCACAGAAAAATGTAGCAAGTTTGATAATCTTTACATGTAAAGAGCGAATATTGTAGTTAAACAACTTTGGTTACAAGGTCATCCGACTCTGCTTGCCCATAAGTAGTCTTAAAGATTAGTCTGGCTAATGGAGCTCCCCAAAACTGTGGGACTAGTGATACAAGAAAAAATAAGTATTTGACATAGAATTGGGAATAATATTACAAATACCAGAAAGTTTTCAAATCTAACAATGTGGCATATGCTGCTATTTTATAGGCTATCTTTTTTTTTTTCCCTATGATTACAACTCCTCTAGAAAGTTTCAATTTTCAATTCTAAAACCATTTAAAATGCCTCAAGATTTTTTTTTTTTTTTACATTGAGGCCAAATTAATGACCATGGACATAAGAAAATGCTTAGAGGAAGTATACATTAAAGTGTTTTCGTTTTCATCAATCAGGGACAAAATTGTCATGAACCCCTGTAGGGTTTGGGTTTGCGTCCAAGTACACATTTACAAAGTCTACTTTAACAAACGCTTCACAAAGGTTTCCAAGAAACTTGCAGACAGGCTACAAAATTTAAGGACTCCATATGGAAGTAAAGCCTGCTGAGTCCTTGAACACCACCTGGTCTTAATGTCTGACAATTTAACATAACCTGATTAACCATGCTGCTGTTTTGACACTGCCGAATTAGAAACCTGCAAACCCACAGATATCAGAAGTTCATAACAGAGGTCTCCAAAATACAAGAACAAGATGATACCAGAGTTCCCAGTGGTATAAACAGAAATCACAAAAGCCTATAACTAATAGCTACAACACAGGGTAGTATTGGGTTTAATTCATAAGTGGAAATTGCAAAGAACTGCATAATAATCTATTGATGCTGATGGTGTTTGATAGCATTAGCAGAGACATCTTTGGGATGCAGTTAGGAGGGGAGGGAGAGGAGGAAGGAGAAGGGAAGGAAAAGGAAGGGAGAAAGGAAGAAGGGGGAGAGGAGATTGAAGTTAGCATTTGCAATGGTAGGGCTCATTTCTGAAATCTGCAATATATTTCTGAGACTCCTCTGAGGCTTTAAGAAAATTTGGTATAAGGCACTTGGAACTGCTGGTCATGGCATGCAGAGGCTCATCCTCTACCTTGTTTTGCGGTCAGAATATGCAACAAAGAAAGCAGATGTTAGTCGGATTTCTGGCTTTGGTATTCATTGAATAAAACATGCACGGAACTATGGAAGTCAGAGGGGCTCCATGGAAACAGAGGTTAACCTGTATTTTTTTCAACTGCAGAATCAGAATTTGTGCTGACACAAACTTCTGGAATAAAAACTTTCAAAATTCTTATAATGTTTTTAATAACAAATCTATGCAGATTGAAAAGTTAGTTGCCTTACCAGAAAATGAGCATAGTTATTCCTGTCTCAGTTTTCAAACTATAATTATTTTGCACCTATCTAGTCTTACACCAAGGGATCTAAAAAGCAATTTTTTTCAGAAATGGAACTATCCGTTTAAAAGGGAGTATTGTTAAGAGAGTACTGAAAGCCTTAGAAAATCCTTTCTATACTCTTGTTTTTAGGATTAAGGAAGAAAAAAATAAGTAACTTAAGGGTTCAGGCGATAATTTAGTGGCAGAGGGGAGAACAGAATTTTGGTCACTAATGACTAACTATAGCTGTCCTGAGTAACAGTGCGTGGATCAACACTGAAAAGTAATTGTATTATATCTGCTATTAATTATTTATTGTATTATAAATCTGAGCCCTGATCACCAGACTGCTCTTAGTCTATTCCACTTACAGCATGAAAACCATTCTCAAACCAACTTTAACATCTTGAAAAACTATTCATAATATGAACTCCAACATCTAATGTGTTTGATACTTTGCAACTGGATGGACTAAATCTACATGTGATCAATTACCACAGCTTCTACTAATGAGCAGTAACTTGCTGAAGTGTGGCAACTCACTCACTTTCAGCATATGCTTACATGCTAAGAAAATATTCAGAACTACCCTGAGCCTTTTCTAGGTAAATCTTCCAGACTGCCACCCATCTGCTGCTACCAAAAATATGAACCCAGTGATACGTTTGATTAAATGGATATCTGCTGCCACCATTTCATTTGAAGTTTTGGTGAAAACAACAGATAACAGCTTTATACTTCTGTAACAGTCCAGATGGTGATAATTCTCTTCTAAGCATCCTAGGACTGCAGGTAAAAGTATGTTGACAAAACACATCACTGAAATTTTTACACCACTTGACATTCAAAGTTAAACCAAGTATTTTTATCTACTTTTAATACTTATTACAGCCATACACTCTTTGTTGGTTGGAAGACACTAGGCATTGTCTTATATCTAGAGAGGAGACTATCAGTACTTTTTTTTCTACTGTCATTGACATACCAACACCAAAAGATGTTCAGTGAAATTTAAAAGTATTTTGTTCAGATACGAACAATATGGCCTGCAATTTCTTCTGCCATGAGCAACTGGACAATAGGTCACAAATTCTACTCAAGGAGGTAGTTACAGAATAGAATTCTGGTCTTCCGTACCATGCCAGCGCCTCGACCTATATTGGGTGATTGCCTGTAGCATACTGACCTAATGAGTTAATCAAGACTTGATTAATCCTATGAATAATATAGCATGAATTTAGGGCAACGAAGTTTGTGAGGGCTCTGGAGCACAAGTCTTATGAGGAACGTCTGAGGGAACTGAGGTTGTTTAGCCTAGAGAAAAGGAGGCTGAAGGGAAACCTTATTGCCCTCTACAACCACCTGAAAGGAGGTGGTAGTGAGGTGGGTGTTGGTCTCTTCTCCCAAGTAACATGCAACAGGATAAGAGGAAATGGCCTCAAGTTCCTCCAGGGGAAGTTTAGATGAGATATTAGGAAATTTTTTTTTCCTGAAAGGGTTATCAGGCATTGGAATGGGCTACCCAGGGAAGTGGTTGAGTCCCCATCCCTGGAGGTATTAAAAAGATGGGTAGACAAGGTGCTTAGGGACACAGTTTAGTAGTGAACAGGTACGGTTGGACTCAATGATCTTAAAAGTCTTTTCCAACCAAATGATTCTATTCTAGTCTATGATTCTATGAATGCAGCACAGCATGTAAGAATGGATCTAACTCTACTGAAAATTCAATTTTGAATTTTGCAATAGGATCATGAAAAAAACCTGACATACTATTTCAACAGCAGTTTAGTTATACCTTGTTCCAGGTTCTGCAGATCTTTCATGAGGTTTTGATTAAGCTCTAACTCTCACTTCTCTTAATGCAGATCCACATTCTCAATTTGTCTGGGCCTATTTGAAGTGAGCAGCAATGTGGTTTGCATTTGAGTTATGCTAACAGATTTTTAAATAATTTAAAAGAAGCAGCATGCAGTTGATGAAGGTCAGATATACTCAATGTTTATAAAAAATGGTCCTTTTGTTACTTGATTAACAATGGCTTACGTTTCTTACTAACTTTTTCATTTTATCATTTCAAATTAAGATTACACTTAATTATACTGATTATTTCATATTACATTAAGGTTAAAGAGTATATTTTTTCAAATCTTTGTTACTTTGATACTCTGCTCTGCTCTCTCAATTTCCAGTCTGTTGGTGAAGCCTCTTCATGCCCATGCTCTTCATGAACAAATGAACAGTCTTCCAGCTCACAGGCTCTTCTCACTGGCTCTGGTATGGCAAATTTCTCTAAATGTGAGTGCTGCTAACCCTATCCTACTTAAACAAATGTTCCTAGGCATCTGCTCTGCAGATGACAACCATGCTTCTTAAAGGCTAAAACATATGTGTGCATTGGAAATGTAGTCTACAACTGTGTCAAAGCTGGCAGGCCCAAAAGCAACAGGTCCAACTATTCTGGTGTCAGACCTACAATATACAACTTATATTTGTCCAGTATTTCCAAATATCTACAGCCTGGGCTGCCAGACTTCCCCAAATGCAGTAGATCATTGCCAGAAGTGGTAGGGCAGTAGATTACCACTCAAATCGGTTTAGTCTCTAAAAGCCACAGCTTACTACTCGTATCAGTGGAGCTGGCAGGTCTGAGTGAAGCACATATTTCAGTGTTGACAGTCCTCAAAAAAACATTTTACTGTCAGTTCTTTTGTTAGTGGTTGGTTTACCTAGATTAATATCTTTACAGAACTCATATGCTGCTCTGCTGGCACAGCAGATCTGACTGTATGTGAGTCCTAGGCCTCTGGAGGAAAGGAAAGAAATCCTTTCAGCTAGGGAACAGTACTGGTCATTGCTCAGCATAAACAAATACCAATAGGACAGTGCTTGTCAGAAAGAGGCATTAATAATGCAGAGTCATTGACACTGGCAATTTTTCACTGGCACGGATGAGTTGTTGAAGCTGGATCTTTCATAAAAAAAAATGTGTTTCACTGCAACGTCAGTTGCGTCAGCTCAGACTCAGCTGACTTTTCTAGTTGAAAGATGAGAAACCTCTCCCAAATGCCAGGGTTTTGGATGATTTGGCTGAAGAGATGAAGGCTAGAAACTACATATCCACTCTGCATTTGGCAGATGAGTTGTCAACCATCAGTTGATGGATGCTTCCCTTTAGATTTTTCCTAAGAGATACCATTTCAACAATCTTTATTCATTCTGATGCAAGACAGAAAATTTTCAACTTCAGAATGAACTGGGAAGATCTACTGAACAAGAAAAACCACTTCTGAAGCATATCAATCCTTTTTCTGAAATGGTTAGCTACATGGCCTTGGACAAGTTATTTTATTTCTCTCCTACTGTGAAAATAGAGATAATACAATTGCCTAGCTTATACTGATCATGAGGATCAACTAATGTCTGTGGTGTTCTTAGCAAACTTGGAGTGCTCTAGCAGTTTGTGAGATCTGGAACAAGTTTTGTAGCACCTATGGGAGCAATGATGTGTGATCATGGACTTTGCAGTCTGTAGGGGACAGTTCATATGACCAAAGGATTAAAATGAGCTATAAACTATAATTTTGCATACAGCAGAATGCAGTATGATTTTTACAGGCAGCATTGGAAGTAAGTGGTGAAGGAAACCTATCTAATGCTGTCAGGTCTGCTACACTTTTTTCCCAAACCCCTTTTTAAAGCAGTTTTACTCAGCGGCTAAGGAGTGTGCAGTCATCAGTAAGCTTTTACAGGCATTCTGATAAAAAAATTCAGCTGAATTAGGTATTTAATGGGTCAAGACTTAGAATAGGATGGTGAGGATATGCTTCTTTTATTGATTTAAATCCATATCACATTTAATCATGTATATATTACACACGTACAGAAGTAAATTGATTACTCCTTACTGAGCTCTAATTATCCAGATTTGGCAGTTGAAGGAGAAGCTGAAAGGCAATGTTTCCTTGACAAACTAATGGAGGTAGCTGTTGTTTTAAAACACTGAGAAAATGTAGCCATGATGCTACATAGAATAAAGAGAACAGCTTTCAGCTTTTACAAAACAACATTTCCTTGATAAAATGCTTCTCTAAATTGATGAGAAGCAAAAGTAAATTTTGGCTCCATTTTTAGAGAAACAGCTTTTTCGTCTTCCTAATTCTATACATCTGACTAATGCAGATTACTTAATTGGGTCTACTCATGTACTTAAAATTAAATGCATACTTAAGTGTTGGTATTAGCTTCTTGATGACTGTATGGTGGAGTCATGTCCCATTCATCTTAAACCAGATGCATTTTGTAAATTACTTTTATGCTAAATTATAAATGTATATTATGTTGAATTTGAAAAAAGAACTTTTAGAAGATTGTTATTAGCTTGTTGCCATCACTGCTTAGGCAGTTGCAGAGCACCTTTTAGGGCTATTATCAACACAAAATGTGGGAGGCTGATTTTCTTGTATAAAACTGAGTCATTCTGCTAATAAGAGGGGTTTTATTTTAGAACTATCTGTGTGAAAGTAGCCATTTACCTCTTGACACCTACCTCATAATAAGATTATTTTTTTAACTGGAATATAGTCTTTCTAATGACTGACATAAGCTATACATCTGTATTTCGAAACATTTTTAAATATACCTAAAATAATCTAGTTACATTTTTTCATTATTTTTCTCTATTATCCCTCAAATGTTTACTCCAAACCATATTCCAACCCATCTCCTAATATGCCTTGACATGTCATATTCTCTAGATTCATATCATCAGAATTATTGACATATTCTCCACATCAACAAAGCTGACTTACTGATACTGACCACATGCCTGCAACTCATTTATGTCATGAAAACAGTCCTAGGAATGTAAAATTACTGCATACACAGATAAAAAGAAAATGGTGTTGTAAAAACTATTAATACTTTTTAAATACCCAAACTGCAACAATAGTCTGCTATGCCCCATTATAAAAGGAAGGGAACCATTTATTCTCAATAAAGTACATGCAGAAAGGTAATGGGTAACTGCATCATTACACAAACGTGAAATTTTCTAATGTTAGCAGAACCAGTATTATACTAAACCATTAGAAAATATTATTCAAAATACAATAGAGTAAGGCACGTGCCAATACTCTTTGAAAGGAAAGAAAATGTGCTGCACAGCAAAAACTGGTTTAGGACCTAAAAAGTGTTTTGTTATCAAAAAGACAGAAAGTGCAAAAGCACTTAGCATTTAAATGAAGTTATTTCAAAAAAAATGTGCTACTGTATATTTACAAACTGAATTTTATCTAAGTTAGTCTCATAATGAAGCATCTCATCCACTTGAGAAAGTTGTTCATCCATATTCCTAAAATACAGCTAAGGAAGTTTAAAGTTCTCCTTGAAAAGAAAGTGTGGTCAATGGATGGTGATTTCATGGCTCAAAGCAATGCATTAGGGGGAAGAAAATTTATCATATACATTATGTCAGTTGATATGTATGCCATAAACAGGCTTGTAAAATCAGAGACTTTGTGTAAATAAGAATGAAGGGAACTCACATATGACTGCATGTATATTCTGCATATACATATGCATGTGTATATGCTCTTGTGAACGTTCATAATAATAATTGCACGGTACATTTTAAAATTATATATAGAATGCTCATCGGGACCTTTCCCTCTGCCACTTAGTCATTTAACCATGGAAAATGGTAAAATATAAATAAAAACCTAAGTAGAAGGTGAAAGTCATTTGCCATAGGAGCTTTCCAAGGTACATATTTTTCCCTTAAAAATACATAGAACAAAGAATACATAAAAGCTAACACAGAAAAAATTTCTATAGCCTCAACTATTATGTAATTATTACTTATATTTTATGAAGAGATATGGACTGAACTAATGTTAGTAAACTGATATTCATCTTTTTCACTGCTGTCCCACAATAAGCCCCATAGCAGTTCATTATTTGCCTCCTAATTGCCAGGTAGATGATAGCAAGGACTCTCCATCCTTTTGTCACTTTATTGCTGGTGACTAGGGCACTGCCTAGGAATAGGACAACCTAGTTCAAGATGCTGTCCTAACTTAGCCCCAGTTGAGATTAGAATTGCACTCAGAAGTAGATCATGGGAGACAGGCACCTTTTCCATTTTATATACATAAAATTGTATCGAAGCACAATGGGTCTTCTGTTCCATTTAAAACGCAAAGAGCCAGTTTCCCTGCTGTAATGAATAATGTCTGAAGTCGAAGGCAGAACATGCATACACATACATTAGGTTATCTACAAGTTTGGTAGTTAAGTTCCTTGTTTTGAATATAAGAGAGATACTTGTCAAGTTTTTTTCCTGAATCATATGGCAAGGATTTAACTTAGTCTTATTCAGTGAAAAACATGATTAATATTTGAAGATGTTTCTGACAAAATATAATGACATAAATTAAAAAATATAATTTTTAGGATGTGACATTTGATTTAGGCCTTTAAATTGCCTTGTCAGCAATGGAATGTATATAAAATACTACCAACAACAACCCTTAAGAGTTACTTTAAAATCAGACTATAAAACCACTATTTTAAAACTTTGCTTACAGAACAGCATGTCATGGAAGACTGCATCTAATGTAAGAATATATTCCCAAATGAAAAAAAGAGCACGCACTTAAGTTTCAAACTTAAGAAATTAATTCCCCGCTAGCATTACACTGGGGAAAGGCACTTGGTGTGGAAAGAGTGATTCCACTTAACATTCTGAAACCCTGCTTACATGGTTATAACCTTTGTCATTGCTAAATGCTGAGGGGAAAGTTTTAACTTTAGTGATACACTAGAATGGGTATCACAGCAGAAGTCATCTTTTCCATTGTGCCTTATTAAAAGATTTCTCATATTGCTATGAAATCACTTATAACTACAAGATAATGCACGTCATTAAATGCACTGAGTGGGCTGTAATACAAGATCTGCTGAATGAAACGCTACTCTGTCATTTCAGTAAAGATCAGCATGGATCAATATCAGTATCTTTTCAAACCATTTTTTAATATATTTTAGTCACATTTAAAGCTACTTTTTGAAAACAGCATCTGCATTCAGTAAAATTTATCAGTAGCCTGTCCACCTAATAATCACCTACTTTTTTCATTTTTAATGTTTCCTTTTGGTTCACCAACTGCTGCTTTTTATTATGTGTCACAATTACCATTTACATTTTCTCCACAGGTTGTCATTACTAGTTACTGGGTAATGTAAGACATTGCTAACCTTTTCATTAAAAAAACATGGGCTAACCAGACAGACACCAAATCAGAATGGCAATTATAAACATTCATGCACCAGTAATCTCAAAAATGGTGAGATCTTTTCCTTTGATACTTGTCACTTCAGGGGAGTTGTTGAAACCTTAAGGATTTCCTGTGACGTTACATGTGGCACTCCATAATACTTCTGTTCTTTCCTGCCTGTCTGGGTATTAACAAAACAGTGAGAAGCAAACTAATTTGGTAACTTTTGGATCATAAGACATTTATATCAATATCAAGGAGACAACAAAGTATTTTCCTAATACTGCACCTCATTTCACAAAACTTATGTCAGAATAACAGTGGGATTATTAAAAAATAATTCAGGGTCCAGGTTTTTTTGTGGGAAACGTAATTAATATTTAGAAATAAACCAGGCAAGTGTAATCCTTTGCAAGTCCCCCGTTGTCACCAAACTGAATCAAAATGATAGATAATAAAGCTGGGGTTTGGGTAGGTTGTGGTTTGTTTTTTTTTTAGCGGTTTTGCTGTTCTCACTACTAAATATTTCTTCTTTTCTCAATACTGTGTTGTTGCAAGGATCCTTTCTTCCAATTGCAGACATTACGATCAGCCTCCCTAGATGCTTTATATTCCAGAGGATGCATCTTCCTCCAGCTGGTCATAGGTTTCCCTTTATGTTTTTGCCAATGTTTAGGGGGATTGGGATAAGGCAAATTCTGAATACAGATCCTGTAATGTGCAAGTGGAAGGCCAGCTTGGATACTCTGAATATCAACCTTTCCAAACCAAAGTTTGGACTGTGCATAAAAGTTGTAGTTTGTCCAGTGCAGTCAGGCCTAAAAATCTGCTTTGACAGATGAAGACCTGCCTTTAGAAATTAACATCTGTACTTCCTATTGCTACATTTTGCTATACTGAAGCTATAATCTCAATACCTAGAAGAAAGGTGAGGGAACAAAGACACAACCATGGATGATTTCAGTGTTTTGCCCTGGGACATCTGCTCATTGAGTGCTCCTACACAAAATCCAGTGCAGTTACCTCAGAGCTTGGCTGTCTTCCACACACATCAGAGCTCCAGAGTTCACACTTCACCACATCTCCTGTCTACGCTATGACCATGAGCCTCTGCCTTCATTATTCTTGGATAACAGCAACATTACTGCCCATACACGCTGTCCATCTGGATAGCTGCCAAAGACCTGCAGCCACATTTGTGCCCCTCTTCTACTACTCCCAAAAGAAATCTTGAGTGTATCAGCCCAGAGCTGGATGACAGACTGGTAGGAAGTTGGCTACTTACCCTCACTAGCTATTTAAACCCAGCATACCCTAATGTGTCCTAAAAGCCATGGCAGAAGGATTCTGATTTTGGTGGCAGCAAAGAGGACCTGCCCCTTCTGAGCCCTGACACATGCAGTGAAGGAGCACTCTCAGCATGGAACAGTGAAAGAAAATATTGGTTGCCTGTAAAATTATAATAAAGCACTTTCTTTGCAGCAAACTTTTGTGGATTTTAGAATAAAGCACATCGGAAAATTCTAGAGTATCTGCATTGCAAAAATAAAAATGAAGGGAATTTCTGAGAATGGAGGGTCAACAATTCAGTTGCCATAGTCATTGTGATTTTGCCAGAGTCGTGCCGCCCACTTTACAGATACGAAGAGCCATGATGACAGATTACATGTAGACTTCTGCAGGGAACAGAAAAATAAATAAAAAGTTAGTGAATCCCACATGAGCTTTGAGCTGGGGAAGAAAGAACGGCTCAGCTGAGGGAGTTCATAAGGTTTCAGAGAAGAGTTGAAGTTCTACCCAGCTATTTTTTTTTTTGTTTGGTTGGTTGTTTCTTAACATCAGTACATGTTCCCTTGCTTTAGGAATGAAGGAAGCATTTTCACACAGTGGGCTGAAATGTTCACAGAGCCCAGGCATCTTTCTTTTAAGTTTAAATCAGAATACTTCTGTAATCTGGCTAAAAGATGCATTCGCAGACCTAAATCCTGGTGGCAGATGCTAGCAAGTTGAACTTCCCAGTGAGTGAATGTAAGCAGGAGGAATGTAAGCAGAAGACTGGAAACACTGAAGGAGAGCATAGACAGATAGAATTCCAACCTAAGCTTGACACAGGCAGCAAGTTACCCCTGCTGCTAAAAGGTTTGAGTGACTTTCAGACAAATAGTTTTAAAATTGCTTGTCTGTTCCAAGAGCACCTTTTCTTTGGAGCAACCTAGCTGCCTCTCCCTCTGGGGAATTCCTTCCTATTTTGTACTCAGTAGAGGGTTCAATGAACCATCTCTGCCCCAAAATTATCCCATCCCTCCCTACAGACTTCTGGAATATGTGGAAAGGGTGGTTTAAGAAGGGCATCTATGCACATGGATGTCCAAATGGATACAGAAGAAACACAGCTTTTGACAGCTCCCTTTACAAGTCAGCTGGACTTGGTTCTGCCATTGCCAGGAAGAGCTGTGATGGGATGGCCGTCTTTACTACCAAATCCATTTTATGATTAGAGCACCACTGGAGCAAATTTTCTTGTATAGGAACATAAACAAATATCGGAAAGATGAATTGAACTGTTTTAATAATATTTTTAGCACTGGTGAAATCTAGAACATAGTGAAATGTGTGGCTATTTGCAAACACTTTACTGCAAACAGTTGTGATTAAGTTTATCTCCTTGTGCTTTAGTCCACTGTCATTCTCACTCTGTCCATGCACTGATGCACTGGAAACTTTGTCCTCCTTCACCATCCAGAACCGTTTCAACTCATTTAAGTCCTGTCACAGCTCGTTTTTTCACCCACACATTGCAGATTTCTAGAGCAATCTCTTTATGAGGTAGCCACTGAGCACTTTTGTCAGACTTTTCCCCAGTTCCTCTGAAAATCTCAGCCTCCTGGACTCTTTCCATATTTTGAATGCTCATGTCTGGCCATGGCCCAAACAGAGCACATTTGTCAGCTCAGCCAGGACATTAATATTCACATTGTGTCCCATCCCTTACAGCTAGCATTTAAGCCTTGAGAATACCGGAAAGATGCCTGGAAGGATGTGAAAGGATATTATTTCCTCCTTTAAATAGAAAGAAAAAATATATGATATTGGAGGTATCAGCACACTCGATTAATTTTTAAAAGCAGAACTCTCTAGGTTATATTAAGAGCCACAGCAGCAAATATTGCATATGCAGTTGAGAATATTTAATACCAATTTTAAGTTACATAACTACTAAATTATTTGAAATAGACATTTGTGCTGTTCTGAGCATATGCAGACACACATAGATTCATGAATAATTGTCTTTCCTTTCTGAATCACCTGTCCCTTTTCTTCTGATGCCTGTCTCTGAACTGATTAAGTTTGATGAATGGATGAATGCAAATTAATCTCCAGTTTTTGTATGAGTAAGTTAGATTTTTATTTTTTTTTAAATGGGGAAGTCAAAATAGTTTCTGCTGGGCATACCTTGGATGTTTTTTCTAATTGTAATACATCTGCAATTAAATTCATACTTGAATTATTTCAAGAAGTTCCCACTGTCATATTTAATTCCTTTTCTTGATCCCTCTTTTCAGCTTGTTTAAAATGAGTGTTTTTCTTATATGAAAATGCTGTAAAAGCAGGTGTATGATGCACTATATATTTATGGGACAAGAAAAAACACCTGAACCTTAGAAAATTACTACATCTAAAATGCAACATTAACCTTTTTCAGCTAATCTATCTCTGCCAATCTATTATTTCAAAAATAGATATCTTGCATATGTATAGCCTTTTATTTACTGGGATATTTTAGAAATATTTTAATATTTTCATTTTTCCCCTTTAAATACAAGTAGCCTCATAAAACTTGCAGTAAAATAATTGAAAACATTTTCATTTACTTCATCAGAAATTGATCAATTTGGATTAACAACAGAGTGTATTTACAACATGCCTCGGTGAAATGATGAGACAGTGCTCAATACATTACAGTATTTGTAAATAAAATTTCATCATGTCCATCTGCACAATTTGATTATTATTCTGGAAAATGGGGCAAATTATTCTGAAAGGTAACGTTAGATTTGCATTCTGCTTTCAGATAACTTTAAAGGGTACAAAGTTGAATTTATTTTTATATGTTGATAGTTTACATTATAAATAAATATGGTACTAGGGAATGATCCAAGAAATAACCAAAACCTCATATTCATGCACACATAGACACTGGAGTTCATCCATAGGTTAGCTTGCATGGCTGAGAAGTCCAGAAGAGTCATTTTGCCTTCTCAAATTTCCCACGGGTTTCTAACAAGCTTCATTCCTGCTTACTCCTGAAACCAGCCTTTTCTGTGGTGGCAGGGAGCGAGGTTCCACTGAGCAATGAAACTGAGGGTCTCCAACATGCAGATGCTTTTGAGACAGAATTCTGCAGCCAAAGGCTCTTGACACCATACTTTTGTCTGAAATATTACACGAATTGATGCAATGAGTTTCAGCCTTTCAGGAGAAACATGGCTGTTGCTAGAGAACTACCTTGGTTAGATGGCAATGTTTTTCGCAAAAGCTAACCGAGGGTACCCAATAAAGGCTTCTGATAGCAATGAAAAGGTTCTGTTAGCATTACTGGAAGCTAGACTGGATCACGAATCTTTACAGTACTTGATAATTGTAGCCTTTCTTTCATTTGACAAGATAATAAAAATCTGTGATCTGTTAGAGTATAACAAGACAGAACAAAATTCATTTTATGCAAAAATGGATTGTGCTACAATGCAACAGTCTTACAGGGGCTTCTTATTTATAGATTTGTCTCTAAAAGATGATAGTTGTCACCTTAATATCTTGCCACTTTACATTAATATGTAGATTCATCCTCAAAAGACCTCTAAAATATGGAACAAATTAATTCAGTATTATGAGGTGACAAATTGTGGCTGAGGAAGTCACACGGGAAGCCTGTGGAAGAGTCAGAAACTCTGACTCTATAGAAGAATCAGAAATTCAGTGAAAAAACAAGCTTCAGTATGTCCCACATTATTGGGAATGGGGGAAAAACCCCTCTACTAAATACTCAACACCAAACTAATAAAAAGCACATTTTAACTACAAAGGTTCTTTTATGGTGTATTTCTTACAGTAATCTTTCGTAACAGAAAGTTTTCAAGTTAGTATATTTTTCCCCACATTGAAGGAAAAGCAAAAACAAACAAAAAATCCACCAAAAAAAGATGCTTCCTTTAAAAATCAAAGCAGTGAGAACAGTCACAGTAGTTTTCAATACTCAGCCTGCAAGTAATAGGTTTTCCCCCTCTCTTCTAGTTTATTAGAGTGATTCCATTTTCTTGTCAAACTGGATATTCACTTTTGAAAATGCAGGCTGTGTTTGCTTTAGGCTCTATGCAAGGAGAGTAACATTCCACAAGAAGCTTTATCATATGGTCAAAGCTGGCAACCTACTACAATAATCTTGAAATGAAAATGAAATATCATTCTTGAGAATTCTCTTGGGATTTCCACTTTTCCTTGAGTATAATAACTCTCTGAATGAGGTGGATTCCCCAAGGTATGAGCATATCTACACTGAGTTCAAAGGACTTATATCAGTTTACATAAAATACAAATTCAGTCCCCTTGATTTTTTGCATTATTGAAAAATATCATAAGTTTTCTAATGAATACCTTTCCTAGTAATATCTGCATATCGTTTTCCTCTCCACTAATGTATCTTTAACTAAAAAAAAATCTCTTTGAATTTTAGTGCTCTGTTTGTGATTGCAAAGAACGAAGAATTTTAAGTCAGGAAGATTTGGAAGTTCTTCAGTAACCAGTCTCCATACCTGAAAAATTAAATCTGCAGATATTTCACATTTTATCAGTGCGATCCTTACAAATGTACTCCAAGAAGTCCAGTGTCTTCATGCATTGAGTTTTAATATAAATCATAATACTACACTGCTTTTAGATGCGGGTAAAGCAGCCTGAAGGGCTAGCAAGTAGAATATAGGCTGGCACACAAAATAAGGGGAAATTATTAATCGGGAATGAACCCCCAAACCACAGGTCTATGGTATTGTTCAAAATATTTCTCACTCTAGGGACAGATTGCTTTCAGAATAAGATCTTAGTTTCTTTTAAGGAATTTTTATTTGTGGCCTTAGAGGAATCTGAAAGTTCATCAAATGAGAGAGAAAGCAAAACACTTACCAAATCCCTATGAATTTGATGAACTTTCAGATTCCTCTCACTTCTCTCCGCAAGCAAACATTTTGTATATTGGAAACACAAATATACAGCACTCTGTTCAGTTTGGATGTTAGGCTTGATTTCAGTGAAGCAAAATTAAGCTATAGAAAGTTATATAGATGGCCTATTTGAATTTCAGAAACAAACAAATTGTTCTGATTCCATTACGAAAACATCTCTCTTGCTTTGGAAACAGGCCCCTTTTTATACAAATAATAAAACAAATAACAAATGTGGCTGATGTAGCAAGGATAAATTTTTGTCTTTAACTTTCTTCTTGAAAAGTACAGGAGTGGCGCTAATTGGTAGATGCGTTTGCCTGGTAACTACATAATGTTCTGGTTATTCAGCTGGTTTGTGCTTGGCTGTGAAAGTGGGGTACCGAAGCCTTTGACCTATGCACTAGCAAGAACAGACATGCATAACAAGGAAGACTATTAGGGTTGTGCTATAGCTGCATTTCCACTGAATTTCTAGAACATTTGTAAACAAATCTGTGAGAGGCAACCAAGGAGCTTTGGAAACTAAAAATTATAGACCAGTTTAACAATCCACTTAGCAGTAGAGCGAGCAGTGTAATTGCATGTGAATTCTTCAATTCAAATGTAAATTAACATATAGACAGCATATTTTAGAGACACAGATGCAAGTGATTTGCTTATTCCATTCTGTTTATATCATAGTTAAATATAACACAAGTTAACAAAATAAAGGATGTCCCTGGCTAAGAAACTAAATGTTGATGGATCCAAAATTCAATCCAAAGGCATGAAAAAAGTAAAGGAACTGAAATCTACTGATATTTTACCTCAGAAATACCAGAAACATCATAGAACAAGCTTGGAATCGTTGGCTTCCATCTGCTAGGCAGAAGCACAGGGCAGGTCTGGATGCTGTTTGAGCTGCTGACTGAACCTGATATAGTCTCAAAGTTTCACAGTTTTCTCCCATAAAATAAAACTAAGAGAATTACTGACCAGTTTTACCAATGATCTTCCACTAGCAATGAAACTGAAGAACCAAATGCCTGCAGTTACATCAATTTCCTCAGAGTTCATGGATGCAGTGGATGAAGTCTGTTCTGAGGTCAGGGTATGTATTTCACATTATAGGATTTTAAAAGTACATCCATGAAGATGTTTTGTTTTTTTAGTCAATGCACAATAAAGTGAAAGCCCTTGCCCTTGGAAAAATCCCACCGTTACTTGATTTCAACCTGTTATTAATACAACAACAAAAAAATATTCATAACACTGCTGCTCCAAAACTCCTTCCAGTGAGAAAGTTGATGATGCTACCAAATTTGCAGTCAGAAGAGCTCTAGTAAGCATGTGACCTCTTATAAGTTACAAACATCTGCAGCAACAGATCACTACTATTTTCCCAGGCAAAACCATCATTGACTAAAAGACTCAATACAAGAAGACTAAATTTGCTTAAATAATGGGTATAGAACTCTATCTTGAGAGCTAAAAAGCGTGCAACTGTATTCAAGGGATTTTTTTTCTCAGCTCTTAGAATTTTTGTGAAGCATCTTAAATTTAAAGAGAAAAGAGAACTGATGAGGTACATTTCTGCACTCAAAGGGTGTCCTTTGTAGATAGGATATTATTGCTTTTCAAGGAAAACCCATGTACTTTAATTCAAACACAACACTGACATTGATTTCTATCATGCATTCAGAATAAGCATTGTTTCTCTCAGAGATGTACATTATCTTGAAATTCTTCATTACTTCATGTAAATGTGTTATGGTGGTCAAGAAAAAAGTGATAAAGAATTCTGTATTTATTATTTTTGATAGCTATTTTATTGCTCCTGTGTACTTAAAAAAAAGCAAAAAAGAACTTCCACACCAATATATAATTAAACCATGAACCTCACTGTCATAAGAAAGTTCAAATTGTACGTACTATCCAAAATCAATACGTATAACAAGTCTTTCCTGCAGATTGATGTCTGATTCATATCAAGCAGCTTGTCTGCATATGAAAACTCTGACCTTTAAGAAAAGGAAAAGAGAATCAGATATTAACACAATGGTTTTTTGTTCAGTGTGATGGTTCTTGCAATGGAAGTTGCTTATAGGAATCTAATATGAAGTATGAAAGGTAAGATATCTCAGGAAGAAGTTTCCAGGGAAATAATTACATTTTTCACTATTTTTATATTCTTTGGTAAGGAGGAATAGTTTTCTCTCTTTCCTTCATACATCAAGAACCTTGGATAAGCTTAGTTTTCACCCAGAAAAAAACTCTGAAGCTGAACAAAAGTGATTCCTTCACAGTTTTACAGGTATCAGCTTCCAAGGACTGTGGGCATTTACTAAGAAACTGTTATTTTTATATGGCCAGCATAATCATAAATATATTAGAAAGAATTGGGGTTAATTAAAAGGTTTTATGAATTATCCAGTACATAACTATATAAAAAACTTTATGAAAATAAGTGTCTCTTATAAATAATAACTTATAAAAAAAAACAAAATTGTTATTAAATATTTTAGATGCTTGTTATTGAAACAAAGTGGTTGGGGTTTTCTTATTTGAACAGAATATTTAATTGAAAACTTGAATAAATTGGTTATTAAACCTTTTAGAACAAGGCAAAAAGGACAGAAAAGCTGATTATCTTTGAGAAATGTGACTGAATAAAACCAAAAATTTTTTTATTGCTCTGTAAAACATCCATTTAAAACTTGTCACAAATGGATGTCATCTTGGATGATACAATAAAGAAGATGACTTCAAATGATGCTTTTTTCTGTATTTTTCTTGTATTCATTTTGAATAACAGCTTTAGTACTGTGCTTTGTTTGCTTTCCCTTTGAAAAAAACCAAACAAAATAAAAGCCAATTTCCACTCCCTGAAAATATTTCTGGGCTTCCACCAGACAGAGACTTTACAGGCTGATCTGGTACCCATGCACATCATGACCCTGTTCCTAATCAACTAGTTGTGCCTAGGCACATCTCAATTCTGATTCCAACATTTAACTCTTGAAACATGCCTGGCCACATCTACATAGTTAGAAATCTGCCAGTTAATAGATGTGTCCATAATACTTCCAAATGCACATCTATTCCTAAGCCCCTTTGGAGAGAGTTTAATGAAATTACATTTCCTTGGGAGCACAAATTCTCCCCACCTGCCTTGCTTCCATTTCTGTATCTATGCTGCTTGAGTACCCGGCTTTGATCTTAGTGCTAGCAAAAATCAGCCTGAAGTATGTTGTTTCCGAGACATTAAATGAAGCATGTTACAGCAAACATGAAGTACTACAAATTAAAAATATCTTGGCAATCAACAAACTAGAGCAAAATCCCAATTTCTTCTTGACCTGGGAAAAAGCAATTGAAATGTAGTAACAAACAATAATTTTGAGGTTTAGCATTAGTTTTGATTCAGAACAGGGTCTAAATTACCATCTGTTTCAGACTCACCTCCTCTCTGGTTTTACCTGAACTTCAGTTAGGTGGTGAACCACCTGGGAGCAAGCTGTTGCTTCAGACAGTCACAAAGAGGTGATGCTCTTCCATTCCAGCAACAGTATCCAGCAGCTTTGAGCTTTAGTGATGAGCTACTATACCTGTGTTTTTCTGGTTTTTTTCCTAGTTGCAGGAAGAAATGAGAATAATCCCCCCCAAAAAAGACCTTGCTGCTGACTTCGCAACAGTTTATGAATCTCTCCTCTCAGACCCTTTCTCTCAAAAGCTTTGTAGTTCTGTATTTCATGCATTTGCCATAGGGATTGGATGAACTGCATCAAAGTAATTTCACCACCTATTTCATAATACAAATGGTAATGAGCTCATAGAACACAGCCTCTCATAGTAAAGTCCTTCTTTATGTAAGCACCAGAAGGTGGGCCCCAGTTCTTATTCAATGGGTTTGGTGCATAAGGAGACAATGTGTTTGCTGTATAACAAATACGTTACTCTTGCAAATGTATTTTTAATTAAAGCTAGCTGCTTAAAAAGTCAAAGAAAAAAAAAGTCAGAGTAGCCAGATCATCCTTATTTTTATTACTTTAGTGAAAAAAAAAAAGAGTATATGCACTATCATTGAGCTTATTATACTCACAAGTCACATATTCAGGCACAGACACAGAGATGGCAAATTATTTCACCTCAGATGAGCAGCTATATCCTCCCCAGCAGATAAAGAGCCAAATTTTGGACAACAGCCCAAGCTCCTGTTGAATAAATGAAACAAAATCTGCTCACTCAAAGTTTAAAAGAAAGGATCCTGTCTTGTATGAAATAGTGGAACAAACCAAGGATGATGTTTAAGCCGGGACAACCTTCTCAGGTTTAGCATCTACTGAGGCTGTCATTATTTTAGCAAAAAAGAATAAAGGCAAGTAGTCACTGTAAAATAACATTGCACAAAATCTTTTTCAATGAGATGTGTTCCTGTTGTTTCTGTTCTGTAAAGTACTTTTAATCTTCAAAGCTGACTATTTGGCATATTTCATAATAACGATTTATTTTAAATGGCCACACAAGTATATACAGTACACTGTTATTTGCAGAACTGTCTGTTTTTGCAAATTGTTACTGTTGCATTCAGGATTGATTTATAGACATGGGAAGACTGCCAAAACAGACTTTGTACTACTCTGCTGATTTCAGAGTTACTCTAAGTTTGAAGTGGTGCACTCAAGAGCAGGATCAGATTATGTAGATAGAAAATTATATTACTTTTAGACTAGAAAAGGTTTGAAAACACTAAATTTATTTGCATTTGAAAAGATATTTGTGCAATAATGAAATTTTATACCCAAGAAAAACAATACAACAAGAAAATTAGGAATATGACACAAATAGCAAAAGCCAACAAATAATTTTAAGTGTAAAACACTATATAATTTTCTTCACAATACATGAGTTGAACAAAGTCTTACACACTATGAATAGAGCAATTAATGTAAGTATGTGAGAAGAGCTCAGCTTCAGGACAGGTGTGATATGCATTTCAAGCTAAGAAACAAAGCCTTAGAGAGATATTGCTCACTGCTATTATTTGTCACCAGACTTCTCGCTATGAAAATTTCTATTCATGCTTCAAAAAGGAAAATATTCTGAAAGCAGGTAGTGCAATTTGATTTCTTTTTTCAAGACTTAAATTCAATTTGGTTATGTATCCTCCTCTTAAAGAGTAGATCAGCAAGCCAGTTTTTCTTCAAATGCATTCAAAACTCTCTGCTGTTTTATCCCTCTGGTGAGACTGTGCAAGTGTGTAAGAAAGTGGCTGTGTATTTCCCTATATACAGAGTTTGGGAGTAGTCAGGAAATAATTTAGAACATTTCCCACCCACAGTAGTGGAGAAACAGGGCGTACAGACTGAGCTCAGGCTAGGTAAACAGTACAACTAACAGGATCTGGTACGAGATCTACTGGAGCCCCACTGACTTCACTGGGATTTTAATTGACTGCAGTAAAGGTAATTTCAGCTCTTCAGCAAAAGAGACTAGTTTGCAGCTTGTATCTCATGAAGCTGTTTGGTGTTGCTTGCAAGCTCTCACAAATTATGCAACTTAAATCTGTAGTTCTCTACTGGCAAATTATACACTTATCCTAACCACGTACCATCTATATGATACCACAGCAGTAACACCCTCCTTATCTGCTACATAATGGTTTGTTTAATATGTAGGTAGGCAAAGCTGGCTTTCGCAGCCCATAATGTCAACAGCTGCACACTCCTCTCTCACAAGAAAGTGGATGAACAAATGTAAAATAGAATTTCACTTCTTCCTAAAGAATATCAATGTTTTGAATTGAGACTTGTAGGTGGTGGTGGGGGAAACATTGAAATATCTTTTTCCACAGGGATGAGAGTTTATCAGTGAACTTTCTTAAAGATAGCTGCTTAGTCACTGTCACATAGAGCCATTAGGGCTGGTGGTGACAAACATGATTTCAAGCACTTTCTACCCAGCCCTAATGGTGGCAGACCTTAGATTCAGCATGGGTCCAGTACTGAGCTTCAAGACACTGCAAATGAGAACAGAGTGTTCTTCAGAAAAGAAAGTGCTTTTGCTTTCCAAAGAAAATTGTTTGGGGTCTAGAATAGCAGTATTTTTCCAGGCAGAAATGAGTGACTTGGTATAATGGAAATTAAGCAGTTGAGCTTTCTCACAGGAGTATGAATGCATTTGCCTCTTTTGATGCACTGCTTTTATGGCCAGTTGTTCTCCATACTGAATGTCTGGCAAACTACTTTCATAACATCAGGTAACATTAAAAAAATTAACATTTAATTGAGTTTCAGAATAAGAAAAATAAACAGGGAAAATATTTTCTTTCAATAGATATTTTAAAATTACAAATATGTATATAAAAATTGAAAGTTGGCTTAGAGGGGGTTTTAGTTTTTCTCTGATTTTTATACATAATTTGAAGAAAATAAGAATTCAGGTGTTGCTTACAAGATGCTACAAAGAGCTTCTCGTTGAACCCAATTGTCAGCACAAAGAAAACAATTGTATAAAGGACTGAACCGGCCTTCTGGAATATTTTCTCATGCCTCTCCCACAGTGGAGATGAAAAGTGGGAAGAACACCTTTGGCTGTGATAAAACTGAACAACCCCAGTACTAGTACAAGTGATCCTTTGGTCAGTAAAGGCTACCCTAATTTTTTCTGAGTCTGTATGGAGAACCCAGTCCTTGAATTCATGCTTAGACAGGGGGGCTTGGAAGAAATATTTTGGTCTTCCTTTCCTGCTCTATTGTTGACCCAAGTGAGACTATTGAAAAAAGCAGTGTACTAAGAAAACAGTTCTCCCTCATTTCATATACAGAATACAAAGGGAGGAATAGAATTTGAGTGTCTTGAAAGTAAAGACGTTTGCAAAGATAGGGACATTTATAACAGTCTACATAAGTGCAATCATAAACTGTGATGTCTACAAATAATACCACCTGTGGTTTTGCCTAAATATGCTTTTGCAACAGAAGACATGATTCTTTATCATTTAGAGTAAAAAAAAAAAAAAAAAAACCAAATTTTTTTTTTTCAGAACCACTAATAACACTCAGCAGCATTAAATAGAAAAAAAATAACACATTCAGTTATGCAGAGGCATTAACATCACGGTACATTTGCTAAGCTAGCTATTACAACAGAAGAGCAGATGAGTATTTTCTTCCCCAGCTAGATCTTGCCCCAGATCCTTGTCTAATCCATGACTGCAGCCTAAGAAGGTCCCTGAGCCTAGCTGTTTTGAACCACTTACACTTGAATGCTGGAACAGCCTAAAGACATTTTCATTATACATAGTCAGTACAGTCCCTTTTATTTTGATCTAGTCCAAACCAAATAACTGACATAAATTCCTTCACATTTTATATGCCACTATGTTACAAAGAATCAAAATGGCCCCTCAACATCTTTATAAAATCTGTAGATTAATATTAACTGTAGTGATCTATAAATGATCTTTATGAATAATGAAGTTGTCTAATATGCGTAGGGTTAAATGGAGTTCATATTCAATAAGTAAAAGAACAGTCAGGTATTTGAAGGTCCTAAATAATGAGCAAAAAAATCATTTTAAAGCTATTTTATATCTTAATTAAAGTGATCTGCTGTTAATTTAACATATACCCTAGATGCTCAGGTATTGAATTAAGCAGATTTGAGGATATGATCTTTTTTTTTTTTTTTAATTATCACTATTCTTCTAAGGGTATTTGCGTTGCTGTATTAGATCTGCTCCACATGGACAGTGTTTTTAAGAGCAACAAAGTTAGATTTATCTCATTGCTCAGGGCATGGGCTCAATTATCCCTGTTCTGCTGGTCCTGTAATAAAACTCTCAATGAAAAAAATGTTTTAGAGTACTTTGTTGGTCTTAAGTGGTTTTGGTTTTTTTTAATTCTTAAAAAAAATAAGAAACAAAGTAAGAGTGGCCTTTTAATGACCATAAGATAGTAAGTTTTAATTTTTAGGTATGTCACAATATCCTTTGTGGATGTTGAGTAAAATCAGTAGAACTCAAGATTTTAAACTTCACTAGAGTTTATAAAATGTTGAGTGTCTGATCATAAGTATTGCAGTGAGAATTGCTGGGTGCTGATAAAGCACGAAAACCTGATCTCCATCGGCAGGGACTGAGCACCTGAGGTCTCAGCTGTCAAGGATTTACAAGGGTTTTCTGCCTCTCAACATCTGTTTACATTAAAAACCCTGCAGGAATATGATTTTCCATAAATCCTACCTTAATCAGAGTCTACTCTCTATAGAAGAATATAACTTTTATTAAAAATCATAAATTGGCATTGCCTTCCATTTAAGCTGTGTTACCATTCTTACGTTTATTTTTTCAACTTTTCCTCATGTTAAAGATTTGATCTATCTTGCCTAAGCACTTGTAAATATGCCTTTGAGGGTACCACGTAAGGCAAGACTTTTGCATGAACATAGACAGAATAGCCCAGGATACATACAGTAACCTTTCTGCAAAACAGAGCTTGTGAGGAAAGAACTATCATAACCCAAAGTGTGTCCTTCAAGTAATTTTAGGTGCCTATAAGTATCCTTTTATTTTACTTGAGGTTATATACCCAAATGATAATGATTTCCTAGTGCTTTGCCTAGTGTATCATTGGGTCCCTTAAGTATACTTTCCGCAGTCTAAGTGTTTCGCCCACAGACTGTTTCTCCTTGGATTCTGTTCAAATTTTTCCTTTCCCTTCAACCAGTTACTCCCAATTACTCTTTAAGTAAAAGGCATGATGTAAGTTCCCCAGCAGTTAATAATTTCCTCTTAAATCCCACAGCCTACTCACTGGAAAAAGGACACAATCTTTTGGAATTTGAGATTTGCATGCTAGATCACATCTTTGGTCCATGAGGTTTTACAGCCTCATTATGATAATGATCATGATGCTGCAGAAGACAAGAAAGGAAGAAAATGGTATGTATTTTTCCTCTCTTGGTTTTTGATTAGAGGTGATTTTGGTTGCGTTACTCCCTTGGATGTAGGTCTTTGTGATAGACTGAACTTCTTGGAAAAATAGCCTGTCATTCCATTCTTTTTGATGATCTTACTCTCAGAAATGTAGCTGAAATGAGCTTCATAAAGAGTATATCCAGACTGTATGTCAATGATTTTTTCTCCATGGCAAAATCCCAGAAACTGACTGTCATACTCAGAGGTATGACAATATGTCACATTGAAATACCAATGTCAAAGGAAAGAATCAGTATAGGTAAAGTTAGAAAAATAATTTGCCTTAATCATTCCCCACTGGTTTACACTAGGTAGTCTCCTATGTGTCTCTAGAGAACAATGGGATCAAAAAACAAAATAGACTTGGATCCAACGTACAACTGTGTGCAAGACACATCACTTCAGACAGCACAGATGTCCCTTCAGAGTTCCTGCCAATACCTTGATGGACAGACATTTCTGGTCTTATTCTCTGTATCTTTCTGAACACATTCTTCATGATTAAAACCAGCAAGAAATTATCATAATTCACTTGGCAAGAGATTTGTGGCACAAAGTTTTTCTGATTTCTCCTAGGTTTAGAGGAAGAAGGAAAGGGAAAAGGCTTAGCATCTTAAATTGCTGAGTGGCCCTCAGCAATACAAGCAAAGGAACAAACTCATCAGTGGCAATAGGAAATTACTTCTTAAAAGCCTTCTTCTTTAAGGCAGACAACTGAGCCTCAAGTGGTGATCCTTAATACCTGCTGTCTAGGCAGCAATTCTATGTTACTCGCATAGTCGTTTTCAGAAGCTAGCAACATGGCATTAAAACAACTGTGCCAATATCCCAGGAGTAATCAAATCTCTCTCTTCGATTGTTGTGGTTTAACCCCAGCTGGCAACTAAGCACCACACAGCCGATCATTCACTCCCCGCTGGTGGGGTGGGGGAGAGAAGTGGAAGGGTAAAAGTGAGAAAACTTGTAGGTTGAGATAAAGACAGTTTAATAGGTAAAGCAAAAGCCGCACACGCAAGCAAAGCAAAACAAGGAATTCATTCCCTGCTTCCCATAGGCAGGCAGGTGCTCAGCCATCTCCAGGAAAGCAGGGCTCCATCACGTGTAACGGTGACTTGGGAAGACAAAACTCCATGATTCCAAACATCCCTCCCTTCCTTCTTCTTTCCCCAGCTTTATATGCTGAGCATGACATCATATAGTGTGGGATATCCCTGGGTCAGCTGGCATCAGCTGTCCCAGCTGTGTCCCCTCCCAACTTCTTGTGCACCCCCAGCCTACTGGCTGGTGGGGTGGTGTGAGGAGCAGAAAAGTTCTTGACTCCATGTAAGCCCTGCTCAGCAGTAACAGAAATATCCCAGTGTTATCAGCACTGTTTTCAGCACAAATCTAAAACATAGCCCCATGCTAGCTACTATGAAGAAAATTAACTCTATGCCAGCCAAAAACAGCACACTGGCACATATCACTGGCTCCACTGTCTATACATATTCATTAGCTATAAAGAGATCACTCTTTGATTACAAAAAAAAGATCAATCTATTCTTGGTCATACAGAAATAATTGACTGAGTTTGTAGAGAGACTAAATCAATAGGCATATGAATGTATACTTCCCTGGCTGATTCAGGATGTACTACTTAGCAAGCTGATGCTTATATTTAAATTTTGAAATTGTTCAATATTGAGCATCTCAGGAAAATCTGTAAGAAGTGAGAAAAATAAAGTATTAAGGATGTTACACAATTTCCTATAATTGGTACCCTTCTCCTTGTGACTAACTGGCACCTTGTACAAGAGCTATAACCATTCTTTATTACATCATTAAAGTTTCAAGCAAAACAATTTCAGAGAATACTATTATAATAGCATTTCATTAGAACATTAGAAAGAGGTTTGGGAAAAGACCTGTGTTTTATCTCAATTTATGTCCCATCAACTCTTGAATTTACACATCCATTATTGGAGTGTGGTCCAGAAAAGTTGCAGGGCCTTTGCAATGCTGGTGGTTTCCTCGAAGTGACACATGGCGAATTCTTTAATCCTAACTCTATATTAAACTTGTTTGAATTGTGTGATTAATCAATTTTCACTGTTATCCTTAAGACAATTATTTCAGGCAAACTTAGACTAACATTTCTCTTTTCTTTAATAACTACTTCAGAATAATTGTTTTCACAACATCTTTTCATTATTAATCAGGCTTTATCTCCATTGATGTCTGACGAGGACAGGAGAACAAGAGGTAAGACAGCACCGCAAGTACTGATGTATCCTCCAAGAATAGGACAGATTAATTCTTTTATCCTTTTTTATATAGCTACTGTAAATACACTGTTTTTCTTCTTCATTTTGTGCAGTATAATGGGAGATCACTGAGCCTCCCAAAATAGTCTTAAGTCTTCTTTGTATGAAGTTTGTATGAAGTCAAAATTCATAAGTATGAGTTTAGGTTACTGTCTACCTATACACTAATATTGCTACTCATATTCAATTTTAGCTTCTGTTATAAAAGCCAATCTGTTACAGACTGCCAGGTCTCCTCCAGTACATTTAAAGAGCAATTAGAGATTCTCACAACTTCTGTAATTTTTGTTTGCAGAACTTCTTTAGTGTCATCAGCAAACATTAGTAAATACACTGTCCACTTCCTTCTCTAACTGCCAGACCCACTGCTTGACAGTATAGTAATTTTCTATGGCATGTGGCTTTATATCTGCAAGAAGATGGAGCAGAAAACTACGTTAAGATTACTATTTTTTTTTCCCTGGTTTGGTTTTGGTTTTGGTTTCCCCCCTGCCAGTTCAGACCACGCTACTGACCTAGGAAGATCCAAATGAGGAGGATAGAATAGGATTAGGAGAAGTCAGCAATATAAAGTCGTGTATGTTATCCTGGAGATAAAAGATTGAAGCTGGTTAGTGACTACTTCAAATACTTTTACTAAACCATTTTTAAAAGTTCATCAGAACGGCAAAATATAAAGTTCACAGGCAGATGTCTACACATCCTGCATAGATAAATGAAAGGGAGACAGCATTAACTTTTAGTATATGCAAATATAATAATTAACAGTGTTAGTTCAATCACTGTATACTTGCAAAATAATGCTGTTTGCTCTATATGCTAGTATTCCTCAAAATTAATTTCACTGTAATACAATATTTAATTAGTCAGGATCTATTTATACCTTCAAAAGGCATCCTGAGTCATCACCTCTAACAGTAACTCTGAATCATTTTATGTTAATATCAGTTTACACAGATCTGACATGTATTTAACTCTGCATATCTTAACTTTCCAAATATATACACAGTATTTTTTCTTCAAGTCATTAATAACATACCAGTCAACAACCCCTGAGATCCACGCACAGAAAGGGTCAAACCACAGAAATACACCTTTAAAGGTGTCCCAGGTTTTCTTCAAGATGTAACAACCTGGCTCAAATTAAATAAAAGTGATACCACTCATAAAAAATCTCTCCATGAATAATATCAACAAGTAAATTTTTTTGGTTCTTATTGCTTAGCCAGTGTACATAGTTTATGACAAGACATCATTTCTTACAATTTTTTTTATTTTCCCTGAGGTCTCTTGAGTTGCAGTGTTATCTGGAATAAAATGACACAGCTCTGTTGACTCCAGTGCAACAATGCTATCTAAACTCACCCCGAGAGATTCATGAAAGTAATTTTTTAAAATGCATTGTCAGATGTCTTTTATTTCTTTTTTACTAACTTTTAAGGAAAACTTAGTAGATATAATTATCCTTTTAATAAGCAGTGTAGGCTTGATCTTCTCACATTGTTTTCATCCTACTATTATGCAATATTTAACTTTAATAAACCTTTCATTCTATTCCACATCTATTTCTTGTGAAACATAGCAGTTTGAAATTGCCAGAGACTTTCTAAACTCCCAATGTAAAAAAACCCAAACCAAACCCACAAAAAACCCCACTATTTCAGCTACTTTTAGAAAGAGTTGCTGTTAATTTACTTGATTCATTTTTCAAGAATCATGACTATCCAAGTATAAATTGCTTCTGTTTTCTATTGGAACCTCTAATGAATACTATCTGTGGCCTAATGCATATAGCAAACCTGAGGTAAAGCCCACTGGAAGGATTTGATGAAACTTTATAGAAAGCATCACATAACGTAAGGATATGAAATGGGTAAGCAGGAAGCAATATTTTTATACTTCAGATGATTATGTAGCTTACTAGGATTCAAAAATCAGAAGCTCCTCTTACTGTTAAGGTATTTTTAACTATTTTTTATGAGAAAGGCATTACATGCGGTTAAAATAAAAGTGTTTGTACCTTAACTTGTCTTTATTTAGGAACTGGATATTTTGATTAACAATCCTCATGGAATTTTATTTCTCCACCTTTTTTGTTGTATGGATATGTTAAATATTTGCAAAGTAAATCTTACATAGACAACCTCAGTCTATGGGAGGTTACCTAAACGAGTTGTGAAAAATGAACCTTTCAGTTGGTGAAGTTAAATGTACTAAGCAGGAGTTCTGTAACTGGCACAACACTGTGGCTTCAGCTGTGTAGACTACTCCACATTCCAATAAATCAGTTATACATCTCTTCTCATTAACTCATCCTGAAAAGTTCTTTCACATGAAGAGCTGCATTGATCTACAACCCTTTGAAAAGGACCTGAGCCGGTAGCAGATTCCAGCAACTGGGATAGCATTCTTGTAACAACTAACTGACAAATCACTATACTACTTGAAAGTATTAATTAGCAAGGGATGTTATTTTTTTTTTTTTTTAAATTGGCTATAAAGCAGTAAAAATAAGACAAGTAAGACTTGTAGCAGTGATTTCTACATTTTTAACTTATACTTTGTTACCTGAAGAAACAATACACAAGCTCATTGGTATTTTGCTTTCTGTAATTAACAATCATAAACTAGAATTATTTGTTAGAACTTCTGGTTTGATCTTGTTTTCATTCACTAAAGACTGAAAAATAACACAAACAGTTCACACTCTTTTTTATTCTATATGTGAAACTAAATACCATTCCTCCTCAGTGTCTCATTCAAGTTAAACCTTTTCATATAAACAGTGAACACAAAACAACAACAAACAAGAAAAAGTTCCTGGTACATCTGTGCAGTATTTTCAGAGGCAAATTTGATTTTATATGCATTGGAGAGAGAACTGCCCTCTTGGGATGGTCTGAAGTTTATTCATAATTGGAGGAAGAGAAAAAAAAAAAAAAGTCATACAGTATGGATATTTTTACCCAAGTTATTTGCCAGTGCAACTCAAGTGCACTGAATGTATACATGGTAAGGTGCCTCTGTGTTTAAAAATCTAACTGTAATGACATGAGAAAGATGTAGCAAAACGAACCGTAATGTTGCCTTTATTGTAATGGTACGATAAGTCAAGGAAACCCTATCATTCCCATGTTATACACCTACAGATTTTTCATCATCTGCATGGTCACTGAATTTCATTGTAGAAATACAATTTTTACAAAAAGCAAGAACATCCGCCAAATCATGGTTGTGTAATGCAGGCACAAATGGCACACTACTGTATGACTAGAGTACCTGGCAGCCATACTGCAAACTGGAAGAAATGTTGGAAGACTTTCAACAATGATGCTTGCAATGTGTCTTGCAGATAGAGTTGAGTCAACACATATAAACAAAAGTTCATCACACTGATTAAGTAGGTCATGGCTAGTCAGAAAGATTAAATGAAAAGAAAAATATAAGAGTGTTGCAAAGGCGGTGAAACAGGCAGAGAAGGCTGTTAACAGACAGGACAAAATGGAGAAGCTCTCAGTTGAGGTAACACCATACATTCTCTTTCAGACATCTCAATCTCAGATGAACCCAACTTTGTTTTGAAAATGGCGGTTTCAAGTTTTTAAGTCACGTGAGTAGGATGAGGCTTAATGTGTGAATTCTGTGAAGAAATTTTGGTTTGATTTAGCAAGAAAATTCATCCTAAAGTAATAAACACATCTAACCAAAGCCGTAGCCTCAGGAGCAGCACAGGCAGGCTCTCCTAGAAAGTCTGGTTTTAATAAGTCAAAGAATACTTACCCTTTGAATCTGATCTTTTCTCAAATGATATCTTTTTTTCCAGTTTTGTTCTTTCTTTTTAGTTTTCTTGAAAATATTTTCATGTAAAGATCTTGTAATAGCTGTTAATGTTCAAAACCCCTCATTTATCTCATCTCTCTACTGAGATCTAAAAAAAAAAAATCAGTGCAGATAAACTGAAAAAAAAAAAGAAGTGTAAGCTAAAAAAAAAATAATTCTTTAAGTTATCTAGGGAGTTGCTAGTCTCACAAGTATTTTTCACCACAGCAGTTCAGATCCAAAGATGAATTTTCCTGGAGCAAAATTTTCAAGCAAACCTGAATGACTTCATCATTGAAAACTTGAGCTGCTTTTTAAATTAGAACTTGTAACCTTTATCATTTCAAGTTTTCAGAAATTCTTAAAGTCATCTTGAACAAATGCTTAATTTGGATAAATGTATCTTTGAAAAATGTCTTCTTTTTTAATGTGATACAAACTTAAACAATATCTATAGGAAGGACTTTCTCTAAGTATAAACACTTTCTCCGAAAACAGGGATGATGTAGTTCCAATGAAGCAAATAGAATTATTGTTGTAAAGATCAGGATTTTACCCAAAAATTCACCTTCTAAACACTTATATGTTTTTCCTGTACTAATCCCCATTTTTCCTCTCCCACTTTTGGTAGAATTCCTATTACAGAAGGTTCTTCTTCATATCAAAACAAATATCAAAATCAATACATACATACGTCAAACCCAATTAATTCATGTAGATAAATTTCATGTGTAGAGCTGAATTCAGAGAGAATGATGGAGCAAGTGCTTAGTGAGACATCGTCTATCACGTATTAGAATTCTAGTTTTCTTGTACCAGAATTTCATCTTTAGTTGAAGAACAGGGAAGAACAATTTTTCCAAGACTTTTCAGGAAATGTTACACGATTTGAAACATCCAGGCTACTCTGTGTGAAACACTGTTAAGATGTCAAACTTTGCCACTTAACTTTCAAAGTCAGAAGAGCTGTCTAAGTTGAAACCTTCAATTAACGTTCAAGAACCAGCTACTGAGCAATACTGGTAAAAGACTGTTCCTGAATGATGTGGCCTCTTTCAGCTAAATTACTTGGTTTTAAACTTTGGTATTACCAAGGGCCATACGATGATTCAGACTGAAAGGAACCTCATCAGGTCATCTGTCCCAGTGTCTTGCTCAAGACATGGTAACTTGCAGAAGCTCAGCTCGTACAAATATCTACATACATATAATACACAGCACACATTACTAAGTCCACTCTGCACTTCTAACCTGGAATCCTGCAATAATTTTTTCATTACACAGGCGTGCACAGTTATATTTGAAAAAGGAACAAAAAATCTTTACCATTTTCCTCATTTAAAAAATGGTATCTCTGCTATTATGTTATTATAAATCATTCATTTGGATTAATTAAATTGCGACTTGAATTTTAAGAGAGGTCTTCTCCCTATTGTGATACACTTTCTTCTGTGGGATGAAAATCAGGATTTAGCTGGTAGTGTACTGTAAAACCCTGAGGGCTTTGCTATGCTCTGAGTATTGTTATATGAACCAAAATCCCATTATACCTGGCAAGGTAAGCCAGTTTCATTGCCAAGCTGTTAGGGTATTTCACTGTATTTATAAATATGAGCAAATAACTATGGATGGTGACATGAAGTTTTCTACATAAACAGAAAATAATCAATATGGCTAGCACATGAGTGACAGCTACTGTTTGTTTTGATACAGGAAACACTTGTTTTTGTAATAATTTTACGAGGGTGGGGGGAGTGAGGGACAATCCTGAAGCTTTACAAAATCTGTAAATTTGTATCCCAGTCTTTCCTGTGAAAACCACAGTTTTGCAGCATTCATATTCTTAAACAAGTGTCAATACATGGAATATTATTTTTTGCCATTGAGAACTATCTGTGGAGGAGACTCATTTGTAATATCTGACAGTGAAAAAGTAGCTCTTGAATGCATGGCATCATTTACCTGCAACATATTCCTGTCTCAGGGACAGACCAATACTCTATATGACAGTTTTCCAAATAAATCTCATTCCATTCTGTCTTGTAATCATTGCATTTCTCTGTGCTGTCTATTAAGACTTGCTAAAAAAAAAAAAATCAATTATTTTCAGCAGAAGCCATGCTGTGTTCTGATTAGAAAGGAAATTGTAGAGGAATTAATGGTTTTGAGGTAATAAAACCAAAAATCCTGCTCATGCTCTATTGCATTAATCAATTCTTACTTTTTAAGACATAATTCAGATAATTAGTCTGTTGCTACTGGCTGCATTCAGTACAACCACTGTGTATCACTTATATTAAAAACAAATATGTTTTTAATAAATGATGTAATTTCAAAGCTTGGCTGGTGACAGATAGTTCTGCTAGCAATTGCAAATAATTGGATAGTGTTGAAGAGAAGTGTGGTAAAGTCTTTGGGAAAATTGCCCCTCTTCACAGAGCGAATAGCACTCACGAATCACTGAAGTGCTTAAGTCTCTCAATACCCATGATTTGAATTTTCCATATAGCTTCCAATACACATGAGTTTTACACAACACTTTTAGCTTATCAACCTCAGTAAACTGTGACCATCTCTGTAGCCAACCAACAGTAAGAACAAAAGTATACTGAAGCAGAGGTACTGCAATATGTATGATGAATATTCAGGATTTGCTGGAAATCAGAAAGATAATTTTCCAATGCCTTCAGCAAGTTTGGAGTAAGGGCCTTGTTTTTAAACCTTACACTAAAATGTCATTTTCCCATTTTTTTATATTCTCACCAATTTCTACAAAAGCAAAGTTCAAGCAAAGATGGAAGTATTTTTTAAAATGTATCTTGTAAAAGTATTTGTAATAGACATACAAAACCACAAAAAGTATCCACAAAGAAGTGAGAATAATTCTTATTCTGTATTGGTGTGGTGGTGTGCTCCCCTGTCCCTTCTGACTTCCCTTCCCTCAACTTCTTTCAAGTGATAACCACCTATGGCAGTGGTGATAGATGTATCTGGTCTTGAAGGATGCACCCACTGGACGTGGGGGAGACAGACAGCCAAGGGCTACTGTGGAATGTGCCCACCTAAGCAAATATCACTATGAGCCAGTTATCTTACCCCCAACAATAGTGAGCAGCCTAAGAGCCCTTTGAGCTCTCCTGCATAGCAGCAGGCTGCACGCCAGGATCTCCCTGCGAGCAGGGACGCCTCTCGAGGTGACTCCTCGAGGTTGAGAGAGTTCTCACCGCAACAGATTCTCGGTAAGTGGCTAACAGCATGCTAACTTTGAAACCTTAGCTAAGTGATATAAAGGATTGATTGCGCATATATAATCCTTTAGACAAAAATCGTTGACCAAGTCTGGGACTAAGACTGGATCCAGCCTCACCTAGACTCCTCTCTGAGGAAGGAGTTTAGAAAGCAAGGGGATCTTTTCTGAACCTCATGACTCAACAGAAGGATCTCCTTGACAGTTTTGTATGACCCCGTCCTCTGTGCAGTAAATAACCAGTGTACCTTGCCATCAAATCTTATAAACTATTGTTTCATTTACCACTGAACTTTGTTAGCTCACTGTTTTACACCAATAAACCATATTATTTTTGCCTCCCTCTCACTCCATCGGTGACAATTGGGCACCAGTAGGAGCTCAAAAAGTACCACCACAGATTCCTGGAAGAAAAGCCAATGAAACAAGAATGTCTGCATGAGCATGTGTATGTTCCTACAGAATCAACTAGCCAAGAGGTTATGGCAGCCAGGGATAGTCAAATCCTCTGCTTTATTAGGAGAGATGACATGAAAAAGGCTTTCTTACAGATTTACTCTGGATCCAGCATCTAACCAGGCATGTGCAAAGGGAAGTATTATTTAACCATGTAGACTAAATGGAACAGATTAAGAAAGAATCCTATCAATTTAGAAATCCATTTGTACTAGAGACAGAGATTTGAACCTGAATCCTTCACACTGCAGCAGATACCTGCTGGACCACAGAAATGATATTTGATAATCTGAAGTGTAACCATGTGGACTCAAGTTTGGCTGAAAACCACCTTCCCAACAACAATTTTTTTTTAAAAAAAAAGAGAGAGAAATCTAAGAGTTAGCGGGTTTGATAAGCTACGTCACTTGTCAATTTCTGAACATTTTCCTTATGCTTCCAGATATCAACAATCACAAGGAGGAATAGCAGCTTGAGTTCCCACCATGGAATTCATAGAAAACGGCTGAAAAGATTCATTCACACTGTACATCTTATAGCCTTCCTGAAGATACTTGCTTCCTAAGCTTCATTTCCCATTTACAGGAGCAACGGGTCTACATCTGCCTTTCTGAACCAGCAGATGAGAATACAAATACACATTTTGCTTCAGCAGCCTTCTGGGTTTTTTTTTGGTTTTGCTTTTTTTTGGTTTTGTTTTGTTTTATTGGCTGAGGTCTTATGATCCATTTTGTACTATCCTGGAACAACATAAATTAAGAATTAAGAAGGCATGCAGAATTACTTGTCTGGAGGTTGATTCTTATGCCCTATACTCTGTAATACATACGGTGTCAGACCTTCACACATTGCAAAGTACACATTGTACTACTTCAGCTCACCCTTTCCTGTATGGACTTGGTCACACAAAGCATACTTATGGCGCAAATACTGGGTTAAGGGGTTATGGCTCAGCCTCAGCTGCTTCTTGCTCCCCTCAGAAAGCTACTGGTGCAGATCAGCTGGTACTGCAGCAGATACACAGTGTCTGCCTGCTCCAGTTCTGTCAAATGGTCTGAGTTTAAAAAAAAAAAAAAAAAAAAAAACCAAAACCCAAACCACAGATGGGATGAGAGGGAAGCAGATGCATAGTTAAGCTGTCAGATCCAAAGGGTGATAAATTCCACCTTACAGAGGCAGAGGGTACAAAGGAGACAGCAACAAACTATCCAAGGCAGCAGTCTAGTGAGTTGCTCAACTGCAATCAGAATAGCATCTCTGGCCACATCCTGAGATGTGCATTTGTGTGGTTTTGCCACTAGATTTCCAGTCCCATGTGAGAAGTTTAAGATTCGCGATATAAGGAACTGCATAGTTCACTAAGGTATAAAATACACCTATACCGTATCTATATCCATGCTATCAGTACATCTGTTTGCCTTTTAAAAATTGTATTCTTAAACATATAAACTGGGATTATTTGCAGAATAAAAACATAATCAATAGGGTGAACTGTGTTTGCAGTACTGAAGTTATGAGAGTATTAGAATTTACAGCCGCTGAGATTTTGTTCCACTGTATGAACAACTTTTAGCAAATTATTGAACATCATACAGAGAGAAAAGATAAAAGTTTCATTTATAAAACCAAAGAAGAAATATGTCTCATCTACTTTTCTAGACATCAGGAAAGCTTTCCAAACAGAAATGATGACTAAAATTATTTCCTGTGTTCCATGTCTGCTTCCCCTTGTGTACTAATTACACTTCCATGCTTATCTGATACCAGTCTGTTTTTAAATCACTAATTAAAATATGAAATGTGGAAAGCTATTTTTAAGCACAGAATTCTATTGTTTCATCAAGCTGAATTATTCCTTCCATATTCAAAGAGGTGATACCATGTATTTCAGATCCTAGGGTTCATAATGGAATAGGAGCCAAACAGAAAGCGCTGTCTCTTCCATTGCTTTTCAGAACAAAGCTTTATGCTCTGTTTGCAGTCTGTCTCAATGGTTAACCAAAATCACTCTCCACTGGGAACTATCCCGATCTAATTAGTAATGCTGGAGCATGACCACAAATACAGCCACGATAATCTCATCTGCATTCAAAACACAGGGAAAAGTCTGTTATTGAAAAGAAAGATTCCTTCTATTTCTTGTCCTTGCACAATTCTCCTCTGTCTCTACTCTGCTTAGCTGCTTACTCTGGATGTTCATTTTCTTGTACCAAAAAGACCTCCATCCAAAATGCATTCATTAAATACTCTTCTTCTACAGGACCTTTCAAATCACACTGTCAGATGCTTGCCCAAAATGAAGTATAGGCACTTGGTATATAGTAATAAAGATAAGCCTAAAGGTCTTTCATTAGTATTTCTGCAAGATCATGTCCACACATTGTAAGCAAGACACTATAAAATACATTAAAAGTCTGGAAATTGTGCTAAGCAGTATCTTAAATCTAAATTCAAAAGTACTGATTAAAAAAAAAAAATCACCGTTTCCCTGCTGTTTAACAAACTCAGTATTCACGAAGGGAAATACACAATGTCATACACCCATTTGGGCAGAAGGCTTGATGCTGCCTCAGCCATTCAAATGATCTACATAATATTTTGTATGTATAAGATATACAACCCATATCCCAAACGGCAACATTATGAAGTGAAAATTGTGCCAGCACCTTATTCAGCAATATTAGCACTGAACAAGGAAGTACCTTTGCAATACACCTCTGTGTTGCTAGACATTAAACTACCTGAATTATCTCTTTTTGTAAAAGACCTATTGCGGACTTTTTAGTTTGGTCCTTTACTGAGGTATTTTAGCCAAACTCCAGCTCTCAAAAAGCTTTTTTTTCCCTCCCTAAACTTCAATGTTGTAAGAATATTTACAATGCTAACTGAACAAATACAAAACTGGACTTGATTTTATCTCCATCACAAAATGAAAACTGATAATCCTAAACCCAAAGTCTTCTGTATTAAATTTTAATTTTGTGACAAGAGCTTTCCCTCATATGATACGTAGTAAACAAGGGCAAATTCAGCATTTACATCAGATTCATTCTGAGCATGGTCAAAAGCAGCCTCTCATGGTAAATCTCACAAAGTACAAGCTCAAGCAGGTCTAGAAAGATTTCTTTTCTAGCTGCTTATACCAGTGAAATGTCTGTAACTCTACAAGTTCCCACTTAGTTTTCAAACTCACATACACAGATGTTTCAGACTTCTGTTATACAGTACAGATTTGCACACTTTTGGAGCTACAAGTTTTCATCAGAGTATCGAGGCTTTGTGTAATAATTCTTTGTACAAAAGCCAAGGTTATAAAGAGATGCAAAAGATACCAAGAACACTGTTACTGAACATATGCAAACATACCCAGTCTATATATATGCTGCTAATTTGCTCTCTTCGGTATTCAAACTAAAAAGTAAAGTAAGCAACAGTAGTTGTTCATAAGGATGTGATTGGTTCATATCCATTGTACAAAGGTGGCCGTATCTGAAAGCATAAGTGAGGTAAACTCACATACAAACTCATATAGAGCCTTCTTGATATATTTTCAGGTTGGCTCATACCCTCCCAGCCACCTTCTAATTATACTGGTTTCACCTTAAATGAAGAGGTTGAAGGATGACAGTAATCCTTTTGTTTTCAGTTAAAAATAGCCAGAAAAAAACAAAAAGGAAGTATTTTACAAAGATCTCAGTTATAATTATATTGTATCAGTAATTGTAATTGTACTCTGCAATTGTACATTCTAATTATAATGACATGGTAATTTTTTTAATTGCCTAAAATATTTGGGAAAAAAATTGAAAAATGTTCCTTACATTTATTTGGCTGTCTCAAAGCCAAATAAAAATGTCCAATTTTTGTGCTTTGTATTACAGCAGTACTAAAAGGACTGAACCGCACTCAGACATTTTTACTAGGCATGGAAATATACTTACAAGGAGATACAGAGTTAAGGTTTAAAAACATTTCAGTACAAACACAATATTTAAATAAATAAATTGTAAATTAAAGCAAAACACCCCCCCCATATTTGCCCATAAGTTGTTATATAGTTGCAAAAAAAAAAGATATTTAGGAGTAGCATGGTGATATGTGTAAATGTAGGAGCAGGGAGAGAGAACATAAGAGTAAAGCTTAATGCTGCTTTCTCTGCTGATCCCTGGTTATCTCCCATTATCCCCTCCTTCTCCCTTCAATTAATTGCCTCTTTCTGCCAATGATTTTCATTGGAATTATTTGACTGTGTTGGTTGTATGGGGGTTTATTTTCTGGAAACACTACTGCTTAGAAGTGGTGGATTATCCTAGATTTGGGTATGCATCCAAACATGCATATCTTATGAATGTGGGTGAAATCCTGGCCTCAAGGATCTGCTATGGAGCAAAAGAAGTTTGACTGACCAAAGTTTCATGGATCCCAGTGGACTTCATCAAGGATAAATCTGTGTCAGGATTAGGAGTTGAATATATAATACCCAAATTTCTTCCTGTTGTCTTTACTACCAAACAATCCAACTCTATACAAAATATTTTTAAGAAGCAAAACAGATGCATTTAGTACAGCAATTAACTTTATAATATCAAGTCTAATTTTAACTCCCAGTTTTTAAGTTTTGCTTCTCAGTTTATTCACAGTAATTCTATTAATGTTCAACATGTGACCTAGCTTTGAGCTCTGTGCATTCATTACTGTGAAGAGTAAAATGTATATATCTCTAAATCAATTATACAAAGGTCTCTTGAGGTAGTTTCACCAAAAAAGAAAACTCTCATGTGGTTTTGGAAATTATATGAGACCAGTACTTATCTTCCATTCATTGTCTTAATTCAGAATGAAGGAGATCATAGCCAAGACTTCACTACAATCTTCCCACTCTTCTCATGCAGGTGGTAGGATATGATTACTGCAACTTCTAAAAAGTTACTTTCTTCCTTGTTTTGGGAATGAATTCCACTAATATTGCTGTTATCCTTGCTTTTCTTCTTTCTTTCTTCCTTTTCATATCCTCTGTATAAATCTCCCATTTCATTCAGCTTTCTACATTTACTTTAATATTTTATTTCCACATCTCCCCTGATCTCATAATGTTGGCTATTCAAGGAATGTATAAAAGCTTTATTACACATGAACAATATATATACAGGCATAACAGCAACTCTTGAATTACTAAAACCTCACTTCTTGTGATTCTTGGCTATCTTTCTGAGATATTCCATCAAAGTAAACACCTGATATGGGCCAATTAAACCTGAATAGTAAAAGTGGACTAAGGTTCATGATTAAAAACTTGTTACTTTAAAAGAAAACTGCTCTTTTCTGTAACTCTAAAAAACTCATTGCATTATACAACAATTAGGGAATAAATACAAGTTTGTAATCACATTTTAAATAATACATATTTGCCCTAAATCTCTTGCTACTTCCTCTGTTTTTCTTCTGTGTGTCTAACTTTTTATCATTCAGGTAACAAGTATATATCAATAATAGGAGAAATATGGTCAGACATATTTCTGTCGCTTATGCAACGTATTCATAGCATACAGCCAAAATAAAAATCTCATTTGAAACTATTTTCAAGTAGACTATTTGGATTCCACCCACCAACTCCCTCTCTTTCACAAACATTCATTTTATTCTGCATTTAAGGCTTTAACCAAATTCCAATCAAAAGACAGTGGATTCTGTCCACTGAGTTGAATGGGCTTTGGATCTAGCTCATGCAGGGACACAATTAGGCATTTAAATAAAAATGCTCTCAAGTTCTGTGCTGTTTGGGAATACAAGCTCTCAATGAATATAAGAGAACAACATATATTCACAGATATTGTTAGGAGCTTTGTTTCATATTTCTGAATTTTAAAACAGCAATTTCTTTATTTCAGCTTATTTACTAAATAATATTTACAAATACTTCTACAATGAAATGGAGTATAACTTTAAGAAAAATTAATATCTTGTTTTTTCTACTTGGACAAGAATGTTTTCTGCTTAACAGTTACGTTTTAGGCAAGAAATTCTACAAGGATATGTTCACTGCAACATCAATTCAAGTCCCAAAGCACATTGTCATGCCTTGCAAGAAGGCATTACAATATCACATGAACCACATGCTAGAGCTCCAATAGGTGAAATCAAATATGATGTCGCAAATGCAAAGCAGTTTCATTTAGATGCACATAGAGTAGCCCAAAATATTTCATAGAGACAGAAGCATATAGTGTCCTCTGGGCATCAGATAACACAAGCACTTATCCTGTCACTCTCTGTCCATTGCACTCGCTTCAACCTGCACACTCAAGCTTCAGAAGGTGAGCTCCTGTCATGTCAGAACAAAAAAATTATTTCTTAATCCATCCAACTGATGTCCCCATACCACATTGTTTTACTTCAGGTTATACCGAACCATATCAAATTATAGGGCATCACACGCATTTGCAATATGCTGTGTCACATCATTAGCCAATGCAGACATTCAGACTAAGGAAAGGTTTATGTACATACATATGTACACAGAAAGATAACTGGATCTGATCTCCACTGTTCACCCAGCTGTGGTTTGGTTTCACATAAATCACTCCAGGGATATACAAATACAATAGAAAAGATCCATGCACCATTTGAACTTCCTTTGTACCTGTCTGACACTGACAACTTGCACAAAATCCAGCTGCACAGAAATAATATTGTTATGTGTATCTAACTTCGCAAATTTCATTTTAATAATACAGACAAGCACAGGGATTTCAACTTTTTAGAGTCTTATTCTTTTCCACTTGTTGTCATGGATACTGCATCTTCTCCTCTTTCCTTTTTCTCTCCTTCATCATATTTGACTTTTCTGTGATGGTGTCCATGGCGACATCCTCCTATCAGTACACAATGCATGTCCCAACTTCCAGATTTTTATAATGGGCTCAGGTATTTAAAGAAGTTTCCCCTATGTGACTGATGTTATTGCATCTTAATCTCTCTTTACGAGCAAGAAAGAAAAAAAAAATCAGTTTCTGTGTACTTATGAGATATTTTCAGTTTTATTCACTTGGATAAACTCATGAGTTGCAACATCTTATTTTCAGGATGGCCTCTGGGGACAGCTGCCATACATTCAATCCATCACACAGGCAAAAGAAGATGCAGAGCAATCAGACAAGTGTTTATGCATCAAAATATAATTGGCTAAATTTCCAGAGATGCAGAGCTTCAGAAGTAGACAGCGTGAGCAAGCAGGCATTGCAAGAAATTTCAGAATCTGAGAGAACCAAGTTAGGGGATTTCAAAAATACACAGTTCCTCCTATAAGTCATAGTTCCTTTCAAATTATTTACCAACATACACCTGGGGGAGAAGGAGAGAGGGGACAACACCAAATCACCCCAAACCTCAGTACTAAACTGATGCACAGGATTTCATTATTGTGTTACCTTCCCATTCATTAGACCCTCTTTTGAGAGGATCCAGCATACACACTGAGTAGTTTAAAAGATTAAGCAGGGTCATGTCGGTCCTGGATTACTAAAAGGACCAGTCAGTTTTGTCTTACAAGAAAAAAGTTTTCTGATATGTTTCCGCACGGGCAATGGGCAAACTCCTGGTCCCAATGAGTCAGTAGCAAAGCTTCCAATAACTTAAATAAGTCCAGGATCCCAAATGACACTTCAAATGTTCACAGTCAGTGGAGTGTAACCTGGGCATGCAAGCTCCAGGTTTACCAGAGTCCCACTGAAGCTTTGAAAAACAAAGCAGAAGTGAATCACAGTGTTGGACTTTGCATGGCAGCAGCTTTCAAACATTCCCACGAATATTTGGTAGTAGGAATCCTGGCGTACTGTTGTAGTCAACATGTAAAGAAATAATTCAGATCTGCCTTGGTGTGATAAAGCAACCCAAATGAAAGATGTTTACAGCTGCATGACATCATATTTGTCAGGGCACAAGGGCAGGAATTTTTAAGTTTATGGTATTCACAAAAAATGTTCTCTAGTGCCATAAATCGTAGAAATTCAGCCATTGGTGCAGTGAATCACAGACTTGCTAGTTCCTCCCTGAGATGCAATCCAGAAACATCTCCCTAATTTCCTTCACTTGTTTTTCCATCTCCCCAGGAGACAGCTATTCTAACTTGCTTGCTCAGTACACCAAGATCTGAAAACTGGCTGCTAATTACCATATGTTTCAATTCTCAACTTAACTGGTGATCTGGGAAATCAAGCCATGGTCTCATAAGTACAGTAAGATCAATAAGCTATCACCTAGACTGCTGAAACACGATGTCAGTATTTGCTGCTATATAGTGCATCCACTCTCTGGTTTGCCTCTAAATTCTAATGATCACGTGCTGTTAAATTATTCAGACTGTTTGGTAAAATTTACACTATTCTGCAAAACAAAAACAAAACCATGAATGTGGACCTAGTAGCTATAGACCCTGTTATGGCTTCTAGAAAATGTATTGAAAAGGGCATAGTTATTTCAACTATGTGTGTTTTACAGGTGATTTTTTTTCATCCTTTAAAAAGGGTGGAGGGAGCTGACATGAATTATGGCTATTTCCTTATTTAAAAGTCAATAGATTCCCCCCCCCCCCAAAAAAAAAACCAAAACAACCCCAAACCAATAACTATATCAATAAAAGCAAAAGCACTGAACAGATAAGCTTATGGAAATAGCTTTTCTTCCTCATATGGGATACGTAGTAGCGGTCTACTGAATGCAACAGGGTTGAGCAAATTCAAACAAGTAGCAACTCGGACACCCTTCCACTACGTGTCCTCAGTAACTGTTATCTAACAAACAAATAATGAACTGAGACAAGGAAAAAAACTTCATCAGGTTTGTGTTTAGATTTCTATAGCTACAGAACAGCCTTTACATGTCCTGAGGAAACCTCTAGTTTTGGGAGGACATTTTTGCAGCCCAGAGAAATAGGTAAGCAAAATAAATTTACATCCCAAATTTTCTGCCTTGTTTTGCAGAAGGCAAAAAACAAGAAAAAAGAACACTTACAAGGCAATGCAAAATAGCTCCTACATGGCTAGAGTGGAATTAAACTTGCAACGGATCAGGTTTAACCAGGTTAAAGATTACATACTATTACCATCAAGTAGCATTTGCAACAGATTGTGCAATTATGGACCAGAAAGGCAGGTTAATCCATTTTTGGTTTCATAGTTTGCGATACTGTTTTGATTTTTAAGGTGTTTTATGACATTACTCAATTCTATTATGATGCTTCAAAATTAAAATCCTTCATTTGTGGTCTCTGTATTTACTCTAATACTAACCCCTTAAGCCTCTCTAAGGTTATTATCTGATCCCTCCAGTATATCCTCTCTGAAACCTTAAATCTCTTATCCAGGGATCTCTTGCAGGGCCCACATCTGTTCAAAGACATGATAGCCTTGACTGAAAAAAATTAACGTCTTTGCTGATAGTCCTCTTCATCACCTGTGATGTTTATGCAACATTATCCATCAACTTATTTTTGGCAGTGGTATACTGGTTTTGGTGGGCATCCCTTCTAAACAAGATTGTCACAGGCACAATTAAAGAGCAAAGCTGCAAGTCATTCACCAAAAAAGGAGTAGAACAATTTGCTTCTGTGCTATTATAATGGCGTTATACACCTGAATACCTGTTAGTTTAAGTATTGGGCATATGCATGATACTCAAAAAAACCCATAGAACAGCAACTTGAATTGGTCAGCTGAATAAAACTTCCCACATATTACAAAATTCTTTCTTTTTGTAGTTCTGTATATCTGATCATTACAGGTGGCCCAAGATCTGCCTGGGAAGGGCTTTTTCTTTGCTTCTGGTTTTAACATGAGAGCTTGAAGAGACAATCAGCTGTAACTAACTTATGCCCATTAGGACTCCAGAAATATGTAAAAAATAAATTTGCCTGTTTACTTTCTTACATATTACAATTATAAGCAAATTTGTCATAAGTCAAGCAAGCAGGGCAGATGACCAGCTTTGCTGAACAGGGAACTCTTTGTAGAGCTTAAGATGAAAAATAAACTATATGATCTCTGTGAGCAAGGTCAGGCCTTGCAGGAAGAGTAGAGAGCTGGTGTTCATTTATGCAGGGAGAAGACACAAAAAGCCAAAGCTCAATTAGACTTGAAACTGGCCAGTGTTGTTTCAGATAACAAGCAGGGCTTTAAGTATGTTAACAACAAGAGGACATTTAAAGAAAACATTGGACTGATACTTGGTGAAGGTGGCCATCTGACTAATAGGGATGAAGAAGCAGCAGACGCATTCAATGCTTTTTTTGCCTCAGTCTTTAATAATACTGATAGATGTTTGGCTGCCCAGTGCCCTGAGTTGGAGGACCACGAGTGTGGGAACAGCGACTTTCCATTTGTGGACACTGAAATTGTCAGGGACCAGCTGTATCAGGTGGATGTTCACAGGTCCATGGGCCTGGTGGGATTCATCCCAGAGTTCTGAAGGAGCTAGCAGATGTTATGGCAGGAACCCACTCTATCATCTACCAAAGTTCATGGGAGTATGGGGAGGTCCCTGCCAACTGGAAGCTAGCCAATGTTATTCCAATCCACAAAAAGTGTGTGAGGGAAAACCCACAGAACTACAGACCTGTTAGTCTAATCTCAATTCCTGGAAAATTTATGGAGAAGATCATAATGGGTATATTGAAAGGCATTTAAAAAATAATGCATTCATCAGGCACAGTCAACATGGGTTCACAAAAGGAAAGTTCTGTTTAGCTAATTTGATAGCCTTCTATGATAAGATCGCTCACTTAGTAGATGAAGGGAAGGCAGTGGATGTAGTTTTTCTGGATTTTAGTAAGGCTTTTGATACTGTCCCTCACCGCATCCTTCTGGACAAGTTGTCCAACTATGGGATGAGCAAGTTCACGGTGCACTGGGTGAAGAACAGGCTGAAAGGCAGAGCTCAAAGGGTTGTAGTTAATGGGGCTACATCTGTCTGGCACTGGTCACCAGCAGTGTTCCTCAGGGTTCAATTCAAGGGCCAGTTCTGTTCAGTATATTTATCAATGATCTGGATGCAGGAGTTGAATGCACCATTAGCCAGTTTGCTGATGATACCAAACTGGGAGGTGCTGTTGACTTTCCTGAGGGACAGGGGGCCTTGCACAAGGATCTAGATAGATTGGAGCATTGGGCTAGGATTAATGGGATAAAATTTAACAAGTTGAAATGCCAGATTCTGCACCTCGGACAGAGTAATGCCAGGCACAAGTATAAACTGGGAGAGGAGTGGCTGGATATCAACCCTGCAGAAAGGGACCTGGAGGTGCTGGCTGGCAGCAGGCTCAATGTGAGCCAGAAGTGTGCCCTGGCAGCCCAGAGGGCAACCCACATCCTGGGCTGCATCACACACGGTATAACCAGCCGGTCAGAAAAGGAGATTATCCCGCTGTATTCAGCGTTGGTGTGGCCTCACCTCGAGTACTGTGTGCAGTTCTGGGCCCCACAATTCAAGAAGGATATGAGGGTCCTTGAATGCACACATAGAAGGGCAACAAAGCTGGTGAAAGGGCTGGAAGGAATGTCCTATGAGGGGTGACTAAGGACTTTGGGCTTGTCTAGTTTGGAGAAAAGGAGGCTGAGGGGCAACCTCTTTGGTCTCTACAGCTTCCTGAGGAGGGGAAGTGGAGAGGGATGTGCTGATATCTGCTCCCTGGTATCCAGAGATAGGACATGTGGGAATGGTTCAAAGCTACTCCAGGAGAGGTTCAGACTGGACATTAGGAAGCATTTCTTTACCAAGAGGGTGGTCCAACACTGGAACAGGCTTCCTAGAGAGGTGGTCGATGCCCCAAGCCTGTCAGTGTTTAAGAGGCATTTGGACAATGCCCTTGATAATATGCTTTAACTCTTGGTCAGCCCTGAAGTGGTCAGGCAGATGGACTAGATGATCATTGTAGGTCTCTTCCAACTGAAATAGCCTATTCTATTCTACTTCTTTTAAAAAAATAACTGAAAGATTTACCAGGGCTCTACGCACCCTAATAAACCATAAATAATAAAATTAAATCTCAGTAACATTAAAATAAGCAATTCAAAAAGAAACCAGCCAGACATCCATTAAACCCCAAATCTTTCTATGCCTTCATCGTTAGGGAACACATGCAGGCATCATTCCCCAGCATCCTAGCAGATAAGTGTTTCTTTAAGCACCCCAGTCATAGCAATGACCTATTTCAAGACAGGATAAGAAGCCTGTTCCAAAACTTCCAGTCATTTCCAGCTCTCCTGGTCTTTCTCAAAGTTATTCAAATGACTGCATCATAAAAATCAAACTCTGTCACATGGTTCTTCAACACATGGTTACGTTCTTCATGGGCATGCTTGGCAATCACAAGGCATGAATGGATTTTCCACTGAAATAGCCTAATTTTGCCTAGAGGACAGTCTTGCTTTTCTCTTGCTTGCTAAGGGCACAAATAGTTTAACTAGCACAGCTTTCAAAATTGGTTCTTCAAGAAAAGGCACTTCACTGAAAATATTTCCTTAAGAAGGATGTGGTAAGGCCTGCTGGAGTGCAGCGTGGGAGAAAACCAGCATCTGCACCCATTTGCCTGCCTGCCTGTGCTCAGACCAGCCCCTCTGGAGCTTTTTGCTGTGCTGCTTCTCTGCACTGCAGTAATTGGCACTGGTTGTCTGGCCTTGTGTAGGACACCCACTCTGTATTCCCCTCCAAGGCAGCCTAAGCAACTGAAACAACATGAGGAACGATGGTTGAAAGTCAATGAGTAGCTAGAGATCACAGTTTCCTGTTGTGGTCTACCCTTATAGAACCATAGAATCATAGAATGTTTTGGGTTGGAAGGGACCCCTAGAGGTCATCTAGCCCACCCCCCCTGCAGTGATCAGGGACACCGCTAACTCGATCAGGTTGCTCAGAGCCCCATGCAACCTGGCCTTGAATGTTTCCAGGGATGGGGCCTCCACCACCTCTCTGGGCAACCCATTCCAGTGTTTCACCACCCTCATTGTAAAGAATTTCTTCCTTACATCTAGTCTAAACCTACCCTGTTTTAGTTTAAAACCATTACCCCTTGTCCTGTCACAGCTGGCCCTACTAAAAAGATTATCCCCATCTTTCCTATAGGCCCCCTTTAGATACTGAAAGGCCGTAATCAGGTCTCCCCACAGCCTTCTCTTCTCCAGGCTGAACAACCCCAACTCTCTGAACCTGTGCCCATAAGAGAGGTTCTCCAGCCCTCGGATCATTTTAGTAGCCCTCCTCTGGACCCGCTCCAACAGTTCCATGTCCTTCTTGTGCTGAGGGCTCCAGAGCTGGACGCAGTACTCCAGGTGAGGTCTCACCAGAGCAGAGCAGATGGGCAGAATCACCTCCCTCAACCTGCTGGCCACGCTGCTTTTGATGCAGTCCAGGTTACGGTTGGCCTTCTGGGCCGCCAGCACATGTTGCTGGCTCACGACCAGCTTTTCATCCACCAATACCCCCAAGTTCCTTCTCCACAGGGCTGCTTTTAATGCCTTCATCCCCCAGCCTGTATTGATACCAGGGGTTGCCCTGACCCAAGTGCAGGACCTTGCGCTTGGCCTTGTTGAACTTCATGAGGTTCACACAGGGCCACCTCTCCAGCTTGTCCAGGTCTCCTTGGATGACATCCCATCCTTCTAGAGTGTCAACTGCACCACTCAGTTTGGTGTCATCCGCAAACTTGCTGAGGGTGCACTCAATCTTGCTGTCATCATTGATGAATATATTAAACAGCACCGGTCCCAGTACGGACCCCCAAGGGACACCACTCATCACCAGTCTCCATCTGGACATCAAGCCATTGACCACTACCCTCTGGATGCGGCCATCCAGCCAGTTGCTTATCCACCGAACAGTCCACCCATCAAATCCATAGCTCTCCAATTTAGAGAGAAGGATGTTGTGGGGGACCGTGTCAAAGGCTTTGCAGAAGTCCAGATAGATGACATCCATTGGTTTTCCCTTGTCCACTGATGCTGTCACACCATCATAGAAAGTCACTAGGTTTGTCAGGCAGGACTTGCCCTTGGTGAAGCCATGCTGGCTATCTCGAATTGTGCCCCTGGCCTCCATGTGCCTTAGCATAGCTTCTAGGAGGATCTGTTCCACGATCTTCCCAGGCACAGAGGTGAGGCTGACAGGTCGGTAGTTCCCAGGGTCTTCCTTTCTACCCTTTTTGAAAATGGGCACAATGTTTCCCTTCTTCCAGTCCCCAGGGACTTCACCTGACTGCCATGACTTTTCAAATATCATGGAGAGTGGCTTGGCGACTACATTGGCCAATTCCCTCAGGACTCTGGGATGCATCTCATCAGGTCCCATGGACTTATGTGTGTTCAGGTTCCTCAGGTGGTCACGAACCTGATCTTCTCCTACAGCGGGAGGGGTTTTGCCCTCCCGGTCCCCCTCATGCCACCCATCAACTCGGGTGGGGTGGGGAGAGAGGTTCCCAGTGAAGACTGAGGCAAAAAAGGTGTTGAGTACCTCAGCCTTCTCCTCATCTGCTGTTACCAGCTTGCCAGTCTCACTCATCAGCGGGGTTACGCTTTCTTTAACCATCCTTTTCCGGCTGATATACCTGTAGAAACCCTTCTTATTATTCTTTGCATCCCTAGCCAAGTTTAGCTCCAGCTGCGCCTTGGCCTTCCTGACCCCATTCCTACACAACCGGACCGCGTCCCTATACTCTTCCCAGGACGCCTGTCCCTGCTTCCACTGCCTGTGCAGTTCCCTCTTCCTCCTTAGTTTGACCAGCATCTCTTGTCTCAGCCATGCTGGTCTCTTCCCTTCTTTGCCTGATTTCTTACACCTGGGGATCAAGAGCTCTTGCACTCTGTGGATCTCTTCCTTAAAGATCTGCCAGCTCTGTTCTGTTCCCCTGTCCCTGAGGACCGTTTCCCAGGGAGTCCTTCCGACTATCTCCTTGAGGAGCTGGAAGTTTGCTTTTCTAAAATTCAGAGTCCTGACTGTACTCTTTGGTATTCCCATTTCCTTCTCGAGCATGAGCTCTACCAGCACATGATCACTGCGGCCCAGGCTGCCTCCGATCTTGATATCTCCGACGAGCTCACTTGCATTGGTGACCACCAGGTCCAGTATCGCATCCCCTCGGGTAGGGGTGTCTATTACCTGGCTTAAGAAGTTGTCTTCAATGCATTCGAGAAACCTGCTGGATTGCCTACAGCTTGCAGTGTTGGTTTTCCAGCAGATGTCGGGGTGGTTGAAGTCCCCCAGGAGGACAAGAGCCTGCGAGCACGAAGCCTCCCGGAGTTGGAGGAAGAACGCTTCGTCAGTCGGCTCCTCTTGATCTGGCGGCCTGTAGTAGACACCAACCACCAGGTTCCCTTTGTTGCCTCTCTCTCTGATTCTTACCCATAAGCTTTCGACCTGCTCGTGGCTATTCTTCAGGGCCAGCTCTTCACACTGTAATGATTTCTTGGTGTAAAGGGCAATGACTCCGCTCCTCCTTCCTCGCCTGTCCCTTCTGAAGAGCCTGAATCCCTATATAGCCAGTGTAACTACCAGCCAAGCAGAAGGACGCAAAAAAACATGATACAAACTTTCATCAATGAGTTCTCAGTTTTGACGATTTTTTTTGCTTCTCACACAAACTATTTTCAGTGATTGAGACCTTAGGAGAAACAGGTATACCTGGAACACAGGCAAGGGCACAGCAAAGGTAGCTCTTATTTCTCACTTAATGTCATAAGCAGTTTACTGCAAATCTCTTGGCTACTATTTTTTTCCAATCCAGTGTCCCAAAATCCCATCCCCTCCACTCCATACACATGCACACACCACAAATACTCAGAAAGTTCCTATGCAGGAACAACAAGAAATAGAATTCACTGTCCTTCAGTTTTTCTTGCAGATTTCAGCACCATTGCTCTCTTGTCAGTGGAAAAGGCTCTTTGAAACCATCAGTAGAGAAAAGAGTGCCATGGCTGAGTCTCAGCAACCGGATGTGCTTTCCTGACAGAGTAGATGCAGATAGTTTCTGGATCATGTCTTGGCACATACATCTTTTATCATCTCCTGAGACAAAATAAATTTGAGATCAGATATTTCCAATCAGCTTGCTAAATAGCAAGTAAAAACCTCAGGTTCTGAATAAACAACATTTTTAAACAGAAATGGCTAACTTTCCAGATTTATTTGTAATTAATTAAAAATTTTTCCCAACAGAAATATCATACAGTTATAATACCTCACAAGATCTATTTTTTTGCTTCTTATTATTTCCAATGTCTGTAGTGTGCTTAGCTCCCCTGCACATATTTCTCATGATCCACTGTAATCGCCAACTCCTTATGAGGACTCACAGGGGATATAACCTAACCTAAGACCTTAATAGACGAGAGAAGGGAAACATGGTTGCTGAATTACAGTCTCAGAAAGCACTGAGGTAGCTTTTCAAGGTGAAATATTTTGGGGTTAAGTATTTCACAGATATTTTGGTTGGGGGAAGAATCTCTGACAGCAGTATTTTAAAGATATGTAGAGCAAACCACTGAAGAAGTGCCTTTAGCAGAGCTGAGAAAGGTAGAGTTCTTTTTTTTCCTGACAACTTTTTTAGTTGTACTTTCTGCCTGTATTTTTCCTGTCCTTGAGAACCATCTCTGGGGGTTTTTTTCCTCCTCTTTCCTTTTAGAAGACAATTAACCAAAGCTAAACTCCCTGTATACTCTGGCCAGCTGGTGATTATTGACACAAGCTTAGTTTGAAACCCCTCCAGTTGAGCATTGCGATGGCATATATTGAGCATTACATTCCCATAGAGAGAGGCAAGTACTATTTAACACAAAACTTGCTTAACTTCGGCTTGCAAGCTTAAATGAAGGAAGCTAGGGCATAAAGCACAGCAGTGAATTCAGAAAAATGTAATGCACCATAAAAAAAAGTGAAGAAAAATCCTAAGCATTCACATGGAATTCTCATCACGGATCTTAAGGTAAATTTGTGAACTGTAAATTTGTGAACTGTAAATTTGTGAACTGGAAGTGAAAGCTTGAGGATAGTTCGGAGCAGCCTATCATCATGCCATTTAAAGCTTCAAAGCTCTTTTCCCATCTTGTTGAACTCTTGCCCAGTGTAAAAGATACTTACATTCAAGCAGAAGCCAATTTGAAGATTTAATGTACAATTGCTTTTAGATAGTAAAATCCTTCTCAAAGCATTAAGTGTGCAACAGCATTGTAATAAGTAAAAGAGCTTTCAGACTCACATCTCTGATTTTTTTGTGTTTAAATCCCTATTGATGGTGCCATAACTACCTCTACCTAATTAGACCTTCTTTCGGAAACTGTGTATATTGCTGCCACAGCTCTTAGCATTTCCAAATGAAGGCAGAGGTTACCACAGCACTCTAATTCAGTCTGTCTTCTCCAACTGCACTCATGGCCACAGTAGCATGCAACAGGATTCTAAAAATCTCTAAAATCTCTATTCTTAATTTGAGCTAAAAAACTTGATATTTACACATCCAACAGTATTTATATTGTACTTGTATTTATTCTTTATGCGTTTCTTTACTTTTGAAAGGTAAACCTTAGCATTCCAAATGACAAGGTAGAGAAAAATATTTATAGGAAGCTTGAAATGGTAAATCCAAATGACACGTAGGGCTAATATAGGACTCAGAGCTAGTCAAATTTTCAAGGGAAAAGTTAATATCGGACTGTGACCATGGGAAATGGGAATATTTTTGTATTATTTAATAAGGAAAACAGCAAAACCTGCAAACTTACTAGGAAAGAAACAGGAAGCAGAAGGGAACATTTACCCTCACTACGATGCTGTCATAATTTCTCAAGAACTAAAAGTACAGATTTCTTCCTACTTAAAATTTAAATTTTAGGTCCGAGTGTAGATAGTGCAAAAAGTTAAAAATCACTATTCTATCAGTTTATGCACTGATATTGTGTACTGTTTTTCTTCAAGCATTTTGAGATTTGGCTAAACTTAAATTAAACCTTTTCTCTTCTCACAAACCATTGCTCTGAATGCATTAAGTTATTGGGCACAACCAAAAGTATGTGTGATTTAGACCTTCCCCTTTCTCTGTTCTTAAAGTAATTCAAATATTTCTATTTCCACATTTCAGTGAAAGAAAATTATTTGGTTTGGTTAGCAATTTTCCACACAAGCTTGTTCACTCCAATTGCTATACCTAGAATTTTCATTGTAAAATTCTGCTCAGTGGCTTAGAAAGAAAAGCATTCATCCACACTGCCATTTAGAAAGGGACATTCCTGGAGAAAGAAAAATCAATATTCAGACTGGAGAATTCATGAGAAAAAACTCCAAAGCTAGCATTTTTAAAAACACTGGATTGCTTATAGAATTGTAGATTCCCTCCTAATCAAATGTATTCGGAAACTGATAATTTTTCTGTGCCCATAACTAGTTGAAATCTCTCAAAACATACTCATACTGTTTCTGTCTCCACACAGATTACCTGATTGTGTTGGCTACTGTTAGTCTGTTGGGCTGAAACCAGATCTCTTCCTAGTTAGCTGCTTCCTGAACAGGGAGATACCTGTTTTTCCATTTAAAAGAAGTCTTATTTTTCTAAGGGTTTATTTATGTGTGTAGAGATCTGTTTTCCATTTAAAAGAAGTCTTATTTTTCTAAAGGTTTATTTATGTATCAGGGAGAGCAATTCTGCTGATGTGTGTGTGTCCTTTTTCTAAGCCTACCTCTCTTAAATCACCTGAAGTCGGACAAATTCATCCTTCCCGAGGCAAGCATACACTGTGAATAAGAACAGTTCAGCTAAAGTCCTGCAATCCTTCTCATTAAGGAGGGACACCTCCTCCTTTCTTCATATCTAGTCTTCTGCTGTATGCTCTTAGCACCTCTCAATTTCATCAATCTGCCATGGGCAGACATCTAAGCTGACACCAAGCTGAAGGTTATGTTATTGCGGTCAGCTTTTTGGAATTGGTATGATCCCTGAAGTATAACAAAAATGACAATCCAAATGCAAAATTTCACTTAAAATCAAGAGTTATTAGTGGGATCTGGGAGAATTATTGGTAACCTTGGTTTGAGCATAATTATTCATAGCTATCACACTGTTTATTCACATGTCAAATAGCTGCAAGAATTCTAATGCACCACAATTTCTAAAAGCATAGGAGGTTGTTTGGGTTTTTTTGTCTTTCCCATGGAAAAAAAACCAGTGCTGCACTTCATGTTTCCCTGTTTTAAACTGTTTTGTTTCCTCCCCTCCCCTTTACTTAGTCCTGATGCCCTGTCCTGTTATTAAGGGCTTCTTCCAGCTGTATACTGGCACAGACCGTCTGTGTAATGGTGATTTTATAGATGGACTACTCCCAGCATGAGATTGCTGCCCATGATGGTCCCTCCCAGAACTCTCTTCTTCCTTTTATACTTGTGTGCTTTATGTTTGTTTACATTGACAATACTAATGCTATTGGTGGTCACAAAGTAATAAAAACGTTTTCCACCAAGATTTATTAAACCATTGACAAATGATGTCAAGCATGAAAGCAGTCTACAAAAAACCACATGCTTTTCAAGCTCAACTATTATGCTAATATATAACCATTGCTTACTTTTGTTTCTATTCTTCTTTTTCCCCATGGGCAGCTGAGCCACTCAAGGAAATTCACTGCAATCCAAAAAGAAAACACAAGAAGTCTACCTGCTAGCAATGCTTCATTAGTATTTATGCATTGATTTTCTTTGCCTTAGAGAACAATGAGCCAGAAATGTAATAGAGCCTTTTTTAAAGTTAAATTCCACTTTAACTGGTATATAGCTTATCGTGTTCCATCACCAATTTCAGTTACTGTTTGCCAGCAAAACAACTCTTCACTTGATGGGGCTTGTTCCAACTGTGACCTTGGATATATAAACCAAAGATGAAAAGTTATGCTGTGAGGAACTTCAGATATGGGATCACCCCTGCAGCAGATTTGAAAACAAAAATAATTTCAATAATTTTGAATGAAATGAAGATACTTTTGCACATTATTAACCTAAAAAAAAAAATCTTTAATTTTTTAATGAATTACATGGCTACTTACTAGATAGTAAGTGCCAACCATAGGAAAATAATCAAATATTTCTAAGCATATTAAATGTTTAAAGTGTTCAAATTAATTAACAGTAGGCACATATATTTCAGTCAAATTATTAACTGTAAAACGTTCAAAAATACTTGAGTAATTTAAAGCAATAGAACGTCACTGGGACTTAGGAGTGAAGTATACTGAATAACTTTTTTTCCTTCAAGTTTCTGATTGAAAAAAAGGATATTTGAAGGAATTTGTTTTTAATTGGCCTTAGATTAAATTTTCCATATTCTTTCTTGTCAAAAAAAAGTCAGAACAGCATTCTATTGAAAATGAATCTTATTTTTGTATTGCAGTTTAATATTATTTAATCTTTATATAATTAATTTATGTTATTTTCCTACATTAAGAGACTTCCTTGCAAAATAGATACTGAATCTCAAGGTTTTTAATATTGAATATTTTGCTTATTTTAAGCTTTCTTTTTTTCCTCCAGCCAGGATTATTTTTTTTTAATTCAACTTAATTTGTGATTTATTTAGCCCTGGATCCTGCATTTTTCTGCAATCAATCAAAAAAAATGGCCTAAATCCAGTGAAAACTAAGTTTCTGAATATCTTAAAAATTTAGACTCAGGTGATTTTTGAAACCTTTACAAAAATAAGGGTTTAGCATATGATAACTCAACGAACAGCTGCAAGTCTCAAAAGCTTGATGGTGAGTGCATAAACAGTTTGGAAATGACCAAGATGATTTCAAGTGCTAACAGGTGAAGATGTTCCTTCCTTGCTGCTGTTTTGCTGAAGCTTGGTGGCACCTCACGCTCAGCCATATAGAGATGTTTTGTGAGAACTTGTTAAACAGCTTCTCCACCCAAGCAACTGAACTGCAAATACCTGTTTCATTGTGGTTTAAATTCAGGAGAAACTCAGATACCTCAGGTAGCTCTAGTGCTGGCCTGTGGAGGCTCTGACAAGCTGCAGGAAGATGACATCTCCCACTACTAGAGCCAGAACCAGAGGGCAGAGCAAGAGGCCTCTCTGGTAGCTTTTTTTATGTGCTCTCCTTCCCACCTCCTCACTCCCATGCAAATGCAATCTGAATGTAGTTGCTTTGTTCTGGCCTGGCCTTGGCATACCTCCCCTAATCTTAGCAATGGTAGAGCATACGTGTATCACACCATTAAAAGCCAAGACATAAAGGAGCTAAGATGCAGTTTTTCCTCTGCTTCTCCTCTTGTTCCATAGAAGTCAAATGGCTGGCTCATACCTGTCCAAACTTTTCCCCTTCATACAAATCAGATGTTCACCTCAGGCTGTGAAAATTTGAATTTGAATCTCCATCCCTTCACATATAACAGGAGGCAGCCCAATTTGTTTTTCTACAGGCTGATCAAGTAGGAAATGTTATATATCTAACTATCTATATCTTAGACACCTTCCTATCCCCAAGAAACTTCATAAAGCCAGTGACTACAATAACCATTCTCGTAAGACCCAAGCAATTAAGTACAAACAACTCAGCTCAAGAAACTGGTGACCTGTAGTAGAGCAATACATTTATTTAGCAGAACTAGATTAACTGTTGAACCTCAGTCTCCTGGTACGCATTTCATATCTATTCTCATTCAATTATTTTGTCAGACTTTGTCCTAAGTGATATATATTTCCCAAATTCCCAACTTCATAAATTACATTTAACTCTTTTAATAAAAATCAAATACATTCTTTATATCTTCCCTTTAAGATCAACTGCAATGAGAATTTTTGCCCATAAAGAAAAAAAAAAACCACAACAGAAAACTTTTCAGCATTTACAACACTGACTGTATCGTCTGATGTCCTTTCACTGATTCTTTGTGCTTTCTGTGGGCTTCTCTCTTTTGTTTCCATCTGTAGTAGATAAAGACAATTTAAAAGATTTAGGTGTCTCTCCTCTTTTGTCACCTCCATCCCCTCTGGTATTTGCAGAGTTGTCTACTCTAACCATGCTTTTTTTTAGAATAGGTTAATTATGCAGGTGCACAAGTTCATGTGAATTACCTTCTGGGGTCTTTTTTCCTGAATAGTAAGAGGTTCTGGCTGCATTAATTGCCCTCATCACAGAAAAGAGCCCTACTGTTCCCTAGGAAAGGAAGTGCACTAGTGAATAAGCTCAGAAGCCTCTTACGCTGTCAATGGAGAAAGTAAAACAAAATGCATCCTCATTGCTTTGTAAAGCCTGGCTAAGTTTTCTCATTAATTCCTCTGCCAGAAGATGAAGCCAAATTTTCACCATTCTGTCATTTATCTTACATGTAAAAGGTTTTTGGAGCCTTTCTGTTGAAAGCGTCTTCAAAACAACTAGTTACTATTCTTGCCAGTTTAGTTTAAATAAACCTAAACATTGCTTTTTCCTCCTTCTACATACAATTCCATTTTAATTCTGCTTGTTTTGCCAGTTTTCTACCAGTGACTTGCGTAATTAAATGTAATTAAATTCTGGGGTTTTCTGATTACAAAAAATATATTTGCAATATATGTTTATGTGCATATCTATATATTTGCATATAAAATTTGATTTAAGAAATAGATTGTTTGAAAACTTTACCATAACACCTCTACTACATTGCCTTACATTAAGAAGCCTGAGGTTGCAGCATGGTGACGTTTTTCCCTTACCAGATTTTCATGCACAACACCACACTATCAGGTACTCTTCCAAAATAATAGGTCAAATAGGCGTTACTATACTGAAAGAGCCATATCGACCATTCTTGAAACAAAGGCCATTCAGTACATTGGAGATAGATAGAGTTCAGTTGGGGGTCTCCATGGTTCTGCTACATTCTGGGACACAGGCAAACAATTGAGTACCAGGCCCCACATCAGTCAATAATAGCTCCACTCCTTCCCCTTATTATTTTAGCCTTAGAGGGACAGTTTCAGACTGCAAGTACACAAGCAAATACAGAATTTGGCCTGGTAAATTAGCTCCTTTTGCATTGTATCAGCACTGCACCAGTGCAGCTTTGGCATTATTGTTGCTATTGTGTCCTATTACTAAGGGATTGACAGGCAAGGGTTAGTGATTTTCTAGATTATGGTGATGGACACTCAGACTCGCTCCCTTTTTGCCTCTAAGAATAAATGGAAACATTTATTGTTCACCAAACTAATATGAGATTGCTATGGACTATTACTTTGGAATAAGGAAAGAGAATTTTCCTGTTGTTTCTAACTTCTGCTATTTTTTATAAGACAGACATGCACTTAAAACCTGTGCAGGATTTATAAGCCCAGATTTCAGCTCCTGTTTTGAATTTGGAATTTTAATTGCCATAACAACATAATGCATTTTTGAACTTGTCATAACTATTTCGCAAGCCTGTTTGTTCTTTGATTTCACAGAAATATATTGAGCTGTGTTTTCCTCTGAAATGTACAATGGTTAAAATGTCAGTAAGCTAATAGAAAAATCTGGAAAGAAGTAACAAAAAATGTCATAAACTCCCACTGGAAGTCTTAGAATTGCACAACACAAAAGTAGAAGCAGCCAGCTATTAGAACTCGTGCAAACAATTGCATTGAAGTTCAGCAGGCCATGATCATAATAAAATCTTATTTTTAATGCATTAGGAGACAATGTCTGGGTATTACAAAAACTAAATCACATTTTATCTTCTGGGGAGAGGGGGGGAATCACTCATATATGTGACCTACATGTATGAGTACCACTTCCCCTTAGGGAACTCCATTTTCTAGACTATGATATTTCAAAGTGAAACAGAGATACAATGGACCTCTGTTTATTTTTCAGAGGTTACAATGCTCCAGAGCATGAATTTTGACTACTTGATGAATACTTATTTTTAGTGATTCCCAAATACAATTTATTCAGTCACAAATAGAAAGATAGGTTGTCCAGCTGTCAGCCAAGTGCTACAGTCAGAAAGCTGGGTAGGTATAGTCACGGTCAGATATAGTCACCTGAAATTACTAAACAACTCATGTCATACAGTCACCCTTCTTCCCAAGCAACACTGAGTATTTTCTTGCACTGACACCACAGAATGTTTTATTTCCTGCTGTTCCTATCTTTATTATAATTTTATCCTCTTTTTACAGTGCAGCAAAATATTTTTGCTTGTACTCTACCGAAGTAGAATCTCTGAATATTTTTCCCAAATATACTTTTATCTAAACTAGAAAGGGGAAACAAACATTGTTTTCAGTGAAATCAGCACATCCACTCGTCAACTGATGGAACTGTAATTAGACTTTTGTTTCCCACCGTTTCTCTAAACAGTATTTACTGCTGGTCCTTGCCTCGAGCATCTGATCAGAATTCAAATTTTTCCTTATCAGCTTCTCCAGACAACATAAAGTTTTTTCATAAGAGCTGTCCTTTAAATTGAAGCACATTGTCTTATAAACATACATTATAAATACTTTCCTAATCATTCTTACAGGGCACAGTTTATATTGGCTCCATTCATAGAATTAAAATGCTTCTTAAATAAGTCCTTAAGTGCAGATAAGATGTATTTTGAAAGGTTTTATCTGTGTTTACTTTTCATAAAGTAATTTCATCTAGACATTAACTTCCTAATACCACAGCATAGTATTACAGATGGTGGTGTAATGGGAGTTGCATAATAAAATAGGAAATATTCCTTGTTTATACAGGAAAATACTGTAAATTGCTAGAGATGTATTTCCATCTATTAACAGTACCCATTTGTTAGTAATTAATCTAGAAAAATATCTGAAACTTTTTACCTACTTTGCATTAAAAACTATGAAGAAATATGTTGTAATATTAGACGTTACTCTGTGTTAATTAGCATTAATAGCTACCATTGCTTCAGAGAAATGTTAAAATTGAGGATCTTTTTTTGGTCAAGTTTTTAACATATCCACTTTTGTTAAATAGTAATAACTTTAGCTATGTTGTCTTGAGCTATATCTGCCTATATATATGGATGATTCTTGATTTCTAAATCATAAGCCAAATACCACTTTGAGAAGGAAATCTGAGAAGGAAGAAAGATCTCAAAGATACTACTTTTGTGAGGAAAGGCTCACCAAGGTAAGGGGGCCTCCATGAGCCAGCCTGAGACTGTAGCAGTTTATCTTAATCATTGGCTGTTTCTATCTAAATCCTAGTAGCAGAGCAAGAATTGACAGTAATTGTTTAAGGGATTCATAACTTCTGCTTTATGAATTGCTACAAAGACTATTAGCAGGAAAACAAGAGCATGAAGAGAATGAAAGGGCTACAGTACATGAGATTATTTTTCTGGTGTTTATTGAAACTGAATATCTACCTACAAAATCAATGAAAGGTGATAGATCTGAGGATTAAGAAAATGCTATTTGAAAACTACATGAGGACTATTTAGTAAGACTTCCTATTATCTCAATGACAAGATTTAAGATTTCCCTGTTCCATAGGCCAAGGAAAGAAATAGGGATGCAATCTAACTGCCAAGGCACAGAGGCTTTGGCCATGAAAGCAAGTGACTTTGACGTATCTTTCCAATGTCTTCCCCGTTCCATCTTATATTAAAATTTATGAAATATGTTAGGTATTGCATTGAAAAATGCAGGTGTTTGTCTTCAAAAAAATCAACTGAACAGTGGGCAGTTCATAAAAAAGAAAATGCACAAAGAAAGAAAGGTGGTAATTTTTTCCTCCCATCATGGATTACAAAGATGTGTGGGAGGAGAAAAATCTAAAAGGTAGATGTTCACACTGATGTTTCTCTGCACTTGTCCTATCCAATGTTGTCTTCCATTTGTACAATTCTGACCAGCATTTTGTAAAGAACACTTTTCAAATAGCTAAATATATACATTTTTAATATGTTCACTACAAAAAACTTCCTTGAAATATCAGAAATATTTTATATGAATAAGCTTCTGAATTTAATTATGGACTTCTGATTCCAGTAGCAGCTAATGCACAAAACCATGAGAAACGAGGACAAAAGTGATATTTTGAAAGGAGGGGGGAAATACAGTACATTCGGTACTTCTTAACGCAAAATACAGAGAAGATCAAGGTATTTTAAGATGTACACCTTGCAACACTCCATTCCACCCCCCACCCTGCAAATGTCTTTTACATACTACATGTAAAAATGCAAGATTTTTTTAAAAAAATTATACATCAGGCTGCTGCAATGGTTGCTTTTTAAAGCACCAAGATTACCCATCAGTTGTCACACATTTATGACTTAAAACGAAAAACATTACAAGTCAGGTAAAATTATTAAAGAGCAATATAGCTATGACAAGGTGTTTCTTTAAAAACCATGATAGCAGTCTCATGCCAATAGAGGTGAGCAAGTCTAGTGCAAGGCATCACAATTCTTTACCATAACAAAATGAAAAGCTCCTTTCAGAATTACATCTAATAATTTTCTAAGTCTAAATCACTTTGAAAATAACTGATTTTTTTACCTAAAGGGTCTTTTGCAAAGCAAATCTGCTCTCCATGGAAAAAGATTGTGTTGTATTGACCATAATAGAAGATTTCTTTTTCTGAAGGCCTCTACCGCTTTTCATGAAGTCAATCTCCTGTCTCTCAGTTTTCATTTGTAGATTGTGAGAAGAAAGTAACATATAGAGTATCGGGTTCATTTCCAAAGAACAGAAGTGAGCATTAAATTTAATTTTCTTTCCTTTCTCTTCATTCAAGAGAAAGGATAAGATCAGATTGCCACAGTAAAACCTGGAAGTTTTAAAAAGGACAAGTCAACATAGGACAGTTATGAATCCATGGAGATTTAATGCTTCTCTGAGTATGAGAGACATTTTTGTTTGAAAGCTTAGAATAGAATCATAGAATCACCTCAGTTGGAAAAGACCTTTAAGATCATCCAGTCCAACCGTTAACCTAGCACTGCCATCCCACCACTAAACCATGTCCCTAAGCACCACTAAACCATGTCCCTAAGCACCTCATCTATCCTTCTTTTAAAGACCTCCAGGGATGAGGACTCCACCACCTCCCTGGGCAGCCCATTCCAGAGCCTGACAACCCTCTCGGTGAAGAAGTTTTTCCTAATGTCTAGCCTAAACCTGCCCTGGCGCAGCTTCAAGCCATTCCCCCTCGTCCTATCATCTGTTACCAGGGAGAAGAGGCCGACCCCCACCTCGCTACAGCCTCCTTTCAGGTAGTTGTAGAGGGCAATCAGGTCTCCCCTCAGCCTCCTCTTCTCCAGACTAAACAACCCCAGTTCCCTCAGCCGCTCCTCGTATGACTTGTGTTCCAGACCCCTCACCAGCTTGGTTGCTCTCCTCTGGACCTGTTCCAGCAAGGCAACATCTTTCTTGTAGTGAGGGGCCCAAAACTGAACACAGTATTTGAGGTGCGGCCTCACCAGCACCGAGTACAGGGGCACGATCACTTCCCTACTCCTGCTGGCCACACTATTCCTGATACAGGCCAGGATGCCATTGGCCTTCTTGGCCACCTGGGCACACTGCTGGCTCATATTCAGGCGGCTGTCAATCAATACCCCCAGGTCTTTTTCCACCAGGCAGCTTTCCAGCCACTCTTCCCCAAGCCTGTAGCGCTGCATGGGGTTGTTGTGACCAAAGTGCAGGACCCGGCACTTGGCCTTGTTGAACCTCATACAATTGGCCTCGGCCCATCGATCCAGCCTGTCCAGGTCCCTCTGCAGAGCCCTCCTCCCCTCCAGCAGATCAACACTACCACCCAGTTTGGTGTCATCTGCAAAGTTACTGAGGGCACACTCAATCCCCTCATCCAGGCCACTGATAAAGATATTAAACAAGACCGACCCTAGAACTGAGCCCTGGGGGACACCGCTTGTGACCGGCCACCAACTGGATTTAGCTCCATTCACCACGACTCTCTGGGCTCGGCCACCCAGCCAGTTTTTAACCCAGCGAAGAGTATATCCATCTAGGCCATGAACTGCCAGCTTCTCCACGAGAATGCTATGGGAGACTGTGTCAAAGGCTTTGCTGAAGTCCAGGTAGACAACATCCACAGCCTTTCCCTCATCTACCAGGCGGGTCACCTGGTCATAGAAGGAAATCAGGTTGGTTAGGCAAGACCTGCCTTTCGTGAACCCATGCTGACTGGGCCTGATCCCCTGATTGTCCTCCATGTGCCTGGTGAGCACACTCAAGATAAACCGCTCCATAATCTTCCCCAGTACCGAGGTCAGGCTGACTGGTCTGTAGTTCCCCGGATCCTCCTTCTGGCCCTTCTTGAAGAGAGGCGTCACATTTGCCAACCTCCAGTCATCTGGGACCTCCCCTGTTCTCCAGGACTGCTGATAAATGATAGAGAGTGGCTTGGCAAGCTCCTCTGCCAACTCCTTCAGCACTCTTGGGTGGATCCCATCCGGCCCCATAGACTTGTGGATGTCCAGGTGGCATAGCAGGTCAAAGACTGCTTCCTCCTGGATTATGGGGGGTTCATTCCACTCTCTTTCCCCATCTTCCAGCTCAGGAGGCTGGGTACCCTGGGGATAACTTGTCGGGCCATTAAAGACCGAGGCAAAGAAGGCGTTGAGTATCTCAGCCTTTTCCTCATCCTTAGTGGCAATGTTCCCCCTTGCATCCACTAGTGGATGGAGGTTCTCCCTGGCTCTCTTTTTGCTGTTAACATATTTATAAAAACTCTTCTTATTATCCCTTACAACAGTGGCCAGGTTAAATTCCAGCTGGGCTTTTGCCTTTCTAATTTCCTCTCTGCATGACCTGACAAGATCCCTGTACTCTTCTTGGGTTGCCTGCCCCTTCTTCCAGAGCTGGTAAGCTCTCCTTTTTTCCCTTAGTCGCACTAGTAGTCCTCTGTCCAGCCAGGCCGGTCGTCTTCCCCGCCGATTCGTCTTACGGCACATGGGGACAGCCTGGTCCTGTGCCTTTAAGTCTTCTTCCTTGAAAAACACCCAGCTTGCTTAAGTACAGCAAGAGACTCCAATTAACTTGAGCAGCTTTGGGATTGGAAAGAATAAGAAATCCCAATGAAGATTAACAGAGTTGAAACAAGAAGGACATGCAGTGAGGTATGGGCTATATGGGGGTTTGGTACTTTTAGCTTAAGCCAGAAAGACTGAGAATGGAAACTATCATAGAAACAGGAAGGCAGAGTAGGGTGAAAACAGTGAACATAAAGAAAAAACAGAAAACGCAGAAAAAAGGAGTTGTCCCAACTGTGTTGTCTTGTACTGCCTAGGTGGCATAATGTACCAGCAATATTGAAAATAGGAGCCCATGTGACAAATATAGGAGCAAGATGCTATGCTGACGACAGCAGGGCAAACTTTTACTCCACTTTTATGTACCAAGTTAGCAAAGCAGTCTTTTCCTGTTCATTAGGGTCCAGACCAAGACAGTTCATTGTACATACGTTAGCAAATGGCAATTGCTTTCATTCACTACAGAGTATCTACATAACGACCAAATTCAAAACAGTGGCTTGCTGATAGAGAATTATATATTGGCAATCTTTTAAACTAGTATAACTACTCAGTCTTCACAGGAATACCATTTATTGCACAAGTAGTAGCACTCTCAAAAGAATTAATAATTTTGCCATGTGCAAAATGGAAATAGTGAAGAAAATCATTATGATACAGCATAACCACATAGAAAGAAAACAATTCCAGCTTTGAAAAAAATCCACTACTGAACTATTTTTTATATGAATTGTCATTTTCACCCTCCCTGGAAAAAATAGAGGAGAAAAGAAAAATCAAGGAGTGTCCCTCTTAACTAACAATATATTCACGTACGTGTGAAGTGTTGTTCTGCATAGTAAAAAAAAAAAAAAAAAAGTCCCTTATACTTTTTTGTAGTTTTCCATTTCTATCATAGAACTACATGACAGATTGTTCATATCTGTCAACTTGGACCTTAATAGCACTACAGAAGCTTCACATCAGCAAAACATATTTAAAATAAAACTTTTTTTTTTTAGTAATTTTTCCAAACATCTTGAATTTTAATAAGCAGAAGTCACCGCCTGTAAAGATAGATAAGCATTCCTCAGAGAGGCAATACCTTGCACCAATGGAAATTAATGTTCTTTTTTATACACAGAATAGGAATAAAACTGTTCTTGACCTCCCTTGTTCTGAAGACAAGTTATCATTGACTGTTCACTGTAACAACATTACACTAGAAATAACATCTGTGTTTTCATGTATAATTTGGCAAAAATGTAATTAATACTGTGAAAAACCAAATGAAATGTGGCTACTGCATTTCTAGCTCAGATTTCCCTTGCAGGTCTCAAATATGAAGCATTTCTCACTTGAGTTTCCAGCTGGGCCTATTTCATAGATAAAACCTAACAATAGACACAAAAGGTATTATATTCTAGAAATTCTGTATTTCTGGTTCCCAGCTTTAACTTGAGGGCCATCTTGGAATTAAATACACCGTCATTTTACATGTATCAATCTGTTATCTTAAAGTAATCCTGTACTTCGGACGGGCAAAAGTCACATAGAGATTGTCAGCATCCTTCAGTGGAAAAGAGCTAATGGATTCAAAATTTACTGGTAATACAAATTCAAGACCTAGAACTGACTTCCTCAAAGACTGTCCTTCACGTATAAAGCCCATTAAAAATCTGGAATATGAACCGGAGTCTCAGTTTTGATTCAGTCCTTTTTCTCATATGCATTTTCCCCCCCATCAGCATTTTAAAAAATTTGTATTCCTAAGCCATTCAAGACTGCTCTTCATTATAACTATTTTGTCTTCCAGTTGTTCAACTACCTCATTTTGTTAGCCTTGAGGAGTCACCCATCAACCCTCTCTGACCCTACACCTCTCATCAGGCCTTGCACCCATTGCACAGCAGTGATATATGTGTTTGGGCTAGTGTCCATACCCCCACACACCACCACCTCGCACCCCTCATCTTCCTGCAGAGCCTGTATCCATCCCTCACAGCACTTTGGTCATGTATGCTGCAAAACATGCACCATGACACTGCAATCTGTGTGATGACACAGCTGGCGGGTAAACAGAGTCTTTGAGTTCCTCCTGTTTGTTTCCCTAGTGTGAGCTAAGAAAAAAAAAAAAATAAACCACACCACACTAACCAGCTAACAGTTTTAAGATCAAGTGATCAAACAGGATTAGATCTTTTCCTATTGTAGACTAATTTTTGGTTCACTTCTTAGTCCAGCACTTTGTCCACAGTTTTCAGAAACACAGGGCTTCATTGCATTAATCCTCACATGGTTTTCCTGAGTTACTTAATACAGAATTCAGTGTGTATATTTAACAAATTAGTTTTTCCCAGTGTGTTCTAATTTATATTTTTCAAACAAGAACTCCACCTGTCATGAGACTTCCTCCTGTGCCTGGCTTATAATTAAGATTCTTCCCCAAAACTTCCTTGAGGACATTTAGATTCTGATTATTCGGAATAATTTTGCAACTATAAACATTCCTATTCATTCCCTCAGGACATTAAGGCTCTAGCTATACCTACATATAGCACTTATTCTCTAAAGAGTTCTTTAAATAGCCAGGCATCTCAATATAGAAGTCTCAAATCCTAATTTAACTCTTCCTCTCTGACCTTCCATGGCCAGTGGGCCAGTGCACAGGAGGAGCCACCCAGCTCCACACAGGGACATGTGATTGAACAAAATCACCAAGATATACGTGCAAAGTCATTGATCATAGCAAAATTGCACAGAAAATAGCTGCTGCTCAACCCCAACACCAAGGTAATGTGCTTTCAAAAGACATTTCTCCTACCCCATCAGGACAAGCACAGCCCTTGAGTGAACTTGTATGTAAATAATACAATCTTACACTGAAATGAATACACATTCTGCAGAAAAAAGAAGAGAGAGGAGGGAAAAGGAGCTGATTGTTAACACTTCATTGTAATTTGCCATCTGGCTGGATCCAACAAAGAAGGTTTTAACACAAATCCAAAAGTCTAAATTTAGTCCCTAAAAGACAAAACTGAATACCTCTCTAGAACTGCAGAGACCCCCTTTAATTTGCTCATGACAGGAGAAACAAACTTCCTTTTTGTTGTGCCAGATAAGGTGGTTAAAAATTGTTCGTTCCAAATGTCCAATAATGGACTGCATATAAATGTTTTCCTTTTTTGAAACCTAAAAATGTAAAATGATTTTATAAGGATAAAAGGGAAAGAGGAAGAAAATCTTTAAGTATACTTTTTAAACCTTTTTTTTTTTTTCACTTCGAACTTGTGGAGATGTTTTCTGTGTTCAGACAGTATATGAGCTGGCAAAAAAATGTTTTAAGCAGAAAGCAGCTTTAGGAGAAAGAATAAATTTTTCTCCAACATTTGACTTACATCATCAGGAAATACCAAAGTAACACTCTTAGAAAGAGAGGAGCTGTCTGGATCATGTGTATCTGTCCTCTTCTATGGCAAGAAACCATGTCACATATTATTATTCATGAACTTGAAAAGATCCATCTTCAACTATTTTGGTTTTTTGCTCTTGCTGTTTCTCTTTTCAACACTTAACAGTTTTGCTCTGGAAGTAACGCTTTTACTTTTAAATGTTGACACCTTACAGTGTAGCTTTTAAAATGTGAAAAGTACAGTTTATCTAAATTTTCATGTCATTTTAAGCAGAAAGATGCTTAGAATTAATCTAAAGGTGTTGATAGCTGGGGGCTGGAGGCAGCATTTCTTCAAAGTCTAGGGTTTGCCATGAGAAAAAAATAGAATTTTTCAGCGTCTATATTCTAAAGGGGTATTTTTTTCCCCTCCTATTTAAAAAAAAAAAAAAAAAAGAGGAAGTTGGTTTTAGGACTGTTTGAATAATGAATTATTCTCCCCAATCTGCAGAAATTCAGACAACTTACCAGAATTGAGATGTCAGCAATTGAATGGCTAATATATTGGAGCACAATAACCAGGAGACAACTACAGAAGATAACATTACTGTTAGCACTCCTGAAGATAGGAAATAGGTATTTCCCGTTATTAAACAATAAAATATGAATCAGTAATGATGCCTCCTAATAGAGGCATCAGTAATGATTTCAGGATACTAATGCATTCTCTGGGAATTAAAATTTAAAAATACACATTTAGTGTCAAACTTTACCACTCTTTAGACAGTATGGGGAAAAGCACATTCTAAACTGATCTTAACACCAAGCAGACATGTAAATGCATAGTTTAAAATAAAAGTCCTTCATGGAGAAATACACATGGCAGTGCACTACACACAAATAATTAACAGGTAAGTGTAAACTCATATCACTAACCACAACAAATTATAACATAACTGAAGTCCTATACTTCAACAAGATTTGTGATCAGATCATGTGAAAAGGTAAAAGAGGTTAATGAACTGCCCAACTCTTAATATACACTATAACAAACAGTTTTTCCTGCATAAAAACAAAATGCAAGTCTTACTGAAAAGGATTGGACTTTCCCGAGGAGCACTCTACAAATGCACAATCAACGGCTCATTGACTTCAACAACCCATTACGATGTTTCTCTAATTTTCCTCTTAAAGGGACAAAAGCGTTCCCTCCCTCCTTTTTCACAAGACTGTCACAGGCAGAGGTACGAGGCAAAACTAAGTCAGCAACGGCTTTGAAGCAGACCTGTCTAGAGCTTCAATAGGGCTTCCCAAAGAAAACCTGAGGTTTCTAAGACCACAAACCCCATGCATTGACAGAATACTCACAAAACCACTTTTTAAAAAGTCAAACTGATTAGAAAAAATGATACTAGAAAAAATATGGTTTATTCCTTTGCAGCCACTGTTCCTCGCTCCCGGGCTTGGTTACAGTTCACAACTCTGAGAGGCAGCAAGCCTGAAGTTTCTTCCTTTCCCCTGGAGGCCAACCTTGCTGCTTTCTGCAGTCTTTTAGGTTGTGTCTACGCAGCAGATACTTTGGTTTACATTTCCTGCTCACCAAAACCAACATGAGACAAACAGATAAGCACAGGTCCTACTTCAAAACAACTCCAGCTGTATAGCTAATGTAGATAAAGCTTTCTTTTCTGTTCCTAAAATTTTCTGGTTTTCTGATTTGCAGCTCTGTGCTGTAGGTCACACCTTCACCCCCTGAGATCTCTCAGGGCACCTCTCTTTAGTGCCCACTTTCTCGATGGGATCACCCATTTTTCTTTAAGTAATATAACTCCATGGGGGAAAAATGTCAAACTGAAAAATAACAGTCTCGCACAATAGCTCAAGAAGGACCAGGTCTTTAACAGATACCCTCAAAAAAGTACAGGCAGTTTTGCAGTGCCCTTACCTTTCAGACCTTTGGCACTGAAGTATAGGTTTTTATACTTATGACTCCTTAGTTACTTCCATTATGAATTAAGGACATAGTTTTAAGATTGAGAAGTTTGGATTTTTTTCCTCCCTGTGAAGAAAATAAGTATATGTGTAAAAGTCGCACTTCATGTCTAAAGAAGTGTTATTAAGGATGAAAAAAATGTGTTAATACAAGACAGAGGAAAACATGATTTGGCAGAGAATTCATATGAAGGTTTGCTTGGTTGTTTCATTTTCACCTCTTGTCTGTCTGATAAACTTCCTATTCATATTTTTGTTTCATAATGAATTGTGATAGTAACCCTCTCCCAGTAATCTCGGCATAAATTCCTGCTTTAAACCCCTGCATTTACAAACAAATTGTTCCATAAATATGGCAGCTGATTGACAAGGATTATGGGAAGTTAATGCTGTGATGAAAACCTTCTTTAATACTGTGATTTATGACTTCTGTGGACTTTAAGAAAAAACACAATGTGTTCATACGACTGATCTTAAAACTTACTTCATTACCAGCTTTTGAAAAGACCACATACATTAAGCAATTAACTTCTCTTATCAGCTTGTATTAGTAAAAATAAAAAAATATCAGGTGAAACAGATAAATTATACAGTATTGACATTATGGGCTGGAATTACATAGACATGAAGATAAGATATTGTTGCTTCAACATGATTTTTTTTTTATTCACAGCTACTTTTTGTTATTATTATATATATAGGTGTCTTATCTAGGTCCAATAACAGTTATTTGAAAACTGACCTTGATCAATAAAAACAGCTTTTGCCAAATTCTGCCTAAAATGTGCTTTTAATACCAAAGAATTAGGTATTTTAAATAGGTGTATGTAGTAATTAAAGTAAAACAAAAATATGATAGACTAAATAACTTTCTTTTTTATAAGCCAAATTCTTCCAAGTCTTTTTTGTTTGGTCTGGTCCCCTTCAGTTTTCCCCGTGTGGACCAAGCTGTTAACTGTGTTTCAACAGAAGAAACAGTCCATTAAAGCTCTGCAGTCAATAGTAGGCAATGTCATAAGTCAATCTTCTAATGTGTATTTGAATTTTGCTCAGCATTAGGAAAAAAAAAAAGAAATCTGGCTGTATTTCAGAAGGTTTCCAAGTGTATCCTGCTTTATATTTTTATTTTTGATCAACTATACTCTTAATAGATTTTACCTGGGGTCCATTGCACCTGCACAAAAAATTGACACAAAGTTGCAATTTATCAGAATGAAGATTCCATACATCATTTATAAGAATAGTAACACTAAGACCAAAAGTGTTTGGTCTAAATAGATTTGTCTCAAAAAATATACATTCCATCTCTGATGCTTGTGTCTTTTAGACAGTCTGAATGCCTGGAAAGCTGAAAGGTTCTTTGTGTCGACTACAAAAAATTGCAAACAAAAACTGAGAATGTAAACAGTTTTCTAATGCAAATATCTTTTAATATCACTTTGTGCACATATAAATGAAGCAATTATTCAAATCCTCAAATTGTCCTGCATGACAGCTGCATAAAAGCTTGCATCTCCCATGTCAGATAAAAAAAGTATTTTTCCACATTAAAACAATGACAACTACACATTTTATCTAACAAATGGATCAAAATGACCTGATTTTTTTGTTACGGAAGTGATATAGATAACCATCATAACACAGTAGACTATAGAGAACTGCCAGATATCCTAAAGTCTATATTCAACACCATTGCCAGTCAGCTCCATTTAGACACTCTCCAGAGAGCAACAGGAAGCTGCTTTAACACCACATCCATTCAGATAAGATCTGAATAGAAGTTCAGGCAAAGCAAATCTGAGAGGCATCAGTCCTGAGGCCTTGCAAACTCAGTACAAAGTTTACAGCCTGATACCAGCAGCAACAGCATTGTTGGGTTACATGACAATACTTTGTCAGGAAAAAGTGGTTTGTGGATATATTTTGTTCACTGCCAACTCATAGTCTTTCCACTGATATTAAAGCTTCCAAAGTTTCTCCTTCCATTTACTACAAATAATGATCATATGCCACAATATATTCTAAAAGTAGCCAGATCCCAGTTCACATTGTTATTCCAAAATTAGGCTTATTCTGCTGAATTCTGTTGCCTGCTCTCGTACCTGAAAAAGCGTGCTAATAACATTTGCACTATGAACAGATGCCAGCACCTACCATGGAACTGAGCGAACAATAAAGGAGGTAAAGTATCCTGTGTTATTTCAGATAGAACCAGAGCCATACAGGTTACAGCACCTGTATTCAGAGAATACAACAGCTACTTTATAGTCCATTTATGCATGAGGAAGAGTTGTGGTTTTAGTCCTCACCCTTCCAAGGACTGCCTTTTGAAGCACTTAGCCCCACAAAGCAGGTAACGTAGACTACAGATGATGTATCAGAAATTGTGCATACCTGGGGGTGCTAGGAGACACTCTTTAGGAGCTTCCCGGTGACAGTGCAGCTCTGCATGAATCCAGCCAAAAACTGCACCTTCAAGGTACTAATGATCCTGTCAGTAAGACAGGGAAAAATTTTAAACCCTGCTATAGCTAGAGGTTGTAAAAGTGGGCTGTAGAGAAATAAACAATGGCGTTTGCTACTTAATTGAGGATGAAAATCTGAAAGTGCTATGCAAATGAATTTTTGGAAGGTGCAGGGCAGCTTATGGAAAGTATATTTACATAAGGGATGTTATTGCTAGTCTATAGTAGTAAGCAACAGATGATGTTTCTTTAAGAGCTTTAGGATTAAAAACACCTGAAGTGGCATTAAAACTAAAGCTGTTTAACTCCTGGTTGTAGCATGCCTAAGAAAAAACAGGAATACAAGAAGGTTGTTTTTACTGAACTTTACTTTTATGAAAGTGAACAAATTAAATGGCTGCTAGTTGCAATCTGCTGATTCAGAACAGGATGTAGAGCGCATTGGATCTTTCCTGTTAACTTAATGAGCTTCAGATAAGACCCATATGGGGATATGGGCAGCAAAATTGACATTTTCTACCCACTGAATGCCACAAGTATCTACTGTAATTTTTGTCCTGTGAAGCTATGTTTTCCATGTTTAGCTTCTTCTTTACCTCTATAATAAGTATGTTTTGAAAGTCTTCACACCAAGAATTATACTGAGAACCATGCATCGTTCAGATACCCTGCCCAAACATCACATTGACAGTAATAACAGAGTCTACTGAGGTATACAGTGTTTCACTTCCCCCTGACAAAATTCAGGGCGGTATTGAAATCCCATAAAGATTACTGGGCTTATGTTTCATGACTTAAAATGTAGTTGTAAGAGAAAAAAAAAAAAAGTGTGTTTGCTTGCAGCAAAGTAGGTTTTTTTCCCCAAGAGTAACAAAAGTTACACCTCATGGGTATTTGTGTCCCTCCAGGGGCTCTGCAAATAACCAAACTTTCACAGTTAGTCAGCAAAACTGAAAAACTGGACCCACCCAGATACTGGACAGTAGACTCTAGCCTTTAGCTCAAGGACCCCGCTATAAATTATGTGCCAAATGAAAGCCTTTTGTATGTATAGTCAAGATTTCTGAGGTTACCTATGTTTAGCATTGCAGAAGCAAAAGAAAAGGTTAGTTCACAGAATTCCTTTTGATAGGCACCACATTTTTTTTTTTTTATCCTTTAACATCTTTCTAAATCTGCCTTTCCCAGAAACTGCAAAATGATTTCCTCTGCATATCAACAGCATCCTGGAGTATTTCCGTAGCGCTTTCCAAGTTATGTTTCTGTGGAGTCTATCCATTCTAATCACATATGAGATCTTAAGAGGCACAAATCCAAACAAGGTTGTGGGTGTCTTTATCATTCAGGGAGTATGGGCAGTGGGCATAGATATGTTCACGATATGGATGCCTGTGATTGGCTGACATTTGGTAAGTGCCTGTGGGTAGGATGGGTTTAGTATTAATCATCTGTGGCATGGCTTAAAAGGGGTTTATGTGAGTCAGTACACTTTGATCTGTAAAATTCTGGACCTTTGTTTTTAGGACAATCCTTTCTGAATGAATAACTTGCCAATGTTTTGATCTAAGAATTGCCTAAATTATCTTGTGTAGTCACACAAATGAACAAATGGATGTGTAGTGGTAATATGGAAGTGTGCCATGTTGCTATAGTTAGAAAGCTGTAACTGTATCTTCTACACTAGTATATAGTAAGGCAGAGCAAAACCTTAAGCATCTTCTGCATCTGTGCTATGAGTTGGCTTTTGTTTGTTGGTTTTGGGGTGGGTGTGGGGTGTATTTCAAGCAAGTGTTTCAATGACCTGGTAACAAAAAAAAAAAAAGCAGAAAAGCAAAACAAACCAATAATAACTTATACCAGTAACTTTCAAAATGACAGTGCAGCTCCAGAAGCCATAGCAGATATCATCTCTACCCACAAGACCAATAAATGATTTTTACTGGTATCTCCACTGTCACCATATCATTTTAGCATTATAATAATCATTTACTCCAAAATATTTTCTGCTGTACGATTCTGCTTTCTTTGGCTCTGCATGCTTACATACCTACCAAAATCCTGATGGACAAAGTTGATTCTTGTTATTTATAAATCACTGTAACCTAACATAGAAAGTATTATTTCAATAAATAGAGAAAAAAATAATTTATTAAAAATTTAAACTTCCACATTAATATGTTCATTTTGACAATGTTTTCAACTGATATTAACATTTCTGGCTAGAATCAAGGAGCAAAATTACTGTTTGCATATCTTCTGTGGGGATTCCTGCATATCTTGTTATCTTGTGGGGGATGTACTGCTGGTTTTTTCCACATTTTGAAAGTTTCTATCTGATGTAGAAGAGAATAAGTTACTAAATCATAACATCAATGTGTATTACAGAGAATGGAGAGCAGTCCCTGCCTTAACTTAGCATGTTTATGGAAATTCAAAGCACTTCAGCAAACTTAAATACCAATATGTGAATTTATGTTAAGGTTACATTAATCCTTAGTAATACAGGCAGAATTCAGGAAGTAGTATTGGGAAGATGTAAAACATATATTCATATATAATTTATTCAGCTGTTTATGAGGAAAGCCTGATGGTAGAATAATTTTGTATAAATATTTTACTCTGATTCAACTAATTTATAAATAACAAATGTAATATTTTATTCAATGTAAAATGCCAAAATTCACTGGATAAATTATATGCAACGCAATTCATACATCTGTAATTGCATGTCACTACTCAAGGATTCAAAAGAATATTTTTCTCTGCTGGTACTGAATTAGTAATGAGTTAATTTATCGAGATTTTCTTTGGTTTAATTTTTAAACTTATTGTCTGCATTGGATAGGGACTTTTACCTTTGCAGCCAGTTTTTACAAAGAATCTTGTTATGTAACTAGTAAGTCATGATTCCATAGTCAAAAATAACAGCATCTTTGCCTAGAAGTTTGCCCTAACTCAGAGAACAGCAACCGGAAACAAAAAATTAGCAGACACTTAGCTAATGGTAAAAATGTACTCATTCATATAAACTATGAGCAATGAAGTGTACAAAGTAATAAAAAATATTAAAGAAAAAACCTGATATTTTGGGGGGTTGGACAATAAGGGGCTTAAGTATAGCATAAACACAGAAATTATGTAAGCTCGCAATACAATGGGAATAATAAAGCTGTCAACAATAACACAGGATAAACAAGTGTTGAGAAACTACTTTCTGTATTTTGATGTCGGTATGACAAGTTCATAAAGTATTTTCAATTGGAGATAGATATAAAATTTATTTTGTGAGTAAACATTAAGAAATCCAATGGGGAATACCTCCAGCAGTCTAAGACTTAAACTTGGTCTGTGACAAAGATAACAGTGCTATTCCCTTTATCTGGTATCTAACATTTTTTAGGTCTTGAAAGCGTTCGTCAATCTATGTTCAAGAATTTGTAAGCTCTGCGACCTTTACAAGACAAGTGAAGATTATAAGAAGTGGGTTTATGTCCACCATTGACAAGAAGTCTTGGAAAGAAGGTATTATGGCCATTAGCAACACACTATTGAAGTTCCCACACAAAATATCTTTTGATATCAGATTTCACCAACCACTAAATAATCTTTATCTTTTTATTTTGAGAAATAGATATTATAACTGCTGCAGATGTATCCTGCCTTAATAGAGGTCCTTGACCCTTTAATCTCCAGCAATAATTTTGGATTCAGGCCTAGGATTTGGAAAAAACAGTAATCAAAATTACCCTCTTCCTAATTTCAGGTGAGCCTGGTGTCACTGTTATCAGTTATTAGCAATGAAGAGTTACACAACATGAAGGACCTACACTAAACAAATTGTATAGCTCCTGACAGCTTAATGACATGTTCTACCATGCAACATTTATTGCCTTTCTGTTTGTTTAAAACTAGAATGAATACTTCAAGTACATTGTTATGTTTGTTGACAACCACATTTACACTCCCATTGCTGCAGTTTAAAAAAATTACATACATATGTAAGAGACTAGTGTGAATATGTGTGGACCCACGTATGTATGAATTAAAAATTTCCTTGGGTTTTAAAAATGATCAGTTAAAAAAAAGTACAAGCATAACATCAATGTGTAAAATTTTTAACTGGAAATGCAGGTGTACTGCTGAATTCAGTGTAGAAAGAACAAATAAAATGGCTAATATTAGTATTGTCTAACACTTTCTATCAAAGTAAATTGTTAATATTAGTTGTGGTTTTGGCAAGCTTTCATGACTCAGGATGAAGTTTTGCTAAGGCAGCTAGTCAATTTGTCATAAAGAAATAAGTGTTCTTTCACCAAGCTAAAGGATCAAGAAAATCTAATACTCTGCTTTGAAGTAAAACACGGAGAGTCCTAGTTTTAGGTGGGCCTTGTGTCACTGTTATCAGTTATTACCCATGAAGAGTTACACAATATGAAAGGCTCACACTAAACAAATTGTACAGCCCCTCACAGTTTTGGCTATTTTCCCTCTTGTTTTTAATGGAGATACTAAAAATCTTCATAAGTTTCTGACAAAGATGAAGTTTTAATGTTAAAATCAGAAAAAGTTAGTTCAATATTTGGGTTTGGATGCCAATAAGGAATGTGTTAAGCCACAGGAATAAATACAGAATAAACATACCATGCTACGTATCTCCCCCTTGTGGAAGGAATCCCAGCCATTATTAGCTTGAATTAATCACTAGGGCAACTGCTCTTGCACAAAAATCCTTCCCAGAAACAGCCTGGAGACTGAAGATTTTTCTTCATCTCGTTAAAGGTCTTGTATTTCTGGATGGTTCCACATACTTGGATATTTGCTTTTGCTGAGATAATCTACTTGCCCAAAACACTGACTACTGAAACAAACACCATATGCTTTGCAATTCTATTCTCAATGCATAATCCTCTAGTGCTCTTTCTGTAAAAGAAAAAGTCTTCCTATACCTTCCAAATAATTCCTCATCTGCCTCACATAGGGGAAATGTTTCTTCATTCATTAGGCCAAGATGTTCATGTGGAAAACATACAAATAACAGTACAAGAGATCACTGACCTGGACAAATTCCTTTCAGGAAGGGTTTGGAGAACCCAAAAGTTTCATAAACATGACAGTCTAGTCCAGCTACTGGATGGAAGAAGGAAATGAAGCCATTTCAGTAGACAAACCCCTGTATCAAATAACCAAATACAACGTATTTCAGAAATCACCACCTGTAAAGTGATATTTCTAAACTATGCTAGATAGGAAGAATAATTTACAGTGGAAATCAATAACTTACTATAGCTTTGAATTGCTGTGACTAATAGCTATGAGATAAACTATTGCTCCATTCCATTCTAGAAGCTCCTAAGTTGAGGCTTAGCATCATGAATGATAACTAACAAGACTTTTGTTTTGGTCAACAGCTCTTACTGCAGATGATCCAACATAAGAACCATACCAAATATCTGTTCCTGATCTTCACTAAGTAATTCCCAGAGCTTCTTTAGATTCAAAACAAGGCTATAAAGGTTAGTGCCATTATTTACTCTTTAAAATCTAAAACAGAAATGGGAGAGATTTGGACTAAGTCACACCATAATGGAAACAGAAATAGGATCCACATCTCCTGTGTCTGAGCAGATTAGATTGTACTACACATCAAACCACTAAAATTTCTACTCTGTAAGAAAGGTTTCATTATAAGATGAGATGAGCTTGTTATGCTATTCAAGAAGAGTTATAGGCTTGGCATTTTCAAAGGCTAAATTTCTCTCCCATCCTTAAGACCCTCTACTCCATTTATTTATCAAAGATATATCGAAGAAGAGCCCAGCTTCTACAACCATCCACATAAGTAAAAGGCCATAAGACGACACTCCACTCCTCGAGACAATGTATGTGAACAGATGCAAATCCATTATAGACATCAACAATAAAGAAATACACCCTTTGTTTTCAAATTAGACAGGCCCCAAGTGTGATAAAAGCACAAAGTTTTTTGTAAAGTAATATCCTACCAAAGAAACAATATTGCAACATTCAGAAGCAAAACTAATTTTCTTCTAAATGAGCCAGGATTTATATAGGAAGAATGAGGTTAACCCCAAAATGTCTGATATATCTCATTATTAGACTTCAAGATCTTCAAAGCAACAAGCACGAGAATGTGATGTTATTTTTATTTATCATTAAAATCCCACTTGAGCAATTTCAGACTAGCCAGCTGCATAGAGAAATTTGCCAGCTGGTACGTCTGCAAACAAAAATCTCATGTATCAATCCTTCTGATTACCCTCAGAAAAAAACTACCCTTTCAAAAAAACAAGTTCTTCTACTTCTGGCTTTCTTTTATATGGGAGGTTTTACAGTCTTCCCCAATGCCTTTAAAAACTTGATTTATGCAGAAGGGTAATTTGATAGATATTCTTTATAAATATTTTTAGAAAATCATAAAACTTAGTAAGTAGTCACAGAGTCTACAAACTGATATAGCTGGTCATAAACCAATGCATTTCCTAGGCTGCTTAGAAAGCAAACTTTAAAGACTACTCGGTAAGATTTTGCTGTCTCCAAAATCTGTGCACAGATAATAGTAAACATTTGAGTAGATTTATCTAGCTGCAATAGAAGATTTTACCAGGTTTATTTCTTTCCTCCCTTATGTTGTTCCCATCATAATGAATTGTCTGAGAATATCAGGCTGACTAAATCACAAAAGGTCAAAAGTCGTGTTGTAATCCTATTTTATCATATGCCACAATTATATTACAACATAGCAGACAAGATTTTTTTTATTGAATATTCAAGCTGCTTTATCTCTTGCTGACAGTCTAAAATATTTTTATTGTATTCAGGAAGACTTTCATATGTGCAGAAAACTCTTTCAAAATTACTATCTGATATTTTCCTGGATCATCCGTTTTAAGCTTTCAAAGGCAAATACCTAGAAATTGGAAGTTTCTACCCTATTACTTTTTCCAGGAAACAGTTTTACTAACATTAGTCACCATTTCTTTCAGTCAATGGGAGGCTGTATAATAGCTGACCAACAGTTATTTTGCAAATTTCCATTTCAACACAGAATTGTTATTCTCTTTCTACGACATGCACATGCTCTGATAAGCAGTATAAAAAAATTTGGTAGGCTTTTGATTTAAACTTTATTCCAGAGCTGCAACAGGAAATCCTAGTAAACCCAGACTTTTTTGGAACAAAATATGACAGGGAACAATAGCCTAAAAAAGCTATCCCTAGAACAACTCTTTTTATGGTGTACTTTGACTCCCCCATCTTTCCTTTCCTTTACAGACCACTGCCACATAGGGAACCCATGGGCTGACTGGGAACAGCCCTTGCAGGTAAGCCTGACAGCACATTCATCTCACTAGGTTCCCATGTACTCTTCAAGATACAATCTGACTGCACCCAAACCAGGTTCTTGTAACAAACCTATTCTTGATGGTGAGAGATAACTTTTAAAGAATATTCATCACATAATTATTCTAAACTTAGTAAGTAAGAACCAGGCATATGCCCATAGCATTATTCTTGGAAGATTGCTGCAGTGGAACTAAATTATTGTTTATATCCTGGGTGTTGTGGAGCAATAAAGCAGGCTGATCCACAAGGAGGGATATGAGCCAGACTCCAAGGTGACCCCACCTCAACTGATGTTTGGGAAGGCAGTGCCCTTACAGACCCATAACATCTGAGCAAAACTAGTGAGAACAACAGGTCCAAACATCCAGGGATTATAAGGCAACAACCCAGGAAAATTAAGCAGCAACTCAGACTCACCAGAGAACAAGACTGAAGACAACTGCAGTATCACCCAGAGAAGGAACAAATACCTCAGGCAGAGGTTAAATGGAGCCCCTAGGCACATGGACAGGGGTGGGGGGCCCCAGGTGAGGCTGTTCAGGACCGTTAAAGCCTAATAGTGCCCCCAGGGCCTTGGCATTAAGCAATTTCTTGTCAAGGAGTAAACATCACTTCAGAAGAGGCAAACAAAGGGTTTAGATCTAAAGCTTAGAGAGGAAGCTTCTTGGAGCTCACTTAAGAGGTGATTGCCACAAGGTCTTTTGCTGATCTGAACTAATTTATAATAAAAGTGAGAATCTGGTTCTAGAAGACTGCACTTCTGCATTTTCTCCTTCCGCTAGAGGTAATCCTCCTGTGACACAAAGTCAGCAAGTGATTCAGTCTCACCTTACACACAAAAAATACATTGTAATTTCTTTAGAGCATGTTGACTATTCTTTCCAGATTTCAGTTAAAAGGATTTGACAAAGAACTGTTAATTCAAGTGTATCTTAAGTGAAAATGCTACTGCAAAAATCCTGAGAGCTGCAAAGGCATGCATGATTCAAGGACAGCTACTTTGGCATGCAGGCTATGTGAAGTTAATATGCATCTCCTGAGCATGCCAGAAGTGAAAGAAATGGCTTGACTGCAGGCCCTGTGGGAGTTTCTGGGCAGTTTTGATGCCCTAGAAGGCCATTGCAAATTCAAAGTCCCCTAGGATTTGTCAGATTTACAATCTAGGCTTCAGTGACTGTCTTGCAGCCCTGAAGGAAAAGCACACAGAGCCACTCCGGCCTTCCCCTCTTACTGGGCAGTGTCCCATCACCCAAAAACCACAGACAGGACCTAGCTTGTTAAAGGATTGATTTTGTTTTCAATAAAACTAGTAGCAACAGAAGCAAAAAAGAAATTTAAAAGTCTATCAGTTAACTACCACTCAAAGCTACAGGTTACCTGGGCTAAGTTTTTATTTTATAATTAAATTGCTTAAACTTTTCTATGGTGATATCAGAGGAATTAATTTTTTTTCTTTATTCTGAAGGAACCTTGCAGAGAAACTTTGTAAAAGTTATATGTTTTTTCCCCATTTTATCCTGCCAATCCCTCCTAGCAAAACTCTGGAATATGATCCTGTTCAGCTGGTATTGGAATTCTAAGTGAAATCACCAGTGCTGCAAGAATCTCTGTAGCGAAGCATTAAGAAAACTGACCATGGGGAGAGACAACACTGCCCCTCTAATTCACAATATTTTAAGACCCTGCAGGATCTTAAAGTCCCATAGGGTCAAATCACCAATAGGGAAGGCTGGGGGTTTCCTATGATGTTCCTGCTTGAGGAAGATTTCCTTCTGGGATGCCAGCCGCAGCTCTCAGTCACTTCCCAGGGTGTCTTTCAAAGTGCCAGCATTTCTGGTGCCTGAGGTCACGAGCATGCAGTGTAACTGCTAGGTCAGCAGTTGCCTCTATTTTTTTAAAAAAAGTTCCCTTATGTAATTAAATCCAGGTGTTTGGACTTGGCGGTGAGTTTCTGGTGCTCATCCTTGTGCAATGGCATCCAGGCCCTGCACAGGCCATGGGCTCCCTGGGGCGGAAGGGCAGAACCTGGAAGCCAGGGTAGGCCGGGGGCAGCAGGGGCAGCCCCAGCCCCAGGCACCGAGAACCTCTCTGGGGATGGGCAGAGGCCAGGCCAGGATGTTTGGCTGGTGTGACCCAGCCTGCAGCCAGGCACAGCCAAATGGCTGCTGGAAGCGGCTTCCCAGGCCCTGGCTGCAGATCCTGGCTGCAGCCACCCCGCAGGCCTCCATGGGGGGCGGCCCCTCCATGGCCTCCAGGCCCTCCTGGAGCACCAGGCCCGGGTCACTGAGGGGAATGCTCCCATGGCCTTACAGAGAAGCCACCACCAGCAGTACTGCACAACGAATCGCCAGCAGAAACGCATTAATTATGTAACGTACAGGTCAGAGTCATGAAAAAAAGAAAATAATCCACCAGCAAAGGCTAAACAGTTTCCAGTGTGGATACATCTGCTAGATATCCACTGCAAAGTGAGCAGAAGTCAGAAAAAAAATTAAGATTTTGAAGCAGGCACAGTTATACACAGCTGTACAAATAGCATAGTTAAGATAATGGACTTACATTGCATGTGTCTGACAATGCCAGCTATTAATTTCTTTAAGTAAGCAACCCAATGATTTCCTTCTTTCAGAAATTCCTTTAACAGCAGAGACATCAACCCATAGAAATCTCTTCTAGCAGAACTTGTTAAATAATAAATTTCTGGGAAACTGAAAAGTTCAAAGGAGCGGGTCTAGGGCAGGATAAGCCAGAGATGACTAACTTTTGCCATAAGCCATTGTACCTTTGATGGTACAAAATGCAGATAAGGCTGTGTTTTACTAGTTACGCTATTTTATATAATGTAAAGTCTGTTAAACAAATTCCCTGATACATCTGAGCTGTTTCAGCTCACGCCTTCAAATAAATTGTAGAAAAAAATGCATTTTCAGCTATTTTCTGACCTATTCCTTAGTAACACATGCCACCAGGAGTTAAAGAAACTGTCTAAATATGTTAAAGGGAAGAACGGAACACCTAAGTTCTACCAAATCCGCAATACCTTGCTGAATTAACCAAATATGATCTGTAACAATTTACTTTGAGGGAGCGTGAGGAACTTCAGAGTGGCCTGAAAAAATAACTTAATGCCACATGATATTCAGTATTGATAAATTGAAAGTACTGCACACTCAAGAGAAAAATATGAACATACAGTTTCTGAGTGCTAAATAACAGTCTTTTTTTTCGGGCTAAAGTATTTAAATGAAAACCTCTGCTTAGTAAAGTGTTTGGCCAAGGAAACATACCAGAAATATCTATAGTCGTCTATAGAAAACATACTATACAAGTTTGCTTTTAGCTGAGATACTGTGGAGTAACCTTCATTCTATCTCAAAAAAAATAAAAAGAATTTATGAAAAAGGACCAGTGACTGGCAATAACTATAATTATCAGCCTTGGGAATTTCCTATTTGAAAGAATGGTTTACCGGGTTGGGATTACTTGCCTTAGAAAGGTAAGGAGTAAGAAGGTTCATGACAAAAGCATATAGAACAATAATTGGTGAAGAGCTGATGAGAGGAATTCTAGTTCTTCTTTTAACAAAGGAACAAGGGATCATTCAGTGAAACTAAAAAATAGCAAGTCAGAATGAAAGGAAATACTCTTTTTCACAGAGTGCAATTTTGGGCTATGACATTCACTGCCACAGGATGCCTTTGAGGCCAAGAGTTTAGCAAAATGTCATGAAGACCTTGTTATCTAATTGGTAAGAAGAGTGTCTAGAGCTTAAGATTGAATGATAAAACAAGCTTTGGGAAAGTAAAACACATTCTCTAGGTAGAAGACTAAACAGGGCATATCTCCTATTCCATATTCTTGTTTTTCTATCAAAGATTTGGGTTCGTATTTTGCAGTAACACCTCAATAAGTTTGAAAGTCATTGAAGTGTTGTATTTTTGGTTATTTGCATGCGGATATGTGGTTTTGAGAAGAAAAGAAGGATAAAGGCATAGTAGAAATGGAAAAGTACTGACTAAACATCAGTTCCATGACATTTTCAAGTACCCTAGAAGGATATTTTTGCAGTGCAAAACCCAATAATCTAGAGATCAAATGGTTTTGTATGAATAGAGAAATTTTTAGGGTAGTTTGCCAGGAGCAGTATGCCTGTGGAGCTTGATAGGCTCTCACACCTTGCCATTTTGATTAATATAAAAAGCTTCCTTCTTTTTTACAGCAAAATCATGGACTTCACCAGTTCTTGTAATTATTAACCTTATTTACCACTGTAGCTTGTAGCACATTCTTTCTATTTCTGTCTAACACTGAAGTATGCAGAAATCAGTCTGAGAAGTTCCTTCAGAATTTTACAACTGTTGTAAATTTCCAGATTGATCCTAAAGGTTTTCTTTATTGATTATTATTGAATATTTCTGCAAGAAAACTTTTCATACATTTTTCTAAAATATTCCTGAATTCCAACACTGATTTTTTTATAAAATATATTAATATACTGAAACACTGATTCAGTTCTAACATATGCACTGCCTTGACGTTATGCTTTTTTCTTATATTTATTAATTAATTTATGAGATCTTTTGGCTCTCAAAGATCACAGGTGCTTTGACTTCTCAACATGATTGAAAAATAGCAGGTACCTAGTGCAGTAGAACATTTTGGGAGCTGGAAAGGAGAAGAAAAAGCTAGTCCTCTTTCTAAATATGCATGACTTGCCTGCCCAGGAACTGAGTATTCACACTATACATTGCCTTTACTGGCTGAAAATGCCTAGGATGAGTGCTCTATGCCATTTTTACCAATGAAAACTATAACAGGCTTCGTTCTGCTCCACTGAAATGAATATGAGTTTGCTTTTGATTTCAGTGAGATATGAGGAAAGTATCTCTGAGCACACGGGAAAAAACACTTGTTTAGCATATGACTGGCTATTTTTTTTTCCCTTTTAGAATCATGGAATCATTAAGGTTGGAAAAGACCTCCAAGATCATCAAGTCCAACTGTCAACCCAACACCACCATGCCTGCTAAACCATGTCCCAAAGTGCCACTTCTAAACATTTTTGAACACCTCTAGTCATGGTGACTCCACCACCGCTCTGGCCAGCCTGTTCCAATGCTTGACCACTGTTGCAGTAAAGAAATTTTTCCTAATAGCCGACTGAAACCTCCCCTAATGCAGCTTGAGGCCATTTCTTCTCATCCTATTGCTATTTACTTGGGAGAAGAGACCAACACCCACCTCACTACAACCTCTTTTCAGGTGGTTGTAGAGGGCAATAAGGTCTCCCCTCAGCCTCCTCTTCTCCAGGTTAAACAACCGCAGTTCCCTCAGCTGTTCCTCATAAGACTTGTGCTCCAGACCCCTCACCAGCTTTGTTGCCCTTCTCTTTTACAATACATTTTACAATATAATACCATTAAAATCTAGTTTCTGTGGTTTTCTTTAGTTCTTATGTACCTGAGTAGATACTGCAAGACCTCAACACTGTGAAGAATCAGAATGCATATGAGAAACGTTTAAGAACTGCAGATGACCTGCTTTTCTTGACAACTAACAAAGTAAAATGCCATAAGGAGAATATGATCAAAACAGTGCAATCATATATTTTTAAACAAAATGAAATAGTCTAGTGTGATTTCTAATGTGACTGATGTTTTCATGGTTGATTTATAAGGTTGTATGCCTTATTAATCATTAAAATCCACCTCAACATGGATGCATAAAATATGATTCCATGGAAAAATATAAATTGAATTTAAATTCATCCCATCAAGATGCTGAATTAATTTTAGATTTGATTAATAAATTGACTAAAAACTAAAAATTATTTGAATGCTGATTCATCTGATTGAAACAGTGAATGAATTTAACCTAAGCAAACTAATAGACAGTTATATAGAGAACAGAAGAACTGGTCAAAATATGGTTGTAGTATTTTCAGTGTATCATGTATTTAATTATTTTTCTCAAAACAGAACCATAAAAAATATAAAAATAGAGCCATACATAGACTATTTATTATGTTTAAACATTTTTTCCTGACATATGTGTATTAGTATGACTCAGTAACAGTTTTTTGGAACAGCTTTATTGTGGAGTTTCTCACTGGGAATTTTCCAGCACTATTAATTTTTCTGACAGAAATGCTGCATCATATACATGGGTGTTTTATCACAGGTGTGATACTGGCATTTTGGAAATGCATGTGTAGGAACTGAATGAAGAAGCAACCATTTATTCTCAAAATCTAACAAAGAAATGATCCCTAAATCACTGATGATATGCCTTAGGAAATCGTTTTGATGGCAATTTTATACAACATTTGCCCTGGGTTCCATATCACAGTGCTCATTTTAGGGATAGCAAATTATCACATAAGCAGGGTGCAAGAATAGAAGAAAAATGAAGACAACCTTGAACAATGAAAGATAAGGTTTAATGGCTAAAATTAATATGAACATCAGAAACAAATGGGTTGAAGTTTATGGTACTGTCCTTTTGATATGAAGACAAACTGTTTTCCAGGGATCTTTCCCCACTTACAGTCTACATGTAATTTCAAATCCACAAGCACACAAAATCTATACAAAGTTAAACAACAAGCTGCTGTAGTTGAAGTTGTACATATGTATCTCTGTATTTGATTCAGAACAAATTCCCCCTGGTGGAATTATACAAGTAATTTTGGAAAAAGCATGATTTAATAATGTAAGCTAGGAAACAGGACTTTTATTATAATACTGATATGGTGAACAAAGATATTTTCTTACCTGAGCACATTACAAAGGGTAGAGGATTCTCCAGTGTGGACAGCCAGCAACAAAGTACAGACTAAATTTCAAGTGTGTTCCATTCACAGTGCAACACTCTCTTCCAAGCCCATACAACTCTTTTGACTGGTTTTGAACTCGGTATAAAACGTCTTCCCTTGCAACTGAAATTGCTCTTTTGATCACAGCTGAACCCAGGCTTGAAATACAGCTTTATTAATTGCAGTAATTAATACTGTATAATACTTTCTTTTTTTTTCACTGAGTAGTAGTGTCCATGCTGAAGCTTAAAAAAAGATTCTGATTGAGCCAGGTAAGGAAAGCTTGGGAAAATCACTAGGTTTTGTGAGAAAACCAGCAAAATTTACTGAGCCTTTAAGTCTTCCCATCTAGAAATGTCTGAGAGATGTACCCTGCAAACAAGCTTATGTATAAAGGGATTTAGTCCACCTGAGATGGATGGAGTCATTCTCTATTAAATTAGGATTCTAGTACAAGCTACTAATGATTAACCAACTGTTGACAAATTTGAAGGAGGAGGACTCTTTAGAATTAAGCTGGAAGATATTAGTTAGCCAGGTGCATTATGAACAGTTATAATCTAATGGTAATGAGGGGGCATTCAGTTTGGAGGGGTTGTTAACAGAAACACAGTAAGATTTCTAATTCCTTGGGAAAGAAGTCCATTTTATAAATCATCTCCCATTAAGCTTTATAATAATAATACCATAAATTATATGTAAGTACATTCCACTAACAGCACAAAAACTGCATTAAATTTAATGAGATATCTTAAACATTTGAATAATCTTACTGAACTCCCTGAGTCTACAGGCATTCTCAAATTTAAGCATATAGGCAAAAATGTACAAACCTCTTTCCGTATAAGCACTTCCATTCACTTGTGTGTTTCCAGGTATAAACATTATTTTTTTCTTTTGGTCCACACCCCACAGACAGCTTGTAGCCCTTAAAAAAGTTTCTGATCCTTCTTAATTTTACTCCTTTGTCACAGCCATCCAAAATGAAGAACCTGACTTTCCTCTTTATTCCCAGAATAAACAGCTGAAAAGAAGCGGGAATAGCACATTACCATCCTGCACTCCTCAACCAACCAGCAACTGCTCCATGAGTCTTCACAGGATAACAAAAATGGTAAAGAACTATGAAAATTAAGTCAATAGTTTTTGAGTGATCTAGAAGACATGCATCTATTTCAAATGGCAAATGCTACAATGCTGCAGATTTAGAAAAGAAAAAACAAAAAAACCCAAACCCCAAAAAAACCAAGCCCCCAAAGTTGTATCTCTTTACCCAGTCAGCTGTTACTGTTTTATCATGTTTTCCATATGGATTCAAAAGCCTAAAGATGTCAAAGGCCCATGGCTATTGTTTTTTAAAATGTAAAAGAAGACAAAAAAAAAAATGTGGTTATCTGCGTTTTTTTATTTAAAAATAAAAGTAAAACAAAATAAAAAATATATAAATATTTTATTTTTCTATATTCTTGGTATATAATACAAAATATTATAAGAAAATTAAAGAAAAAATATAAGTATTTGAAAACCAGTGTTTATAATAACAATATTTACCCATCTATGATAACAGTTTTGCTAAGCAGATAAATTGTCCCTTTGAAATTATTCCTTTGCCTCACTAATTATTTTTTCTATTCCCATTGATTCCAAGCAAAAAGTTACAGCTGTTCAGTAACCAAATTTAGTTGGATGCTTTCAATTTGCTTTTATAGACAGAAGAAATACATGCACAAGAATTACAGACAAATGAGTGGATTAAATGGAATCTTGTTTAAAAGGATTGCATATCAGAAATCTAGAGTGAATCCCATGTTCTTCAGCAGAAGAGTGAGGGTCAGAGTCTGTGTTCATGGTAAGCAGAAAGTTTTTATAACTTTGAACAAGGAAGTTATTACGCATCTGTAGGGTTTCCACACAGGACCCAAAATTACAGGAGTAAGTCATGGAAGGGATGTACAGGGCATGAATTGGCAGGAGTGAATGAGCTATGGGCTCTGCTGGGGAATGTAATAACAACTTCGGACATGTAGGTTTCTTCTTCTTGGCTTTTTCCTTCATCTGACAGAAATGCTTGAACCAAGTAGTTTTGTCACTGTGAAAAGGAGCTCCTTGTGCAGTTTCCTCTGTTGACAGTGTTGACTTGAGCTTAAAATGTTTGTGAAACTGCAGTTTTAGATGAATGTCCCTTATCTCTGTGGTTTATGAATATTTGATAAGACTGGGTTTTGCAGGTTCCTTCTGACCTCTCTTCTAAATAACTGGAGAGAGAGAGGAGACAATGATTCATATAGCTGTATTTGATTGCTGTTGTAGATATTAGACCATGTACTTTCTGTACGGTCTATAGGAAAAGGCAACATACTCAAAGGGACATAATCAAGAGGCTGGATGTGTCCTGCAGAACACAACACAAGATTTTTCATGCTGCTCTTTTTCACCTAATGTCTTTACTGATTTGTCCTGACAGCTCTGGACTCCATGGGACAGTCTCACGCAATTCCCACCCTCTGTTAGCTGAGTATGAAGCAGGCAATAGTATTAAACGATAATGTTACCAAATCATGATGCAGTCTACTACAATGGATACCTGGGGTAATTTCTGGGACTTCTTGTTACATTTAGGCACTGTGTTTTGTTATATTGCTGTGGAGCAAAATTTATTTTCTCCCATATAAAAGCCAGCATGTCATATTCAGTTTATCCACCTGCTTTCATGTGGAAATATGAATAGGAATTGATTTATATGTTAGCTATTCTGATCTTGTACTGGGGTATTATCTGGATATATTCTTTACTTTTCTGAAAAACTCTCCTTATTCTTCAAATTGCAAGTCATTTCAGTACTCTTAGTAATCTATAGCAGCAACGATATCTCTAGCAAAAAATACTTAAAGCTCTAGTGTCATTTTCCCATTCAGGCCAGAAGTCAGGTAAGGTCATTGAAATATGATTCAAGACAGTTCTTTTCCTTGGCTGAGCAAACAACTGCATCGCAGCTCATTTCCAATGATTTTTTAACTATGAAGTTGTCAGGCAAGAATTTTTAATATAAAGTTAATGACTTTGTAATTTGTTGGTTTTTTTTTTCATTTTTCCTTGCACAAGTGAAGATCATCCTTGACATAACAATTTTTTTTTTTTGCCCCCAGATGGTTTCATCAGAATGGGAGGCAGACTAGGCTGCAGCTGTAGAACAGAAAAACCTTTTTCTGATAAAGTTATATCCCAGCACATGCATACATGGCTGTCTTTCCCATGCATCACCTTTTGAATACTTCAGGATATGAAAGTCTTCTTCCCTTCCTCACATATCTTTGCTGATACCATCATCCTTTATCCCACCTTCATCATTCAAACTTGTCAGAAGCTTCCTGTAGAGTACTGACCAGATAAGCTGCACTATCTCAGTTAGTTGTATCTGCATCACATCACATACATGGACCCCCATGCTCTCTTCCCTTAGCCACAGCTCTGACGTTCACAATAGTTTCATGTATCCCAACAAAGTAGCAACACTTTCTTCCACATTGATCTGTCTCTTTACTGGGAATATCATAACGGAAGTGGTAATCACAGACACAGAGTTAGCATAGACTGCAGGTATCACTAAGGGTCTGTCTTCCTCTGCTGGGTGCCTCCAGGGAGATCCTCACTTCTGCAGCAAAGTCTCTGCAATTATTTCCTTTCCCTAGTCATTCCACATCATCTGGCAGAGATTGGAGACAAATAGATATCTGTCTCTCTCATACTTGTAGCTTATCTTTTTGTTTCTGTGTTTAGTGGAAGAAATAAAAAATAATTCCAACAAATAATTGAAGTAGTCCAAAACTCTTTTTTTCCCCCCAGAATAATTGACAAACATTTCACTTTATGCTATATAAAATGTTTCATAAATCCTGAAGGTAATTTTCCATTCTGCATTTTCAGTACACATACATAACATGTCCAGAAGGATCAGACCAGAGGTTCGTCTAAGTACCTCTGCCAGAGTCCATACAGAGCTGTCTAGGAACAGCTGGCTAGGGGCAGATGGTGAGGAGCACCATGTGTATGGACCCTAGTCCATACATGGATGCAGTATAGGACCAAGGCAAAGATGCACAATACCTTTCTCCCAGGCTCTAGCAGCCACTTCCATTTAAGAGTCCTCCTAATCTGGATATGGTTTCAATGTGTTAAGGGTTTCTCTGCAGATTTCTCTTCCATGAGCTCAATTACTGTTCACTTAAACCTATATGGCTGAAAAGTGTAACAGCCCACAGTCACACAAGTACATAAATGTTGTATGATGTTTTCACCGCTAGGTTAAATTTGTATTCTGTATGACTTATGTGGGCTGAGCAGTTGTTTAATGCATGTTAGTGTTTTGAAGTGAATGAGCAAGCATATGCCAGAAACCATTATCCAGAAACAGGTAATAGCTTAGGCTATGTTGCCCACCTCAGAAGCACCTGCAATTCAAATCTCTTTTCTGAATCTGACTCATTAAGTGGGCATTTTCTTGAAGCACCATGGTGGGTGTGCTGGTTTTTCAATGCAAAGGTACAGAAATCACATTTCTTTTCACTTTAAAGTAATTTACTTCAGAACTTTTAAAATTATTTGCTTTGAGATTTCGAAAACTTGTTCACAGGCTTTTCAGTTGATCAAAAATTGGATACAAATAGAATACAACCTGTGTTTTCTGAAACACTTTACCAAAAAAAAAGCCCCAAATGTATTATGCTCTACTATTTATCATAGCATTGGACTGTGTCTAGCCATCCCTGCTTAATGACTTATTTGTCCCTTTCTTTTCCCGTTAGTTAGTCTGTCCTTATTTTATCAGTCATTGTCCACGATAAATTTCTGGCTGTTAAAGGGATGAGTCTTCCATTTTGAGGAATCTTCTCTACTTTTTCAACTTCTGTACATTCCTCTTTCAGGCAGTATTTTTTTTAGATTACATCATCAATCACTGTTTACGGAATTTTTTCAAGGCCCCATTGTCTTTTACCTACTAAAATTTGAAATAATTTTTTAAAAGGTAGTTTTCTTGTTAAATCCTCAACTTGTTAAATCCCAGAGCAATCAGCAGGGGCAATGTGTAACAACATCTGCCAGGGAAAGGGCAAACTGTTCTTTCTAGTACAGGGCAAAATGGCCTTTGTAATGCATTTTAGCAAAGTCTTTACTCCTAATGCACTAGCTTACTGAGGCGTGCAAAAGTCATTTCCACATTAATCTACACCCGAAAAGGCTTCTCTGATAAGACTTGGCCTCAGCCAGTAAATCCTTCTCAGCTCATCTTAGTACTACTGCAAGGCTAATTGCACAAGCAACAATCACATATCTAACCAGGGGATTGACTTAATTTTAAGCTCCTATTGGAGCTATACAGTTGTGCAATTCAGTGCTGATTTTCTGTATCTAGAATATTACATATAAACTCCTGTGCTCAGTTTTTGCTGACTTTATTTCTAATAAAAATGAAGCATTTTCCCCTCCTTCCACATACATAAACATGCACCTCCAATGATTAATGTTAAACCCTTGTTCATCTGTATGTGTTAGCAAAGTTAAATTCTTTCTAGCAATTCCCTTCTAAATCACTTCACTACAATCACTCTGTGCATGAGAAGAGCAGCAGATTAAAATGACTTCTCAAACTGGTGTTGGACATAAATGCAAGAGCTTTGACTAAAGTTAATCCACATCTTTAGATACAGTTCACTGAGATGAGGATTTGTAATGTTTCTGCGGATGACTTTTACTTCTGATACAGAGTGCAGGAAGAGACTCAAAATATGAGATGCATTTGATTCTGAAAAATGTAGGAAGAAAGGACTTTGTGTGTAACAGAGTGCTGGGTTAAAAATAATCAAATAATCAAAACATTGTGACCACTGGACCTGGGGCTGTGCACTTCTTCCCCTCCACAGAGCATTGCAGTCTTCTAGCATCAGACAATGTAATCATTTAACATTATGGCTCACCCGAAATATTGTGATCAGTATCATAAACACAGAAATTTTTTTATCTCTGTTTTTTTTTGTAAACATATTTTCAATTTGTCTTCTGGATATGTTCAGGTCATGCCTTTAATCTTTTCTCCACAAGCATGAAGAATTTTTATTTTTTAAAACAGTGGAAATTTACTGCTAATCATTCAACTCCTGCGGAGAGGATTAAGGAAAAATACCATATACATCAAGGTCAAGATAAAATTGCAAAGGGTGGTAACAATGATCCCCCTTCAGCTTGCCAGCTCTGCCAGTTGGTGTGTGGGTGGGAGCCAGAGGCCCCCACCTTCCTATGCTAGAGGATGTGCCTGCAGGGACTACAGTCATGGCTAGGACAAAACACAACTTCTTGCATCCCTTGAGTCCATCTGCAAGTAGAAAGCTATCATCATGTCCTCAGGGCCTACAACATTCTAACCAAGGAATAAACAAAATACAAACTGTGCCTGCTATGAGTTCAGATGACAAACCACTTGATCTGTGCCATCACAACAGTTTCCATCAGTCTGACTTTCTCATTGGACCTGAGCTCCCCCTTTAAATTTTGTCTAAGAATAATGATAGCAAGCTATCATAAGCATTTTATTATTCCTATACCCTTTCACAGCATCTGACTTAAAAGGTTTAGACAAGAATACTGTAAAAGAGAGTGTAGTTTGGCATATCTTGACAGTTGAGGCTGTACAAAAATTGGGTGGACTGGTCACTCCTTGAACTGTGGAAGACAGTCTCAAATGCTGATGTGGATGTGCAAGAAACTTGCCAGGCTGGGCTGGATCTCAGTAACAGTGCTGTTGGTTTGTAGGATAGAAAATATTCCTCATCACTACAATTTTGTACATAATGTAGTTACCAAATGGTTGATGCTTGTGAACTATTACCCAGCTAAATGTGATTTATATCTAACACTATTACATTGTCTAATGAATAGTATGGGAAGCAGGAAGGAAAGAACACACAAAGTAAGCAACTATCACCTACTACAGTCATTTCAGAACAAAAATTGGCAGTCTGCCTTTTTCCTGCAGTTCTGTAGTGGGTTTGTGGCTATAACTAAAACATAGCTTTGAAACAAACAGATGTACAGAATTCAGAATTGATAGTAAATTGATGTGATTAACGTAAATATAGAATAAATATTAATAGAAACAAATATCAGGGCATAAGATTTCATGCTATATAGCCTCAGGAGATGAAATATTTAACTGGTTTAGTTTCTCCAATATAAATAATATTTTCTCATCCACTGCTCAAAGGAGTTGTGAGAATTAATTAATGTCTGCTTTGACCTATAGATTGCTGTAAAATGCCAAGTTTTATGAATAGTTCTGGATTATGGATTTTTCATAGGGCCTTGCCTTCATTGTTTTTTATTACCATATATACAGAATATTTTTCAGGTTTTGCTTTGCTATTTAAAAGTATGTTTCACAGGTTGCATATAGCTACAACTACTAAAGATGCTCATGTGGATATATCGCTGATAAAAAAATGTACTTTTTCTCCACAAGAAAAGAGATTTTTCTTTTACTTCAGGTTAAATCATACATGCCATACGTACATAACCATGTTGGCCATGTTTCACAAGGTAACTTGAATTTATGCAGAAGAATCTGTGTCTCCACAATACCAAGTTTTTAACACAAGTTCTACCCTCCACAGAAAAAAAGAATTCAAACACTCACACACAGTGTTCCCATGCATTTTTAGGTACATCAGGATCACTGAACATGTCAGGGAGAAACAACCTGCACACCTAGATCTCATATATTAAGACTGGGTATTCCTGTATCCACCAATTGCAGCTGATTTTGTTTTGACGTGGGATGCAGAATCTCACAGAATGACAGACTGGTTAAGATTGGAAGGCACCGCTGAGGGTCATCTTGTCCAACTCCTCAGCTCAAGCAGAGCCACCTAAAACAGGCTTCCAGGACCACGTCCAGGTGGCTTTTGAATATCTCCAACATTGGAGACTCAACCTCTCTGGGCAAGTTGTGCCAGTGTTTGGTTACTCTCACAGTAACAAAGTGTTTTGTTATGTTCACACGGAACCTCCTGTGTTTCTGTTTGTGCCCATCGCCCCTGGTCCTGTCTCTGGGCACCCCTGAAAGAGCATGGATGAATCCTCTATGCACCATCCCTTCAAATATTTTTATACATTAGTAAGATCCTCCCTGAGTCTTCTCTAGGCTAAACAGTCCCAGGTCTCCCAGCCTTTCGTCAGAGGAGATCAGGTGGAGAGACAATAGGGAATCCTCCTTGTCATGCATCTTGATGCTCAGCAATGAGACCCTAAACAGATACTGAAAACAGCCAATAGAGGAAGCTGCAAGGAGACAGAAGTACGTGCACTGGGGGGACCTGGGAAGGGTATGAGGCCTTCTTATGTTTGCATAGTCTCTTAATTAATACTTTATACAGTGCATAACACAATTGTTTGATGCCCTACGTATTAGTGACTTTAACCTTGCACTTCAGAGCAGTTTTATTTTCCAGTGTTTTGTTTTGTTTTTAAAACAAAACATGTCCTCAGACTAGCAGGTATCTACATGGAAAGCCAGAATGTTTTCAGGAGGTCTGGAAAGCCCTATGAAAAAAAAATGGGTACAATTTCAGCATTTTTTCTTTGTGTTCAATTAAATTCAATTCTTAGGGGTTATATTCAAAAACTTCTTCCTCCTTTGACATGTTTATCACATGGATAAACAGCATCTGATTGTGAAGTTTCATATGTTCTCCTTTCTAGTTATAATAACTCCTTTTATTCCCATGATGATTAATCGCCCTGGAGTCTTCTCACTGACCTCAGCAATGTTGGGGTTACTTAGCATTATCTTGTCAATCACAGTAATTCCATTTAGGAACCTCAATATAGCTTTAAGACCTTGGTTTCAGACACTTGGGCTTGAAATCTATTAAAATGCAAACAAAATAAATTTTGCTCACATTTCATTGGTGCCTGGAAAGTCTGTTCTATTAACCAATGGCTGGAGGACATTTGTTTTGAACGTGTATTTTGTTAACAGAATAGGGAAAAATTCATTTATTTTTGATAAATCTACACAAGCCTAAGAGTTTTATTTGTTTTGTTACAGTCTCGCATTTTCTAAATTTACATTCAAAACTCCCTGTAAAAAAGAACTAGATCCTGATTCCCACTCATTTCTATATAGCTAGCTACAAATTCAGAAACAGGCCGAACAGGAATCCCAAATGCAAATCAGAAGTATAAAAACCAGTGAGGCTTGTTTCTCCTTAAAGAATGTCTACTCTGATCTCCAAAAGTATATCAGCATCTCCTATGAATTACTTGTGCCCTGAAAAATAGATGCTCGTATGAACTGTCTAATGATGTCTTTCTGATAAATCGAAGTCCCAAACAAGAGCCCTGAGATGCCATCACTGATGGCATGAATGCTACCTGTCCATTCAGTGATAAACATAACACATTTTCTTAAAGCAACTACAGTGGATTTTGAGCCTTCACACAGTTACGAGATTTTAGTGTGAGACAACTCAGAAACAATGTTAGAAATCATGCCTTATACCGCTCAGCTAGATTTGCATGATCACATTTGTCAAAGTGCTGAGTTTCTTCATATGTAGAAGCGGCAAACAGGGCTTTGGGGGAATGATCATTACTAAAATCTGTTTTAGGAAAACCTGCCTGTAGTGAATGGGGTTTGTCCAGCATAGGAAACTGGCTAGTTGTCATCTGTTAGATAAGCATTGTGAAAACAACCTAGGTATTCTGAAATTATATTTGTGATGAACTTGAAAGCAGAAGTTCTCTGCCTGTTCGTGTTGGGTCACCTCCTACTATTGTTATACATTCTCATTCGGTTAAAGTTTCTCATTAGAAAAAACAGGAAAAGTATAGATCTCCAGTCCTTATTTACTGAATGTATTTATGGACATGCACATGTTGCTAGATGTACCAGCTCTACAGTCAAAAACTCTTACAATCAGGAAGAAACACTTGATTGATGCCTATCAACTCCAGTGTAACTATCTGAAAGAACTTGCTACCATGAAGTGCAGTCTTATCATCCTGTTAATAAAGACTGAAAATGAGCTATGTGGAGATGGCTCTTCTCTGATTACACTGCTGTTGGCACTACAAAAGGAAAGTACTACTAGACAGATTAAATGTATAGGCTGCCTCTAGAAGGTAATACAAAGTATATTATTATTTAATATTTCTCTCTGGTATTGTTTTGAGGGTAAAACCAGGACTGCAAAGGTCTTTAAAATTATTTTTTGGAAAAGTGTGTACACACGTGAGGGGAAGTGCATTAAGACTACAACCAAAATAGATAGAATATGCAAAAAGAACCTGAAGATAGCAAGAGTTGTGCAACATCACATAGCAGATGATATTTTAAATTTCAAAACAGCATCAAGATATTCAGAGTACTTGCAGAGTTCCAGTTCAGTAGAACAAACTTTCCAAAGTTTGAAACATTTGCTCAGCATTGCTCTAACCTCAAACCCATTTGACTGGCCCAGAGATACAGATACATGAGTTCTGTACTTATTTAGTGTCCTGTATTTATTTTTCTGGAGATGATTACTGTTTGTACAGTATGTGCTATATGAGACATTTCAAGCAGCAGATAATATAGGAATGGGAAAAAATTTACTGGGTGCCATCCCAGAACTACACGTGAATTATTTTATATCCCCAGATATATGAATTGCGCTTTTTTGGTAACAACACTATTTAGAATAGATACTATTCTTCTCCTCAGATATGACCATGTAGAGTAAAAGTCTTAGTTAGGATTTTGATTGCTTTACATATACAGTACATGCAGACCAGTACTTTTCTTTTTCTTTCCCGCCTTTTCATAACTAAAGGACATTGTGTGTAGCCTGTGACTACATAAGTCCATTATTGTTGCAGGTGACATTGAGGATGAGAACTTCTCAAGATGTGAATGGCCTGTGCCATTACAAAGTAACATAGTTATACCTACGTGCATCTGAGAAGGCTCTGTCCCTGAATCTATGGATAGACATAATAATAGTGAAATAGTGCGGTCAAATGTCACCAGTTAACACTCCTGTCCCAAACACTGATTAGTCCTTCTGAAAGGCTCCAGATACTTTACCCTGCTAAATGTTCTCTGAATGTTCCTCACAGCTGCTGTAGTCTAAACTGGAGCACAAAAATTCAGGTGAGAGAGGAGTAAATAGAAAATGAATTTCTTCTCCTCCTGCTTGTGCACTTTGCATGAATGCAGACCTTGTTCATAACCTACTCTGACCTAGATCAGAATGATAAAAAAACTATGTTTCAGCAAACTGAAGAGTTAATAACATAAATTTTCCCTTATATTTTATTTTTATTTTTACCTGGATCGTGTTCTTAATTAGTAACATAATCATGATGTGTCTTAACCATTACTATAGCATAAAAATAAAGCCAAAATGAGGATATCAATTTTTATGACTGAGTTAAAGGAAACTTTATTGAGTTATGTGTTGTGTTGTAAGTTTTGTAACATAAGAAAAAAATCTGTGGATGTTAACGAGGAATACTGGAGATCCATTACAAAAATGAAAAGAAAATTATGGTGTGAATCACCACAAAATTAATGTCACATTGTCAACAAGTTCATAGCTCTCAAGAAAGCAAAGTTTACTTATACTGAACCAAATAGACAGAGACACATTTGTTGTGGATGTTTATTTCTGGAAATGTTTGATAGTTATTCTATTATGGTATTTTTGGTGTTATTCTGCATCACTGCCTTCTTCATCTCTGATTATAGAAGGTTGAGAGGGTTGCTCATAAGTGAACTCAGAATAACATTTAATCTATTTATTCCAAATTTGCATAAGATTTTATACCTCTGTTCTTCTGTGCAGTGAATTTAAGGAAGAAGGAGAAGAGGGTTGAAAAACCTGTCCAAGATTAAGTGCCCTTATGGTTTCTTTATCACAGTAATGAATCATCGCAAACTTCATGTGGTAAGAGAGGAATAGGAGCAGCCATATGTACTTCTTTTCTCTTTCTAAATGTATACCTATACACACTATATACCTGACACATGCTGTAACATATATTTACTGTGTGCATAGATGTATTCATGTGAGGGGGTGTGTGTACAGGGAATTAGTATGAATTAAGAATGAAATATTAAGTTCCTCAAATGTCAAAAGTTAAGATAGTTCCTCATTTTAAATTTAAAAATGTAAATCTGTTTCTATGAAAGGTAATGGAGAAATTTCCAAAAGCTCTTGTAAGCCCCTTTATACTTTTTACATATAAAATAGTATGCAGTAATAATGTACAATATTGGTTGAGAACTATTTTTTTCTCCTGAAATGGTCAAAAAACTTTACATCACTAGAAGGGCCATAAGATTAAAACAGGCAAAAACCCCCAAGCAAAACCCAACCCCTTCCAGGCCCAAGCTATTACAAAAATTTGATAAATGTTAAGGGTTAGATTACATCTTTGACTCTTAGCAATGAGTCTGACTTCATTTAGATTGGTTTCAATCTCTAAACATTTTATTAATGGTGTCATCTCTATGGATCATATTTTTTTAAAAATCTGAAAGGAAGTAAACTGAAGCTACTTGGTTTCAAATTTGCAAGCCATTCTCAACATAAGCCTCCACATTATGAACAAACCCAGCATGTACAACAGGAAAACCCAACCTTATGTGAGTCTGGCTGAACCTAGTCAGTCTAACCAACATACTCTCAATGAAGTATCCACATTTTCAAAAGTGGTTGAGGTGTCCTAGGCTCTGGGTGCTGAATTAGAGCCACAGCCAGTGAAGGTAGGACTGCAATGGGCAGCTGTGATCCAGCACACTCAAGGGGCAATGGTAAGGGAGACATGTCATCACATGCATCATCAGCAAGAGCAAGAGGTTTCCCTCAGGTGCAAATAGATCTTAGAATTTTTCTGCCTTAATGACACAGGAGAAATTTTGTCGTTGTTCAGCTTGCTAGCTCATGTGAAAAGAGTAACATCAATGAACTGAGTAAAAGGAATTACAAAATTATGAAAAAAACCAAAAAGGGTAAGAGCAGAATCCCAGTGATGTTTTCTTTTTTTATATAAAGATCCACTTGAGGCCATTGAGCTAATTTCAAAGTACAATATTAAGAATCACTTAATCTATCATGCAGTTCTTCATAGTGGAAAAGGTTGGTTCAATAATCAAATCCCAAGTCAGCTGCTGTGATTACTGTGATTCTCTTTTTGCTCCTGATAAAATAGACCCTTTTCCCTTTGGGGATTGTACAAGTCCAAATCAATGAATCCAAATTGGTTCCAACACACCAATTTTGGTTCATTGATTTCCAGGCCAACATTCCTTTTATTTACTAGACAAAATCTCACAATCTGTTGGTAATATCGGTAGCCCTTTTTGTTTGAACTTATTTCAGATGTTTTGTCTTCTTTTCATTCTTGTTCTATCACCAGTAATTGTTTCAGGTTACTGCTATATTTTATAGAAGCCCACTTCTCACAGCTGAACACTCACATAAGGTGTATTTTGGGGGTACACTTACTCCAAGTCATAAACGATACTGAGCATGAACTTGTGTTACAAGCAAGAGCTTCTACTGCTTAGGCAAAGAATATAAAAATATTCTAAATAGGTTGCCACAGAAGATTTCTATCTTTTATAAACAAAATGGAACAAGGCTTTATCCACAACCAAGAAACATTAAACTTACTATTCCAAGACTACTATGGAAAAGGTAGGTAGATTTTTAACTTTGGTATGTTCCAGATTTGCAGGAGCACACTTAATATTGCTTTAACTTAAAAGCTTAATTGAAGCTAAGTCATAGAGCTCAAATGTGTATTTTGTTGAGCTTACACCTTATTAATGTCATGTCAAGGTAAATGAAAAATAATACTTTTCTCAGAAACTAATGGATTGGTTTTTTCCCTTATAATGGCATATAGGATTTTTTAAAAAAATTTGAATTTTAGTATGATTTTAGTTTTTCCTCTTAAAAAAATCTTTAATATTCCTTAGCACTATTGAGGCAAATGTAATATTTATTTTAAAAAGTTTTTGTACCTTGTATGTGAAAATATGTGACTGATATCAGAAATATCTTTCACTTTGTGGCCTCAATGTTCTTTTTTAAAACCTAAGAGGCTAGAAAAAAGTGAGTATGGCAACAGAAAAGATCTCAAATTCCATTTTAAATCACTGTGAGTAGCTGAATTTAATTCCTAAATTTTATCTGGTTTGAAATATCTTTTTTGTTTCAAAAGAACTTCAGAAGAAATGCATATACTTGTTCAGTTATTGCTTTTAAGGGAATATGGAATTAACAAAAGGCAAGTGATCATACATCATGAATTTGAAAATATGCATTTCAAAGAAATTTTAAAAAAAAAAATTTTTGACTGGTAAGCCAGGAATGCTACACGAAATGAAAGAATTCCTTTTCTGATTGTTATTCCCCTGTGTTTAATAACTTTCATTTCACATCCTGGCTGTAGTCCTAATCAGAGAGAGAATATTTTGCATATGTTCCTTGCATTTTGAAAAACTTTTTCTATCTTTTTCATGATTTTTGCATGTTTATTAAAATGGATGTTTTAACAAAGGTGATAGATATGCATCTGCTATATATTCCATTGGACCTATTTTTTTTTTTTCCATTCCATTCATCCTTCTACCTTGCCTTTTCATTTTTTTATCCTGGACTGATCCAAAGCTAACAGAAGTGAATTGAGTGACTTCCATGGTTTCAGGAATGGGACCCTTAGGTAAGTGTTAATGAAGAACTACAAGTCTGTTTTTACTTCATGCACAGCATCTGAGCCCTATGTTGTAGATAGGGCTTCATTTTAGTGATTCTGACTGTTGACTTTGCTTAGCACCCCTGGCTAAGGCACTCTAAACTTACTTTTAAACAGTACAATAAAATGAGGTACAAAAATAAACACAATAAAAGAAGTAAGAAAGGAAAGAGAGTAGATACAAGGTTTATGAAAGGACAGGTGAAATAGAAATAATAATAGGAGAGAAAAGATGACTTTGTTTAATGAGTTGCTGAGAATAAATGAGCTTTTGGAAGAGATTTGAAAGAGCACATTGATGTAAGAGAATGAATTGAAAATGGGAGCTTATTCCACAACAGGCAAGAAAAGAAAGTGTGTGCAAAGTCAGTAAGGATGAGAGAATTAAAATTGCCTTTATGTTCTTGCTTTTTGCATCTCAACAAACAACATTCAGCAATCAAAGGTTAATAACAAGCAACTTGTCATAATTGTATAGCTCTCCCCAAATCGCACAGCAGCAGCAAGGCAGAACATTCGTGCTTGCCAGCTATGACATGCCTTGGTAATTCCAAAGTAGTACTGAGAAAGCTAGAAATAGATTAATAGAGAGCATAGCAAATGGAAGGAATGATAAACAAGCAGACCACAGGCTATAACCAAAACCTGCCTCGAAAGAGTGACAAAAAAAGGAAAGGTTCACTGCTGTTACATGAACTCTGACAGCATATTTAAAGGGCTGTTAATATCTGTGAGACAATGGCTACAAACATTGAATTTCTTTAGAGAATTTTTTACTTGCTGAAAATTCCTCAAAACTGTATCAGCCTGGTTTCCTGGCAATAGCACATGTGCCATTTTGGTCATTGTAGCAGAGCAAGGGGGAGGGTAATCGCAGTATCTCAGGCACCATCAACAGAAATGCCACAGACTTGCTGATTACAGAATAATTATTAATGCCAGTAACATCTGAAACAGAAAGAACGCAGCCTGATGCTCCTGACATAGACCTGACCTTATTACAAATAGTATAACAAATACTACATGTGTCTCATATGAAAGCTTCATACATCTTATATGAAAATCAATAATGGAACATAAATGTTGTTCTCGGGGGTTTTTTTATTTTTTATTTTCAGTGTTGCTTGAAATCTAAGGTGAAAAAATCAAGTAAACATGGCAAGCAAAGACAACTGGACTGATATGTGCAAGCAAGCACCATACAGCACACTGCACCAAACACGAGATGTATAAGATGCAGATCAGGTAGTTTGTGCAGAAGAGAAAAATAACCTAAGCATAACTGTGCTTTAGCTCTCTTTTCCAAGATAAATGTAGCCTAAAGATTTCTGGGTAGATGTTGGAGTTTTTAGGGCAAGATAAAATCTACATAAATAATAAATTGTGCAAAAAAGTCATAAAACACTTAGTTTAACATTGTGTCCTGTTAGAAAGATGTACTGCTTCTAAAAGTTGTTAAACACATGAATTTTTGTAAGTCACTTCTTTTAATACGGTAAATGGGTTTCCAAATAGCTGTATGTAATATTTCAATTTCCCCTGGCAAGAACATTTTTATTTTCCTTCCTGATATTAAACTCTGATTTTCTTGATGCAGTGATGAATAGTCTGGATTGTTGCCTTACAAATATTTAAAGGAGAACAGAAGAGAATAAGCAGGTTTTTATAGGAGAATTATTATTTTCTAGGCCAGAAATATTCTTTCCTAGGCCCCATTAAGACATCAGTAGGGGCACAGTAACCCAAGAATCAAGTCCTGACAGTGCAATAAAGCAAACTGATGTTTTTTCTCCTTCTCTCTTCTTAAAGCAAGGATGTTATAAGATATCAAATATTGCAGGAATTCCCCAGACTGGTCCTGCCTGAAGAAAGGAGAGAAGCTGTGCAGTATGAGTAATTCTTAACCAAACCCTCTTCATAACATCTTCTCCATTTTGTGCCCCACCAGAATAGGTCTATCATTTCAGATGTCTTCTCTTGGGGTCTAGCAGACAGAAAAGTGTCCAGAGCTCCTTGCCTGTGAAGCTGGAGGATAAGCATTAAGAATCGCCCCCCCTCTTCCTTAGGGAGCTGGTCAGTCATTTGCAGACTTCATACCCTGCCCACTGCTAAGGCCGAGAGCTGGATTTCTTAAAACAGAAACAATAATGCACTATCCCTTGACACCAAAAATCACACAACAAAGTCCTCATTCCCCTGGTGTCATGGGTAAAACTCTCATTGGCTCAAACAAAGCCAGAATTTCACTCCTTGTCCCATTGTAACAGAAAATCCAAAAAAAGGCACAGTATCAACCACTGACAACTGACATTCACCCATTAGAAAGTATAAACAGTTTTTCATGTAACCAGCATAGACAAGCAGGTAAAACAGCATATTGATAATGCAGAGGTTTAAATTTAATGCAGAGTTTCATCCAGACCAAAGAAAACTCAGACTGCATATGCTTATATATTTTTCATAAGGACAATAATATTTCATCATGAAATTTTCCTTTAGAATATTGCAGACCATGCTAACTCATTATAAAGAATGACTGATGCTTGCTTTTTTTTTTATGTGTGTGTGATTCTGTGCACTGACGTCACAGTATCAGCATGGGAATAGAAGAAAATAGTGGTATCCTGTACTCATTTCAAAATACTTTAGGAAGTCTATCAGCTCTTTTTTTTTAAAATTTATTTACAATACAATTAATCATAATACTCTACTGAGTTAATTGTACTTTTATTTAGTTTCTAGAGTGATGTTTTCACTCTACATAAGGCTTACATGACTTTTCATGAAACAGTAGTGGGAAAATGGTGATTTTCATTGTCTAAATTGTCTCTTTCTGCTCAAATGAAAGGTAAATAATAGAATACAAACTGTACAGTTAGATAAGTGGATAAGAATGTCTGGTTTAGTGATTTGCTTTCCATTTTTTGGTGTTTTTTCTTTTTTTTCCCACTTTTTTTTTTTTTCCCCGCCCTAAATATGTAGAGAAAGGGCTTAAAAATGTTAATTACAGAACTCAGCATATTTCTGTATCACAGTTAGGAAACAGCTCTCTGATCCGTTGTCGTTTCCAGACAAACAAGAAAGGCTATCAGATATTACATGATGTGGAACAATATAGTGTTATTCCACATCATATTGATGTGTTTTGTCCATAGAATGTGCTGAAATCAGTTTTCTGCTCAAAAGCAAATCCCAAGACCATTTGAAACAACCATGGCTGAAGTATGTGAACAAAGTAGCATCCGAATGTCAAAACATATTGCTCCCCAGTTGCATGATCTCTCCCTAATGTTTAAGAGAGAGCTCTTACGCTGCTCAACCTACATTCTCTAAAACATGCTTTTAGAAATTATGTCAGACTCTGCATAAAGACATTATATCATCAATTTGAAAAAATGTCCTGCTCAGCATGTGATATAATGTCACGATATCAAGCACCAGAGTGTATGTACAGCACTGGACTTACCTAGAGTTTCTATCAGTACAAGCAACTTCAGACAGTAAAATAAGCCTTGAAAATTAGAAAGTCATCTGTGTGGTTCCTGGCTAAAATCACTCACTCTTTAGCAAAATTTAAGGCTCAATAACAGAAGGAAAAGCCCTTCAGACCAGCTGTTGGCAGAGGTTGTGCAGGCTCCCTGCAGTCACCCCTTCCACCAGGGAGACTGGAGGTGATGGGTGAAGCCTGATGCAGGAGAGGCTAAGTGGTACTTAGGCACACAGGATCCCTCTGCATAAAGAATGCTTCACTGTTTAAGTGAACAGGATTTAAGAGTAGTTCATTTTGCAGTGGCAGCTGTAACTGACCTTGGGCTTTGGTCCAAGATACCCATTTTGTGTCAAATAGATAGCGAATGAGTGGTTTAAGGAGTTTGTAGTCTCTTAAGGTAGTGTTTGTCCAAGAAGAAATTGAATAAATAGGTTTTCCAGTCCAGTTAGTGCAGGCACCTTCATAATCCCCTTTTCCAGTTTACCCAGACACATATATAAAAATAAAGGACTGAGGGTGACTTGGAGCAAAATAGTTCAGACCAAGGAATGCCTCTGAGAAACAGCTCAGCTGGGAGGCAGGGAATGAAGGCATAGAGGTGAGAGGGGATCATTTTACATGTAAATGTTTATTATTGATTATATTTCATTTAATGAATGGAAACTCTAGACAGATAATATAAAGTGTAGACAACACTCTCAGACCTGGTTAGGAACAATAAGGTTCTCACAAGCAGTATTGAATAAAAATAATTATTTCTTGACATTTTCTCCCCTTCTTCAAATGTCAAGTTAATTTTTTCCAGGTTTTTACTTATTAATGTGGCAGATCCTATCCATCATGTCATGCTTACTCTTATTTTGTCAGCAATTCAAGCCAGAGATATAACTCAAAGTAATCACATTAAATGGTCAAAAGCAAGGTAGCTTTTAAATTATCTTGGTTTTAAAACTATAATTTCTCAAAGTTTTTAAAAAACTTTTTATTTTATTGCAGTATTTTTTTAGGGACACGACTACTTATTTGATGAGATTTAGACATCTTTTCAAGAGTGATTATGTTAGGAATTAAATACATAAATGGCCCATGGAAAAAAATTTCAGTAAAACACTGTCTATTTATTATTCCTGTGGATCTCATTTATAATATTTGTTCATATAATATTTATGTGTGTTAATCACAATTAATCATAAGGTATTACTTCTAACTATAGCTAATGCTTCTGCATAACTTTTTTTTTTATGAAGACCCAGCACTGTTCTCATGAGACTTCATATCACAGTACATGTCCTTTACCAAATATTCACTTGTTTGCTTTGTTGGATTGGATTTTAGAATGAAATTTAGTAACTACATTTTCTAATCCTGACTTTCTCACTTGGATCCACTGATGGCAATAGGAAAGTCACTAAAGCTGTAGGTATGTTGGTGCTTCTATTTCTACATCAGGAAACCAGCACTTATCAGAATTATTTGCTGCATAGGGTTAACCAAGAAATTAGCTGTAGTACATTAGAACAGCAAAAGATTTAATCTAACAGTTGTTTAGTTCATCATTATAGTTGTTAGCAGCTAGTTTTAGGTGTACTTTTGGATTTTCTTCTGAAGCTGGTTTCTAACTATGCAACCAGGATGGAATAATTTTCACAGTGAACCTGCATTTCAAAAAAGAAAGATAGGTTTATAGAGTAATCTTTCAAAGCTATATTTTACTCTTCATAAAAGAGGGTACTGACTGCACACAGTTTGATGCATCTTATGACTTGAGTCTGGGGCACTTTTCACATGCCAGGTCTGTACAGAAGATGACTAAGCAATGCAATCACATTTGAACATGGCAAGTAAAAAGTGTGGACTGCTGCATTTTCTTGAAATACTAGCAAAATCAAGTTTAAAAGTGTTATGGAGCTGTTTGCTCACTTTTAACACTCCAACTTACAGGTACCTTTCTAGCTTCATAGCAGCCTAAGGGAAGTGCTTAAGTCTATGTATGGAAGAAAGAGAAAAATGCAGTTAACATTTAGAATTTGGAGAAAGTCCAGGTGATGTTTGAGAGTCTGTTGGACCACTTATTTGAGGTATGCAGGCAAAAAGAATCCTTGACTAACAAAGGAATCATTACACCTGTCCTTACAGAAACTAAAGTAGAATAAAAGAAAAATGACGCTCATGTAAAAGCAATGTAATGCCACATAGTTAAACCATAGACTGCTAGCATGCCATCTCACATAAATTATATATAGGACAATGAATGTGCAAGAGATTTATATAGACCAAAAATAGCACTCAGACAGCCTAGATTTGCCTGTGTAAAATCCAGCACTTTGCAATATAAAATTAAAGATGAGAATAACTAGCTCAGACACATAAATCAAAATCTCAACAGAACAGCCAATTCCTATTCAGTCCAGCTTGCTACAGCAATTTCTTTATCCCCAGCAAGACAATGTCTTGTAAGTTACAGTTATCTTAGTCCTCAACCAGCTCTTCTATGGGTTGGGAGAAATGCTGGGAAAAGAGAGCAGGCACTGTCAGCAGAAATGCAGAAACATTGATCTGAGTACTGGTAGTATAATTCAGGTCAGGAATGTCACATTCGGAATCTGGAAAATAGGATGTTTAAAAAAAAAAAGAAATGGTTCCTTGTCCATTTGATGATTGTGTATTAGTTACATTTGCTTTTATTTACAGTGATATTTATGTTTGGGCAAGGGCATGAATCATAAACATCACAGGATGTGATGATCTTATCTCACTATAATATCCAGAGCCTTTGGAAGAAAGCTGTAAATTTAATGCTTTTGGGTAGGAGAAACTATGAGATATTTGTATGTTTTGGATTGTATAGATCTCTGTAAGAAGCATCCTCAAAATGTGTATGGGTTTCTTTGTGCAACTGTTTCTGATAGCTAAGCGATGCACATTAAGAATTCCAGAACTTTTCAAACACAATTGCTGTTCAGATTTATTTTTTAATTTCTTCAGTGAATGACTCCTGGTTATCAATAAGTCCATTATCACATAGTGGTCTGTGAATAACAGCAGTTTCTAGGGCTTTTTTGCTAGTCAATTAGTTAGAGAGCTGACACGCAACCATGCAAATCAAATTATATTATTCCTGCATCCTGACTGGATATTTAATTCAATAGCTAAGATGATGTATATAGTGATTTTTTTTTTTCTTTTGGTAGTTGACAAAATTCAAGTTTCGTACTGAAAGATCACCTTTTACAAGTCTGCATGTGAAGATGGCTGAAAGTTTTGAATGTTCATGGAAAACAACTGTAAATGAATAACAGGCATAAGAACCTTAACTCATAATAATAGGAGGAATATTAATTAATACATTGTTCTATAAAAATTCTTCAGACACTGTACACTGGAAAAGGTACAGTAAGTCTCAGAATTTGGCCATGTTATAAATTGTGCGTGGTAGGGTGGGGTTGTCCTAGAGATTGGTGACTGGGTACATAACAACACTGATGAAAAACCCAGAGTGATGAAGAAGGGGAGGGGGCATCTTGAAGGGTATGTGGGACCCGGGCAGCAGTGGCTCTATTAAATGTGCAGCCTGAAAATAGGGCATGTCTGAACAGGTTTCACACCAGAAGGCATCAAAGTGCCATTGCAGACACAGATGAGTCCCATGTGGTAGCAGATTGGGACGAAGGGTAAAAGGACCAAGCCTGGGTCCCTGCCCGATTACACTGTCCTGCTGATAACATGCAGGCAGGGGCTGGAGTCCGTATCACTCAAGTTATAACAAGTATGCATACTGCTTAAATGACTCAGGATCGCATTTTTAAACTATGGTGCCAGCCTGCTTCTCAGATCTTGTAACGCTTTGCTGGTCTACATGATTTCTGCTATAGGCAGCTGTTACATCAAAAACTAAGCCAAACAAAAATTCTGTGTACACTGCATACCAAATGTGGCACATTTCAGTACTTTATACTAAAAAAAAAGTTATGTAGCTAACCATGCTTATGCTCCCAGCTTTGTCAGGGGTCAGTTGGCATGGAGTAATTAGCCCGTCCCTCTTCTGCATTACCCAGCATCATTAATCAATTGCTACTTCCTATTTACTGCACTTTCACAAAACAGTAAATCTTACCTTAAATGCATTTGTGCCATTAAAACAGAAACAAAACATGCTCAGATTTACAATGTCATAGACTTTGTTTATTCTGTGCTTTTGCAATATATCTGGCTTGTGGAGCACCTCTTCTTCAAAGTTGATGAAAGCCCAGGGCAGCCTGTTTTCCTTCCTTTTGCTACTATGAGGGCACTTCTGTACTAAGAAGCCTTCTTCCCAGAATGTCATAATTGCCAGAACCAGTTTCTTTTTATTATGCGGCATTTCCCCTCCGTGAACATAACACTTCAATGAATTCGCAAACCAGCTCTGTCTGGTTCAAATCCATGAACCTACACTTATGATAAGATAATGAATGCACACTCATCAAGCAGAACCATATTGAAAGTGCTGTGGGCAAATGTACAGTACAATAAATTTTGTTAAATTAAGATGATGTATTTTTAGAGGCATATCACTTCTCAGAGGGGTTTGTTCACTCATCCGGCCTCAGTACACACCACAGAAGGAGGCTTTTGGTCACTGTGTGTTCAGAGAGATAAAGTAAGTCAGAAAATGTAAATAAAAGAAGCATTAATGAATATAGAGATATATAGAGAGAGTCATAGTATTTAACTAGTGACAGTTGGGAAAGGGCACAGCAATGTACAAACCTGTTTCGACCTGCTTCATATGCTGTCATAAAAATTTAATCATTAAGTCATATAATGGCAGGCTAAAATTTAGATGGTTAAAACAGCAGCACAAAACATTAGTTTTATACATGTAGTAAAGGAACATATTTGCAAGTTTGATTGTCTAAAACCACAGAAGCCAAGAGGCTTTTTTCCCTGTCAATAAAAAAAGGAAGAAAATAGAACTCCCTACCCCTCCTTAGACCGGAGGATGAACAGCGCTTTATGTACAAAAGTTGCCATATTGTTACCACTAATACTGAAGAGCAGTGAGGTCTCCAAGCAGCTTTATGAAATATACAGTGTTTCATATATAGGGTAGATTTGGATTGGATATAAGGAAGAAATTTTTTACGATGAGGGTGGTGAGATGCTGGAACAGGTTGCACAGAGAAGCTGTGGATGTCCCATCACTGGAAATGTTCAAGGTCAGGTTAGACAGGGCTTTGAGCATTCTGATTGAGGGAAAGATGTCCCTGCCCGTGGCAGGGAGGTGGGGCCAGATGATCTTTAAAGGTCCATTCCAGCTTAAACCATTCAATGATTCTATGTGATTATTACCTTATGAAAACATTGTATTTCGGCAAGGGGTAAGTGGAAGAAAGGGATTGTCTCCTACAGGCTTTCAGAGACAACTTCAGCTCTAGTTTGATTACTCAGGATACCCTCAGATATGCAGACTCAGGATCTGGGCATAATGACCGTAAAAAGGGAGGTTGAGATCAAAAAAGTCTAAATGTCCACAGTCTGCCTTTCCGAGAACTTACAGACAGCTCAAAAAAATGTGCATTCCTCAGTAGATGTGCAAGATGTTTAGCATCTCTAGGACCCAGTGAAAAACAAATCCCTTGACTTTTCTCAACCTCTTGGCAAAGCTTTAATCCACAAATTCTATTCCAAAATGCCATTAAGGCTTCCATAACTTATGGGTTTTACAATCCAAGATGAATGATGGACATTTCCCATTCAATTTATAAAGCATAAAATTTTTATATGATCTGCCATGTCTGGAAAAGTTTGTAGCAAGGCTTGCCACATCTCACAGAAAGACAGTGCTCTGCTTTTTCTCTAACTGAAAATTTGTCCTGAGTAGGAGTGTCAGCAAATTGCAGGCGCTATGATATATTGTCTAACAGAGGAGAATTCATTTGGGAGCAAACAACAAACTGAGTTCAAAACTTCATTGTGCTGCACAAATCAGATCTGTTATATAAGGCTATCTCTCTTAACAATAACAAGCCTGGACCAGCTGCTAAACTGCTCAGTTTAGACATACAGAAAATATACTTGTTTTTTTAAAATCTTATTGTTGCTAATGAATGAACAAGGCCACTTGTTCATATTTATAATGTACAGAGAATGTTAAGTCTACAAATTGAGACAGAATAGAAAAATTTTATGTATAATTTAAAATTTTATTTCATAAATCTGATCTGCTGTAGATTTCTTATTGCTATTTTAATACTTTCTCTTTATGTTTTGTCTTCTGTGTCAATCTATATGTTTTCTTCCAGGTATCTCCTAGAGTTTCCTGCCATAGAGTTATCTGACTCAACACTGTAGAGAAAGATGAAAGGCGCCTTCAGGCAGCTTGGGCAAATTAATAATCTTTTTGAAGGGTCACAGGGTCAGCTAATGCCAGAGTCACAAGTAATTGTACATACCTAAAATATTGAATACTGAAAGTACTCAAAATATACTCTTTGGTAACATCAAGAGCATATTTTAGTTGTTCCGTTCAGTAAAGTTTCTATAGCTAAACCACATCCAAGAAGTCTTTGATGATCCTAGATCTGAATATATTAATATTAGCTTTGGTTCTATGAGATTAAAATGGTAACCTGTTACACAGTAGGCTCAAAATGCGATGAAGACTTGTATTGACTTTCCCTAAAATTCTATACATACCTGTTCAAGCCAATGTGTTTAACTCAGTTTACCTCAAAGTCTATCAGTTGTTGAAAACCATATTCTACAAAGTTGATAGAGGCCAACATGTTCCCACGTGAATTCCCATAGGTATCTTATCAGCCATTCATGCTTGTAGTCAGTCATACTATTCCACTCATCCATATAACCCCCCTTTTTCTGCTTGATACATATCTAGATATGAAGGCCTCTTATCACTTGAATTGATCTTAAAAAGGTCCGCCAGTCTCCCTAATGGCTTTTCGATTAAGGACAATGGTCAGCACTTAAAGACAGTAAAGTGGGATTAGGATGTTTTACTTTTTTTAAGTACCAGACAGTACAACTATGTTACAGAAAGGATACAGTATTTGGATAACAGATTGTTCAGGGAGGAAAATTCCACTTCTGTGTCTGATCATCATCACCTCTGAGTCCTTTCCTATATAGCTTGTTGTTTAATAGCATATAAGAAAATAGATAATGAATTGCAACACTGAATCCTACGAGCTATTTTACGTGTAGAAGAAGATTTAAGGTTAATTCTTTTAAAAAGAGACAGTAACAGCAACGGCCAAATTCACACATCCTTCAGAGTGGGAATGACATCTGTAACTATAAGGATGTGAGTTAGGAATCTTGTTTTATTGTGTTCCATCTCCACAAACCTAAGCAGTAAAAAGATCTGAAAAAAATGTGGTTACAGGTAACTTCAGAGTATCTGTAGTGATTCACTGAGCGTGAACTTCAGCGTTCAATACTGAGTATTGAACTTTGATATTCTCAATGTGAGCACAGAGGAGCAGATATTACAGATAAATTTAAAAAAACCCCATGATTGATAACAGCATATAACATTAATAACACAGTGCCATTCTTCCCATACCATTTCTCCCGCTATAATTAATAATCAAAACCAGCTTATGTAGCGAGAGTATAAATAACAGGCAGTTTCATCATCAAGACTCTTTAGCTCTACTTTTTCTAATGCTTTCTGCTATCAGGAAAAAGAGCTACATAACATTAAGTCAAAATGATGAACTTCTTTTCGAACCATTCCTAAGGAGAAAAGCTCTGGATAATTGTTTCTATTTTGAAGGAAATCCAGTATAAATTCATCTTGTATAATAATACAAATGTATAAGTAATCTTGCATTACCTATAACCAAAGACAGTGACCTTGAATACTTAAAATTATTACTTAGGTTGGGATAAAAAACCGCTCTCCCAGGAAGGAACATAGAACAGAAAAGACAACATGAACCTTTTTATATCAGCAAATTATTTCCACACCACTGTGTCAAAAGCTTTCTCTGCATACAGAGACTTGATGCATATCAAGTCAGTTGTCAAGTCAATTGTTCTTAACTTAGATTAATCAAGAGCAGAGAATGTAATGAGCTACCAAGAAGATTCTTATGAGCTTAGCTAGAAGCCAGACTAGAACGATGCAGGTTTCTGTGGACAATGTTTCAATTTAAAATATGGAGGAAATATGGCAGGCAACAAAAGCAGGGATAGAGGACCATGTGGAAAGGAGGTTTCAGTTCTGAGAACAGCTGTGCTCTGTACCAAGCATTTCTGGAATTGCAGAGAACAGCAGAACTAAATATCTATTAGCCTAGCCAGCCATTCTGTGGTTGCTTGAGACCATTTGCTATAATAGCCAACACAGCTTTTAGGAACAGTTGTTTAGCAAGGCAGGTAATGACATTAATAGCAATGAGAGAAAATGCTGATCATTACAGCTCTTGCTATATTCTGCCCATGTAATTCCTTCTGAGGGTATTTAATGATCAGCAAACATGAAGTGCCTGTGAAAACTGTAATTCTCCATTCACTCAAATCCTGATTGAGCTAACTTCAATTCAGCCTCAGCAGAGAAAATTCCTACTTTCTTACAGCCCACTCCTACCTTCATTGCATGCTGCCATTGACTTTGATGAAAACAAAACTGAGTCCAGTGATTTGCAGTCTTGATTCTATCTTTATTTCTGTTCATAACACTAGGCATTTTATTTTCCTTCTTTTCATGAAAAATGAGTTAATGAATTGATTAATGAAGCTTGTGTTCCATGTCCCTCTATGTGTAAGTTTGCATACTTTTTCTTAATTACAGTGTGATTAGTTAACTCAGAAACTTCATTCAACGCCTCAAAGCAGGAAGGTTAATAAAGGCCAGTTACTCTCAGCCTTCCAAAAGAAAAGCTCACCTGCTACTCTTGCTCAAGCCAGTCTTAACACATGCAGACTAGAAGTAGCCAAAACATGTTGCATCTTTATGTTGTCTTTTGAACTAGGCTTGAGGTGTTTCATGAGACTAGTAGGTCTTGTTTAATGCCCTTTTATCCCTCATAATTTGTATATACAGTATATTTGGGTGGAGAAAGTAATGCTCTTGACCTATTCACATGTTTTTATAAAGTCAGAAATAAACTCAAGTTTATTCATAGTCATCATGTTCAGCTGTTGATTATGTTAACCTCCCTGCCATGGCTTTTCACAACATGGGAACTGCAGACAGTTCCTACTAGAATAGTATATGTTTATCTGGAAACAACATACAGGATACCACTTGCCATAATTAGTGCTTCAGTATTGATTTCAGCAAGACACTCTATTTAAGTTATTTATACTTAAATGATTCTCCTTCAGAACTGTGTTGATGAAAAAACATAGTGTATGCATTTGAGGTGGCAAAAGAGACAAAATAGCACTACTGCACTAATACAAATTTTTTCAATATATTCACTTAAATCATTAGCCAGCAAAAGAAAGTAATAACCCGAGTGACACAAAAGCCTAGAAATAATAACTTTTATAATACCAAACATGCCTTATTATATGAACAGTAATAATGCAATTAGACTTCCAATCAATGTTTTTGAAGAAGGATTTGTCAAAAAAGCCTTTAATATACATTTAATGCTGTATGTGCGTATCAGTGCCCTCTGCTGGATAGAGTAAGATCCAAACTGGTATTCATGATCAGGTCTTCACCCAAAAGCCAGCTTTAAGAAGTTATAAACTCATGTTATTCAGTACAGAAGGTGAAGGAAATTCATACTTGGGTGGCATAATGGAAAAAAAATGGTTTGGGATCTGAAGCTCCTAGATTTTGTCCCCAAGGCTCGTTGCAAGTGCTTTAGATGAGCAGCTGTGATCTTTCTATCTTTCATCAAAGGAGTCTGCAAGCATATACAAATTTGTCTCTTTCTTCATCCATGAGCAAGTGTACACCACTGCCCAAAGAATCTCACTGTGCAGAATTTCAGTGTTTCATTTTATTTTCCTTTCTTCCTTAGTTATAGCCTTCTATTTTAACACTACACTAAGGCCCCCAAAATAGCCTTCGGAAATATTTATTAGCTATTTAACAGAACCTGCTTCATTGCTGTTGAACTAAATTTTACAGATATAAAAGACATAGATGCTGTCCTCACTTTACCTGCTTTGAGGATAAACAGCATACTCTAACTTCATGGCTCTTAACTTACCCAGTTCTAAATTCATTAAAAACTATATCCTGGTCTCAACTTTATTCCAGCTGAGATGCTGTCTTCAGGGTAATTCATAGAGGCCACCTGTGAAAAAGGCTTCACTGGACCATTCCCAGTACTGGAAGACTGAGGAAACCAAATGGGTCAAAGGCAATACCAAGGAGCAAATGCATTAAGCAACCACATGCTTGAGGTAAGGTGCTGATCTGGTATTGCTATAAAGTTGTTTTTTCCTCTTAATAGTGAGGGTTTTTTTTGTTTGTTTTTTTTTTTCTTAAAGGAAATATGCTCCATTCTGGATGCCCTGTCCACTTTGATAGTAGTACTCAGCTTTTTCTACTTTGCATGGATACAAACAAACATTTATCGGCTGCTTAGCAGTAATTAGCCATAGCACAAGGCAGCATCTTCCTCAGAGCCCAAAAATTAATCAAAAGCTGGGAGCTGCTGCCTTGTCAGAGCTTTACTGCATCCATAGGTGCAGCAGCTCATAATTTCAGATGGGTCCTCCACTCTACTCACCCTTGCTCTGTTTCACTCAGTGAAGCACACTTATAGACAAAAAAAAGCATTTCACAGCAGGACCAGCAGGACCATACCAACAGCATTAGTCTTATAGGCAGAGATGTACAGTGCCAATGCAGCATCCCTGGTTTCTGTCAGGCTTATGCCTGCTTTAGTAATTGTTTTGCAGAATGCAGTATCTGTCCACACTCCAGAAGATGACAATTATAACTTTGATATTATCTAAGCAAGTATAGCCTCCCCCCCCTCAGGAGGAAAACACCAGGAAATGAAGGACTAACAGGGAGAGATTTCCTTGGACCCCAGCCAGGTCTGGCTCACTTCTTCCTTGCAAACATTGCTTTGTTCATCTTCCTCATGCTAAACTACACATGGAGAGTAACCTGGATGGATATGGGTGAGCATCTGCACATAAATATGGGATAAGTGTTGTGTTTTCTCATTGAGGTATGCTTGGTCAGTCAGGATGCTGTACTGAGGCTGTCCAAGAGGCTGTATTTCTCTATATAAACTGATCTTCCGCTTTCACCCCAGGTATTTATTCAAGTAATGTCTTTTTTTACTTCAGTAGACAATTAAACTAGGTAAATTGATGCCATGTACTTTAAGTGTCAATAGATACAAGTAAAAAATTGAGGTCTTTTTGACTCAATATTACATTTTAAGTGTCAAAATCGATACTTGCTAATAAAAATTAGGTTTTTACTCTAATATTATAATTCCAATCTTCATTGTACAATAAGTTTTAATGTTTTTTAATTTTATTACTCATCTCGTTGCCATATAGTTAGAAATAATTTAATTTTGCGATAGTGACATGCATCTCAGTTGCCCAAACACTCAATAAAACTTCTGCCTCATCATGTGGACAAAACTGCAATTTTGTTTCTGTCAAATGTTACTTGAATCATAGAATCATAGAATGTTTTGGGTTGGAAGGGACCCCTAGAGGTCATCTAGTCCAAGCCCCCTGCAGTGAGCAGGGACACCACTAACTAGATCAGGTTGCTCAGAGCCCCATCCAACCTGTCCTTGAATGTTCCCAGGGATGGGGCCTCCACCACCTCTCTGGGCAACCCGTTCCAGTGTTTTACCACCCACATTGTAAAGAATTTCCTCCTTATAGCCAGTCTAAACCTACCCTGCTCCAGTTTAAAACCATTACCCCTTGTCCTGCCACAGCTGGCCCTAACTTGGGATAAGTAAATCTAGTCACTTTGGAAATGTTTGTCAGACAGACATGTCTCAACTGGTGATGATCAGCCATGAAAGTGTTTGCAATTGAGCCTAATTAGTCTTTGAAGTTTAATCTTATTAAGCATCAGATTTTGCCAATCATGTGCAACCAAGCTGCCCATTGAAATCAGCAGGACTATCATAACAGAAAAATATTCTGTTTGACCCCAAATGACTTGGGGATGGTTTTAAATTTCTCACAAAATAAAAAAGACAAGACTGCAGCAGTTTACGTTCTGGAGACCACCTTCATGGTCTCCTGTATCCCAGTGACACACATTTTGTAAGTGACTGGACAGAACTACGTGTGTGATTATCAGCCGTTCAAAACCGAAAGGCATTGGAAGAGACGGAAAAAGATCAGAAATCAATGAGAAATATGCAGATGTTCTTTATATGAGGTCTGGCATGTCATCAAAAGGAGGGATGTCTAGGCTCTGCTCTCAGGGGACAGAACAAAACTTTAGGAGATACCCTTTGTCTGGGAGGAGTGTGCCAGTGTATACCTGCGCAGGCACTAGACTGAAATGATGACATATGTAACGAATTACCTTCATATGGCATATTTCCACATTTGTTATCACTTGTATACTTACTACATAATTATTAAATAAGGTAATCATCTGAGTACAATACAGTTACAAATACAGCAACAAAATAAAGCACCTATAAGCTGTATGAAGGACCCCACAGAACAGTAGGTAATCATCTCTAAAACAAAATACCAATTGATAATATAAAGAAAATTTGCAGTCTCTCATAAAATTATAACCTATTTTCTACATCTTGTGGAAAGTTAATGAAAATTAAAGTTTTACACTGGTTTATAAGCAATTGCTTTTATTAATCAGTATGTTAATAAAGTCTGATTTATAAAATATTTGAGATATGAAACATGTCAGCAACTTAATATTTCAATTAATTCATTAATGTGAATGTTAGCAGAAACATAGTGTTATTAGAAACCTGACACTAAAACTAGTTTCAGCAACTTTACCAAATTAAAATAAATGATTATGGTATGTTTCTTTGAATGTCATATACATACCAATAAAAAGCATACAAAATAAGCAATAAAAAAAACATAGTAATGTGAATATTATTTTTATTAATTAGCTATTACATGCAAATGAAGAGTTTGCATGAATATGCAGGAACAGCATAATATTCATGAACAGCCACAAACAGTAGTTTTAACAATAGTGTTCAGAGTTTTATTCCTAAATTATCTGTAAACATTTTTGAAATCTCTACTTTATCAGTAACGATATTTTTAAACTTCAGGTGTTTCATGAACTTCAGCCCCATGGGGTTATTCCTTTTTAGAAATGAATTGGTTTTATTCAATAATCATGATTCGATAATTGTCTGTCATTTATTCCTTAATTTCCTGGATAAAGGTGTTCAATAACCCCCTTCAGAAGCAGACTTGACAGTATGACATACAGATACAAAATTTCCTAAATAGCCACTCAGTCCAGCACAAGGTGCTTTGTACACTTTACTTGAAACTTATGTTGAAAAATAGAAGCTGAACATCAGCATGAAGTGACTTCCTAATGTCAATATGCTGATAAATTAACTGAATCAGAGATGAACCATTCATAAATACAACTCGGTTCAACATTTGTTCACAGTGAAAATGATCTCTGAGCAAATGGCCTGAATAAAGCCTGTGGATCTCCCAGGTACCTCCCAGATCCTCAGCATTGGTGCTGTAGTGATTACAGAGCACAGCTGAGATCAGTATGCTGAGTTTCCAAGTCTAAATCCTTGATCTTGTCATTGGGCTATTATATCTCCTCAGTTCCAAGACTGCAGTTGCTTTTTCAAAGTGATCTTCATCAATAGTGACTAAATGTGATGATAACCTGAGAGGTGACTGGCAGATCTTGTGACATCATTGTCACCTCATTCCATAATGTTCATAATGGATGACTGTCTTTGTCACAAAATGGCACCATAAACCCTGGTCCTACCTCTGCACGGTGAGAGTGTCCAATGAAAGGTTGGTGGCCCCTGCGAAAGTTCACAGCCTGCAGCTTTTCTGTGCACAGCTTCTGGGGCTGCCTGTCTGATGCACTTCACAAGCACTACATTGACATAAAATTCATTTTTAAAAAAATTAACATACATTAATTTATTTCATATGACAGTATGACCGCAATTTTCTATAGCCATAAAGAAAACATTTTAATTATACAATTTTATATACCATGAATACAGAAACAACTGGAAGTCAAGGAATAAACTTTAAATCATCTGAAAGCCAATTCATTAGTATTGTTTTAGAGTGGTTGCTATAAATTACCTTCTAGACATCCTGCTTTCAGACTTCTACTTTCTTTCATGTGGAGCAAAGGATAAGATCTGAACTATACACTCGGTACATTTAAAGTGCATTTAAAGTGCACCTTCTATGCAAATTTTGCATTGTTTTAATGAGTCAACATGCATACATTGTAAATCAATGGTATATTACTTAACCATAATGTGTTTGTAACGTGCTTTTTAAGAAACGTTCCTAGACATTTTCCAGAGGAAGAATATCAGTCGTACACTGCAATTGTATCTAAAAGTATCACTCAGAATTTAAAGCTGATATTGCTAGGCACTGTATAATCACAGAAGATGGGTAAAACATAAGAATTACTTGAGTTTGGTCCAGTGTGAATGTATGATGAGGTCCAAAGTAGGAAAAGAGATCATTGCTGTATTCCTGAGCAGGCTTTCCAGCCAATCTGAAAATATTTCCATTTTTTTTTCTGAAGAGAAATTACAAAGGGTGCAACAACATCTCAGTGAAGTCCTTTGGACTTATGTGGTGCTCTACTGCATGTGTGCTACAGGTTCATTAACAAACAGTCAAGTAAAGAAGAAGCTTCCAAAGAAAGACAGTCTAATACTACATGCTATTTGGCATAGATGATGCAGGCAAAAATGCAGCAACGGCTCAGGCTCATCTGTCAGGATCATCCTCATAGTTAGAAAGATTCCTAGACTATGGCCCACTTAGAGGAAGGGTGAATGATGGAACGTAAAACAAGGACTGCCACTCTTCACATTAGCCAAACGTTGCCTTGTCGGAAAGTCGTTTTGTGGAAACCAGTCATTTCAGCATGACAATTCCTAGAGCATCACTGTCACAAGTATTTCTCTTTCTGGTAAACAATATTCAGCAGTAAAAGCTAGAGAAAGATCTGCAAGCAGAAGTTAGGGTCTACTATGTACATACACAAAATGGAAGAGTGGTTTGTTTTGTGTCTCAGATGACTCAAGATGAGAGGTTTTTGTTTTAATTGTTATTTTTAAATCTGTAAGATGTTTCAGCATTCAGCCCAATACTGGGATTTTATTGGTGCTTTATACATTTGGCTCACAGACTCTGGAGGCACTGTCAAGAGCTTACTTTTTTTTCCATCACAGCTCTGAAGCTTTTATGTCTGCTTCCTCTACCATGCACTTTATGTTTTGTACACACTTCCATTTGACAAAGTAACTGGAAAGCAAATCATAAACAAATATATAAAATTGACAAAATTTGTCAATACATGTAAGAGTTTGGTTTGGAGCAAAAATAGAACTTCTAAATTTTTCTTTATGTATTCAGTGAACTATAGTGATCTTAAAAGCCGTGAGCATTGGAAAAAACTAAGAAAGGCTGTCAGACATGCAGAATTGAACCTTGACAGCATATCAGGATCCAGACTTAGAGCCCAGATACAAGCACATAAAAAGACTCTTAAGAGTACAAAAGCCAGCAGTTCTTAATATTAATGAGGATCTTTTACTGTAGGATTAAGTGTTCTTCCTTTTTATTATAGAATTTATAATACAAACACAAAAAGTCGTGTAATATAGTATTGAAAAATAAAGGGACAAAATATATTATATCCTCTAAATGCTAACACTTACTATAGGATTTACTTTATTTATGTAAAATCCACGTGTCTAGTTCAAACTGCTCATCCTGTCTTCTTTCTCCTTACCAACACAGACAGACAGACACCTGCTGAATGACTGTGTCATCACACCAGTCTTGGATATTTGTCCATGGGATGGGGTGAACTGCACTCTGGAGGCATTTATCTCCATAGATTACTGGGAGACCCAAAACAAGTAGCTTAAAACAGTTGCCTGTCTTTTAGATTGCATTATTTTCTCTAAAGATAAGATGAATACCACTATTTCCTTTCACAGTCCTTTTCCAATTACAGCTATAGACTCCTTTTTTTTTTTTCCACAGCTGATTACCTTAACTTCTGTGAAGAGAAGTATACTTGATTTATGCACAAGTAGTATTTTCTGCAAGTTGCCACAAGAGGTGGCTTGATACTGTAGTCTAATTATATACTTTGATTCACCTCCATATTTAATTTAAACAAATGGAAAATAAGGAAGTTTTGTCATTCTAGGTTAACTGATCTTTTGGTCTTCTAAAAGGAATACTTCCAAAGGGTAGTAATGGGAAATCAGACCACCATCACAATGCTTTCCATACATCAAGTCTTCCATTGACTGCATACAAATTCTTCATCTAGACACATGGATAACTCCATGTTAAAGGAAAGATAACTATGATGTCCTGATTGACTCACAGTTTGCTATTACACTAGACAATAATATTATAAAGAATTTACAGACAGCTACCATCTGCTTTGATGACATTGACTTGTCTAGAAGCAATCTATAAGCAAAGCTTTCTACCACTTTTAGTTGACTTAATATCTTCTCTGATAGTTGAACCTCCAATTTACACACAAAAGCCCAATTCATCTTGTCAGCAAGAGAATTCACAGCAGAGCATGTCGTCTCCATCACTTTTAGGACATAAAAATTATATCCCGCACTCAAAATGAGCTGGTAGCTTTCCTCAAAATAATGAGTTAAAGTCAACATTGCCATATTTCCACTGACTGTCCTTAAGATTTCCTGAACCCCCGTGGTTCTGGTATGGATGGCGACGGGGCTGCAGTGCCACAGCGGTGTGCCTGCCATAGGGATAGAAATCATTTGTTCAGGAAACTGAACTTTCCCAGGTTCACAGTGCTGTGGTGTTGCTAGCACAGCTAGAAAGAAATACAACTGATATGGGCAGATAGTTACTAAATTACTTGGAAGTACTTGCCATACTGATAAGAATGTACGTTTTCTTTGCAGTTTTTAACTTAAAACTTATGATTAATGTAAAATAGCCTAGTGTTCAGCTTTTGCTGCAGTATGTGCAATGCTCAGCTTATTAAAATGAATGACCCCATGAAAAAGCATTAGCATTTGGCAATTTTGGGGATGTAATGAAGCGTAATTAAAATGATTAAGAAATAAATTGAAAGAAAATAGTTAAATGGTCTATGTGTGAAATCCAGCAGTGCCACAGGAAGCCTGCAGAAGGTCTCAGCTATCATGTTATTCCAACCATTTCTGCAGCCCCCCCAAAGCTGGGGAACAGTGTCTGATATTCTGCTAAACAGCACCATTTTTTCAGCTGCTGCCCACTGGAAGCTTGGGTGTGAGCTGTAAAGGTATCTGTCACATTGGTGTAAGTAACATTAGCTGCTATGGGGCAACCACCGCCTAAAGAAAAGTAGTGTGTCTGGGTTTCACCAACATTTCACCAATAAATCTATACTTATGTCATCTCAGCTCAGTGTTGTAGCTAGTGTCTCCCCTCTCAGGATTATTTCCTAATACATTGATGTGTTAGGTCCTGATTTATCAAACCAGCATCTTCTTTACTCAAGCTGAGGACTTGCTCTCCCTTTTCTATGAAAGCTCTGCAGATAAGCATATAAATAACAACTGCAGTAAATAACCACTGGGTATAAACATGTGAATGTCCATAAAATGTGAATACAGGCAGAAAAATGGCCATTATTGTTTGGCAATTGCAAAATGCAAGAATTTTTTAAAAGTAGACCAGTTTGGAAACGAGTGCATCATGAGGTATCCGCAGCTTATCCCAAATTACCTGCATCATGAACAGGAGAAGAATGAAGTATGAACTCTAAACTGTTTGCTCCAGCTTATTTCTAGTGTGTGCATAAGAACATATATGACAGGAATGGATGATTTAAGCTCAGCAACATAAGTCATTAAAGGTGACAGGAGGATAGGAAATGAGTGTATGGACCTATTTGGTTCAGAAAGGCTTAGATAAGAGTGCAGTTATTTCCACCATGTCACCAAAACACAGAAGCAATACTGCTGTACACCTATACTCACAAGTTGTCAAGTCACTCTCTACATTTGAAATTGTTCCTGCTAAAACCTCTAACGAATCTCTGAATAATGTCTCGTGAAGAAAAATGCTGTCATTTAAGCAGAACTATAGACATCTGTGTTCATTTATAATAAACGATCTCATTTAATTTTATATATGGGTATATTAGGAAAATTCCATGTAGCTGGGAAATATAGAGAAATAATAGCCTGACACCAGAGTCAAACCTTCCTGCAGTATCATCAGCTGAGAATGCAAAGGTCATTCTCTTCTTGTATTGAGGCAGGTTTCTTATTGATTGTTTCTACGCCAGAAAAAAAAAAGAAATCAGATTAAAATAAAAAGAGTTTCTTAGTCTCAAGCAGAAATGAAAAATAGCTCTTAGGGGGAACAAAGGAAAGGCAATCAAAATTACTGTGTTGTGCCAAATGCAGGCAGTTTCAGTTTGTTTTGAAAGATCCATTCACGTAATCATAAAAGAAGACTGTATAGAAGAGGTACAATGATAATGTTTTGTCTAAAAATAGGTCATTAATATGAATATTAGATGAGATTAACATTGCCACATAATTGTTTTGTTCTACTTTGGATTATTTTGTGCAAATGTCTGTTTCCAAAAAGAAATTCAAACAAAGGACTATCCTGAATGCACAGAAAATCATCAGAAAGAAGCCGAAACACTCTCTCCCTGTGTTTAGATAACACATGGGCTGTCTATCTGCAGTGCTCTTCTGCTCTTCAGTTGACAAAGTGTATTGAAAGGAAATCTCTGTTGACAATAAGGGAATGATAATTTGCTGGGTATCTATACTCCTGGTAAAGAGCAATCTTTCAAGAGGATAATTCTTCTAGAAGTAGGAGTAATATTGCACTATAAACGATGCCATATGACTGCTTTTTCCCCAGCCACAATCTCCATTTTCATCCTAATGGTCTGAAAAGAGCCTTTCTTTGCTCTTAACAGTCACACCATTTCACGTGTATTCATACCTGTGCTTAAGTTCTAAACGATACTATTATCACCAGCATTTGGCAATGCTTAAAATGACCTGCCTCTTGCAGGTGAGATAATCAGTACTTTAAGATACATTTTCAAAAAAACCCATTACTTTAATAATTAGTACCACTTACAGGATAGGAGAATTTCACTTAAGTCTGATTTCATAATTAACAAGGCATACCCGGTATGTATGAGTTCACCTCTATTAGGAGGATCCCCCCAAATCTTGTAAATCGCTACCTATAATTCTGAAAATAGTATATAAGTAAGAATTAAGTGCTGCATTGATTTAGGGCTGTCTATCTGCCCAGAGGTAAACAACAAATACACTTGCACTGAAATTTATATTTTCAGACATGTACCAAAATCTAGCCCAGGATGGTTACAATAATATTTCCTCTTATTAGCTGGGGCTCTTAATGAATAATACGCAAGCTGCATGTAAAATATTGTCAATGGGAAGTTCATTTAAATCCTTTTTTGTCACAAGCTAAGACCTTTCAGCTATAGGTAGCTTTCAAAAATTAGTTAATTAAAACCACAGCATCCTCAGGATACTACATCATAACTGTAATGGATGTCCTGAATTTTAATTTGTATGAAATTGCAAAGAGGCAGCTAGTGTATTTTTTGGAAGTATTAATTACCCCACCCAACTCTGTGAATTAAGTAGCTGGTGCCTTTCAGTATCACTATTTCTCAGTGCCACAGGTTGAATTTCTATATATTTACTCCATCAAAATTCTTCAAATTATTTTCAAAATCTACACAAAAGTCTTGATTGCACATTTACATTAATTTAATTTTTTAAAAATTTGATATATGCAAGCACATCGCAGTAAGCAATTTTATATTGCAGAAGAATATTTAGTTGGAAAAACTGTTTGCTTCTTCACTTCCAAAAATCTCCTAAATATTTAGATTTTTAGATGTTTTAATTGTATGCATACACATTATATGTGTGTATCCATGGTTTTCTTAGCTGGATTTAAGCAAAACGCCAAGACACCAACATGGAAAGTGAATTCTACTACTTATTCTCGGTTTTTAAAGTTTTTGGTTTGGCTTTTTTTTTTGACAGAGAACATTTAAGTAGTTGAAAGTAATTCATAAGTTGGTGGTAATCAAGGATACACGTGATTATCTTTCCAGCACATGTCAAAAGAGTTGTGCTTATATACTGATGTGTGCTGAAAGTCTGGTATTGCACATTGCCTTTTATTTGCTCGTTAAACATGGATTATTCATACTGCAAAACTTGTGCCATGGTTTATTGTGTTCACAGTGAGGTATCGCGAATGAGCTGAAAAAAATGCAGGTAGACATGGGTACTACAAATCCTCATTAATGTGCATTATTCACAAGCACTTCTAGTGAAAATGCTATGCTCAGTAATCATGTTTTCAAAGGGACTATCCCAACATATGTTCAGCTGCCACACTGTACCACCCTTCACAGAAACCAGCAGCTGAATGGGGAGTACAAAACTATTTTGTAATCAAAGTATTAATGCTGTAGCACTTGGCCGTCAACTGCATAGCCCCTTCCTGCCAGGTGATGTCAGGAGGGAGATTGCAATCCCCGCCACAAAGACTTGCAATTGCAACTAAAAATTTGTCACAGGGAATCGGGGAGGGAGAGATAAAAATAAGATGGAAGGTGCTCTGTTCCCAGACAGCCAAAGTCAATACTTATAGATTGCCTCCTTCTAACTTGTTAACAAACTGCAAGTGTGTTCAAATATTAGAAGAGGAGGGAATGGAGAACTGGCTTACCTATATTTTTAAAGTACATGTCTATTTTCTTTGCAAAAGCCCTTCAGCAGTTTTTTTGGAGGATGCAAACAGAAAAACTGTTCACAATGGGTGCCAGGGAGGCTTCTACCATGTCAGATCTCTATAGAAATATCCATAAGCAAGATGCTTAGCAGTGCTCTGCGAGCTGTGCAGACCCCTGCTCAAGTAGCCCTGTTCCTTAGCTTTAAATAATGTAATAATCAATAACACCTAATTTAAGCTCATAATAAATTGAGCTGAGCAGAAAAATCCATTTTATGGAGCATCTAGAAATTTCTGCACTTGTTTTAGTTACAATTTGACTTTTTTCCGAATTCACTGAAACAAAAGGGTTATGGGTGTACAACCTCTTGGCTTCTGTCCTTTGAAGAAATTGCCAGAAGGAGAGCAGAGCAGAAACCACACAGGTCCCACCAGAGTCTTGCATGGGTCCCATCATAAATTTGCCACTTCTCTAAATGGCAAATTCTACTGAAAATATTTTTTCTATGTTTTACAATATTATGCACATAATTTTCGAGGGCTGAGTTGTTGCTTATTATACTTCAGTCTGATAATGTTTGTTGGTATTATAAACACCTGATAAACCATCTTCTGTGATACTTGTGGACATTACTACTGTAATTAAACACTTATATCTGCCAAAGATGGGTAACAAGCTGGAACGGTAGCTGAACAAATTAGTGTTCTAGTGTGTTTATCCTGCTGCATTCAAATGACTGCAGGTTTTTTTTGCCTGACAGCACCAGATGGGTTGGGAATCATAACCATTGTTTATATTGCAACTTAGAATTTCTAAGCTTCAATGTGCCTCATGAAACGATCACTCTTTTGGGAGGAGTAGAGAGGCTGCCTTCCCTTAGTGAGCTGACACAAACTCCTATGCTCTTACAGATCCCAGCTGATGTTGCCTTGGCATTTTGTATTGAAGCTGTCTGGGATTAAGGAGTGTCATGTTAGGATAAGCACTGCCAGCAATAAGTCAGAGTGAAATTGTCTCTTCTTCTCTATGGGTTGTTCTTACCTTATGAATCAATGCGTTATAATGAAATGGATCTCTTCTGATAAACTGTCTGGAAGTTTAACACTAGCAGGCTTGCTCTCCACAATGTATATTGTTATTTACAACCATGAAGAAGAGTGTAAAATGCTGACATTCCTTGGTCAGCTACCTCTGACTATGCACAGTTTTATTCGCTGAAGATGACTCAATGAAGAATAAGCCTTCTTCTATGGGAATGTTAGACACCACTAAGACTATAGCAGAGGGTTGACCCTGGCTGGATGCCAGGTGCCCACCAAAGCCACTCTATCACTCCTCTCCTCAGCTGGACAGGGGAGAGAAAATATAATGGAAGGCTTGTGGGTCATGAAAAGGACAGGGAGATCACTCAGCAATTACTGTCACGGGCAAAACAGACTTGACTTGAGGAAAATTAATTTAATTTATTACCAATCAAATCAGAGTAGGATAATGAGACATAAAAACTAAATTTGAAAACACCTCCCCCCCACCCCTCCCTTCTTCCCAGGCTTAACTTTATTCCCAAGTTCTCTACCTCCTCCCCCTAAGCAGCACAGGGGGATGGAGAATGTGGGTTAGGGCCAGTTCATCACACGCTATCTCTGCTCCTTTTTTCTTGGGGGAGGACTCCTCACACACTGCCCCTACTCCAGCCTGGGGTCCCTCCCACGGGAGACAGTCCTCCATGAGCTGCTCCAGCATGGGGTCCTCCCCGGGCTGCAAGGGAACAGCCTCCCCCCTGGGCTTGCACCAGGGGCTGCAGGGGAATCTCTGCTCCGGCTCCTGGAGCACCTCCTGCCCCTCCTGCTGCACTGGCCTGGGGGTCTGCAGGGCTGTTTTCTCTCACATCCTCTCACTCCTCGCTCTGGCTGCAGTTGCAGAGGTTTTGGGTTTCTTTTTTTTTTATTCCCTTCTTAAATAAGTTATCACAGAGAGGTTACCACATCACTGATGGGCTCAGCCTTGGCCAGCAGTGGGTCCATCTTGGAGCTGGATGGCATTGGCTCTGTCAGACACAGGGGAAGCTTCCAGCAGCTTCTCACAGAAGCCACTACCAAAACCTTGCCCTGAAAACCCAATACAATGATGTATTCTTCACAATTTCATCTATATACAGTCCTTTGAAGAGTTTTTTTTTTTTTTTTAAGAGTATAATTCTAAGGGGAAAAAAAAAAGAAAGTATCTATTTGTGAACCAACTGATGCTAAGAAAGGCTGTCTGTGAAGCTGGCATCTGCTTCAGAACAAGGACCAACAAAACACAGGCTTGTGTTTTTCATACTCTGAGATTAAAGGACAGCAACAACAGCCTTTTATATCACCAGTAACAAAGCCTGGCCAGGGAGTGGAGGAAACTGTTGTTATAAGGACTTTGTTTTCTCAGATAAGAACTGCCCCAGAAGATGCACTGAAGAGACAGAGCTGCTCTCTATCTCACTGAAAACCCAGTGTTTTTCTAGTGTGCCTTCCATCTCTCCCTTGGCATGGTAACTGAGGAGTCATAACTCAACAATAAACCTAGATGGTTTGCTTCATCAGGAGCAGGTCCCCATGCTATATTAGATATGGCTAAAAAGCATCATTCTAAAGTTAAGGTAAATCTAGTGAATTTAATAAGGTTGTGAGAACATACAAACACACAAATAACATCAGAGTTAAGCCTTGAACCCAGAGTGAGATAGCAAATTTTAATTTTTGCAAGTGACTTCTTAGGCAGACTCTTTTTGAACTCTATAGCATCTTTTCTGCAAACAGATAAAAGGAGAAAATATTTATCAGTCTAGTTTTATAAATTAGGTGTAGAAATTATAATTTGTTTCATTATGGAAATAAACCCTTTCTTTCCAATGAACAAATGTAAAATCTGGATTTAAAACTTTAATATTCATGTGCATTTTGGAGACAAAATAGCCAAAGTTCAAATAAATCAGGGGCATAATAAACTAATTTTCTTGACTGAGTAGACACTCAGGCTGCTGAGGCAAGATACAGTCATTCCTACTACTGCTGTAGCCATCTGTTTCCCAGCGTCTCAGAGCAAGAATGATGCCTGATTAATGCACTTCATCCAAAAGCATAGACTTTACAAGAAGTGACCTGTAATTATTTTCAAATAATTGTCTAATGAAAAAATTAGTCAGTCTATTAATATGGAGAAAGTATCACTAACAACATCCGTCAGATCAAAAGTGAAGCTTAGGTGCACTTTTTCCTAACCTTTAAGACTTAGAACAGCATAAACCGTCTATGCTCCAATGGACTTAACATTACTTGTGAACCACTGTCGCTATCTCAGAGAGTACTTTCCAGATCATGATTATAGTCAGTGTTACATAAATAATGAAATTCCTTTTTTGTGGGCAAAGGTGCTTTAAAACATTTAACTTCCCAGTGCAAACCAATACACAGACCCATGCACAGAGCCCAGTACTGATGCCAGAAAGAGCAGTGAAAAGCAACCCTTTTCTTCCTGCAGCATAAGCAGCGGCCATTGCTCATGTTCTCCTGCATTAAGCACAGCCTTGGAATTATTCCTGTTTTGTTCTTCCAGTGAAACGATGTACCAATGGGCTTATGGAGAAGTAAGGAAACAGAACAGGATATATCTGTATTTATGCAAGGCTTCATCTTTTGAGTTGTAGAGCGTTCTCTCAGCGATAAGGATATTCAATGAGACAGACAGCAAATGCAGGGCCAGCAAAAGAGGTGGGAGAGGGAAAAAGGATAAAAGAAAAGGAAATTTGATATAGTTTTCATACAGTAATTTCAATGGCTGTTAAAAACTCCATCAAACCAATATCTGCAGTTATTACGAAAGACTATCACAGTTTTTGTGGTGTTGCCCAATGAATTGTTCATGAGTCATTAATGTAGCTGATCAACGGTGGTACATTTTGCCTGTTCCTGAGACTGTTTATGTGTTAGGATGGTTTGCATCAGTTCTGTGGCACTATACCCAGGCCTGCCTAGCTGTAGTAGTTAAGAACTGTCCAACCTGTCCAACAAGGATTGCCGAAGTGCATCAGCAAGAGTTGTATTTGCACTGATGTTCATAGACCAACCTGGAATATCATGAAACTGTCCTGAGGCCACAATTGCCATGCATGTTTACTATTACCTGTTAGGAGATTCCTTAGAGATTCTATTTGAAGGGAAAAGTCAAGGTTACCCTCCAGGAGATGTTGTCCTGGCCAGTAGGTACACATGGAATTACCATCAGACACCCTATAATTTCTTGTGTGGTGATATCAGATAGGGAAAAAAAAAAAAAAACTTGGGAGAATAACTTGGAAGGATGGAAACTGAGTCCTTTCCTAGGAGAGCTTCAGCTCTGCACAGACAATCAAAGCTGATGGTATTTGGAGAGAAAAGATAGGCTGAATCCCAACCAGAAGCACAGTAAGATGAGGAGGAAAGCTAATAGATTTTTTACCATAATACACTCAATAATATACTCAAGGTAACAAGATAATAGTCTCAATATTTTTTTCTCCTTCTTGCCCTACCAGCAATCTGCCGTTAGATGACAACTGGGCTTTTTCTAATATCTAGGTTTAAGCAATAGCTCATTTTCTTCACAACTTTTGCCAGCCTGCCAAAACTTCCAATTAATTCCAAATATAGCATTCTCTTGTGTAGCTTGAAAATTCCTTATAGGGGCTTGAGTATATTAAGTTGCTGTACACAAGTCAAAGAGTCCACAGACAGCAATATCTTTCAAATGCAATCAAGCTGAGTGAGAATTGAATCAGCAAACTAGAATCCAGGTGGTCTATATCCTCTTATCTCTGACCCACTGAGCTATCATTTTCTCTACTAACTATTCCTTGAAGTCAGAATTTTAGTGAAGTTTTGCAGTTGCTGCCTAAAAATGCTACAAAGTGTAATGAAGCTAAACCCAGCACAGTAAGTAAGAGTTAAGTAGGACTCTATAAAAATAATATAAGCATACACAATTGAGCAGATGACATTCGCCTGCCTCTTTTCAAAGGGTACTTCAGAGTGTAAATCTCTGTTGCATCCATTTGAAAACTGGCATAAGATTCTTCAGGCAAGATGAGCTAAGAATGCTCCTAAATTATTGGTTAGGATGAAAAAATGAATTCCCCAAACACCCCAAATTCTGGGGATAGTCCATCCAGGGAAGTTTGATTGGAATCACAAGTAATACATTATCATCAAGACATTCCAAGACATGCATTTATTTACAGCATTTAATGCAACTTTCAGCATTTGTTGAATTTTTTTGCAGCTATGGTGGTTTTTTTGCTCCTTCTCCAACAAATCATATCAGTAAATTGTTGTTTTATCAAACATACTATAAAAGTGACAATTTTTCTTTTACTGTCAGATACAGAAAAAATTATATGCAAAATAATGCTTTCCCAATTCACTCATATTTTTTCCGCTGTATTATCTCAATTCTTCTGCTTTTATGCTTTATGAAAATTGCAAAAAGATATCAACATATACTGCAATCTTTGCAGTGCTAACCTTTTATTGTGCTGTGCTGCTTTAGTGAATTTCAGCATGGAAACATTAAAGTCTTTCTATCAAGCAATGGTCCTTATGTTTAATTTCAAGTTGATTACAAGGCCAATAGTGTTTCAGAGGTGTTTTAAAACCTTTCCCTGTAAAAACTGGAGGAGACTAGCTCTTCCACAACTAATGGCCCAACTAAAATATTATCCAACAATCATATAGAACTCAGAGAATTAATTTACTTTTAGATGTCATGGGCCCTGAAGGACTCGTTTGCTAACTAGCTCATGGAAATAATTAATGCTAGAGGTCATGTGATCTTTACATTAAAATGTCAGGAAAATAATTTCCTGGGAATCTCATTAGCACGAAATGAAACAGTACACAATATAACCACCCACATTTTTCCAGCTCAGGCTTTCATTAAAATGTTTATTTATTTATTTAAAGTGGATACTTTGATATATACAAAAATGTGAATTAATATTTAATTTTACAAGGTATTTTATTACCATACTTGCAGCTTATTTAATAAAAAAACAAGTAGATAATTCAAATGGTTGCTAATCATCTAAATCTTGCTCAAAAGACGAGGAAAAAAACGTGAGATGTTCCCTATTGTATATAGAAGGAATATGACAATTCATTTCAGCCTTTTGAAACTTGAATTGTAACTCATACACTCTTTTTTAAGGAAAAGCCATAGGGAGGTGCAACCATGCCAGGCATTCCAGTGCTTTACTGTGTGCAGTGTGCACTATTATAAATGGCCATATTTAAAGCTGTGAAGTCAAGAACTCCAAAGTTATGAAATACTGGGACTACAGGTCTGTAGTGCCAGTTTTATCTGAACCCACTGTTTGGGTGCATTATGCCATACTCTTTAATTACATGAGCACATACTGTTTTTCCAACAGAATGCCTGCCTCGGGGCACAATATGGATGTGGCTCGCTTACTAAGCAGCTAGTCAATATTTTGTGTTATCCTTGTTGTTTGAAGTGTTTTATTTACTGCATGCTACTCAAATCCAGCTCCAAAAACTGACATTTTTCCCACAGATTTTTCTATGGTGCTTTTCAGCATAGCATTTGATTACTTCATAAATATTAATTATATTATTTTCACAACATATCTGAAAAACGAGATGAAAGTATTTACAGATCACACACTTGAGGTCGGAAGGAACCTTTTAATTTCTAAGTCATGTTGTTACAATTCTGATGATCTTGGGGAGGCAAGATTTGCAGGAAAAGATACTACTACCCCAGGACCAGACAGCTATTTACCGAGCATACAGGTTCATCTCAGTGTAGTTTATGATACTGTTTGGCTATTTCTGCTTGTTTCAGTATTCACTGTCAATATTATGATATATCTTCCTGCCCTGTTTTTTACCCAGCTGTATCCAATTCCCTCCTGCTGTCTAAGTTCTTGTCTCAGTTTAGCTTTCTTTTGGTCCTTGCTCTGGCCTAATCTCCTGTCTTTAATTACTGCTCCTTTCTCTTGCTTTTAGGTATTATGAACTCTTGCCCCTGTTCTTTCCTCTGCGCCTGCACTTTTAACCTTCTTCTTACTTTTGCCACTTTTAGTTGTGCTTTACATTTAGTTTCTCAACTAATCATTTTTTGGTGACCATCAGGTCTGTGCTCAGCCTCACCAGCAGCAGCTGCACCCCAGCTGCTACCGCTGTTCCTATGAGTGCGGCAGTTATGAAAATCAGGTGTTTCCTCATATATTTGGATGCATCTCAAGAAATGTACCTTCAATGTTCATTTCTAAAAAACTTATTGATTTTATTTTTAAAGACTAAGGAAGTCAAGAAGAATCTACCCTAGCAATGTCTTGCCCTCTTTCCCATCTTTCCATGAAGGCAAAAACTGCTAGAGTTTGAGTCTTCAGTAGTTCAGTTACAGCACAGAAACAGTCTACCCAATACTGAAACTACCTCATCAAAAGTATAACATAAATTTTACCCAGGCTACAGGACCACTGGTGTGGTGAATATCTCTGTATGGACCTGGCAAAGAATTCTATATCCTAAGCAAGTGTCAAGGTCCCACCTTAAACAGAAAGGCCATTCAACTCACAGTGTAGCTGATATCCCTTAAAGACTGAAGTTTTCTATGACAATGGGTGTCCAAAGTGGGAGTAAAGCAAACCTATTCAGGAGGAAACTAGGCAGTGATTATATTACAAGAAGGATGAAGTGGTTCTGGAAAATATTAAAGTAATACCAGAACTGATTTCTAAATCCTCACTCTTCATTACAGTTGAGAAATAAAATATAGTTGTATTACCTCAATGTTTATATTATGCAACTAAGATAAAAAAAAACTCTACAGAATTGTTGCTTGAAAAACAAGTCAACTTCTATTCTGTGAACAGCAGTTTTTACACCTGCAGAAGATTTATAAATTATGTTTGTTTTCTGCTACAAGCTTTTTAAAAAAAGCAAAACAAAAAAATCCAGATCTGCTCCTGGAACTTTCCTTCACACAAATAATCCTCTTAAGCAGCAGAAACTCTCACATAATGAAAAACTCACACAACTGAGCATTGCCCCATTCTGGAATCATCTTTTCCACCTTATTAGAACTAACATTCGTTGGGGACTGTATGTTAAAATAATTTTTCTTCTGTTTGTGCTGTCTGTTTTTCCTAGCATAGATTCTCCCATGTTTGGAGCATGGACTAATGACTCAAAACCTGAATCTGACTTTTGGCATTAGTAGGGCTTCTGACGTTATCTCACATCGTCAAGAAATAATGACTTTGTGCTAGTGCAAAGCATGTTTCAAAAGGGGTTGATCCAACAGGCTATTTACAGGTATGATAACATGAAGCAATTGGTCTCCTTTTGTATTTTAATATACTAAGGTCTTAATAAAAGTTATCCCTATATTACTGTAACTTTTCATTGTCCTTAAGTATTAACTGCTGAAGTTAAAAGTGATGACCTTTCTTAGGCAATTCAATAAATAAAGACACCTTTAACATAAAAGGAGATTCTCACAAATTACAACCACAGTCTCATGGGTGCATAGATATTATCAGTAAACACTCAGAATTTTTGCTTTTTAACAAGAATAGTTCCAATAAGTTAAACATATGAGCCATATAACAAATGTCAGTGTATCTCCAAATGACTACATTATGAGAACGTATTTTCGTTGTGATGATCAACATCCTACTCTGCACCAATATGTGGACCTAAACACAAATACTTTTATACAGAATTTGCTGGGATTCAAGAAGACAACATTGGCTTGAGTACAACTTAGAAAAAAATGCAAGTATTAAGGAAATACTTGTTCATTGTGAGTTATTATGCTTGTTTTACATGGCGTAACTCAATAACGAATCACTTCAGAATCCTGATCACACCTATTTACCATATTCATATACACTCATCAAATTATATTGCAATTTGATCTAATTAAAATGTTTCACATTATTATGCTTTTTAAAAATGGTGTCAAGATGAAAACTACCAATCTGTAATGTCAAATCTAGTCCCAAGTTCACAGTGCTATTTCCAAGGTTTTTTTCTGAACCATTTTCTGTGGAGCTCCAGTACATTTTTTTTTACTTTGATACCCCCCCCAAAAAATATTTCAAACTCAAATGGGAAACTCACTGTACTAACATTTTAATCCCCAGCAGCCTTCAAAGCAGAGTCAGTAATGTTAGAAGCATTAAATATTAAATAAGTGCTTGTGTCAAAAAAGGAATTGCATGCACAGGGAAAACCACATTTCCAGGTAATATCAAGAATTAAGGTAAGAAGATGGCAAGCTGCTGGATGACAGTAATGCCTTGGCAACTTTGGAAATAACTTGAGACACAAAATTTCTTTAGAATACACTATGAAAGCAAATCAGAGATTAAAACCTCTGTGGTTTTCTCACGCACAACTTCAGGCATTCCATGCAGTCAAAATAAAACCACATTCTTGATATGGAAAATACTGTTTCTATATCCAATCTTCATCAAATTGATGTGCAGTCTGATGGGCTGAGGCCAAGTTACAGGCAAAGACCATGGGTAGCCAGTATCCTCCCAGAAGACCAAAATGGACTAATGAGTTGCTGTAGTGCATTACATTTGCAAAACTTACCGTGTAAGAGTTGTGATATTAAAAAGAAATCCTCCTGCTCCCTTAGGAAAAGGTCACAATGATCAGTGAGGACAGCTAAGCCAAGAAGATCCACAGCTGTAGAAGAAAATGTTAAAATAAGGTGGGAAGACAAGCATTTGTCATAATCATATCCAGCTGAGAGAAGTTTATTGTCAGAGCAGTGAAGTGGATCAAAAGTTTGTTAGTCTACATATTACAAGCAAGGACTATGTATGTATTAGGAAGCCGCACAAAAAATAAACAAGAAATGTGGTGTATTTTTTTAAATTGGGAACAAATGGAATACTTTCTCCAATGAGGCAGTAGTCATTTCACTTTACAATGTCTTTAACTGAAAAAAAAAATAGCTCTCTACAGGCAGAGCTATCGCTTAGAGAGTTGATGTGAGATGAAAAGGGGATTTGATGTTTACCTAGTGAGGTTCTTACCAAGGAACAGGGCAAGCTGAATGGCCATAATAGCTCCTTACCATCCTTTAAAAAAGTGTGATTTGACTGTGCAAACATCTGAAAAAACCTCCACTGGGGGGTTGTTCTCAGTGCTGCCAGTCCTAAGAAGTAACAGTGATGGATTGTTGATAGTAATAATAAACTCCTTGCTGTGGTCTTACAGCCTGAGAAATAGAAAGTGATATACAGAAACACCGGCAATAAGATGCAATTTGATTTTCTAGCCATTGTCATTTAAAAAGGACACTGCTTCTCACAGGGCTTGAGCCAGCCTCATCCTTCCAGTTGCGCTTAGCCACCAAGAAGTAGGCTGCAAGGTCATAAAACAATATGCGCGATTCCCTCTAGGAAGGTAGAGCTGGCTGCGTTGAAATTAGACCATTCATTTCATAGCGCACAGCCTTTGGAGTATAAGAGAAACTAACAGATTCGGACAGCACTGTTGGGTATTCCAGATTGCACTCCGCCACCATTGCCTTTCTGCCTGTTTGTCCCCAAAGAAAGCGCGGCCGCAGCCACCGTGTGTTACATGGCTCTCCTCAAGGCTCTCAGACATAAGCGAGCTTAATCAAGAGAGGTGTGAAATCACAGCAAAGCCAGTGCTTCCTGTTTTGCAGATGGTGAGCTGCCAGAAAGGATCAGCCCAGACTTTAATTGCAAGGCTGATGAGAAAGGCAGGCAAGATGGGAAGGAACGTGTTATGGTGTGGGCAGACCATTACATAACAGTGAGGCTGTTGCACACGTGGTTCCGTATGAATCAGCACGCACTAAAAAAATGGCACCATCCATGTTTTCCCACACTCCAGAAACAGAGAGATAAAATACCCCCAACTGTTTGCCCTCCACACTGGATGCTGAAAGTTCAGTTCACTGAGGTAACTGCTAAATGGCTGGGGGGTGACTTGGCTGAAGGAACAACAACATGGTTTGTTTCCTTTAGGATGGGCAGGTCAGCCATGAATGCAAGAAACAATACCAACAGCAAGGAACAACATCGGCAGTGCAGACAAAAGGTGGTGGTTTCCTCTTGCCTGTGTGCAATCTGCTTTATGTTTACAGGGCCAAACTGCTTTATTGCGCTAGTCATAGCCTCACAGATAGAAGGCAAACTTCTTTGAGTCTGATCAAGAATCTGGTAAGATTATTATTTAAAACTTAAAAGCAACCTCCTTTTTTAACTTGCCCCAGGAATATATGGAGTTAGTCAGGTGCACGTATACACATACACTCATATACGCATGCTCATACATGTTTAATGCTCATGCGCTAGACACACATGTATATATCCTTATAAAGGAACATAGTTTTTTTTTTCTTTAAAAATAGATTTTACCCTAAGGCAAGAAAATGCCCTATGTCACTCTAAGAAAATTTCAAAGAAGCAATTGTAACTTGTAGAGCTGTGTACTTCTAATCCTTGTCTTACTTCTCTACATGGGCCGGTGGTGACAAAGTTGTGCTTATACCTCCCTGGAGCAAGGAGGTATCCCTGAGTCTATGTTTCTTTAGTGCTGAAAGAATTAGAGAAATATGATGCCAACTGCCTGTCATTAAAACAGGCAGAAAGGAAGTCAATAATCACCAAGATAGTTGACTGAAGTATAAAATCCATACTTGACTGAAGAAGTGTCCAAAAATGCCTGAAGTATCACAACCTTGATGTTTGCGTTGTAAAAATCAACTTCACAACCTAAGTGCTAGGAAATCAAAGTTTTCATTGTCTAACAAAAGGTTGTCAATGTGTGAAACAAAACGTTTGTGGAAGTGGCTGCAGCTGTTTCTATGGGCTTTTTATATGAGTTTATATTTCTATATGGGTTATGTTATATGGGTTTTCTACCTCTATAATGCAGAAGGAAGGATATCATGCACAGCTATTTATAAATGCTACTAATTTAAGTGATTGTTTTTATATCCAAGCTTCAGAAGAAAACACACAAAAAAATTCCATAAAATAAGTCATCTATTGTCATGGTTTAACCCCAGCCAGCAACTAAGCACCACAGAGCCGCTCGCTCAACCCCTCCCTCCCCCAATAGAATGGGGGAGAGAATCAGAAGAGTAAAAATGAGAAAACTTGTGGGTTGAGATAAAGACAATTTAATAGGTAAAGCAAAATCCACACATGCAAGCAAAGCAAAGCAAGGAATTCATTCATGACTTCCCATGAGCAGGCAGGGGCTCAGCCATCCCCAGGAAAGCAGGGCTCCATCACGTGTAACAGTGACTTGGGAAGACAAACGCCATCACTCCGAACATCCCCCCCCTTCCTTCTTCTTCTTCTCCCAGCTTTATATGCTGAGCATGATATCAAATGATCTGGAATATCCCTTTGGCCAGTTGGGGTCAGCTGTCCTGGCTGTGCCCCCTCCCAACTTCTTGTGCCCCTCCAGCCCACTCTCTGGTGGGGTGGGGTGAGAAGCAGAAAAGGCCTTGGCTCAGCAGTAACAAAAACATCCCTGTGTTACCAGCACTGTTTTCAGCACAAATGCAAAACATAGCCCCATGCTACCTACTATGAAGAAAATTAACTCCATCCCAGACAAAACCAGCACAATTATGCACATATTTTGCAACAGAACACGTTGCTTGAAAAACAGCAGTGGAAGTGAAATACTCAAAATCTGTGAAACATAAAGGATATTATCTCCAAATAGAATAAATTACATACTTTTCCAAATAGAATCTGTCTCTCTTTAAGAAGGCAGACTGGAAGCTTGTAATATCTAAATACAGTACGTATTTATTTAAGGATTTTAGCTTACTCATATTAGGTCTGAGAAATCTTAACCAATACCGCTTTTAAAAACCATGACCCTCTGTTATAATTGTTGCATTTTTCAGTGTGTACAAAGAAAAGAATCAGTATTTCTGGAAAGGACTGCTGACTGAGAATTCAGCAACGTATCCTTATAACCTTTAGACATGATTTTTTCTGTAAATGGTCTACAAATTCAACCTGAGTCCCAGTGATAGAATTATGTCTTGGACCAAGTAAATTGAAAAGTAATAGAAACATTAGAAGGCATCTTTTTCTCTATTGCTTTTTGGGTACTTGAATACAGGACAGGTCATTCTCATCTTGATGCCTGAAGAGGCACCTCAGAGTCACTTTTAGCATTCATTCTGTGCTTTGAGGTAAACTATGGGATCTCGCTGTCATAGATTTATCACTGTCATAGATTGCAATATTTTTTATACCTGAATCTGAAGAGTGCCTCCAAGCCTATTTAATATTTGAAAAAAAAATTTAAATATCCTTGGAATAAAAGTACTCTAATATTTCAGGACAAAGTGGAATATCATCTGTGCAGCCCAAAATGTGGAATGCATTTCAAACTTTGCATCGTATTAGACAATACTTGTAATTCTGGGGGGAGGGGGGAATAAGGGGTTTCATGGTGTAGCTGGAAGCTAGAATCTGCTTGGACTTTCCGTTTGCAAATTCTGACCACAATTCTGTCATAGCAGAAAAGTAAAGCTTAGAAAATAACTATTCATAAGTTTCCAGTTGTGTGCATTACACAAATTTAATTTTATTTTTCTCCTGGAATGCACAGATGGACTAATGGATAATTAGCTGGCCAGCCTTCATTATGAAACAGTATATAACACATTTTGTAAAATTCTTATACCTTAGCTCCTTTTCAAAGAGTAAATAGTGTTCTGCACTAGTATTTGTGTCTCTCAGATATATTTTATGGTTGTCTATTTGATTTAACCCTTCTGTGACTACTAGCTAGCATGGATTTTTAACAAGGAATAAAAAAGTTTCAAAGCAAACTGGTAATTTGTTAATTGAAAAATCTTCTTTAAGCTAGAAAAACAAACAAAAAAATCTATTATCTGTTTCTAAAACAGGTGGAAGTATAGAGGCTTCTTCATCCTAAAGTTTTAACTGTATCCAGACACATCTATAATGCGCATCTGCTTTTCTTTTTGCAACACTAATGCAAACAAAAAATTTGCAAAAACAGTAAGCCTCACTGAGTAAGATGATGTTATACTTCACACACTGCATGCTAAATCTTGAATGGAACCTGCTCCCCAACAGGGATACAAACACCAATAATCAAAACATGCACATTTGTGCAGGCTTGTAGACTTAGCGCACTAAGCTTGGTGACTGCTGGCTAAAGCTCTCAGCGAGTAAGCGGGGCCTCCAGAGAAGAGGTCATGAAATACAAAACGAAGATTTTCCTGCTACATTGATGTTAATTCTTGGGGAAAAGAAGTTGAAGCTATACAAAATAGCAATAGCAATTGGGACATGTTTGTGACTGCACTTGAATTGCAGGCTGTAAAAGCAGCCATTCAAAGTGATTCAGTCCAAATTTATCCATACTTTTCCCTAAATTTAGGAATAACCCTTTATTAGATGAAGTAGAAAGGGAACGATAGAATAAAAAAGACAGCACTGAAAGAAAAAACTGACAGTCAGTAGTCTACATTGATCAAAAGGACAGCTCAATCATAGATTTAGCAGATGAGACTGATTTTTTTTGTCCTCATTTTTCCTCCTCAATTCTTTTCCACAGTGTATCATTGCAAATAACTATGATTCATAATTAACTTTTGATTACCAGAAAGGATAATTAAAATATCAGGATGCATCCCTCTATAAAGAGTTTTTCAAATCATGCTGTGACATTCTCTGGCTATCCAGAAATTTTTTCTTTGGCTTCTCAGTATGCCAAAGTTTGCTTCTCAGTATGTTTGTTGATTTCCTTAATCCTGACTGTGAAGAAATCACCCGCTTTTTGGAAAGAAAGTCAGATTTGACTTGAGCTCTGTATGTACATGTCTGCAGAGTCGTTCTGAAAGGCCTTCAGGACACCTTGCAGATGGGGTGGAGACCCTCAGTACCAAGCAGGGCAGGCAGAGCTGGGTGCTGGAAGTGGGGTCGATCCCCAGCACCGTAAATGGTGGAACAAGGGACAGGGTCCAGCCAGGCTGCTCAGACAGCAGCAGCAGGAGACAGGGCCAGAGACTGGGATAGAAACAAGGCTGCAACGTAGACGTAAGGTCTAACTGAATCTGGACACCAGCACTACTGCAGCATCGTTGGGCAAGGGACTGACAGCCCCAGACTGAGCTGGGCCATGGGGAGCTGGCAGCAGGTGCCACAGCAGGTTGGTCAGGGCCATCAACCAGCTTGTAGCTGAGGAAGCCTCGTTCCTCCAGCTCCCTGACTGTGCATAGAGGGCCTATGACCTAACCCTAAATGTGCCTGTTCTGGCTATTCTCTTGGGTCATAGTTTTGCTCTAAAAACAGGAAGTAAATGCAGGAGCTATGAAAAGCAATAAAGCAAAAGCTCTGATGCAAACACAAATTTTTCAGAAATACACGGTATTGTCAACTACCTCTAGTTTCAGCTAAGTATCACTGTGAAAAGAACATCACTTGCATTAGAACTGGGTGAGCAGATTAAAAAAAGTAAAAATAAAAATGATCTGCTCACAGGATCTTACAGCAGAGAAAAACCTTACTATGCCCCACCACAGCTGCAGCCTGCTTGACCTCGCTGAGTATCATACTTCAATAGGCAGTGCAACATTTTTAAGGAGACCTGACTGTCTAACTTGTTTTAATTTCCTACAGACACAACTTAAACAACATGAGCTCCAGAAAAGGAAGCATAAATGTAGTGTGAAGCAGGTTTCTGAATTTCCTACATCCAGCCTGTTTCAGGGAATGAAATGGCAACAAATGTGAGTGAAGGAGTGATGAAAACTATGCGTTTTCCTATTTATGGAGCATAAGCATAGAAGCTGATGCCACAGCAGCATCTGTAATAGCCCAGCCTGGAAGCAAGATCCTGTAGAAACACTGCTGGGGTCTCTCACAGCCCCTTTGCATGTTCACCGTTTAAACAGTTCAGATTAGGGATGGGAATACTGAGATGACAATACCTCTCCTTCTGGGCCTATATGAATCCATATTCCCAAGACTAAAACTGGTTTTGCTTCCTGTTATCAACACGCAGAGCATCATTAATATTTTCATCTGATAATAGTCCCAAAAATGTATCTACAGAATCTATACCAGTGAACAGGAACTGGGCTGTAGGGACAAGTATCACTGGAAGATTAAAGTATAACTTTATTTAAAAGTGGAAAATTATTTAATTTTAATCAAACTAGGTTGTTCATTCCCATGCAAAACTGCTGTACTGACAAATCAGGACTTCCTTGTCACTGAACCATGTGTTTTCCAGTTAACAATAAATAAGGCTTAGCTTACACAAGTGTTAGGAGGAGTTATTTGTATATATCAAGGGGAAAACAGACTTCATAGGATGGATTTACATACTTTATTTAGCATTAGCATACATTAGGACCACGGAGAATGACTATGAATACAATGCATACAACGTGTTGCATACAAGGAATTAGCTTGAGAACAGATCTTTATTTTCACAGAACTTAGGTATCAGACCATTAAATTACTGGCACTCATGTTCCTTATGATATTACATATTTGAAACAGCCAACACAATGGATGAGCATTTTCAGTGATATAAGTGTGACAGATGGCATTTAAAGGTAAAATAAATAAAATAAAAGGCACTACTTGTGATTCAGGAAATGTCTGATCTCCAGTGTTCTTGCATTCAGCAGGTTCCACATCACTGGAAACTTAGGTGAACTCAGGGGAAGTATTGTTATATACCTATATCTATACCTATACCTATACCTATCTATATATATTTCCTGCCTTATCCGTACATCTACAATTTGTCTAGATGGCTCTTCAGTCCAATTCAGCAAGTCATTCAGATTAATTTGCTCTTTCTTTCAGCATCACCATCATGTATGAGTATGAGTATCCAGTCTATAGATTAACTTTAAATTTAATATTCCTGGTGCTATTTAGCCATCTCCAGCTGACCACTTAAACCACTGTAAACCCACTGATATCAGTGGACCTGTATTTGAAAAGAACTGGGAAGAGAACGAGAAAACAAAAGGACACTATTGGAAGAATATTTTTTTTTCATCATAGTATGTTTCTTCTGAGTGCTTATATGATCATTTCACTTCCCTGCAAACACACTTAGTAATAAATAGCTCACAGCATCATAGAGATGTGCTGGGTAAATGCTGCAAGTTACGAGGCAAATTTACTGCCTCATAAACTCACAGCCAAGTAAAGCTGTCATTTGCAAGAACAATTAAGTCATCATTCTGTTCCATGGAGGGTATAGAGTATTCCTGAAACCTGTAAATTCTCAGAAAAGGGAAGCTGGTCGTATGTTCAGAATGAATATTAACATTTTATTAATATTGAATTCACTTGCAAGCTTCAAGCCTGCATGTATTTCCTTTGTTTCCCGGGATTTGCAATCTAGCCACTATTCTTTACCATGTATGCTGTTAAAAGGCAAAAGAAGTATGAGAGTATCCTGTGATGTTTTTTTTTTGTTGTCTGGGCCTAAAGCATACTCTTGAAGTCATACTAGAGAGATGTTGCTGAAAAGAGACAAAAAAGGATCAAAGAATAAGATTGTTATCTCTGGATCATGTAAAAATCTGACATCTGGGGCTACTTATAAAAATTGCTAGTGTGGCCTGAAGATTGTCCAAATGGATAGAGGATGATATTATAAAATGTTTCTGTTGCGTAACATGTTTCCTCTACTCACTCATATAAACCTACGATAGGATCTTTACATGTCGGCTTTTTAATCTTCGGGGATCTGCAAGATAAAACTTCACTGGGCATGCTTCCTGAAACACTATAATAATTCACAGATTTTTGTGAATACTGTAGATGCAAGTGGTATGGAAGTGTCACCTCCTGATGATGTAGTTTCCAAGGAATGAAACACCCACAGATAGCATGTATACACTGCATCGTGGCAGCACAAATCACCATTTCCCTGAGAATCTGAGTCCTATATGACCTTCTAATTTGACTGCAAGACATACATATGTATATCTCTTACACACAAAACTATAGACACATGCATGGCAGGTATCTTGATATGTTAGGTGAAAGGACAACATTTGGGAAAGATTAAAGAATGAGGCTGAATTGGGTTGTTGAATAGGAAAAAGCCTGGCTGTAATTTAAATGATGCTGGCTCTGTCACTTTAACTTGGAACAAGAACACAAGCCTAAACTCCCTTGTCCTCACTGTCACAAAGCTGACCCACATTTCATGTTTAATTAGAAGTGAGCTAACTGGACTTCCAGGTAAGGAAAGTCAGACCAAAACTGCAGAAACAGCTTGTATCTGAGTGCTCTGCTTTTAAATAGCATAAATGAAACTTTTTTTGAGCCTCATGGCTGGTGAACTTGAGTCCAAATTCAAGCAGAGCTCCTAAGGGGGCAGCACGCATAAAGCCCTCAATCCCCTTGGTGCCACTGCAGAGTTGCATTAGGGTGGTGTGAAGTTCCATGATAGCTTCTGGAAGCCAGGCTACACAGTACCCAGGTCCCAGCAAGTGCTGCCAGTCCTGCTGGTCCTGGGAACTGAACTAGAGGTAGCAACGCTGGAAAATTTCAGAGAGATAAAGCTGGTATAGCTAAGCCTCTGGAGACCATAGTTTCTGTCTGAGGAAAAGTATTATAAATCCAAAAACATACATAGCACAAATGTAAAACTAATGTGGAAAATTCCTACCTAAAATCCTATAGAAAGCGACACAAGATTCATGTTATGAACCAGGTATCAGAATATACAGTATGTTTTAAACTCTCATTACTGTCAGGGGAGCCATATAAATGTACTAAAAGCCAGAATAGGCCCCTTTAAATTATTAATTGTGGTTGCCTAATAATAACTTGGTGAATAAGAAGAAAAATGGTAAAAATGTACTATTAAAAACATATTAAAACAATAAAACATGTCAAGTGCACTGTACTTCACCAAGCAGTTTTCTGTATAATTTATATTTTCGTACAAGTATCTTTAAGTAAAATTACACTTTTTGCTCAATTTAGTATTTATGATACTAATTTCCAGAAAGTTTATATGTTCTGCTGAATGCTCATTTCTGAGCACCACATTGATTCGCACAGTGGAAGCAAAGAGGTCCCAGATGTTAGCTGCAGCCATTGTTGACATTTCTGAGTTTTAAGAGCAAAAAGCTCGTAGGTCTGTATATGAGCTGAACCACTGAAATCTCTTGTTACACAGGGGACAAATTGTGGCAGCAATGGGATGCTGCAGCTTTTTCAATCCCAGTGGACACAGAATATACAAAGCATGTTGGTATCTTGACTGGCTGTGGTTTAAAAGGTTGAGTGCAACTGCACAGTGATAAATGACTTAATCTGATCTCAGGGTATGAAGAAAATTCCTAAGAGAAAGTCATGCAAACCCTGCTATTTGTTCATGTACTTGAAAACACCTTTTTTTTTCAATGCACTCTTATAAGGCTGTAACTCACAGGTCTATTATAAAATAGAAGTATTTCAGGGCTTTTTCTGACCATACTGAAAACTTCATTATGAAACAGTGTTATAAAGTTGTGCAAACACAAAAACAGATAGATAAATTGACTTTAAGCATAACCTATAAAATATGGCAGTGTAATCCAGAGCAGTAAAGATTACTGGCTACCTTTTAAGTATTTTTTAAGAATTTCATGTCTGTGAAGCTCAGTAATTTCCCACTAATTATCATACAGTTAAAAAGTGAACAGATTGTTAGTGTTATTACATTCTGGGCTTTGCTCTGAAAGAATGACACCATATATCTTGTTATGCCATTAGAATTCCTCTAACTGGAAAGGAAATCCTTTAAACTTATCTAACAAATAGTCTCCACCACTAAGATATTTTCTCTTGGAATATAGAGATTTCTTTTTTACACTCATTCTCTTATTAAACTTTACTCTCTATTTTTTCATGGTTATTCTAAATGCTGTATTCGAATAAGGCAAGTCCCTTTCTTAGATGTTTGTCTTTAGTGTTTTCTAAATTTCAAATTCTATAGAAAGTAAAGAACTTTTAAAAAGCAATTTCTGAGGAGGTGCAACTGTTTTATTTCAGATAAAGCAAAAAGTCCAGCATATTCTATTTGCCTTGTGTTCATCAACTATCCTTTCACCAATGAATAAATGTATGATAAGGTGTATTAATTTTGAAAAATGATGCTTCAACAAAGAGATATCCAGATGGTACTATGGCACTTTGAATGTTCCTAATGGAATTATATGATGTCTTTACCATTATTGTGAGGGTATTTTATCCCCTTGTTTCTGAAAAAAAAACCACTTTTCCCCCTTCATAATATTTATTACAATAAAGCATGTCTGTAAGTGAGTCCAGTAATTGCTAATTAGTAACTAGGTGAAAGGAAACTTCATTACATTTTGGCTGGACATTTGTTATCAAATGAAACATTCTAGGAAAAAATGCAATTAAAAAAAATCATAGTTCTTCATATGTTCAATATAATATACTGTGTTTCAAATATAATAACTACCCATAATAGGACAGATGCTCTCTAGAGTTGGTATGCTGGGTTAATTACATAGTTTGAGCAACCGAAAAACAACAGCTTTGAGGCCTGGAGTCTATCTTCTAAGTAGGAAGAGAACACTCAAACAATAAATACATTTATCCAATCCTTTATCTATCTGTTAGGCTGAGCAGGAATTCAGTTCCTTGTCCCTAACTGCCAAAGGCTTCCCCAGCGGTGATGCCTCAGTGTGCACGATGGATGGTCCAGGTCTTCCCAGGTGTGCCACCTTCAGTCGGGCCACCATGGATGGACCAGTGCAGTGGCCTCCTGTCATCATGCTTACTACTCTGGGGCAAAAAATGGGTCTTTTCTTTTCAAGGAAGAAGTGCTTCAGCAAGAAGGGCATAAGAAATGTATTCTAACAAGGTTTGCTTCCAGTGAAAAAAAATTCCTCAGAAATCAAGGAAATTCCTATGGTCAGCCAGGAGACAGCTGTCAGCAAAGACCACGGAAGGATATAAGGAATATGGGAGGAAAAATGTAATTAAAGGAGGAAGATGTTATATTGAAATTTAAGAAAAACAGAAAGAAATCAGTGTCCAGACGAGATCCTAAAAATCTGTCCCCAGTAGAGATCTCTTCCATTATTATAAACTGAAGAGATAGAACTGGGAACTACTAATTCATTGCAAGATAAAAGTTTTTAAAGTTTTAAAATATAAATTTCACCCAAACAAATAAAAAAGTCTTTGCAGTTTTCATATTCATAGCTTTCAGTGGTAAAATTTTCAAGTTATATGTACCCTATAGTTAGATTTAGATCACGTGCTTCTTTACTTGCAAGAGAAAGTCTCTCTTTAGTATCTTTTTTTTTTCCTTATAACTGTTGCTTAGCCTTGTCAGTTAGGCTGACTAAACTCATTAAGCTGCAATTAAAGAAGGATGATTAAAAGTACAAAAGTAAAATTAGATTGCAATTTCTTATCATCCTAATAAAAAAAATTTCTTTACTAAAGTATTTTAAATTTATTTAAAGTGCACCTAACTGATCAATTTTACTGTTCTTGGTTTGGGGTTATATATAGAATACACAATGCATCTTTTTATAATTATTATATTTTATAGTTATTTTACTTGTATATATAAATCAGAGTAAATCCTTCCACAAATGACTACAATGAAGCTAGCAAGACTTGTATTCGGCCATAATACCTGTCAAGAACGTGTATTATTAGCATTGTCAGTACTGGCATTTTACTTCTCAGATTTTTCTTTTTTCCTTTATTAAATTTATTTGTTGTGCGAGTATTGTACAGCTCTAGGAAGTTATCTTATGCAACTTAATGATTCCAACAACAAATGTAGATAAAGATACATGACACATCTGGATGGCTGAGTGAATGAGCCATGAGTAATACAAATCAAAATCAAGGTTTCTTTTACATTCAAGACTATCACAGTATCAGGATGAAAAGGACATAAACTACCTAGATGATATATTTTACTTATCAGAAACAAACCCAGTAAATTTCTCAAGCCACATATGTAGTGTTTGGGGAATATATAACTACTCTGAATGCATTGCTACTCTTTAACCAAGCAATGGCATAAATCTTTGGGGGAAAAAAAACTAATTTTTTTTTTTTGGTGTTGTCACCAGACCAAAGGATGAGTTGGATGCTGAAATGTTTTGCTAGAATATTGGGTCATAATTTCTATTAAATAAGAAAAATAGTGTGAGTAACTAGTACAAAGCCTCAAACATACACCCATAGCTGAAGATGGCTAAACACTCCAAGGCTGGACAGTGATAGAAAGTCTAGCAAAGACATAGACCATGAAGTGACCATTAGGCCACCTGCCCTTTTTGAAAAGGTTCAGGATTCATCAGTCTACAACCCAGAATTACATCCCTGTGAATTGACACTTGGCTGTGCCACCTGCACTGTGCCCTATGCATTTTCCCAACAGGTGCCACATATGACAACCCTAAACATACATATGGCCCACTGAAATGTCTAATTTGGATTTTACCAGCCCAGCATCCGACCTCTTTCTGTTATGAAAACCCCAGCTGTGTCAACATGAACGACCTTAATCCACTCCCAAGTTCATGAAGGTTCATCAGGTACATGTCTAGAAGTTAACATGTTGAATCCAATTAATACGTCTCCTGGGAATATCACAACAAACAAGATCAGAAACGCAGCACACCACACAGTGACGAGTGGATATAGGAAGCGTCTCTTGACTGCACATCTGAAAGATAAATAGTTGGCTGTTTCACAGGCAGTGAATTAAGCTGCCTGTAACTGTACTCCCTATCTGCCTTTCCCCTATTCCCCTTTTTTCCTAGAGTTGGGGCCAGATAGTCAATGAATTAAACTGCAAAACACACTACTCCCTGACCCCAAGGTTAGAACTATCATAAGCACTGACTGGAAATGGCCACAAATAGTACTTGTCGTGCCCTCACTTTCCATTGGAAATCAAGTAATGACACAGGCAGCAAGTGGAAGCCCTTGTAAAGGTCATGGATTTACACCAGCCGAATCGATTTCTTACAACAGCGTTACAGAAGCTGTGGAGGAGTTTTTTCCTAAGACTTTGTTGGTTTTAACATATTTTGTACATGTTTGTTGTCTCCTTTTAAAGAACAAAAAAAACCAACATAAAGGATGCTAGACAGGAATTTGTGTCATTTGAAAGTTGCAAGTCCAAGGTCCCTTGTTGGGGCTCCCACTGCCCAATATACAAAATCCCACGTCAGTTCAAACTCTCAATGAAAGCAGAAGTACTGCTTCAGTTCTAAAAGAACAGAGCTGAGCTCACAGTGGCAAAAAGCAGTATCAGCAACAGAATGTAATTCCTAAGGGAAATAGCAACTACCAAGCAAGTGAGCATCCTCACTCCATATCAGAAGGCTATTCATTTGTGTCCAGGCCACCACAACCTTTCCAAATAAGTGAATGTGTAGCTCCTTCATCTGGGGGGGGACGACAACTTTGTTCTCTTTCAAACATCTTCACATTCCACTGAAATTTGCGGGAGAGCCAAGAGCTTGATTCATTGTGGGTTCCAGTTAGCTTTAATCTGCCTCTGGCTTGCATTGTTCAAATATTTGGATGAATAAAAGTCGTAAGATGAATCCACTATCGATTAAATTAATATATAGATACAGATACAGGAAAGTGACAGAAGCACACAGAGGATAACAATATATAAGTATTATCACCATGACAAAAACAAATCATATACTTCTTAGTGTTATGAGAAATTATTATTATTATCTTTCTCTCAGAAATTCAGCCTTTCTATATATACTAGTGCAATGTGTTTTCTATGGTAGGGTTTGAACTAATCATCACTTTTTTAGGATATCAGGATGGCGTGATTGCTGGGAAGCGTAATCATCAAGAAAAAGTTAAAAATATAAAAAAATAAAGCCAAAACTGTATATGTTTTAACAGAAATTACCTATGTCACCAGTGGTTTTTGAAAACTCGTGGAAAACACATCTTGTTGCCATTTTACATGCAGATGACAGTGACTAACTGAAAACCATTCCATGAGAAAGACTTCAATGTTTTTTTCAAAATTCTTTGTTGTTTTTTTTCTCTCGTCTTGTCCAGGGTTCTTCTCCAACTAAAAGGCTCCATGGAAAGGACCTTTCTTATTAAGGATTGCACTTAGGAACACATTTAACTTTCACTGAAGTTAATGGGATTTAAGCATGTGTTAAAGTGCTTTTCTGAACTACAGCCAAAATGTGAAAACAAAGCTGTGAAGTTCCTGTTTTTCAGTAACTGCATGTGTTCAGGCCTCAATTTCACAATCATATTATCTTAATTTCCCCAGGAAAACTGAATTTTAATATTCCTCTGGTGACTGAGTACTTGGATGGACAGAAACTCTGAGTAGGTTTTAAAAAGATATTTAGGAACTTAAGAACACAAACCAGCAGCCAGCGATGTTTCCACTGACAGTGAAATAAGAGCCGAGGTCATTCCCTGCATCTTTAAGTGCTCACATACTTTTGAATATCTGCCTAGTGGCACCTTAGGTCTTAGGCTAAAACCTAATATAATCAAAAAGAATCAATGAAAATTTTGTCTCCAAAAACTGCACAAGAATCTTTGCCTTTCTGGGTGGATTGTGACTTTCTCAGAGGTTTCTTCTCTATCCTTTCACTGCAGTTTTGCTTATGATGTCCTTCCTGGTTCCTGGAAAGGTCTTCTGATGGGAAGCACAGGTAGACTTTCCCAGGCTACTTGTCAATGGGATTCCTGTAATGCACTAAGGTGTCTTACAGTTCTTCTCTTACTGATGATCTTACTCTAACCTACATATGCCCTGGGGGCTGGGGGTAAGGGGATGGGGCAGAATCCCAAAATTTTGGCTGCAGACACTCCTACTCTATGCCAAGTAATTTAATTTGTCTTGAGCCTCTGTACCCTTTCTGCAAAATAGATTATATATTGGTCAAACCCATGGAAGAATTAAATCCACGTACTTTAATAGTGCTTGGATATTACGTCACTGGGTGTAGGTGGAAGCATTTAATGTTGCACACCATCCCATGAAGGTAACAAGACTACATACACTTTTCCTTATTGTATTGTTTCTTGACCCTGTAACAGTTTCCATGACCCCCTCTTTGTTACCTTCATCTGTCATAGAGAAGTACTGCAGTGAATTTCACAGAAGTCAGTGAAAATTTGTTTTATTAAAATTCCTAGTAAATACTTCCATGATTATATTTGTAGCAGTATTTGGCTCCCTAGAGCAGGGATGGAAAGCTTCTGTTGGAAGGAAATAGCCATACTTAAAAGATATAAGAACAGTACCTCAAAAATTAATTTCATTTTAGGATGGGATCCATCTGTTTCTATGAAGACTCCAATAATATCTTCCCTAACTGTGTTAGTGGCCCAAGATGCTTTAAAATCAATGGTGATCTAGTCAATACAATTAGTGAAGTCGTTGGTATAATGAATCTTATCCTGAAACACATCCAAAATAAGCTAGATCAGCTCCAACATCACATTGTCCATGGAGATCACTTTGGTTCAAGTATGCACATTTATCTTTAGAAAGACTAGTATCCCCAATTTTTATTTCGTCTTCGAAGGCTGCTGCTTCTATTTTAGACTTGAAGATGCACATTTTTTTCCTGGAATTTAGTCTACTTTTTCTAACACTTTTAGTTTGTTTAATGAAAAATGTTGACTAAACCTGCAAACATTCCTTTGCTTATGCTCTTTGACTGTCATGCCTACAGCAATGCTACCAATATTTCTCTCTCAATTGATTAAAAAAGTGACTTTAATGTGATTAAGCTAGCTAAAAAATTAGGGATGTTTAAAGATAAATGAGATTAATCTCATCTTTGCTCTCCCTACAAAATCCTCTTAATCTAAAATAGACAATATCACATAAAATAGAGTTCTTTGTGCAGATGCCATGATCCTGTCCCTTTACAGAGGCCTTGCAAGCTTCTTGCAACCCTCTGTGACTTCTTGATGTCCTCCAATGCCCATCTTTGCCACCATGAGTTTTGTTTCACTTTCCAAAAAGGCACTTAAAGCAGACTGCAAGGTAGCCTTCTTACTTTTCCACTTTCACAGTCCGGGTGTTGTGTGATTATCAGCTATGCACTGGCAACTAAAACAGTTAAAGGGAGAAGTTTCAGAAAAACTAAGTATTTCAAAGAACAATTTTGAAAATAATTCTACTGGAAAATTAATTATGGAATACAGCAAATGAAATAAAATTGTGTAACAAAGACCTCATGAGGGAAATACGTGTAGCTGAATTTTATAAACAATAGGAAAAAAAGAACATTAATGAAATTTTCATAAGTTTTAAAATGTTCAGTAGCACTAGTGGATGTAAAGACTACCAGGCAAGACTAGATATTACTCAAGCTTTAGATGTTCAATCACAAAGAAACAGGAGCCTTTAGTATGCACCTCAAGCGTAAACATGAGTTCGATGTCAGAGGGACATTGCAGGAGGTCAAAGCCCTTCTTTTTATATGTAATTACTAAAATAAAAGTATTTGTATGGCAACTGGAAGTATTTAATTTGTCATCCCATGTTCGGCAAGTGAAATCTAACTTTCAGCCTGATATTTACATCTTGGAGTTGCCAATTACTATTTTTCTTGATTCTTCTGCCCCTTTGAGGGAAGATGAATCAAGTGTCTTTTGGGTCTAATCTAGACTAGAAGCCTTAAATTTACAAAGCATAAAACTCTCAAAGCCTTAACTTACCAGGCATTTACAGGTCCCGTAGAAGGTCTGTAAGAACCATGTTGTGACTAGCACTGACAGCTAATGTCCCTGTTCAATCTGTCATGAAGATGGCTGTCATGGGCTGACCACAGCTCAAGACTGATTTCCTTAGGTGGAGGGATAGTGTGCTCCCCCAAAAAGCCCTCTCAGTCCTCAGAGGATTAGGGAGGTAGCAGAGGTCTGTAAAAGTGAGCTCCATCCATCCAAACACAGAGGACTTGATGGCCAGTGTACCAGCATCAAAGAATAGTGGTCTCCTGCGGAATGAAAAGCAAAGTGTGGCTGGCAATGTCAAGTAAAACCCAGTACCGAGACCATGCTGATAGAGTGAAAAGCTGTACATGCAGACAGGGTCAACTCAGCTGCAGGGTACGTGCTGAAGGATGTGCATTACAGGTCATCTTCAGAACAAGCACCATAGATGCTTTTGGGACACCCTCTGCATCAGACTACAGTTATTAGTTTGTGTTTGGCACTTTTCTGCCTTCCCCTCATTGTTTTATATTTTTAATCCTTGCACTGGTTCAAAGACAGAGAGTTTGCAAGAATTTCAGCTGTTTTCAGTGACAGTGTTCTGATTCTATTTCAGTCAGCGTTCTAGCCAGATTTACCTACTTCCCAGCACTGCCGATAGCCAAGGCCTGCTTTCTGTCACTTACCCAAATAACTAACTCATTTTTATTGTATTTACTTTTTACTCATGTTGCACTTGTGAATTATTCCAAACTTCAGAAAAGATTGGGGAAAACTGGGAATGCAGAACTAGCCCACAACAGTATGTTTCACTTTTCTAATAGGAACTTATAGTCTGCTTTGCTTACTTCTTTTTATATTCTTTTATTCTTATTCTTTTAACGTGAAAATTTATTGAACATTGGTCCTTAGCAGAAACTTATTAGTATGAAATGAGATATGATGTAGCTAAACAAAACCAAGTGGGAATCCCATTACATTCAATTAAAGGTTTTCTGTGTCTGTCTGCATAGCAGGAAGATTGAAAAACAGACATGGAAGTTATTTCAAGATCAAGTTGCATTTTTATTTCACTAAATGGAACATATAATGATAAATAGAGAAACAAAATATTATTTTAAAGCATACTATTTATATATACATACTTATATCTATATTCATATGTACAATACTATAGAATATATATAACATATACATTAAGCCAGAAGTTATGTTCATTGATTATAATGGGATGGACAAAATTTTACATTTGGGAGACAATGCAACAACCTTTCTTTTAAAAATTAAGTGTAAGCATTGTGCTATCAGGCACAATTTTAGATTCCCTTTTACCCCCCATAAATATTTTTTTTCCTTTTCCCACATTATCAGCACTGCATAAAAATAGCACACACATTTTGCAAGAACATTTAAAGATACTTTGTTTCTGAGAAAAATATGAATATTAAACTCTTTGCATTGTATTTGGAGAATTTGTGGCCTTACAGAATATTTATTCTCACATCATGAAAAACCAGAGGATTTCTTTGAGACTACTACACTCTTAGCAGCAGTCTTGTTCTGGATACTTCTCTTAAAGATACTAAAAAAAATTATATTCATTGCTTAAAAGATGTAATTCATTGTGTGTGACATCTCGTCATGGAGAGGATGCAGCACATTGCATATTTGGTATCTAAGATGGCAAATTGGCATTGTGGCAAACGGGGACCTGGAAGCAATAGCTTATTTGTAAAGATATGTACAGATTTCTAAAGGTATTTGTAAAATACTGCAATGAGAAATTTTAAAGTCTCAAAGTAGATATGAGAAATGAATAGAAATTAGTAGCCTTGAACTCTGCTGTGTCTTTCGACATTTATTTTCTATATGCACCATTACTAAAAGGGGTATTTTTTATTTCATTGTAAAATTTTATTTGTACTGTAAAATGAATCAGTCACAGATCTGGTTGACTGAGGCAAAGCCTGTATTAACACAGACAACCTATCTGAAAGCACTTCATATCTACCATGTCTTATTTAGATCATAACAGATAGAAGAGCCTAAGAAGACAATATTATTATACCAGGCTGATACACAACTGTCTCAGCATCTTATTTGCTAGCCTACTGTCAAGTTTCTTTAAACCATTAGAGGACACGAGTGTTTCAGAGTTTTGAATTAACTATTTCGAGATTGATGCATGTGACCAGCATCTCAGCTGGTCATTCACCTTGATGAAGCTTTAAGTAACGAATACCTGGAGCGATTTAGAGTATTGACTACTGAGCCAAGACACCCTGCTAATCAACTCTCCTTCCTCTGCTGTGTTATTTTCCACCAGTGAAGCTCCCACACAATCTCACATATGCTAATAAATTCATCAGTCTTGACTGAAAGAGAGTTCATGTGCTACCAGCTCTTTTTGAAGAGTGCAGCTGGTCTTCCTGCATTCATGTGGGCCTAAACCGAGCCTGCTCTTGCTATTTCTGATAAATATTTATATAGCAACGTAAATTTACAGGGAACATTACAAACAGCTCAAACGTTCTTTGCCACAAGAAGCTTAAAACAATATATATGCATTCCCATTGGAAAAATCATTATTAAACAATTGCAATAAACAGTACAATATGCAATCAGCTTATTTTATAATGACAAATTGGTTGTGAAAAGAATCATAAACTTACAAAAGAACTGATATGATACTTGTTTAGGGATACATGACTGCTGCTTAGACCCTGTAGGCTGCCAGGTTCTAGATCAAGCTACTCATTTAAATGGAGATAGCATCCTTCTTTCACCAAAGTGCACTCTTTGACAACTCAGGAAACCTGACTGGAGTCAGCATTCTTCATAACTCTGAAGAGACCTAGCTTTTCAGCTGTTAAGAAATTACCTGTAATCATGAAACAGTACAAAAGATGTGGAGTGCCTACAGTGCAGGTATATATTCCCTTTTTATTTTTTTTTCTGACTGAAGATGCTTACAGAAACTGAGCATCCTGAAACTGAAAACATTTGTTGCAGAAAGCAACATCAACCTATTCAAAAACACTCTTTGTAGTGAGACTCTGACACATTTGCTAGTAGGAGAGTTAATAATATGTTTTACTGAGTGAGAAAGAGAAAGATCAAGAGATTTGTATAATTAGGAATTTGCCCAGCATAGTTTTCAAAGGACTCCTTGTTGATGAAGAAAACTGGACAGGTTCTCGGTTTCCTTCCTACTCCCGAGGAACTTGTCATATTGAAAGTTATTTATCTGAATTATTCAGGTGTCTGCTTTTAAAACAAGTCAACAGGAGAAGTGAAAGATAAAACCATAGAGTTCTTTTACAATAAGTTGCTTTTGTCTATCACATTTTTTGTCTTTTTTTTTCACCCCATCTCAAAAACTCAAAGTAATATATAGTTCCATGCAAAATTCATATTTGTAGAAATGAGTGGAGACAATGGAGCTATGATGCTTTCTGATACATCATGCTCCAGTTTCAAATACTCTGTTACTCTCAGACATATTACACTTCCTTGTACAGCAAACATATAATAATACATTTCTTATTCTCCTGTGTGCCCCAACTCCATTCCCCATCTAAGCAAAATTAGGATTGGACTAGGAAGTGAGTCAGAACTCCTGTTTGCAACATAAAGAGATGAGGAATAAAACACTGCCTCATCTCTTCCCACTCCCCACCATATAGCTACTGATGAATGTATGCATGAATATGCAGGAAAAGAGTGTCCTGCTGTTATCAGCTACCAAAGCTGATTTACCCCACCTTCAAAGGCAGACTCAGGAAATGAATTATGAATATAAAAAATGCAGTTGTTGCCTTTGATCTCCCTTGGGAAACTCTCATTTCTCATTGTCTTCAGTAATTGCAGAAAACAGATATTTTTTTTTCCCCAGATAAACAATTTGTGTTCTCATTCTCATTTCCATGAACTGAAAAATAATAACAAAAAAATGTTCTCTTAAAATTATCTGGTAAAGTTCTGCATCAAGATCAGGAAGGTTGTTATGCCACCATCAGTTAGTGAGCTTCTGGAAAAGGCTTACTTTGTAAAGAGCGATTTGATCCCCAGTGCTGGTGACAGCCAGGCCAGTGTCTTTATTAGGCTGAGACTAACTAAGAGCTTGGATTGCTCCTTAAATTTCATCAGAAGAAACTTAGTAGATTACATCCTTTTTTATTTGATAATTTTTGTGCATGTTCCTAAAAGATTTATGGCCTGGCTTTCTGCACAGGAATTCAGATTTCCCTGAAACTTTGTCTCTGGTGGAAGACGCGGTGATGGGATGTAAAAAGGAAAGGTGAAAAAGCAAAGGACACCTGAATAACTTCAGTTTTGGAGAGCAGCCATGGCCTGCCTGCCTTGGTACTGGTAGCACAGCCTTGCAAATTCTGTGGTGAGTGTGCAGAAATTTAATCTCTCCCGAACAGAATTTATTAGGATTATAAACCATTTATCTGTTTCATGTATTAGAAATTCTTAAGCAATATGCAAAAAGAAGAGGGAAAAAAGAAGCTGAAACTGGAGAAAGAAATTTATGTATGGTTCAGGGGATTTTAATACTGATTAACTTAGACTATGGATAGCTTAAAGTGATACAAAACCTAGGAAACAAAGCTAGCCAACATTTCAGAACTGTTCACAAGTATCCAGGGCACTGGAGGGTTATCAAAATTCATCTATGAGGGTAAAATAAAATTATATAAATAAATGCGAAGGGGGGTAGCCATGAAAACATAAAGACTTCGAATTTTCTATATATTCCTGATGCACTTAATTTCACTTGGAATTAAAGATTTATCCAGTAAGTCATGCAGCAGCAGTAAAATCATTATGTAAATGTCATTTCCGTCTTCATGACAAGGACTTTCTTTAAATATGTACGCTCATTGAGTGTTCATTTGGGCATAACACACACTTACCTATAGAGTCGTTCCACTTTTTTCCCCAGATGCTTTACTGACTGTTGTTAGGTGGTTTGTTTGGTCAGTTTAGGGAAAGAAATCACCTAAGAATAGAAGCCAACATACAAATTCTTCAGACCTCCTTGGCAAAAATGAGCAATGCTGTTTTTTAAAATACAAATAATGTACACAAATTGCCATGGCCCAGAGGACACTGACAGCCCTTACCAGTCCCAGGGCTCCCTAACACTAATAAAAAGGAAGTATTATCTATTTAGTGGAGCTTTACATTTAAATGTGCTTTTAAATTTTACTAATAAAAAAAAGATTTGCATGTTCTTCAATTTTTCCTTGAAGTAGCTGTGAGTTGCTCTACTGCACTCCAGGAATTTATGAAAAAAAATCTTATCCTGTAAAGAAATTGCTTTGGTTAAAAGGATCACAGGTCAGTAGGAGAGCACCTGAAGAGCAGCACAAACGAATTCCAGCCACTCCAGCCAGTGAGTCAGCTTCATTGGGGGCCCAACCTAAATGCCTCTATGGAAACGCACATAGCATGGGGAATAAACAAGAGGATTTAGAGATATGCACATGCCTGCAAGGCTATGATCTTATTGGCATCATGGAGACATTGTGCTCCTGTGGCTGGAGTATTAGAATGGAAGGATACAAGATCTTTAAGAAGGACAGGCAGAGGAGATTGACCTCTGTGTCAATGACCAGCTGTAGTGTATGGAGATCTGCCTGGGAATGGATGAGGAGCTGACTGAGACCTGGTTACCCAGGATATAGAGAAGGCTGAGGTACTCAATGACTTTTTTGCCTCAGTCCTCACCAGCAAGTGCTCAAGCCACACTGCCCAAGTCACAGAGGGCAAAGGCAAGGATTGGGAGAATGAAGAACTGCCCACTGTAGGACATCAGGTTTGAGACCATCTAAGGAACCTGAAGGTGCACAAGTCCATGGGACCTGATGCAATGCATCTGCAGGTCCTGAGGGAATTGGCAGATGAAGTTGCTAAGGTGTGGCAGTCCACTGAAGTTCCCACTGACTGGAAAAGGGGAAACATAGACCCCATTTTTAAAAAGGGAAAAAAGTAAGACACAGGGAACTACAGGCCAGTCAGTCTCACCTCTGTGCCCAGCAAGATCATGGAGCAGATGTTCCTGGAAACTACGCTAAGGCGCATGGAAAGTAAAAGGTGATTGATGGCAGCCATCATGGCTTCACTAAGGGAAAGTTGTGCCTGAAAAATATGGTGGCCTTCTATGACAGGGTTACAGTGTTGGTGGTTAAGGGAATAGCAACTGGTGTCATCTACCTGGACTTGTGCAAAGCACTGGACACTGTCGTGCACAACATCCTTGTCTCTAAATTGGAGAGACATGGATTTGACGGATAGACCACTAAGTGGTTAAGGAATTGGCTAGATGGTCACGCTCAGAGAGTTGCAGTCAATGGCTCGATGTCCAAGTGGAGACCAGTGACGAGTGACGTTCCTTGGGGGTCAGGATTGGGACTGGTACTATTTAACATATGTTGTTGGTAACATGGACAGTGGGATTGAGTGCACCCTCAGCAAGCTTGCCAACAACGCCAAGCTGTGTGGCACAGTCGACACGCTGGAGGGAAGGGATGCCATCCAGAGGGACCTTGACAGGCTTGAGAGGTGGACCTGTGCAAACCTCATGAAGTTCAACAAGGCCAATGCAAGGTCCTGCACATGGGTTGGGGCAATCCCAAGCACAGATAAAGGCTGGGCAGAAAATGGATTGAGAGCAGCCCTGAGAAGAAGCACTTGGGGGTGTTGGTTGATGAGAAGCTCAACATGACCTGGCAACGTGTGCTTGCAGCCCAGAAAGCAAACCATATCTTGGGCTGCATCAAAAGAAGCATGACCAGCAGGTCGAGGGAGGTGATTCTCCCCCTCTACTCTGCTCTCATGAGACCCCACCCGGAGTACTGTGTTCAGCTCTGGGGCCCCCAACATAAGAAGGACATGGACTTCTTGGAGTGAGTCCAGAGAAGGGTCACGGAGAAAAGCAGAGGGCTGGAGTACCTCTCCTATGAAGACAGGCTGAGAGAGTTGGGGTTGTTCAGCCTGGAGAACAGAAGGCTCCAGGGAGACCTTATTGCGGCCTTCCAGTACCTGAAGGGGGCCTACAAGAAAGCTGGAACGGGACTTTTGACAAGGGCATGTAGTGATAGGACAAGGGGTGATGGTTTTAAACTGAAAGAGGGTAGATTTAGATTACATATAAGGAAGAAATTCTTCACTATGAGGGTGGTGAGGCACTGGAACAGGTTGAGAAGCTGTGGGTGTCCCATTCCTGGAAGTGTTCAAGGCCAGGTTGGATGGGGTTTTGAGCAGCCTGGTCCAGTGGAAGGTGTCCCTGCCCATGGCAGGGGGAGTTGGAACTAGATGATCTTTAAGGTCCCTTCCAACCTAAACCACTCTATGATTCTATGTTTCTATGATTCTATGATTAAATAAAGATTTTTTTTTTTTATAAGTTGATTGCTTGTTGGTCTGCAGTGTTCATATGTAAAATCTCTAAAGTTTATAATGTACTGAATGTGTTATCTCTTAATGTGGATACACTAGCAAGGTAAGAGTCCACAGTTTAAATTATAACAAAAAAAAATATTTCATCAAATCCAATAGAGTTCATTCATATGCTGTATATGTTAAAGTGGAAAAAACTTCAAATATTAAAAATACCTGTGTTTGATGCATACCCAGATGCAAGTGTAGTCTTAAAATAGGGCTTAGTTCTCTCAGAAACAGTTTGACACTCCTTCTCTAATTATTTTTAATTTTTGTGTAGAGATGGGCAAAACCATTCACCTTGACTGATCAATCTGGCAAGAAGATAAGATTTCAACTGATACTCATTTTCATTCTGAAATGAATGAGCAGTATAAAAATATATCAGTCTACAGAAACCTTCCCAACTGTTACTGTTTCAAGTGCTCTGTATTCGCAGTGCACACTGTTCGTGGTATGTGATAGGTCATCTCTGGGGAGATGGCCAAGCTGCCACCATGGCAAAGACACACGAGGGCTGCTCTCAATCGCTCCTGAATAAGCTTATCTTTCTTCATTAGCTGTACAGAGAGCCCAGGTTCTCAATTTAAGCAGAAAAATTCTATGTTTAAAATAAATCAACGCTAAAATTTCTGACAGTGCGTTTTTTTTCTGAAAATAAATACCCAGCACTTCTCTTTGGTAAAATTAATCTTTATGCCTAGGCATAACACTCAGCCTATACAATGTGTATCTTTCACCTCCTCTCTATTTCACAGTCTTAAATAAGGCTTAAATATTGCATAACTCCTCTTTTTAACTCTCTGTACGGTGAAGAATTTTGTGTTACATGAACATCCTGATGAAAACTTGCCCTGAAAAATATTGAGAGTATGAAAGAGAATACGAAGAAAGCCAACATTTCATATTTCACAGAAACTCCTAAGTGTTCAGTATTTGTTTTCATTTTGCACTGAAAAAAGATTGAATGCTTTTAATGTTTTATGAAAATATATCTGTTTTAAAAACATCAGGTTTTAAAGTTCAGTCTCAGTTGGGTCATTGTCCTGGTTTCGGCTGGGATAGAGTTAATTTTCTTCACAGAAGCTAGCATAGTGCTGTGCTTTGGATTTAGTGCTAGAATAATGTTGATAACACACTGATGTTTTTAGTTGTTGCCAAGCAGTGCTCAGACTACTCAAGGACTTTCTGAGCTTCTCCTGCTCGGCCAGGTGCATAACAAGCTGGGAGTACAGCACAGCTAGGACCCAAACTGTCCAAAGAGCTATTCCATACCATATAACGTCATGCTTGGGGGGGGTCGGTCAGTCGGTCGGTCGTGGGGAGAGTGATCGCTGCTCGGGTACTGATCACGGCTCGGGGAGTGATTGCTGCTCGGGACGGGCTGGGCATCGGTCGGCGGGTAGTGAGCAATTGCATTGTGCATCATTCATTTTGTATATTCTGTATATTTTGTTATCATTCTCATTATTACTATTATTATTATTTTCTCTTATTAAACTGTCTTTATCTCAGCCCTCGGCTCTACCCTTTTTCTCCTTCCCGATTCTCTCCCCCATCCCACTAAGGAAGGGGGGGGAGTGAGCGAGCGGCTGCATGGTGCTTAGTTGCCAGCCGGGTTAAACCACGACAGTCACAGATAATCAGAGACTTTACAATCAAATAAGCCATTTTCACCTAAAAGCTTTCTAGAATTCAACAGATTTCCACATTTTTCCAAAATCAACAAATTAGCATCTTTCCACTGTATTTTATTAGAAATTTTTCAACTTCACATTAGTGAAGAACATTGTCAAATCGTGTTCAAACAAATGCTAGAGAACATTTATCTTCATTATTCTCTTAGCTCCTCTCAAGACTTATATTGATTACCACCAGTTCAATGTCAAGGTCCTAAAAATAGAAAGCAGTGTTTAATAAAAGGTAGAAGGGACATCATTTCTATCCTGGATTACCCCACAACTCTCGGTTGCACAGCAGGTAGGTGAAAGGAGCAGGAGGAGACTGCAGAGTATTATCAGTTTTCTCTTATGAGGAAGGTCTATGGCTTTCTAAGTTTACATGCCCTGCAAGGCTAGAAAGATTTGATACAGACTGGACACAAATTAATGTTTCAAAATGCAGAAAGTATCTGCAGCTATTTCATTACAAGGTGTGGCTTGACCCCAAGCACTGAATTTACCCTCCCATCCATCACAGACTAATTATGTTTCCAGAAACAAAAAAGGATAATAATTCAATGTGATGTGCAAGGAAGTGACCATATAACTGCCATTAACCTATGCATCACACTAAGTAATTTCTAAAGTCATACCACTAACCCTGGCTTTAAAGTTTTGCTCACCTATTTCAAAAAAATGCGCCAAAGGAAAATATTTTGGCCTCCTACAAATGAGCATTTGTACTCACACCACAGCCATCATATAATATGAAGGTTACTATGTAATCAGCCATTGATCAAACTGAGTAAATGGGGGGAAATGCCAGCATTTATGCAACAGAAATTCCTTGTCACAGCTTCACTTACATTCCCAGGGGGCCCACACTATGTTGTGTAATTTATGCTATAAGGAATATTTATTAGACTGATTTACTCCATTACTGGTGCTGTACTACTAAATTCTGATATGCCTTAATGATGGCAATGTATTGAGAATAATTTTATGAGGAAAACAAAAGAACACGTAATAAAACCCAAGGTTGAAAAACTGTTCGAGAGAACACGTCATGTCTTCACTGACCACTGTAAGGCAATGGAAATGCCCCTGAAATAGCTCAGGGACCTCTGAATCACATTCTTCAGCATGCTGTAGGTATGCCCCGTACTAGCAGAGGTTCAATACCTTAACTCCAAAGGGCTCTCCAGTAAAAGATATTTACATTAACTACTCCACTTTCAGCATACCTTTCCTGAGCTATTTGAGGGCACAGTGAAGCAAGGACGGATGAAATTCACAGGTCTCTTGGGAGGGACATTGAGGCTCCCTGACCACAGTCTTGACAGGTGTGCACAGGCCTTTTATTGCCTAGGATCATAATTTCAGTTCCTATTCTTAAGGACTCTCCTTTTAAAGAAAACATCTATTATTTTTCCATGCTGCTAAAAAAAAAAAAAAAAAGAATTTTCTGTTCACTGGCTTCCTGGCAGCAGCTAAAAGAGTTGGCAGGGGTTTCCCTGTGAGTGCACATAGGACCAAGACATAATCCTGCCTTTGACAATGTACTAATGAGTGATAAATTCTTTCAAATGCAAAGAAGGGAGCATGGATGTATTAATAATCTTTAAGCTCTGTTACTGAAAACAGTAGTTGCCTGTTCCTAATGATGTAAGTAAAAAACATGCTACATCAGAAAAGTCTTTTCCCCAAATCCCCAAGTCAGTTGTTTGCTATGAGCAGAGCAGGATGAATACTGCAGACAATATTTGCAGCTATGAATGTATATTTTTAAAACATCCGTCCTGAATTCAGTTTTATTGATGTTCACAACTCCTTTCACTTGCTTCACAATCTCTATTTTTTGTTTGTGAAAATATTCATGTGACCAGATTGAGTAATAAAAATCACACAGGTTTGAAAGAAATGGCAAGTAATGAACATGCTATTCTGTTTGCAGACGCCTGATTTAATGAATAAAATGGTGAATATATCATGTTCAAATCCACTTCTTCTTATGGACACTTTATAAATTTAAATAGGCTAAACTTGTTTACTGAACAGGTCACTAAATGTCCACATTACAGGCTACAGTACAGCTACACAAGAATAAGAGAGCAGAGAAAACAATGTCATACATCACTCAGCGGAGAATCTGCTGCTGATTAAGAGCCCTTGGAACATTTATGGAGAAAAAAACCCCAAACCCTCTTCAAGGCTCATTAGCTCAGACACAGTGCTATGCTAACAGCTGGCACACAGCTGGCTAACTCTTGCATGAGCAGAACAGATGTACATCTACCTACAAAATGGTGTGGCAACGTAAGAACTATACTGGGAGGAAAGAAAACCCATTGAAGGAAGTAGAAGACACACACGAGTCCAGTTTTGGATGGATAAAGTCTTCTCAGTTCCCTATTGGAACAGAATCAAGGTCCTTTAATTTTGGCAGGCTGTCTCTCACAATGGTCGAGTTGAGATGTTTCAAATGAAGAAGGAAGAACTGCATACTACAACTATGACAGATAGTCACCCCAATAAAACTGCTAGGGGTTTGGTTGCATCTTGAAGTTTACCAATCCTTGAAAATGTGTTGGCAGCCAACATTATCAACATTTTGAAATTTTGTCATCATTATATGAATATTCAACCTTGGAATTTTGCTTATTCTTTGGCCTCAGTGACAACCTGTACAAATGCATTTCATGGTTTAATTATATGCTGTGTGAAAAAGAATTTTCCCACACAAATTTGAATCAGATTCCTTTCAGTTTCACAGAATATCTTCCTCAATATATATGACAAGAAACAATAACTTCCAATCTATTCTCTTTCAGGCTATTCCATAGGTTCGAGATTTGTTGGCAGGGGTGGTTTTTTGCTCATTTGTTTGTTTTTTAAGTGTTCACTCATATGACTCTTCTTCATAAAGGGAACTTTGGTCTTTTCATCTTTTTGCGAGAGATCCATGATGTCCCAGCATTGCCATTGATTCTCCTCTCCTATTCCTGAACCTGTCCTGAAATCCAACAATATTCTTTTTGAGATGGGTGGACAAACACTTCAGCAAACCTTTTAGATGAGGTCATATACTATTATAATATTGGTATTATGTTATTTATCCTACTATTGCTCTCCGTTAATTCTCTATACATCCAAAAAAAAATTTGCTAACTTTTCTGAACAGTGGATTGAGAAGATATCTTCAGCTCTATGTTCATAATTGCTCTCAGACTTTTAACCTAAGTTGTTTGTTAACAGTTCATCAATAAGGAAGAAATTTCTTAACACAGCTCCATGTTATTCTCAGCTGATGTGCTTAACATGGTTATATCATATATTATGTCTATATTTGAATTTCTGAATGTTTTAACAACAGATCTGTGCATATTCAAAAGAAAGAAAAGTTCAGATGTTACTCAGAAGTACCTATAGCATCTACAGTGATACTCGTGGGCTTAGATGAATGTTCAGCAAAGCATACTGTATAAAAGTTAACATATAAAACAACTCATTAGAATCCTAAAATGTCTAAAAACTATAGAAAATAGTAAACAAACAAAATTAAACCTGGAAAAGAACAGGAGGAGGACAACTCAGGGAAAAACAGGCATTCTTAATAAAAGGGGAACATTTGTAGGATTCAGTTAACAGGAAACAAAAACTAAGCTGTCTTGAAGGATTATTACTCATATAATAGGACAGTTCAAGGGTGATTACAAGAAAGCTTTCAAAACAAGGCTTTTCCGAAGTGTAACAGGGAACTTAACAAGATCACTGCAAAATTTTTTGTCTTTAATTCAACTATATGAGAAAAAAATGGCACTTGTGGCAAAATGCAATGATAACCTACTGGTTTTTATTCCTCATATCAAAGTGATTATCACTTTGTGGAGACCTGAAGCTTACTTTGTCTATCCAACAACAAATCTATCACAAACCAAGAGAACCACACAAACAGATGGGATTTTCCATTCCCTTCCTTCATTCTGCACCATGGCACAGTAAAGTCCACCTACTTCTGTGGGGCTTGGATCATGCTCTTCCTAGGCCTTTTTCATCTTAGTCTTTCTCTCCAAAATGCAGCCTCATATGGTCTGAACAGGTGCTCTATGATTTCTGCATCCCGAATAGCAAGTATCTGCTTCCAAATCTGAAGCGTTACAAAGCCAGGCAGCCCAGTTCTGGGAGTGGCATTTCTTTTTATGCCCCACAGAATTAGGATGCCAAGGGTTTTATACCCTGAACAGAGTAATTCACTCTATAAAGGAATGAATCATGACCTTGGCTTCTCAATACTTTTCACAAAATTTATGTTTGTTTTTAACAAATGTGTTTTATGGATAACTGTAAAATGTCTATGGGTAGCAGCTACAGAGCTTGCAACAGCAAAGAGTTTAGTCACTGCTACCCCTGGAGTGCTAATGAGGTAAAAATGTGCTGAATGTTCATACTTTTGTTGAAATACACATATTATGCTTGCTACAGGTGCACAATACTAATTTGCTTTTTGGGCAAACTGTGCTCAATTTGCATAATTTTAACATCCTGAAACCTGCAAACATCAGGAAAATCTGTGTGTTTCTCTGCCTGTAGCATTAAGTCATTGAATGCCTAAGAATCAATATAAGCTCTCAGAACCAGGAGGGAAGCCCTACTGGAGTCCTGCGTTAGCTAAATTATAGCATCAAAGCCTTGAGGTATACTAGCCTAGGTCCTTTGTCTATAACCAACACAACCATGGTAATTTCACTGTCTGCAGCACCAGAACCATTTTTTCTGACCCAGCAATACTGTAAAATTGTCAATTACTAATGATCCAGCCACTTGGAAGATATTGCTATAAGCTTATCTGATAAATACAGAACTCAAGCTAAACGATATCTTATCGGCAGGTTGTGGAGTAGTTTCTGGCTTCCAATTTGCTTTAGCAATAATTGAGCATGATCCAGCCTATACATCTTTAAAATAAAAGCATGATATTTTTTATTAGTTCATCTTTTTATCATTTGTCAAGTTAAATGCTTCTATGTGTGTTGAAATAACTCGAAAGAAATATAATCAGTAGATGAAGATACCTTTCCAGTGGTCACTACAGCCAAAGAAGTTTGCTAAAGTTTGTTGCTGAGAGGTTGTATAAGGAATGCATTCTAAAATAATATGGAGAAAACAGGAATACACATCACCGCAACAGCACATTGCATCCATGAGAATAGAAGAATATTAGTAGAGAATAGCTACTAATTAGTACACACAGTTCAATCTGGATCTTTCAAACATCCAGATTATTGTGGGTTGTTCAATTTGGGGTACCTGGCTACAAAGCAATAAAATTTTGTCTCCATGCAGCAAAACAAGGGTTTACCAAATACATGAGAGAGAACTTGAGTCTGTTGTTAAAAGTACGTGGTATCTTGACCTTTTCTTCTGCCACTATGTAAGTCTCTGTGAAATCTCTGGGTTTTCTACTGCTTTGGTAGCTATGGTATTTTTGCACAGCTAAATCAAAAGCAGTAGTCGGCAAAGGCCATGGTCACAAAATGGCTGGAAAGAATCACAGACAAAGAGTAAAAAATAACTCTATCTATTGAACATGGCAGAGGAAGGCAAACAATTGAAACAGCAACAGGAAAAACAGAGTATGGATCAAAGATTACATGAAGCAAACACTAATTTGGCAGTATTAAAAACACAAATGCAATTTACATCCTGACATCAGCGAAGCATATTTCTCAGAAAGAGACACAAACCTTCCAAATCCTACAGAAAAGTTCGAATATTCATGTTTCCTGGAAGGAGTAGTTTCCTGGGCTGAAAGAACAGGCTGTTCTGGATTCTGGCATTTTTTGGTGTTTGCAGGTGGCGCTAGAAAGAATGATGGAGCTAGAGACAAAGTGTTTAAATGCTGCTAAGAATTTGTTTATTGCAAATGCATTAACATGTTCAACACTGGTTGCCTGGAAGGTCAGACCAGAAACATCATTAGCATTGTATAAGAAATGCAATGTACAGCATTGCCTAGTCTGAATCTTAAAGTGAGTAGGTTTGGTGCTGAACAGAAGGGAAATAGTATTATTATAAAATCTTTTGCTACTTTTCCCCTCCAACAACAAAATTCATTTATAGCAGTGGAAAGTTTACCCTTCCCAGTCAAATTTGCATTACAGGATCAGCCAAAAAAAATCCTGCTGCTCCACAGACCATGTGTGTCAACCAGGCATGGGAGAAGATGCTGTCAGCAGCCATGGACAGTTGTCCCAACAGCTCCAACCTACTCTAACAGTATTTCTGACCTTAGCATGATCATAATACAACTAAATTCAAAATGTTTCTGGGTTTGGCCAGGGTTCGCTTCTCTCTCCACCATACAGCCTGAGCAGTCATCTTTCTGTCTTCTTTGTTCGTTAGGGCTACTGCAAACTCATCAGATGCCCAAGTATTTACGTTTCATCCTATACCTCATTACTTCTTTTTTGACCAGAGCCAAAATGCTCCATCATCAAGAAATTTCATTTTTTTTTTCCTTGCACCTAGTTCCTCCTTCCCTTTTAATTATTTTTGTTTGTTTCTTGCTCATCACCCTTCCTTTGCCCTCTTCTTTATTTCCAACAACTCTCGCTTTTTTAACTGTGGTTGTTTGCTTTTTTCTCATCCCTTCATGTACAATGACCACATCCCCAACATGTCTTCTTTGCTGCCTTCCAGTCTATCTTTCATTTGGACCCTTGCCTGCTCTGGTACTTTCTTCTGCACTGTGTTACAAACACCTTAACTATTAAGAAGTAATGATAACACTAAGGACTCTCAAGACAGATTGTGGGGACTAAACAAAAACGAACTGAATGAAGCTTTTAAACTAATAGTAATTAATACTGCAATTTCTGGGAAAGGCAACTCTCAGTTCCACTGGTGAAAGGTTTTTTGAACTAGGCAACCCAACGATAAAGCTGCCCTGAAGTGTAAAACTGGCCATCTGGCACACTGCAGCATTACCTTAGTGAATCTCTTCAGCAGGTGCATCGCTTATGGTTTAAACACTGATGATCTCAACTACCTATCTGCAGCCTTATACCACAAATATGCCTCTGCTTTGATGCCTTAGTAATTCTCACCAACATTAACAATTATAGCAATTTTTGAATCAGAGTATATCTTCTGATTACTAGGAAATTATACCCTTATGAAAAGTAATATATTTTTAGTATACTTAGCACACTTTTAGTACAGCTAAGTATCTGTAGAATACTTGAATTATAGCAAGTATACTCATTTTTCATAAGTGTAGAGTGACACATTATAAAACAAATTATTATAATCAGAGATTTTCTTGAAGCTATCAAAGGGCTTGATTCAAAATGGGACAAGTTCTTCCTAGAACCCTCAGCCCACATTAGCGGTTAGTGGGAGCTGAGGGCACTCAGCACCTTTGAGGGAAGTTCCCGCGTAAGACCCAATCCTGCAGCTGTGCAAGATGCAATTTCTTTGATTGCTTCTACTAATTTGCATAGTACGTCTATGATTTGGGCACACTGATAAATTACACTAGAATATTCTGTTGTTCTGCCAGCCTTACAGACTTGCTGTATATTGTTTTTCAATTTGCAAGGTCTTTGGAAAAGAGCTTGTTTTTCACTCAGAGCCACACGCTACAGAGACTACCCAGAAGCTCTCCTAACACACAGGGGTCCTGAACACACTGATGTATCTAGCCAGCATTGTGATCCTGGACAAATGGATGAGGAAGGTGATGACTGATGATGATGATGAGTGGATTTCATGGAAATTTATACAACTGGCACACAAATGCATTCATATAAATTCCATCAATTACATTTGAGTAGGAATTTAGTGAGATTTTAAAAGGAATTATGGGAAATTATATGAGCAACATTTATAAAAGACTGTTAAATGTTAAGAGTTTTGAAAGAAATATTAAGCAAAATACTTCAGAGTTTAAAATAATCTCTCTTGAGGATTGCAACAAAATATTAATCCCACATCTGCTTACAGTGGGATTTCTTACACATTTCTTCCAAGCAAGTGATTCCACAGTTATGGGATGACATGAGCTTCCAAGTTCTTTTGGTGACTATTGTCCACCCCAGTGACAACATACAACAGTTTGTTGTTCTCTTCAATTCTCCTTCTTATCCAAAGGATTGCCTATATTTTGCTGCTTAAAAACTGCTTGAAGACATTAAAAAGCAAGCATTTGAACTAAATAAGACTTAGCTGTTCTAAATTGATCTAATTCCTTATATTTTTACAATTGAAGGCATTTAGTTGCACAGTATTTCATGTATAATTCTTAAACTCAAATCTGCAAGGATGGCCTTGAGATGTATCTGCTGCATGCATAAATAGTTTATATATGTTATGTCATGTTACCCCATAAAGATTCACAGAAAATAATGACTTGCCTGAGATATGAACATAGGGGCTTCTTTTGAAATTAGTGAGATTATTAAGATGAAAATTACTCTTACAATTTTAAAAAATCAGAGCATTGATGTTCACATCAATCCTACCAAACTATTCCATAAAGAAAATTCTGCATCAACCTTCTTATTAGCGGGGTTAATACCAAACCAAATGTGCTTTGGAAGCAACTTGATTTAACAGTTCTTTGTTTTACCATGCTTTGCCCAGTTGACTGATATAGGCTGTCAAATGCAAACACATATGTATTGAGAAGGACATTTTGCACTACTATTTTCTTCATGGAGCTTCAGTGAGGAAACCATTGCTACTTGTGTCATGTCATAATCCCTTCCAGAACCCATTGCAGATTCACCAACAGGGCTAGCTGATAAATGAGTTTCTGTACAGCTCAGGAGGGCTAATATGGGGTCTTTCATTATGGATTTCTCCTGGTGATGAGTACTGCTGTGCCTATCAGTCAGGTCTTGTGCATAACAGGAGTTAGAGCTGGTATGTGTGAAAGTGTACTGTGTCTTCAGCTCTGAGACTTAGAACCATCAAACTATAGGTTTTTGTCACTAACGATGTCTTTTTAAATGCACTCCAAGGATTTTTGAGGTCTTGGTAGCTCCTGGATTCTTCACACTACATTTTCCTTTGTGGTGATTATGTTGTAAGAATACAATCACACTCATCAAGTTTTCCTCTCATTTAATGAAAAAACCCCACAGGTAAGTAATAAAATTTCTAATTCAATATCTCACGTGTTTCTTATATGTAGATACCATCTATATTTATTCTTTGAACTATTAAACAGGTCCGGTTTTCTTAGTGCTCTAAGCAATTCCCTGCAATGAAGCTACCAAGACAAAAAATGCCATCTACATTAATCTCTGAATCATCCCAAGATTTTAATCTTGGGGATCAAATAGGGTTCTTCAGCAAGATACTACTTATTACTGTTAAATTCTCTTGAACATGTTTCATGTTAAGTTTTCAATACTACAGTAAAAACAAGGAAGCATTTATGTCCAAGGAAAAACATGTGTAAACCTTGAAATGGTTTGTGGTCAGCTGAGATTTTGAACTTACCAAGAGGCCACAAATATCTTCTGATCCTCAGATATTCCTATGCATTTTCTGATCACGTTTGCTTTCTTTGGTGCACAAAATTACGCTTGGAGCCCAAAAGCTACCTTTAACTGTATCAGTCTCAAATCTTCTCTTGATTACTAGAATATTATATCACTAAACACAGCTGATACCTTCTGGAATATCAGAAGACTTGGAAATGCCAGTACTGCGTATAAGGTCAACAAAAATTTTAAATCCTCATAAGCATGCTCCTTTACTTTATTATTTATCCATTCAGAATTGGTTTTAAGCAAGTTTTTAACACCGTAATCCTCCACAGTTAGGTATAAGGTAGCTCAAAAAATGCATTATCTAGAGAAACTATTAAATCCAATCCATGTGTAGTTAGTTGCCTCTCAGTTCTGTTTTCTGAATTCAAACATATGTCTCGGTCAAATATCTCCAGTACTGTATTTGATTATTTGCTGCAATTCACTTTGTTGCGCCATACAGTTTTGTCTCTTTCTTTTACTTCAAGATCTTCCAGTACTTAAAAATTTTCTTCAAGTTATCTTAATTTCTTCTTTAGTTTTACCCATACTTTCTTCAGCAGCAGCTGAGATTGCCCAGTAATATGGCAATTAACAGGCAGAAATTATACCTTACTTCCTCCATATTTCTTTAAACCTCACTGGCTGTATGCAGATGCAGACAATTGCATACTGCTCCATTAGTTCTGCTACACATCTACATCGTCCTGTCTGTTCTTTGCTCTGGACCAAGTTCAAAAGGTGTTACTGAATTGTTAAAAAATATGTTACCGGCTGTCCTGTAAAGAACCTTGTATCAACAAGCAAAGGGACAGCTTTCTAGTGGGTCTAAAGCTCTTCTTAAAGATTTGGTTTGGTATAGAAGAATTACTGATGATAGCTCCAAAGAAGGGAAAGATGTAAGGTATATGTGGAGTGATTATAACCAGAAAAGAGCTTTGAAAATATCTAAAAAAATCTAACACCCCATTCTTGAACATTGCCCTGTACTTCAGCAAAAGAAACAGGTTTTCTCTCTTTCAAATCTTTTGAAAAAATTCCTGCTGTCTCTGTCCCAGAAATAACTTTCTCCTTCGTCATATCTTTCTTGTGTCTGCCCAGATAACCAGTGTTCTCTGGAAGCATCTTTAGTTTGATTTTAATTGTGGGGTTTTTCCTCAGCAGAATCATTCTTACTTCTTCTGCACCTCCTTGACTGGTTACTTCCTTTTTTATTAGCTCTGACAGCCATGGCAATTGCATGTGCGTGCCTCAGAGACAGCACCAGCATTCACTGCAGCTTGCCAACAAATCTCTTGTTTAAAATTACAACTGTAGGACAATTTCACATATGTACTTTTTAATGACTCAAAGGCACTTTGTTCTGACAATATACATCCCTCCAAAAGGTCTCACACTTGCAAGTTGGATAATGTACTGCATTCCCTCTGACAGAAAATATGATTGGTTTGTTTCCAAGAATATCATTGCTGCTTTTATCTCTTTACTTTTCAAAATCTATAAATATTTTGGTACAACATAGAACATTAATTTATGCAGAAGAAATTCAGGTTTCTGTAAGGCCATGTGCTTCTTACAAGATATTCCATATATTTGCCAGGCTGAAAGACCTACAAAGAGAGATGGTTTGGAAATCACGTTTCTTTTTTTTTTCCCTTCCTCTTTTTTATTTTTTTGTGCTGCTTCAGAATGAATCAACTATGACACCATATGCTGCAACAACTGCTGAGAATGACAAAAGTAATACCTTCTTCTTAAAACTCAACCAAAAAACACCATTAAATTAAGAAAATTGTACTCTCCCTAAATCTCCCTGTATCTTCCTGGCTCACTTAATGTCTCATTCCTTTATTTATTTATTCCCAGCCCTCTTCTCCCTTGTGGCAGGCTTCTTACTACAGAAGTAGGGAAATGTGAACATCCGCTGGCTACTGCTGGGACAACCGAGCTGCCCCTCAGCTTCAAGGTGGAAGAATCCTCCATCTGTGCCAGCACCTCCACCGTGCCAACACATCCGGGGTAGATTGGGCTTTGGCTTTGACACCCTCCACTGAAGAACGTAAGAAGCTTTTCCATGTGTTCACCGTGAGCATAATACAAACAAGGCCATAGCTAGAAAATACTAGCTTTTATATTATATACACACACGCGTGTGCAAAATATTAACTTCTATCAGGTTACAATTTTGCTCCTTTAAAAATGCGTATCACTTATCATATTGCAGCCTACGATTTATATGCTTTCCATAGCAGAAGAGATATTTGCTCATTGCTCTGTTTGCACAGGTCAAGTTACTAGAATTGTCAAGAGAAATTCTTGCTCTATTTGAATATAACTGGATATGAATATCATCTGACTGAACAAAAGGGATGTCTGATTGTGCTGTAAGTACTGAAAGTACGTTGCATATCTAGCAAGCTTTTATTCTCATTACTTAACATGTTGCTTGGTTACCTCATCAAACTTGTCATCTGTGAGGAAGCCTGTTAAATTAAAAAAAAAAAAAATCATAAGGCTAACTCCTCTGGGATTGTGCTGGAAGAATTGATTTTTCTTTTCTACACTTCTTTCTGAAGTTTCAGTTCAAAATTAAGTTGCTACATTCACACCCTGGACAACAAAAAGATTGCACAGACCATTCTTGAAAAATTCTGGGATGCCCAATACCAGAGTGTTCTTATGATGTGAGAAACATCACTCCCTATTTTCAAAATTTGCCAGGACCCTGGCTAAGGCTACATGCAAATCACTTGCAATCAATTCATCACCTTTCTGTAGGCCACTGAGTACCAAGTTAGAAGGCCAATCGATAGACAAACCTGAGCATCTTTGGCATGATGGAATACTCTCCATGCAGCTATACCCAACGATCTTAAGAAGCCTTCAATTTCTCTAGAAGTTTGCGACCATTGGGAGGCAACATACAGTCTTAGGTCTAACACAACACCAGAAAGCAGCCAGGCTTTCCCAAACACTTCTCCTGTGGTTGTAGATCTGCTGTTGTGGGGTGCGCTCCGGTCACAAGTCTATAAAGCCTATGCCTCCATTTCCCCACGGGCCGTGAGGAATCCAGCAAGCTTCAGTTCTAGGGGAAAAACAACGACAACATCAACAAAACCAACAAAAGAAACCCCATTAAACGCCCCCCCCAAGCACGCAAACACGGCAGAGTCGTAGCTGGGGAGCTGGTGGAGGTGCCCACAGTCCCTTGCGGTGCGTCACATCTCACCCGCCGCCGATGTCACCTCCGCGCACACACCCCGCCGTCAGGCGGCAGAGGCGCCCGAGCCCGGCCGCGGCGGCAGCGGGGCCCGGGGCGGGGCGGGGCGTGCAGCGCGCGCGGCACCGCCCCCGGCGGGCAGACGGGCGCGGCGGCGTCACGCGGCGGCGCCGCCCCCCCGCTCCCGGCGGCCGCCCCCGCCCGCTGCCGCCGCCGCCGCCGCCGCCGCCGCCGCGCACCCGCAGCAGCGCCCGCTCCGTCGGCGAGCGGGCAGAGGCAGCCCCGGCCGGCCGCGCCCGCCCCGGCCCGCCGCACCCCGCGCAGGTAAGGCGCGCCCGCAGCGCGGGCAGAGCGGCGCCGCGGAGGACGAGCCCCGCTTCGCCGCGGCGGAGCCGGCGGCGGCGGCGGCGGCGGCGGCGGAGGAGGAGGCGGAGGAAGAGGAGGAGGAGGAGGCGGAGGCGCGAGAGGCTGGTGGGTTTGCGTGAGGCGTCGTGGAGAGGTAGTGGCGAGGGGGGGGGGGGAGGTAGAAGTTAAAGGTTGGATGCGGTAATTTATTATCCCTTGCAAAGGCGGGGGGAGGAGGGGAGGGGGGTCTGTGGGACCTGAGGAATAAAATCAATCTGCTGCGTGTTTTCCCTGGCGTGAGCTGCCTTGGTGAAACGCGAAGCGGGGCAGCGATGGGAATGAATATCGCAGGATTATTGTTATTTATCGGCAGCGGTGGGGAAGAGGCGAGGGGTTTGTGCGAGAAGTGCATTGATAATTTGGGACATTTTCTATTGTGAGCCAGAAGAAAGAGGGCACCCGGCTTCCTCGGTATGTGTTTGAAACTGTTCAGGTTCCTGCTGATGGTATGCGTTTTTGAAGGGGTAGAAATTAGACCATAAGCATATTAAAATAAATACATCTGCAGACCGGGAGGGTAGCAAAATCGATCATTCCAAGCCGCTTAGGAAAGAATTTGATTCTAGAAATTACGTAGAAATGAAAGGGAAAGATTAATGATGCTGTTAAGTCTGCTTTTGAATTAGAGCGCTTCTCCCTTTGGCTGCAGCAAGGTTGTTTTTCAGATCCTTTTATTTCATCCGGTAATTTGTGAACTCTCTGGTCTTCCCCACACCCGGAGACAATGCTGTGTATTTTACACAATAAGGATTCTGCCAAGGATTGTGCATGCCAACCGAGCTGGCATTTATTAAGGGTTTACTGATCTATGGGTGTCTCTCTCTCTTTCTAATTTGAAAAGGCTCAATCGGGGCACCTGTGACTAAATCATAATTTTTGAAGAAAAAAAAAATATTGTAGAGGGGTGGGGGAAGCATATGAATTCACTGGTGAGGCACCGAATCCGATCGCTACATTTATGTTGGCTTGTGTATATTTCTCGCTACATACATGGGCATACATACGTACATACATCGCTGGGAGGGATGTCTGGTACTTAAGAGCCCGTTCTGAGATATATATATTAATAAATTGTCCTCTTCTGAGAATGAAAGTGCCCCTCTGCCTTGGAAATGACTAGACAAGACTGCTGTTTATTGACAGTGTGTGAATTACATCGGCAGTAATAAATAAGCAATTGTTTGGTTTTGGTTTTTTTTTTTTTTTTTTCCTTGGGTTTTCTCCTTTCTTTTTCAGTCTTCCGTTTACGTCTTTTTTTTTTCTTTTTTTTCCCCCCCCCCCCCTTCTTTCTTTCTTCCTTCCTCTCTTTCTCTTTTTCCTTTCTGTTTCCCCCTCTTGCTGCTGGTGTGTGTGTGTGTGAGCGAGAGGGGAAGGCAGGCGCCGCAGACGGAGGCGGGCAGCGGGCAGGGATGCTCTCGAGGTGGGATCCCCGCTCGGCGGCTTCTCCGCGGACACCTGTAGGGATCGCTCTGGCACGCACGGCGGGCGCGCACGCACACTCGCACTCACACTCACACGAGCGCCTTGCCCGGCTCCCCCCCCCCCCCCCCCGGGTTGGCCCCCCCCCCTCCCCCCCCCCTCCGCGCGCGGACCCTCTTCCCTCCTCCCCCCCGTCCGCTCCCGCGCAAGCACTGCCGGCACCCCCCTCCCCACACCCCAGATCCTCTCCCTCGCCGCCCCCATCCCCTCCGCCGCAGCGCGGCCCCGCGGCCACCCGCACCACCCCTCCCCGCCCCCGGTGTACCCACATGGGCTCCCACTCGTGCCCAGCCCCCCACCCCCCGCTCCCGCCGCCGGTGCAGAGGCTGCGGGGCGGGGGCGGGCGGGACCCCCGGGCGCAGCCGGCAGCGGCGGGGCCGCTCTCGCCGCCGGCGGGCGCGGGGACCGGCTCCCTCCGCCCCCCCTCCCGCCGCCGCCGCCCCGTCGGGCCGCGCAGGGCGGAGCTGTTCCGGGTGCTGAAGCCCGAGCGGCGGCGCGGCGCGGTGCCGCAAGCGAGCATCGCCCCTGCCCCCCAAAAAAATGAGGAGCGGGGTTGCCGGGTCCGGAAGAGCGGGGATGGGCCGGGGGCTCCCGCCGCGGGCCCTGGCGGGCACCGCGCTTTGCAGAGGAGCTGCCCGAACTCTCTCGGCGGGTAGCGGCATTGCGAGAGGTGGCTCCTGCTGGGGGGCAGAGGGGGTGGGGGGAGTGGCGACCCGGGGGCTCTCTGCTGCCCGGCGCTGGCTGGGCACGGCTGGCCTCTGCCCGCGAAGTTTGGGGGTTCTCCTTGCCTCCCGTTTGCTGCTCTTGCCCACCTCGCGTGTGACAAATAATAAAAATAAACGTGTTGACATTCAGAGGAGTGAAATTAAATATAAAGGGAGAGTAGGAGGTGACTTAGCAGCTCTCAACGTGTCAGGTGCAGGCAGCTGAGGTGTGTGCTTGTTTTAAAGCAGGTTTCGCCCTGGCAGGCTCATCTCTGCCCCCTCTCCCCTCGCAGACACACACACACTGGCCCCGCAAAGGGCTTGGCGGAGGCTCTGGACATGATACCACGCCTGCCTAAAGTGCTGCTGGCTAAGAAATGGGAGGGAGGTGGGTGAGGGAGGTGTCGGAGATCCTCTCCTCCATCAGGAGAGATCTGCTAATACGCACCTTCCAGAAAAGATATAGCGGCATGGGGGAGAAAAACAGAGAAGGGGAGCCTCTCTGCTGAAATGCTTTGAACGCAGAGACCTCTTCAGAGGAACGGAGTGAACTGTGGCATATATATTATTTTTAAAATGAGGAGTTGTCCTCTTAAATAAGGGCAGCTGAGTAAACATACATAAAATACTGCAACCCATTTCAGAGGACTAACACCTGGGATTAGCTGATCTGCATTGTGAATAATGTCAACATCAGAGCTGGCTTGAATTGGATTTTCCCTGCCATACCAGAGAATATCAGCAGCAAAAGAAACCAGGTGACAGAGGAAAATGCCGTTTGAAATTTTCAAAAAGCCTTCTAAGAAACCATTGCGATTCTTCCTCGCCCCATGAAAATAAACCAGTAGGTGTGCCATGTACAGTGAAGCCTGCCAGTTCCTGCTGGGAACTCGCTCTAGTTTATATGGTTTTGAGCTGTATTGGAAAGAACTAGAACTGGGCTTGGTAGCATTGTCTGCATTAATAGGACCCTATAGGTTCACAGGTGCTGGTATTTCCATAAATAAATTACGGTAAGACAAATTGCAGAATAAACACCACCTTTTCTTTTTAACATTGTCCTTGTAATAATAAAATATGCTACTAAAATATTTGAAAGTTTTGGAAAGGTGAGTAGTTATGTATAGTTTATACCATAAAAATGTAATCTAGTATAAGCATATACGTTAAGATTCAGGCTTAGTGCTGCCAGTTATTATGATTTCTCAGTAACTCCAAAATTACAGCAGCAGTTCATTTTCCTAATGTTGAACAGCAGTTGAAATGAAAAATTAATCACAGATGTCCACTATTGATCAACTTTATGATTTAACATGTTATTAGTCATCATTTCTTATTATTCTCTTTCAATTCCTTGCAGATTAGAAACAAAAATAATAGAGGAAAAAAATCACCCCCCCTGGATCTTAGCCTTGGCCTTTTGCAAGCAAACAGAAGAGGAGCTGTCAGGCTTTGCATGTCAAGTAGCCACTCAGCTGTTTGACACCTTCTGGGTTTCAACCCCATTGGGATTGAGGCAGCTCAGGAAACCATGAGCGATGAGTCTTGTCGTCTGCTGACGCTGCTCTAGCACCATGGCAGGCAGTCCGTGATCTGACAAGAGGATCCGTCCTAGGGAGGCAGCGCTGGGATCGGTAATTGGCTTCCTGGGAAACTACAGCTGGCGGAGAGGATGTAAAAAGAGGCGCGCACGCGCTGGGATATTGCTACAGTCTTGCCGAGCTGGTGGATCCGCTTGGAGGAGGGTTTTGCCACCGATCTTGTTTTTTCTCCTGGATTGGTAATGTTGGCTTTGGGAAAAATTTCTGCTGACTCACCCACCCCTGGACACCTTTTGGGAAGTCTGGCTGACCAGTGAAGAGACCCAACGGCGTCTTCCCCCCACCGCGGGTCCCCTCCAGCGGCTCCCAGTCCCTCCCTGTGCCCAATCCCATCCCACGGGGCACCCGCAGCCCCCCGCCCCGGGGAGTCCCCCGCCACGACCCCCGCACCCGGGGCGGGGGTGAGCACGCCTGCACCTCCCAGCGCGGCCGGCGCCCGGCAAGATTTTACCCTGTCTGCCACCGGGGCCCCAGTGCCGCCCCCCGCCGGCCCTGCCGCCCTGCTCGCCCGCCCCAGGCCGCGCAGGATGGGGGCGGCACTGGTGCGGCGCGGGGGCTGTCTGCTGCTCTGGCTGGCCCTGCTGCTGGGCTGCTGGGCTGAGCTGGGCAGTGGGCTGGAGTTCCCAGGGGCAGAGGGCCAGTGGACCCGCTTCCCCAAGTGGAACGCCTGCTGCGAGAGTGAGATGAGCTTTAACATGAAGACGCGCAGCTCCAGCGGGCTGGTGCTCTACTTTGACGATGAGGGTTTCTGCGACTTCCTGGAGCTCATCCTCACCCAGGGTGGGCGGCTGCAGCTCAGCTTCTCCATCTTCTGTGCCGAGCCCGCTACCCTGCTCTCCGACACGGCGGTCAATGACAACCTCTGGCACGCTGTCGTCATCCGCCGCCACTTCAAGAACACGACGCTGATAATTGACCGGGCTGAGGCCAAGTGGGTGGAGGTGAAGTCCAAGCGGCGGGACATGACTGTCTTCAGTGGCCTCTTCTTAGGGGGGCTCCCGCCGGAGCTGCGGTCAGCAACGCTAAAGCTGACACTCTCCTCCGTCAAGGACCGGGAGCCCTTCAAGGGCTGGATAACAGATGTCCGGGTCAACTACACGCAGGCGTCGCCAGTGGAGAGCCAGGACGTGCGGCTGGACGACGAGCAGAGCCGTCTGTGCGCCAGGGAGGACGTCTGCCTCAATGGGGGTGTCTGCTCAGTGCTCAATGACCAGGCCGTCTGCGACTGCTCCCAAACAGGCTTTCGGGGGAAGGACTGCAGCGAAGGTAAGGTGCCATTTCAGCTCGCCTCACCGCCGCCCTCCCCATTGCTCCGTGGAGGGCAGGGGTAGGAGGCCAGGTCTGCATGGAGTTTCATCTGTATGAGTGGATCTCCCTCCCTCTCTCCCCTTCCCTCCCCGCCGCGTCCCCAGCTCCCCTCTTCCCTGCCTTTCCCTCCCTGCCCTCCACGTGTCTCTGTGGCCGACCATGGTGCCATCACTTTTCTGTTCTCTGCGAGGCTGGGCGAGAGGAGGAGGAGGTTATTTGGGCGTCTTCCAGAGGTGGGATGTGATTTGGGGTTGTCCTGGGTGGAGGAAAAGTGGGTCCTGGGTGCCGGGTGTCACCTGGAAGGGAGGGGGTGGCTGGCGTCGTGCTTGGCCAGAGTTGAGGGAGTGGATGAGAACACTTGTCACAAGCAGCTGGTGGCAATTAATTTGGGGAGCGGGGAAAGCGATGCTGGGGAGAATTTTACCGGATTAAGTGCAAGGACGGCCTGGGTTTATTTTTGTAGGTTAGGGAAGACCCAGAGTCCACTTTGTATTGATATTTGCTGCTGCTAGTCATTGAAATAAAATCAGTGATTTATTTGTGAATTCCTTAAATTGTTGCTGGGGAAGAGGGGGATTAAACGGAGGATTATGTTTTTACACGAATGTGAATGGTACTGCTTTGTAATGTATTTAGCAATTCACCGTGGCAGGGAGAATACAAAAGGGCAAGGGGGAAGTACATACTCCAAGACCACAAAATTACTGAATAGTTTTACCAAGGAAGAGGGAGCTTAGAAAAACAGCAGTTTCCTGAATCCCATCTGCAAATAAATCACTGGGTGAAATATGATTCATATTCAGTGCCCATTGTTTTTGGCGAATGGAAGGACTGTGAACATTTACTTTGCAGATGCATGTAGGACTCCTTTTTTATTATTTTGCTAGCAAATGTACCATTGTTTGCAGCTCCTTAAGTATAGAGAATACATATGTTGTGTACCTAGAACAGGACGTAAAGGTATACGAGTGAAACAAGAGAAAACGTATCAAAGGAAAATACAATCTTCATGTCAAAATTGGAGAGCAAAGACCTTAGTTTAAAATGTAAAATGTAAATATAAATAAGGTATTTCACGGCCAAATGAAGATCTTCACTGAGTGGCTGCATGACATTTATGGCTGAATAATTTGACTTTACCATTTCTATCAGATTTCACTCATTATAAGAAAGACGGCATAATTTGTGACTGTGCTTTATTATGTAACACCTTCTGTCCTGAGTGTCAATACCCAAAACACTACAGTCATTCTGCATCCTGTTTACTTTATCAGCTGTTTATCTTCATCTGCCATTTGTTAAAAAATTTAAACCCTGTTAACATTTTAAAATCATTTTTAATAAGTAAAGAGCAAATGATAGTTTCAGAAAATAAGACATTTGTACTTTCAATAGCACACAGTCCCAGAAACTGGAAAATGAAATAACTTTTATATTAGGTAAGATCACATCAATGGATTTAGTATTTGGATGTAGATTTTTAGTACATCGTACTACATAATATATAGGTGTATGTGAAATACTGAGTTGTCTTGTGATCTTTGAGTTAGGCCCTATTATAAACCAAAAACAAAATTATGAGGTGTAGCAGCTTGGTTAAAGCAACGATAGCACTTTATATTATATTATTATACATTTATATACCCTTTGCGTTAAGACATAGTTTATTTATTTGAAGTTATTTTGAACTTTTAATATTTGTGTGAAAAAGTTCATATAATTGCATGTGTCAGTCACAGAAAATCTTATCTTTACATAATAATAAGATCAATAGCTATTTTTAAGGAACATTTTTATTTTTAGATTGAATGTTATTGAAATACATATATATGTTTACGTATATTAAAATTGTATAGAACTTATAAGAAGGTGACACTCAAAATAATACTTCGAATTAGGGTAAAATGCTGGCTTCATTCAAATACTGGTGGTTTTACAATTGACCTCAGTGGGATCAAGATTCCCCTCTTGTGTCCCTTGACCACTAAGAAGCCTTATAAAATAATAGCAAGATTTATAATTTTAGCATATTCTCTCAACAAAGGGTCATAAAAGTATTCAGATTCTGATTTCATTTGAAACACGAGGCAACATTTCCACTGACAGCAATATAAATGGAACTAGTCTTACAGTTTATATCTGTTGATTGAGAAAAGATAACTGAAATGCCCATCAGTCAGGTTTTGATGATGGTTATCAGTAGCTACTCATATGTGCTAGCAAAGATATTGAACTATTTTATAAATGATTTAATATGCTAAGAAATAGAAAAAGCAGAAGGACAAGTAAATCCATTATGTCTGCCAAGGAAGAAACCCTGGCTATTGTTGTTTAGTTCCTTATAGCCAACATAGAAATTTTGCTGTTGAGATTTGAATTTTGTTCCTAGAATATGTAGATTTCCTATAAAGCTTAGTAAGAGGTTGCCATTGCTGAAGGATGCAGGATCACCTCAGACTGCAGGGGTCAAATCACCTTAGATCTGGAGGGGTCCTGAGTTTTCACTCTGTCTTGTCCTACTTTTTGACTAAAAACGGTTTAGATGAAAATATCCCCAATTTTCCATTTTTATCTGAAAATGTAACCACATGTCCTAGTTGATTCCTTTTCTTTAAAGGTGCAAGATGGTAATTAAATTCTATTTTCCTTGGATTTTTTTTTTTTTTTTTTTTTTAATTGGCTTGGATTTAGTGTGCTTCTGCATCTCTGCAGTCTGGTAAACCAGGGAGTCACGCAGTATAATGAGGACTTTAGAAATCACTAACAACAACAACAACAACAAAGAAAACCTTCCCAAAATTTTCTAGCCTGACTTGCACATTTGAGAGACTAGAAATCATTGATTTAGAGTCAATGTTTCAGGCCTTAGGATGCAATTTTTGATAGCACTTAATCTACTTTCAGGAAAAAATCTGCTGGGTTTTTTTTTCAGATTTTCATCTTTGAAAATCTCATTAATTTTTCATGAAGTAAAATTTTATTATGGGAATAAAGTTTAACCAATCTTATTTGTTTTGGAGAACCCATAGTAATATAAGTTATTACCAGTAGGCTTAACTGTCCTTGTACCTGTCTAAATCAGGAGTAGCTTCATTTATGTTAACTGAACTATACCAGTGTAAGCTAGGAAAGAATCAGATTTATTGCATTCAGTCATGCTCTTTGTTCAAATAGGATCTAAACTCTCTTCAGTGGGAGGTTTGGCATGAATCACAGCAAGAAGGATTGAAGTTTTGCTTGAGTATCAAGGGTGTGTAGTCTACAGCACAGAAAAATATGATCTGTAGCAGTTCTGTTGTTGATTAGTCCATGTACTTATGAGTAAAGACAGTAAAAGAGCCTTCCAAAAGAGAAAATAAAATCTCTGTTTAGTGCTGAAATAGGCAAGGGAGTATTATTTCATGTAATAATAGTGACTCAGTAGATGGAAAAATACACAAAATTATGATAAATTTTTCTAGGAATAAGACTAGCATTAAAATAAACCCTGATTGCCATATCAATGTTCTGATAAGTTTTTGACACACATCACAGCCTTCTATTCAGGGAAAATTATATTATTCCTTGAAATGAATCAAATTGGTATGGCTTGATTCTATGAGAGGGAGAGCTGTTCATTAAGAAGACTGATCTTTAAAACCAAATTTTTAGTGAATTAAATCAGGGTCCTAGAAGGTAGGGAGAATACATGATTCATATCAGTGAGCCTCCATATTCCTCTTCTCATTTTGCTCCTTATGTTAATATTTCAGAACAAAAAAAAATATTTAAAATATTAAATTTATAAAATATTTAAAAAAAAATTTTCTTTATCCTCATTTATATAAAAGTAACCTTGTCTGAGAAAATAGGCAGATACCTCTGAAGGAGGAAATAGCATGTAACACACTTTGACTTGGGAGAAGTTTCTCATTGACCCCAGCTTCTTGTCACTCCATGCCCTTCTGCTTTTCTAGATCTGTAATTGCTTGAAAAAAATCCATACAGGATAATTTATCTTTTTAAAATATAGCTGGCCTACTTGGGTCAATATTAGTAAGTTATAGAGACACTTGCTCTGTGAATTCAAAGTATTCCTATTTAGAACATGTTTTATTTTAACTGTTCTACTGAGTTTCTGGTTTGTGGGGAAAATGAGGACTGTTCATGCAGCTGTTCACTGGAATAGATATTCTTCCTTGTCAGATATTCAGAAGTTGATGCCAGCTATGGTTTGAACTGTGAAAGTGATTTTTTAAGGAAGTGAATTCCAGATTTCTCAGGCTAGCCAGCATTTAGATTTGTTTGTTTGGGTTCTGAATATATTACATCAATCTTTGTTGTGTTTATTTGCCTCTTCATGTTAACTTTTAAAAAAGTCATCCAATATTTATATCTTCTTAAAAAATGTCATATTTTAATTCATTCAGTTCTCTTATGCCTTGAATAAAACATATAAACATATTTTGGCATTAATTATCTTTTGCAAGATATGTGTTTGAGTGTAAAAGTGATGCTGTTGAACTCATTGCCTATAGTAAATCTTAACAGAGTACCCACCATGGTCTTCATCCTTCTTGAATAGTTAGCTAAATATACTCCGAACTAGTAAATACAGTGAGCAAAACTTTCCTTTTGATTTGCACTTAGAATCGTTATCTACAATGCACATCTCTATTACATGATCTGTATTTCTTCTGCATGCTGAATTTCTTGTCAGTGCCAGTGGCCACTGGGGTGATGTTGATTTAGGAGGAGGGCTAGAAATCCACTAGAGATTACACTAAGGTTCTGTTGTATTTACAGATGATTTGATTAATTTAACAATGAATGTTTTAATTTTATTTAGCATTTTTAAAGAGTGACTTTGTCACTACTGTCAGGTAGAATCTTGAGGGCAGATAGTCAAGTAATCCCAAAGCCTTCCAAAACTGTATTAAATCTGTGCCCTTCGCATTTAGTCGTATGAAAATAGAATCCTCATGTCAGTTTAAAGCAGAATTTTGCATCGTTTTTCTAATGCAATTTGATATATTATTTTGTTTGCCAGGATTCAGCATTATAGAATATTGATTTCAATATCTGCCTCGTGTAAAATCATGGCAATTTAAATACTGTGTGGAATTAGGAATTGGAGTCTGTTTTATATTATCTTCTAAGAAGGCTACTTGTTGAATATTGCTAATCCCTTCAAAATGCTGATATCAAAATCATTCCAGAAGACCACTTATGCATATAGCATACATCTTAGTACCCCAGATCAATAATATTTTATATAGTGAGGGTGTTGCTTCCCTTTGTGCCTAGCTGAGATGCAAGGTCCATGTTAATTTTAAGCTATATTGCAAACTACACAACACTAATATGCTGGAAGAATTTACATCTAGCAGCATCGGACCTTGTGTCAGATTGGTCATATTGATTCAGAATTTCAAAATTATATAATAAAATTGTCTGTATTTTAATGTAATTACCTTTCAAGGCTTACAGGCATTCGGGACCAAATGCACTTGATCTTTTTTCTCAGCTGCAGGTTGGCTCCCTAGGAGTCTTTTAACAGTAGATGCTAGCCAAGGAGTTGTGGGAAAACATTTGGATTACTGAACGTATAATTTTATCCCATCATCATTACTGAGCTGATGGATGGGAATGGGGAAAGAGACTGGCAAGTAAAACCAGTTCCTGATAGAAATAGCTTAATGTAGAGGCTAACATTAACATATGCAGCTTTGAGGATTTATACTTCTTTTAATAAACATATCAAAATTGGCTGGTAATTAAAACCAAAAAGGTTCATCCATCTCTCTTCTTGAAATTAATGCAATCTTTTATCTTCCACAAAGCTTAGTGTTACTTTCAGAAAACATGAAACCATACCAGCTTCTGGAAAAATGCTTTGTCTAGTTTATTGCGCTGTAGTTGAAAATTGTATACCTTCATAAACACATGATTTTACAGAATAATGAAGGGCATTCTGAGGTTTTGTGTACTATTGTTGTACCTGAGGAGTAAATTGTAAAGACCAAAGTATACTTCTTTCAGGGAATGATTTGGTAGAACGTGACAAACATAACTTTAACTGTGCTGTTACATATAGGATTCACTGGCAGTCAGGGTATGTAATATCTTTGCTGCCTTTATTTAGTTCTAGGCTGAACAGGGATCATAGTTTGATCTTTTACAAAATAATTTAGTTTTTTCCCACAAAGATGTGCACTTTCTGAAATGACATTTTCTCCTTCTGTATTGTGGTGATGGTGTCTAAGAAGTAGTTGTATGTGGTGGGTTCATGCTAATGTCTAGTCATTCTCTTGGATCTTGGTGTGCTCAGCAGAACCAATGAACACTTCAGTGCACAAAATACCTGCAGTTGCTAATGAATGAAGTAGGAAAAAGCAAATTATTTTGATATGACTTTTCTTTCTCATTGATGCTAGCCAGTTCACATCAATTCTCCAGTTTGGTTTCTCCATCTGTAAAGTTAAACTAGTAAGACTCCATACAGGATTTTTGGTAGGATTTTCTTCCTGGCTGTCTGGGACTTGACAGATCGGAATTTCTATTAGGGATCTAGTAGAGGAAGTCAAGATTTGAAGCTCCCCTTGCTGTAGCGCAACCTCTTTAGTCTACAGAACCGATACTTACCACCTGTCTTGGAAGTTGCCACCATTCCTACTGCGTATCTATCCATAGATGAATGTTCAGAATAATGTGTTTTTTCTTGTGCACAACTGGGCTGCCATTACACATTTCCCGCTAGTCTGACTAGATATTGGAAATGATGTAGCTTGTCAACTGCTAACCACTTTTCCCTTGACAAATCAGCTCTTTTCATGGTTGTAACAGTTCCTATCCTTCACAACGTTATGACACCTGTATGAAAGCGATCCTTATTACTATAAAAGAATCTAAGATTTAATGTCTGAGCATAGTGAAGAACTCTGGGTCCAAGTCAATGATCATGTAAGTTTTTAAAAGTTGCATTCTCTTTCATTTTCAGTGAGAAACTTTGGGGTGAAAGTGGGAGGTGGCCTCAGTCATGCCTTGTTTGAGCTTGTAAAGAAATGAGAGACAAAGGTACGCTGGCAGCTTTCTGTAAGAACAGGATTGTATGACTGGATTTTAAATTTCTTTAATTCTAGAGAGTTGTTTATGAACCTGGAACTATTTAGCTAGGTCCTAACAAGCAGCAAACCTGCGCCTCATAGATAGCTGAAAAAAAAAGGGTTCTGTTTTCTTTTCCCCTAGAATCAATTTGAAGTCCCGTTGACTCAAGTTTAGTATTAGGGCAAACCTAATAACCTGCTGATTCTGAACTTATTATTCAAGTGGGAATATGAAAACAGAGAAGATCTGGGGCAAATTAAATAACCTGCTGATCCTGCCTATAGTATTCATCTGGGAATATCGATGGAGAAAGGGCTTTTCATAAATTTGTATATTTATTACCATTATCATCGTTATGTATTAATTTAGTATGTGCTTATGAACTATGCTGTAAGAGTAAAGTCATATGACTACTTTTCTTTTACATTTAAGGGACTCTAATTTGCGGAAAAATCTGTTTTACCAAAAAAGTGGGAGGCATATTCAATAGAATCACTTTTGTGGTTGTTGCCACTACAAAGTGTGACACAAAGAGTATACTTTGCATATGTAAGTGTTATGTACCAGCAATGCTGTGTAGGTGTGCAAGTTGCAGATTGCTTTTGGTCTGTGGCACAGTGCATGACATCTTGAAATTAAAAGGTTTGACTTTTTGGTGATTTAGTCTAGAGAAAGGGCTTTGTGTTGCTTAAAGGCAGAGAAACTAGAGAGATTCTTCCCACAGTGATGTCTCTGTAATTAAGAGAACATGTACAGCCATTACGGAGGTCACTGACATTACACTATGCAATTGGAAATGTATGTCACAGTTCCAAAGTTTCAGACTTACATCTTAATTTCTGACACAGAATGACCTTCATGTTGATCTTCTTTCCTTTCCATGCTTTTTAGCTTTAACAGGAGATTAAAAAAATGACACTTTTGTCATAGGAGGTATTTCCATTAATAATAGACTCCTTGAGAAAGATTATATGTATGTATTATAAATTATATGTACTTCCTTCTCAAGAAGTGTATAGAAAGATCACAGAATTAGTGAGTAGACATGGGGTGAAGACCTGCATCTCAATATTGTATGTTTCTTTAGAAGCTTATCCTGACTCTTCTTTGTTCCCAAAGGTGACAACAGAAATGTTCACACACACGTTAGCTTTTGTGCAATGGGTGTCTAGGGGACAACTGTGACAAACAGCTTTAGGTTAAATTGCATTTTTTGTGATGCAAAGATAATCTTCATTATTAATAACAATGTGAGAATTGGGCCCTAGTGCTACTAAAAAAAATGCTCTACAGCCCTCTTAGGAAAGACATTATCTTTCCTGATTCTGAATCATACAGGAGTGATAAAAGTGATTTTGAAAAGTTTGGATTCTGCTGATTGTTTTGCAGCAACGGGCTTATATTTTACATTTGTAAAATCAGACTCTTAAGATGGAAGGTCCAGGGACAAGAGGTGGAGAGGCTAGCGAGACACTGCATCTCCTTCCCAGACTGTACACACTGCTATGTCTAAGCACAGTGAATTTCAGGTGAGCATCTATAATGGGATGGACAGATGCTTCACATGACATCATCTGCTAGAAAAGCAGTGGAATTTCTTCAAGAAGTTTCCAGGGTTGTTAGTGCTGACAGAGAGGTTACTAGTTCTGCTTATTTTGAGTTTGCTTTTCTTCCCATTTTTCCTCATCAGAGGAGACACAGGTGAAAATGGAAGTTATAAAGCAATAGCTGTGTGGGGCTTAATTTTTAAGACTATCATGGGGTGATATAAGAAAGATTTGTAAATAGATTTTCTAAGAATTGATTAATGCCCTCCTGCTACATCCTTCTCAGATGAATGTTGCTGAACTTTCCAGGAGGTGATTCTCTGTGAGGTTTGTTTTCTGTGATACTGCAGAAAAAGAATTTCTGTAATATTATTACATTGCAAAGAACACCGGGTTTTTTTAGAACATAGAGTTTTTCAGATATAAATTGTGGACTGTCATTCAATGTTAGACAAAGTATTTGTCTCATTTGTTTAAATATTTACTGAAGAATTCTGAATACAGATTTCATATTCTTACATAAAACATTCCTGGCTTAAGTGTTATGAGAAAAAACATCAGCATTTTAGTTCACCAGGAAGAAAATATGATTTTAATATATTTCCTTGTTGACCCAAAACTCCATTAGTTTTCCCTGAACACTGTATCAGTTGTGGTAGTTTCCAGGAATTTCTGGGGTTTTTGTCTCTGTTCTTGGTCCAAAGTATTTGGAGCAACATCTAGGATGAAAGTTAGTTACACAGCTTTGAACTTGTGCTTTTTCCTCTACGGCAGTTAAACAACTGAGGCTGCCATTATAATGAGCTGTGCACTTAAGCAGTACAGCACAGTTTTAATTTTTGTTTTCCACATTACAAATTTTGAAACTCAAAATTTAAACAAAACACACATCAGGTTCAGAGTTATGAGAAGCATATTTTCACACTGTTTGTTATTCAGGCTTTTGTAACAAAGCACATTCCAACGACAGAAAAAAATTAATGTACTAGAAGTGTTGACTTCCTGTTCTTGCAAATCCACTGACAACCACGTTTTTAATATTTGAAAAATTCTTAACTTTCAGAGGTTTTATCTATTGTCTTATCATCGGTTGGATCCCATTCTCTTGTTTTAAATATCATTGGAGTCTTTAAATAAGGAGGATCTTTCTTGCACATTATAGGTATTTACATCATTCAAGTTTGTAAAAGGGACTGATTAAATAAATCACTGCTATTCAGGCACATATTATGCATTGTGATACTTGAGTCATGCTGGTGGATTTTGTAAATCTTAAAGCACAGAAGCATGCATAGTAATGCAATAGAATAAAATTTCCTTCCAATTTCTCCCCTATTAAAAAATAGAAACATATCTATTGTAATAGAAAAATAGCAGTCTAAGTTGATGGCACCACAGGAATGCAGAAGGAAAGCTACCTTTAATGAGTGGTGGCTTTCATCTTTTTTGTTGCTTGTGCTAAAGGGTGGGACTTGTCTTTCCATGTTATTCACATTTACATGAAAATAACAAAAAGCAGTTAGTGATGCTGTATCTACTGTGATAGAGATGTACCTAAGTCAAAAACATACCTCTGAAAATTTAGTAATATTTAGTTATTTTGATGTTGTACTTTCATATGGGCTCATTACTCCCTGGATAGCCTAAATATATAAGGTGAACTGAGTACAGGTTTTGATGTTATTCAGCTTCACTCTTCCCTAACTTCCTCTTCAAAAATTTGAAAAACAGTACATAATGATGTCTTGGAAACTTGGTCCTTGCCCAGTTTGAGCTCTCAGTGACTTAAATCAAGCTTTTGATCATTAGAGAACTCAGAAATAGGTACAAAGGAAATGAATTAACTAATGGAATTGGAAGAGAAAAAGTCTTTAGAAATCACATATATAACAATGGACAATATTTCTAAAATATTTTGCTTTTGTAGGTTTGTCACATTCAGTAGGATCTCTCAGTCATTTGATGGAGTAAAATAATTTATCCCGGTACTCCCTTCATGTCTGTGTAAATCAGGATTGATGTCTCTAGAAGCTAAGAATTAAGCCATTGTAAAATAAGGATATCGGAATCAGGTCCTCTGTTGAGAAAAAAAAATAATCTTTCAATTAATATTAAACTACCCCAAAACCTCAAGAAACAAACAGGTTTAGCCCTGCCCACTACAATGTAATATTACTTTGTGATCTTTTATAAGGTTTCTTTGTCATTCAGACACACGGAAACATTTTGTCAGCACAAAAATGACTGGTGAGAAGCTTTGCTTGCCTACTTCCTACACCTGTATGGTATCAATAATTACTTATTCCATTCCATTTTTCCTATATTTGTAGAGGTATAAGAAGAACTGGCAATGCAATTTGCCCTTATAAAATTATGAATTAATGGCTAAAACAGTTTTCATATTTTAACCCCCCTTCCCACCCCTATTGCTGAGATGACCTATCCTGTATTAAAATGCTTGCTGTTTGAAAATAGTCTGTCACATGGTTTTTTCATCCATGTTTGAATCTTCACACTCCTTTTGTTGTTCTTAGACACCCATTTAGAACACAGCTTTTTAAAGCATAGCTTGGTGTGACCAGTTTGCTTCTTCTCTAATCAACCTAAGTCATCGATATCAGTCTAACATGTATGAACGTACTGCACTCAAAATCCATGCTCTGAGGATATTATTAAGTTTATAAAATAAAGCACTTACAAGCCATGAACTGTCAGGACAAAAGATACTATACAATTTTAATTTCATCTGGTTTTGGGTATCCATTATGAAACAGTCTTTAATTACATGATCATATCCTGCCTCATTCAGTGCATAGTCTGGATAATAAGTTCTTCAATATTTTGTTTTCTCCTTGCTGTTCAGTGTGTAGTCCTGAGCCTTATTTATCGTCCATATTCAAACCAGCTCTGAAGAGAAATTATTAATTTTACCCTGGGCTTTTCTAAGATTTTCATAACTGCAATGTCTGAATTGTTGCACAAACATTAAAAATTACACAATGCCCATGTAAGGTGAGCTGTTTTCCCAGTCCTAGAGGAGAACTGAAGCAAGAGAGACTGCAGGTAAAAACGTTTACTAATACTGAGTGCACAGTCTGAAGTTTTTCTGAGTACTTCACATATAACACTACATACTCTAAGCATCCACTATAATTTCAAAGCACAGCTCACGCTGACTTCAGATTACAGCTTTGAATGATCAAGGCTTATTTGCGGATATCCAGCAAGGCATGCTCCCTGAAGATGCAAATGTCCTGAATGGCATAAGGAATGACCACCGAGAAAATGCCTGTCTTTAAAAACCTGACCAAAATCATGTGGGATTTTTAGGAGCGAAGGGGATAGAACATATTTCTTCAAGGCAGCATTCACCTCTTCTTAGTATGCAGTACACCCCACTCCTTTTTAGCAAGGACTCTTGTATCACAGGGGCAGGGGTACTGCTCGCTGGCACAACAGCTTTCTTCATTACTCGGTCATTACATATTCCTAAGAATAGACCTCTTCTGTGTACAGAACAAGTTACGGAGGCTCTGGAGACAATTGCATTAAACTGTGTAATTAAAGGCTGTATCATAACGTATATGAATAAAGCGGATGGATCTCAGTTACGTAAGAAGCCTTATGCCTCAGAGCTGCTATTTTTGACTTAGCAACCTAAAGAACATTCTTTTAAGGTAGTAAAATAGTCAGTGTGTATAATTTTTTACAGGTTTTTAAAACTCTACTCCCACTCAGAGATACAGCCCCAGCCATTGTGTTTTCTGCGCTTTAATCAGGAAGCACCCCTTCCACAGGTCCCATTCCCAGCAGGGAAGTTGCTGATGGACTGACTCTTTCCTTGCTCCCGAACTGCGTGGCTGGACCTAGCACAGGCTACAGTTTCCAGTGACGGGGAAGACCTGCTGAGGCTAAAGTTAAAGTATGCAACCACAGTCCAAACAATCTTTTAGAAGTTTCCTGATAAAATCCAAGGCATCTCCAGTAACACTGTACAAATGTATTTTTTGAGAAAGTTTGCAACGTGAACAGATTCTGGTGGGTTTTCAAAGGATTGGCAAAAGGCTTAACCCCGAAAGTCAAGTTACTCCTGCCCAAATGGTTTTTGTATTTCTGCTTCAAAATAAGACTAAAGTCAAAAGGAATCAGAATGGAAAGGAAACTTACATAGAGAGTTCCCTTGGGCAGATTCTGCTGCTAACATAAATGTCAGGTTTTCAGCTGAGCTATTTTTTTTGTGACTAAATCAAATATATTTTTTAAAGACTGAAAAAATAGAAGACTTCCTTACTATACTGGGTCACTCTCAATTTTCTTTAATTACTATAATTGATCTTCCTCTGTAGTAAGTGTGTCATATAAAGAGAGGAAGAAAGCAAAATAAAATAAAATTAAGCTTAGGCACAATTGTTTCAGTACATTTCAGAACCATTTTCCCAAGGAATTAATTGAGTTTTTAAAACAAAATGTAACTACTGTATTTGCACATCTGCTTGTTCAGTGTTGCCATTAAAAAACTTTGCTTAAAAATATGTCTTAGAGTCGTCCTGTAAAAGTTTTATATGAAGGAAAAGTATAGCCATAATAGGATACTCTGTATCCAAAAACCAGAAATGCAGTATTAATCTTTGACTTGACCAGACAATATATTTTAAAATACTTCTGTCTTTATAGAAGCCACATTTATTAATGTCCCAGGAATTTCAAACACTCATTTATTATTTTTCCTCTTATTTAGAGTTTGTTACTTTCTCTGCTTACAGAATTAGCTCCTCTTTCTTTCTTTGTGTGCTAAAAAATTATGAAGATTAAAGAATATTTTTTCCCTTTTTCTTTCTATGCTTTATATTATATCCATTATGGTATACTATATACTTTTTTGACTATAAAGCATACAAATAAAAAGCTTTTAGGAGAAGGTGAAGACAGAGTAAAGTCACAGTTGAATTCCCAATACATTTCTTTGTGATCACTTAATTCACAGATGGTCCCACTGTATTTGGTTGGATTATTTGTATGAATAATTTTATCCCCTTGATCCCCAACATAAGTTAATGTATATACAGATATGCTGCAGATAATTACTTATTTTAATAAGACTACTATTTACAAGCGTACAGTTATTCTATATGTTACCTGATGGTATTTAATCACCTAGTGATATTTTCAGGAATATTAAACATTACTCCCACTGATTTAAGTGGGACTATATGTGTTAAAATGAACAGAAAAGTATTTAAAAGAAAAAAGTTCAGTAGTCCAAGAAAAAGAATTGAAAGTCATGCTTTAAGCGTAATCAGATACAAGCTAAACTGCAGAATCATAGACAATCAATTAAAGTATTTATCTTAATACATTTTTAGGGACAACCGTTCATGTTTTCACATATTATAACTGTTGTGCCTAGTAAGTAATCTTATTAGACTCATCTTTAGAAATGCCTTTTTTTAATGAATACTAATGAGTTTAAATTCAGATGTCTGTATGCATATAAATTTTGTTCAAGCTCAATGTATGTGTTTCTTACCACTTCTTTGTTACATTTTCTATAAAACAAGTGCAGTGCTATTTATTTAGGAAAGCTTAAATTCTACAGGAAAATAGTACCAGTCAGAAATCCCAGTCCTATGTAACACCCCTAAAGGCTGTTTTTTGCTAAGCAGTGAAGGGAGTATAATTTAATGCACTCTGATTTTACCGTCATTTAAAATATGTCCCTAGCTCAGCAGTACTCCTCTGCAAACTTTTGTTTTTTCTTTTGAAACATAGAGGATAGTATACAAAGAGTGAAGCAAAAGTTTATTAGCCTAATGTATTTCAACAAAAATTAAATGTATGGACGCTTTGACCATCTTTTAATCTACTACCTACATTTACCAGACCTCTTTAAACTTTTGATTTAATAAACTGTTAAAAAGTCTTCTCATTTAATAAAAATCTAGAAAAAAAAGTTGTCCTAAATGTAATTTTATAAAGCCTCCTAAAAAAAAAAAAAAAAAAAAAAAAAAAAAAATTGTTAAAAGCAATACTTCTCTTATGAACCAGAGGCATATTTATTTCACAATTGTTAATGTGCTATATCTGGGATTTATATTGGTAAGATTAAAAAATAGGTAGTTTTCAGTATTTTTAAAATTGATGCAATTATTATTTTATGCCAGGAATTTTCATTCACTTGTAAAACAGCAAATGAAGCTGACTGCTCCAAGTGAAACAGGATAGTCGCTGCACTGAAGGTTATTTCTCCCTCAGATCTGCCCTCATACATATACCTAGGGAATCGAGCTCAAGCTTGGTCCTCCTACAGTGGTTTGAGTAAATAATTTTCTCGGGAGGACTTTGTTAAATCCAGACCATTTGGATAGAGCAGTTCCTCAGGCAGTTATGCCAGCTGATCCGAAGGGGCAAATAGAAAGGGGTTTTCTGATAGTGAGCATGCAGTAACGTAAGGGGAGCTGAGGTCTTTGCCTGCTCAGCTACAAGAGAAGAGGGCATGTGACTCTGGCTATGTCTTTCAATTTCTGTCTATATAGTTGTGATTGATTCCTGCAAGCATTATTGATTATCAAATTTCTGGCCAGAAAAAAATATTTAAGGAAATTAATAGAAATATTAGGAAAACTTTCAGTAATTTGGAAAATACTTTCTCTGTTTTAAGAGCCTGTTTTCAAAGATAAGTAAAGTAAAATTTGTGTCTGTATAAGCCTAATGTCTACACTGTACTATATCTTAATAAAAATCATGAAGTTTTTCAGCTGAGCTTGTAAGCACTGGTCCTCCATTTTCTGTCAGTCAATAGCATCAATTTTAAATCAAATCTTGGAAAAAATTTCACTACTGGAATTTTCTTAGTTGTCAAAAATATTTCTGAGAGTTGCTTTCCTTTTAGCTGCATTTAAAACAGGTTCCTAATTATTTTTTTTTTTAAGTATTTCAGCTAAGTTTCAATATGACTTGTTTTTTTCTCCAACTTTATGCAAAAGGTAGCCTGGAAAAATGTCAGTAAAATAAGAGACTGGCAATATTGTTGAAACAAACCTTTGGTAGCCAATAAATTATATCAGAAGAAAAATGTAACAAAAATATCTGAAATATGATTAGATATTATAGGAGTATATCATACTCAGCCAAGTTTCACCAAGTTACTGGCTACTGAATGTGGTGTGTACTGCCTACCTGTCTCTAAAGGGCGCGCAACAGTCTCACCATGAGTCTCATCCTACAGCTCTTACTGCAGGGTGTTCTTACTGTAGTTTTTGCTTGATAAGAACTGTACAATACTTAATAGAGGACCATCTGCAAGTTCTGCTCTTGAATGTTGGATTCCTTCAGAACATCATTTTAATTGTTATGGTGACCTTTGGTTCATGCATTTTGCAGTTGGATTTTGCTTTTTGAGAATTTAGTACAGTTAAGATGAAACAACCCTTTTTTAGCTTTGGACCCAGATATTATTTCTTCTTTAAAAACTGGATCCTTCATAAATGATTACATCAGATGAATGGTAGACATCCAAAAGTGTAAAGTGGAAAAAAGGAGAGATGAAGGACTAAGAAGTAATTAAGTACTGGAAATGGGATTTGGAATTGCTATTTTATTTTCACAATTCCATTACAAGTTCTTTATAAATCTCATGTATTTAATCTGCCTCACAGGTTTTCATCCATAAAACAAGGTTAATAATATTCACTATTTTCTTACTGTCCCGTCTGTTTTGTTTAGTAATGTCTGAGATTTCAGAGCATATTTTGCTATATTCCTACCACTACCTACTACAAGAGAAGTGGATCTTACTTACAGTTTTAGATGTTACATATTACGTACAATATTGAGCTGTAGTTGAGATACAAACATTGCAGTAAAAGTAATGAATAAAGTTTTGTAATTTAGGGTATTCCAGAATGAGTTCAGGGCAACAAAGTTCCTGATGTACTTATACATATTCTTTATAAACATATGTGCTTCTTTGGGATAACCTGTTTGGGTCTGGTTTGTGGTTTATTTGTCATAGCAAAACATGACAACAAGATCTGTTAACCAGATTAATATCCTTGAGTAAAACAGTGTTTATTTATAAAGGGGTCCTTAACAAACGTACCTTCAAAAGTTTCCTAATTTTATCTCCTTTGCAAGCAGAAGCAAAGATGCATTTTGGAAATGAACTGAAAACCTACTAAAATCCATGTAAGATTGTATTTTCTTGGGATAAATGTCAGCTGATAAAAAGAATTTTCTTAGCTGTACTGCACTCCGATAGTACTTGCTGATGCTATTGTATGAAGGATTTTAGAGCTTTCTGGCAGAAAGTGTTTACAAAATGTCATGGAATGTAAAGCTTTGTACTTGCAAAAAGGTGTTAGGGGGGAAACAGTGATTTTCATTAATACCTGGTTATGTAACGGCTATTCTGAACAATACAGACTGATTAGCTAGTAAAGAGGAGAAAAGCATTTTCCTAAGTTCCTAGCCTTTTGGTTCTTCTGCTGCTAGGAATTAGCCTACAAGCATAAGATGAATTCGTTCATCCATATTTGAATTGAAATGAAGATCTGATTTTCAGCAATGTAAAAGTGGAATGATTCTCCTTGGGCAACCTTTGAAAGCAAGGGAATATTCTTTCTGTTTTCAGAAATTTTTTGATCAAGGATTTTGGTTCTACGTCAAACTGCTTGAGCTGTTACCTTCATGGTAGTTATTGTTGTTAATGAAAAAGGTATCCAAATAAGTTGCTTTTACTGTCTGTTTATAAAAAAAATTATGGAGAAATAACTCTGATCTTTGTACAATGAAATAATATTATGAAGGCCTAATGTATATGTTTCTTAAATAACCGTAGCTATAACATTTAATGTCATGAAGGTCTCATGACGATATCTTTAGATAGCAGTTAGATAGTAGACTAACAAGTAATTCAGCTATTTTTCATGAACAATAGATATATGTATTGTATATAAAAGGATGGATAGACTGGAAAATCTCAAAATGACCTTTTGAAAATATATAACACGAACTGAACATGCAGTCCAGCTACACATTGTTTGCCATTTGGATAAAATGACCAAACAGAGAGTGTATGACACCTGGGTCATAAAAAATAACCTACTGAAGAATGCAAAATCTACAAGAAAAAAGAACTGGTTAAATATATGTGAAAGGGAACCACTGATTGCATTCCAGCTCCTGTATTATTAGCTATCACCACATACTAGATGGTCACATGCATAGCCACTGTTGTGCTAGCTACTTTTCATGGGTACATCTGCATAATACAGCCAGCGGAACTGTACAGCTAAGCAAGGCTAATAAATCAGATCACAAGAAAAGGGTGATTAGATAGAAGCTCTGTCCAATGACAGACAAAATCCCAGAATGAGCAATCCACAGTTCTGACCCAATGTTCTCAATTTCAGTTCGATTTTAAGTAGAATGACAAGGGGTTTTGAGAGAGCAAAGCACTTTGGCTAAATGAAATGTCAGCAAGCCTATGATTGCAGAAGGGAGCATGGAGAATCTGTGAGCAAATGTACTGAACACGTAAACTCCTAATTAAAGGAAGAACTTGTTAAGTATTAGCTATCTGTCATAAAAGTAAATGTTTAATCATTGATGGAAAATACAAAAAGAAGAACAATAGGAAATGGACCAGGCATTCTAAAATATTGAACACCTGTTTACTGGAGTTTGAAATACTATATTATTGAGTAGGACAATGCTAAAATGTTTATTTTATTTTCAAAATCTTTTTATTCTGACATTTTAATTTTGCTAAGCAGTGAGGAAATACAGAGTCCATAGCTTTAAAGACCACAATATTACTCTGACCCCTCCTCTGGAACAAATAAATCTTTATCATAATTTAAATAATCAAATATATTTTAAATGGAAATAGCCACAAACATAACGAGATTTTATGAAGCCTTACTAGGTGCAAAGTAAATAGAGGGAGATTTTTTTCCAAAGCACAGAGTGTACTTAGTCACCTCTCATGATGTGTATAGGAATTTGCTGACAAATTTTCTTTTGTGCCTTTGGTTACTATACCAGCTCCAAGAAGCAATCTGACACACTACATGGGTATTTCTTAATATTCGTAAACTGTAGCAGAATATATTACAAAATGAGATACCATCTCTGCTATGGTCCGTTGTCAGACTATATTACATGTGCATCACACTCCTTTGTCTTTCCTTTTCAGAGCTGTGTATGCTGCCACTATAGGATCACTGGAGGTAGCGTACATATTTAATTAAATAGTTTATGTTGTATCTGAAACACCATTCCTGGACAATAGATAAATAACTCTTACTTTGAAACATCTACTAATGTCTCTCAAAATGTTACATCCCATAAATCCGAATATTGTATTTTTTTTATTTGCTAATAAGATTCGTATGTGCCAAAAATCTGTTGCTACCTTTGTAAGTATTTCAAAGTACAAGAAGATCAGCTGTTTCCAATAATGGTCTTGGACAAGGGACTACAAGTTCAGTTTCCTTAGAATAGTATAAAGGATATATTTCCTTCGGGGAGAAACATATGAAAGTATTTTTTCCTCTCTATTTAATCTATTTTGCAAAGTACGCTAAAGGGCAATTCTATTTCAGCAAATGTTAAAACAGCACTTTTGGAAAAAAAAAAAAGACTTGCATTTTTATTCTACTGAAATTGCTTGCTTACGAAGAAAATTTCTGGAGTTTGAGGGAACGTATCAAGTTATTTCTATGCCCTTCTCTTAGAACAGTTTTTAGCAGATGCTATTCACCAACAGAAATTTTGGGATATTTAAGTAAAACATGGCAGTGAGGGAGACAAGATTATATGTTATTATATGTTTATTTAGGATTTCTTTGTACCTCCTTTAAAAGCCCTTAGAGGGTATGTAGATTCCAAGGTATGAAAAAGATAGCAGAATGGCCATTAGATTTGGGACTTCAAATTCTGATCAAGAGATTTTGTAAATTTCTTTCAGAATAACACCAAATTGGTGAGTGATGTTTAAATCATGTGTCAGCAATGAAATACATTAATTTCTGATTAGTTTATCTTGGCACAAGCTCTGTGTCCTCCTCTCAGTTCCACTGAGTAATAAACTGCAGAGTGCAATTTCATTCAAGGACCAACCTGAGATAGAGTAAAATCCTAAAGGTTTTATACTTACCCATTAATTGATAATAATGTGCTAACCATCAGGCATCTCAGTCCTGTAGTTCTTATATTTGGGGACTGAATCTGATTTTTTAAATTCAGTCATCTTTAAATGTCAGTGGATGTGAGTGTCAAACCCAATTTCTGCCTGGAACTACTTTCTCTCATAAAAATACTAATAGGCTTGGTTTTATTTGCTCTAATCCCTATGCAAAAAATGTTAAAAAGGATTAGGTTATTCTTGGGTGAAATATCATTTTGTTGTATTTTTAGAAATTTTATTATACAAAAATTTTTCATGAGATACCTGACTTAAACACATGACTGTCAAAACTTTCTAAGTATGCTCAGGAACAGATTTTTTTTTTCTAAAATCCTCTTGAGAGGTCACATTCCCTCAGTGCCTGAAGTAAGCCTGATGGACTTCTAGCTTGTGGTATATACTGTATTTGCAGTGCATTCAAAATACAAGAATTAACGGGTTAGGGGTTCTGTACTAAATACATTTTTAGTATAAAATCTTCATTGCATGAGAATTTTGCCATACACGTGATTTGTTTGTGGAACTGGTGGTATGGTTTCACATGTTCTGATGCACGAGAGGTCTCTTGGGCCAAGTAATGACAAAAGCAATTTGTCATCGCTTTTGCCCCTCATGATCTCAGATGCTTGAAGTCTGTCTTAATTGTTCTTTGCATTTGTATTACTCCTTCTGGTACATGTATGTGACAGAAAGAGAGAACAAATAGAAGTTACCTAGTTTGCTGAAGGAATGTAGACACATATTTTTTATTCTTCAGTATCCCACTTAGATCTAGAGAGAAGATCCAAGGTTTTTTGTTTTTTTTCCAGAAGGACCTTGTTGATTTGGCTCCTCCATGAAGGAACATTATTTTCCTGCACTTCTCTTTTTGACAAGCCAGAATATTTTTGTTTGAATGAAGCTGTGTTTATTTTTTGGAGAATAATTTATTATTAATGAAATAGAAACAGAATAAAAAATTCTACAAGGCCCCATTACATTATTAACAATGCTTTTTTAATATTCTAGTAGATATATACCTTGCAGTGGCAGCTCCATTACAATTTTCCACCCAACTTATAGTTGTCAAGCTAAGGATTTATGTTCCATTTACAGAGAAAGTGTATTCAGAAGTAAAATTTCATATGAAAGAATTACAAGTTATACATAATAAAGGATATTCAAAGAAGAATTCTTAAATAATACATGTGAAATTGAAACAAGAACTTTGTTTTGTGGAGCATTTCTCAATGAATATGATATGCTTGTGCTATGAAAAGATAAAAATTGGTATAAGCAGTTGTATGAAAAAAAGAAGGAAGTATCTACCTCTTGTTATGGAGATACACCAGACTTCTGAGTGACAAAATGAAGGAGGTATTGTAAGCTCTTTGATTAAAGGTCAATATAGAAGCCAAAGGAAATGAAGGAAATCTACCACTCAGGTGTGCTCTTCAATAGGCATTGCAAATATAGCAAAACAGGATTCATGCTTCTATAAGAGATGAGATTGCTGGAAATGCAGTACAAGAGCTCTCCAAGGGGTAAGACGTTCAAACAGTCCATTTCAATGAGTAGCCATTCCTGAGGAAATTATCAAGCAAGCTAACCATATGGCCTGTCTAGAGGATGTGAAAAAATAGTAGTAAAGCAGCAGGATGCAGTTGGACTATATAATGTTTTACTCAGGACAGGTGCTTTCACATATTTATGTAGTGACCAGGAACTAGTGATTGACAGCAATGCTAAGGTCAGAATTTGATAACAGCACTGAATTTATCTTATCTTGGAAAGGCTGGGCTATAGCGTAAAACTTTCTCAAAGGATATCCTGAAACATAATCTCTGAATAGGCAAAGATTGTTCTGCTTTATGTTTATTTGGCTATCTATCAAATAAAAAAAGCCTTCCCTGCCCCCTCTTAATTTACACTTGTCTCTTCTTTTAGGTATACACTTCAGTTTTATTTTCTCATTCCTTTGTTTGTGCTCCTTTTGTTTAGTCTTGCATTCTCTCTTATCTTTGGTTTTAGGAATTAAATAAAGCAGCCAAAAAGGGACAAGTCCAATAACTTTCCATTTTCTCAAGCCTTGTTTTTCCAAATAGGATGGTTCAGGCTTCTGAATTTGTGGATCAAAGCAACTAAACAGACCCTTCTGTAACGATACAAGTCCATCATAATAGAAGGCATTTTCCCTCATATCAATCTAAACTTTTGCAAAATAGTTTTGGCTCTGCACCATGTGAAGTGTGGATCTGTGTAAAGGTGATTATTTAATCTGAATTGAACAACTACATTTTGAAAGACAGTAGTATTTATACATACCGCAAGACCGGTATCTCTAAGAGGTTCCAATTTGTGTTAATCTAATGATCCAATTTGGATTTCATCTGACCCAAATTTCATGTTCTAGGAAGATACCAGATGAACTGGTCCAGGTTTCAGTACAGCTTCATTAAGTGCCTTCAGGTCAATGTAAACATTTGTTGAATGTCTTGCTAACTCTGTGACTGGACTGTGACTATACACTTCCTAGTGAAGTGTGCCAAAAAATGCTATATAATCTTCTGTTCAGCACTTCCACAATCTGCTGTTGATGTCTCTGTGACTGTCAGCTGCACTCATTTCACTACAAGGCGTTATATCCTCCTTCTCTTTTAGATCATGTGCCATTCCAATTTGAGAAGATATACCTGTTAATATCTACTTTTTTTTTAAATGAATATAATACTTCTGTTGATCACGTTTTCCAGAAATGACAGGATGTCTGAGATTCTCATGCAGTTTCCTTTTAGCATTCCCCGGTTACCACATCATCTGATTTGCATTGCTGATTCTTTTTTGATGTTGAACCACATTCCACTAAAATTTCCTCCCTCAGATATTTCATTCTTATACTAAGTCAGACTTACTCATATTCCTTACTGAATGATATTTAACACACTGATAAAGATAAGGAAATGTATATAGCTATTGTAATCAGATTTAGATGTGCCTATATTACTACAGATGGCATCTACAGTTTTGAGGGATTTATAGGAAATATTTTATTCCTTTACAATCTCCTTCAGTGCCCTAGCTCTCTCCTTATTGCTGTTTCTTCTGATTTCTGTCCCTTACAAACCGTTCCTTTTCCATCTCTCCATTTCCTGTGTGGTGGTCCTTCCCAGTTTTCAGTGATGTGGGCCTCTTCATTTCAGCCTTCCCAGTCTTCCCCCCAGCCCATGTTTCCTATAAAGGCCTGACAAAGGGGTTTACCATTCAAGGGGCTTACTCTTCTTTTCTCGGTTTATTTATTTTTGCCTATTCTTTATTATTTGTCTATTTTTCTCCTTCAGATCACTGTCTCTGGCCTTTGGCTACTGCTTTTAATGATTTCTTTCTCACCCACAGAGAAACCTTTGAAGTTGTGTGCAAAGAAGTAAACTCTTTCTACCTTAAGGAGTAATTTAATTTAACTTCTTTTTATTGCTGTCTGCTAAGGTGGGATTTAGATAGATTTAACGTGGTGGTGTGTTGTAATGCTACCTAATGTAATACAGAAAACACTTCATTAAATGCATATGATACAGTTTCTTATAAATGTACCTAAAAAGTGACACAAATGGAATAGCGTAGCACCAGGACCTCCTGCTCAAAACTTAATTCAGTTCATAAAAGAAATCCATATGCAGTATTACAGAGCTCTCATGTTTTGTAAGTCAGACTGCAGACAAAACTGAATACAAGTTACGTTGGAAAAGTTTAAATTAAATTGCCTGCAGAAGCTATTTTGGGTGCTCAAGTTTGGATTCCATACAGAAGAAGTGTGTGTTTTCTAATGCACACTCTGTAAGGCAGCTGCTACTGTTTCTTGTCCTTTGAAGTGAGGTTCAAATGTGCAGGCAGAGAAGCCTCACCAGCTTGACAGAGGATAGAAAATGCTCCAGGATAGACAGCTGCCTGGGCCCTCTATGAAATGCAATTGCCTGTGAAGATCGGCAGATGAAGTGAATGAAATTTCATTCTAACTGATTCTGAAGGCCATTCACATTTGGACCTGTGGTCAAAAAGCTAACTTTGCTTTTATCCTACCACTCTATCACTTCAGCCATGTAGAGGTCCAACTGAGCTATTAACAAAAAAGCTAAGGTTTGATTTGGGGTGGTTTTTTCCCTCTTTAGAACTAAAATAGCTGAGGAAGTAAAACAAAATTAGTCCAAAAATCAAGGGCAAAAAGTAAGGAATTAATCAATTTTCCTTACTAGTGACACATTATAGATCACCGAGAAGAAAATAAAAGCAATGAGAAAAGGTCTAATGTTGTAGCTTATAAATTGCAGATTACCTGTTTGTGAGACATAAAAATCGATTATAGTCTATAAAGAATATAATGGTGTCACTGAAGGTTTGGAAACACTGTCTGTCATTAGAATTCATGAGGGGATGTATTAGCCTTTCCCTCTGTAAAGATTTTATGGTCATTATTTGACAATGTGAAGACCAGGTAGCCTAGCTCAGCTGGTAAGTAATTCTGACATGAGGCTGAAGCTAGAGGAAGCTGAGGAGCTCATTATGACAGAACTTCCATTAGCTGTGACAGTGCTTTTCCTAACATTTCCGGTGGAAACTGAGGATTTTCTTTTGTTCTAACTTTTCTCATTGCCAAAGAAAGAAGGAAGAAACAAAAAAAACCACAATAAAAACATGGACTAAACTCTGTTTCCAACCTGAGGTAATTAAGGAGGAAGATAGTCAAAGTCCTTCAGCATCAGCTAATGAAGAAAGGAAGCATGGCAGAGCATTGCATGCCTAAGCTCAGGAGTGAAGGAACACATCTCTCCTTTTAACATTTGAGCTTCTTTTCTTTAACCTTTAATTGCATCAGTGACTCTATATGTGAGAGGGGAATTAGAGCCTGTTCTAAATTGTGAATTCTAAAACCTGTTTCTCTATAGGGATAAATAATTTATACCGTCTTGGAATCCAGCAATTTAATGAGCCCTTATGCATGAAAACCAAGTTGTAGCTCTTCTTAGCTACTGCAGAGCTCTTCAGTAAAGGTGTCTGGGGTGAAAAAAAGGCAGAAGTTGTGTACAACTTATGGGATCTTACTTGGATTTAAAAAATGGGGATCCTGTGGTAATTGTCTTCAGAGTTGTTAAATTGCTGTTTGACCACTATGATGATCTTGAGCCACCAAATATGTGCTTAAACTATGATCATCTAATGCTATTTCCTGTATAATACAAGCCAAACAATTTGATCTAGTCATTTCTTAAGGAAAGGAAATTTGAAGGAAAGTAGCAATCATGGAAATCCAAGAATTTAGAAGTGAAAATAATTATTTGATTTTTTTCATAACTAAAGGTCTCTCTGAAAAACTGAAACAGGAAGCAGCCTTCAGGAAAACGTGGTGTGTACAATACAGAAAACAATGTGTCTCTTTACCATTCACATCTTTTACACCATCTCTAGATGATCCTTACTACTGTACTATACTAACAGAAAATCCACTTCAGAAAACATTAATTTTTCTTCTGTTTTGAAGCACAAACTTATTGTAATATTCCTACTGATTAAAATATGCTTACACATAGCTAAGCTGAATGGATTTTTTTAATGAAATGATTCATCATTATAAAATTATTAAGAATTTTAATGAAATACTCCCACAGAAATGTGTCAGTTGCAACAAAGGTTTCAGCAGAGATAATCCTCATCTTAGTTTAGAAACAGCTCTATCCCTGCGGAACCAATAGTTTAGTGGCTAGGGCATTTACCCCCAGTGCCCTGTTCTTTGAACAGATTTTATATATATGTATATGAAAAATTCTCTTTAGAATACATTATACCTACATATTCAAGTGCATCTCATATCAACACATACAAACATCAACATATACAACAGTGAAAGGGACCTATTTTTCTTCTGGGTGAAAGCAAGCTGTAACAACCTTACATATTTTGCTTGAAGTTGAAGTATTAGCTCCAGTTGCAGAACATTGGAGAGAAGATCCTTTAAGACATAGTGTATTATTGATCATGTTAGTCTGACAATGTCACATGCAAGGTATTTACACTTCATTGTGGTATTTATGAGGAGGTCATTTTCTGGAGCTAGACATGCTATCAAGGTGCCTGAAGTGACCTGTCTCTCCCAAAGATTATGATTTTCCAATGGGCAGACAGCAACAGGTAGGATACTGTGTGTACAAAGTGCAAAGCCCTAGCTCCATTCCTCATAGGCCTTACAGATTAATTCAAGTAAAGTGTTTATTCCCTATGTCCCTGTAGTCACAATACAAGAAAAATAAAAAAAAGGAAAAAACAACCAATTTCATCAGAGAGTTGGGAGCCCCCTGTAGAAGTTTGTTTTGAAAATAAAAGGCATACGTTTAGCCTTATGCAATAAGTACTTTTAAGCCAATCTCTTGATAACAGAATGTCAGGACATTTTAGTTATCACTTGAGTTAATGGAAAAAACTCCACGAGGGATGCTGCATAGGTCCTATTAACTACTGAATAGTGATTTCCTTTAGAATTTGTGATTTGCACTGAAAGGCAAGATTTGAATTAAATATACGTGTGTCACATTGTCACATGTAATTACTAAAGTTTTAAAATCAGTTGACCCTAAATAGATCTTTATGCCTATAATTTTCTGATTTATATGACATATGTTAGCCAAATCATGGCCACGTAATTTTTAATTGAAATCTCAGAATGCCTCTGGCAAGTAAAAAGGTAACCTTCTCCTCATGCAGCTATCAGAAAGTAGAAAAGAAACTCAATTTCCCTTCTTCAGAACATGTAGACTGATATTAAGCTATAACATGGCTGCCTTGTTTCAGCTGATGTACTTAAATGAGCAACATAGTGCTGAAATGGCTTGGGCCTTGACAGTCTCTGGGAGTCAGCAGGTATTAAAGAAACAAGAACCTTATTGACCATTTCACACATAAGCCTGGAGCTCTAAGTTATATTATCTAACAAAGATATAACCATTAGTGTATCTTTACATTCGTTAGTTCTTCTGACCACTTTGGAGCTGCCTCTTACTCATCTACAAGGGAGCTTTGGTTATTTCCTGCTTCTAAAAGCATTGCATGCACAGGTTATAATTTTGAATTTATGTGGTATGGTTAAAGAGACACTCAGAGATATCTACCGTATCTGAATGAGTTAGTAGTTGGGAAAATCTGACAACTTGTTATGTTAAAAAGAATTTGGTATATTTATGCCATTTTTAAGATGATTTTTTATAGCCACATTGGCTCAGACTTTAACAATTTGTCTTTCATAATATTATTTAACTGAAAGGCTTCAGACAGAAATAACCCTAAAAAGGACATATCACACACTCAGTCCTTTTTCCCTGAAATTAGTATGAAATTGTTTCTGTCATAACAGAAAACTTAGTGAGCTAAACCTTGTTTAGACAAATAGCTGAAGGATGCCAAAGCAGTAAAAGGAGGAGTACAGTGAATGAGAGCACTGCTATTGTTATGCTACAGAAATATTAATCCATGGCCTCGATATCAGCATGTCTTGAATGAACATGCCACTTAAGAAAATAACAATGTATTACAGCTCTACTGAAAGATTTGATATTTGTGTTCATTGATCAAAAAGCATAAGCAGCAAACATAACGATAAACGTGAAATTTCTGTATTCTAATGATAATGGTTAGCTTTAGCTCTCTGTCTAGACCTGCTAAATGCTGGTAAGTGAATTACTGAATACAATGATGGGAAGCGATTCAAGCATTCTGTTCTCAATATTAATTTTCTGGATGCCAGCAGAAGTTGTATAACCAATAGAAGAAAAAGTGCATAGGCATATGCTCATACCTATCGATGGCAAGTTATAACTTTGACGGCCCAGGAGTGTTAGGAGTAGAGGGGCAAGTGGCTACAGCGCCTTAACAAAGAGGAAGGCAGAAAAAATGGCATTTCCTTTTTAATGTGGCTGCTAATTTCAATGCCTCCTTTTTATTACTGATGATATCCTTTGAAAACTGAACAAAATAATGAATTAGTTATGTTGAGATTAGGGATGTCATTCTCACAGAGAACTATTTTATGGGAAAATGAACTCAATGCCAGACATCTGGAAGGAAAAAAAAATGTTCACTTATTAAAGTTATTTTTGTCAGTGATGTTAAATAGTAACCAAAGAAAAGAGAATAGCTCCACTATACACATGAAAATTCCATATCCTTCTCCATTTTGAACATAAGCATATTTGTGTTTATCTTATTTCATCATAGTTTCATAATGTATGTGAAAAAAAAGGCATAATGATGCAAATGTGATTGAGAACAGAAGTGGGAGGACAGAATGAATTTAAGAACCCAGTGGAAATATGCAAAAAAATAATACAGGGAAGGGGAAAAAAGGGAGTTCCATATGCCTAGAGAGCAAGAGTATGAAAGGAGAACTGTAAGATGATGAAAGAAAAGGTATGTACTTGTATGCAACTGAAGCTACAAAGAAGAATGTAATAGAAGAGTACTAAAACAAAAACATGTAAAATAGGGAAAGTAATAAATAATGGTACAAATAATGGACAAAATTCTCACCTGGATAAAAAGATCTAGCTCCATTAGTTTCAGTTTCAGCTATACTTACTGACAGCCTGGTGTACACTAGCAATTTCCCTGTGGTAATTAAAACAAATCATTGACTTGAAGTAGATATAGTTGAGCTTTTTGCATCTCTGCAGTATCTAGGATGGGTCTGGCTTAGAGTTATATGTATTCCCACAAGATGCATTGATATTATCCTTAAATTAAAGTAGTCCCGCCGCAAGTCTGTGCTTCCACAAGCACAGATTTCCCTAGGAAGCAGCATGCTTAGCAACACTGGTATCCACGGCAGTATCTACCATGTACGAGTCTAAATGTGGAAGCTCTTTCCCCTTCCACAGTTTTTTATGTCACTACAATCATGTTGCCTACCACCAGTTCCAGCCCTCATTCACAAGCTGAAGTTGGGCCACGTATAGACACACAGGAGACCTGGTGTGATGACTCTGCTTTCCCTCTGCAAAGACCCTGCTGCCCGTATTGCTGCTTTGGGATTGTAGGGCCAGCTGTGGGGAAAGAAATGGCTTGGTGACAGGCACAGAGGCCACTGCCACTGTCCCAAACTGAAGTTCCTAGGTACCAACTGTCAAGATCACATTATACCCTGAACATGGGTTAACTTGTGTGCAGGCTTTCAAAGGCAAAGCTGTTGGAGCTTTGTGCCAGAAAAATGTGCACCATTTTTACCATGAACAACAGTGGTGTTTTAGGGATGTAACTGCACCCTGTCTGCCTGAGAGCAGAGGTGTAATGCCCAGGTGTAATTTGGCTAGCTCTCTGCTGGACTGTGATTGACTGAAGCCTGCTGTGCATTGCAGGGCCTCTCTGGGAGCATTGGAGAGCCTTCCCATCCAGGCAGGAACCATGAGGGCTGGATGCTGCAGCCACTGCAGCAGCCAGGATGTCTCCAGCATCTGCAGCCAGTGCTTCCTGTCCACAGAGGTGGGACATGCTCCCAGCTGTGGGCTGTCTGGGTAGTACTGAAGGAGAAGACAAAACACTACAAAGATATAGTATTTTACTTTTAAAATGGGAATATTCTCCATTTTTCTCTCCCAGTCCTTTTTCTTTTCCATCAGGGGTGGTCACTGCACCTTGGCTATGGCATTTGTCTCTTCTCCTCCTCCTCCCCCATCTGTTCCTCAGCAGCTGTGCCCTCCCTCATCCCCCAAAGCCTCTGTTTTCAGCTTTGCCGTCCCATCCATCCCACTTCAGCTGTTTCCCCATGTTCCCAGGACTCTGTTTTGGCTGCTGGTGCCTCTCCCCTGCCCTCAGCAGCTGTCTAGCCCTGCCCCGCAGAGCCTCTGGCCCCTGCTGGATGGTGGGTCCCTTTCCTTCCCAGGCCTCTGCCCTCTGCCCTGGCTTGGCGCCAGGTTGCTTTCTCCTCTGCCACTCCTCCAGAGCCAGCCTCTGCCTTCGGCTCCTTCCCTGGCCTCTGCTCATCTTCAGCGGGCTTCCCCCCTCTCCCCCTTCCCAGACCCCAGGCCTGCGCCAGGAGCCAGGAGCCCCGTTTCCCAGCCCTCAGCAGCTGTTCCCTGGGCACCTGCCCCCGCGCGGCTCTCGGCCCTGTTCCCTCTCTCCCAGGCTGCAGCAGCTGTTGCTCGCTCCCTCAGGCCACCCCCCCCCCCCGGCCCCCCCCCGCCGGGGGCGGCTCTAGGGCAGGGCGCGAATTCCTTACATTGCGCTGCATTACTGTGCCAACACATCACAGCGGTGACAACCGAGCCGTCAGGATGGCGTCTAGAAACAACTGCAAGCAGGGGGACAACGTGGTACATGGCAGAAATTCTGTTAAAGGGGAGAGCAGCATGCCCCGTAGAAAAATCTCTAATGCACAGTGGCCAGCCCAGCCCTCAGGATTAATAAGAGCAGAGGCACTGTGCCCATACGGTAGAAAGAGCAGCTAGAACAGATGTGGAGTAAGCCACGGTTTGCTGCAATTGCTCCTCAGCAGGCGGGAACTTCTCACGGTAGATAAATGGAAAACTGGCAGCCATGAATTGCTGTTCCAGTTTTGGGCAGGAAGGAGGTCTGCAGCAGCCGCCTGTGCCACTTTGATGCCACCGCATGGCCTGCGGTGTGCGGGGAGGGGAATGGGCTGTGCGTGCACAGGTGTGAATGCTGCAGTGGGCTTTAATTTCTGTCTTGCACTAAGCAAACTGCTCATTACAGGGGACTGGACTAGGAAGGAGTTGCCATGCAGAAGAGACTTCCAACAGCTCTCACCAAGAAGATGCCATTTAAAGATAGCAGCAGCCTCCTTTTCTGACCCACTTATTTACCTAGTGAGCTATGTCATGTTATTGTACCACTATAAGCCATGAAAAAGGATGGCATGACCAGGATCCTGGATGGGGTACCGGCCTAGTGCCTCAGTGTTCGGGGATGTCCTCCTATTGAGTCATCAGAGAGGACCCCTGACAATGGCAGCAGCCTTGCAGAGCTGCTCTCCTTCCCTCTGCTGTCCCAGGCACACACTGGGATGGAGGAACCAGGAGTTCACCCTGGCTGGCAGTTCAGTCAGGTCCTCACTTCCAAGAGTGCCAACAAAACCCAAATAAAGGAGTCTGAACTGGTCTGGTAGTTAATGTCTCGGACCTTCAGAAACTGCACCTTCATTTTTTTTAAACTTGAAGAAGCACCATTACATTTTCCTCTTGTGCTTAGCAACAGCAATTCACCTGGACACCTGTTGGTACTGCCTCAGGGTAGTCCGTCTGCTAGTAAAGCTCGAACCTCTTTCTTCCACAGCTAGATAAGTATAGATGATTTATTTTGGAATCACAGGTCAGACTCTCTTAGAAACGTTGCTGGAAAGAGAGATACCTATTTTGAGTTTAAAGAAAAAAAGAAAATCAAGATAGAAGAGGAAAAGAAATTAATAGGAACAGGAATGAAGAACCAGGACTGGACCCAGAACAGGACTGTGTGCAGATTGCAAAGGGGAGGAAGGTAAGGATGAGGCACCCCAAAGGCCAGGAAGAGCTCAGATGTTTGTTGTGAGTCAGTTTGGAAGTGCAAGCAACAGTGGTAAGGTAGTTTCAATAAATGTTTTTTTGAAGAACATTACCAGTTCCAACTCCCAGAGGGAGTTTTCCAATGTTGCTGAACAATTTTGTGGGGCATAAGTGTTAGGTTCCCTCAGCTTCCTGCTTTCCAGTGATGTGCAGTGTGAATTAGGGAGAGGCTTCTGCTTCAGCTTCATCCAGAAAGAAAACAGTTTCTCACACCATGATGCATTCAAGACCTGAACCATCACAGCTATGAGTGGGGGACTCCCTGCAAATCCTCAAGCTCATTCTGATCTAAAATGCTAATTTAGGTGTCTATGGTGTGTGATTCTATTCAGTGAAAGATCTGATCCTATCTCTAAAAGGAATGAAAATGGTCAAAATCCTTGTTAGAGCATTCAACTGTCTTTTCTGTACTTAGCTGTATTTGGGGGGGGGGCACTGTGGTTTGTTTTTTTTTCTTTCTGTGTGCATCTGCCTTTCATTAATTACTTCATAGCTTCATTATCTGCTATTAGATACACCTTGTAGATGAGTAAAAAAGCCCGACACTCACATGCAGACCCAGGTTTGTCACTCTGAAAAGCAATATCCTTCAGAGAATGCCATCTGATTCTGCTGCAATGCAGTGAGTGACTGGCTGGGGTTAAAAGCCTTGCACACAATTCCTGTTAGCTGGCCATTAATCTCCAGGAAAAGCCCCATGTCTTAATTGCTATTGTATAATTAGTAACCTCTTCCATCTAAGCAGTGTTTAGCTGAAACAGTAATGTGCCAAGTCACCATCATTCTCTCTAAATGAGGATCCAGAATTACTGCTCTAATGTGTGTGACAGGGAAATTATTTTTTTTTTTTTAATACTCCTTTGAAAAATACCAAGGCTAGCACCATTGGTGTTACATGGCCAACTCTGAAAACCCACAGAGCTGCCACAGATCACTGCAGCATAAGTGGCTAAACAACGTAGTCCCCAAAATTGAAAATGTAAAGATGAGCAAAGTCTGTCAGGCTTCTTATATAAGGTATGTTGTAAAGGAGCCTGAAATACCAGTCAGTAGCTATCACTTGATTTAGAGAATATGGAGCTGAAAGTAAGAGAAGGAGGACTTCATTTTAACACAGCTGTGAACCTCAGGGCAGTCAAATATAACTAAGCTTGAAGAAATTGATGTATTTTCTTTATGGGTTAGATATGTGAATGTTTGATATTGGATTAATTGATAGCTCAGTATCAATGGCAAATTGATTTAAGTTTCCCTGTGGTATTTAGTATTTCTGTCTGGAAGAGGTTTATGTCCTGAGGAAAATATAGATATCTTCTATAAAACCAAAATTCAGGTGTAGAAACATTGAAATATTTGATTTTGACAACAACAAATTATTGTCTATCAATAACTTTCAAGAATTGTGTTCTAGTCAATCTAAAATATTATGCAAAACATAATACAAATTAAAAATAAAGGAAAAACAAATTTAAATGAAGACAAACAATGATTTTAAGCTATCTTTGTTTTCAGAGAAATTCTGCTTTGGATGAAACTGCACTTTCTGAGAAAAAAATTCTTCTCAAGATTTTTTTCCCCAAAAATAATTAGCATTCAGCTAGTCAGATTCTTGTCTTCAGTATGATTGTGAAAAGATTCTAGAAAACTGATTGAGCTAGCTGCTAGGCTGAATAATCAACCATCAATAATAAGGAAATTGTACATAGAAAATTCAGTGAATGTATGTTTTTTCTCTCTGATACAACTATAATTGGCAAAAAAAAAATCAGTGCAATAGAGATGAGCATCTGTTTTGCTTTAAGACAGTTTTTTCATGATATATTTTTCCAGGATTTGTGCTGGCACAGATGACTATAGGATCAGGCCCAAAGAATGACCTGGTATGTGTGATTTTGTGTAGTGCTGACTATCTAGCTGAAGGTTGCTGTTCAGGAAAGGATTAATCTGATGTTCTTTCTTTTCCTACCTTTTGCCTGTGTTATATGGTTAAAGTGATAGAGGATTTCAAAAAACCAAAATAAATCTTCTCAACTGCCTCTCTTTCTGAGAAGAGCTTGAAAAATTCAGATAAATCAGAAAACGATATTCAAATAGTTCCTCATTTTATTCAACTGGAATATCATATGGCATACTTTATACACTGTAGGTTAGTGGATTTTGGTCAATGTTCATGTCCAAAATAGAGAGGTCAGAAGCTCTACTGCCCTCAGTGCACTGTCAGAAACTTTTTTTTTAGTTATTTCATTTTCTACTTATTAAATCCTCTAGACAGAGGCATCTGAATCTTTAGCACTCTAATAATGAAAACATAATTCTCCTTTACTTTCATACTTTGCAGAAGCTTCTTGGAGCTCAATAAAGATTTTCCCTATTCTCGTAGTCATTTCCAATATTCCACAGTATCCTTCTAAGTTTTGCTTGTTCCCTATGGCCTAAAAAAAAAAGATTTTGAACATTCTTTAAGTTCAGAAAGGCACTTTTCTAACTAGTTCCACCAAGCATAACAAAGCCCTGATCTCTGTGGAAACTTTAGCTGCTGTTTGAAAGTAATTATGAGGATGAGGGAGGACTCTAATTTCTACAGCTGCTTTCCCCATTCTCATCACCTTGAAAAACACATTTGATGAGCAACACTGATACAAGTCCCAGGACAACAAACTATTGAGTTTATTAGAGAGAAAATTAGAGAGAAAATATGATCTCTCTTTAAGCTCGAGAAGTCTTTTATTAATGTTTTTCCCATCATTTTAAATGACCCAAAAGTACTAATAGAAAACCAATGAGAAAGGAAGGGTCATTACAAAGAGAAAAAAAGAGTGAAAAGTAAGGCTCCAGGTGCTGATTCTTTCCAATGAAATTCCTTAGAATTCTTTAACATTTATACTGTATTCCTTTGATTGCTCCTAGTAATTTCAGATGAGCCTTAACATCTCTTATGTAATAATTTAGGGAGTACAAATATAATGTAGCTATGCACACAAAAACAAAATTCAGGCTTCTGTGTTACAGCTATGTTATGGAGAGTCATGTTACCATTTTACTTCTATGCGCAAATTTGGATGCTTTAGAATAATTTTAGAAATTTCTTCACACATTATTAAAACAAAATGACAGAAAATGTGGAAAATCAGAAATGTGGAAAAAATGTAAGTAAAAAGTATGTTATTTTGAAAATCTTAATCCCTTGTAGCTGTAATGATTTTCTTTACTACTCTTCCCTTGCTAAAAAGCTAGTTCTGCAGTTAAACAACTTGACACTGAGATTAAATGTCACCTTTTTAATCAACTGAGCTTTTCAAATTACTTAAGGCGGTAATTCTCAAACTATGTCCACAGCAAACTCTTCCAGGTGATAAAGAGATATATCTATTTTATTATGCTACTATGGTAAAACACTTGGTCAGATTGCAAGCACTATAATTAAAGAACGTGTTTCCAGATATTTTCCATTAAGCCAATAATCTTTCTTCATCTACTGCAGCTGTTTCACATCTTCTGATTTTTTCCAAAGTTTTTATACATGATCTTTTACACTATGAGTAAAAGTTAGGTGGTAATCAGATTTTTGAACTATAGAAAGGAGAAATATAATAAAAGTCTTGAACACTCATATAATTTTCAGAAAGGGATTTTATAGTCATGTTCTTTTTCCTTAGAGAAGTTTATTTAGTTAGAAATAGTCTTGAATATGGCTGCTTATGTCACCTTGGAGACAGAAAACTGCTATGATAGCTTCATATCTAACCTACTTATTTGAATCAATGTATTTAAAGAGGTGAAAACCACTAGCGGATGAGGGAAGAAGGGTTGAGAAAAAGGTGGCTGTAGATGAGAGCCTTAAGCAATAAGTTATTGTGGGAGGGAAGAAGTAATTGATCATTTGCACCTATCTGCTTAGCAAGTTTTCACTTTGCCTTCTGGGTTTCTCCCTCCTCTATTCTGCTGAGTGTTATTTGTGGATAAATTTTAAATTAAGATGTAAATGGTTGTGCAGAGAAGAATTGCCTGTGTGGAGGAAAGCAAAGAATCTCTTGCAGGGATAATAAAAAGGTAAACTGTTATAATTTGAGAAAACAATAATTGGCTAACAGGCTAGTGTTTAGTAGCACTGTTTTCATCCAGATGCCTTCAGAAACGTTTTACTGCAAAGGTTGTGAAAAAGGCTGAAGAGCTGCATGGTCCAGGGCTGCACCCTCCTTCCTTATCTCTTGAAAGGAAATCTGGCAATCACAGAGAAGAGTTTCACAGACCACTGCCCATCAAGAACCAGAGAGTACAAGCAAAGGGATGAAGTAGTTCCTTGTATTCTCCTAAGTGTAAACCTTTTGCCAAGAACACTAGTAGGCACCTATTTTTGTTAAATTATCAATATTTGTGATGATAACCAAAGTTACAAATGGTCGACAGAGGAGCAAACATACAAGAAGGCGGGTCTGAAGAGAGCAGTTTAGAGAAGTAATGACACTTAATGACATTTAGTATTCTTTGATGTACCATTTCCTTGCTATCCATTTTCCTCTGTTACCCAGAAAATAGAAAAAGGTCTGGAATTCACTACACAAATCATCGTAATGCACTTAATTTGATTCATTCCTGTATACGTTTATATCATGTCCAGAGTCATCCTTGTTATTTTAAAACATTAATATTCTTCAAAGAAATCTGCCCTATCACAGTGAGTGACTGGCTGGGGTTAATGGCCCTTGGCACAGGTCCTCCTAGTTGGTCATTAATCTGCAGGAAATGCCCCGTGCCTTAATTGTTATTGCTTAATTAGCAACCTCTTCTATCTAAACAAGTGACATATGACCTGAAATAACAATGTACACAGCAACAGTCATTTTCTCTGAGCATTTGAGCTATGCCATAGGCAGATTCTATGCAAGTAAAATAAGGCATGGGAAGTACATATCTATTCAAATAAGGTGGGATACCACACTGAAATAATGTTCTGCAGATATGATCATTAATAAATATCTTTTCTTAGGTTTCTGGAATGTCACTAGTTTAAATCAGTGACTAACCTGATGCCTAAAATTTAAAATGAGAAAGGCTGTGTTCATTGGAAATATGGAACAATTTAGTGTTCCATATTTCTAATTGATACTGCCATTATATTTTCACTCTGTCAGTGGTTAGCTGTGGTTTTAATCACTGCAGGATCTGTGTAAATGCACACACACAAAACCAGAGCACATTCCTGCATGAAATACAAACTCGGATTTTTGCTTAGGGCCTGGGTCATGAGAAACTGTTCTCTGCACCCTTGGCCACTAACTTCTTTCTGTGCTTTGTTTCCCTTCCCCATCCTTTGCCTACTTACAAATTGCGTATTTTGCTTGTAACCCCTTATAACAGAAATTAACCCTTTCTCAGTGCATGCACAGTACTTAGCCTGCATAGGACTTTTGTACACTCCTGGAATATTGTGTAGAGAGACAACACAGTACAGCATCAAAGGAACTTTTAGAATTTGAAAGTAGAGTTTCATGTTTGCAATTGACTTTATAAATAAAAGATAAATGCTTTATTTGTTGAAGGTAGAATATAAATGTGAATCGTTTGTTAATGTATCAATTTGTGTCTTCTAAAATTTGATATTGCTTGCTAGTAAGATCTCAACTCATCTGATATTTTTCCATGTGAAAGAGTAGTGAACATTATGCAAGTAAAATCTTGACTGTTTTCTTTTTCTGGTTTTGTTTTTTGGCTAAAAGCATTCATAATAAGTGTTCATCATCAACATAATTAAAACTCTGAATTCTGTGGAAATAGGTCCAATGACTTACAAGTGCTCAGGTTCATGGAAATTATTTTGTAAATATAATAGTTGTGGACTCTGTTATCAAAAAGAAAATTAGATTACTTAGGTTACAAGCTGGAGAAACTCCTTAAATGTGGATGGTTCAGAATATGTACAGTTTGAGTCCCGTTTCAGTAATAATTTTTCACACATTTTTTTGAATCGTCAAAGGGCAGCCCCAGCTGTTCTTCTTTGCTCTGTAATAACACTGAAAGTCTGACTATCCTAACCTACATGCACTATTGCCAATGCCCATCTGCTTGTAATGCTGAAGAGTAGCTGAAAAAAACAGGGACAGAAGAAATAGAAACCTTAATAAACTCATTTTAGCTGCACTACTGGATTTTGTGAACTTCCACAAATTTTAAATGCAAATAGATATTATATATTTGTCCAGTTTTAGTGCAACATGGTAGTAACAGAAAAAATTGTGGAACCTAAGGTGGAAGCTAGCGTTGTCCTAAGCATGTGCTGAGCTATTTAGTAGTTGTGCATAATTCACTTTAATTCAAACTGTAGACAAGATTTTCAGCTAATTTGAACTTGTAGACTTCTGTTGCTGATTGGCCATCCAAATCTGTTTTGCATTGACTCATCTATGTATTTACACATAACAAAAAAGTTCAGTTGCCTTTAACTAAAGAACTGTCTATCAAAACCACTCAACATGCTAAAAACCATCTGAGCCTGTTCTTCTGAAGTCTACCTAAAACTTCTGCTAACTTAAAAAAAGAGCTAGCAAGACCAAATGCACCTCATAGCAGAGGACATACATAGCTAGTTTTGGTCCAAACAAACAAACGTTAGAGAAAGTTATAAATGAATAAAAACCTGTAGGATTTATAGGAGAATACATGCAACAAAAATGCATTCGTAATTTACCGTACACTGTGAATGCCATGGGACTAATTATTTCTTTTAAGTACTTGGCAAACACTGCTAGTATCCATTCAAAAAAGTAATTTTCCGCTCAGAGAACTTCTTCTTGTAAGCACTCATGGAAAGAACAGCTAGCAATAGAATTCCTTCTTGGCTACATTCATGTAGCCGAGGCAGAAGCTTTAAACACAGAAGAAATGAACAGCTGGTAACAAATCCACAGTTAGATGCAGAAGGATCATTTTCTCATGAGAGCAGAAGTTCATGGTTATTACGCAGTTGTAGTTGTTAGTTTTCTGGTTTGCATCTTTAAGCAAAATCCTTTTGTAGTTTGAGGCAAAGTTCTACCATCTTCTTAAAATGAAATAAATTTGCAACCTTAAAAGAGATTCATATGGTAGACAACATCACCTGGACTTTAATCTCTGTGTGAACTGCAGTGCTATCCTTTCTGTAACTAAGTAAACTGTACTTTATGGACTGGACAAGCCTTGTTAGTTAAATAGGTCAGCTGGCTTCAGTGCCAAAACCTGCAAGATTTGAGTGTTCTAAAGAAAATTAATGCATTTTCCATAAGATAGTTAAGTGATATACATGTGTATATATATGCACCTATTTAGTAAGTAATATGGACCTATTTAGTAAGGGAATATAGATGCAGCTGAACAAATAGATAATAATTTACTCAACCATGCCTGCAACTATGGTGTATTGTCTCCTGTTCATGTAGTTTCAGCTTGCTGCTTCTCTGTACAATATATTGGTGAGGATTTCTGTTCTAGAAAGTGCTAATTTTTCAGTACAGAACTGTTTGGATGCTATTAGGTATTAAAAATTTAAATTCACATTACAATATAAATGTCATTAAAATATTTATTAATAATTTTTAGTATTGGCATTGCAATAGAATTTAGATATCACTTTGATGCTCTCTTGGTTTGGGGTTTGTAGAAGCAAAAAAATAAAAGATTATTCTAACAGCATTTCTCTTAAATATGAATTTGGTATTTACCTTACATCTCCATATTTACAATATAACTGAAGTTCAGTGAAATGGGATTTAAGAAGTTCTGCATGATTTTGCAGAGTAGTTGACATTTTTTCATCAGAGCATAGATACTTTTCTCTCTGAAGAAGCACAAAATGCAGTTAGATTCCACAGAATTTTTGCTGATTGAAATATACCGTGTAAATGAATGGATAGAAGCATGCTTGTCATCATAGCAAACAGAAAAATTGCCCACATCCAGGTATACTATACCTACAGCTGGGTTTTTTGTAGACAGAAGTGTATATAGCTCTCACTTTGACACATACAACCAGATAGGCTAGGGCTCAGGGGAGAAAAAAAAGCTATTGGACAGCTGTGGTCAATTACAAATGTCAACTCATTATAAATAAGTAAATACTCGTACATGCATAGAATGTGGTTGATCAATCAATTCTTCATAAATACTTTTGTCTGTAGAAAGACAGCTTAAACTTCGCAGAAAGATGGTTTTAAATTCAATTTTAGCTGTGGTTGCCTTTTTTTTTTGCCAAACAAAATTGCACAGAGAAATTGTACATTTCTGATCAGAAAACCATTCTTTTTGTATCCAGGCTTCAAGAAGAATCTTAAGGATGAATGTTGTATTTTCTGCTCTGTGTTTGTTGTTCTTTCAGATCAATCTTGCCTCTCAATATTAAACCCACATTCAGATTAGCTTCATGCAAAGCATCTTTCACTTATACTCTTTCACTTCATCAGTGTTTTGATACTTCTTGAGTTTTAAGATCTTATGCAACTTGGTCTAATTTTTTGGAAACCACATGTTTTGAATGGTACCTGGAAGTGGAGGCATTTTTTTGTTTGTAGTTCTTAAATTCTGTTTGTTCCAATGCAAAATTATGTACTAGGGCAAAACTTGTAGTTGTTATATAGATTTGGAAAAAGTATTTTCCTGTCTAAAAATGTTTTCTATAATCTAGTAAGGTAGCATTAACAATGCAAAAGTTCTTGTCCAAAAGATCTTAAAGGACATGTGGCTGTAATGTGGAGGGAAGAACTGAGGTGGAAATAGTTTTCTGTATTTTTCTACAACCCAAATACAAGTTCATTAGCCAGAAAGCAAAGAGAAGAAGACAAGAATGAGATAAACCCATGTCTTAAGCTCAGAAACACAGAAGGTAAGAATGGCATAAGCCTTTTTCCATCCATTGGTTAACTTTTTGAAAAGTGGATCAGAAGAGTGTAGGCATGCATTCTGCTGTCTTATGCAGATGACTTATCAAAATGCTATTTGCCAGCTTAATTAATTAGTGATCTAACAAACCTTTCTGCAGACACATGCAAAAGATGTTCTTTAAAATGCTTTTTAGAAAATGCATAACTGATATTTAAAGATTAAGTATTATTTACCATTTTTGTAAGTACTTCTAGAATATCAAGTAAAACATTTAAAATCATTAATTTAAAAAATGTTTTCATCAGTAGGACTTTATTTCTAAAGATGACAGCTGGACCAGACTAATTCCTTGTATACCAGATACAGTGGTAACTAATCCTGTAACTTTGTACGTATTAAATACTGTGTATAATTGGATCATAAGGTTGTGGTTAACTCATTTGGAAAAATAAGCAAAGCCATAATTACTCACAAAAAATGTGAACATCTCTTATGTATACACTAATCAAGGATATGCACTACTGTACTGCACACTTTATAGAATTTAATGGGTACTTTGCATTATTTTATAAGACAAAATGTGAAGCAGAACTTTGCAGCATTGTAAATATACTACAATTACACCTCTTGGAATCTTCTTAGTCTCCATTTAAACAGTTTTGATTACATTAAAAATAATTCCTTCCACGTGTCACATATTCTAAAAATGTTCAGCATTATTTTTGAAATTGCATATGTAATTGCATAGCTTAAAGTACTGTAGATTAATAGTTCTACTGTATAATTTGAAATTTTTTCACTGCAGATCATAAGCTCTGTTTAAGTTTTAATTAATTACCCTATTATCCCTTGTTGCATTCCCACCATAGACATGGAACACAGCTAAGTGTTGCAACTGCAAGTCCACCTCTGTTATTCAGTTTTTATTGCTAAATTTAGAAGTTTATTATTCATTTATTTGAACTGGCGGCATAAAAAAAGAGCAGCTTCACTGCTTAACGGTTGAGTTAAGGCAATGTCCAAAGAGTTTTAGGAACTTACCCAAAGTCTGTTGAAGTCAGGGAATTTCAGTAGGCTTTGGATAAAGAGCAGAAGTTAAGAAAAGAAGCGTGTATCTTTCTTCAGTGTTGTCATGTTTTGTGGGTTTTTTTGTTTTTCTCTTTTGATTTTTGCCCTCACTGAATACTGCTTTCACCTAGAGTGAGAAATGAGGCATAGTTATTTTAATGGGTTTCTAACTCATTAAAGCTGGTGAATGCTGACTCCTATTTTAATAAGCACCAAAACCAGACAAGGTGATAATATTTTGACGAAGAGAAACAGGCGAAGAGAAGAGAAATAGTGCATAAAAGAGTAAGGCAGAACAGATGTAACAAACTGTTACTAGATATCCTGGTGCATAGTTATTCAGTTAATGTTTAGCTACTAAAAAACCAATTATGATAAACAAATATATTCACAGAAGAAGGAAAATCCCTCTGTTTATTATCAAGCAACAACTCCCATTTCAATCTACAACTTTTGTTTTCTGTCATGGGTGAAGAAAACTCATGAATTGTAAACAGCAATATTGAATAATCAATTAAGTGGAAGTACTTTGACTATTTATTTTTATGTTGTTTTTCTCAAACATACTTCTTGCCAACCAAGAAAATTTTCTTTAATCCTAAAATAACTTCTAGTACATTTAAAGTAATTCTAGAGTTCTGCATACCTTCCATCACTGTAGCATCAGAACTTTTCAAATTAACTATAGCAAGCAATTTATGGATTATGGATTTTGGTTATAGTAAACAATTTAGTACCCATTCTATTTTTTTTCTGGTAATAAATACAATAGTCTTTAGATAGTTCAAAAACTTGCTAGCATCGTCTAATACTCATCCTTGTAGTCAGAACTTCAGATGCAAAAGTAATTTCCCCTAAAAAACTTCATGCAAGATTTTTAAGGTGATGACAACTAGCCCAAGCAGACATTGTTCAACAGCAATCCGAAACAGCACATCATTTATCAGGAAAGAAGTTAAGCTTTTAGGCTGATGTTTTGTAAGCAGTTTGAATCTTTTCCAACTCATGATTCCACAATAAGAGAAATGAGTTAGAAAATCTCAGGTTGTTAAAAAGATATATAGAAACACATTTCTCTCATAAATATATAAAACAAGTGTTAATTACTTACATAAATCTGTCCATTTCCCAATGTGTATGATAATATATAAAGCACGGTTGAGTACCAAGCCACTCCTAAGATAAAGACTTTTTTTTTTCTTGGCACACCTACAAAGTAGGATGTCCTACTGCAAAAAATATTCCAAGTAGGTGAACTATAATTACTAGTTACAGCCATCACATATTAATGGATGAAACTGTTAAGGGAAAAAAACCTTCAGGATGCATCCATCTTTCCCACTAACATGCTCTCTGTTTTATCAAGATACAGCTTCAGCCACTCGATATCTATGCAGATGCTGATCTCGGAAAAACAGCAGTGTGAACAATGCAGTTCTCAACTGACATGAGGCGAGGTGAAGTGGATGTCATTTCTGTACTTTATCTCATGGTATTTTATTAGATTCCCAGTGGCTTGCTACAGACATTAAAAATGATAGGAAAAAAAAGAGATTGCTTCTGAATAGCCTAGAAAGGAGTTTTGGTTCTACTGTAGAATAAGAAAGTGTTGAAAGAAATTAATTTTTTTAATTTCATGCTGACTGATATTACTGCATGTAATAGACTATTTTAATTACATCCTGGCGTGATGTAGACTATTAAATAAAAATGTTAACATCTTCCTAGCAACGAAAACTGAAACCGTGTACAAATAAATGTAAGACCTTGATCATGGAGATTCTTGGCTATTAATGTTGTCTACAGCTTTATGTCTAAATCACTGAGGATTATAAGTGTCTGTGAGTCTTTGGTTATAAGACACTCTCAGTTGGCAAGTATGGGTTTATTCACAAATGTTTTAACTTCTGAAATGTAAGTTTAAAAATTGTATGGAATATTCTTGAAGAAGACATATTTTTATTAACTAACATTAAAGGTGAAAAAAGCACATTTGGGAAGCTTAAACAGGGACTACTATCCTATGACTATATGAGGAAAAAAATCCATTAAATTTTAGATATGTATCTAACTCTTGATTTCAGTTCTGCAGCTCATGGTACTATCTACTGAAAGCCTAGTAAAATTAGATAATTAAGTTTTAGCAGCAAATACTCATTATTTAGGAAACTAGCACATTTAAGACCAAAGTCTGGCTCATGTTAACCTAATGGATTTAAATATCCCATTTTTTACTATAAATCAAGTTATGAACATTTTTAACCAAATACATAGTATGAACTTATTATGGGACTCACGTTCTGATAGCACTATGGAGTTGCAAAAAAATAGATTTCTTCATAGCAGGATGATCTAAAAATATAGAATGAGCCTGATTCTGATCTCAAAATAGTTTTGAAATACCATGTACACTTGAAAAGCAATAAATCTCTTTTCCTTATTTCCCCCCAAATATGGCATAAATGAAAAGAAATACATCCTTAGCTCATATAAATTGGCATAGGTCTACTTCAGTGAAACAATACAATATTAAATCAGATGTGGCTGTTAAATACAAACAAATCCCAACTGTCACATACAGTAATTGTGCTGCTTTAAAATAAGTAATGAAATACTGTGATTTACAGATGGTGATACAGTTTATAAAATGAGTTCTGATAAATGACATACGTACAGGGAGATGGGATTTTTCCCAGATGCATCATTTTCGTTGTCATATATATCTTTTAAAAGTCCTAGTACCACCAGTGTCTATCTGGCTCAAATATCTGGTTTATATTATTTTGTTAATTGTAGAGCTTCCTTCAACTGCACACAAATATTATCCTGTACCAATATATTCATTGGCAGAAACCATGCATGCGAAGGAGACAGAAATACAGAGAGGTCCAAGACTGTTAACTTTCAGAGCCATTCATGAAAGTTCTGTTTAATAAGGGAACAATATAACATATGAAACAGGTAGATCATCCCCTTCCTTTTTTTTCCATACTTACACTTCCTTCACTATTGTAGATATAACACCTTGTAATTTATGCATTATCAATTTAGTAATAAAGTCAAGCCTCGAGTAAACACAAAGAACAATTTGCAACATGTTTAAAAATGCTGATCAAACATCATAGATTTGTTGTCATAGTCAAAATGGAAATATGTCATCTGTGTATGTAAAGATATATTGAAAACACATTAATTTATTGTATAATTAAAATTTGTACAATAGAATTGTTTAATAGAAACTGTACTTTTAGGGAGGACTCTATGAAGAACAAAATACCCTTTTTATGGCTTTAGAGAACCTGGAGAGAAATCTTAATACATGTCATGGGGTTACAGTGGTTGTGAGGAGGTAAAGTTTTAAGAAAGAAACTGAATTATAAGTGAGATACTGTGTTTGAATAACTGGAAAAAAAGGGTTGTCCATGGTTGAAGGTCTATAGAAAGTCTTGGTTATACTGTAAGTTTGACTAATGAAACTTTCTGAGGCTGGAAATCTAAGCAGTAACTAGAAAGGTAAAGTGTTCTCTGGTGCATGGAGACTCTAATATATTATACAATAAACTTTGTTTAGGACAGTCAAAATTGTTTGCTGATGATCAGACCTGGGGAAAAAAAAAAGTTAAATCTCAGATTAGAGCATTTCCAGACTTTTTGTCTGGTAGTTTAATGGGCTAATTGACAGAGGTCTGTTTTTTTGTTTATCTTGGTAGCCAAGACAAAAAAAAGAAAAAAAGATTGAGGAAAAGAAGGTTTAAGCAAGCATAATTAATAAGGCATATATGTAACCATTTGCTAAGAAAAGCTATAGATAAGCTTTATCAGATTTTAGCATTGCAGATAATTCACTGTTACAAGCTGCTATGGAAGAATATTTCTGACCTAGAAATCTGTGAAAGAAGATTTAAGTTAAGGATGTGATACACCACAGTAGAAAACGAGGAACAAAATTTATGCATTTTGATCACATTTCTTCACTGAAAGTATCAAACCTGGGAATGCAGAAGTGGCAATAGAAACGGAAATGAAGGCAATCCTACTGAGCTTGAAATTATTCAAGGGTAGCAAGTTTTGCAGCACACCTTCCAGAAGTGTTTACCATGCTCATACATTTATATAACGTGAAACTTGTGATTTTAAAAGCTGCTGAGTCACATCTTGCCTTCACCGAAGGGGAGCAATCAGTCGCTGATACAGGCATATTGCACAGTGTAATGTGAAATTACAAATCAGCTGGACACATCCGCATCTGTCCAAGCAGAAAGGTTGTTAATCAACATGTGAAACAGCTGTTAAGAAGAGAATGCTATATGTCACAGGAAAAAGCTGGGAATCATTCGGGCAAACATGCTTTTCATGAGTGAATGTGAGGAGCGTTGCATTAGAATCTATTAATGTGCTTTTTTAGAAAATCATGGAATGGAATAAAAATAAAGCACTTAACCTTTTTGCTGCATACTAGCAGTGTTCCAAAACAATACTGTGATCAAACAGGAGATTATAAAAAAGGAAAGCTTAAAGCATGACAATTGATAGCCATATGACACAACCAGAATTACTCAGCCATAGCAATTGAAAGCCTTTTTTTTTTTTTTCTGCTAAATGTTTCTGCTAAAGAGTTCTGTTAATTCTTCAAGAAGAGAAAAGGAATCAATGATATGATTTTTTTAAAGTTGAGCTATTTTAGGAAAGTCACTGATACTACACAGAGTATTTTATCTCACATTAGAAAGGCGTAAGCACTGGATCAGGAAATAGAAGGCTTAACCTATTAGAAATGCTCTGTCTGAAGAAGCTATTCTAAAATACCACACACATTCATAAATTAGTATCAGAAATAAAAGTACTTTATGATATCTTCAGGTGTAAAACATAAAATCAATCTTTTTTTGTGAAGACAGAGTGCAGTGCATTTTCTTGTGGAGTATAATTGCCTGTATTATGCTGTAACTGGACTAAGACATTCTTACAGTGACTGATCACCCTAAAAGCATCTTGGTCTCTTGGAGAGTAGTTGAAAAATTTATATGAAGCCAAACTGAAATTTATAAAAGTTGGAACTGTCAATATTTAAATATGAATTTAATTATTCCTGGTACCATTATATACTATAATATAGAAAAATCCTACAGTTATATCTTTTATGATCTAAGCATTAAGCTTAAAAAAAGAAGTTTGTAATGCTTACTGTTCTATTTTAAGGTCACAAAGGGGTTTGGGCTCTTAGGTTTTAAAAAAGAGGAAAAATAAGAGTACTGTCACCTGTCAGTGCAGTCTTTGGCTAATTTTCTGATGCTTATCTAAAGTTCCCAAATGTATTTCCTTCAGCAGCATAGACAATAATCTGAATAATGCAGCCCAATCTTCTTATATTAGTCTTTGATTTCTATGTTTTATTTGTGTACTTTCAAGGGATGATGTGGGGGCAGGGTTGTATTGTGATGACTTAAGCAGAAATACTGTCCTTGGTATATGCTGTATATAAATCCAGAAGAAATTTAGGCAGATGAATACCTACATTTTACTTATTTGTTCAGGTAAATATCTCCATTTCTTTTATCAAGCCCAAAGTGCACCAATTTTTAATTCTCATTTTCCTGTGATAATGTTGAAGCGTGAATGATTCAGGATTTCCAAACCATAGAAACTTGAACAGAAAAAAAAGTCATTCTGTATTTTATTTGTGTGCTTTCACAGTAACTGGCTAAATGATGTCTTAGTACTCTCAAGTTTGATTTTCTTTCATCAATTCTTCTACAAGTCAAAATACTATCTATAGTCTATATCACTTATGAAAAAGAATATTTGGCTCATTTTTGAGAACATTTTCACAGGCAACAAAAGAGAGAACAGGAAAGAATTTTATCTTCAGATAACATTGGATCATCCAGGGTTTTCTTTGGTTGTTTTTTTTTTTCATTTGTAGTGGCAGTGTCACAGTTTCACACTGTGTATTGACAGAGCTTTTAGTTTTAAAAGAGTATCTATTTTATATAAATGGTAACATAAGAGGCACAAACAGGATACAGTAAGTAGCCTGCAAAACCAAAAATCGCATTTAAGAAGATATGTGAAAGTATAGACTACCTTGTCCACTTTATTTGTTGCTCTCAGTTCTTCCCCCCTCAAAACTTTGAATAATATTAAAGCATAGGAGTCAGGAAAAAGATAAAGTTTCCTCATAAGTAAATGGAAGAGGCTATAGGCATTGTAATTCTGGCATACGCACTTCAGTGTCTCTTGAGTATGAAGGAAGTTTAGAAAATACTGTGTAGGTGATATTTTCAACAGGTCCTTAGGGAAGAAAGTGCTGTTTGTTTGGAAAATGCTTCTAACTAATTGCATGGCTGAATGGCCATGGCCAACCAGTAAACTGTACATCTCAATGTAGCATTTGCAGAAGACTTATTCTTCTTAGTGCAGTTTCACTGAATTGAAAGGAGTAGAGCTTGTTAGTTATTTTTTAACACGGCAGTTTTTCATTAATAAGGTCAGTGGATTAGGTGGAACTGAATGTTAAAGATGTATCTAAAAATTCAAGAAATCTTTGTTTGCAAGAAACCAGGCTAGAAAAAGTTTAATTCATTGTGGTAACAATGAAATATTGAAACTACTCTTCTAATTGTGGAGATTTATGTTACCTTATTTATATCTATTTCTGTTTTTTCTTAGAATTATAATATAATATAATATATATAATATAATATAATATAATAATAAAAATCCTTTTAAGGGTGATGATATGAGTTACTATATTTCCATAGACATTCATGATAACCTTTAGCCCTTTACCAGCAAGTGAGTATTTTCTCCAGATTTTACAGTGTTTCCTTTGTATTTACTACTCATTTGGTTGGTTGGTGTTTTTTGATTTTATGCTGAGATTCTCAAAATAACCACCACTGAATCTTTCCCAGTTCAGGAATTAACATAATGGCCTGCACGATTCCTTTCTGTGTGACACATCTCAATATGAAGCTGTAAACTATCCGCACATGATATGAAGCTGTTTGTCTTGCATGTTCTTTTTCCATTATCAGGTTTAACTTTCCCTGATCATATACAGTGACATAGTTTAAGACGCCATTTCCATTACTGTCAGTGGTTCCAGTTTTATACGCATACCAGATGCAAAACCTGCTAAGGTCAAAGAAAAATGCCCTTTCGCTTCAGTGGTCCTTATATGAGATTACTTATCTATCTCTTGAAATGTATTTTTGTAAAATAATACCTGGAGATTTTTTGTTTGTAAGTATTTTCCGTTATCTTTATTTGCCTTAGTAATTACAGTCAGTTGTAACAGTTTTGGGGTTCATTTAACACCAAAGACCCAGTACTGATGTCTGGTTTCTGTATTTCTTCTGCATAACCAGAAGTAAATGTTATGTTGGAATTAATTAGGTTTCTGGAAAGACAATAAGACTGCAAAATTCATTCATGAGTTTGCACAGGTGAAACCAGAGGCGTAGCTCTGCATTATAAGTATGCTGTTGCTAATGATGAATAGAAAGAGAAAAACCCTGCTCATTTTTGAGATTGTAGGCTGTGTGCTGCTGGGCAGGCAATTAGAAAGGTACCTTCCTTCTTATGATCAAAACACAAATGAAAATTAATTCATTGCAACAGTATCATGTCATTTTGTAATATATGAAAAATTGCTTAGAGTGTACATAATCTTTTAGTTCTTTTTAAATATGTCATTCTAGGTGTACATTTTAAAAGAAAAAAAAAAAAATAGAAAAATGCAGGTAAACTCACCTTGCTTCCAGGTTTTGATGCATAAGCTTATGTAGCCATCTAAATGCTAAGTGACCCTACTGTAGTTTATACGGTTTCTGTATTCGTAGAACTGTAAGCAGGAGAAAAACAGAACTGCTATTTTTATCATCAGATAAAATAATGATTGCATTGTTGAAGTTAGAGTAGGCAGTAGACAACATTAAATCATATTTCAAAATAATTATTTATTATAAAAAATCTATGATTAAGGACACAAATTTTATTAATAGACGAGTAAGTTAAGAAAGGAAACACTTTTTTCTTTGCTTTATGATTACTCAGGTCTTCATAGTAGCTTATATGAAGAAGACTTTTAGAATAAGAGGTTTTATACATATTTACAGGAACACTACACAGCGTGAGCTTCATTGAAAGCTCACTTATATCTTCCACATGTATGACTATAATAAAATACCATCACATTAACTAAGCTTTGCTAATTTTCTGTGTGTTCCTGGAAGTTCAGCTAGAGCTGTAGCTAGATTAGGCTTTTGTTGAATGGAAGCAGAAGTGTAACTTCTGAGTTTTGTGCGGAACTTCAGGTTTTAACAGTCATAATTAAAACATTGATGGGAATCAGCAGTATAACTTTATAAAACAGCAAATGCTTCTGGTGCTCAGCAGGCTTCATATCTATGAAAAACACTGTTTCATGGGAACAATGATTATCTGAGACTAACTTTCACTCCAGCCTCCTCTCTGAGTTAGTTCCTACCCAAATTCAATCATCTGACAGATACAGGAAAGGCAAGAGCCTCGAACCTTTTACTGATGCCTCTTCTTGCTCTTGACATAGCTGCTTTTCTCACTGTTCACCAGTATGATCAGACTGCAGCTCTTTTTAATGGTCATTGTGCCTATTTTTTAAGTTATTCAAAAACCTCTCTTTATCTCTCATCATGTTTTTTCATGGTGCTAAAGATTCTGTGGAAATTATTGACTGGTACTTCTTTTTTCAACATTGTTGAACAAACCCACAAAAATAGAGAAAGACAGCAATGTAAAGAAAGCAATCTTAAAGATTGCTTTTAAAATTCTAGAAGTGGCACCATCAAAATTATTTATTTATTGGATAAGGCAAATATTTTCAGGAACACAGGGCAAGAAAACATGAAATGCTAAACTTTACACATTATTTTGATTATGTGACAGCTCTGTGTCAATCCACATCCTCAAATTACCATTCAGACAAGTAATTCAAATTAACTTACAGTTCATGTTAGCATAAATGAGTTAGAAATTTAGTGAGAAAATATTTGGAAATACAGGTTTTCTGTGTTTTCTTTTCATCATAGGAAAATGATCTTACCTTTTTTGTCTTAGCTTCTTCATTTGTAAAGTGGGCCAGATATGTGGATGGATTGCTGCTGGGTATTGCTCCTGAAATGTCCAACTCATAAACCTAAGCAAGAACTGGTTTTGCACATGGAAAATGTTAAAGACCTTGTTGTTGTGATGGAAAAGACAATAAAGTAACTACTCTAGTTAAAAGTTGCAAAGACACTCAGCAAAATATTTGCCTGCAAACATTTGAAACTCCAGCTTTGACCTGATGGGAAAAAGGGAATTGTCTGAAGGATTGTTGTTTTTATTTTGCAGAAGCCATGTCTTGAGCTAGAGGCCAGGTACATTATTTATTTCCCTCCCATTTTTGTTCTGATACCATAAGGATGTTGAAAAGAGAGAACTAAAAGCTTTTGCTAAGACTTTTCAGATGTTTGCAAAACAAAATTAACCTTTCACATTTACTTAGGCTAAAAAATGAAAGATATTTAATCTTTGTTGTTAGGAGTGCAGATGGTTGAAAAATTGTATTAATAACAGAAAAAGTATTTTACTGTTTGTAGTGCTGCCAGTGTGGATACAACAAAACCTGGGGAATTCAGAGTAAGAAACAATACGTGACTTGAAATATTAAATAATCCATGGCTGAGTACACAGAGTGGTTTTAGAAGAACATGAAATTTAATACACCAGCTCAAGCCATAAGACCCATTGTGTATCAAATTGAACAGCATAATATGTCTAAGTTTAACATTTTAAGAGAACAAATACTCCCATAAAGCAAGTAGGTTACTGTTAAAAGACGTAGATGATGGTGAAAAAATTCCCCCATCTTCCCCTCACCTTCAGTGTGACCGGTTCATCCCTGAAACACAGTACCAGAATTTTTTCTTTAAATCTACTTATAAAAATAATAATAAATTTGTAATAAGGCTGGAATTACTCCGGTTATTCTGCCTCCTCCAATGATTACAGTTTCTCTGGATGAACATCAGTGCAAATATTGTTAGAAGGGAGCCTATCAAACTTTTTTCTCTTACTCTGGGGTATATTCCTGGACTTTTTGATGCTCTTTACAATCACAGGCATTATATATGAATTGCTAAATAAACTCAAACCTTCAGACATGTAAGCATATATTAGCTATGACCTTAGCTAATAGGGAAATTGCCTTTTATAAATAGGAAGTTATTGTGCTATGCAGCAGCAGATGAGTAACACACAACAGCACCATTCCTGTAGATCAGATAAGAGAAATATACATGATATACTTAAATGGTGTAAGTCCATATGGCTTCATGCACTGCAGAGGAGCTGACTTGACTAATATTGGAGCTTCCATTAATGTTATACGTAAATAAGTGGCCAATAGTATAGAACAAGATGCTTAATTTGTAGGAAGAAATATGACATAGATAAAGAGGGTATGAGGTAAATATAGTAAATAAAATACTTTTAAAAAAAGTGTAATTTGCAAAGTACAACTTTAAAGTTGTTTTTTAACCAAATTGTACCAAACATAATGGGTTTTGAGCTGAGTTAATTTTAAATCTACAATAAAAGAGAAAAGCAAAGAAAACTGGGGTCACTGAGAAGAACAACAGAAGGTTGGCAACTAATGAGCTTGATTCTGCTAAGGGACTAAAAGATTTATTTGTCTTGTTAGTGATAGAAGAAACAGAAGGTATCATCCCAGAGACAGAAACATTTTCCTGAGGGAAAGAAAAATGTTAAGGACCTTGCTGTTATGTTTTTTTCTGAAGGAAGTAGCAAGAAAAATAGTTAAAATTTCAAATACACAGTTTTGATTCATTAACTCATAAACCCAAGAGATCTTATGAAAGTCATCAACTTAAGTCTTTGACATTACACAGAGGAAAACATCAATCAATGGGTATCAAAGGAAACAAATAATGACAGTTTAAATGGAAACATATTAAAAATTTTCACCAGTAGTAACAGCCAACTAACTTGCTTTCCATATGGTCCCAAACTATAATATCTATTCACAATAATCAAGAAGCTCAAATCTATCATTTCTCTCCTGATAGCTTTTTCAATGTAATGCGTGCCTTTCAGCATAAGATTCAGCACACTGTGGAAGTTATTAGAACTTTATTTGTAGTCTGGAACGTACTGAAAGTAATATAAAAATTAAAAATATAAACACTGTAGGTGTGTGATTATTTTCACACATTATTCAGCAAAATGCTAATTTATACATTCATACAAACCTGTTGCAGAAATTGCAATACAAACTAAGTACCAAGAACAGTAGAAAGTCGTCCTCTAGATACAGAATTTAGACCTGGCTTTGGCAAAGTTTGTAAACCTTTGCCTGTAGACAATGAATTCCTTTTGGATGAACTTATTATTAGAAGCAAAATTCTTTGTTCAAAACCCAGGAAGCACTTTATGGTATTTTAGAATTATAACTGCCAGCACTAAATATACAGAGAAAAACTTTCTCTATGTACACAGCTTTATATAATAAATAAATAGATTTTGATATGTTTTATATATATATATATGTGCTCTTGTAGCTGCCATGCATGGAAACAGTGTTGATTTTTGAAGTGCAATCTATGGAAAAACTACAAGCACTTTAATGTAAAGTTTGGATTGTGCAAAAAACAGTTCTAGCAACCTTTGCTAGTCCTATCACTTGTACCATTAACATTGACAAATAAATGGTTTCCCTGCTCTTTGAGCTTCCGTTTTCCAGGTAACACTAGACAACAGTTTTTACTGGACAAAGTAAAGAACTAAAATATGGGTATGAAAGCTAAATGAGTGGTTCAGTCATATCTGTAATTTTAATCAAAATACTATATTTTAGAAGATTTATAGAAATCTGTAGAGTAAGTGAAATTCATGCTGTACAACGTACTTCTTATTTAGTTATGTTAATGTTCTGAATCAACCAAAAATTATGGTGTAATTACTTTGTACAAAAATAGTTATCCTTGCCACATGCAATAAAGCAAGTATTGTCTGAACAGAACTTGGCATACTTTTAAATAGCTAAATAATTCTTTTCAGATGTCTAAGCTGCCTGTGTTACAACCTTTACTAGAGATATTTCTTGGTATCAATACATGTAATAAAAACATGGTCTGAACTTTTTGAAATTACGAATCATGGCTCATAGCCTTCCATCTAACATACCCGTTGGCAGTTGACTCCAGCAAGCAGCTACACAGTCATACAGCCACTCACTCACTTTCCCCTGTCAGGACAAGGGAGAAAATGGGAAAAGAAAAAGTTAAAAACTCATAGGTCAAGATAAACACCATTTAATAAGTGAAAGAGAAAAAACAAGTGATGCAAAGGCAATCACTCACCCCACCAGCAGACTGATGCCCAGCCAGTCTCCATGCAACAGCTAGACAAAACCTCCCCAGTTTTATTCCTGACCGTGACATTATATGGTACGGCGTATCCTTTTGGCCATTTCAGGTCAGCTGTCCGGACTGTGTGCCTTCCCAACTTCTTGCTCACCTCCAGCCTAAGTAGGTGGCAGAATAAGGAACAGAGAAAGCCTTGATGATGTTCAAGCACTGTTCAACTATAGCCAAAGCATTGGTGTGTTTTCTGCACTGTTTTAATCACATATTCAAACCACAGCACCATATGGGCTGAAGTTAACTCCATTCCAGCCAGACCCAGCACACCAGTACAGTCTTTATTCGGTAGGTCATGTACATCTGTACTTTTGCAGGTGTTCAATTCATTACATAGCCTAAAATACATATTTTGACCTTCACAAACTTAAATCTCTCAAGGCACATCAAAATGCCTCTGAAATAATTAGCAAAATTTACTATCTCTTTATTTTCATTTTGTTCTTAGCTTCCTTATCAGGTGCAAGACTATCCTGCATAGACATTTTAAGCATTCAGTATGAAAGTTGTATATTCTTTACATTTCAGCTTATTCAGGATCTTGATGTCCATGAAGTACATGAATGAGCATGGTGTGATGAACTCCAGCTTGATACTTAACAGAATACTGGCCATAAGCAATCTTACCTCTATTAGAGGTTTCCTTTAAGAAAGTGTGCAAGGGTGTATGATGTTTTGGAAGACTGCAAGAGGGGGAACATTATGCCAAACTTTAAAATTGCAATAAAAAAGAGCCAAGTCTAGCTTGCCAGCTAAACTTTAATTCCTGGAAGACTTTGGAACAAATATTCAAACAAAGGATTTGTTAGCAGTTGCAAAGTAAGGAAGAGATGAGTAACAGTAGCCATGTATTTGTCAGCAACAAATTACATCAAAACAGTTCTTCAACAATTGTTAGAGATTGTCAAGAAGCAGCAGATGTCATGTATTCTTAATCAAATCCTTAGGCACTGTCTGACATGGCATTCTCTTAAGCACACTAGGAAATCTTGGGCTAGATTAAGTTTCTAAATTGCTAGTAAATTGCATGCAAAGTTGGCTGGATAACTGCACGTTGTCAGTAATTCTCTGTCAAAGTGAAAGGACAAACCAACGACAGGCATCGCTCCTGGAATCACTTCTTTGCTACTTTTCTTTAATCAGCCTGGATGGTAGAACATAGACCAAGTTTATTAAATCTGCGATAACACAGAGCTGGGAAAGAGACACAGAACAAGCTCTGAATTCAAAATCAGCTTGACAAATTAGGGAAAAGGACCAAAAGATATGCTAAAACTCTGTGGAAACAAGCGGAAGGTGCTAGGCGTAGGAAGGAATTATAGACAGCAAAAATATGCTGTAGAAAAAAAACTGGTGAAATACTGTTTCTTTGGAAAAGAATCTGTGAGTCTGCAAGTATCACGTTCTGAACAGGGGTCAGCAGAACCATGAAGTTGTAAAAAAATCTAAGAACATTTTATCTCTTGTAAATGAAAATAAAGCTTGTAAGACACAGCAAAGTAATTATCCAGTTCTGCTCAGTGCTGTACTCCAGGCTGGAATTCTGCATCCAGTTTTGAACATTGCATTTTACCAACAAAGTAGACCTATGAAATAAAAACCAAAAGACTTGGGGTTATGTACCTTGCAGGAGAAATGACTAAGGGTGGACCTGATGGCATAGATCAAGTTCGTAAAGGGGTAGTATAAAAAGGAAAGAAATAATCTGTTCTTCTTTTGTCATTGGTAGATAAGAAAAGAAATAATGGTGTTAAATTGCAGCAATTAAGAATAGTTTAAACATTAGGAAGAACTTTCTAATGATAAAATAGTGAAACACGTAAATAGATGTAATAGGAGTGGGGGATGGGAAGACATTAAATAATTACCAGAATTAACATAGACCTAGTTTATTCTACACTAAGGCAGAAAAACATGCTGGATGGTTCTGTTTTTTATCACAATTAATTACATTGATACATCCCTGGAATAGAGTTAAATATCCTGCATAACAGCTGGTGGCCACAGAATTACATCTTCCAATACAATAAATGCCAAAGACAGAATGTGCTAGTAGCTGAAATATTTCAGTATCTGATTCTTTGACTTTTAATATAAAATATTTTTGCCTTCTGGTTAGAAATAATTTTTTTTTTTTTCCTGTCCTTACTCACAGTAGTCAGATTGTGGGAAAATTCTACTTGTTTCTACTTTGACAAACCACAGGGGATGAGGGCTTCAGTAGGAGTTTGTTATTGGAAGGAAGGAAGGAAGGGGCAAGTCTGAGGCTGGTGGCAGTAGAAAAAGTGGAGCCGTGGTGCTGTTTTTCTGTAATGATAAGAAAATAGGAAAAGAATCCAACAACACAAACCGTATTTCAGTTTTCTTGGTTTGGATCTTAGAGGGTCATGAATAGCCCAAGAAATGACAGAATGAAGTCTGAAACAGCATAAACCTTTGGTGAAAATTTCTTGCTTCTCCTGTCTCTGCTTTTGAGATCATATAGTGAGATAAAGAAGTAGATGAGGAAGTCTAAGTGAATTGTTTGTATTTACGTCTTTTGTGAGTGGCTTGAAGTTTTGGCACATAATGTTATTGCAATGAATAATATGTGGTGCTTTTGTTGTTCTGGTTGCTTTTTGAAGACTCTGTAGTTTGGACCCTACTGAACTGAATATTTCTCTTCCTTATTTCTCTCCTGAGAAAGTTTTTCTGCATATATAACAACATTTCTTCTCTATTACGCTTGATAAGAAGAGATTTTTTAACTTTCCTCTTGGTGGAAAAAAAGTAAGTCTTCTTTATTTTCTTCTGTTTGCCATTTTGTCCTTCATATTAAACCTACAATTCTTTCTACAGGAGACATAAAGCCAAAGGGGAGAAGAGAAATTCTACAATAAATTAAATTGGCATTTGGTAGGCATTTACTAAAAATAAGTAGATATATTTGGGGTGCAGAAGATTCTAATCTTTTTCTTACTCACTTATTGAGAGTAGCAGAGTTGCTTTTTGTTATGATAAAAATTGCAAAAATAGTACTCTAAATAGTACCGTTGCTAAAATAGTAGTCTAAACTGAGGAATATCCATGATTCTGAGAATAAGCAAGCGTTTAAGACCATAAACTACTTCTGTGGGTACTTTCCCTCCTTAGTTTCCTAGCTAACTAAACCAAGGAGTTCACAAATTCTCATCACATTCAGCACTGCATGCTTTTCCCACCTAACAAAACAGTGTTTTAGAATTAAATCCACCATCTCAAAGATCGCAAAAATTTTCCCAGACATTATGGTCTAGAGAAGCAGCATTATGCACAATTGAAACAATTCTCCTGTTTCAATAAAATACTATATGGCTTATATGATTCCTACCTGATCTTTCATAAAAGTTTAAGTCCAGACATCACCTACCAGTAGGCGAAGCACTGTATGCCTAAGCCTAGCCAATTCTTCTATCTTGGCTTTTATTCTTCATTTTTCCTGAATCAAATTAAAATTCTTCAGCTCATCTATGAGTGGAAGAAATCCTAGATGCACACGTTCACTTGAATCAAATGACCCTCACATCAGTCTCGAGCTCCTCTTGTGCTTGCATGGAAACATTTACTACCAAATTTTCTGTCTGCTTCGTGGAGGTATTTGTATATATAAGCCCCTGAGGTCCTTCCATGAACGACACTATAGAATCACAAAGAGGTATTATTGTTTAAGAACATGTGGATACTTTATCAGTGAATTGCAAAGATTTCTACATGAAAAGATATGAACTCAGTGCTCAGAACCTGAGTACACAGAATCAGCTGAAAAAGGATAGTAATTTTTAGTGATCAAGCTTCAAAAATTAAAAAAAATAATGTGAGTATAAGCAGAAGAAGCAAAAATTAACCCTGAGAATAATCCATTTAAGAGGGTTTTTTTCCTCAAAACAAAGTAGTAAGTTCACCTGTAAAACTATACATTTACCACAAGATTTCTGCTTTGTGTTAACACTCTGCATTATTTGCTAACTACAATTATTCTGTGGACTCCACACTGGAGTCATGGTATATCTGTAGCTGCCTGTACAGATCAGGACCCATTTTTTCTCTTGATATTTGTTTACTAATAGTCTTGTGAACTGTAATTTCCATCTTTTTCATAACATCATAGCCATGTGATTATTTTTTGTGAGGAGTGGCGCTCATGTCTTAAGGGGTGAAAATGCTTTCTCAGAATCTGATTTTTCAAGGTACTGTGTAACTCCTGCATGTTTTTTGAGGGCTGTATGGGGGTTTTGTCATACATATGAAGTGTAAGTGTTCTGGAGTTCCAGAGTCTACTGAAGTATACTTTGCATTGCTTTAAAGGAATGTATCAGCCCTCAAAATCTCTTCAATCCTCTGTGTAGCACAATGAATATAATTGCATAATATATGTAAGTTCATATGCACATTCTCTCTTCTAGAGAGGGTCCTGATCAGCAAGGTAATGTGTCCTGGTTTACCATACGGTTCATCCATTTTGGCTGTTCAGTTCCTCTACAAATATTTTTCCTCCCCTTCAAATTTCCATTAAATTAGCCATGTAAACCAACATATACCAGTGACAGGATTTGTTGATATTGCACTGGAAATCAAATTTGGGCATATTGGTTTGCTGTTTTCTTAGTGAAAAGATATGTACTTCCCTAAGCTTCTGATCTTACATCAGTCTTGATTTGCATGAACATCTCAGTCAGTGGGAGATGCTGGTAATGACTGGGGTTGATAATACACACTTATTACTATGCTTTAGAGCAGACTGCCTGAAAACATACTGCCTTGGAATTATTTTGTTTGAGGTATTATTGTTGGTAAGACTCTCTGTAAGTTAATACTGTGTTTTCCAAACCAGCTAAGTGCTTTCTGAACAACTGCATATGAGGTACCACTTCACACTGATGAACGGGTGTAATTTTTATCCCTGGATATCAAGCTCAATTAGTCTAACCCTGACTGGTAAACTGACCTCCAGCTTTCTCTTATAGCTATCAATAATTCTCCATGTATTGCACTAGAAGCACAATGTGCAAAGACTTAAATGGTACAGATAATCACAATTGTGTTCATAGTGCACTGAATATATTTAGACTATTCTCTGAGGGGAAGAAAAGGCAGTTATCCATTTTTTTCTAACTGAGCCTGGAATTACAAATAATTTTTTTAATAGAAGATCTTAAAAGAAAAACAAAAACCAACGCACCTTGGTATAGTTTCTTTCATGTGACCATGAGATAAGCACAAAGAGATATACAGGAACATATCTGAAACAACAGTATTATTTCCTTTAAATGGCCCCAGTAAATATATTTGTTAAAGAAAAATCAATACAGAAAGAAAAATTAATCACTGCTCCTGGGGGAAAAAAAAGTGTCTCAGATGCTTTATAATTGTTCAGAAAATATTTGTGGGAGGAATGACTCCTGGAAAACCTCCCAAGGTCAGTGAGATCCATGGCTTTGTGCTGAGTAAGTTACACTAATTCTTATGCACTCAGTTTTTCCAAAACAAATTGCTATTCTTTTTCTTCTTCTTTTCCCTTTCTTTTTTTTAAATTCTTTTTCCATTTTTGTTGTTGGCATTATTATTATTTTTCTTCTTCTTCTTCTTCTACTACTTCTTTCATTTGCATAGAGTCCTTATATTTGCTAAGAAAACTACCAAATTCCAGGAAGGAATATCCAATTTACATAAGCCAGTGGGATCACTTTTATATGTAAATCATACCGAAATGTGTGTCACTGTTGCACAGAGACGACTAAGCTCTCTGTGTAAACTTCAGCCTTTAGGGCCCAATCCTGTAATCCAGTTGCAAAACTCCTATTGACCTGAAATTTCCAGTGGGACTTTTATATCATTTCAGAGAAGCATAGCTGCTATTAGTGCTATGTGGTGATCTTCGGTTTTCTTTGTACCCACCACTGTTTTCTTTCAGCATGTGTAAACCCTGTTCTTCAGTTTCTGGAGAAGCTGGGACTTAGAAGGCATGTGTTGTTTCTACCCAAATTAAATCTCTACTCCACTCTTCACTGGATTTCACTTACGTTCTTTAGTGTTTGTGACTATAGCTATTTTTTACAATATTCTGACAAATCAGAATAAAATAGCCAACACCTGAATGAGATCTTTTTTCTAAATGCCTTTATCTTCTCTTTATGCTCTGAAGCATATGTAATTGAATGATGCAATTCTAAGAGAGTAATTCTGATTTAAAATCTGTTTATGAGGGTTTCAACCGGAGATTTGAACTTATCTTGTAAGTCTGCATAGATTTGAAGTAGCTCTCTTGTCCCAGTGGAGATGTACGTAACCGTGTACTTTCCCATTGCATTCTCACTCAAATCAATTTAAATGAAAAATTTATTTGGCCTATTTTAATAACTTTACTATCACATATAAAAGTATGTGGGTACGTAGGCATTAACAAATAAAACATGCGAAGATGATTTCTCTGTGATAGTATCAACATTTTCTGTGTTGCTTTTATTTCATCTTATAAAATACTGGTTTGGACAAACAGCCTTGACCTGTGGAGTTTGGTGAAGCAACAAATACACACCAGAGATGGCACTAAGCCCATTTTAACTACAACATAAACCCAGATCTTGAAAGCATTGTGGTAACTTCCATTATACTAAAAGCTATTGATTAGAAATGCTTCCCTGGCAGAAAGAGGGGACTCATGAACTCATTGTGTTCCAATGATTCACCATGAGATCTCAATGGGAGTTGCAGATGCCAAGTAGCAGCACAGCAGATAAACCATGAAAATCAAGAAGCAATCCAGCTCTTATCCACGCTGTATAAATTAATGAAAAGATTTCTATCCATCTGAATGGGTTCTAAAGAAGATCCCATTGTATGTCATAAGAAATATTCCTGCCCAGTTTTTCTATCCACTTATTTTTTACTAGAACTTTGATTATTTAAATTTTACACTTCTCATCAGACTACTTGTTACTGAGGACAGAAAAAGCATGTGATGTAGGACATTACAAAAAGGACTTCTCCTTTTTAGGTAACTTGATTGTAATATTTGTTAGGATACATCTTTTACATATCTTTTAAATACATGCAGACACCATTGATACACGATGTAAGAGAGTAATAACAGCAAAGTTGTTTAAAGGTTATGCCAATGACCTAACCAGAAGTGGTGTATTTTAAAAATTTGGCCTACTACAGAAATCAGTGATAACTCACTAATAATGCAGACTGGATAAAAAAATTGTAGTTGTCAATATTGACTGTTAAGAGGTACATTCAGAGAGATAAAAGAAAAATACTTTGATATTCTAAACTACTTTTGGAGACAAATGGCTTTTTGGGGAGGGAGAGTCAGTTTGTTTTAATGCAAGTAAAATGAGGTGGCTTGTTCTACATGCATTACAAGCATGTTTTGGGAAATGTGCTTTGAATTTTTTTCTAAGAAGCAAATGTTTTACGAGCATTAGCTGTTCTTAATAGCAGACACTTTTGGAATAAGTATACATTTCTTAAAGCAAGAAGGCATTTGCTGTAGGCTGTAAAAAGCAGAATGAAGAAAATGGATCAAGAACTTTTTAACTTGCTATATAAAGAGGCTTTGCAAATTAAAGTAATTTGAGTTATGTTGTTAGTGGCTTTTGTACAGTTCTTATGATTTTGTTTTGAAACAAATTATTATTACAGAACAGCAGTTCTTTGAAATACTTTCTTTAAACAAAAGAACATACAACAAATTCAAAATCCTATTAATTGATATTGCTTTTTCAATTTCATAAGCATCTTCATATGCCTTAGTCTTTGTTTTGTTGAATTGCAGGGAGACTTTTCCTGAAGTTCAGTGTTATCTTTTTCTGTCCCTTGGCATGATATGATATTTTTAAGGAATTTTGTGTTAGTAATTTTTTTTTCCTATGTTCAGTGCGAAGATTGCTTCTGTTTTGGTATCTGTATATATATTAATGGTTGGGCCATAGCACATCTTTGATTGTTCACTGTGTTGGCTGCATTAAATACATTTATATGCATTTTACATTGCATAAGGTAGTATTATTATTACATGAATGAATGTGCATATGCTTATGTAGTCTACGTGTTCCACATATACAATACAATTCCACCTCGTTCAAACATGAGTTTCTCTCTTAGTATACGGTTACTTGCTCAGGTTTTTTCCTTATTCTGAAGACATGATTGAAAAAAAATATTCAAGAAATGTCTGTGGTTTGTTTGGGAGTTTTGTTAACTTGATTAACTATATAGGTTATATGATACATAATCCTTGCTTTCATGATTATAATTCTGTGAATTGCCTAATGGCATAAATACTCTGCCAGGGAGAAATTTTAATTATGGTTTAATGTAGGAGTTTTTCCACTTTGGGAACCTCAGAATTATTCCTCCTCTTCATGAATAGAAACTAGGAAGCAGGTGATTTGTGTGCTTATTTCAATAATGGGCCAACAATCAAACAAGATTTCTGTCATTTGCTGGGGTTTACCCTACAGAGAAGGATTTCCTCTGTAGGATGGTTTGCTTAGTCCACTTATTACTATTTTTTTTTAATAATGTAAGAAATACCATTTTAAATCACGCTTAAGATATCACCTCCAAAGAAAGCTACCCAAGAAATACATTCAGAACAAATTTTAATGGATATATTTTTTCATATTACTCAAACAAGAATATTTATGTCTCCTCAGATATTTTCTTCTATAGCTCTACGTTTAGGTGTCCTCATTAATTTCCTTCTAAACTTCTATTTGACTCAGTCATGAAAGGTCATTACAATATTCTCTATTGTCCCCTAAATATGTACTACAGGGCAATACACCACAGAGACATTTATTTTTGTGAGGAATTATTATAATAGGTTCTGAAAAATTTTTAGCAAAGAAACAGTTCTTCACTAAATACTCATATGTTGATTTTTCTTGACATCTTTGCCATTGTAACCAATTTGCCAAGTGTAGAAGAGCTGACCATAGAAAAGATGCTTTACCACTTTTTCATCAGCAACATGCTACTGTGCTGATGTATTATGATAGATGAATTACATCACAGCATAATTATACAAAAAATAATCTCCACATGGCCTATACTGAAGCTAATGTAGGTTTAGGAAAAAAAAGAAAAATCATAGAATCATAGAATAGTTTGGGTTGGAAGGGACCTTAAATATCATCTAGTTCCAATCCCCCTGTCATGGGCAGGGACACTTTCCTTTAGACCAGGCTGCTCAAAGCCCCATCCAAGCTGGCCCTGAACAATTCCAGGGATGTGACATCCACAGCTTCTCAGGGCAACCTGTTCTAGCGCCTCACCACCCTCATAGTGAAGAATTTCTTCCTTATATGTAATATAAATTACCCTCTTTCAGTTTAAAGCCATCACCCTTTGTCCTATCACTACATGCAAGAGCAGAGTAGAGGGGGAGAATCACCTCCCTCGACCTGCTGGTCATGCTTCTTTTGATGCAGCCCAGGATATGGTTTGCTTTCTGGGCTTCAAGTGCACATTGCCAGGTCATGTTGAGCTTCTCATCAACCAACACCCCCAAGTGCTTCTTCTCAGGGCTGCTCTCAATCCATTCTCTGCGCAGCCTGTATCTGTGCTTGGGATTGCCCCGACCCATGTGCAGGACCTTGCTCTTGGCCTTGTTGAACTTTGTGAGGTTTGCACAGGTCCACCTCTCAAGCCTGTCAAAGTCCCTCTGGATGGCATCCCTTCCCTCCACCGTATTGACCACACCACACAGCTTGGTGTCCTTTTTGTGTTTGAGTTTGTCCAGGAGCTCCTTGTTCATCCATGCAGGCCTCCCGGCATATTTGTCTGACTTCTTTGTTGGGATGCATCGCTCCTGAAGTTGGAGGAAGTGATCCTTGAATATTAACCAGCTTTCTTGGTCCCCTCTTCCATCCAGGGCTTTACCCCATGGTACTCTACCAAGCAGATCCCTGAAGAGGCCAAAGTCTGCTCTCCTGAAGTCCAGGGTTGTGAGCTTGCTGTGCACCCTCCTCAGTGCCCTAAGGATCCTGCACACCACCATTTCATGAGCACTGCAGCCAAGGCTGCCCTTGAGCTTCACATGCCCCACCAGTCCCTCCTTGTTGAACAAGGTCCAGCATAGCACCTCTCCTCTTTGGCTCCTCTGTCACTTGGAGAAGGAATGATTAAAGATTAGCATCAGAATATATATGCAAGTAATTTCTTTCAGAAAGGACAAAGGTAGTAAGGAAGACTTCAAGAACTGAAAAAGGTGACATTATAGTGGGTGTCTGCTATAGTCCACCTGACCATGAAGAACAAGTGGATGAGGCCTTCTACAGACAGATAGGAGGAGCTTCACATTCACAGTCCCTGGTCCTCACTGGGGTCTTCAGTCACCCTGATGTCTTCTGGAGGGACAATATAGTAGGATATAAGCAATCCAAGAGGCTCCTGGAGTGCATCGACGATAACTTCCTCTTCCAAATGGTAGCAGAGACAACAAGAAGAGGTACTTTGCTGGACCTCATACACCAACAAGGAGGGGCTCATCAGGGATGTGAAGATCAAGACAGCCTTAGCTGCAGTGACCATCATGGAGTTCAGGTTCCCGAGCACACAGAAGAGGGTGAGAAGCAAGCTCACAACACTTTCTTTCAGGAGAGCTCTTCAAAGATCTGGTCAGAAAAGTCCCATGGGATAAGGCCCTGGAGAGAAGAGGGTCCAAGAAACCCTATTAATATTTATGGATCACCTCCTTCAAGCACAAGAAAGTTTCATCCCAACAAATATGAATTCAGGCAAAAATGCCAGGAGTCCTGTGTGGATGATCAAAAAGCTGCTAGCCAAACCCAAATACAAGAAGGAAGCATACAAAGAGTGGAATCGAGGATGGTAGCCTGAGAGGAATACCGAAATATTGTCTAAGAACGCCAAAGCCCAGACAGAATTTAATCTGTTCAGGGATGTCAAAGACAACAATAAGGTCTACTATAAGTACATTACTGACAAAAGAAAGACCAGGGAAAATGTGGACCCTTTTTCAACAAGATGGGGGATCTGGTGACACAGGACATGGAAAAGGCTGAGGTACTGAATGACCTCTTTGCCTCAGCCTTTACCTGTAAGACCAACCTTCAGGAATCCCAGGTCCCAGAGACAAAGGGGAAAGGCTGGGGCAAGGAAGACATACCCTTGGTGGAAGAGGATCAGGTCAGGGAATACTTAAGCAAAGTTGGCATACATAAAACCTTGGGACCTGATGGGAGATGCACAAAAAAATGCTGAGGGAGCTCTCAGATGTCATTGTGAGGCCACTCTTGATAATCTTTGGTCAATCATGGCATCTGGGAGAAGTAACCAAAGACTGGAAGAATGCAAATGTCACCCCCATCTTCCAGAAAGGTAAGAAGGAGGATCAGGGAACTACAGGCCAATCAGACTCACTGCAATCCCTGGGAACTTAATGGAGGAGCTAATCCTGGAAACATTTCCAGGCACATTAAGGATGAGAAAATCATCAGGAGTAGTCAGAATGGCTTCACCAAGGGTAAGTCATGCTTGACCAACTTCATAAAGTTCTATGATGAATTGACTGACCGGGTGGATCAGGAGAAGAGCACTATGTTGTCTGCCTGGACTTCAGTAAGGCCTTTGACACTGTCTCCCATAAGATCCTTATAGAGAAGCTGCTGAAGTACAGGCTGGATAAGCAGACAGTGAGGTGGCTTGAAAGCTGTCTTAATGGCCAGGCCCACAGGGTGATGATCAGTGGCACAAAGTTGATACTGGGTCTGATATTGTTTAACATCTTCACTAATGATCTGGATAATGGGGCAGAGCGTACCCTCAGTAAGGAGAAGAACCCTCAAACGGGGAGGAGTGGCTGATAGACCAGAAGGTCATGCTTCCATCCAGAGGGACCTTGGCAGGCTGGAGAAATGGGCTGACAGGAACCTTATGAAGTTCAACAAGGAGAACTGCAAAGTCCTGTATCTCGGAGGAACAACCCCATTAACTCATATATGCTGGGGGACACCCAGCTGGAAAGCAGCTTTGCAGAAAAGTACCTAAGGGTCCTGGAGGACACCAACTTGACCATGAGCTAACAATATGCCCTTGGGGCATAGAAGTCTAATGGTATCCTGGGCTGCATTAGGCAAAGCATTGCCAGCAGGTCAAGGGAGGTGATACTTCCCCTCTACTCAGCATTGGTGAGGCCACACCTGGGGTGCTGTGTCCAGTTCTGGGCTCCTCAGTGCAAGAGAAACATGGACATACTGGAGAAAGTCCAACCAAGGGCCACAAAGATAATGAAGGGACTGGAGCTTCTCTCCTATGAGAGCCCCAGCTGAGGGAGTTGGGACTGTTTAGCCTGGAAAAGAGAAGGTTCAAGGTGGGTCATGTTAATGTATATAAATACCTGACATATAAAGGACAGAGCCAGGCTCTCTTCAGTGGTGCCCAATGACAGGACCAGAGGCAATGGGCACAAACTGAAACACAGGAGGTGCTGTCTGAATGTAAGGAAACACTTTTTCATGGTAAGGGTGACCAAGCACTGGCACAGTGTGCCCAGAGAGCTTGTGAAATCTCCAACATTGGAGATATTCAAAAGCCATCTGGAAATCTGGGCAATCAGCTATAGGTGGCCCTGCTTGAGCAGGTAGGTTGGACCAGATGAACTCTATAGTTCTTTTCTACCCCAACTGTTCTGTGATTCTGTGATTCATGATATTGATTAAACTGTTAGGAATAGAAGAAGCAGCTCTAACTTGGCTTGGGCTCATTTTATAGATGTCCCCAAAATCTGACTGTCTTGAAACATCTACTACCACTAGAAATTTTAGTTGTATGGTTCTGAGATAGGAACAGTCATAAATGAAAAATAAATGTAGCTAGCCATAATATACATACAATCAGCATTTTGCAAAAGCATGTCAGGTACAGCATTTCTTTGCCAGGATCTACCTTTTTCACCTATTCTAAACTAACGCCTGCCAGTTTTTTACATCACTTAGTAGCCTTATAAAAGTTACAATATATATTCTTATGCCAAGAAAATAACTGTTTAACCAATTCATATCAAAGTGGTTAATGAAAATCAAGAATTGTTCTAAAGTATCTGTTTCCTGATTGCAATGTGTGAATGTATTCTGTACACATGGGAGCTCAATTCAGGCATGCACGTGGCCACAAAAGAAGCATTGTTCAGTTGCGTAAGGTCTTTGGAGGAAATAAAAAATATATCAATTCTTACTTTAGCGAAGGATGACCAGATTTTAAGTGAAGAAAAGTTGATTTTTTAAATTGTAAATTTTCTTATAATTATTTTCATTGTCATTATCTATAACTAATTAAACAGAATAACATTCAGCATTAACATTGAAATTATTGTAGGCTAGTGTTGTGGTTTAGTAGTTTAGTAAAGGAGAAAATTAAGTTTGGTTCTTTAAAAAAAAAAAGTTATCATCTATATTATTCATTAACAGTCACAGATAGCTATGATTAAATTTTAATTTGATGTCAAATTAAACACTCAGTTACAGCATGTTGACTTCCAGAGTGCAGCTCCACTCACTTCAGAGGAATTTCCCATTTAAAGGAGCAGAAAGTTTGTCCTGTACTATTGTAAAGGCTTCCAAAGGCAGGCTCAGCTCAGTTCACATCCACAAAACGAATCTCAGTAGCAGCAAAGAAAATTATATGGTGACTAGCTAAAGAACTACACAACAAAGGGATTTTGAATATTATTACTCTATTTTTAATTGTGTACAGTGCGCCTTCTACATTTTTAGCTGCTGACTCTGAAGAACACTTCATACCAAATTGTCTTCAGCCACCTGTGTTAAAGTCATAGCATCACGGATAGCACACAAACATTCCTCACTGTTATATAAAGACAGCATGTGAATATAAAAATATGGCTAGCTTTGCATGCAGTCCTGTTAATTTTGGTGTTGTGCTAGCCTGGGAAGGCACAAATGCCCAGCTAGAGACTCAAGGCCTGAGTGAATATCTCAGATGTGTAGAATGTGCAGTCATATGTCATCACCCTTTAGCAAGTATTATAAAGGAGAAATATTACATTTACACAGTGGAGATTGTGAAAGTATAGATAGCTGTCAGTTCGCCATACAATACAAAACCAGTTAAAAAGTTTTAGGAAGCATTTTCTAAAACCAATATCCTTCTCATGGACAAAAAATGTGACCTCTCCTCCTTTGAGTCTCCTACTCATATTATCCACTGGATCCTCACCTCTGTAAAGCTGGCATCCAGTTGGAAAATCACTTCTGCCGTTCAACCACTGCACAGCATTTTTACTCACTGTCAGCTCAGCTAATCTTGTTGTATTAATGGGTCTAACAGACCAGTTTTGCTGAAAGGATGATTGGACAGGGATTTGATTTCTTCTGATAGTAACTGGGGCCTGATTTTGCAGCCTCTTGCATAGACATAATTGACTACACAAAGCACAGTGCCACAAGGAATCGGATTTACTGGGCTAGTTTCTAGCCTCATATACATCAAAATAAGCACAAATAATTCTGAAAAATTGTTATTCCTCATTTCACAATTGTTTCTTAAAGCAGTTGTTGAAATAAGTTATTTTATGAATTTTTCAAATTAATTTCAAAACAGATATTCTTAAAATAGAAATACCTGTATCACCCTGCATCACTTTTATAGAACATAATCTGTTCTTGCCAGCCAGAATAGTTAATTCTGTCTGAAAGGTTTTGATAGGGATATCCTGAAAATATATTTTCATGCCATGTACCCAGCAGGGCTAAATTGGAGAAAATCCAAAGGAATAGTAATAGTGCTAGGAAGAAAAGAGTTATGGTAAGATGTACATGCCATGTAAAGCACACCATATACAGTCAGTCCTTAATTCTAGTTAGTCTATCCATTCTCCATGATAGGAAATAAGTCCTCTAGTGATTACAAGGAAGAGGTCTAAAAGCACAAATCAAAGTAAAGTGTGCAAATCCCAGAGATTTTCAAAGGAAATTGAATGTTTCCAATCCAGAGAAATAGTCCCAGAGGCTAAATGGAAAAAGAGCAGCAGTTCTTAAAGAATATCTGGTTACTGAGTGAAATACATAGATTTACATTGTGTTTCATTTTTTTGCTTATACATGGAAATTAAAACACTGAGGAGGGAGTGTAGCTCTTTGACTCACCTTCATTTATACAAATGACTTATTTCTCCTTTCATTATCTCTATTATTAATATTGCTAAATTCAGTTATTAAAACACCTTTGATTCCACCTTTGATTTCCAGTTGTGGTTACTGCAGCCATGACACAGTTGCAAGAACAATTCTCCAAGTGACTGATGTAAATTTCTTTAAAGTATGGACATACTGCAAGCAGGTTTGAAGTTTAGTACATCTGAGACTAGCCAGACCCATTCTGGAGAACCAGAATTAAATTTAATGAGGTGGCAAAATAAGGGCAAAGTCAAGTTTCTTGGGATTGTAATATAATTAAAAAGCAGACATTTTTATTTCTACATCATGATGTCTCCCCTGAGTCAGTCCAAGTTTATTTAGAAGTATGGTAAAAATTACTAAAAGAAGAGGACAAGTAACTTTCCAAAAATGTCAGTTCTAGGAAGTAGTTGAGAAAAAGGAGATATAAGTATCAAAGGTGTGCTTATTTGTAAACTACTGTGCCTCAAAAAAAAAGGTCAAGTCTATGCAGATGTGCAATATCTAAAAAATAATCGTAGATTAATAGCATTAAACCAAAGCAATGTTGAATGGTTTCACGTTTGATACACTTGGATGATAAACGATAGAAAAATGATAAAGCTGTATAGGAATCAAACAGTACAAAAAATTGTTGCCTCAGAAAGAGTATTAATGTAATTATGTCTTGATTTTGATTCTTTTTGTCATCTGCAGACAACTGGAGATGGCATAAGAAAATATTCCAGGGTGTAGAAGTAAAGGGGGGGGGGGGGCATATTTTCCCATTGGGAACAATAACAGTGATTTGTCTGAATAATTTTTTTTCACCCGTTATATTTGAAATATTTCTCAGTGAGCATTTCATGCAAATCATGCAGAGATTGGTTCTGAGAAAAAAATTTGTTTGAACATTTTTGTGTTTAACAGGGTGTCAAAGTATTTGCTGCTGTTTATGCTTGGTTTCTGTTCTCATTTGACTAGAGAAAATTCATAGTCACACACATTATGGCCAGAATGTACTGCTATGAAAATATTAACCTGACCTCCTAAATGGCAAAAGGCAGACTTCCTCCTACAATGCAGCCCAAAAGCAATGATTGATATACAATTTCTGTTAGACAAAGGTTCTGTCTTAAGACTTCAGTGAAGAATTTCCCAGTATTCCCAATGCTTATTTTATCTTTATTGAAAATTTTCATCTTATTTTCAGTTTGACTTTTCTGACTTTCGATCCCAGTGTTTGTCTGGTTGAAAGGACTTCCAGGTATCAAGAACCTTTCTCTGGACATTGACAGCTACAGACTGTGTTCAAGACACCTCTTAATCTTGTCTTTGATATATTCAATAGCTTGAGCATCTTAGGGCTTTCATTGTAAGACATGATTGCTGAGTTTTCTTAGGTTTTTAATGCCATGAATGACTGTGGGAAAAGTTTTTTTTCTGAAACTTCTTTCATTTTTTACTTCCTTTTAAGTATATGAGCACTGGAACTAAAACCAGTAATGGTTTTAGTTATGCCACAAAAAGTAACGTCATTTTCTATTTTTGTTTCTTATTTCTTTGCTTGTGCATTCAAGATTTGCAATGCCCCCTTTAGTTGCTGCTTCACACTAGGAGCTCATCTACAGTAGCTTAACTAAAATTATCTTGTCGTTATTTCATTCTCAGTGCACTTGGGATACATGGCACTGCCTAGAAAAGGTGGCCTCAGCTAGAGTAAATTCATGGATGTTAGTAGAATTTACAGAGGTGTACTGAATTTGGGCTGATGGCTTTGTCTTGTACAAAACTGGCAGAAATAGCTAATTCTAATTATTCATAATTACAGCCAATGATTACAATCAATATTTACAGTGATTTTCAAAAGTACATTTCAAAAAAGTGCAAATAATCCTAATGGAATTTGTCAGATATACAGCACTTGAGAAGACCAATGCTAATAGCCACAGATTTTCAATGTATTGCTTTATTTCATCATTACTGAGACTCTGACTGTTCATGCTTTGCAACATACTTTATAACATAACTTTATAACTTTACTGAGACTCTGACTGTTCATACTTTGCAACATATTTCATGTTTTCGTACCCTTTCCAAAGATTTTCTTTTGAATCGCATGTTAAATAAATTTTTCTACAATTTGAGAAACTGGTGGAACAGGTTACACTATCCAAGAGATGGTGGGTGCAGTCCCACAGAAAAAGCTGCCTCGTGAAATGATACTTTCCAGTACAGTATTTTTAAGTAGATAAATTTATGGAGAAGTATACCTATGCATTTTTCGTCTTTAAAATATCACATCTTAAATTTCTAGCCATCATTTTCATTGCAAGGCATCTGCATAAAAATAAGCTTTATTTCAGGCTACTTCCCCACTAGTCATACTATTGAATATCTTATGAAATTTCATAAACTATGTCTGTGGTATATTATACCCTTCATTGTTGCCAAATGTGATTTTGAACTATAATTTTTATAAGGAAATAAAACCTATAAAAATGCCACTTCTAATATGCTATTTCTTATTACATTATTTCTGGAGTGCTATTTCTGTAAGTTCAAAATACTAATGTACTGTTTCATCTGTTTTTCATGAAAATACTGTTCTTATATAATTGTCAGGACAAATATTGTGCTCTGTGTGGGGTTAAGGTACAAATATTCTAGCAGAAGAAAAAATGTGTAGCAGAAATAACCACAAAACATATAAGCAGTCACTTATTTTTTTTAAAAAAAATCAAGGTTTCCATGAAACATCACCAAATATTAACATGATTCTTGAATTAATAAAATATAATAATTATAATATTATTCCCATTTTTATATCACTGAATCATAGTAATATGCTAAAATAATTAGAATTGGTTGGGCTTTTGCTGCAAAAAGTATGGAGCAGATTCTGCTCTCAGCTCAGTAGAGACAGCCTGAGACAATTCATCTGAGGATAACAAGCCAGATTCACAGCCTGTGTAAGTTGTATAGTTCTACAGATTTCAACTGTGTCACACCAGATTTAAATCAACTGAATATTTGGCTCGATACGTACAGTCAACAGATTACACCAGTAGTGCTGAGAGCAGAATTTGGCCAACAGAATTAGGTTGTAGACACAGAAATTAGCAGTGCAATTTAGTATTGCTATTGGTGGGGATGGCAGAAGGTCTAGGAAACAAGCGTCTGCAGTGAATGAAGATCTGTCTAGTTCTTCAAGTGAGCAGCTCAGTGCAACGTGAAAACAGAGGACTTTTCACATCTCCTAGAAGTCAGAATGATGAAGAGAAAGTTACCTGTCTGGCCGGTTGCTCGTGGAGGCTGTAAGGCAGTTCTCCTCCTCTGGTGTTGCATTGACAGTCCCTTTTAGCCCCTTGTCTCACACCTGGGCTGTGACTCGGTGAAAATCTTTGGTACGATCAGCTGGCACAGAAAAGGCTAAGAGCCCTTCTGTGCCAATGCCAACAGAAGCTAGGAGTTTGCATTTGGGATCTTGAAAGTCTCAGGTTCCATTGACTCTAACAGAGTTACTCAGTAGACAACAGGGTCCTCCAGGGTGGATGGATGTAAATGTGGGTAAATTCAGACTACAGGTGACTAAATCATCAGCAATGACAGAAATGTGTAATGGAAATTTTCCAGTGCAACTGTAATGACATAAATACACTTACTCCTGATATAAATGAGGAAGATTTTGTTCCCTCCAACGGCAAAATAAAGACATTGATAATATACATGGCTTTCAAAGAGTTTCCGCCCTTCTTTTGTTTTTAAGAGTTGCTGGAGTAAGCAAAATTAATAAAAAGCAAAGTTAGAATTTGGGTCTTCTGGCGTCTTAGTCTCTGTGTAGAAGAATAGGCCTTGCCAAGAAAATGGGAGTCAGGAAAGTCAAACAAAATGTTAGTGATACGGAAATGTATCAGCCATCACAAAAAAAACCCACTTTAAATAAATAATAGTGCTCAACACTGATCTAATGTAAATACCTTGTAAAGTACCATAAAGAAGCTGAACTAATTTTTCTCTTAGACTGCAAAACTGTTTAAGATGGCTTAACTTACCATGACAAAAACATATGGAGGAATGAATTTTCATTGCTGTTTACTGGTGTATAGGGGTTTGGCTATATACACTGTTTTATTCACAGAGCAGGAATTCAACACTTTCAATTTTATCTAATTCAAAATGGTTTGACAGTTTAATTTACTATCACTTAAAAGTTTAATCAATCAGACAGTTAGGGGAAGCTGCTCAGCTAGTGTAAATCTTTCCAGTGACAGAGTCATCAAAAAAGACATACCAATCACTGCTAAGAATAAGGCCCATGATATAAACCAAAATATGCTAAACCTTGTAACCAGATGAGTTTAATCATCTGATGCTGCCTGTGATGTCATTTTCAGAACTCTCCCTTTGACTCTGACATCACGAGCAACAGAACTGGCCTTTTAGCAAGTTCACATGTTGGTTTTAAGTAATCACATTAAGCTGACTATGGACACCAAAAAGGATGTCATTGCAATATCGGTATTGCAATACACCAGGACTGAGGTAACCAGGACGAGATGAAGGAGCCTGAAGTTACGCTACAACTGAAATAGCTAATTTATTTTCCAGTAAGTTTGGGGGGCTTTGTACTTAAAGAAAGGAAATTACTGTATGCAGTTAAAGGAAGAAGGGTCTTCCAGAGAAGTTTAACTATAAGTAGCTATTTCAAATAGCCCAAATATCACTGCAATTTGCACTGCGTATAGAACATAATATCTTGATCTTGTGAAATTGGGTGCTTTTCATTTTCTCACTGAACTTTATTCGATTTGTTGATCTTCAGGTATTTACTCACAACAGGCACACTGCTTTTAATATTTGTTTTCTTTTCAGCCTCTTACTTTCCTAAATGCATGAAACAGTATGTACCATTTGCACCCTCATAAAAAACTAAAATTTCAGGCAGTGAGATTTTAGAGGTCTAAATTCAAAGTGTGTGCATGGAAAAGGTGATTTGTAATATCTTAAGTCAAATAATTTTATGTGGTCTGACCTGTGAGTATTACAACAAAAAACTGAGAGACTTAAACCCTTAGTATTCATTGTTTATAGTTATTATTGTCTAGTTTTTTTTTTTGGAATTAAAGGTTTTTATGGATTTATGCTTAAGAGTTCTCATTGAGCCCATTTCTGTGTAACTCATTTTATTGACTCCTAGTTTACAATATATTCAAATTAGTTTAGATCACATTTCTTAATGGCCACATGAAAAGGTATTTTCCTATAGGAAGACTCTATGAGAAATCACCTGCAATGACAGGATTGGCCTTAAATTTGCAATTTCTTCTGAGTGCTCGTTCCTCAGCGAGTGTTGGTGGAAACAGCACAAACTGCAGGAAGAGACCTTCCAAGCAGTCAGACTGCTCTGTTGTCACCCTTCCCCATTTCTTTGTTGGTTTCACACAGTCCATCTCCTTGACTTCCGTGTTGGTTTTCCTTTGTTATTTTACCTTTCCCATTTTCTCTCTCCCCTGAGATATCTTTGTACTCTCTCCTGTCCTCTCTTCAGTCAAAATAATAGTGGGCAACAGAGACATGTCTCCCAAAATCACCTGCCTGGGGGAGGAGCTGAGGACTATAGAGAATAGCATGAGTACTAGGTCACTGAGCCCCTTTCTTAACTTTAAATTCTGTCCACTTCATCACCTGAGGCTCAATTCCTAGTCCCCTCTCACTCTGTAGGCTTCGGGGGAACCTTCTTTCCTGTGCCCCATATGGATGTTGGGCTGGGGATGAAAGGCCAGATTGTTGCTTGTTGACAGCAGCCTTTACTTAGGCAAAATGCCCTTTGATCTAACCCAGGGGCAGGACACATGCATGAGATTGCTGTGGCCTTTGCGAGCTGTACTAGGCAGAGAATGGATTGATTTTTTTTAAGATGTGCAAGTTGCTGATGCTGACAAATGCTGAGAGACATGATCCTACAATTCTAAGTTATTCCACCCAGTTTAGGTGACAGTTTTTCCACACTGGATTCGGAGATCTGACCCAATGACCAGAGCGAGTGCCTTGGTAATGAGTGCAGATCAGCTGTGCTACCTGTGGTAACACCTTCACAGCATATTCTAAAACTTATCTCATTCTATCTGTTTAAAATAGCCTACTTTATACAGTTCATTGAGGAAAATTCAGAATGGGAAAGTAGAAGCAAATTAACTTAGAATCCCTACCACAAATGACTGATGGCTTTAAAATATATAGTTATAAAAGTCTTACAAGAAGATCCTCTGATTAATGACTAATAATAATTGAACTTAGAAAGAGCTGCAGTAAATCCTCTGCAATTTTTGCACTTTGGAAACAGTATTGTTTCATTTCATATCACATAAATTTTGTTACATAGAAGAAACACTGCTTCCCTGGTGCTTTTGTTTTTCCCTCTGGATTGTAGCAATGGAGCACTTGCATGTTGTTTGATGCCTTGCATGATGAAGACATGCAATGGCAAGTTCCAGTCTGCATGCTGCTTAATGAATGTTTTCCTTTTCTCTCCTTCCCTGTTATGTGCTTACAGAAGACAACTATGTGGAAGGTGGGTGCTTTCTACCTTATTTTCCTAAGCTCTTGTTTTTCCCTTCTGTTTAGTGGTTTTTTTCCCTTCTGCTTAATGTTATAAAAGTACGCATATCATTCGGTACGGTAAGTTGCATTTTTTTACCCATAAAGGTTTATAAGTTTATTAGATAAGTGTGATTTCTTTTTCCATACAGAACACATGCAAAGTTCCATTTTAATCTTGGCCTTATTGGTGTCATTCCAGAATATTCCCTCTTAAACAATCGGATTTATACTCATATGACTGATATCACCCTTCAAAATCATTCAGGAGATCTGCAGAAAGACTGATTTCTTCTCATGTTCTGTATGAAAAACAGTTCAAGAAACTCTTTGTTTCATTAGTATGGAGCATAAATCCTCCTCATAAGAATGTAATGCATGTTAAATACCTATATTTTAATTGCTTAGGAAAATGGAAAGCGCTTTTCTCTTTAATACTACAAATCTTACTTACTGTATTATCCTTTACAGCACGAAGTTTTAGGAAAAGTTTTTCTGTCTAACTTTTCAACATAATGCACTCTGCCTTTTCAACATTGTGAAAGCAGCAGCGTACGATTTTAATAATAATGTTGGTATGTAATTAAGTCCCTTTAAAGAAAGTATGGCACAGGGCAGTGGAAACTAAAGCACAATGCCATCTAGCCTGAAAATTGGTAAGTATGCCTATTAGCTGGTAAAACTTGTTGCGTGCATCTATTTCATAGTTCTAAAGGTACAGAATATGCTTCACAGATTAATTATTGCTGGGAATCAATACTTTCTTTTTGCTTGTAAGCCAAAATGTGCAGGTACACTTTTTTTTTAATGTACAAGTGCTTTTAAAAGTCTCTCTGGCCTGAACCTTTGCATACTGGATAAACAATTCCTATCTGAAAAATGAGTTTATCTATCTATCTAAACTGAGCAATACCTTTTATTTAATTTTTTCCAATACTTTTAAAACTATTTTTAAATCAGGGACTTTGTAAGCTAACTCATATGCAAAGTGACTGCCCTGGCACGGCTCTGACCCAGGACCTGCAGTAAGCCACTGTGGGGCCTGAGTTCATTCAGGATTCAAGTCACCGTGGGCCACTGCCTGCCTGTTAAGTGGCATCTTATTAAAAATGCCTGGAAGTATCCATTCTGCGTTTCTCTATGCTACTGCATACAAGGGCGAAGAGAGGTGCTCAGATGTAGCACACACACAATGCTGTGCAATTTTATTAAAATATATGTTACCAGTAGGAGAAAGAAAATTTAAACAATTCTGATGCTTTAATTGTGTGCATTCACACACATACATATCACTACAATTTCCTTTTCATTGTGAAATAAAAATCTATTCAACAACTCTGGGATAGGAATTCTAATTGAAAAACATAAAAGCCTAGAAATAAAAACCTAATCTTATATTTGATCTGTGCACAAAATTCTTACTGGTGTCAACACGAGTCTCAAATGTGAATTAGGATCAGTATAAATAGATAAGGAGGTTCAATTTCATTTCACATATTCATTTATGCACAGCAGTACAAGATAAAGCCTGGGTAACTGTTAATCCAGACTTCACCTGAATCTAATTTGTAAAACTTCAACCTTAAATTTATTCCAATACAGGTCTGGATACTTATACATATATTAAAGTTACAAAGGATGTATATGTGAAGAATGGAAGCAGAGAATGTGCATCCAAAGGACAATCTTGAAACCAGGCTATAATTTTTCTGCTTTGATTTCTGTGATATCTGAGCATCTCTATAAATTAGGCTACATAAGAAAACAGAAGGATTTCATATTCACAGAGTTAAATTTATATATATTGCTGGTATGAAAAGACTTCATTTTATTCCTTTTACTGAAATTCTGCTAGGGTTGAAACATGTTTACTGCAGGTTTACCATGTCTAAATTTTGTTTTGGCCTGTGCTCTGCATGGAACTCACACACCAAATTTTTAAAATATCCTATCTTCATATCCGCTTCCACTATCCCATCCTGTGCCCCTTACTCTCTCCTCTTGGAGCCAAGTTCAGTATAAAGATAGAGTAGATCACACAGGAGACAGTCCTACTAAATCTTGAATTCCTAATTCACAAAGAAAAGGCTTTTATCATTCTGCTTATGAAGTTAATGGTGCACAAATGAATGTTTTCGATGTATGGAATGCCTATACATGGCTAGTGAAGGCTGGAACCTTCTATGACTGTCCGTTGTGGCATTCTCTGTTATAAGCAGACTGTCATTTTGAAAATCTAGCAGTGATTGCTATCATTGTAGATTTATCTGTATCATTTTAAACCACTCTGTGGATTGCACAGGTACAGTAATAGTAATTCTTCACTCTTCCATAGCCTTCATCCATAGGTTGCAAAAGTATAAAATAAGGTAGGTATCATTATGTGCTTTTAGCAGGTATGTATAAGTAACATTCCTACTTTACAGATAAAGTAACATTCAGAGGCAAACAAAATACAGTGTCTTGAGGACTAGTACTACATTTTTTAATTGATAGATGTTTGGTTTGAGCAGTGGGGTTTTTTTTTACATTCACTTGACTTCTTTTTTTAGTTGAACGGTGCTGTAAGTGACTCTTAAAATTCAAGTGGTTTCTATGATATTTTCAAGAGGCACTTCTGCCATTTATTTTTCTTTTTTTTCAAATTATATAAGAATCATGTGTTTACAACTGACCAATCTCACACACCATTTTAGCAAAAATAATAGCTATCAAGTAGTGGTAATCTCCTGAAGCTAGGCCTTTTGTTTAGGTCCTTATAGCTATAAAGATCATATTTAAATGCAAGCTAGTAAGAGATTACCTTCTTTGCATTCCCCTAGGAGACATGACAGTGATTTGCTTCTTACCTCCTAAGAGCTGAAAGAGCTCACGTAAAGTAGCTGCTGAAAAGTCACCATTTTATTAAGGAAAAAGATATTGTAATGTTACACTAGTTTCACCTTCCCTCTGTAGAATACAGTTAAGGCCAAGTCAAAAGTCTCAGATTCTTACTGTAGTTGCCAACATGACAAGTTAAAATCCAAAAGATAAGTTAAAATACAACAATTAACGTGCCAAAAGACAAGTTCAATAACTGCATGAAGAGACGAATACTTCCAGAAGACCATGCAGGGACATTCAGAATTAAGAGAATGGAGCTTGACTGCGGGTCTTTATACTTTGTATTTGCAGCCTCTCTCAGTGCAAGCAGCAACACTTATAGAGAAAGAACATGCATGGAAATATTTCTACTCTCTTTCACAAGCTGCTAACTGCAGCACAGCTGTGTGATGTTTCCCAAGCAATGCTTAAGCAGGCATCCCTTAAGGATCATGCTCTGCTTTCATCTACATTGCTGTAAACCCCAGGTAATCCCACCAGCAGCAAGGCGCTGTATTTTGAAACAGAATCTATTGCACAAAAGATGGGGCACATCAGGCCCTTCAGTTTAACTACACACCTAAAAAGGGTGATGTTAAAAAGCACTAATTCAGCAAAAATGTTGTTAGTCTATTTGGGACATCACTTGAGATCTGGAACTGATAAGATACGAATACTTTAAGACTGACTGCAGACGGGAGTATCTTCTTTGAACTCCCCCCAAGTACTATGAGTCATTTGTGCACCTAATTTTCTTTGTGAATTAGAAATCACGGGAACTCTCTAGGAAGTCTGCTTTCCAATAAAGAGCAGGATATTTTATTGCACACCTTCTTTGTGTGAATTAATTTTAATTAATTGCAAATAAGAAAATAATTTATCTCTTTTTATAGTTGTTGGAGAAGAGGAGCACATTTAACACACGAGCAATTACTAACTTCTAAAATGGATCCTAAACCAGCCAAGTTCAACAAGAATAAACCTGTTTTTTAAACCAGACATAAAGTGTGAAAAACCTTCATATTTCTAGAAAAATGTTCTCCCTACATCACGTTATTCTCAGAATAATGTGTATCATTTTATTATCATGAATTAAAAAAGCTGAATATTTTTGGTTAAAGAGTAATGAAATTTGGCTCTGGTTGAGTGATTATCATTATGGATATCTGTTTTGAAATGTCACTAGACCTATACTGGTATGATTGGATCTCATCTCACAATACAAATATAAAGCAAAATCTATTCATCACACATTTATGAAGTAGCTTCAGAAGCTGTCACATTTTCTTTATTGCTATGTATTTTATATTGCATATGTAACAATGTGTCTTCTCTGGAAAAAATTCATTCTACTCTCACGTTTCACACAAATAAGGAGACATCCCTTGCATTATCATCTCAATGTGATGAAGAAATTTTATTTAATTACCTGAAATGCTCATTTTTATGAGGGGAAAAAGATCAGACCCAGCCCATTTTTTCAGGTTTACACTTCTCCAGGTTTTTAACATCATTTCAGAAGTAGAGGACAGGAAGTCCTCCCAGCAAAGTGTTCAAAGCAATATAATCAAAATGCAATAAAGACAGATGGAATATTAAAGGAATTGGTTGGATTTGAAAGCATTTTATTATTTTCTGTCATCCCAACTACTGCACAGAAGAAATACAGAATAAAGCAGCACCCAGTGTTTGAATTGCAGTTCTGTTACTCATAGCCCAAAGCATTCCAACCAGTGGTTGAAAAATGCTCTTTGATTTCCCTCTGTGATACAGACATCTCATAGGAAACAGATGCCTGTCACAAAACATTTTTGTCACTGTGACAACACCACCTTCCCGTGCTCCCTTGTTCATTGCTGACTGTGCTCTTGTTTCCCTTCAAGGTCTGGCGCACCTGATGATGGGCGACCAAGGTATGGGCTCTGTTCCTTTTCCACTCTGCTTTCATTGTTTCTTTTTGTTCTGTAGCTGCTTTGAATCCATCCCTGCAAACAATGGGCAAATGCTTGAAAGCTGTCTTTGGCTGCAAATAAACACGTGGTTTTAGTCACATCTTTTCTTATTTCTTTTTTTGTTTGTTTGTTTGTTTGCTCCGTAAGCTTTTGTCCTTCCTGCCTCCTCAAGTCCCCCTCTCACAATATAACTGAAAGGAGGTGAGAGAAATAAGAAGGTGATTAAGAAAATTTTATGTATTTATCAAAAAATACAATTACGTGTGATTCTCTAAAAGATAAACGAAGCACAAGAGCATTCTTCAGATAGCTCCTGAAAGAAGATACTCAGCTTGTCACATTGTACACATTGAAGAGTCCATTTACATTAATGCATGGCTGATTGGAAATGTGCAGAAAGCACCTGCTCCTGGCTTCTGGAATGCTGAGAGTACAATTTTGCAACCTAACAAATTTGGTGATTTTCTTCTTCTTAAGCCATTGTCCATGTTACTTTTGTGTCACTCTTTCTTACCTGAGCATGGGTTATTTCTGTGTTTCTCTGCATGTACATGATTGGAAAAAAATAAACTAAATCCCTAATATGACACTGATTGCATCTCCATTTGTCTCCAGACACTTACCTTATACTTTGTCTCTTCATGTTCAGATACTATTGCATTTACATATACTCATGACTCTTACTGTTGTTTCTCTCCTCTTCTTTATTCTCTTTTTGTCTGGAAATGCTTTCTTCATGGAACCATTTCACCAAATCCATAGGTAAAAAAAAAAAAAAATAAATTTTTTGCACTGATTAAATGAGGTAGGTATATTTTTAAAGTAAATATTTCATGGACATCAAGGTAAGGGGAAGTATCCTAAAGTACAAGCTGACCTTTTCTAAAGTTTGTCTCCTGGTTCTGTGAGAGATGTAAAGCTTTGGCAGTGATAAAGGAGGCTACAGTTATAGAAAGCATTCAGGATGAAATAACAGCCACATTCTGAGGTATGCATTTTTCTGTTCTCAAAGAATTGTAGTCTAAACCACCAGGCACAGCAAAAGGCATGATCTTGTTCAACAGAGACTCTCTGGAGATAATCTGTCCAGGGCCAATCCACAGCTTGATGTAAGTTTTAAATCTGAATAGCACTGACTTAGCAAGTCTCTGCTATCAGCTGATCACATTTGCCCTGAGATTTTCCTTGTATGTTAATCACTTTGATTGTATCTGAGACAAGAATTGGACAAAGGAATGAGGAAGAATGAAAGCCAAAGAGAAGTGTGGGGGTTTTTCCAGATTTTTTTACTCTTTTTTGTTTTTTTATGTAAAGGATACCAGCCATGTTTACTTTCTTTCTCCTGGAGGGAACACATGCAGTAGGGTCAAGACTTTTCCTGTATAAATAAACACCAGGTTTTGCTATGACGATACTTGTTCACAGACATCACATAAATATATTTTTATTATAAGGTGGTCATTAAAACCCATTAAATGTGTGTTACATAGGATGAATAATACAGTTCTGTTCATCTTAAGCATTTGTCAGGGTGTGCCTACTCTTGGTCTAAATCAGAAAGCCAACCTGCATGGTCGTACTTTGCTAAACAGTTAAATTAGAAACAACCTTCTGGGTTCCTTGGTGTCTTGGCTGATTTAGTGTTTCCACACCTAGAAAGTTCATGTGATGCAAAGACTGTAATTACAAATCTGTAGTGTCTCATTCCTCTTCATATCAGACTCTCTGGAGAGACTGTGTACCTGGTTATAGGTGGGATACTGTTATGTGTCTTCTGGAGCTGTAAAACTTCTTGCTTAGGAAAAGTTTTAAGCAAGTAGAATGAAAAATGGTCTACTGACTTCTTTGTTTTATAGGTTTGGGTTTTTTGTTGGATGGCTGATCCTTGTGTTTTTCTTAACAATACCTTGTATGTATGACTTCCCTATTAATTATTATTCCTATCTTATTCCTTAATGGTAGATGTCTTGGGTGGAGTTACCTTAAAATGACATTTTATGGTAACTCGACCTTGACATTATAGATAATTTTTATTAATATTAAAGCATTTTTTTCCTATACATAATGTAGTATGTACAACACTGAAGGATTTCTTGTATAAAAGGATGAAAACATAAATATTATGAATATGTATTATGTTGGAATCAATATGATCTGGAAAGCAGATTATAGTAAAACAAAGACTTTGCAAGTATTATGCAATAGTTAGACATTTATACTTTAATTTTAAAAGAATTAACACCTATAGTCGCAAAAAAATGACCTTGGTTATATTAGCTACATTAATTTTAATGAATGTGCCATTTGACATAATTTAAACACCAGTCACCAGTCATCTAATCATTTGACAATGCTTTTCTTTTCACATTTTAACTTTTTATTAGATTTATCCAATTTATATGGGAATACTGATTACTTTACTATGTTTTGATAATAACAATATTTCTTCTGAAAATATAACAGTGTATATTTGTTTAAATGGATGGAAAGAGTTTATATGTATACAAACTCCAGTTGCTTGTAACAGAAAATATCCCTCAATATCGAACCATATCCTCAATCAGGGGAAAATGGCATCATTTAATCGTCTGTCCTGAAACTACTCTAATATCTGCTACTAAAACATGTGACCTTGAAACAGTTGTGATAACACACATTCATAACACATGAAAATATAACAAAGTAGGAGTGTGATGTAAAGGAACAAAAGGACAAAAGAGGACCTCAGCATTGAATTCATTTGCACCTACTTCAATCTTTCATTATAAGTTCAATTCCTTTAGAGGTAGGTAAAGTCAGTAACAAAAGAGATTGCAAAATGCTGAGTGATTATATCATGAATTAATCTTATTTTGGAAACGTAAGCAATAAAAAATTTTTAAGAAGCTTTACTATGTAACTTGCCTTGAAGACTATAAATGGCTGAAGCACCACCATCTTCTTTAATTGTGTATATAGCCTTTAGGATACTGGAAAAGGAAAAAAAAGAGAATGTACCTTCAGAATTAGGCTAGGGTGTTGATAGGGCAGGGACCTGGTGTTGGCAGAGGAAGGAGGGGTGAGGCAGCCTTTCCAAGCGGACAAGCAATACAAAATCCAGTACGATCTCACTGGACGCACCTGCTATTTGTCATTTAGTTGTAAATATAAATTGGGATACTCTGGATAAATTCTCCACAAATACTGTGTTGAAGCTTTATCAATATTAACAAAGATGCCCTTACAGAAAGGCAAAAGCAAAGCTCAGAAGATGTCACAGTGCTGAGATATCTGTCAGTACTCGAGGACATATAACTCAATCTATTTACAAAACCAGCTGACATAAAGCAGGATATAACATAAAGCTGAGAGCCTAAGTAGAAGTTTGTCTCATAACTTTAGAGCTATACAAAACTTGTCTCCTGATCCATTACTCCTTGTAGATGTTAAGCCTAACTCTGGGAAGAGCCTCAAGCTTTTAGTTGTCCTGGCATTCGTTTATTTTCTGAAATACTTAGGAATTCCTATTTTTCCCCTGGAAATCACCTGCCTGTACACAACTTTAGCAGTAGAGTTGCAGCTGTGATGGTGAGAAGACATAGGCAAGGCAGGGTTTGTAAAATGGGGTTCATGTTTTCATTAGATCACTTGAATATGCTACTCAGAGCAATTGTTTGAATTTAAAGCAAAGTCTGCTCTTCATAATAGACATGGAAAAGGATTTGTTTGGCCAGAACAAATTTGTGCCCAAACAGATTTGTGCTCAAACAAATTTTGTCGGCTTTCTCCAACTATTATAGGTGATCTAATACAACTACTGTTTACACCTATAGTCCTACCTTGTCAAAAGTTAGTACCTCTCACTTTCCTATGCAGAACTATTTTATGATGAATAGTAATACAACTAAGATTACATGGCAACTAATGTAAAACACTCCATTTCTTTATTAAAAAAAAAAAACCAACTCCGCTCCTCCTTTCTATTTTTTTTGATGAGCAATGAAAGGGATTTATAATTTAGTTACTGTAACATAGTGACATGTATTACTTCCTTTTCATATTGCGGTTCTCTTAAGCGTATACATATTTTTACCTATAGTTTATTTCTATGTAAATAACCAACTTTTGTCTATATATATTACTCATTCTCTACCTAAAGACTATGTTCATACTCCTATTCTATTACTTTAGAGATTATATACAGCTTTAAATCGTACAGGTGTCACTCAGGTCCATAACAAACTATTAAATATCTAGCTGAGCACTGTGTTTCTACCAAAAGATTGATTGTACAACTGCAATTTATTCTATTAGATTACAGATTTTTGATGTGCTGGTATTTGCTATAATGTGTATAAATGTTGAAGAAAGATTTCAGAATGTCAATTTATACATATGTCAAATTCCCTGCCCAAAGAGGGCAAGTTTTGTGTTGCACAAGCTATCATACAATATCTGTAAAACCAAAGTGTTGCCACTGGGTATTTGTAAGAGCAGAATTTTGTTAATTATCAATCACAATAAAAAATAGGGTACTGAAAAATAAAAGTAATTTAAATAAATCTTTAAACAATCGTGACCATTAAAATGGTATGCTATAGCTAAGTAATTTAGTAGTGCATGCGTCAAGAAACACAAATATCACCTTGTGCTAGTAACCTCCCCTGACATCACATTATGTGGAATTCAGTCATTAACCTCAATGCAACCACAAGTTCATCTTACTGCGATGACTTCCATTTTTGCTCTGTTTTCAAAGAACTAAAATAGTTTTGGCCTCTTACACTCTGTGGACCTCCCACAGTTGTTGAAAAGCCTATCCTCATCTGCTTTTGTGTGTGCTGCTTCAAAGGGGGTCTGAAAGCCACGCATCCTCCAGCCTTCCTTGGCCTGAGCCACCAATAGTCCAGAAGCTATCCAAATGCTTTGGAACAGCCCTGAGCTACAGCACAGCTTATTGGTGGCTCAGTGCCTGGTTGACATGGACTCAGTTACTTGCCTTCTCAACTGCAGCTGGCTTTTGCCTGGCAAGCGCAAAACATGAGCAGGGGGCTTTCTTGACTCTCTGTACCTGTTCACATAGTTGTATATCCTAGGTGATGGCAGCTTATTTGAAGGACTCACTGCTAGAATTGAACTGGGTTAATTTAGGAGTTTTACACAGAATGAGGTTGCCAAGCTCGGGTAACTGAAATTATTTCTAAGTGACTTTACAGAAGAAGAATGGGTAACCTATGTTTCCCCTCTCAATCTCGTTGCTTCTACTGATAAGAAAGAACAAATCAATAATGTTTAAAAATTTATTCACCATTTAACATGGCCCAAAAATTCTGACAGTCTTGTATAATCTACAAAATAATCAACACAACAGTTTTAAAAATATTCTATATGAAATTTACCTGATTCTTTTTCTTTTTTTAAGGAGAATTATCTTTTTAAAGAAATTAAGGAACTTTAAACATAAAGCTCTTCAAAGTGCTCCAAAGAGCAGTAACTTAATATCATATCTGTGCTATAGTGACTTTTTTTTTCTAAAGATCCTCATAAATATAGTTAAATAGTGGCGATGGTCACAAAAAATATTGCAATTAAGTTCTTGTGTGTAACCCATGCACCTATTCCTACACATGTGTTCCAATAAACATTTATACTATCTTTATATTTTTATGGTTAATCTGTTCAAATTTCTGTTCAACATCACAATGAACTATGCATTAAATGGTTTAATCAGAAGGGTGATATCTTTATGTATTTAAAAGTTGTGGTGCATTGAAGCAAATAATTTACTTGCACTTCAGTGAGTGACACCTAGCAAGCCTAGAACATGGCATTTGGAGCTGCAGATTCATCTTTATGCTGAAATGTGATCAATTAATGTTCCCTAAGGAGAAAAATGCAGCAGAACATGACTGTTGAAGATGTTTTCTGTCTAAAGTATATGGCTCAGAAGAAATCTGTCAACATCAGGAACAGAAATGCAAATTCTGTCTTGAGACACATATGTGCAAAATTATATCTGAGATAGCCGATTCCTAATCAACAGTATGAGATTGTAAGGACCTATCATAAATATCAAGAAAACTATTTGAAGAAAGTGGAACACACTTACTTAAAAAATGGTATTTTTCTGACATAAGTCACTACGTGATAATGTCCAATCCATGCCGTGTGTTCTAGCTCCTCTCCACCACCAAAATAACATTAATTACCATATTCTGAATAATTCTGATGTCACTCAGAATTATCATGTATAATATATACATATGTATATATGTCATAGGTCTCCTGTGGTTTCAGAGGAAAGAAAATAAATGTGGAACTAGAAGGGATTTTATGTAAAAAAAAATGTTATATTTGAAAAAGTGTAGATTTCTGCTGGGTCCAGCAAGTGTTGTAGTGTGAGATAGTACACATTTAAGGTTTTGGCTTCTTCCACACTAGGCTCCACTTCTGAGCATTGATTTCTCCAGAAGATGGGTATGCTTATAGAGACCCTTTCAAAATAATATTAAAGCTCTTTCAAAATAAAGGATACAAATTTCAGGTCAAAAAGTAGGTGGGGAAACAGGAAGGCTGTCACTCTGAAGAGGTAAAAAAAAAAAAAACCTTGAGCAGGTAAGCAATGAAGAAATAGGAAAACTAGGTATTTCTTCCTTAAAGGGAACATTTTTTTTATGTATATAAAAATAGCAAACGAGAATTAAAAGCTGCAGTGACCTGCATATTTTTCGCACAATTACATTCCATGATAGTTTCATACAAATTTCATTGGCATTTCCAATGAAACAGAGATTTCAGAGAGGTGTATTCCTTGATATCCTGTAGAATATCCTGGAACCTTTTCCTTTACACCTTCTTTTAATATCTGATGACATTACTGAGCCAAATACATTGTTGAGTGACACTAAAGATTACAGCTTCACTCTAGCACTACACCTAAGATTTTCCTAGGATAAAAGTCAGCCCTTGAAATCTACAAGAGCAGCTAAACAAATCAGTCCAACAGATTAATTTCTATTATTTCATGGAAAACTGTAAGTAATTGGAGATTATTATACATCTCACTTATAGCAGAAGCCTTAACAGACTTTAATATTAATCCAACCAGAGTCATGCTCAGTGGAGTTTCACCAGTTAAGTGGAAAGAAATCAGAGCCCTAGGGAGGAGTATTTTCAAATATCTCTAAGATTTGTCTACATGCAAGCTTACTAAATTCAGGAGTAAACTTTTTTTGCAATTTCTAAAGACACTAAATTTAATGAAAGTGAAGAACTCTTAAGAAAACCACCCTAAAATTGTACTGATATAAGTGCAAATGTGGACTATGCTCTCTAAATGCACATCATAATGATATCTTTCCATCAAGAATGACTTCCCGCAAAAGAGTTGAAAGAGACATTTAAATAGTCTGGTCAGAAATGATTGTTCTTGTAGGAGTAAGAACACTGCGTACAAGATTTTTAACCTACTCTTTACAGCAATTTTCAATGCCTGTAATAATATGCCAAGCTACTTAGAAACAACAAAAATTTTAATTATCCAGTCTCCTTTAAAATCTTTTAATTAAACAATATAATGTGCACTCATACTAGTAATATGTGTCTTTCCTGATATTCAAAGCCTTCTATAACCCTGTTATTCTTAATTGCTTGAAGGTAGCTTTCTATCTTCACTTCAGAGACCACCCAGAGCAATTAAGTTTCAGTAGAACAGTGGATCTGTGCAGTGAACTGGGAAATTCAGGAGCACAAAGGAGAAAACTTTCATAGGAATTGAGCCTTGACGATGGACCATGGACTTCACTATGAAATTCCACGTTTACCATTCTTTTAATGGTTTTCATACATACCTACCTGTAATCCTTTTTTTTTTTTTTAAAAAATTTAATTTACTAATTCATTTATTATAAAAATAATTTTTTTCCCCACTTACAACAGCTGTATTTTGGTTGGGGTTTTTTTTCTGTTGGTACCCACTTACACTAATTTTCTGATCAGCACACCATTTAATTTAAAGCATGTTTTTATAACTTGCTAATGTGATTTAGAGATTCTGGGACATCCTGTTGCCTGCTGAAAGTAGACATTTGTTTCTTAAAGAAGGGAAATATCTGGACTGATTCGCTAGCACCTTCTCTAAAGCTATATAGAGGCAACCTTGGATAATAAGACTACCAGAGACACTGATAGGCCACACCTGATGCTGTTGGCATCACAGCATTTATTTGAGTAGCTTCGTTATATTGGGGGTGGGAGGAAATAAAAGCAGCTGGGTCTAATCCCTTTTATCTGCCTTTGCACATTCTTCAGACAGAGAAGAGACTTCCCAGAAAGCAAAATTCAGCAAGAAGTGAGTATAAGTCTGTAAATTTTTCACTGGAGTTACCCTTAGTTAATAGGTCTGTCCTGCATTTCATATCATGAACCACTGTTATCCCATTTTCAGAAAGAGTATCCATCCAAAGGAAAGGAGGCTGAATATCTTCCTGTGACCATTAATATTCTGCTTCTGAAGCACAACTGTTAGCTGAAAACCCTAAGAGATTGCTTCCTGATGCCAGCTGCATTGGTAATGATGTGACCCCACTCCTGCCCAACAGTAACATCTCTCTCTAGGATTAAAAATTAGAAATAATTTACCTGTTTTCCCACTTCATTGAAGCTGAATATCTTTATTAGGAAGAACTTGGGTTATATCAAAAAGGTGCTAGATAAATTCTTTCCGTCTCAGAAAAGGGGCATTGCAGACATTTTGCTGATAATACAAGCTGGTCCTTTGATTTTCTCAGTTAATGGCTCTGCTTAACAACTTGGTCTTACAAGGTACTACACTTAGTATTTGCACAAGTCTATTAGAAATCTTCAAAGAAATCACCAAGCTCAGTTACAGGCAGATTGTTTTTGAAAACTATTTGCATGCGTATGAGATACTTAGTGTTGTGGTTTTACTATTGAACCTGTGCAAAACAAAGTGTAAATTAGTTTTAGAGCCACATGCCTCTTTGACAATGCTGTTTTCACTATGAATGACATGTTGTTTAAATGGATATTTGATATTATTTCTATTAACTGCAACTGCTGACTAGTTGTTACGTAGTTTTCAATTTAGAAGAGTTATTTGGGTGTAATTACATTGAAGTGTAATACTGGTATATGTTTACATCATCACGAAGATGATGCAAGAGGTCAAAAAATTCTTATTCTATTTTAATTTAATCTTCATATACCTGAACCCGCCCAGATCATTGTGCTACAAGTACTGAACTAGTGCTCTCATTTCACCTGAATACTTGTGCAAACTATGAATTTTGCACGTATACCTCAAGGTGCTTTCATCACTATGAACCTTCAAACCCATGTAGATACAGCTGTGTCTGTGTCAGTCATGAACTGATTTTTTTGGTGTCCCTAGCAGACTTGTCAGCCCTATAGTTATCTGCAATAAATTATTCAAATAAGGATACTGTCCATGACTGTAACTGTATTATAAAGTTTGGAAGAAAATTTAGACTTCAGAAAAGCGTCATTTAAAAGTATCTAAGTGTAAGACTGGAGCAACAAAGGTAAACATGGAAAATGGTAATTTTACATGATTCTTGACAACATATTTAACTGTATAGGATTGGTATGTTCATACATGTCCATACCTCCTGTATTAGACAGAGGAAAAGATCTATGCAGAATCTATACTCTCAACATTACGTAAAGCCACCTGAGTCCCACTGTTCGTCTACTGCTACGTACCCCCTCAGAGCAAAGGAGGGAGCCTTTTAGACTACTGTGAAAAGGATATATTCCTGTATTTCTGTCAAAATTATTGAGAAGCGCTGAACACATAAAGAAAAACACAGTAAGTCATTCACAATTCTAAAGGACAAATTCCTCAACAATTTTAATAGTATATACACGTTTAACGTACATACATGTAGCTCCATTGAGGACATAGGCACATACACAGATAAATAAAAATGCCCTGAGACCGTTAAGTTCTGCTATACTTCATGAGTTTACCTCTCAGAAATGCCACTATCTCAAGTTTTCTATAATGACAAATAGGTAATAAAAATGACGCTGTGTCTGCATCCATAAATCACTATTATGTGCCATTTATTCTCTCTTCCAGGAAAACACATGTATTTGATATTTATTCATTGTTCTAAAATAGATGAGAGAGTTACGCCTTGTGTTGTCCCTGAAATGGATAGCCTTGTTAAAGAAACAGGATTTTGAAAGTTCTGCATTTATTGAGCTGCTATAAAAGTAATACAGAAGTGTAATTAATATTTTCCTTTTCAGACACCTAGAAGATCTGTATATTGGCTATATAGCTTTTAATAAGTACATATAACTCTCAGAAATGTACATATATCTAGGTCATGCTAATTACCCACCTTGGGAGGCAAGATTGCGCCTATACTTTTCTACCTAGTTGGCATACTCTTGAGACCCAAGTCAGAAGAGCAGGCTTCAGAATGTCTAAAAATACATTTCCTAAGTTCTTACCCATTAAACTGCTTAAAGATGAGGTCTCTCATGTACTATCAGTCAGCCTGTAATATGTATTATTCAGGAAATAAGACTAGATAATAAAAACCAACATTTCTGGCCTTGAAGCCTATGGATCACACGTAATTGAAAAATTTCTGTGGTAACATGTTAAGAAATTGTCAGACTATAAAAACAGCCACCTCAATTTTATTTTACTAGGGATGATTTTATTGTATTTCTTGTGTAGGTGGAATTACGTATCAATGAGTCTCCCAAAACACCAAGTCAAGCCCTAACACTCTTTGTGGACTAGCTGGAAAAACCATTCAAAGCATTGCCTTAAGTCAGAATGTAACATGAAAACTGAAACATCTTCATGGAAAAGCCTCAAACATCTATGGAAGTGTGAATCAAAAGGAGATTAATCTTTCTCAAAGTTCAACATTTTGCTGTGATCATTTATTTTGAATACTTCAAATTGAGTACTACAGTTAAACAGTCTCTTTTGCAGGAATGTTATGCCCTTCAGTATTTTTTTTATACAGACTCTCATAACACATTTAAATCAGGGTATGGATGTCTTCCAGTTATACAGTAATAAAAGAGGTTACCATGTTATATAGCAATTGCTACACCAGATAAACCTGGACAAAATACTTCTGTGAACTATTTGTGCAGCAAAAATGGAGCTGTTCATTTTTACTCTTTGATACAGGGAAAGCTGCCAAATTCAATGAGGAACTGAAATTGTAATCTAATCCAGAAGATTTTATAAACCGGAGGCTAAAGCAGTCCCATAAGAGTGCTCTGAATTAGGCAGAAGAAAGATTCAAACTCCTAAGAACCAGAGTTTTACTTTAAAGACTGAACCCAGTGTTCTAATATTTAGTTTCTCTTTTGAACATCACCATTCAAATATATATTCACTGTGAGTTAAGTAGTCTTATGTAGTTGCAGTATGCTCACACAAAAGGAGAGGATGGAATCATAGGCTACTTCAGTAAAGGATTCATGATTCTACATTAGAATTTTCTTTACTTATGAAGACTTCAAATACTTTCTTAATCTTCAGTTTTACTGTAGCCAGGAAAAGATTCTGTTACTTGCTAAAATTCAAGATGACAAATGGGAGTTTATAGTTTCTCCCTGAGCATATGAAAAAATGGGGGGTGGGGGTGTGTTTAATTTAAGGAAGTTAGAATATTTCTAGTTTAAAAGAATTCCAAACTTCTCCCTGAAAAATACATGTTGACTATCAGAGAGAAGGAGGAAAGCCAGTTGTTGAGGTGTATCTTCTACACGTCATTACCAATGTCCAGTTTCCCACCTTGTAAACAGACAGACATTGGGTTATTAACATCCTGTTATTGAGTGATGATTTACTGATACAGTGTGTGAAATACATGTACAAACAGCTGAATATGCACCACTGGAGAGAATACAATAGTATGTTCACTTGGATGTGGGGGGAAAAAAATGTCTCTGCTACAATTTTTTTTTTATTTTATGTGCTAATTATTCAAAATTATAATATGGAAGGATTTCTGTGTGTAGTAAACAGGAGGCCTCTCTTTCACCACATCTATCCTCATTTTCTAATCTGCCTCTGTGTCCTTAAGAAATCTGGAACTGATAAACCCATCAGTAAACGTGCTCTGTGGGGGAAAAGCCATAGGGAGGTAGGAAACTGGACATTTGGTCTGCTCGCATGAGGAAAAGCTGAATGCTATTTCTCCATTTCTTTGGACTGTGTTCAAACTGTACCAGTGCTGCACAGAGGAACAGGTTTCAAATACACGCCTGTAGTTCCTCCTGTGCTGCTGTACAGTGAGCCTGGGGACTTCAGAAACCCTGTGAGCAGCTTCCTGCTTGGACTGTGTCATCCCTCAGAACTGGCAGCATCTGATATTTTCAGATAATTAATTTAGTAGAAGTGTTTGAGAATAGGGCATATGGAAATGTCACTACAAGGATGCTATCATATTTTTGAAGGCTGTTATAGAGTAATTGACAGCACAAAAAAACCCCCAAACCAACCAAACAAAAAAACACGAACCAAAACAACAAACCCCCCAGTGATTATAATCAGATCATTTGGTATAATATATATTAGATTATAATATTCACCAGCAGGTGTACTCATAACTCATAACTGAGTACATGGGAGGAAAAAAAAACACACAACCTGTTTTCCTTTATATTTGCAATATATATTTATTTTATCTTGTGTTACCCCTGTTTTCTAAGAGTCTTTGTTTAGTAGAACTGCTGAAGCCCTGATGCATTCATGGTTGCAAAATGTCTGTCATTATGCTGAAGGACAGAGGAAAGCCTAATTGGCAGTTAAAACATGAACTTTCTATACCTTAAAATACGGTTCTCAGTGACCATTTTGCCCTTAGTGCATCTGCTGGCAGTTTCAGCAGATGTTTGAGTATCAGTGAAGTCTGGTCATGGCTGTTGACGTGCCCAGGCATGTTATTCATGCTGAAAAAACAGCTTTCCAGTACTCCAGAATTGCGGTATCTTTGATTCAAAAGCTAGATTAACTTATTTTTAAGAGCTCTGTGTGGACCCCCTCTGATTGCTTCAATGTTTGAGCTTATTGTAGAGTTTTTCCATAACTAGGCACTAAAAATAAAACAAGCAGACAGTAGTGCCAATCAGGATGGTTTGGGAAGAGAAATTTATCAGTAGTAACACAGAGCAATAAAGGAAAAAGAGGAGACTTTGAACATTGTTGCTGGGTAAACTTCCAAATTTAGTTACCTAAATTAGCATTATTTTTTGCTGGATTTTAGTTTTCTTTAGAAGTTATACAAGTTGTGTTTGGGCTGGTTTTCCTTCTGCCTTGTTTTGTGTGTGTTGGATTTTTTTGTAACTAAAATGGGTAGTGAACAGGGTTTCTGTGGTCTAAGAACAAAGCCACTGCTTGTGTGGAGACAGATGAAATTAATTGGATTACAGGTGCACTTAATTATTGTGCACTGAAGGTGTTCAGTTTTCCTATGATCAAGGCAGTAGTGTGAATATGGACTGAGAGAAAGGGTTTTTTTCTTGTGCTAAGTAGAAACCTCAGAGAATATGAAAAGGGTGAGTAAAGCTGACTAGAACTTCACTAAAAAACTTATGCATCTCTTGTCCCTCCTGCTTCCTGAAGGACAGTGTTTTTCCTCATAGTGTGAAAGTTTACCTTTCTTTTGTGAAGCACTTTGCTAATTAAATACCTGTAGCACCTCCGAGATTCTTGCAGTGTGGGAGGATGGTGACTTTTGGCACACGGTGGTAAGAGCAGACTGTTCTGGGTTACTGTGTTCAAAACTTCCCCTAAAAAGCTAAGACATTAAGTAGAAAACTACATGGACAAACTTCAGTAGCCTGACATTTAAATCTGTTTCTAGACAGATTTGAAAACTACCTGTGTCTGTGAAGTTTCAATGGAGCCAGGAAGGCTCTGAAGAGCTATAGAAATGCAGGCATAAAAGATTTTATTATTCCATTCTTTTCTTCTACTGTCTGTGTCTCCCCGCTGCTAGGAGAAAGGTAAGGTAACTGCTCCAAAGCTTTAAAACACCATAGCTATTTCCTGCCAAGTGTTTTCTCCTAGGACCAACTGTTCCAATATTCAATAGTCCCAGCCAAACCTTTAATAAAACCAACCACCTGACCACTTTGTTATTTATATTGCAAAGGTCAGGAAGGGGATGAGAAGTTTAGAAGAACGGGAAGTGGAAAGAGCCATCGGTGTGGGAGGGGACTGCAATTTAGAAGTGCAAAACCCAGACCTGGCAATCTTTTGGCATCACAAGGTCCTTGGTTGGCTTGATTTTGTGGAGAAAACTGCCTGAGAGACCTGGAAGATGTGCCTAATGCAAGCTATCTAGTTGTTCATTTAGTCTTTAAAAGGAAGAACCCTGCTTACACATTTCTGTCGCTTTTGAACAATGCTATATTTTTGTCAAAGACATTTCAACTCTGATGCTTTCATATCTTCAATTTTAATAATTGATTGGATAACAAAATTACTTATATCAAGTTCATGACAACACTTTTTTCAGAGAAAAAGGTTTCCTTCAACCATTCTCCTCCCCTCATTACTGTATTTTAAATCATATCACTGAAATATTTAGGCTATAAGCTTGATTTGATCATCAGCTGTACATCAGCAAAGAATGTTTTCAAATATAGTGAATTAAATAGAGCTGTGTGTATTTTAGCATACATGGTTTCAGACCAGTTGAGAAGGATGTTGTGAAGTAGATCTATATCAAGAGAGGAAGGCTAATGAAGACAAAACCCCAAGACCTCTAAGTCTTAAGCAGAGGTCTATGATTTGCCTAACCAGATTAGGTCCATGGGCAAAATTAAGTAGCAGAGTGCTCTCACATGATCCAAGAGTTGATAGTGGTGGCAAAAGTAGCAAGAAATAATAAGACATAAGAAAGGAGAAAGAAATTACTATGCCTCTAAAATGAGCAAGCTGAAACAGCCAAAACCAGTTTTACCTCATCCCTTTACACCATTGACTTGCAAACAGACCTTCTATTTCCACCAAAATTTTCATAAGGTTTGTTTGGCTTAACTTTAAATAAAGAGAAATAATTGAAATAATCTCTAACTCTAGAAAGCATAAGCATTTAGGGATAGTTTTTTTAAAAGTGTGAAGGTACCTAACTCTTACATGTGGTATTAAGTACCTGAGTACTTCTAGAAGCCTATTCCAATTGTTATAAGCTTAAAAGACCTCGAAACACAAATGCTTGAAATCTAATATAAAATATAATGGTAGAAGAAAATAGAATGAAGAAGAGATGGGAATAGGTAGAGTATATGTTGTTCCATAAAATAATGTGTTTGAATATGAAGCCCAAATATTTCTATTCCCGATAAAGAAAGATGTTGAATTTTTTATATCTAAACATAGAAAAAGTCAAAAACAAACCCCCTCACTTTTTTTAAGTCTAAAAATTTTATGAGGAAATGGCATATATACATTACATACACACAAACATCACTTACATGCATTAAAATGTCAAATAATCTGAAACAGAAGTAGCACTGTTTCAGAACTACTTCTTTGTGTATAAATCCAGGAGGAATATCTATATAAAGTGACTCTGGAGCACAATGCAGCATGCTGAATGCGTTTAAAATTTTTTATCAGCAAGCTCCCTTTAGTTATCAAGCTGGAGAACATTTATCCTTTTCATTATTGACATCTCCCAGAATTCTTTCTATGGTTTTGTGCAAATAGCTTGTCAGCCTTTTGGCAAATAGGGGTGATTTTCAGTAACATTTTTCAGATTCTTCAAATTGAATTATACATCCAGAGGCAGTCAATCCTTCTTACCATTAATTTTACAGAAAAAGTCCTTTTGTAGTAAAGGCTAACTCTACAAAGGGGACCTAAGCATCGCAACACTAACAGAGATCTAACCAAAGTGCTAGAGAGATCCTGCCCACCAGAATTCACAGCCCTTGGCTTAGCACTCAGAATTGTTCTACAATAGATGGAAAAGTGTTAAGTGCCTATGGGTACTGGGGGAATTTTAGTGCTGGAAACTCCTGTAACTGTGAAGAAGTGGTTGAGTAAAGGTCGTGATGTCTATACTGTGTTTGCCATAATTTACACTGAATTTGCAAATGTCTAAATTTTGGTGTTGAGCATGACAATGCTAAGGCACACTAATGGCCATAGCCCTGTGTATGTTTTGGCAACTTCTAGCTTTTGTTTGTTCTCTTTGAATTCAAATGTGTTAAAACATTTTATTTCAAAGTAGCTTAAAAAAAGTCTATAATGACAGCTATAGACTGTTAACTTGATTTTAGTAACTCATTAAAATGTGAGACACATTACCATTTGATTAATATATAAAGACCTTGTCCAGTATTTATTAGGCCTTTGACCTCTCTTTTCTTGCCCATTGAGAGTCTGGAAAGAAGGCCTAAACAGGTGATGATTATGTGAATGTGTGTGAAATCTTTACGTCATCTCTAGCACCACAGCTGGGAATAGCACTGGGCTGCAGCGTGGAGCCTTACTTAAGCACAGAGAGCAGAGTCACTGCCACGCAACAACAGGCTGATCCAGCACAGACAGCAGAATCGCCAGAGGGACGGTATAATCTCATGTACACAAATCTTTTATTGCTACAGACTGAGACACACTCAGAAAAGATTTAAGGTTTTGATCAGCCTAGAATACGTGGGGCGTAAAATTACTTCCCTTCCAGTACTCAGAAGTTCAGGACTCACCCACTGTTATAAAAGTCAATAAAAGTGTGAAGATTGAAGTGTGCTGAACGAGGTGCTTTGCAATGCATTTAGTTTGGCATATCATATTGTAAAGAAAATTCTGAGGTTCTCTTTTAGCTATCAGATGTAGCCTTCTGCAAATGGGAAAAGGTGAGTTTCTAGAATTACAGATCAACTTGCGATGATTTAATACTTTCCTTAAGAAAACACTTATTAGTATAGAAGGTTGGATTGCGGGAAAATGCCTTAGAAATCCATTGAGGTTTGCACACGGATTATATTATCAAATGCCAGCTAATAACTACTTTTTTGCATGGCAAACCCACCTCTTACTATCAAACTGTTTATGTCATCATCTAGTTTTCAGTTATCTTAAAGAATGCACATATAGCTGTGAGCTGATGGTCAATAAGTAATCACTTTTAAAATTTTTTATATTTCAAAATACAGAGATGACAAAGACAGTATTGTTTTCATGATTCCACTTCTTCTGAATCTTCTGTTGAAGTTCTGCTATTCTGTGTTTTCTTTGGAGTAAAGGAACAAAATAGCTGATGCTTTATGTCCCTGTCTTATTCTTCAGCTGCAGGAAAGACTCCCACTTTCTTGAGCAGGATTTCAACCTGGAAGCATGGTGCAGAATGGAATTTGGCAGGGTTTATGTTAAATGTTTTATTAAAACTGGAGCCAAATTTTTCCTGTAGCTACTGCCTGTCTCTTCAGTTGCTAAAAGTGGCAAGTCTAAAACCAAGAAGGTGGGGGTAGAAGTGTAGGCAAAGATATGTCAGGCAGTAAGTCCATTGTGATCAAGCGATGAAAGAGGCTATCAAGGATAGTCCACTAATTGCCACCTATCTACTGAGCAGAGGTCTTCAACAGACAGAAGTTGCTGAAGAACACTATTGTGACCTCTGTGGTGAATTCATGTTTTGGAAGAGCTGTTGCTGGGGCATAGGTATGCAAACCCCAGTACCTTTACAATGAGAAAATTCTTCATAGTCCGTCTCTTGGAAATAACAACTAATCGCTCTAAACTTGTGAGGGAAGAGACAGGGAAAGGACCGTGGTATTATTTATTATAAAGGTATTGGATATAACTGTATAAAAGCCAATCTTCTGCCATGAAACCGAGTACTATGTCAGCTATTAATTTGCTTATGTGGTAAATTGTGAGTGCTGCTCTTATCATTGAATTGCTCATAGAAAAATGGAAAAAAAAAAAAGCCACCTGCTCTCCTTCATCCAGCCCAGAGATACTATTGGCAGGCTGATATGGAAGAAATTAGTTTTGTGTTCAGAATGACAGCAATGAAAAGGGTCATCAATATAGCTAATATTACTATTGATTTAATATTGCTTTTTTTTTTACATGCAGTATTGCTTTGCCATGACCTTTCTTTCTTGTACAGTGCATTCTCTCTTCTCTGTTTTTAAGAAATGAAAATATACATCTCTCAATCTATGCCTTGAAGTAGTCAATAGCTGCTGAAGGAATATTTTTAACTTTGGGCTTTGATGTAAGACTTCAAGACTTTGGGCTATGGCAGTATATGTCACTAAAATATACTTTAAGCTGTGGGATAATCTAGAAAAGTGTAGGGTCTTAAAATGTTTATAATAAATTGAAGTATTATCATCTATGTGATGAAGCAGTAGTTTAAATAGTATAAAACTCAGTCACTAATTTTTGTTTATATAAATTCCTTTTTGAGGCTTTATATAATTCAATATAAATAAATTTAAAATCAGATTACTCGGATACCTCAAAGCTTTAAATATATTGACCTTTTTTCCTCTAGGCTTTATGGAGTAACCTTAATTCTACTTTGAATCAATAATCTCGCTGTGATCTTGTTCATTAGTTAAACACTGTAAGGGCAATATCCTAGCCTCACTGAAGTCCATGGCAAAACTCTTATTGATTAAAACGAGGTTGGCTGTTCAGCCTTCTTATTTTTTCAACATTTAAAGACATACTACTTATAAACTTTTAAAGAATAATTATAAATTTTCTCTTTATTTTTTCATATGTGAAATATATAGGAAGTAAATAGCCATTTAACAGTCATAATATTTGCAAAAGCATGAACAAACTACCCTAGTCACAAAAATTCAGTAGGTCACAGATTTATGGTAGAGAAAAAATTACGTGATATTGTAGAGTTACCAAGTTCAGCAAATATTATAAATCTTAATCAAAGATACTAAGCAGTTAGTGTTAATTACTGTATTCAAATTAGAATGTAGATGAAGATACAGTACTATATTATTTAAAATACATTTTTAATACAGGAAATGCTGAGATGAAATTTCTTTCAGAGCTGGGAATATGTTGTTGTAAGGTAAAATTGCTCAGAATCAGCTGATAACTGATTCTGGCTATTCATCATGCTCTTCCTGAAAGAAGTTGTAGTCAGTCAAACATGGCTCTGTTGTATAAAGCCAGGAAAAGCATAGGTGTGCTAAGCAGCTTTTCAGCATTACTTCAGTTTTGGTTACTGTAAACTACAGAGCTTTAACTATTACTCTTCATTTGAATAACTTGTGTCTTTATTTTTAAAGTGATATGGCTTTTAAAAGAAGAAATGTGTGATTTAGGTGTCTGAGTAGTTCAAGCTTAAGATATAGGAATAAAAAAATGTGTTTTAGCTCTTGCAACCCAAAGCCAAGTTGCTATATTTGACACATCCTCCCCATTCAGCTTTGCTCTGGGGTAGGAGCAGCAACTCTTTGACTGATGTGGGTGGGTCTTGGCTATCCAACTTACAGCTACTTCAACATGAAATCTTAGCAGTGGCATTATGCGTGTCAGGTCAGCAGTAATAATGCTTTCAGGAAGCATTATCCTGGAAAGGGTGGAAGGCTGCGGATGTCACTTACAGACTTCTTATTGTTCTTCTCTACATTGTCCTGAAGACTTTTTTTCATTGCTCATAATCACTTTGAAGAATGAGGTCTTAGCTGTACTGTGTATAACTATGTTCCTGTGAGCAATTGGAGAGTAAGAAAAAGGCAAAAGAGCCAACAGATATATTTTATGAAACCTTATAATGTTTCATAAATTCTACTAGGAGCTAGGATCTAATTCAGCACTTGCTGAATTTAGGGCCACCCCAGAGATACTTGTGACAAATTATGTGACTTTGAATGTCCCATTACAGTGTCAAGAGATTAATGGGAAACAGTGCTTCTTGAGGGAGGCCTTTCTTTGTGGCAGTGTCATGTGAAGTGGTGCCAGAGAGCATATTTGCCAACCTTATGCAATATGAGGCTTTCTTTCGTCCTGGGATAAGTCCCAGAAAGCTGGCTAAGCTGGCTTAATAGTCCCTTTTCTGTCATCGGAGTCCTGTGAAAGGGTGTAGCAAAGATGGAAAAGTGCTGTCTTATGCTTATGACATCGCATTTCCCTCCCCCTCTCTCTCCACCCCCCCCCCCCCCAACAAAGTCACAGAATTCAAAAAGTGCTTAGACGAGAAGATGCTTTTCCTTTCCGTCCTTTTTAAGACTATATTCTATATTTATTGAGTAAGTACCTTCCTAGTCTAATTATTCTTAGAACCCCAATTCTATTTGAACAGGTTATTTCTGAAGAATGTAAATTGTATTGCTGATATACAAAGACATTTGCTTAGGAGACACGCCTGTTAGTCACACTAACCTACAGATCAAACCTTTGAAACCAATCTGCGTCAGGATGTGTATTTCTATTACTGAGTCCATGCTCGAGTCCGTAAACTTGTACCCTAAAATGTGAGAAAACGAAAATGTTTTTTTTATGTTGCAATTCCATGAGAAGGTGGTTACTTGTGGGTTTTCTTTACATTCACTAAGCTAGTATTTTGCATGTTGTGATATCCCAAAGGTAATTTAAAATATCTTTATCTAGTTTAATAGAAATTTTATGAAAAAAAGAAAAAAAAGCATTAGGAAAAAAGACTTCAACATGGTATTTAAAAGTTTATGATTCATTACAGTTTGCATACTTTTGTTTAATTCCCTTGGAAATTTTGTTCTGTATGATTTTTCAAAATAAGAAATGACATTTGGGGAAAAAGAAACAGAGAGACCAGCCCCTGTGCAAGAAATCTATTATAATTCTTCTTCCCCCCCTTCTCCCTCTGTGGTTCACAGAGATGGAAAAAAGTTATTGATCTAAGCAAGAGATCAATAGGCAGAGCCACTCACAATTAGACATTCTGTAGAAAATAACTTGAATCAAATTAACCTGGAGCACTTGATGCAGTTTTGCCTGGTAACCTTGCTCTCGAGCATGTTTTAAGTTTAATAAATTATATTTATGTGGTAAAAAAGGGTGTCTTGAGAATTGTTAGAGATATACTCTCTAGGTTGCACTGTAATCCCCTTTGTAATCACTTATTAGTATAGCTTTTATGCTTTGAGATTATAGGGTTTTATTTCAAAAGACCATGGTCGTACTGCTTTTATTAGCTTTACTTCTAAAGGTCATGTCACAGTTGTCAAAAATAACCAGAGATCTTAGTATTAATATTTTAAAAGTATATTTAAAACACAACGTCAGCAAAGCTGATATTGTTACTCTCCCTTTGGTAATTTAAGGTTGGGGAGCTTTACTGATTAAACCCTTCATTTTAATTTTAAACATTTGCATTTAAAAGGTAACTTCTTTGACTGGTAATAAATGAGGCATTGGTTATATTTAATAACTCCTATGCATTGTGGTGTCACAGCAGACCCAAAAGATAGTACATGCTGTCACATTTAGGATGATAGATTTTATAAAACTGTGTTGCATAAAGATGAACCCTTTTGTGCTACCTTGCAAGGTTGCCATGGAGACGGAGCACTGCTTCATGGGAATTTCACTTTTCTGGTAATGTTAGATACTGAACCCAAAGCTGCTTCTTAAGATTGTTCTTAAATCTCACTTTTAATATGATTAGCATTTTGTAGAGACTTATGATTTATCTGTTGTATCTTTATTTTCTCAGAAATCTCTCCTATAATGCTGTCATAGCTGAAGTACTAAGCTTGTTAACTTACCAAATGCTGAACATAGTAGGCAGTCTAAAGATTTGTTATTTTATGTTCCATGCCATTGCTCAATTTTATAAATATTTAGGGTACGTTTTGCAATTCTATACTTTCTCTGAACTATAAAAAGAAAGATCTCAGGTATTTATAGCCTATGGAAACATTTTTATCATGGGATAAATCATTACAGACAATATGCTGTAGACAAATAAATCCTGACAATTTTTTAAAAAAACAATTTTGCTAGCAAAATGAATTTAAGTCTTAGATATATGGATTATAGTTACAAAATTGGTTTTAGGGCTGCAAATAAAATCCCAATTGTTTGTGAGTTATCATGCATTTCTCGGTAATACGTGATGTATTTTTATTATACTGTATAGGTAAGAAATTGTATGGGAACTTCGGTTGATTCTGACATTTATAAGCCAGTGATTTTCTTTATCTTTACAAATAAAAATGACTGACATGGAAATCCTTCCTCCCTGCCTTAAGCATATATTTCTGAATGTTTGGCTGTGGATTGTTCACTGTGCTGAATCAGCCAGAACTATAATATTCTCAAGATACAGCCAACTCCTTGACATATGGCAGAAAATATATACATGAATGTAAGTCATACCATTTGGTACCCAGTTGGAGCTCCCTAGCTATGTTAATGAAATTCATGCAATAGGAATATTTTTCTGGAGGAAGGATCTCTTGCTGTTTTCAAATGAAAACAGATAAAATAAAATGCTTTCCCGAGGAAAGTGCTGGAAATCATTCTGCATGTTCTTTTGCCCCATTCATATTGAATGTTCCCCCAGAGTGCTGCAATATTTGTTCAGAGCATCTAGGAGAGAGACTGGGAAATGTTTCACAAATGACTGAGACAACTGCGAGCGGGTGCTGGAAGATGTGAGAGCCTCTTCCTGCATGCCTCTGCGTGGGGAAAGATGGCACCGTGCTCGGTGTGCTAATTAAACAGGTTTTCCTTTTGCTCTTGCCTCCCGTTTGAAGTAATCTTGGAACAAAGAGAGACTGAAAAGGCCAGGAAAGGGATGTCTTAGGAGGAATGGAATGAAATGAGGGAAGACTTTTTCTTCTGCCTTACTTGCAAAAATTTAGACAAATGCAGTAGAGAAAAATCCCTTCCTTTTTAATGTTTAAATCCATCTACAACCTGTCCTGCTGCTGTATGCAAACTTGCATGCTGTCCTCATTTTGCTACAATTTGCACTGATAAGATTTACATGGATCCTTTGTGCTTGCTGCCTTTCTCCCTAAAATTAAGTAGTTTTTCAAATGTTTGCATCATGTTGCTTATGTGAAGAATTAAAACCTGTTCAGCAGGCAGCGCATTCAATATCCTCATTTTTTTCTTCTAATCTTCTAATTAGTGAGTAGAGGTTGTAAATGTAGAGTAAGAACTTTTTTAAATTGTTCTTCACTTAAGTGTGGGAGTTCTTGTTTTGTTTTGCTACTTTTGTTGAGAGCTACTAGATGTCAGAATGTGCTGTGACCTCACCACAGTTTCAACTAATTTTCCTGTTCCCCAAATAGTAGGAGTAGTTCTTAATAATTTTCTAAGAAGCAAATTTAAACTAAAATTTCAGAAGTAAGTATCTTTTTATGGAATATGTTAAACTAGCACTGCTTTTGTTTTCATATATTGTAAATAACTTAGGCTTCAACGTTTTGCTCCAGAATACCGCTGTGTTTAAAAATGTAATATGATTTCAGTAAAGAGTCTATAAAATTTGTAATGAATAAGAGAGTTCATTACCATACTTAAAATTACTTCTTCATTATCAACAGTACTACCAGAGAGTAGGGGACAAGCTGGTAAGGAAGGCTGTGAAAAAGTCTACCACTCATATTACATTCATTATTCTAAATGATGGTGGTAATTCCCTATTTTATGTAAATATTCATCTCTATCTAGAAACTCATGTTCTGAAATACCTGTTCATTAAGAGAGGACTTTGTCCTTCTGGGAATCTCCTAAAATACCAATAACATCTTTCTCTCTGTCTTAAAGAGGAAGGGTTCCCCTAATCAATATGTTTAACATATGGAAAGCATATGACTTTTTATCTACTAGAGTAGATGATAGAAGATCAGAAGGCTCAGATCCTGAGCTGCCTTCTCCATCACAAAATAAATTCAGACAATATTTTGGATAACAAGCCATGCGTCATCATCAGAAAATCTTCTGTTGCTATTGGCACCTCGGTTCTGTCTGGTAAAGAATGATCATATAGGAAAATGTAAAATACTGCAAACCAGAGGGAGGAGATAGAAATTATTTTTAATAATCAGCAATTCCTTACTGTCATGAATTATTCCCAACTTGAATAGCAGAAACATTTTTTTCACGTAAATGAATAATAGAAAAAATCACTTTCACTCCAGATACAAGCTCTAGCCAGGATTCCTGTAGTATTATCACTGCAAATAAAATGCAATGACCCTCAGTATGCAAAAGGTTAAATACTCTGCTAGCACTTACATTTTTGTATGTTTGCTGTGCTGACTCACTAAAGTGTGCACTTGAGTTCTCTCCTTCTCCCTGTAATAAGGATGTCACACTCTTCAAAAAAGATTGCTTTCTTCACCTTCTGCCTGACAAGATGCATACCAATTTAATTCCAGAATTTTACAATAAGCTGATCTTTCACTCTGAACATGCTGACAGGTATCTTGCGGCAGGAACGTAGCAGAATACTGCTAGCTACTTCTCATAAGTAGCACAAATTGTAGGACCTTTTAATTGCACTTTAAGAATACTACTATAGATGCATTTATTTATTCAAATACAACACTTAATAGTGGAGTTGAAGAAACTCACATGAGCACCTTCGTGGCTGAAGGCATGGGAAGAAAAAAGGTGAGCATCAAGAATCAGATTTAGGTAGCATTCTCTGTAAATTAATGTGGTTTTTTCATGTATGTATCTGGGGATGGCTCAGTAGTAAAGCAAATCAACACCTCACAGGGGAGAGAATTCTGTCCTCTCTCATATAACCTTAAAATAAGATACAAACAATGCAGTTGAGTCAGAGGAGATTGCTTGTAAATTGGTCTGGGACCTATTTCATAGTACCTTTTGTAGTTGTTTGGCTTTCATTTTGATCTGAAGTGAGAAGTTTGACAGATATTACTAAGTCATTGCTCTGAAAAGTGATTGTATATTAATAAGTATATTAGAAAAGCAAATGAAAATACTTCTTAAATTATTTCCATTTTTTAATGGGACTGGATGCTTTTATACACCAGTGCAAAAAGGAGTCCAAAAAAATTACCTTTTAAAAATAGGGCCATCTTAATTGTCATTAAACAGATTTTTAAGTCGATGTGTTGGGTTAGATTTTCAAAAATCTGTTACTTGTAGGGTAACAACTCCAGCTTCACCCATGTACACTGCCTACGGACCTGATCTTTTTTCACCTTGTTGCCACTGTTAGCATCTCTGTGGCACATTGATGACAACTAGACAAAGGGTGATCAATCTCAACTTCTGCTGTAAATTGCATTATAAGAACCTTGCGATTTTAGTTACTTATTTAAATGCAGCATTTCCAGCGGAGCTAGGAACCTCACATGAACACTCTCATGGTAGAAGTTTGTGTAGACAAGAACACATACATGTCTTTGGCTTCTGTCATCTAAATACTTTTTTGCTTTGATTGGCTCCTCGTTCATAAGCATTTGAAGAAAGGTATCATTCTTGGGATATGTTGGAAAGAACCCTGTAAACCTTACCACCTTGCTCTATTGAGCTTTGTTTAAATTAGGTAGGTTCTCTAAGTGCTGACAAGTTTTTGGACATCATGAGAAGGCGGCCAGGGTCACCAGCTGAAAAAGTTCTGCTTGTTCTTTGCTAAGTAATGTGCTGACTTCAGAGCTGCTTTTCTTACCTTTAGGAATCAGCATATCATAGGCCCACAACAGAGCAACAAAATTTAAAAATCTTTATATTTGCTTGCTGCCTTTGTGATCAAAATATAATTCCTACTCTGCAGGAAATTCCGGGGTTTAAAAACTTTTTATCCCATAGAAACTGGATTTTTAGAACTTTCTGTGAAGTGACACATTTTGTCAATGTTTGATATTACTGAAATAGTGTTGATGCAAGAGTCATTGAATCATAATCAAAAAAGGATATAGGGCTACAAATCAGGATGCAATCTGGAGTCTTCTTGGGCCACATGGTCAATTTGAGCATCACATGTGCTGCAGGGACTTACCTCATCACATTTCATAGTAGTATCGGCTTCTACATTTGTAAAATGTACCCTGGCCAGAGAAATTTGCTAGTACACTTGTAAATGCAGTATAATATGATATATGTTAGACATTTGGTGGAAGTATATGACAACATTTTTTCTGGGAGACTGATTTCTTGGTTGGATGTTAAGTCAACTATTCTGTAGTCAAGAAAAAGTCACTTAAATATCCACTTGTGGCTAGGTAAGAGGGACTCCTGAAAAGTCATTGAAAGTGTATGCAAAACTTAACTCACGAGGCTTCATTTATGGTTTTTGAGATTATGAGCCAGAACATGCAGTGGGAAACAGAGTTATGTTCTGACCCAGTTTAACACCGACCCACATTTAAGGGCAATGAAAGATGGAAGGATAGACTATTCTTAAACTATTTCATTAAGTTAGCCTTCAAGGGAAAAACATGACTTTCTAATCTAGTATTCTTTCATCCCCTTAAAAAAATGTTTATTTACTTCTGTTATGATACTTTTTCTGCTTTTTTTAAGTATTTATAATGTTTTATAATTTTAGTTATGCTTAATTATATTAGTACATATTTATTATATTTCATTACTATTCATAATAACTGAGATATTATAAACATTATAAAGTCCTAATCTTTCTCTCCATGAATCTGAGATGTATACCTCCTTTGCTACAGTGGAAAAAGTATATGAACCTTTTGACCCTTATCTGCAAATGTGAGAGATGTTGTGAGACAGTAGTCATATTCCCAGAGTAATAAATGTTCTTTCTAAGCACTAAATGTATGTGTGCTGTAACGCATCTAGGATGCTGCTGGACTGAGTTTGTATTGGTAGAACACAAAAACAAAAGGAGTAAATAAATGTGACCCTGCCTCTCATTTTTATGGCAAGCAAGAATTTCCACCTAACTACAACCCATATTCAAGTGTCCTCTGATTGCTTGTCATTGCTGGTGCAGATGCATGGAGCCTGTTTTCCAGGAACAGTATACCCTTTATTTCCCACCTTGGTCACACTGAAAATGAGAGCAAAGACTTTCTTTCCTCCAAATCAAATCAAACTCAAGCATGCAAGGACAAAATTTTAAAAAGCAGTCAGTTTTCCAAGATCTTTATGACCCAAAATAATTAATCTAGCGTGTGTTATAATTAAGTCTATCTACAAAAATAGAAAGTAATACAGTGCTATTTTTTCCTAGTGCCAAAAATGCATTGAGGTCTTTACATATTCTTTCAAGGAAAGGTCTATGTTACTCCTCCACTATCTGGAACTTAGTTGTGCTGATTTCTTGGCAGGTACTTTGATACCTGTTACAAAAAAAAAAAAAGGTAACATAATATGATCCTATGATTTGAAAAAATTGTTAGCATCATAGTTTTTTTTTTGTTATGTGCTAAGATGGTGAAGGAAATGTGTAGACTTTTTCTGTTAGCTTAACCAACAGATGCTATAGCCAGCTGCAAAGCTGCTTCTAATAAAAAGGATTTGAATTGACCATGACATCTGCGTACATTATTCAACTGTATCTAAAACACTGTTTGCATTAACATCTACCTTAGTAAAAAAAAATCACAGCTTTTACTTTATTTCTTAGTATACATTTGGATCAAAAAAGATAATTTTTCATTTCTAGTCTATGAACTAAATTACTATTTTGATGAAGCAATTCACAAATACTTTTATAGGACAGCTGGGATTTTTGGCATGTTCCCTGCTGACAGTTCTTGAGAAGTGCGTACCGGTATCCAAGATTTTACATCTTTTGAGGTCTTTTTAGGATCCGGCAGTTGCAGGCAGACAAGATGTCGGTATGGAATTCCACCCAATACTGAACTATCTCCTTTCTTACACAACAATATTACAATATCTCTTCTTCTCAATAAATATTTAGCCATCCTAATCTGGACTTTTGTGAAGACAGCTATATGTGTAGTGTTGAATGATATTATTTCAAGTCATATATATTTTATTTATATCTTTCCTAACTTGAAAATCCGCAGCCATATGTTTCAGCCATATATCAGCAGGGCTGAGCATCTGTTCTCTAAAAAGATGAAGTAGTTTTGGGGAAGCTGCAAATGATAAAACCATCTTCAAATCCAAGTTCTGTACATCTTGAATGACCGGCACATTTACTGACTGTAACTGACAGCAGAATTTGGTCTTCTTACTTCCTTGCTTAAAACTTCCATGTTACCTAGCAGGATGAGAATGAATCTCATCCCAGATATGGTCCTACATTTTAAGGAAGCATGTTAGAGTTAATGCAGTGGTCCAGGTCTAAGTAATCTGTAGCTACAATTTTGTCTCTCACACAGTGATTCAATTGTCACTTAGAGTCTGAGTAATTTCAGAGCTATGCAGCCAAACCTTAGTGTCATTGGATTACAGTTTCTTAGAACTGTACCCAAAACATCACTGTGAGCTATTATCAAAATAGTTTTTATTACTATGAAAGTAAAACAGTGGAAATGGAGCTTACTGTAACCACGTAAAGAAGCATTATGTGCTCTATTAGTCCCTCACCTGGGAATCATAGGTATCCCAGGCTAGGACTTGGCTGAAGAGGGGAGGAAGTAGTAGCCATGACCGCCTCTCACACACAAGTGTGTGGAAAAGCACAGGGCCAAAAAGGAACCTGAAATCCCATACAACATCACTCTAAGTAATAAGCCCAAAACCAACCCCAAAAAAAAAAACAAACAACAAACCAAAAAATAAAAACACCAACCCCAAACTCTCTAAGATTTCATGATTTAGTCCCTGTTCAACTGGTAGGATAGTATAGTCAAGTATTCCCCTCCTGGATTTGTCATCCTACGATAAAGATGGCTTTTGCAGACATGAGCCAGGTGCTTTCTATAAAATTTGATTCTGCCTTAATATAAAGCTTAATATAAAGCTATAAACCTTTCCTCTTTTGAGTATAGTGTTTTATCATATATATCTTTTTTTTTATTTGCTACAAATATTTGTCAGAAATTAAGGCATTCCTCAGATATTTTTACTAATGCTAAAGGTATATTCTGAAAAAAAGCCTGTACATCAGGGTTAATATTTGTCTCCTTTACTGAACTTTGAAGCCGCTCCCTTTCATGAAAGATATTGTCAGTTCAGCATCATTTTTTCATAGCCTTTTGTAAATCTTTGATGACTAGTTCTCCAGGGATAGACAGAATAGAAATCATTTAAGACAACGTACTGTATTGTATTCTTCAAACAGACTGACTTTTGCCAAAGCAGAACTCAAACAACACAGGAGATATGAACCACGCAGCACAGCTGTTTATCAGATGATGTGTTAAAAGAAAAATACTCATTGTCTGAGTCATGTATTGTCTGGATTATACAGTCAAAGAACTTTTAGGCCTTCAGAATATTGGGGAAGCACTTTTAGCGCATTGTAAAACATTAATTTGGCCACCTTCTCAAATTTCCCCAATTTTATTCCTAACGCTTTTTGCTTTAGATGAGCCTACATGTGTATTAAATACACAAAGACCTCTTTATTCGAGTATTGGTTTTGTGATATTAATTATCCAACCCAGATGACCATAACCATTGCAAGACCTCGGCACTACAGTTAAAGTAACTAGACCACTTGAATCTGTTGACATTTGAATTCTAAACCAGTTCTGCTACACATTGTTTACTTACTGGAGCAAATATGAACGCTTCTCTTATGGATGAGAAACATGTGAAGCCAGTAGTAAAGTTATAATTTCAAAGTGGGAATCTTGCAGATTTATCTCAGATTTTTCACAGATTTATCTAAAAATTAATCTACCCTCTTAAATGATTATCTATTTAATTTTCTACTTAGGGTTTGCATTTCAGGGGGAAAGAAAAAAGCACTTGATTTTTTTTTAATGTCGCAAATTTCACTTACAATGTCATTGTGACGCACATGTGTAGCTACTGAGACCCAGATCAAAAAAGAATGAAAAGTGTCGCCTAAAGTTTGGGGGTACTCAGATCCCAAAGAGAAATTTCACATACTGAGATATATCTAGAAATAGAAGTCAGGGCAGATCATATGTGGTGTGGCATGCGAGAGCTCAAGCTAGCCAAAAATAAATGCATAAAAGAGGAATCGTTGGCAAATTCCACATGCTACAAAGTTTAGGTGACCTAATACAGTACAAGATTAGACTCCAATTAGAAATCTCCCTGTCAAAGGCAACTGGTTTCCAAAGGCAGATCCACAATGCAAATATGAAAAAAGTGAACAAAAGTTAAAGGAAGCGTACTGAAAAATAAGGAGTCTTGTAACAAAGGATATACATACCTATATGTGCTTTTGCATAGGGTTTTGGTCACAGGTCTATTTTCTGGAAATTAACTGTGCTTTGGTTAGTTCAATAAAAGAGAATAAGAGAATAGGAGAATAATAAATGGAGTGTGTTCTTACTTTAGCAGATAATTTGAACAGTCTCTGGGGTTTTTATCATGATAAGGAGATATGCTTTTTTTTTAAAATCCAATGAGTCCAATGTCTTGATGTAAATTATAGCCTTATAATTCAATAATAAAAGGACTATTAAAGGGAATATAAAATCCTGAAAGACTGATTTAATACTAGAACTGTTCACAAATTAATTTATTCCTACAACCATCCCTTTTTTCCCTGAATTTTCAGAGAGGTATCCAAACTATTTTCACCGAAAATGTTACTAGATTTCATTCATAAGGGCTTTTCAGATTTGGAGTATCTTATCCTTTGCTGAAAATATTGCGGGCAGAAAAATTAGAGGACCTTTTGAGAAAAGGGATGTACAAAAAATAGTCTATTTGCTGGAAGAGTTTTGCGTGTTTGTTTTAAACCAGTTTCCCCACTGACTGAGTGACTTCTGAGGGAAACTGCTTATGCCTTTTTACAACTTACCTGATAAAGTGACTTTTAAAAATACAGCTCCTTGTCTCATATAGTTAATGATCTATAATGTAAGAATTGAAACAGGAATCTAGATTGAAAAGTAAGTTTAAGTAGCCATGATACAAAGCTGTTAGTGTTCTTTTTCTCATTGGTATTTCCAACACAGATTCATGCTTAAATACCTTCTGAAGATTTAAGCAAGGGACAATTTGACTCTGCTTACAAAATTGGCTGGGTATATCTACATTGTGAAAAAGATCAGAAGCTACCAAGCTATTATATCAGGATGATAAGCAAAATATCATATAGAGATACTGGCACAGTTCCCAGAAACAACAGGCCCAGCTAAAAAAACCCTAGCTTTTCTGGAAAAAGCTTAGCTAGTTTAGACACAAGAAATCACTGATGCAGATAGTTCCTTCCCATTCTTGACTAGATAATTCGCTTTCGTCTCAAGGAACAGATGGGAGATACGTATATACCCTACATGTGTCACAGTTCGTAAAAGTTTTAAAAGAATTATACTGTGGTGTTGTCAACTACACTTTCCAAGACCAGAATTTCTGTTTCCCATGTGTGTATTTTACATCTCATTACGAGGATTTAATGTATGCCCAGAAAGTCAACACCTTTCATCCTCTCCTGGTTCTCATGCAGACATTTCTGATAGCTTAAAATCTATTTCTTCCTCCAGATCAGTAACTTCTGATGAAAACTCCTGACTTTGCATCATGCATACTTCAAGTCATTCCAGAAATAATCTTTAAGAAAAGCATGCTTCATATTAACAATTGCACGTTGATGGTGAAGGTGAAATTTTATACCACTACAGCAATTCTAAAGCACAGAATTTGTTCTGATCAGGCACTAGTCAAAACTTAAAGCACATAACTCTGGGGTATAAGAGTGAAGAAGATATATTAAAAATAAAAAATGTATAAAACTGGGACAGAATTAGTATTGAATCTGTCACCCTACCAATACTGAGCATAGCCTTCAGGCTACCAGCAAAATCTGTATCAGCTCTGAAATTATTGATCAATTGGAATTATTTATTGATGAGAACTGTTCATGTCTGCTTTCAAAATCTTCAGAAGTTCTGAGTGTAGGAAAAGAGTATTGCTGAAGTCAGTGTTATCCTTGTGTCTCTGCCGAGGTCAGGGACCAGCTGTAGGGTGTCAGCAAAACCAGAGCATTGCAAAGGTTCTGCTCCCAGTTTTTAACATGAAAAATAGAAACTGCTTGTTTTTTGTCTCTTTAGTGAAGTTAATTATTCAGTACAGATGCCCTGGTCACCTCTTGAACACTAACATGCCTTTGTCCCTCCCTGAAGATATGTGCATTTTTACTATCTCAGAAATCTTCCAGTTGTAAAGGCTGTCTATATCCAGCTGGTGTGAATCCTCAGTGCTTCCACATAAACTCATAAAAAGCAGCTTTCCTGAACTGCATAACTGTTCAACATGCACTATCCTCTCCAATCATTTGTCTACCTATTACAATTTCAACAGGAACAGTTTCTTATTCTGTGTTTTTACAGTGTCCAGAACAGTTTTGAGGAAATTTTAAATGCCAGTATTACAAAAATGACAATTTATTGTTGAGTTTATCCATATAAGTTTATCGATAACTTTTATTTCCAATATTCCCTATATTATTTTCTCAAGCTTATTTACAAATGTTGTACATCAATGTTATTTTTAATATAAGTTAATATAAGAAAAGATAAAACAAATTACTCTTTCTTCTTGAAAATATTATCTATGTCTTAATTTTTCTTTTTTGTCCCTTAGACCATAATTTCAGCCTCAGAGTAGAAAATAAAAGTTATAAATTAATTTGTGTTCTGCAGACAGGAAGGTGTGACAATCTATAATTGACTTTGGGCTTTTATTAATGGCCTCTTTGTTGAACTCTGAGGACATGGTTCATTGAGAAAAGGCCAAATGTTAGTAAAAGAGCAGTACTTCGTGTTACTTGAAAACAAAGATGAAATGTTTATTCTTTCTGCAAACTGAGCAATAACTAAGAAACAGCGGGAAAAAGAAATAAACCTTTTTTCTTTTAGAAAACAGATTTTTTTTTTTCTTATTTAGGAAAAAAAAAAAGGTTGCTTTGTTTTTTAAAATGACTATAATGTTCAGAGTGAGAGAAGAATATAAATACCATAAGGAAATGCAAACACTTCAGCTGCAGAGCAGGCTTGTACCTTTTTTAATAATTATGATTTCAGCTGGAGTCGCTGGGTCTGCCCCAATTCACTCTAGCCAACTGCCAAGTCATAAATATATTACAGCTCTGTTGGCTTCTATTACAACTTCATTGACCTTTATCACAACAAAAAACTTTAACTAAGGCTTTTTCTACTTTCCAATTAGATATGTTTGGCAGTTTTCCCTTGATATATGTCTGTGGCACTGCAAGTTGGTTTTTAATTTCTTTTAGATATAAAAACAAGGTAAATGTATGCCAGCTGCACAAATGGAAAATGAAGATTCTATTTAAAGAAATGTTAAATTGAGGTGACCATTAACATGAGACAATCAACCTTCATAAAAAGTGGTATCTCTCTCTTCCCTAAGGGAAAGTGAACTTGCTATAGTGGTCAATTATCTCTTCATAATGACCAATTCATTGGTTGTTGACATTTAATTAGACGTACAAAAGAAAAGCTCTAGTAAAAACTACACAAACAGCAATAATTAGGTTCACTTAATTCTAAAAACAAGACTTAATTGAATTTTAATCTTGTTTTTTTCCCTTTATTATATGAACTTCATGTAAATTCATATTAGCAAATTTCGCCATATCACAGCTCCATCGTCCCTTTTAATAATCACCTTTCTACAGCAGAAACAATCAAAGATTTTTTTCTCCATCTTTCTTGTATTTCTTTTTAGTCAAACATTACATTACAGTACATTACAAGTTAGAAGAAAAACCAAATAAGTTTTCTGGATTTCATTTCTATAAACCGATGCAACTTAAGCTTTTCTCACAAAACCTAGGAACTGCAAGTCTCTATACAATCTATTAAGTAGATATCAAACTGCTCTTGTAAACAAATCAAGTTTGTTATTTTAAGTTTTAAACTGCAAATGGTAAGCACATGTATCTATTAAATCTTATGTTTTATTCAACCTTAGTTGCCTTAAATCTTATACTTTGTTTTTACCTTCTATAAGGTACCTTCTTTTACCTTGGTTTTGACCTTCTACACTTTGTTGACTTCAGCTGATGTGATGGATTTGTTTATACCCTTTATAAAATCAAGTCACAATTTTATATAAAATCTTGTTATCTTTACTATTATAGTACTGGAACAATAACCACAGGTTAAAGGTCCTACTGAGACAGATAAAAAATGTACCAATTAACAGTGAGATTGTCTTTACCTGTCAGTTTTTGTTCTAAAACCTCATTTAAAAAGTAAAAGATTTTTTTTTTTTTCTGTATAATTAGATATAAGGAAGTCCCTGGTTCTTCAGTTAGCCAAGTGGTAAACATACCAGAAATAACTTTAGTCCTATTTTGATATTGTGCCAAGATTACCTGAAGTCCCGCAATCAAACTGCAGGGAGGGTACAACACTGCCTCTCCATGAGCTACCCATGCTCCTCACCCTCAGAGGTAGTCCACAAAAGATACTACCCACATGGCACTGCCTCGCCTTTACAAAGCTCAGTGCCCATTTTATCTTAAGAACACTGACATTTCAAGATGAGAGGAAATATGTCTGGTACACCCAAAAAGGCTTTGCCACTAACAGCCTCTGCAGTCACTGGTTGAGGAGGAAGTTCTGCTGAAGTGGAGCTTACTGCATTCTCCCCCATGAAGCAGGCAATACACCTAATGTTGTTGTTATTGTTGTTATTGATTATTATTATTATTATTTGGTTATAGCTATTCCAGTGCTTTTTTGCTGGGTTAAAAAATGTCGCATCACAACCTAGCAAAACTGGCCTGAGTAAGGCACCCAAATTGAATAGGCAATAATAGGTGCAAGGAGGTCCCTTAATAAAATCAGGAAAATAACAGGATTAAGGTGCAGAATTTTTATGCCAGTATTATCATACAAGAATGCTATTTTTCAGGCCCAAACAAATACATTTATTATATTTCCACATGCTGAATGTTAATTTATTTTCTTTAATGTTCTGAGCACCTGAGCCAATCTGCTCTATAGTCCCACTGGGAAAAAAACACAGCTTGAAAGAGGCAATGGGAGGACAAAAGCAACCTGTTAGTTTCCCCACTGATGTGGCTTTGCAGCATCAGGCTTTTTTCATGCTTTTTTAAAGAGTAGGCTCTAAACGTCTGTAATCTTCTATTTCTTAATCAGAGTAATTTCTACCTAGAATGTATCCAGAGGCCATCTGAAAAGTGGGTTAAAATTGTTCTTGAAGCTGGAACTTTGAAAATGAACAAATGAACTCTGTAATCATAAACAATTTATCATAGTGGAGGACAGGAATGATCCTCAAAGCATGTACATTATACCTCTTTAAATCCCATCCTTTTATTTAGGATCATGATAATGATGTCACATGAATTAAAAATACAAATAAGTGAAATAATTTCTCAGAACAGGGATACAAATGCATGACAAAATTCATGTTCACAAAACAAACTCTGGGAAAGGACTGATGTGTTACAGGGACAGACTTGCCAATCGATAAGGATATGCAAGGAGGAAATCTCAGTTGTATCATAAACAGTAAAAGATAACAGGGGATATGGTTAATTACTATAACGTAAAAAGAATGACTTAGTGACTCGAATACTCTTAGGATGTGATTTCTCAATTAAATACACTCCTCATGTTGCTGCATTGTCACTTTGAAATGTCATTGGTTTTAATCCAAGTATTTATTCAAGGATAATACTTTGATCAACCAAGTCTGGAAGATAGTGCCTAAAACCAGGAAGGTTCTTCCCTTTGCATGAATCTGTCCAGTTGCCCAACACATCTTTGGGAAATAGAGTTACCCTGTACTATACCGGAATCATGTAGTTGTATAGGTTAGCCTTCAGCAACCCTAGATATTAAAGTATCCATTCAAGAAAAAAAGCTTTTATCCAATATTCAGAATTTATATCTCTGACAGTCTTTTGTGAAATGAAAAAAAATCAGAATATTATTTAAAAATATGTATAAGGCAACAATATTAGCAATCAATCAGACACTATTTTGTTAATTCATAAAAAAGTAATATTGATCAGGTTGCACGTACGTTTTTTAGAGAAAAGCGAAACTAAACACACCAGAAATATTGTGACTTTTAGTTCAATCTAGCAAAAATGTGTGACTTTCTCTTTACTGTTTATATAAGTACTCTATATAGTCTGAAATGGAATACAGAATTTAAAAATAAATAGGATTTTTTTTTAAATGGGTGTTTCCTATTATTATATATTACTTTAAAGTGGTATTTTAGTGAAAATGTTAAAATCAACAGCACTTGAAATTCTTTTCAGTTTAGGGAAAAAAAAAATTTCATTAATATTTCTTTTTTTTTTGCTTGGATAAAAACAAACAAAACCGTGACATTTCCTGTAGGATGGAAATCTGATTTTGTTCATCTCCTGTGAGATCATTTTGCCTTTTTTTTTTTTGCCCCCTTTTTTTTTTGCCCCCTTTTTTTTTGCCCCCTTTTTTTTTGCCCCCTTTTTTTTGCCCCCTTTTTTTTGCCCTTTTTTTTTCTTTGTGATAAGCATGGTAATACTCTCAAAAGAAGTTTGAGATTTCCAAATGGAATACTACATAGCAGGTTGAAAACAATTTTTCCAAGACAAATCCTGTTAGAAGTTACTTTTTTTTTTTCCCCCTAAAAAGAAATGCAAAAAGACTGTTTTAGGTAGAGAAAGGTATTTTGTAACACATGGTTTTTCAACCAGTTCATGGTAGAGGAAATAACTTTTAGATAATACGTGAGGTGTATTCTCCAGTGTCATGCTCACTGGACCTATCTGCAAAGCGAAAATGACATTTTTGTCTGGTTAATTCACCTTATTAAGGAAATTAAAGGTTAAGTATCCATTATGCTGTTAAAGATGAAATAAACAGGTATCGATGCAGATATCATGTGTCTCACCTGAAGGTGTGTGACAAAATAATATTCCAAAGGATACTGAATAAAAATGTTATTGAAATTTTCCTGCATTTTTTGTACTCTTATCATCTGCTCTTAATCAGAACCAAATTATAAACAATAGAAATCTCAAAACTGATCTGCTTTCATTATTCCGTCATTGAACAAAAATGTAAATCAACATTTACATGATGACGGAACGATGTATTATATCATGTTGTAACTTGTTATAATCAGGTACCTTATTTTCTTCATTTAAAAAAAATGGTTTATGTAGATTTAAGGTGAGTTCTGAATGCAAGGCAAGCAATGTACTAGCTTCTGCTAATTGCAGAGACATGATCATCAATTACTTGTACACTAACTTATCAACAGTCAGCTAGCATCCACTGCTGGAAAATGAAATCTTATGATACTTACATCAGGTTGGATCATTTTATGAGAGGTGATATTAGAGTTCACACAGAAAAAAAATGTAGCTATTGACAAAAAAGATCATGTTTGACTTTGATTGTTCTGTGATTGTACTATTCCCTTCCTTCAATATTTTTGTGATTATAATGAAACACCTCTTGAAAAAGCTGCAGAATAATATGTGACAACATTACAGGTAGTTGTCGTCCTCCATAGCTGACTTCATCTCATCAGAATGTACACCTTCAGTATAATATAATTAGTGAAATATATATGTATTGAAAAACCAGTACAACAGCTATTTGCAAACAGCTTAGCAAAAATACAGTTATCTATGCTGTCTTCTCCCATCCTGTTTACAGCCATAGTCTGATACCCTGTATCTTTACCTGGAGACAAAATATTAGATGTTTAGCAGTCAGTCAATTCTCCTCTTCTAGGTGTCATCCACAATAACCAAGTCAGACAACACCTTAGTGAAAGAAAGACTGAGCAGTTGGTTCAGACAAATTGAAACAAAATAAATAGCTTGTACGTGCCATGGCATTTTTAAAAATAATACTGTCATAGACATGAACTGGTAAGTCTAATGCTATAATGAGAACTACCTCAACTCCTTAGCCTTCTTTTTTCTGTATTTTACTACTACTCCACTATAATGTGGTGCTTGGGGTATTTCAGGAATCTGGATTTTTTTTCTCGATTTCGGTCTTTTGAGGAAATCCACACTGGCAAGTGGATGCACATATGCGTCTTTTTGCAAGAAGTGCCTGGAATTAATCTCCAGTCTTCAATGCACATATTTGCTGAAGAAACCAGTGAGTACTTCCGTTTGTTTTGCATTTTTAAAAGACAGCTCACTGATGATATAATATGGAGAAAGGCATGCCACTGATTTAAGGAATCTCAGAAAATAGGCGGAATTTTCATGTGGTAGCAGCACATCATCTGGAACCAAATATAGCTTTGATATAATTGCTGATTCCATTTATTCCTCTGAATGAAGCTCTATCATTTAGGTGATGTTGACCAGCTAAATGTATAATTACTGTAATCGATCAGGATGTTAAAAAATTTTAATATGTCCTCTCCATGTATATATTTGGAGTATGTTTTTTTCACGTTGTGAAATTATCATTAGTGTGTCCAAGCAGGCTCCTCAAATTATGTACAAATAAATTCTCTTAGAAAAATTTACAAACAAATGAAATGAATGCCCTCATTTTAAATAGGTGCAGACCATTAGCAAAATCTGATATGTGGTTAATCACAGTTTTTGCTGAGCAAACTCCGTTCTGAACAGCTTGAGGTAGTGGTTAGAAATCAGAGGATGGGTCAGAAGAGCAAAAAGACATGGGCAAGCCCTGCCTCTGCCTCTCCTGGGAAAGGAGATCTGGTACAAGGCATGGGGTGGTAGCAGGTACATGCGAGGAGCCACAGCATCAGACAGGTTTCTGTGCATCAGGCCAGGGGACAGGCGGGCACGACAAGTCTCCTAGCACAGTTCCCAATCCAACATGCAGCTTTGCAGTCTGAGTCAGGCAGACTGCATCGGTTTCTGTTGGTGGACTGATACCTGTATACTCGATGTCTCTTATTTAAAGCTAACTTGGGTGTGTTTACGTTGCTTTCCAGTTGCTGCTGTGATGGTTGTATAGCTGTGGAAAAGAAAAAGAGGGGAAAATATGGGTGAAAAGAGGGGGAGAAAGGAGGACAGGAGGAAAGAAGGCAAGGAGAAGAGAAGAGAGACATGAGAGGTTGGAGAGTGGGAGAGATTATTTCTTGGTATCTTGATATCCACCTTAGCGATCTCCTCCCAGGAGACTGAAAAACAGCTAGAACAAGATCTGAAAGGACAGATGGCATAGCATAACTCTGCTGAAAATCTGTTCTTATTTCTCATATTCAGCCTTTGCCCAATACGTGTGGTACTGAGAAGTCATGGACTGCAGTTTAACTTACATATAGTTCCCCACTCATTGTGCCATGAACATGCACTTTGAAAGGTTTTCTGAAGAAATTGCAACCAATGCAAATTTAAATTTGCAATTAAGATGTACCATTGAATATTTATTTGTATTTCTGGCCACGAATAGCTATATTGGTATAGTGGATTTATAGTCAACCATTTTCGTAGGTAAAAGTCAGGGGATGCACTTCAAAATTCATCTGTGCAATCAAACTGGCCTCAAAACAAGGAGTTGAACAGAGAGCTTTGGCTGGAACTTGGGGAAAAAAAGGAGAGCTTATGACTTTTGGAAGAAGGGGCAGGCAACTCAGGAAGACTAGAAAGATGTCATGACGTTATGCAGGGAGAGAATTGGAAGGGCCAAAGTCCTACTAGAACTTAATCTGGCTACTGCCTTAAAAGACAATAAAAAATGACTCTATAAATACATTAGCCACAAAAGGAGGGCTAAGGAAAATCTCCATCCTTCATTGGATGCAAGGGGGAAACATAGTGACAAAGGATGAGGAAAAGGCTGAGGTACTTAATGCCTTCTTTGCCTCACTCATTAATAGTCAGACTGATTGTTCTGGGGGTACCCAGCCCCCTGAGCTGGAAGACAGGGACGGTGAGCAGAATGAAGCCCCCATAATCCAAGGGGAAATGGTTAGTGACCTGCTACACCACTTACACACTCACAAGTCTAGGGGGCCAGATGGGGTCCACCCAAGGGTACTGAGGAAACTGGAAGAGGTGCTCGCTGAGCCCCTTTCCATCCTTTATCAGAAGTTCTGGCTAACCAGGGAGGTCCAGTTTACTGGAGGTTAGCAAGTGTGACACCCACCTACAAGAAGAGATGGAAGGAGGATCTGGGGAGATACAGGCCCATCAGTCTGACCTCTGTGCTGGGGAAGGTCATGGAGCAGATCATCTTGAGTGCCGTCAAGCGGCATGTTCAGGACAACCAGAAGATCAGGCCCAGTCAGTATGAGTTTATGAAAGGCAGGTCCTGCTTGATTAACCTGATCTCCTCCTATGACAAGGTGACCTGCTTAGTGGACAAGGGAGAGGCTGTGGAATTAGCATACCTGGGCTTTAGTAAAGCCTTTGACACTGTTTCCCACAGCATTCTGCTGGAGAAACTGGCTGCCCCTGGCCTGGACAGGCACACTATTTCCTGGGTAAAAAAACTAGCCGGGTGGGCAGGTCCAAGAAGTTGTGGTCAATGGAGTTAAATCCAGGTGGCAGACAGTCACAAGTGGTGTCCCCCAGGGCTCAGTGTTGAGGCCAGTTCTGTTTAATATCTTTATCAATGACCTGGATGAGGGGATTGAGTGCACGCTCAGCAAGTTTGCAGACAACACCAAGTTGGGCGGGAGTCTTGATCTGCTCGAGGGGAGGACGGCCCTGTAGAAGGATCTGGAACAGGCTGGATCAATGGCCTGAGGCCAACTGTATGAGGTTCAACAAAGCCAAGTGCTGGGTCCTGCACTTGGGTCACAACAACCCCATGCAACACTACAGGCCTGGGGAAGAGTAGCTGGAAAGCTCCCCAGTGGAAATGGACCTAGGGATGTTGGTCAACAGCCAGCTGAATATGAGCCAGCAGTGTTCCCAGGTGGCCAAGAAGGCCAATAGTATTCTGGCTCGTATCAGAAATAGTGTGGCCAGTAGGAGCAGGAAAGTGATCATGCCGCTGTACTCAGCACAGCTGAGGCCACACCTTGAATACTGTCTTTGGTTTTGGGCCTCTCGCTACAAGACAGACATTGAGGCACTGGAGCATGTCCAGAAGAGAGCAACAAAGCTAGTGAAGGGTCTAGAGCACAAATCTTATGAGGAGCAGCTGAGGTAACTGGGGTTGTTTAGCCTGGAGGAGAGCAGGCTTAGATGAGAACTTATTGCTCTCTACAACTACCTGAAAGTAGGGTGTAGCAATGTGGGTGTTGGTCTCTTCTGCCAGGTAACAGGCGATAGGACAAGAGCAAATGGCCTAAAATTGAACTAGGGGAGGTTTAGATGAGATATTAGGGAAAAAATCTTTACTGAAAGGTTTGTCAAGCACTGGAACAGGCTACCCAGGGAAGTGGTTGAGTGCCCATTCCAGGAGGTATTTAAAAGACACGTAGATGTGGTGCTTAGGGACATGGTTTAGTGGTAGGCTGGGCAGTGCTAGGTTGACAGTTGGACTTGATGGTCTTAAAGATCCTTTCCAACCTAAACAATTCTATGATTCTTTGAAAATAGATGTGATTTTTCAGGCCTGCAAGGATTTTTTAGTGCTACTTTTATCAAAAGTTTACACATTCCTTAAATGATCTGAGACCTTTTCCCAAGAATGGTCTTCAGAGAAGTTGCATCCATCTAAGTGAAAGAATGACCAGAAAAACAGACTAGGAAAAGGTTTTTGCTGCAGCATTGAATAAATAAGAGCGGCACAACTTATACATGTCAAGTTCAGAAGAAAAAAATTCTTGTTAAAGGTGGCCAGAAGCATCAATCATATGATATTTTGCATCATTAAAATTACATATTTTTCTTGTCTGTCTCTACTCAGAAGTGCAGCTCTAGTTCATTCAGTTCAGTGGAACACACAAAGTTGAGACCATAATAGGACAAGTTCTCTTAAAATGACTGTCTTGATGTTATGTTTTTCAGAATATTTAAGAAGTAGAACAGCTTGTGTGGTAGAAAGCTCAAGTAAATGCTGTAAACATGTTTTCTGTAATTGATTCTTATTAGCTTTAATTCATAGTCTACATAATTCTTTTTTATAGTGTTGTATCAGTCAAAATCATCTATTTTTAATGAGTGTCAAAGCAAAATTAATCTAAAAATATATATAACTTGGCAAATAATTTGATTTTGTCTTGTTTCAGTGTTTTTTCTTTTTTTTTTAAGGAGATTTGATCTTGTCTGGAAAATATTGGTTTGAAATAAAGATTCTTGCTTTGACATGAGTTTGAGTGACTCTTCTGACTATAAGGGGACTTGTAGTCATGCAACATGCATCATGCTCCAATTCTTCCATAAAAAATCCAGATCAGATTGATTTTTTACAGTCAACATCTTCTACTCTCCCCATTTCATGTCCTCCACCTCAGCTTTTGTTTAAAATAAAAATCATTCTAGCCATTAAATCTACTGAAACAACCTATATCACAATACTTAAGAGTTCATGACTCTAAAGCTGGTAACAGTAGAGTCAAATGCCTTGGCTTTGCATTAAAGGCATTGGGTTTGCAAAAGCCACTTACCAATAACCATAAAGTTTCTTTGGGATATAATGCAACTTCTGAATGGGAACTAATCCAAGAAAGTATAGTCTTTGTTCGCGATTAAGTAAAAATAATCAGATTACAGCATCCTCTCAATACTTGCTTGTGAACTCTGAACGTAGGACTCAGATGAGATTTTGGGGTATATTTCCCATTCTGTCTCAGTAAAGCCAGGGACTTGAACATCAACCTCCTCATGGAGGATGTGGAGGAAATCTTGCATCTATCAGAGCTGTTCTACTTTCCAGTCCCCTGGGAAGTCCAGTTGCTGCTTTGCACTGAAGCACTATCTGGGTGCATTTTAGTACTTCTGAAATAAAACATCATAAAATTTCACTTAAAATTCCATTTCATGTCTGATCCTTTCATTATTTATATGGGATGATATATATTTTTAACTGTAAGCTCTATTTTAAAAATCTGTTTTTATCTGGAGACTTGAAATTTACTTTTTTAGCTAATTCTAATCTCTACTTTTCTTTTTCTTTAAACCAATCAGAAAGGAGCTCTACTGAAAATGTGGTGAGAAATTTTGAGCATCTATGCAAATTATCGTGAATGAGGTTTTTTTTTGCATAGGTCTCCACATGCAGAGAGCTTGGCTAGATTACATGGAGCGTAAAAAACACTACCCTGAAACCTTTTTGACATGGTATCTTACCATATGGAAGTACTGCAATGGCAGGCAATTCTTCATTAATACGCCTACAGAGGAGCAGTGCGTACTAAACATTCTGGCTTGCTGACAGGGCTATATTAATACGAAATAGGAGTCTTGAGATAATTACAGTTTTGTGTCTGGAATAGAGAAGTGTGTGAAATAGATCTTTACTTAGATAGCCAAAGAAGAAACATTTTTCTCCTCTAAATGTATATTTAATCTTAATAAATGGACAGGCAGTGAATTTAAGATGGTCTGCTATACTTTAACTACATACAGTATTTAGAATGTGTAATTGGGCTCTTGCCAGTGTAGAAACATATTTTCCCTTGTTACAAGACAGGTTTTGAAAGGAATATGTAGACTTAAATTAGCAACGGAAAACGTTGCAAAAGTTTCTATGTGGAAAACTTTATCTCAAGAAATCCTTAGTAAATATCTTAACTTTTTTTTTTAATTAGGAGGAAAAAACCTGCACAAAGATTTAAATATAGAAATGGAAGAAAAGAGTAGGCAACCTTGCTGTAAAATCAGCAGAGTTAATGTTGGCAGGAAGTTCTTGATTCTTTTCCCTTTTAATTATGAGATACATTTTCTCATTAGGCTTCTCTATTTAAAGCTAACTGTAATTGGCTTACATATTAAAAATAACAGTGACAAATACAGATTAGGATGCATGTTTGTATGGATAAGTACTTGAGAACCGAAGCTCTTGCAGAAAGTAGCTCAAAGAAGGGAATAATTGAGCCTCCTTTGTTACAGGTGAGGATGAAAACCACTTCATTTCTTCTTCTTGTAGAGAGTCTGAACAAAAATCCTCTCTCTAGCTAAGCATACCTAGGTATTGCCAGGGTCAGAGGACTGCAGTATGGAATAAAGCTGTTTAGCTAAATTGTTTTACTGCTGGAAATGGCCATTGATTTTCAGGCTTTGGTTCTAAGGGAAGTTGTAGGAGGCCGGTGAGACGTGCCCTCTGCCCTGTACTCTGCAGGACATCTTCCCAGCCCTGCAGGCAGCCTTCTCAGTTTCTCACTACATGAGTCTTTTCTTCGTAGCTGCTGCTAAGCCCATGGCTTTAACCAGCTTCCTCACCATACTTTCCCTGCAACCTCTGCCTATTGTCTTGGCAGGGTGTGCCAAACACATCAGGATGAGGTGTAATCCTAGGCTGTTCTGTGGTTTTACTATCACTCTGTCCTTCTCTGGGTTGCGGACACCATTGCTAAGTGCAAATGAACAGGAGGTATTTAAAGGTATGCCTGGGAAAAGACAGTCTGGTGACTTGGCACAAACTTGGCACAAACCCTCTCTGGAGTGTGTCTTTCTGGACTACGGCTGTGGGGGTTGGTTGTTTCTTTTTTCTGTCTGACATGTAAAAAAAGAAGTAACTCCAAGGAAAACCCTGTTGATATGTATTGTGCCAACAACTTGCTGAGAGGACCAGGAAGATTTTAAGGTATCTGAATCCTAATGGGTGCCTAAACTCTGATTCCTTTCAGTCGTATGTAGGTGCCTAAACGGGAGTAATGTTTCTGTTTATCTTTGCAACTCTGTCCCACTTTCTTTAAGTATAGGTAATGGTCAATATATATATATATATATATATCCTACCTAATTCGCAGCAACCTTTCTTTATAAAATGGGCCATTTGCATTCAGTCGTATAATAGCTGTCTGCTTGTATTGATTTATTTACATAAGTTACTATATATTTGTGTTGCTTTGCAGTACTTATGTAGACTGATTTTCCTTTGAGTATGATGGGTAGTACTGGTTTAAGTATAGTTGTGAAACCACTTATTCTCAATTTATTTCCTCCACAAAAATTGTTTTGTGCTCATTCAACCACCCACATGGAACTTTTTGCCCAGGGAAATAATTCACCATGATTACCAAGTTTTTCTTCAAAACCATCAGTATTTATGAGTAGATGAGAATATACAGGCATTGCCTATACATTTTTTTATATAAAGACTTCCAAACCCCCTAATTTGTTTCAGAAATAATGAAAGATTTCAAGAAGCAACCACAGCGCTTGCCAGGAACATCACTCACAAAGTCCAAGCACTTAGCAGCAATAATGTCTAGCTAGGATGTCCTAATTCTCACACAATCTGCAAACTGAATACATAATTTGTATGCATAAAGAAACATATTTAATCACAACAATCTAAATCAGCAATGAGTCATAGTTAAAAGTATAATTGCAGTTTTGATTTTAGTATCAAAATATTCATAGTTTTTATTACGTGACAAGTATCTGATGACAGCTATTTAGACTGGAAGTTCCCTGACTGTTCAGAATGATCTATGTAGGTAGTCTTTTTTTTTGTTAATCTAGGGAAAATAGGAGAATATTGATCAATTGACCAATTGTGTTATTAAATTCACTTTTCAAATCAATAAATTCATGTGTTTTAATCTTTATGTGTGTCAGATGAACATCAGTTGTTTCCAGAGCAGGTGGAAGGGTAATGCAGATATAGGTAGCAACAAAACCAGTGTAACAGAACGAGTGGCTACAACCTTTTATTTAATAAAAACCCACCTCTTGGACAGTGCTGCAGAGAAATAGTATGTTCAGCATCTTAAATATTGGCTTCAACCCCTTAACCCTAAGAGTGTATTTATTAACCACAGGAATATACCTAGGTATTTTAAACCACACAGTTTGGTTGCTGGACACATTCTTTTTTAATAATAGCATTGATCTAAATTTCAAAATAATTTTCTGATTGCTTGTGGGTGCCCAATCTGACATACCTTAACCCCAGTTTTCGGGAAAGCACATTCACGGCAGGTTCCTGTAAAACCAAAGGGGAATGAGGCAAGAAATGAGCATCTCTATACTGAGCTGTTAATGTTAATCCAAACATTAATATATATTTCAGACAATATATATTTCCGTGCCCTATGTATGTTTGTAACTTTTACCAAAAATTGCATTGGAGCCTGAATTCTCTGCTCCACTCCATAGGCTTAAATTCTTCAAATGTGGCCAGCACAGGGAACTTCTAAGAAGTTTAAACATATGGAAAGCTTACAGAGATGACTCTTAATCTGGTTTTATACTAGGTGATAGCAGGAAACATTACATTGTCAGACAACCTCAATTAATGTATACAATTTCACAAAATATGTTGAAATAGACAGAAGAGCAGAATGAATGCATGAAAGATGAACAATTTAGGTGCCCTGATCTCTAAATATGGAAAAGTTCACCTGAGAAATACATTAAATCAAAGAGAAGTAAGGAGTGGAACCAGAACTGTAAATTAACCATATCTTTCTGGCACCATACAGACTTCAGGCATTATTTTCATTAATTGCACAGCTTTGTATCTGACCATCAAGCCCCTGAACTTCTATGGTTGGTTATGGTCTGAAGAGTCCTAATGAACTGGGGCCAACACTAAAATGTTTTAATTTTACAAAACAAAGGGTGTCTCATGTGTAGTAACTTGAAAGCTTTAATACTTAATGGAAACTTGTGATTTATTTATCTACAAATATTTAGCTGTAGGTAACTGACAAAAATGTTGATGCAAACAGAGCCGTACTCTAGCAGAGAACCATTGCAACACCCAGTTAAATACCTCAAGGGCAACTGGATCGTTTCAGTTTCACTTCATTTTCTGTACAGTTTACTGCCAGGTTTGTTGTCCTGTTTAGTCTTTTTAAATTCCTTTAAAGTATCAGTCCCTTCACGTTCAGTTCTTTCCAGATAACTTTTTTTTTCTCTCCAATGAGCTTTTGAGTGTAGCTCCACTATACTTTTAAAATTAGTTTTTCGTTGTGTTTCCTTGCATTTTCCAGAGAGGTTTCCATCAGACTGCATATTCAGTAAAATTAAATAGGTTTTTAGGACACTGGAAAACAATTATCTGTAAAGAAGGTATGAGTGGGCGTTTTGTGTTTTGTTTCGTTGTTAAATAGGATATGAGTTGCCAGCCCAAAATGAGATGTTAAGTCTGCTGTAAGTATCATCCTAACCACACTGAATTCTTGAAATGTATGAGATTTAGGATTCAGCCTTGTAAAAGTGTATCCTCCAAGACCGGGGCCATAAATTGATCCCCATGGTTCCCTATCCCAAAGAAGAACAGACTAATCTGATAAGGATGTGGGGACAACCCAGCTTGATTAGGTTTGTTACAAGACTAATCACTGAACAGTGGCAGGGATGCAAGAATTGGGAATGCCACAATTCATTATTCATAACACACACACATCCCTCTGCTTAATAAATCTTGAATACAAATATTATAAGCAAACCATGCTCTCATTCAGCTGGCTGGCTGAATGGAAAGATAGAAAGGGTCACCTTTGAATCTGGGAAGTACGTAGTAAACTGAAAGTTAAAAAACTTGTGGCTCTAATGTACTCTAAGTTAAAGAATAAAACAAAATTTTTGCTTAATGCTGTTTTGAAATCCTCATTGCTAACCAAGCACTTCTCCATGAAAAAAAAAAAAAAATCTGAAAATGTGTCTTCCTTTTTATAAGAGGAGAGGAAAGAACTGAAAGGTTTTTAAAGTCTGAGAAGCTGAGCTGCTATAAAAACTGCCATTAGTGCTTTCACACCTGATTTCAAGCCACTGAAGTCAATGCTGTTCTATTGACAAAGCAGTGTCAGCCAGTCAGTTTGGGATTTAATTCCCGTCTTTCAGAGCTGCTGTCCTGGCAGTGTGGAGAAGTCGAATAAGAACCACTGACTCTGTTCCAAGTTTCCTGGGTATTTAATGGAAGATTTCTCATCCTGCCATAGCTGGTGCAGACAATCTTGCGTGCTTCATCTTTTGCCATGATTCCTGGAAGCTTGAACAATTTCTGTATTTATGAAGGTGGGGTTGCTTTCTGCATTTATCAGGTCCATTCACAGCTGCCAAGCAGAGTGCCAGCTTGGGGCTGCAAAGTATTATTACTCTATTTGCCTCTCTAAATAAAATCCATATTAAGTCTATCAACTAATTTGTAGCTTCTCTGGCAGACGGTAATGACTTTTTTGGACATTGTTGATAGGAAGTAGAATAAAGCAAAGAAAGCTGAGCAAGATGAAAAGCTTCACATCCCACTGATATCTTGAGTGACGGTAGGCTCCCAGTTTTTGAATTAGACTTCTTCTCTCAAATATATTCATCTTTGTTGTCAACAAAGATGAAATTTTATGGATAAGACATGCTTCCTTCTCTTCAATTACCACTCTGTCTCACAGCTTTATCCTTTATTCTGAGCAAGGTTCTGCCCATCAATTCCATATTCCCCATTCAAAAATCAGTTTAAAACCTACTGCTAGATCAGGGTTTCTCTCTGTCTCTCTGGTTACTCATGGAATTTCTCTAAGTGTTTTGACGGGGTGAAGTTTTGTATTTTTAGGAATCATTTGCTTCTCAGCAGCAGCATTGCCCTCTGGTGGATGCATGATTCTCAGTGTGGGGAAAGGGGGCTTTCCTGTGCATAGTCTCTGCAGCCCAGGGAAAACAGACCACCTTCGTGTTGGGGGCTGATGGTTTTTACATGATTAGGGCTGTTTTTCTAATCTGGATGTGGCATGGCTTCTCTCAGAAACAGTACTTCATATTCCAGTTTCATGTGTTGTGAATACGAATGTGTGCCAGGAATCAAAAATTCATCTCAATGTTTTCTTCCCCCCCACCCACCCCCCCCCCCATATACCATTAGCACTTTGAGTTCCTACCTGCTTTATCTTCTAAACCCTTAGGTACAAGAAAGAAAAAGGTATGTGGATTGTCTTTTTTTTTTTTTTTTTTTTTTTAATTCTATCGAAATCTCTGTGACTGAAGAGGGTGGATAGCGTTTGAAAACTACACTGCAGACCCTATTACAAGAATCTTACAAAATCCAAACTTGCATAATCCTTCCCTCAATTAGTATTCATGTAAAACGTATGCCATTTGTGACCACTGCATTAAGTGGAGTCTTATGGTGGATGATAACACTTGTAAAAAGTCTAAGAAATCTTCACTATATGAGATTGAAGTCTTTAAAAGGAAAAAGTCTTTGCTGGCTCCTTTAAAATTACTTCTAAAATATGCTTAATTCAAATTTCCTATTTCTAGCTGAACTAGAAATGCTATAGTCTGAGCCCAAATAACACTCAAGGGATATAATGAAGTTGGTCATCAAAAGAGACGTAAAATAACTCTAAATCATGAAAAAAAAGGACTCTGGGACTGAAGGCTTTGGAAATGGAATGTAGTTTTTTATGCAACTCAATAATTAGGCTGCAGTTGATGGTGATGATGATGAGTCTCTGTTGGCTTCTTAAGTTTCCTGCATATGTATTCAGTTTAAATGAGAGACCAGACCTTTGTCTGGGGTTTTGAAAGAAGTAGTGAATGAATGAGAGGCCTTTGGAGCCCAAATACTATTTACATACATTCTGTTGATTTAAAGTTTACAATTTGTCATAGTACTTAGTGCTTTAGTTTCCCTCTGGTATTAATTTCAGTTACGTTCAGCATGTATTTCTTCTTGCTGGCTGACACTAGAAGAATGTAATTGAATTCTCATTTTTCATCAACTCCTGGGATACTAGATTCTATGCCTAATATTTTGTCCTGAGAATAGTAACAAGAACATCAATACAAAGTAATCAAAATAGTCCATTTAAAGACTTCTCATTTGTGAGTCTTCCAGCAACTATATTATTTGCACACATAAGAAACTTTTTAGTTTGGGGGTTCTCTTCACTTCTTTGAAGCCTTCATTTTGAAGTCAAGGGAGTTTGTTGCTGTTGTTCTTTTATAATTCCATGGAAGAATGATGTATTAAAAGCTCAGTCATCGTTATTTGATATAAAAAATGAGGGGGATATTAAGAAATATGAAGAATTTTGTCATGAAAAACTTATTTAATAGTCCTATTATATGGCTGTCCAATTTTAAATTTGGGGTTTCCCTTTTGGAAAGGGGAAACTAAGCTGCAGCTGGGAGAGATTTGGACAAAATGTTTTCAGACGGTCTTTTGATCCCCTCATAAAGTCAATCTATAACAAGTACAATTAATAAATAAAAATCTTATCTTTTGCATTTGTTGCTGTCATTCATTATTGTTTTAAAAATGCAAATACTGAGAAGAAAGTTTGGACCAATATCAATAGGGAGCTCATTATAGAAAAAATATTTCTGTATCAGTAATAAGTAGCTAGAAACATGATACCAGTGCCAATGAAGAAAATTCTAGCTTTGATTGCTGTATTTCTAGTTAAAATCTGCAAATCTTTTTATGAAAATCACAGTGTCTGTGCTTTGGATGCTTTTAGATGATTTAGATATGGAAAATGATTGCTATTTGAATGGTGAGGAAGATTAAAGTCAGAGATAAAAGCCCCCTTAAATCTGAAAGGAATGATCTTAAGAAACAGAACTAAGTGTACCCTCACGTAATGATTTTTGATGAGACATTGTTGAAATATCAGATATCTAAACCCAAATTTGGATCCCAACAACACACAAGCTGAAATTCCTTGTGTTGCCTCATCTATGCCTTTTCAGAGATAATTCTAAGCACGTACAATAATAGACTTACAACCATAATGATAGTATTAACTGTTTTCCATTACACATTTTGTTCCCATTTGATTTATTTTTTTCTTGCTCCTAATGATTATGGGATGCTTTCAGATTTCTTTACAAATCCATTATCATTTTTTACCTAAGAGATACAGTTTTTATTTAGAGTTCTTGGTTCTAAGTCTCTTTTTTTCTCTCTCTCTCTTTTATTAGCCATATTTGGAATAAAAAGCATGAAAGCGTTATCTCCCTATTTCTTGTAGAAGATTAATTGGAGTTGGGAGCAGTTGCTTGAAAGTAAATTTGCAATGAGCTTGTTTTTCAAAACTGCTCGTATTCATAAACCATCTGCCAGTTCCTCCTTAATTTACCAAAGCTTCTAGGACAATCTTTGCCTTTTATGGAAACACAAGGAAAAACAATGCGACAAAGTTTTGATCTGGCAAGAAAAACATCCATGATTTTCTCAACAACATAAAAAAATGTATGAAATTAGAACCATGTTTAGGCAAAGTTGTTTGCCAGTTTGATTATTTGTTCCATATCTATTTTAAATGGAAGTTATTTACATATTTCCAATTAAAGGAAAATTCAATCATGAGTATATGAATTTTGTCCTATTCCCTACTTACTCTGTTTTACTTTTTGTTTTCTCTACCATTTTTTTTTCTAACTACTTTGCAGTTCAGTTTAGCCCTGAATATGATTCTTCCAGGGTAGAAAGGGGGAGGAAAGTTATCTAGTAGCAGACAGCAAATTCTGGAAGACCCTTCTTAAGTAATCTGCAACAAAAGCAAACCTTTACATCACTTCCAGCATAGGCCAAGGTAAATGCAACAGGATTCTCTGTATGGAAGAAGGTGCATCCATAAGTATTGTTAATTAATTTAAGAAGTTTTTAATGGCCTTTTTTCACTTTTTGAAAATTTCATATGTATTAATGTGCCTCCTATTTCAGCTAAAATAAACTTTACCGTCTTTGATCTGTTCTGCCCATCCTCAACTTACATGCCCCTTCAGTCACTTCTAATCAGTGCAGTTCTTTATGAGCTGTTGTTTTCAATCTCGTAAAATACATCCCATGAGAGCACTTCTATCAATGCATTATCCTTCCTGGATTATCACTCTGTTCACTATTAATTCATGAGATTGATTCACCCCCTTCCTTGTAGAGAAATATTAACATGTAATTAAGATACAAATCCAAATGTGAGAACATAATAACAGGAAAGGCATCTGAGGGAAACAAAATCACAGCAGTGACATGTTCTAGAAGAGGGCTGCAGCTGAAGATTAATTGGTGAGCACTCACAGTGACAGCAGATAACTCATGTGTTGCTTTCACAGAGGGAATGAAAGAGCTGGAATCTGCAGACTCTCTGCCATAAATAAAGGAGACTGCTTTCTGCAGAGCAATTCCTAAATCTGCTTACATTTAAGATGATTCCTCATCTTGAAGATAATTTGCTGAATACTATGTGAAATCTGTGTAGCTCCACTGTAGTTGGGCCAGTACACACTCTCTTGGGACCTGGCTCTTCTATGTCACTTGCAGTGTCAATCATCAGCTGTGAATTCAAGCATGAGCGAACTTTTATTAAGGTCATGCTACTGGAGCAGCAGAAGAGCTAATGGCATTTTGAATTTGTGCTTGGCATTTACTGCTCAAATCTTATGAGATGCATAAACACACAGGGCAATGTTTTGTTGATCTGGAGTTATATTTTTTGTTTGTGTGTGTGTATGTGATTCTCAGTAAAACTTTAAATTTCTTGGGATGCTAAACAGATTTACTAAAACGGAAGTAGATGGATTTTTTTAATACCTTTTTACACTGTTGAAAAACAGGTGAAGACTTTTAAGTGGGAATATTGCAGCAGATGATTTGTGAAGAGAGGGAGAAAATTCAATTTCATTTGGAAGGTTACAAAGAAATAGCTCTAAGTCATGTGTCTGCAAATGACTTCATCTTTGTTAAAGATTTTATTGCACTGCAGAGAGGAGCCATACGAAGTTACTTGTGTTGAGAATACCATGGAATGAAGAGCACAATTGCAGTAACACATTCAGAAAGTGTTATCAATAAATGAAAATGCACATATGATTAGATACGAAAATATTCATATAATTGTGACAATGGAACTGTTATATTATAGAAAGATAAGACCAAAAGCAGGTGATGAAGCTCTAATAGATAAACCTTACATAATGTATGACTCAATCAGGTGGACACAAGATACAACCCATATGTTGCGTATTAATTCCAAGTGGCTAAAAATTCTCATAGATAATATCAGTTGCAGATAAACTTGAAAGGTCCTAAAGGTTTTAAAATTTTGAGAAATTCAGGATGGAGTAGGGAGATTTCCCATAACCAAACTTAACAATATGATGTATGAACAGCATATTGGGCATCTCACATCCCAGACAGTATTTCATTGGTGTCAGGACAAATGAGTTTAAACAGGCACCTAAGCAGGTTCTACTGCACAAACACATGAAGAAAAGACATCAAAAGTTGCCTGTAAATAAGGATCATGAGCATCCTATTTTGAATCCTTGTTCTTTTTTTTTTTTTTTTTTTCCTTCCATGCAAAGATTATTAGGTGGTTTTGGGAAGGAGTCTCTCTTCCCTGAAACATCACCAACTAATGACAGTTGACTTTCACCACAGTGAGGTAGGCTGAATGCGAGCACTCAGTGCCTGGAACTGTATCTTCCGTTCAGTCTTCTTGAAAGTATGTAACAGGAATACAATTGATCCCCCTTCCTCCCCCACTCCTGTTCTCCACTCTCAATGAAAGGATGAACTTGACTGACACTCTGAAAACAAACTTGCAATGCCAGAGTGGTTGTATCAAAACTCAGCTGTACTGTCTTCTGCAAATAACAGGCACAAAATAGCAGCAGCAATTTTATGGTTATGTAGTAGGGTGCTACAACGGTGCAGTCATTCAAAGAAAACAAAAAGTGCATGAACGAATTGCACAGGCTGTGAGGACAGCTAGTAGTTGTGATCTTGAGCATGAAGTTCAGACAAGCATTTGTAGCCTTATACAGTTATATTTCATACTGCAGAACTCACCACTGAAAAATCAGAATTGTTCTGATGACTTCATCCTTCGAGAATCACTCTCTTTCAGGCTGTGCAGATCTAGAAGAGTACTCCTCTCAATAATTAAACAACTATCAAAACATTATCATTATAAATCCTTCCCTGACTTTTCATTAGGAATATCCTATAAAAGTCTCAGGTTTGCGGTCCTGGCTTTACAGGTTGTGTTACTCAAGGCGAGTATTGCATGTCCTAAGCAGTGAAATAATAGCGAAGGCTGCATATGAATGAATACACCCTCTTCTTTCTTTCCCCTCATCACATTTCAAATATGCCCATGAGCAGCCAGTACAAAGTTAGACACAATGCCAGTTTGGACTAGAGTTTGTATTTATCTTTTGATGGATTGTGTAATTATACCAAAAATAATTAGGATTGGCTTGAAAAAGTGTCTATTCTGTTGGCCCTTTTCAGCCATCCTTCTTACAATCATCCTGTCTGAACTAATAGAAAGTAAATAATGGTTAAAAGGTAATGAGAAGTAATGGACCTTAAACAGATTGACTGTTGATTGGGTACCACCAATTTGCAGCATTTGTGCTTCCTTCAGGGCCCTTGAGCTGTACAGCTACCTAGCAACCATGAAATCTGCTATGAGATATTCTCATACAGAAAAAGCTACACTTGCCAGCACTGTACTGTGATAATCGAGCTGGCAATATAGCTGAAATTGCTGTGCAACAAATACCCTTACACTCTGCAAGATGTTAAGCTCTATGCTGCCCATCACAGCTAAGATTATAAACCCTTTCCTCTCAAGAAAATATTTTTGTACTTCAACTGCAATTTTTTTCCATATGCAAAAGTTGTTGTGATGTGTGTGTGTGTTATCTCATGCTTTCACTGTCAGAACACTGTAAGTATTAATATTCTGGTTTGGTAATCTGCAATAATATATAAAACTAGATTTGGACAATGCAGATGAGGACCCCAGCTTCGTCAAAATATTTGTGTTGTACTTCTTTGCTACATATTTGGATTTGGAGGCATTTCCTCCCCTGTGCCTTATTTTCTCATGTATGAAAGAAGACAATAATATTTACATACATCACTGGGTAGAACTGGTGGAGAGGAAGAAGGCTATTTCAGTGACGGAAATTTTAATTATTTCACTGTTATTTTGTGAAGTGATTAGGTAGAGACGGTACTGTATCTTTGATACAGTAGTAAAATGGCCGAATCTTGTTGTGTCTGGTCCCCTGGCTCTAGCTTTAGCATTGTGTCTTGTTCTAGTCATATGGAGAAATGGCATCAAAAGTGCAGCATCCCAGCCATCTGCTGAATTCTTGTCTGTTGAAAATATGACTAACAACCTAACCTACCTTGTTAAGCTCTTTTTTTCATCACAGAAAATGAAAACCTTATTGTAGCCCAGATTTAAGTTAATTTTCCTTACAATAAACCCTTATAATAAATTTCTCACATCTAATTTAAATATTAAAATTATTTATAAACAAAGCTTGTATTTGTTTTTTTTTAACTTGCTATTGTCAAAATTAATATTGCTTTGTCAGATATGACAAAGGAATGTTTATTGTCCTGTTTCAGATGATGCCCTAGCACAGCAACATAGTACATTATTCTGATTTTTATCAAAACAGCTCTATCTCCTTAAAATAGTGCTTTCTGAATTTAGGTCTTTAACTGTTTTCAGGGCTGTACTGTCATCACTTTGTTATGCTCAATTAAGATGTGTTAATGTATGGATATTTTATTTTCAATTATTTTTAAGTACAGTATGAGGCAGTAACACCAAGCTTAGGAGGATAAGAAAAGTAACAGCATTGGGAGCTGGGTCATTACTGTAAATAATTCAGGAAAATTTATCTGATTAAAAACTACATACCTGGTCTGACAGGATTTGTGACTTCTTTTACCATTTGTATCTTTTTCCCTAACAAATGTGATTGCAACCCCCCACAAATGTGCATGTGTGTTTCAACTTCTCCTCTGGTTCACAAGTCTGGGATGCAGTCAGGAGGAAGATAACCCACGTCTGATTTTTCTGACTAATCGTGAATGTGAATAGTGAATCAGCTGAACACTGAAGTGTTAACATAGGTGTAATATTAGACCATTCTGAATATCCAACTCCTCGTAATGACCTGCTTGTCCAAAAGTAATCCTGAAAAAAAGAATATTGAATTAATTTGTTATGTGTCAGTCTGCCAATTCCAGTTTTGAGCATGGCAGTTTCAGGGAACAGAACACAATATACGTGGAAAGCAAAGCGTGCATATTACAGTAGTTTTTATCTGTGGCTACAGTCTTACTCCGAAGATAACTGCTCTTAGTGCTGTATCTTCATTTCATGTATTTTCCTGAGATTACACTTTTGCTTAAGAAAATGAATAGCGTTGTTACCATGGCTTTAAAGCTTTGTGATACATTTTGATCAAGTAACACAGAACTTGAAACAGCACTAAGTGAAATAGATAATGCGTATGCTAAAGCTCTTGAAACTTAACTGCTAATAGGGAATCGTCTTAAGCAGGTGTAGTTGTACGGAATTTATGCAGGAGTTGTACCATTTTCAGCAATGATTTCCCTGGTAAGCTGTTGGCCACGGGCAGGGGGATCCCCTAGCAGACCCCTGCTGCTGCAGTAATGGAGCTACTCCATCCAGAGAGGAATACACAGGAGCAATATGCTTTTTCTTGACCTTGAAGATAAGTCCTCCCGGAACAGTCTGTCAAGCTCTGGGCCAACGGTGCAAGAAAGATGAATTGGAGATGTGAGATTAAGGAACGGGAGATTAATCGTGGGGGTGAAAATGTGCCTCAGACTGCGCTCCCTCAGCTGCTCACCCCACCTGGCAGGGGAGGAAGGGGAGAGAAGACTGCAGAAGGATGCAGGAGGCCCTTTAATTTCGCAGGTGGAGACTGAGGGTGGGACAACCCCACACCTTTAAACCAGTGTTATCTAGGCTGGGGGTGGCTGTAGGTTTGCATCAGGCAGCTCCCTGGGGTGCTCTTGTGCTGGGCACCTCTGGGCATTGTGTGAGGCCAGGATGTGGCCTGTGAGGGAACAGCTTTGCTGAAGAAGCTTTGGCCAACACTATGTTGAGGTAAAAAAAAAACTGTTGTGAGGTTTTAGGGGTTTTGGGGGGGGGGGTTTTGTTTGCTTGGTTTTTTTCCTTTTTTTTTCCTCCTATCCCCATATGTGTGTGGGAGCAGCCTTATCTCCTGCGGGGTCTTGAAGGCGTAACCGCTTTGCTTCGATGCCTGGAGGCCTTTGCCTGTTGCGGAAACAGTGCGGCAGTGGAAGGGCGGCTCCCTGCCCCGGCCACCGGTAATGCTCGTCCCTGTTGTGAAAATGAACTGCCATCTCTACAGAAAATGTACCTCGGGGGGCTTTAATGTCATTCGAAAGATCCCGTGGCTTTAAAGCAGAAATGGGCAAGGAGCGAGGCTACTGTGGGGGGGGTGCTCCCGCCCCTGTGGGCCGGCCAGGAGTTTCCCTCGGGCTGGCTGCGGAGCCGCCGCCCCCGGGGCTCGGGGCAGGGGTATTTCACTCCGCACCGTGGCTTTCCGCTTCAGGTTGGTAACTTAAAGACCTCCCTTGCTGTTGAAGTGAAATTTTGGCAGGGTAAACAGAGGCTACAGCTCTTCCTTGGCTTTCCTGCCTCAGATGTGAAGGGTTTTGAGCCCAGAGAAAGCACATGATAGCTTCAACGATGTGGAACCTTTGTCCTATATGTGACTATAAATGCAAACCCTGAAAGGGAACAATTAAAATAAAATATTACATACAATTAACCGATATTGATTTGGAATTAATTTTACTTGCTGTGGCTGAGGTCGATGCAATTTAATGTAACATATTCAAGATAAACAATTTTAGATAGCTAAAGATGGCTTTAAAGCAAGGCAGTAACTTCTGGGTCTGTTATATACCTGCTTCTGTGTAATGCAAATTGGAGAGTGAAATCTGTCATTTGTTTTCCATCAAGTGGATTTGAAATTAGCACCGCAGAGATAAACTTGTTTGGCACAGTCTTACTGTTCTTCATTGAATCTACCCTTGTGTGAAAAATGATAGCCGCTTTTATGAAGTGTCAGTTTCCCAAGTCTTTTGGAGCTCTGTCTTAATATTAATGTGTTTTGACAGAAATGGAAGCTTAAAGCTTTTGTTCTTTATGCCAGTTCTGCAAAACCAAAATCATCTCTGATAGCGAAGCTTTGATTTGCCGTGTTCAAATTTCCATTCTTTTACTGGAGAACAAAACCCGTCTCGGTGTCAGAGTTTTGTCTACTGTGCTGGGGTCAGGAAGCATGGCAGGACTGGGTCATCGTATGGTGCTTATATTGGGGAATTTTGCAGAGGTTTGAGTTTATAAAGGCCTCATTTCAGCATGTAGATGAATCTGGTTTTGGTTTAAAAAAATACCAGACTGCTTCTTTACTCAAGACCAGTGAATACAGCTTTGGCAGAGCTGAATATCCAGGTGACCACAAGTACTTGTGTCTTTCATGTGATAAAGGATGCATTATCAACTGTTTGAGCTATGTTGATGCTTTCTAGGTTTTATTATGAAACTTAATTTATAAGATGGTTAAGTTACTTTAGCATTAAAATCCAAAAATGTAAAACATTACTTGTCCCCCCTCCTAGAGGATATATTATTTTGCAAATGAATAGCATGTCTCATAGCTTGTGGATTACAGTTTGAACTATCTGCATTTTCTTTTCTGAGGCAGTCTAAAATGTGTCTGTTGGAAGGTTCGAACTTTTATTAATGGAAACTCCTTTGGAGATCTATGACATTTTGAAGAAGAAATGAATCTTCTTAACATCTCAAAAGTTAAACACAGTTATGGGGAGCAGTGGGGTAAAAGTGGTAGGCAAATCTTGCATAGTGGCATGTTTAATTCAGTGGTTTCCTAGTTGGCTCCTCTAGTTCCCACAATAGTCACAGAAAAGTTTACTGTTTATTGTAGTGCTACCAAAAAAGCCTTTGAATAGATGTGTTGGCACCTCCCACTCCTCTCCTCAAGGTGTAGTGTAATGTGTGGGAACTTGCAGTATCACCTGATGATGAAACTTAAGTGATGACTAAGACAAAACACCAAGTAAATTATTCAGGACCCTCTTGTTTTCCTGTTCCCTCTCTGTGCCTGAGAGTAAGCTTCATACCAGCTGTAACTAATTCAGTGTAGATACAATTCAGCTGGAGATACAAAACTGTAACAAATACTTGCTTTTATGGTGATTGAACTTAAGACTTTCATTATCTTACCAGGTGTGAGGACACCAACAGTTTTCAAAGAGGGTGTCGTTTGACCAAATAAATCAGATGTTTCATAAATGGCTCTGGGTTAACTAACATAAGAATCAATGCCCGTATGGCCCATTATTCTATTCTGCCTGGCCCCTACTTCTGGACACTGCCAGAAAGAGTATTAGTACAGGTAAGCATGTGGTAAGATTGTTCCAGAGTACTCTAAACATTTGTGACCAGTGGCTTCCTGAGTTACAAGTGGTATCTGCTTTTGATAGCTGTTGCTAGGCTTTTATTCCATACAATTAACCACTTTGAAATAAGCGGCACCCACAACTCGACCATGGACTGTGTGAAGCATGGTCTCTTGCTTTGTCCTGTTTTGGCTTTATTCAAGGATCCTGTGTCCTTGTTTTGGGGAAAAATTGTGAACAGTGTCGTGTTGCTTGCTCACCTTCCCATTCTGAATGTGACTTTATAGTCTTGCTTAACATCCTGCTATGGTCAGCTCTTTTTCAATTGAACACTCCTATATTAAGTTCTTCCTCTTAGAAAAGGCTTCTTGTGGCTTTGATTGTCCTTGTTACCCTTCTTCCTCTTCTGAGATGGAGGGGAGGAAATGTATGTGAGCAGCATGGACTTGTGCAGTGGCATTATCTCTGTTGGTGTGGTGGCATGGACTACAAAGAAGGAACTTGTTTTGTGCTGGTAGCACTGTAAAACTAGAGCAGTTTACGGTCTATACCTTGAAAGCACTTAGAATCTAAAGACTGTTGCTGGGCAGGGAGGAGAGATGTAGCCCATGGATGAACAAACGATAGCAGGTCTGGTTTGCACCACCTGAAATCACATTAAGACAGCTGTCTGGACTATTTTGGCAAATCTTCTTGTTGCCTAGAATATCAATATCAGACCAGTAGTAGGTGCTAATTAGTAAGTCTTGTTTTAGTGAAAACTAAGAGCGTCTGCTGATAATACTCTTCAGTAGATCATATCAAGAAAGAAGGGAAGGAACCTGAAACTGGGGGGAAGCCCCCAAGATATTTGGAACCAAAAGGTGTTCTTTGAAAACTGAAGGATATGAAGCTTTTGGAGCTTTTTCTGAGCAGCTAGACTTGAAGTAGACATTTTAAAAAATTAAATTAATGAATCTCTGTTGTATTACAACTGTATGCAGTTATGTTGGGAATCCCAAGTAAAACTTGCCAAACTTGGTAGAAGTCTTAGTGGTTCCAGAGTTGATAAATAGATTGTGAATACTTTGTGTTAAACCTTAATAGTATATGAATGCAAGGATTTTAATTTTAGTCCTGTGTTTTATACAGAAGTTTGAGTCGGGGTGAGGAAGAAAGTCAAATGCTGAATCAGTATTTTTGCAATTATTTGAGTAGATATGGGCTGTAAAAACAGCTCCCTGGTTTAAGCAGAAAAATGAATGGGATGTGGTATTTCGTGTCTAGAGAACACAGAATTACAATCCAGATTCATAAATGAAGTGTTTGCTGTCAGTTTACATTTAATAGACTTGTTTTGTGAATTAAAATCAAGCAAAAATTCCTGGGGGGAAAAAAAAAAACAAATTCAGGAACATGACTGGTCAGACTAATTAAGCCACTGAAGTCTTGCACACTGGTGATATGTTGAAGCAAATAGAAGAGCGGCTGTTAATCTTGTATTGCCACTGGATGGATTTCTAAATAAAAGTATATATTCTCAATTCTGTACAGATTGTTACCTCTTAAACACCTGAGAAATCAAGTAATTGCTGCTAAAAAGGTATAAGCAGATTTTTTTTTTTGTTGTTTCCTGTCTTATCCAGTCGTCTTGTTCACAGATTGCTGATCAACTCAGCTCTCAGAACCAAGTACAAATGGCTTTTGTGGGTTCTTGCATTGGAAAAGACTTTCTTAGTTGAAGTCGTAATGTTGCACTAAGTGATAATGCGACCGGTGCAATATAGTTATATTCTACTTGCAAACAAAACATTTGAGTCAGCAGATAAATGCAGTTTGCAGTTGCATAAACTTTGACTACTCTGTGTTCATAAATATTTATCTACAGTACGTTGCCCAGCTCTCTCCTTTATGCATGTATTAAACAGGAGCTTGTTGTATATCAGCAAAAGTTATTTCCAGCTAAAATAATTTATTTAAATATGAAAAATCAACAATTACTGAAGTGCTATTTCAAATTTTATCTTTCAAATAACTTGCTTTTTTCCTCTTAGTGTTTATGGATTTTTGTAGCTGGAGGGCTATAGCTGCTGGTTTTAGCAGTATTCAAGTTTGGTGATATTTACTATCAAGTTGCATTATTCTTAGCATATGAACATAAAGATCATCTGAAAGTTCTGATAATTTGTATGTTTAGGCTTAACAGTACTAAACATAAGCCACATCACATGATTATATTGTAATCCAGTGGGCAAATAATACCAATTAAGCTTTTGTGTTCTTAGTGGGGAAAAGCAGAAATAAAACAATTTTTACTGGTAATGATAAACTGCATGATTGTGACCATTTCCCTAATGCAGATTTGTATCATGTTATATGCTGATATAAATAGGATCCTATCGCATTGCAGAAACTGGCTGAATCCAGACCCATCATTAATTAGACCAGGTCACCATTTGCAAACACTGTGGATAGATAGGGGGAGAGCTGCAGAGCAGTCAGACCTGATGACCTTGTGTCTACAGTGTACAGCTTTAATGATTTCTCTTAAAAACTTTGACCGAACTTTGGAGTGGACTGAATGCCTATTTGTGCATGTGATGCATTAGGGGCAGCCTTGGAGCACAGTTTTCAGTTCATTTTGATCCAGAGGAAGCACATTTTGTGGTTCCTTGGCACCTGTATACAGGGACTACTGGGAGAGGTACCTGAAAAACACCATCCTGAAATAAAACATTAAGGTAGCTACACCTGCTGCTTCTAGTATTGCATGATGGGTTCTGGTGTTACAGACACCACCCGGTAAACCTTCAAATGTGATGCAAACCTGTGTTTTATCAGGAATAGGTAAAATAGGATTGGGGTGCAGGGATGAATGGTTTTTGGTTTCAGAGACTTTTTTGGCATTGCAATTTTTGTTTCTGATAGTAAGCACTTCTGTTTACACTTTTGAAGTCTATGCTAACTACACTAACTGTGCCTACTGCATACAGTAGTTGTGCAGAGTAGGTGTGTCGAATGTCAGCTGTTACACGTGTGTATAGTCTTAACTACCTGAAATGGCATGGTTTGTTCTCACATGAGACTAAGAAAATGGTCACTATATTGTCTGCTGTGAAATTTGACCTGTAGTCAATTTAGTAATGTGATATTTAAAATAAAATTCTTGCCTTTTTTATTAAGTCCTGCTGTATTAATGTACTTCTAAGGCAATTAGCTGGTGCAGCTGGGCTATCTTACATAGTTGTATAAATATTGTGGGAAATGTTATTGATTTTAATACCTTTTTAAATTACATTTTGCCTGCTGGTAATAGTGTGTTTTAATATGAAGGGAGCAACTGCAAGAATGTAGTTTGCTATAGCTTTCTTAAAGTCAATATATTGACCAGAATTCTCCTGTTAATCGACAACTATTATATTCCATTTGTCATGTGCCCTTGATAAACAAACTAACAAATTTTATTTGATTTTTGTATTTTTGTTTTTTAAACACTTCCTACATAGATATATTTAATCACTGGCCAAATGTTTACCAGAGGTATTCCCTTTGTTTCTTCAGTTGCTTATAGCTATAAAATTCAAGAGGTTATACCAATGTGAAACTGAGGCAGGCTGATATATATAATCAGGTTCACTGACCACAAAGTAGCTGTGACTTTCTTCTTTCCAAATCTCTTGAGTAGGTGTAAATAGCTAATGTGCTGTAGTAGAAACCCATGTTTTATAGGAGCTCTGTTGGGTTTTTTTTAATTAATCTTGATGGCTTTTATATGTAATGGCATTTCATATGTACACTTGTCTATAGAATTTAACATTAGTGATATGTATTTATATATCTAGTTTGCATTGTCTAGTAGTATAATGGTTTAAGACCACGGGGAGAAAATGTGCTTCCCCAATTCATGTGTTGTTAAGGCTTTGTTTAAAACTGCATTGCTGGTTATTTGAACTTGGTTCAAAGTCAGGTATCTCACTTGGCAGGCGTCAGTACAGGTTAGCTTTCGATCGTCAGTTTTTCCTCTGGAATGGAAACCCTTAATCTATGTGCAAGCAAGCCTTGAACTACAATGATGTTACTAGGTTACAATCATGCAAAGCTGTAGTTATGCTAAGTAGTTTATGCAATAAACTTGGGGAGAAGAAGAGTAAAGATAAGGATTTAATGTCTGAAGGGCCAAGTTAATAAGGTCACTAATTATGTACATATATATTGATCATATTCATTCTTCTTTCAGTTTTCAAGCTAGTTGTCTGAACAAGTATATAATATAATGCAGGATCTTGAGGCTTTTGGGACTGCTGTCTGTGAGGGCCTTGAAATGTTGTTTTCAGCTGCTCATAGTGCAGATGCCATTGTGTCTATTGAATTTCCAGTCGGAAACTGAGGGACAGAGCGAGCATACTGACAGTCACTCTGGCTTCAGTTAAATAAGGTCCTACCAGACACTCCATTCCCATTTTAAGCACTTAATTGTCCCATGATACTTGGTAGCTTAAGTATTAACTATCTCCTGTCCCCCAAAACTTTAAAAGATGGAAATGATAATGTACTGTGCTGAGCACCATAAAGTGTTTCGTATTTCAGTTAGGGCTCAAAGCACAACATTAAGCAAATCGTGTGTTAGGGTTTGCCTATATTTTCTTTTTTATTCCACTGCTTAAATGAAGTCAAAGCCAGGTAAGCTGCAAGTTACACACTAGATTTGTGGGAGACCTTTGCTGTTTGAGTCATTCACTTTTTTATCAGCAGGAATCCATTGTAACACTCGGATTTGATACATTGTATATGTTAAACTTGACCTGAGAATGTGATGGATAATACTTGGGCCAGATGTCAGTTAAGTTTGGATTTTATTTCCTCCTTTCAGAGTTTTGCCTTCTGAACCACTAAAGGGGACTTGCCCAAAAATACATGATGCTTCCAGCTGAAACCTATTGATTGTTGCAGTTATTTTTCAACATTGCTTATTCATCTTGAATATCCCCTCTGACCAAATTAGTGAGCACTTTATTATGCTTATTTCCATACCAGCCCTTTGAAATACTGCCGTTTGCTCTCCTTGGTTCTCTGCAGTACAGAAAACTCCTCAGTTTTGCTTTAAATATCTAAGATATTTGCTAGGGGTTTTTAATAGCTTTGCCTGAAACTCAAATTTAGACCATCAAATTCTGCTCAACTGTCACAAACCCTGGATATGCCAGAAGTCTCTGAGCTCTTGAATTTCTGATGCTTATGTTCCCTAACTGCCTTATGTTGTGCTTCTGGTCTTAATCTGACTCACCTCAGATGCTGAACCATTCACTATTGCCAAGACTAAGACTTGTCAGGATTTGAAGACAAGTTTTTTCCTCCTTGTCTGAAGGTGTCTGTTAACTCAGAGTGCAGCATCCTTCCTGGGTCTCATATAAATTTCTTAATTGTAAGAAGGTTCACATAAAATATGATAGGCATAGGCTCAAATTATACTGTTGCCATGGAGGATTTGAATTTAATTTCAACTCTTCAGTCCTTCAGTGTGGAACCATAACAGCTTCAACAAATAGGATTTGGGAAGCTCCCACACTAAAGAGCATAAGGGTTTTGGTTACTTAGGGGATAGGAAAGCTAAATTGAATTTTAGATCTGAATACTAGAAAATGTTGTGCAGAAAGAAAAAGAAAGGGCCTTTTTGTTTCGTAAATCATTTCCCACCTCATTATTGCCAGTTTAAAAAATCCAGATTTGGGGTTTACCTGTCTATGTCTATAATTACATATGTAGAAAACACAGATAACTTAAAATATTTGGCTATGTATCTGCTAGCCACTGAACATGAAATGGATAGGAGTTGTTAGAGAATCCAGAACAGAAACTTCAATCTCTCCTGGTGTTTTTTCCTGTAAGGGCTCATAATGACAGATTCAGGGAATGTCTTCTTTTTGTGCATTTAGAAACTTGTTATGCTGATAAAGTCTCATTGAATTGAAAGTGTTTGTTCTCAACTTCTTTGAGCTCAAAGTTATTTGCTTAACCTAAAAAGCCAAACTATTGTGTCTATAAAATAATTAAACAGCCTTGGAAAAGCTCTCTATTTAGAGAATAATCTTATTGTACAAAATAACACCTTTTTCATCCCAAATGTCATCCAAATAATTCAAAACCTAAGTGCAGTATATCAACCATGAACACTTGGCATCTATTTCACTAGAAATTACTTATACAATTTGTTTTGCCTCTTTAGTTTTATGCCTCAGATTTTTGTTTTCAAGTGGGTATTTTTTCATAAAACTACTTTTGTTTGTTTCAACTCTGCCTAATAGAGTGACAATCTAAATTTAAAATTGGGCTTAAGAATAGAATAACAGCCTGATTCTCTCCAGCTCTAAATTGTGTGCTTTATGCTGTCTGTGTTTTTCTTTATCAGGTGGGTACTGATGCATTGAGAATTTTTAAGGGGAAAAATGCACAAAAATTAAACCTTTTTTTAGACACAAATATATTGTGGACAGTGGATGATGCCAATAGCTGTTTAATATTTAATATCCAAACCCTTATTTTTTGTTTATAGTTTTCTATGGTGTACCTATTAGTCAGATGATGGCAGACCTGTAATGCAGATGCAAAATCTTTTCCCTTCTCACCACTTAGTGTTTAAAAATAAATTAAAAATAAATAAAAAGTACAACAAACCAAGCACAATCTCTCACACATACCTCCCCTTTTGAAAACCAAGCACCGAAGAGCATTGTTTTAATACTAACACAGGTTCTGCTAGGCTGCTGTTCTTAATGATACAATGTTTATTACAGAACCAATTTATCTGGTCCAAAAAGGTGTTTTGTTATCTGTGTTTACAAAGGAAGAAATAAAATAAATAAAAGCTTGTAGTTGCTCTCTGATCCTGAAGAACTAGGAGCAACTGTAAGCAGACTCATCAATTGTTTGACTTGGGGAAACTAACCCCTTTTGAGGTTTTGGTGTTCTAACTCCTGTAAAATAAATAAAAAACCTCAACACTTCATTTAGCTGTGTCTTAACAGCATACTTGGAATCCCTGTTGGGACTCTCTTTTTAATCCAGATTAAAACTATTGAACCTGGTTTTAATATAGAGACAAATTAATACCTGGCATAACACCAAAGACTGGTAGAGGTTTGTCCTTTTTCAGTTTTGTGGATTGGGGTAGTTCTGCCAAATACAAAGCTTTGGCTGTAGTTTTTCAGCTCTAAGTATTGACATCAACTTCAGCCATGTGGTGACTTTACAATTCAAATCCAGCTTGCTTGTTTGTCTGAACTTATCTGGGAAATAGCCAGAAGGAGGTGGACATCTATTTTAAAAGTGATCTCTGTTTGGTGCAATCAACTGCATGCTCTACAAACTTGCCTTGAGGGAAGCTACCAGACCCCAAAACTCACATTCAGGCCCCATGAAACATCAAGTGACATAGATGCCCTCAGTGTGGTGACATTTTGAAATAGCATAATGCTGAACAAAGCTACACCATCACTGTAACCTTGCACGCTAATCCACCATTACTGTGTTCTGATGCCTCAGTTTCTGTTCTTGGAGGAGGCTTCAAAGATGGTACCCTTTTGCACAAGTCTGTAGTAACCAGTCTGCTATACTGTGGAAAGTACAATACTAGCATTTGTCTTGTGTTGGTTTGAATACTTGTATTTAGTGGGAAAGAGAGAATAGATTTTCTTTTGGGGGGGGGTGGGAGTCCTCTGTTTTTTGGAGTGGTTTTTCTTGTAGCATCAAGGATTTCTTCAGTTGTATATATTTATATAACTGTGTACTATCTTTGGAGTAACATCTAAAACTAAATTAGTTTAACATTGTCTAGGAAACAAACTATGATTCTTAAGATTTTTATAGCTCAAGCCTTTTTGGTTCTGTCATATAACTGTAGCTGTCAGGAAAGTCTGGTCTTAAAATGCTTAACCACATATAGATTTTAAGAGTTAAAGCAGGCTCTGAAGCAATCAAAGTTCATGTTAAATAATAATCTGAAAAAAAGAAGCTAAGAAGTTTGTATATATGTAATTCTCACCATGTCTAGTCAAAAGTATATATTTTTGAGGTCAGATAAAGTTGTGCCTTGTGTAAAGACAGCAGAGCTGTTCTGGTTTAAACTGGTGATACTATGTTTTGATTTTTAGCCCAGAGTTATGCTGTTTTAAAAAAAAAAAATAAAGTAAAAAAACCCCACAGATATAAGATTCTTGCATCCAGGGAAAAAACCTTTTTTCAAGTTGACCCTTCCCCTTACTTCTAGTCAGATGTGCTTATTTTTCTGTGATGTTTAGGTGTGGAAGTTGTTTCTTGATAAATTAAAATAATGTGACAGATCACTGTATGCAACAAGGAAGAGGTGGTGACATTTCCTCTTCGACAAAGAAGAGTTGACCATACATGTTTTATTGTAATTTTCTATCTAGTTATGAAACATACTTTTACATTGATTAAAAATTCGTGAAGAATGGCTGATGTTATATTAACATTGATGAAGAGCGTGCCTACTACATTGTGCATGCAGTTGCCATAGCAACCGTACTGTAGAGTGACCCAAATTAATTTTCCACCAGTCACTAAGTGCCCTGTCAGTTTTTCCTTGTGCTAGGGATAAGCAGGCTGGAAAGTACATGGGGTTTTTTGAAGAATCTTATGATTTGTCTCTTGGAAGCAATGGCTGAGCTATGTTAATCAACCAAAATCTACCACCTTCACTTGTGCAGTCAAATGAATGCTATTTAAATCTCACCATTATAGAAAGAAACACTGAAATGAATAACTAGTAGTTGAACAGAAGTAAATGTACTACTCTGTAGTAATTGGAGTAGACCATATAATATGGTTACTTGCAAGCTCTGGCTTTGCATCTGTCTGCTGCTTTTACATACAAGTTTGTAAGTTCCTGTTAGTGATCAAGGCTTTACTGAGCTTGATCTGATAAAGGCCAGAGTGTACTGTGGTCTGCATATCTAGCTAGCTCCTCACAGTTCATTAGCAGGATGCTTAGTGAATGCCAGTAGAAAAAGGAGTGCTTTGGCAACAAAAGGATGCAAAATTCTAACGGAGGCATTAGCTGCTTATTGCTGGTGCATAGCCGAGTCCCACTTTAAAACACTTTGACTTGTATAGTTGGTTTGTCATGTAACTGACATAAGTTAGGTGTTCAAATTTCAAGTTACTACTCTAATTATTGGACACAATAATATAGCAAGGCATTTTGGTGCCTTGAGAAACCTCTTGTCCAGATTGTTGATAAAGATATTAAACAGAACTGGCTCTTATATACAGGACGTGGGGAGCACCACTTGTGACTGGCTGTCACCTGGATTTAACTCCATTGATCACAACAGGTCCTTTGGTCTGCTGTCTCAGTGGAGGTAGGGGAATGGAGATCCATGCATCAGCAAGGACACAAGGGTTATGGATGGGTCCACAGCATTCTGCCACCCAGCCAGGTTTTTTTACCCAGCAAAGAGTGTGCCTGTCCAGGCCAGGGGCAGCCAGTTTCTCCAGCAGAATGCTGTGGGAAACAGCATCAAAGGCTTTACTAAAGACCAGGTACACTACACCCACAGCCTTTCCTTTGTCCACTAAGCGGGTCACCTTGTCATAGGAGGAGATCAGGTTAATCAAGCAGGACCTGCCTTTCATAAACTCATACTGACTGGGCCTGATCTTCTGGTTGTCCTGAACGTGCTGCTTGATGACACTCAAGATGACCGTCTCCATGACCTTCCCCAGCACAGAGGTCAGACTGACAGGTCTGTGGTACCTTGGATCCTCTGTCTAGCCTTCTTGTAGATGGGCATCACATTTGCTAGCCTCCAGTTAACTGAAACTTCCGCAGTCATCCAGGTCTGCTGATAGACGATGGAAAGGGGCTTAGTGAGCACCTCCTCCAGTACCCTTGGGTGGATCCCATTCATCCCCCTGAATTTGTGAGTGTTGAAGTGGTGTAGCAGGTTGCTAACCATTTCCCCTTGGATTATGGGGGCTTCATTCTGCTCCCTGTCTTCTGCCTCAGGGCAATGTGTACCCAGAGAACAGCTGACCTTACTATTAATGAGTGAGGCAAAGAAGGCTTTAAGTACCTCAGCCTTTTCCTCATCCTTTGTCACTATGTTCCCCCCCTGCATCCAAGGAAGGATGGAGATTTTCCTTAGCCCTCCTTTTGTTGTCAATGCATTTAGAGTAATTTTTTTAGTTGTCTTTTATGGCAGTACCCAGATTAAGTTCTAGTTGGGCTTTGGCCCTTCTGTTTTTCTATCTGCATGACCTCACAACATCCTTATCCTCCTGAGTTACTTGCTGCTTCTTCCAAAGGTCACAAAATCTTCCCCCCCCCCCCAAGTTCTAGCCAAAGTTCTCTGTTCAGTCAGGCTGGTTGTCTTCCCCACCAGCTTGTCTTTTAGCACATGGGGATGGCCTGCTCCTGCAGCCATCCTCCTCCTCTCCTTCCTTGCCTATCCTGCCTGAAGAGTTTATAGCCATCCATTGCAGCACTCCAGCTGTGTGAGTCATCCCGCCATTATTCTGTAATGGCAACTGTGTCATAGTTTTCTGGCTGCACAATGACTTCCATCTCCTCCTGTTTGTTGCCCATGCTGTGTAGGTGAGCTTCAGTTGGGCTCTTGATCCCACCACCTTTTTTTGGGGAAAGAAGCCCTAATTCCTACATGACCATTCTCAGGTGCTTCCATGGTTTCTAACACATCCATAACCTTGCATCCTTGCTGATGCATGGATCTCCATCCCCCTACCTCCACTGACCAAAGGACCTTGCTAGCACACGATTCCTCAAACATTGGCGTGCCACCCCCAGGCTTATCTCTAGCGAGCCTGGTTTTATCCCTTTCCCCCTTCAAATCTAGATTAAAGCTCTTTCAGTGAGCCTGGCAAACTCCTGTGCAAAGATCCTTTTCCCCCTTTAAGATAGGTGTACCCCATCTGTTGCCAGCAGGCCTGATGCCATGTAAACTGACCCATGACTGAAAACACCAAAATTCTGCTGGTCACTCCAGAGTTGGAGCCAGGTGTTGGTCTGCTGGCTCTTCCTGTGTCTTTCCTAATCATTCCCTGCAACTAGAAGGATAGAGGAGAACACTACTTGTGCTCCTGATCCCTTAACCAATTGTCCCAAGGCCCTGAAGTTGCTTTTGATTGCCCTCAGACTTCTAGTTGCAACTTCATTGCTGCCTACCTGAAAAATCAATAATGGATAAGAATCTGAGGGCCATACCAAGGTAGGAAGCTTTCTTTTCACATCTTTTACCTGGGGCCCTGGGAAGGCAGCAGGATTCCCGAAGAAGTGGGTCTGGACTGCGTATTGGGCCTTCTGTTCAGAAGGGAGTCTCCTATGACAATGACCTGTCTTTTTTCTTTATGGAAGCAGTTTTGACATAGGGCGCAGACAGACTTAACCTCGGCAACACCTCCAAGCTAGATGAACCATTGTCCTTGTTATTGTTTGGTTCCATTTGCAGAGCCTTGTACCTGTTATGCCAGGGCACCTGGGAAGGTGGGGCAGTCACAGAGGAGATGTGCCTGCTGCACCAAGCTGGGACTTGTCACCATTGCTCCCTATCCCTTAATTCACTGTGTTTGGCCAGGCAGAGAAGTGATGGGGAATCCTCTGTGTCATGTGTCCTGTCTACCTGTTAAGCCTGTCCCAGGGAAGGTAGGGTGTAATTCCAGTAGTCTGTCTCTCTCGCTCTCCCTGGTACTCCTCAACCTGGAGCTCTGTCACTAAGCAGAGGAGTTCCTCTGCCTGGGTGCACCTCCAACGGGTGTGCTCACTACTGCTGTCCAATATGCAAATCAATAAATAAGTATGCATCTACCTTGCTGCTTTGTTCACTAAGTCATAGCTTTACAGATGGATTCTGATCTTTGATAGGTTAGTTGAAAAAACTAAAGGACAAAACTTTTTCTTTAGGTATAGGATGTGATTTCAAGAGGATGGGACTCTGACTTTCCCTGGCTTCTTAAAATCTTTCTGCTGATTTAGCCAAGATCAATGTGTTTATTACTTATAGTATGGGCTTTATTTTATTAACTTCTTGAAAGAAATATGTAGATACTCTACAGACATAATGTTGTGTTCAAACTAACACAAAGCTTTTAATCATGAAAGTCTTACCTAGTTACTTCTCATGCAAAATGTTAAAAATGCTTGCATAGCAACTCTAAATGTATGGAAAAAGTTAAGTTTTTCAGTTGTATTAATAAATATACAATAATTCCTGCTGTTAATACCTGCTGTCTTACAGCTACTGAAGTGGGATTTTTATGGTGTTTTCTGAACTTTGCTTGTCAAATAGCCTATAAAAGGATAAATCTATTTTTTCAAAATGAAAACAGCTGGCTGATTCCAAACACCTGAGCAGTAAAAGGATGCTTATATGAACTTGAGGCTTTGGAAAACAACCCTTTATACTTTCAGGCATTATTTTTGTTTGGAGAAAGAAGACTTGAAGAAAGACTACAGTAGGATAGTCCCTTCAGTGTCTCATGGAATAGCACTGACATGGACTTAACTGGATAGGGCACATACCCAACTTCAGAGAAAAGCATTGGGCAATCCAGAGTGGTCTCTTCCTTTGTTTTGGTGTAGTGGCATTTTAAAAAAAATTCTCTTTAAAAGACAACTGAAAGCATGCTGTTGATGACTAATGATATTCTGTCTCTGAAATACTAATTTCTACAGAAGCCAGGTTATTTATGGGAAAAGAACTTTCAAATATCATGCCTTTGAAGAAGCAGCTTTTTAACTCCAGGAAGTAAATTTTCTTTTGAGTCATCAAAGCTGATAGGGTTTTAAGGGCTGAGCAGGTACTTTTGCTTCATATTTTGGAAAGTTGTTGCTGAGATGAGAATATCTAGTAGCTCGCTCATTTTGATGTCTGTTTTTAATCAATATTCATAGACAAGGTAATATGAGGCAGACACAGATGTAGTGGGGAGGTGGAAATTTGCACTGATGGTCATTCTTCTGACCCTATAAACTGCTAAAACTGTTGGGGTGTCATAGTAAATACTTGTGTGTACTACTCTTTCTCTGAGGTATGAATGAAAGTGGACTGCATGATGTGGTTGTTTCTATTATTAGAGGACTAAATTGGTGACCCGGGATGTTATTTCTAGTCCCATGTTCTCTATTTCATGTCTCTTCAGAATGATAATGGGATAGAGTTGAGACTCTTGTTAATAATTTGTAATAATCTGTTGTAATAAAAAAAAAGACTAGTACTTAAAGGAGTAATGTAGTAAAGTAGGCTGAAAGGAAGCTTAAGCAAACTTTAAGGAATGTACCAGATACCTGGAAGACCTATTCAAGAATAACAAACCATGTGATTATGCTATAATATTTTGTAGTCAACTATGGTCTTATGACTTGTGATTCCTTTCCATAAGTGTGGTGTGTAACACCCTAAAAGATATCTGGACATCTTCGACTGCTTTTTCTCTGCTTCGTTTTTCTTGTGCTAAGGGAACTTTCTCTGGAGGCTGAGTAAATGCTGTAGTCGGAGACTTTTTTTTTTACACATTAGGTCTTACACCTGCCATTGAAAGTGGAGGAACATTACAGTTCCTTGCAGTAAGACTTGCAATTTGTTAAGGAACGCTGTAAGAGTTTTAACTCATTCCTCATTTAACTCATTTTCCTCATTCCTTATATGTCTTTCATCTTTCCAAAGGGGCTGGTTTTGTGTGGTTCTAATACTGATCTCAAAAGCCGTTAACTGAGATTATAAAAGGATGCGTACTGAATGGAATGCCTTTCCTCCTCTCTATGCATAGCAATACATTATCTATTTGCGTGGAGACTTAAGGGTATCGCATCATGACTCTTCAAAAACACTGTGTTACTCATGAGTCTCCAGAAAATAACAGAAGCTTTACCTCTGTGCTTGTGTTTACCTGTAATTGGAAAGTGGTGATTGTTACCAGCACTTGCAAGAGGGGTACAGGACAAAAAAAAGGGGGGGGACACACCAAAAAAACCCCACCCCTCCATAAAACCCCAAAACAAACATCTATCTCTTTCTGCCCTTCCCCCCCCCCCAAAAAAAAAAAAGAAACCCCAAACTCTCAAGCCACTGTAAAATCTGTTATTGTGGTATGTTTTCCTTTAGATCTTTTTGATAATCTAAATCTAAAAACAAGGGTCTGAGAAAATCACAATCCCCAGTTCTCATCTGATGCCTCAGCTTTCTGTGCTCTCAAACTTTAAATGTGTGCCTGTGCCTGGGAAGCACGGCATGTTGGCTGAGCCTTAAAAAGGGCAGCAAAACTGATGTCTCTAGTTCTTGTTTAATCAACTTAAAAAACATGGTTCAGTACATGTATGTTGAAAACTAATGTGTATATCAATATAAAATATTTGGTTCATTTTAAGAAATGTGCAGGGTGGAAATATTCAAAGTGTAACACCCATCCAGGTGGAAGATCTGAAGATTATTAAATGCTTAAAACAACATTTATATAAGGAAGACAGTTATTTCAGCTACCTTAACTTTTTTGAGGTCAATATAAAGGTGGTGATAAATTCCTTAGAGTTTGAAAAGAGGGGAAAAAAGGTAGGGTACACAAAAATGGGCTGCAGTAGGATGACTGTGTATGTGTATGTTGTAGTTATTAAATTTAATATGTACTCATTTTCACATTCAGGCTTAAATGGAAGGAGTTTTATTTAGAGAACAGAACAGAGTTTGTGATAGTGTCTTAAAAACTTAGCTGCCCTCCTACCGTCTCCAGTTGGATCGTTTTGTTCCTCATAACTATTATCTGTTGCAATGTGCGGAACAGCGAGGTTGCATAAATAGCCACTGAAGACTACTTAAGTGTCCTACTCTGCTTTGTAATAGGTTTGAATTCAATATTGTTCAACTTGTGGGGAAGGAGGAAAAGAGCAATTAAACATGCTTAAATATTCTTATTTCAGTTGTAAGACTTATTTTTCGCTGTTGCTTCTAGATCTCATTGACGAATGTTTGCTTTTCAAGAGTAGAGATTAGAGAAAGGGGTCACTTGTGACTGCTGAGTGACTTCATAAGAACTGTTATGTTTTCAGGGACTAAAGCAAGTATTTTATTACCTCTGCCTCAGCTGTAGGCAAAATATTAAACTTTAATATTAATCACTGCAGAAAAGAGATTGAGGTTTTTCTGCCTCCTTTCCTGTCTCCATCCAGTGGCTTGCTGGGGGCTGCCAGAGCAGCACAAGGGATCCTGCCCAGGGAGTTGGATGCTGTGGCATCTTCAGGCACACTTGTACAGAGGGCATCTTGGAACAGGGAGGTTTGGCAAAGTTACTTTAATGCCTAGGTGTTGAGTAATCAGATTTATGCAGAGGATGTGGAAGGAAAGCTGGGAGAAAAAAATGTTCTGCACAGAACATTTCTGAACTGAACATGTTTACTCAGTCTAATGACTGACTGTTTAATACCAAGCATGTGACAAAATGTGGTACTTCCTACACTACTACAGTAAAACTGTGATGATAAAACTTGAAAAAGTTATGGTGGAGGAAGTGGGTTTAAATAGTACTTGTGGAAGAGATGCAGAGTAATTTATTAGCTCTGCCAGATTTCTGCATTCTCTACTCCAGAAATAGATGCCACTGTTTAAAACCTTTCATAATTACACCCGTACACAAAGTGACACTTGTTCTTAATACTAGACTTTAGTTTGAAGAAGACTAATGCAGCAAACACATGTAATACAAGAGAAGGCAGTAATGAAAGGGGAAAGGTTAGTGGGGTTTTTGATTCAAATTGCTATCACTCAGGTGGCAAGTTTTATAGTATTTGAGGGTTGACTAGAAGATTAGTCATAGGCAAAATGGACTGATAGACAGGAGGGAGGGGGAAGTACGTGCATTTCTTTTAATTCAAAAAATGACTTTTGTATCTGCTTGACTTGAATTAGATTACAATGATCTGAAGAAAATTAATTTCTAATAAAGTCTCCATATACCCTGAAGGCTGACAGACAAAAAATGTGATATAACATGGGAGTTTTCTTTGTAATCCCCCAGCTGGTGTTGAAAGGGGTCTGTCCTATGCATAATTTGTATTGTAAAGTATGTTCTAATACAGGTGTTCATGAACTAGCATATTGCCCCTTACTGAAGAGTCAGCAGGTGTGGTTCTGTTTTACACTGTTCAAGAAGCTAAACACCATCTAGTCTGCTTGCCCCTGTAAGCAATTACCTTAGGAAAAATTAGTTGTCTCTGTAATGTGGATCATTTAGGTAATTTGCTTTGTGGAGTTGCTCAGTCAGCTGTCCTGGTAAAATAAGGAGACAGCAAATGAGTGGACAGAGGAAGCCTGCAAACTAGTTTTGCTGTGGTGGCCATCATCTCAGAAATTGGACACTGTTGCACAGAGGGATAAAAATCACTTGTCTGACCCTCAGAAGTGTCTGACAGAGCTACTAACTGAATGCAGAGTTTAAAAATTTCAGTACCTTGACTGTAACAGTGTCCTTTCACATAAAAACAAGCTCGTGCCACTTTGACGAAGTAAGTGTTACCACTGGGCTGCCCCTGTGAGTTAAAAACAATGACAGAAATTGTCAGGCTGTGGGCTTTTTCCCAAAGAGGCATGCTCCTCTGCTCCCTGTGCTGTGGCTGCAGGTTCCTGATGTTTCCCTTAAGTAGGTGAGCTCTGGAACCAGGTCAAGTTCCAAATACAAATTTTAGAGATTTTCAATTTTTGTTTAATCTTGGGCTGGTCAGCCCTTTTGTTGATCTGGATTGCTATGTAACAGGATGAGAGTTTCTATGGGAAGGGAGAAGGTGTGAGGGCAGGTCAACCTCTTGTCATGAAGCCCCTGAATCTATTTAGGCATCTTATGCAACAATGGCTTCACCTGTGCTTTGTGGGAGTTTGCTGATTAACTTGTTTGGGCTGAGATCCACAAACCTCTTCAAAGACGTGGCTTTCCTGATACATATGTCTTAACCACAGAAATGCTGTTATTCACCTGAAAGTCATGAGAGCAGACTTGGTTTGGCTCTGGTAGGTTTGTTTTCGTGCAAATGGTGTTAAGCTTATATTTATTACTACTCAAACTGACTAGCTAGATCACTTGTAATTCTTAAGCATACATTCAAGCTTAATGATTGCATCTGCCATTAGTTTCTGTGTCCACCATTGTAAAGGTAATTGCTGTCTGAACATTTTGCAGATGACTATATCTCTGGAGACTGTTTGCAAATGACTTATTTGATTGCTAGGTGTCTAGGCATGCAATACAAAAACAAAGCTTTGTTTCTTGACTGCGTTTCTGAAATTGGAAGCCAGTGAAAAATGAGGTCATTTATGTGTAAGTAAACATTCTGCTACTGGGGAAGTAGGTAAGAAAGACCATGTTATTAGCCTTAAGGAATCCTACTTTAGCAGGAGGTAATGATTGGTGCTTCAAGCCAAGAGGAATTACTTGTGCAGCTTGTAATTTATTGAACTCTGTGGTCTTCCAGAATGATCCAAATTGGAGTTATATCATGAATGTATTTGGCACTTGTTTTTCTTTGGAAACAGTAGCTCACCTTAATGTCTTCACCAATGGGTTTTTCTTCTGAGTTACAAATCCCTGTCGTGTGAGCAATTACAGAGACTAAAATACGTACTGGGTTCATTTGCACATTTACAACAATACTGAGATTTAACTCTGAAGGCTGTAAAGTTCATTATTAGGAGAAGCTCATTACGCAACTGGATTCCAGTTCTCTTCTTCCTAGACTACAGCAGAAGCTGGCATTACTATTTCATGTGAAACAATCATATGTTAGATGGTACAGTGAGTGAAATTTTCTGCTAAAATAATCAAATGAAAGTTTTCTGCCCAAGTATAGAGCCTACTTAGTTTCTTCTGGTAAAAGCCATCATTAGTCCATAAAATGTATTCTTAGATGTAATATAAACTAAAATCAACTCATTTTCCTTTGAAGGCAGTAAGTCTGACAGTCTTCCATTTTTATAGGCCTTTTGGAAGGCTGTAGAAATAATAAAACGTATTGTTTTGGATTTTTTGTTCTGTTAGCTAAGTGTGCTCTGTGGATAAGTTGCTATGCCATGTGATGTATATAACTTGTTGCTAGATGGTGTCAAGGTATGGTCCCCTGTTGTTGGAAGATAGAGAACTGTGTAGGAATCCCTGATCTGGTTTGTATCATGCTACTCCTTACACAGCAAACCACAGGATGTCAGACTCTAAACTCTTGCATGATTTACTCCAGTACTTAGTTGGTCTTCAGATATTTATATTTTTGCCTAAAAATCAACCCTCCTTCTTGCTTGTAAGTTTTTTTCCATGTATCTGAATAGGAGGGTTGTTCTAAAATTGATTTCCAGGCACTATTGAACACAAGATTTATGTATTTTTCAATAACTGTAAGAACACAGATGCAGTTCTTGCTTATTGAGATTTTTGACTCTATTGAAACTTCTGGTGCTCACAATCCATTCTTCATCCCAATGAAGAGATTGTCAGGAGAAGAATGCAAAGGTCATTAAATCCTCTTCATGTGTCTATTTTGGCAATGTCTATCCCAAAATGATTAACAGTATTTCTGGGACAATTACTAGGGGAAGGAAACAGTGTTAATTATTTGAACTATTTTTTTTTTCCTATTAAATGTCTTAGTGCACTAGTAAGTAAAGGCAAGTGAAAAATAATTTCTGCTCTCCAGAGGTCAGAAAGAAAAGGTAGGTGAAAGGGCTAAGATGACCTGCTGTTTCTTTTCAGATCACTTAGGAAGTAAATCGGATGTCAGAGAAGGCATGTTGCTGGTGAAGTTTTGAAAACCTAACATCTGAATCGAGATATGATAATCTATCAAAATAAAATATTTATGAACTTTTAACTTCATAGTTAAAACTAGCTTCATAGAACTAGCTCCAAGCAAAAGTGTTTTAACTGAGCTAGTTGCTGTTGGTGTGCTCTGGAAAAAAAGCAATCAAAAAGCCACAAAAACCCCACCACTCTTGAAAATTAAATTTAGCAATCAACTGGTTTTGATATGACCTCTTATAATTTTTTTTTAAGGTGTCTTCTGTATGCAGAAAATGAACTCTAAGGCAAAATCCTCATGTAACCTCTGGAATGTAAGGATTTTAAACCTCTAACCAAGTCCAAGTAGTAAAAACCACACAGAAAAGCTGACTTACAAGAAATGCTTCTTATTCTATTAAGGAACCTGTGGCCATTTACAAAGAAAGTGCTTAAAGGGTTTTCCAAAAATCCACTTCCCATTAATCTTGCCATAAACTTGAGTGCAGTATTACTCGGGAGTTTATAGAATCATAGAATGTTTTGGGTTGGAAGGGACCCCTAGAGGTCATCTAGTCCAACCCCCCTGCAGTGAGCAGGGACACCACTAACTAGATCAGGTTGCTCAGAGCCCCATCCAACCTGTCCTTGAATGTTCCCAGGGATGGGGCCTCCACTACCTCTCCGGGCAACCTGTTCCAGTGTTTCACCACCCTCGTTGTAAAGAATTTCCTCCTTATATCCAGTCTAAACCTACCCTGGTTTAGTTTAAAACCATTATCCCTTGTCCTGTCACAGCTGGCCCTACTAAAAAGATTTTCCCCATCTTTCCTATAGGCCCCCTTTAGATACTGAAAGGCCGTAATCAGGTCTCCCCTCAGCCTTCTTTTCTCCAGGCTGAACAAGCCCAACTCCCTCAGCCTGTCCTCATAGGAGAGGTGCTCCAGCCCTCGGATCACTTTAGTAGCCTTCTTCTGGACCCGTTCCAACAGTTCCATGTCCTTCTTGTGCTGAGGGCTCCAGAGTTGGACGCAGTACTCTAGGTGAGGTCTCGCCAGAGCAGAGTAGAGGGGCAGAATCACCTCCCTCGACCTGCTGGCCATGCTTCTCCTGATGCAGCCCAGTTTAAACTGTGCCAGTACCGCAGTGCATACAAATTCAAAATAAAGGCCACACACAGGAGATAAGTGAATTAAAGTAACAACATGAAGCTGTTTTGCAAAAAATTTGATAGTTACGTGACCAGCTAAGATAGTAATAGAAAAAAGGACTGTGGAAGTGGCTTTTTGAGTTGGTCTGTTTGCCAACAAATGTCTGTAACCATGCAACAGTGTGTGTGTTTCTTTTTCCACCAGAGGTTTCTACATTTTTAATACCATATTCTAGGCTGCAACCTCTAATTTAAGAACAGCTTTGTTAGGCCACAGCAGAAATGTCTCTAGCCTAAGCATTTTGTTTCCCATAGGAGGTTTGGGATCAGTACCCCAGGAAAAATAAAAGGGTGTGTAGCGAAGCTTCTCAGAATATGGTTCCAGGGTCAAGTGATCTATTGCTCAGGGGAGGGCATCTTGGACCGTGGAGGCTGTAATTGTGTTTAGTTGTCTCTATTAGCTTTTAAATCCATGAGTGTTTCCAGACCACTTCTTGAGACCATTTGAACTTTCTGGAACAGTGTAAATCTCTGCAGCAACAAAATCCATGATTTACAGACTTACAAAGTATGTATTTATTTTTGTTTGCCTGTCTTCATGGGAACTTAAGACCTATAATAAAAAATCAAAAGCTAAAATTACAGTGTATCGCAGGAAGAAAGCAAAAAAGATCATAGACCATAGTGAAGCTGCTTTGTTCTTGCAGACATAAATAAATTGTATCCACCATACAGAATAAAAAAGTTGTATAGCATTAGTCTCTAGTAATTCAGTAATAACGAAGACTAAGTTCATGCAGCACTAGGAAGTCTGTAAATGCTGTTGTCTGCAAGTTTTATGACTGAAATAAAGATAAGCATGAAGTAGGAGAGACTAAATACAATGCAAGCAGAGAAAATGCAAAGTACTGCAAAGAGTATTCAAGTTTTTGAAGGTGTTAGCTGATTTAAAAGGCGGTTCTTCCTATCTTTCTCTTCTCTAAAGGAAAATGTGGAAGTTACAAGAAGAACAAAACTGCAAAGAAGAGGTGAAGCAAAAAGTAATTGAGGCTTTGAGGAGGTTCTAGTATCATAAAACGCCTTTGTGCTAGTTCAGCTTTTCCTACTTGTGAAGGTGTACCTAATCACTACTTGCAGTCTCTTCTTTGCAACCACCTTATGTGGAGAATTAAATATGAATGTTTTCTCCTGCTTAAGTATTAACTATGTTTAGGTATGGACTTGGTAATGAAGGTCTGCAGGTGAGTTTCTCAGTTTTAGTAGTCAGATTTGCAAGCCATAAAATTTATGGGGCAGTGCCTTTTAAAAAGGCGGCTACAAAAATAACAGTCTTTCTAAGTCAGGGAAGAAGAGAGAGACAGTACTCTTCTGGTTTTAAAATACAAAAATTGTTCAGTGAATGTAGTGCAAGGGAATGTATCAAAAGTTTATTTTCTAAGTTTACTTAGATCTTTATTTTTTTAAGAGTATCCCAGTGTGCTAAAAATTCTTCAGCTATTGTAGGAAAGAAATATAGGAAATATATTTTTCAAAATAGAAGATGTCCAGTATTTAATGGAATCACTGTGCAGGTTAAAGGACTCTTGGCATGCCTGGTGGGATTTTAAGGTACTGGGATACATACATACTTATAATTCAGCATTGATTTAAGAGTGAGACTTGCATGGGGGAAGGGAGTAAAGTCCCGTTGTCATTAGCAGGCCCTACTTTTGTTGAAATTGGAAAAGTCAAGCTGTTTGCTTTATTATGTGCAAAGCTAGCTAATGTTGGGAAACTAAAGTACCACTCTGAATATTTAATTTAAGCCTCAGATATTACATAAAACATTCTCCTATGAAAATGCTGCATTATTCTGGGTCTGTAGTGGATTTTTTATGTGAACTTTACAGAACACAGTAGAAATTTTTTGGTATAAGGAATACTGTAACTCCATACAGGATAGTTAAGTATTATGATATTTATTAATGAAAGTTTACTTAGCAAGTCAGAAAGGTTAAACTTTAAAACTTTAGGGAACAATCATTTGGAAGGTTCTTTTTTACTGTATTATTGGATCATCACTGCTGACCCATTGCTCAGAAATTCAGCGCCATCTTCAATCCTGGCATTAATTTTTTAATGTGTGTGTATTCCTTTACCTTTGTTCTTCGATTAACCTTCAGAGGCTTTGGATTCTTATTTTTGGCATGGCTTACATCATGTTGCCAGCAGGTCTGAAAAACTAACTGCTAGGGACCAAATGAATGATGCAGCACAGTGTAAAAGGAGGCAGGGGAGAACAGCTGCTATCTTTTGGTTTGAAGCACTCCTGTTGCTAAACAAGTACAAAACTTTTTGTTTGGTATCCTTTTTTGATTCATGGTCATGATGTGAGTTTTGGTTACCTAGGAGTGTTCCCATTTCCTTCTGAGAAGGACAACTGACAATATCCAAAATGGCTTGTTTTGGAAAGGAGTGTAGAAGTGAGGAAATGACATTTAAGTTTCTTGGGTCTTGCTGCTGATGTCTTGTCTGAACTTTGACACCTGGGGTATGGCTCTTCTGAGAAAATGCAGAAGTAGACATTTTCAAAATGTTTAGATTATCACTTGGAAAAAGCTATATGAAATTGGATTTAATATGAATACTGGAAGGGCCTTGTAGGGGAAGCTGCAAGTATTTCTTAATTTCTAGTTTGAAAACCATTGTATATGACACACAATGTTATTTTTGTGGTGGTCTTGAAAACTTTCTGTACGTAGTCCCTGAAGAAATGTAGGCTTGATCCCCAATTTATGTAAACCACCTGAAATCCAGTATTTGACTCTGAAATTCTCAGTTTTATCAGACCTTTGTTACCTTCAAATGTCTTTATTTCCCCCCCAAGAAACAGTAAAACTAATCAGTGAGAATCTTCAGTGTATGTGGCTTTGAGAGGTAAAAACACCCCTGTGACCTGAAGGCTAAAGGAATTTTGGTAGTAGAAAAAGACCTTTGTTCAATCTTTTGAATAGTTAAAATTTCATGTCTTGTCTGTAATGTTAAGACATTTCCAGGTGTGTTGGGGGTGAGGGGGCAGGGAAAACCAACACTCTTGGGTTGGTTTTTGTGTAAGGCATTTGACATTAGATACTTGTTTTCCTTTTAGCAAGTTTGGACAATGAATGTGTTGGTAATAACTTGTTTAAAATTAATAGAAATGCAAATCCCTTCAAGTAGTATGTCACATGTTCAACTCTCTGGAACTAATGTGTTCAACTGGAACTTATCTTGAAGAGTACCGTAGTACCAAGTAGCATAGCAATAGCTTTCTTCTAAGAGATGCCCAGTTTAAAATGTTTTCATTGAATATGTGTGCAAGAGGTTTCTTGTGTTCTGTCTTCAGTTCTGTTCTTCCAGTCCCTCCCTTTTTCTTGTCTCTGTTTTTTGGTTTCTGTTGTCTCGGTGAGTTTTTTTTCTTCCTCTCTGCATATATTCTCTGCCTGATCCCTTCTTTCTCACTGTGCTTAATTTTGTTCCCTCTTATTCCTTCTTTGGTTTTCTTTATAAATGTTTGGATGAACACAGAGCTGAAAGAGGCTGGACAATAGAAGAGATCCTGTACATGTCTTTCATTGTACATGTGAGAGAAGGCTGATGGCAGGAGAAGGAGGTAAAAGACTACATTGTCCTGCTTTTCCTCTACTTTACCTTGCTGGGTTGTTCAGGTTGTTCTTGATTTGTGTGTGGAGAGTGGTGTATTGCTATATTCATAGACAAATAAATTGGGAGAAGTTAGTCTTTTTCTGAGAGGACAAGAAAGGCATATGAAGAGATGTGGCTGAGGAGAAGCCAGCTGAAGATGAGAAAAACCTCAGGGAGCTAAGGACTTGAATGGATGAGCAATGATGATATGGTTAGTGGAGCTGAATTGTAACTTGAGGAAGAGACATGATAGTGTTTGGAACATCTTTGCGTTTCCTTGGGTACAGGGTGATGCTAAGCTGCATGATGACAGTGACCTATTGGGCAATCTTTGTTCATTGTTGCATTATAAACCTGCCTTTTTATTATGTTTCCTTTCTTTTCAAGACTGCTGCAAATAAAAAAATTGAAGGGAATCTATTAACCGAAGACCAGCTGCATGCATTTATCTACCTGATGTATCCAGCTTCTTGAATTTCTATCCTAATTTGAGGCTTACTTTGCCTGTGCTCAGCCTGCTCTCATGTGCATCTTAAATGACATTGGTTCTCCGTTGTTCTCCTGGGGTTTGATGGCTTGGTGTTTTGATGAAGATTTGTTTCATAATTCACTACTGCAACAAATTGTTAGACTTCAAGTAGCTTAAAAGTAAACTGCTTTAGATTAAGGTGAGGCAGCTGTTCTGTGTGATAGAGTGGTGCAGAAGTATGAAGGTATGTGAACCCCTACGCTTGCCTAGTGCCAGGTGAGCGCTCTGCTGAACAGGGAGACTTTTAAATGCTGCTGCAATGTATTACCCAGTTACTGCTCTTGCAGTTTCCATTTTAACACAGTTGTCAATGTTTACAGCAGTCAGTCCAGTGTGCTCCTTGTTTACATGTGTTATGTTCTTCAGTTAGGGGGAAACAAATTATACTGTTCTTAAAAATAGGTAATTGCTTCTTATGCCTAATTGATTTTTAGAAACTACAATGCAGACTTGATTGAAGAAAGCTTGTGTGTGATCTGCAGTTTGTTTCCTGAGATACACACTTCACAGAAGTGGAGCCATGCAGCATATAAATTATACCATCACTTGGGATGTGTTTAGAAAAGAATATTTGAAGCTATTTACAATGTTTCATACTTACAGAATATGCTGGTGGATTTTTTATTAATTTTTTTGTTATTAATTAGTTCTATATGGAAATTTTTGTTCAGTGGCTATTGGGGGAAGTTGATGTGAGAGTAATGGATACAGAGGATATCTCAAAAATTGGAAATGATTTTGTAAGGTTAATTGAGTATTTAGTGGTTTTAAAGTGAAACTGAATGTTATTAGTTTCTTACACTCCTTCAGAAATTATGTGAGCAGTAACATTTGAAAGACATTAGTGTCTCTTTGTTTTTATTGATGAAAACAGCTTGGCAAAACTGAAATGAACTTACAAAATATTTTGTCCTCAAATGTGTTTACACTTTTTAAAAGGTTTTGGATAACAATTCTGAAGTCTTTATGCAATACTACAATGACAATTACATCTGTTGCATTCCACATGATTATTAAATTGTGGGCTGGTTTTATTCAGCCGGATACTGAATTTTGTCTTCAGATTAGCAGTAAAATGTTTTGTAAACAGTAAAATGTTTTGTAAATAAAAAAACAAATGCTGGAAGGTGAATTATCTTCCTTCAGTACATGTCGGTGTGCCAGGAACATGTGTAACTTAGTTACAGGAATGGGAACAGAACTTGCCTTCTTTTTTAACCACCTGTTTAGGAGCCAGCCTCACCGATTACTGAGTGTTCCTTCAATACTGTAGTTGTAGAATATCCTAGAATGTAGTAACTCTTACAGTTGCAATATTTGTTACTTCTATCAGCTCTGAGAAAAGACCACCATTTCCAGTAAGTACCTTAAGACATGCTGTCTTATCTAAACTGGGAGGGTAAGAAGTACAGGATGAAATTATTCTAATAAACTCAAAATTAGCAATATTGTCTTCAGATTCATCATATCTCTAATTCCTGATACCAGTGTTCCTAGAACCTTGCTATGTCTCATTTAAAATTCCATGTTTACTCCCACTGTTTTTAACTGTAAGAGCCAGAAATAATATTTTGATAAGTTAATAACTGCAGCAAAAGGAAGAAAAATATATTTGTCTCTTATGGTCCTGTTTATTTTTATATATAGGTCATAACTGGTAAAGCAGACACAATGTTGAGAAAAAGGTTCTTGGTGAACAGTTCTTTCCAATTTGGTAAATTAAAAAGGAATTCTCCCTCTGGAAAAAAAGTGTGCCACTTCATTCAAATGTCAGTGGCAGTGTACCAGTTCATTTCAGATATTAGTACAAGGATTAGCCTCTCTGCAATATTAGAAATACAATTAAAATTGTCAATACTTGTGCAATACAGAATTTTCTCTTTATACATCACTGTGGTGTGGTCACGGACTCTAGCATTTGTAGAGGCTAGTCTGAGACTAATCTTCATGGTTTGTTTTTGGTGGAAGTTACATAAGTGGTGTAATTATTGAAGTGAATGTCACATTTAACTAAAATTGCCTTTCTTATCTAAAATACATATTTGTGTGAAGTTAAAAAAACCTTACTCAAGAAATAAATGTATTGGCACTTGACACATGGATTCCTTTTGATTTTTACTGTATTCAGAAATATTTTGCATATAACTTGCTTTGTATTGTGCATGTTGTTGTAAGGTTTGACTTCAGTGCTAAGATTTGGGCAAGTCTTGGGTTTGGGGTGGGTTTTTGTGGGTTTTTTTTCCTTTCTGGAAGTATATAGGTATTTAAACTCTACCACAATAGAGGAGAAAGGTATAAATAACAGATTTTTAAGAGGTTCATTAAGGAAATGTTGCCCTCATTGGGATTTTTTTTTTCTCTGATTAAATTCCTACGGGGTTTTTTTAAATATTTTTTATACACACTAACTTGACTGGTTGAAGAGTTTGCATGCAGATAGTGTGCTCAATCTACCCAGACAGGTCTTTTTACAAAATAAGGTTGTTTATAAATGTTTTCAAGCAACATGACAATGTTTTTGCCAGGAAGAAATTTCACTGGGAGCCCTAGCTATATTACACTTGAATAAAAACAGGAAAAAAAGTCAGGAAGGGGGAAACAAATAATTGTTTCCATATTAGTTAATATAATTTTTTGATGTCTGTTCAAAAAAAAGCTTATGTTGTTTAAAAGAACAGTGTATTCTGAAATAAGTGTCTTAATGTTTGTGTTTGCATTTCTAGATAACTGAAAATAAATTGAGATCATATTCAGCTATGCATTAATCTACATCTTAGATTGTATTAAAAATTGTTGTATATGTTGAGACTGAAATTTGCCTGGCAAACTGCTGAGGATTCATTGACTTCTAAAGACTCTAAAAAGAAAAATGATTGTGTTTATGATGTTGAGAAAGCATGACAAGTTTTGTAAAACAGGTATTACTTGTTTTATTTTAAGTTAGAGGCAGAGTGAATCGAGTCCTTTCTATGCAACCATCTCTGAATGGTCTCCTTGAATTTCTGTAGAGGTCCCACAATGTTCTGCTCAATCAGTTCACCCTCATTCCACTCTTTAGTGGAAGAAATGGAGGGGACTTGATCTGCAACTAGTGTTGTTGAAAATAGTGACAAATTTTCCTAAGTTGGTAACGAGGTGTCTAGATCTAGCAAGACAAGCTATTGGACTATGTGACTTCCAGCTGAACCTTCTTCCTCTTTCAGCCTTGCACCTTGTGTAACTCTAACCAAGGAGGGTTTTGGTGGCTCGGCTGCTGAAGTGGAAAGATGTGTGTAGGCAGTGGTACTGTGTCAATACAAACCAGAAGGTACAGTAGTTTTAACAATCCTGATTGTCACCATGTATAATTGTGCCCTAGACTGGGTGCGTTTCATTATGGAAGGCATTAAATCCAATGAGAGCAAGGGTGTGTGTGTGTTCAACTATATTAGAAATGTGTATTTTCAAGGCCAGTTTTATGAATAGCAGCTGATGACCCTTCAGGGTTTATCATCCTATTCAAGCGGTATTAAGGTTTTTGTCTCTGATTAATGTACAGTGTTGTCTTTATCAAGTGTCACTACTTTGTTAATATCCATTGAGGCTAGCTTCTAACTTCCAGCATGAAAAGAAATAAAAATAAGAAGAGTTTCCCTTTAGGACTTCTTGAAATATATCTATAGCAATTAGAAATGGCTTTTTCTTAAGATTTCCCTTCTTGTCCTTTTTCAGTGGAGGAAAGGAAAGGCTGCAGAAGAAAAATCTGTTTTTTGTTTGGAACCCTCTGTTCTGTAGCTGCATGGAAAAGTAAATGGTTCTGTCTGCCTCAAAAACATGGATTTATTGTTTTATGATTCCAGGTTGCACATTGTCCTGTGCAGTTATGAGTGAGATCTTGCTATTAATAGCACAAATGCACTGCAAACAGGGGGGTGGAGGGGTATATATACACATGCCGTATAGAATGAATTACTTCCTTGTTGCTGAGCTCTGGCACTGCTTTTTAAGAACTCATCTTCAGTAGAGTAGATAAAGTGCATCAGTGTGATTAAATGATTAGGGATCACTGCAGAAGGCATGGTATACAAACATGTTCTTAGAGTGTATACATGGATAAACTACAAAAGGCTGAGTCTGAATGTCATAATTACTAGATGGCTATGATAATATATAGAAAGAGTCCATTATACTTTAATATTAAAAGTGATTTTAACTATTTATTGAAGTGTTCAACACTGGCAAACTGCAAAACTTGTGTAGCCTGCCCTGTAGCTGTGTTCAGTACCAAGGCTATGGGGTATCTTGTTTATATTTCTGTAGAAGATTCTTAGGAGATGGGGTTTAAGTTATGGCTTATTCAAAAAAAACCCATAGTCCTCTAGTGAAAATGAATTACTGATTTTATTGTGTGCTGCTTTGAGTGAAGAAAGTCTATTTTCTGTTACGGGTCTTCTAGTATTTCAGCTGCTTGCTTTGCTATGTTTGATATCAATTGGTTGGGGGTTTTTGGATGCTAAAAGGATTACTGTGCTGGAAGAGCTAGAATATACTCTGTTTTGGGGAATGCAGAGCTGAAATCAATTACTGTACTGAGCTTGTGATTAAGCAGCAGAAGTGTTATTGTTTCAAAGGCAAGCAGAGGTTTTATCACTGCTGCCACCAAGAGGTGTTAAGTATCCGAGGTAATCTATGTAAGATGATAAAGAAGCTATGAGCATTTCATGGTATGTGTTTGTGTTTCTTAGAGAGAGGAACTGGAAATCATGCTATCAGTAGTTGTGCTATACTGCAGTTTATGCAGCTGTTTCCTGTTTCATGTGGATGATGATAAGTTTAAAAACTGCCTTTTCTCTCTTCTGTGATGAATTGTAGTCATGGTGACCTGCTAGTCAGTCACTGTGGTGATTTTTCAGTTTATGCAGCTTAAGGGAAATTTTGGTTCAGCATTGACTGTGTGTGGCTAACAGAAAATAACTTTTACTATAGGCAGTGATCTGCTTCATATAGCTTGCTTAGTGTCTTGTGATAGCTTCTGTAATGTCAACAACTCATACAGCAGTCAGCTAAACTAGCTGAATTTGGAACAGAGGTGAAAGATTTTTGGAGTATCTTTTACACAACGAAATTGCTGCTAGCTGTCAGTACTAGTGAGATGAAATTTTTTATAGCTAGAGGTTGTACTGTTTAATTTATATGCTGTGGTCGAGAAACTACAAAGTAGTTTTAGCTAGCAGCTATGGCTATGTGAAACAGACATGCTGAAGATGGGCTTTAGAGAGGTCTGGGAAAGTGGATGGGGTGCTCTATTATGAAAGCTTCACTTAAATTACTGCTCAAGATGTGCAATAAATTATTTTTGAAATCTAAGCAAGATCTATACTAAGTGGAAAGCTAGTGATATTCGCACATATTTTAGTAAGTTTTTTATCTTTGGTTTTATAGTGTTGAAACTTCAACTTTTCTCCTCTTACAGCTAGATCTAATTTGGAGTAATAAGCAAAGAAGAAAGGTACAAACAGGCAACATTTTTTTAATGGATCTTATGTTCTCCATCAATCCTCCTCTATACGAAAGTTTTGGAGAGGATCTGTGACTATTGGAAGAGTCCTGACCTGAAACAGAATGAAAGCAATGAGCATTCTACCTTACTGCTGGGTGTATCTGTGCATACAAAGGTAGAAGAGAGCAGAAGTACCTGAAGCTGTGAAGGTAGATGCAGACTTCTGTATCCTCTATAATCTCCCGTTATCAACATGGAAGGAAAAATTAATCTGTTGCCAGATACTGTAAAGCAATGCTGTAATGTTATGTATCATGAAGTTTTGATGTGGTGGAGGATTCCTGACTGTTAAAGAAGGGGCAGAAACCTTGATTTTTTAAGTAGCGGGGGCCTTTGGAGGTTGCCTAGTCCAAGCCTCTGTTCAAAGTAAGGTCAACTAGATTGGGTCAACCTGTTGGTCAGTCTAATAAGCAGACACCTTGTAGATTAACCCCAGTCCCATTACAGAAATTTGCATCTGCCTCATCTCTGAAAATTGTTTCTTCTGTTCTTTAGTCTAAATAGAAAGCGTTTATCTCCCTTTCCCTTTCCATTGCATTTTCTAAACTTATTTTAGTAAATTTAGGTTAAAATTGTTTGACATCCATTCTTCAAAAACATTTCTGTAATACTTCCTTTGCAACAAGGTAATCCTGTGTTTATATGCTGCATACGTAATTTTCTTTAGCCCAAACTACTCACTGCACAGCTGTCACATAAATGCATTCATTCTGGAAATAAGTTCACTCTGTGTGCAACCCATGCTGTTAAATATTTATCATAAAGTTGCTTTTTCTGCCATTAAGTAGTTCTAAATGTTAGATGTTTGTCATGATCAGGCTTTTTCTGACCGGCCTTCTGTTGTAAAGGTAAAACAGATGAGACTATTCTGAGGATGTCCTGCTAAAAGTAGAAAATAAATCACTTAGCACTGTGGTTAGCTTATTTAAGTTTTTGTGTATTCACTTATTTCCTTGAAAATATTTATTTTTGGCAGGTATGGCTTTGTTTCTTTAAACCTCTCTAACTTTTACTTAATGAAACTTACTTCATTTACTAAAAGTAGTTCAAGGTGTCACTGCTGCAATCCAATTCTGTTTTTCTCTTTGCTAGAGTAAATAATTGATTGGGCTTTTTCAAATCAGAATAGAAAAATAAATAACTGAGAAATAACATTTCCCTGTATTTAACAAGTAAATATTAATAATCTGAATATAAATTGTCATTATTTGAAATTGCAAAGTTTACCTGTGGGGATTGTTAATGATCCACTAGCTAACCAAACTTTGCGTGTAAGGTAAAGATCAGTTTGCTTGGAGTTGTTTCTCAAACAATAGGGTAAAAATCAAGTGTGTTCCTTAAATTCAGCATGCATACTTCTGGGTAGAATGTAATTCAGCTGCAATTTACTGGTGTTATTGGAACACTAAGGTAGATACAACCTGTGACCAGGAGGCAGTTGGCATCTGCTGTCAATGCAGTCTTCAAAGCTTACCACTACACCAGTTACATAGCCAGTATAGCATTTTGTATTTCTTCTAGAATTAATCTACATGCTTTCAATAGTGATCCTTTCCTTAATTGGCATCTGACATTGACAAACAAAAGCGTGTGTGTATTTGCATTCGTGTAAAGGTGTTACTTGAAGATCTGTTTATACAGTTTCTAATTGCGCTATCTGTTCATGTAAAGCATCTGTAAAATTTCCCTTGGAAAACTATATTTGATTAACACTGACTAAAGGTCTGGCGTGGGAAAGCCAAGTAGGGTTTAGCTTTTCATTAAGACAGTTGCAAGAACAGTACAAAGAAGCTTCCCACAGTGCCTGTCTGTCCCATCTGGCTACAGCCCTGGTGCTCTTAATCTTTCACTTTGATAAATGCTAAAAGTCACCCAGTCTCTGCATGTTTGATTCCAAATGATTGTAGTAAGTCTAGCTGTATAAAACAGTGTTCATGCATATCTGCCTGATGCTGTTCTTAATTCAATTAAAATTAGGAGAAGATACAACTGTGAACAGGGCAGACTGGGGCGAGCGATGCCTTAGCCTGGGAGGGGATCAATGTTAAAGCTCTGACTGAGTTTTATGCCTGATGTTAATTATTGATAGGCTATGGGACACTAGTGCAGAACAAATGTGGAAAATGAAATGGTAACTAATCCTCTGCTCCTTAGAAGGGAGGATTAGAAAAATTCCCTTGGACTAGAAGTTAAAAAGCATGTACCTTTGAATGTTTGCGGTACTCCCTCTGGCATCCAGCACTGTCTGGTGCTATTTCTTTGCGCTGGGTGAAAATTGGGAAGAAAGTGGGTGGTATTTTACCTATAGTTATCTGGTTGCTAAAAAGCATCAGTTATAAATTCTTCTATTGGCGGTTTTACTAGTGCAAGACTAATATTTGCCAACTGTTCTGTCTGTGTTCTAACTAACACAGGTTTATTGTGCCTTGGGGCAAGTCATCAACCTGCTCTTTGTTTCCGTGCCTATACTTGTACAGTAGAAGTAATACTCGCATTCCTTAAAATCACTTTATTTGTCTGGCCTTTTGAAATGACAGGGAGTAACTGATGTAGGTGTTAATATGTGTTGCAGAGATGCACACAAATTGTGCTGCAGAAAAGTGTTTCAAAACTGAGCCACTGACCTGTAATGTCACCTAGGAATTTCCAGGTTGTTTTTATATTGTTGTATATCCACAGCGAAAGAGATCTGAGAAACAGGCAAACAGAGTTTGTTTCCTGTTTTGTGTTGTTCAGCTGCTACTAGTTTGCTGTGTATTATTTAAGCCTTCTGTGCATAATAAGAAAGAATAATGTACTCCTAAAACTGCAAAGTTTTAATCAAAACTTCTACATTAAGCTGGCTTTTGCCTGACTTTATTTAGGAACAGTTCAACAAGGCATTGTGTCCCTTCTAAGAAGTACTGGAAAAGTTATGTTAACAGACATAATTGTAACTGAAAATGTTAGGATTATAAAATTTCTTCAATTACTGGGAGAGTCTTAAGTCTCAAAATCTTTGAGAGAAAGTATAACTTTTTCATGGAGACAGTCAAGAGTGAAAAGGCATTTGATCTAGAAACTGATCTAGAGTCCTTAGCAGTTGGTGTTTCTCTGAAATACTGGGAAACTGTGGTCAGAAGATTTCTGGAAAAGTGTGAAGGAACTTAATAGGCAACAGTGGAATAGGCCATTAGAAGTTATCCTTTTAATTTATACTAATTAAAAAGAGGACTAATTTGTATAACTAATTCCAAATAGAAAGTCAAAGTAGAACTGAGGCATTTGGAAGAAAACAAAAGAAGTCTGTTTAGAGGCCTGCTGGTTAGTATTTTAGTTTTGGCTATACCTCCTGTTTGTTCGCCCATCCTGCTGCTGCTCCTCCTAAGCGGCACTGCTTCATAACCTCCCAACCAGCAAAGGCCAGGGGCAGTAGGGCTGCTTCCTTCTGTTGTGGCTTAACCCCAGTTGGCAACTGAGCACCACAGCTGCTTGCTCAACACTCCACACACCCCTACCCCCTCCCTGCCTCCTGGTGGGATGGGGGAGAGAATCAGGGGGCGGTGGGGTGGGGAGGATGTAAGATCCATGGGTTGAGATCAAGACAGTTTAATAGAACAGCAGAGGAAGACAAAATAATAATGATGCAAGAATATACAAAACAAATGATGCACAATGCACTTGCTCACCACCCACTGAGAGATGCCCAGCCTGTCCCAACCAACTGTCCTGGCCAACTCCCCCCAGTTTCTATACTGACATATGGTATTGCATAGCCCTTTGGCCAGTTGGGGTCAGCTGTCCTGGCTGTGCCCCCTCCCAGCTTTTTGTGCACATGGCAGAGCAGGGGAAGCTGAAAAGTCCTTGACTGGTGTAAGCCCTGCTCAGCAACAACTAAACCATCAGTGTGTTATCAACATCCTTCTCATACTAAATCCAAAATACAGCACTTGTACCAGCTACTAGAAAGAAAACTAACTCCATCCCAGCCAAAACCAGGACACCTCTCCACCTGATGCCCTGTGGTGGTGATTGCCTGGCTTCAGATCTCACCAGAACACAATTGCAGAGCAGGGTGTGACTCCATAACTAGGCAACAAATCGGGGCACTGAGAGGCAGCTTTAGCTATCCCTTCTTTAGCCCATAGCTTGGGCTAAAGACAATCTGGAAATACCTACTCCCATGTTTACTCTGAGATAAGATGATGAGCTGGTATTTTGGCTGCGGCACTGGCTATTTTGAGCAGGGGTGAAGGGATTCAGCATCAGAATACAGGATTAGATCACTTGCACCTATGCCTGAAAATGACACTGCAGTTACTCTTGATGATGAGGTTTTATTGATTTGCTTTAGAAGCAGTGTACATGGCTCACAGCAATTCATTGTACTCACCAGAATAGTGAGTATTTAAAGCAGTAATATTAAGCAGTGTGTTACTATTTATTTGGAGGGAGGAAAACCAACACCCACTACAAAATGAATAAAAAAAAAAAAACCTTCTCCCTCTAAACTGTGGTCAGGATAAGATTGATCCTCAAAATCAGGCAACCCCTGTCTTATCTTTGTTAGTTTGTTTAAAAAAAAAAAACACACACCCCCAAACCCCACCTCTTTTCCCACTTTAAGTTTCCCAGAAACTGTTTAGAAATATGTTGAAATGAGAGCAATTATGTCACTTAAAACATTAAAAAGGGAGAATCAGTCCTCAAAATAGTATATAGTGTCTGTAATATATTGGAGGAAATACTGGCAAACCAAGTGGGAAATTCTGTTTTGCCCCATTCAAAATAGGTATGTGATCTGGATACACTTCAGGAATATGCCTGTCCCTGTGATGGGAGCTGTACTATGCACCTCCCCACTGAAAAGCTCTTTTGAAGCAAAAGGTAGTCATAGGGCTTTGTTTGGTTTGGGTACTTCTAATGCAACTCTGACAAAATCTGAGACTAATATAAGAAATGTAGCAGCCTGAGTGACACAAATTTAAAATAATGAAGTAGGAAAGAGTTTGTTGGGTGGTGGAAGTTAATGGTTGACATAACTTTTTCTTTTACAGTCAATGAATGGTATCTTATTTTAATTCCTCATCCTTTTTGAGATTTTTTTTTTTCTGTTATACTGCATCTGTGATTTACTGGGTAAATCACTTTCCATTGAAAAATAAACTGGTGTTCATTTCAAAGAAGCTTCTAATATTCACTGAAAGTTGTACTTCAGGTGTGCGTGTAACTGCAAGCTGAGGGGGCACTGCAGCAGGACACAGGCACCAGTTATTAGTTCTTCTCTGCATAGGCACTGTCAGTGCATGGGCCATGATACTAGTTTTTGTAGTTCTTGCAAAATCATATACATGGTCATGTACATATGTGTGTGTCCTGATTCCCATGGCACTGCAGCATGATGGTGGTAGGTTTTCTTTTGCTTGTATGACTTGGCAAATACTGATTCTTTTTGTCCGATGCCTTTTTTGTTGCTGTTCATGAACAACTTAAAACAACTTAAATTAAACTTGTGGAAAAGCCTTGACACTTTCTTTTTTTGTCATAGTCAGTGAGCCTGGCAGCTGATCCTGAAGGGTAAGGTAGAATTTCCTTGTGGTCTACAGCAGCTGACTGCAACAGGTCTGTTTCCAGGCAACTAGATCCTGTGGTTACTGGCTTCTTAGTATTTGCATTGCTGAGGATTCATTCAGCTTAAGACGGGAAACATGCTGAATTGTGAATACAGAAAAGGCAGGTTTATGGTGGTTTATCAGACAGTTGTGTTTTTACTTTTTACCAAAGTACAAATTCTTAATTTTTTTTGTTTTACTTTACAGTTAAGTATAGCTGGATTTTGACAAGAAGCAGTGTTCATCTTCAACTACCTCAAAAGACGCATATATTCATACCTATATCTCTATACATACATAAAGTAGTTAGTTGGCTGGGATGAGAGTAAGCCTTAAAATTGTTGTCTTGGGCTAAACAGTTGATTTCTGCTTCAGCAGTGTTTCAAGTAGTCGTAAAATCCAGATGAGTCTTCATAAATAATATACTAAAGTTACTTACTTGGGTTTTTTTCTGCAGTGAAGGATAAAAAAGCCATAGGCATTCTTGTTGAGACTGACAGGTCAAAAAAGGAGGGGAGGTGGGGGAGGGCAGACATGGATGGACACAAACACTGAGTGACAGGATGAATAGGTATGGCCTTTGTCCTTAAAGCACTTATTAATGTATCCCTGAATAAGAACAATAATAGGTTTTGGTCCAGGTTTGGTTACCTGGACTAAAACTGTTCAAGGAGGAGGCAACAAGAATGAGAAAAACCTAGGAAAAGGAAATTATGGGTCTAGAATGGAAAGACTTTTAGAAATTCCTTACTCTTGTAGAAGGGCATGTGAGAGTGTGTGTGTGTGAAAATAGACACTACAATGAAAAGGAAATGAAAGTGGGTTTGTATATTCACAAAAATTGAATTTTGGACATCAGTTACATAGCACATCCTTAGGACTAACTGGCTTTTCAGAGGCTGCACTGTGGTGAATTTTATTAGTGTTTTTCTGGACAAACAGTGACAGGAAGTAACCACCAGATAGCAGGTGACATGTATTAATAACAGCTTTCAAATAAGAGCTGACCACAATGTGTGGGAACCCTTAAATCATATTTTGGCATCTGAAGAAAATCTGTTTTCTCAGCAACATGTATAACTACCATACTGCGATTCAAATGCTGTAAGCCCCAATTGTGACCTTTTTTAATCTTGAGAATTTTGCTCTAAACAAAATTATAAACTTCTCTTAAACTTCCACTCAAAGTGTAACTGTACCAGGAAGGTGGCATGTTTCTTGAGTGACTTGTTGGCCATGAGGAATGCTGGATGCAAGAAAATGAAAGAAATATTTATTTCTCTAATGGAAAGCTAATGTCTCTCTTTTTTTAGCCTGTGAGAGGTTTAGCAATGACTCGTCAAGCTAACATGTAAAAACACCGCAAGTTGATCTGTTTCTGTGTAAAACAAATCAAAGATAATCTAAAGCCAGATTTTTGGGTGATTTGCATATTCTCCCTACCTCATGAGTCCAGTGAGATCAGAGTTCAAATCAGGTCAGCATTTGGACTAGTTTACTTTTTGGATAGCTAATCAGTTAAAGACCAGTCTTGTCAGCTGTTATATGGAAAGCCTGGTGTTTTACATGCTTATGAAAAAGCTGAAAGGTCTTAATGACTTCTAAGACGACCCTTAGAACTGACTGGAGTGAGCCTCTATAGTACAAAAGGGTGAACACAAATATTCAAAGTTATTCAAAAAGGCAGCTGTATCTTGAACTCCTGTTTAATAACACAAACAGGGAGGGTGTTTAATGACTGTGCTTGGATCAGAGATCTTGCTGGAGTGCTGGGAAATGGGCAGTCCTCAAACTAACGATCAACATTAGTGTGTGATGGAGCTGATGACAGGGCTGTCATCTTTGTCCCAGAAGTGAGTGGCGAGTTTGAGGTGAGCCTTCTCAAATTTTCCTCTTCAATAAATACTAGTCTGAAATCTTCATGGAAAACAAACTCACATTTTTAATATAAAAACAACTTGACATTTTTCAGTATACTTTTTAATGAGCATTGCTCTGAGCTATGTTATAATGAAACTTGCTTAAAAGTAGAACAGGCTGGTGATACTTGGCAGAACGACATGGCATATGGTAAAACAGTTGTAATTTATTGGCAAGCGCTCTCATTTTTTGAAAGAGTGGCTTTCAGCACAGTGGACTGTATCTTGATATTCAGGGCTTTAAGGAAAAAAAAGAACCTGCTGAGCAGTATATATGGGTTACTTTAAATCATAAGGGCTTTTAATAAGGGTAGGACAACTTTATATTTTATTCTTTGTTTTATATGTGGCATCTGACCTTTGCCTAGTTCTTTATCCCATTTTTCACCCTTTGAAACATCAAAATACTCAGTAGCTTAAAGGTAAGTGAGCATTATTAATGGCACAAGGTGGGATTTCTGGGCCTGATAGACCCATTACTTTCATTATAGCTGTCCACGTACTTACACGTGGATTTCTTGCACTTGACAATATCCTGGAAAAAATACTGCTAAAGTTATGATTGTCAGGACTGTGTCATATGATTGCATCTGTAGACTCAGTAAATGAGTACAGGAGTTACTGGGATTGATTTTACAGCATCCTGACACAATTCCAGCTGGATTTAGGGTAGACATTTAACTGTTGCTGGTGGTGTAGTAAGTATTAATATCTTCTCATTCTCCTTTTTAAAGAGCAGTTTCCTCTTGAGAGAGAGCCTGATCACAAGTGCCAGTCTTCTCTCTGAGTAAGCAATATGGCTCCTGATGCCCTTGGGCAGGTAAAGGAGACTACTTTTGTAGCCATCCCTCTAGATTTGTGACAGAAGTCAAGCAGATGATATAAATACTTGATGATTCTAGAAGAGTACGCCCATGTTATCATTTTGTGACCAATGTGTAGGACTACTTTTCAGATTAAAATCTTAAATGTACCAGATCAGCAGCTTTCTATTTTGCTTTTTCTCTCATCCTTACATGACCGTGTTTTTTCACTGAAAACAAGGCCTTAAAGTATGTGTGCATATCAGCCTAGATAGAGATAAAAATTGGAGTCGTGAGGGTGCAAAATAATGAAATGCACAGTATCTCTCTTTATATTTTGTTCCAAGTTTTAGACCCGAAATTGTGAGTATTCTCCAGCTGAACATATGGGTCTCAAGTATAACTTTATCTAATGCAAGGTTGGGGGGGACCCAAAGCAGAAGATTTTTTTTTTTTTCTGGAAAAGTTTAGAAATACTCAATTACTTCAGAATTTCCTATGCTATTAAATTATTGACATATGTGAAATAGGAAATTAATTGCTAAATTCCCTGCTTCGGGTCCTGTTCAGCATGGTTTGTTGTTCATGTGCAGTCATAGGTGAAAAAGCCTGCCAGTAGCCAAAGAAGGATTGTGGTGCTGCCACTGTTTCTTAGTTGCTGAAAGAAATAATTGGACCTAATTTCTTGTGGTGGGGGTGTCACTTTTTAAATAGCTGTATGTTTTGCTTTAAGGACTATTTTCTTTGTCAGAATTCAGTGGTGTAATAACATATAGGGTCTGGAAAAAAGATTATATAAAGCTATCAGATATTTTTTTTTAAAGGGCATGCAAAGCTGAAATACCACAGTACTCTCAGAGGAGAGGTCTGTCACTAGTGGCGCATGTTCAAGGTCACATGGGGAAGAGATGGAGCTACTGTACAGGAAAAATATCAATTATTTTCAGTTTGGTCAGATGTTAACCCAGATCTCTGGCTATGTCCCAGACTCATGGGCTCATGAGTTACTAGTCTATTTTTTTAATGAAAGATTCTTGTCCTTGTGATTGCAGAGCATGAAATAGTGCTCTGAAGAGTAACTTAGAGGGCAGTGCTTCACTGAGGCAAACGGCCTTTTAATTAGGGGGCACAGCTACAAGCTGGGTCAATTATACTGGTCCGCAGGCATGTGTGCAGAAAGGAGGGGTCTGGCAAGAGTCAAGGAAAGAGGTAGAGTCAAGTCTGAATTATTCTCACTTAAACTGGTTGCTTTTAACTAATAAATAACTCTGAGTTAGGATCTTAATGATGATCTAATAAAACAAGATTTCAGTATCACACACATTCAATCTGACCCTCATTTTTTCAGAAAACTAAATGACTGGTCCTGAGTTTAGTATATGGCGACATGGGAATACACTGGGAAATACTAATGTTTTTCCTTTTTAGGAATTATCTTGTATCATAGCATACCAAATATGCAGTTGCCAAGACTTGCTAAGTACCCTTACCACTACATCCTTTCAAGCTATCTTTAGTATTGAAATTATTTTCTATCTTTTTAAGTAAATAAACCAATTCATAGCTCTTTTGCCTTAGACATACTTAGCCTTTGTTCTGTTGTGTGTATCTGTGTCTATATATTTTTATATACATTATATTAAATATAACAACTCAATATATGTAGTCAATTAATGATTGCCTTATTTTTGACCAGAATGTCAAGAATATCAAGGAACTGTCTTGATTTTTCTTTTCCCTTCAGTGTGGGCAGTGAGAGGGATTTCCAATTAGTGAAATTTATAGGTTAGTTATGACTCATCTCCTGAAATCAGCTACATGAATTTGAATTTTTAGAACTGGATGTTTTTCTACTAAAATCTTATTAATTTCTCCTTAGTGTTTGTCACGGATATTGTATTTGTTGTCCAGATGCAGTTTTTCAGTGTGGGCACATATTGAAGATTCTAAACCTTGAGTGTAAGGGATCAGTTAGGACATGACTTCCATTAACGTATACTGGACTCCGAGTTGTATGGTTCTGCAAGTTATATGATGATATTGTAGCAAAAGTAAGGAGGGAAGATGATATTTCATTGGCAGTTAAAAAGGCAATTAAGTGTGTAGAGCTTTTCTTTAAAAGTAGAGCAAGTGTTATTTGGCACAGTTTGAGTGTGATGACAAAACTTCATTAGAACTTTATCTGACTGTGGACAATGGGGAATGTGCATTCTATATGGCTGAGCACTGCATGACCAAGAGATGCCACATAGTTCCTGCCTGAAAGAATGTCTAGTCTGTAGCAGGTCTGGTCCTGTTACTGATACTCAAAGCTAAATCTGTTGGCAGTGGTATGCTCAGGTAAATTAAGTAGCTGATATGTTGATAGCATATGATGATTGATGCTTTTGGATTAGTCTGATTTAATTGGCTAAACAAGGTTTCTGAATTTTAAGAACCATAATTACGTTTTTTTTGCTTTTGTTATAGGGTTGATAACTGTTAATTATTTTAAATAGCTATAATTTGCCTTGGTTTTCTATTTAAGAGCTCTCTTTATGCGTAAGCCCCCTAAAAGGGGACAGTCCAGAAAATATCTAAAACACCCTCTCATCTGCGAGATGGTCAACTGCATGGGACTTTTGCCTTGGCTTTAATGTGAGTAAAAATAACTTTTGAATTTTCAAGTATATATACAAAAGCTGAGATATGGTAAAACTCATTTGCACTGTGAATGAGCTGTGGGTTTGAGAAAAGCTTATTATGATCCCTGACTTGTAAAGAGCAACAAAAAATTGTATATGCCACCTGGTAATAACCTTCACCTGTACAACATGAATAAGAATCACTCTGGGTATAGCTGACACCACATTATACAAAATATCTATATTTAGTGTATTTTAATGTATCTGATTTCTGTTCATAGTGGGATGAAATGGATGATGGATGAGAATAACATTTTTTTAATCTGCTTAAATCCCAAGGGTTTTTTTATTCCTTGTGGAGAATATGCAAGCATTTAAGACTTTGCTCAGAAGGCTTTCTCATCAACATCAAAACTTGCACCTTATACAACTGTATAACATATAATGACATAAAAACATATTTTAAAGTCAAACTCTTTGCTGATACAGACACAAGAAAGAGATCTTTACACAAGATCTGGGATAACAAGAACCCTTCCAACAAGTGATGTGAACTGTCAAATGTCCCATTTATAAGAACAATAACACAGATTCAGATTGAAGGCACAGGTTTTGCTGTCTGCAGAGTATATCTACCACAAAGACAGAGCTTGCAAGACCCTTCTGCAGGCAGCCTTCCCTTGTCTTTCCTGTTGGGTTCTTGCTGTTCCTCTAAAATATTTAGGCAATGAAATAAAGAACAGGATAGGTGTTCTTGGTGGGTTTTTTGTTTAGGGCAATAGTTCACGTACTGGGTCCTCCTCCAGTAAGTGGCTACTCGTGCAAAATGGAACAGTTTTAGCAGAAGTGATAGACTGTGCTTAAGACTAGCATATCCCATGGCCTTTGAGTTAGAACAAGCTTCTAGCTATCCTAACAGGTGTGTTTAGCACTCAGGTAAAGAGATAAATTGCATCCAAGTTTTGCATTGGTATTTAAACCCCTGAGTTCTCAAATAAAAAGTGAGAAAAGATTTTTTTTTTCTCTTTCCCATCTGCTTAGTCTTATATTCCTTTGATTTTTTCTTTGTGTTTTAAGACCTAAAACAAACTGGTTTAACCATTGCAAACATAACCAAACACTTCCCTTGGGAAGTAGGAGTGGGAGTTTCCTGTTCCCCCTTTTCAGAAAGAGTAACTGAAATGAGGTGAGAAGGAGAGAAAATTCATTAGTGGGATGGTGGACTGCTTTACTATTTTAAGTGTGTTCAATCTTTGTAGCCACACCGAAAAATTATCAGATCTGTTTAAATGTATGTTTCATACCTGTTCTGCCTTATTTAAGCCAAGTAAAATACTTTACTTGGCAAATGCTGCTTTTTTTAGCCAGTGTTGGCGGTCTTTTGATGCAAGATTTTCCCCCGCCTCTATTCTCCCAAAGCAGACTTATGCATAGTAAGGCAGCTGCTAAAGGGGGAGTACTAATATCATTAAGAGTGTCTGGAGCAGAGAACAGAATCAGGATAGGAAATCAACCTCCAGAAGAGAACAGGTGATTTTTCCTAATGGGGAGAAATAAACTAAAGCAGCTGTTTGTACTCCAAAGTATGGGCCTATAGAGGAATGCAGCTTTGTTTCTGACTTGGACTTTCAGAGAAAATGACTGAGTTAGAGGAACTGAGGCTATGTTGTGAATAATTTGTGTAGAGTATAACTTCTGTGACGTGGGGAATTAATAGCTATCTCACCATAACACTGGTAAATAAATGGACCTGGGGAGAAAAATTCTGAAGCTTAAACAGGCTTTTTCTTTTTAAGTCAACTTACACATTGCTCAGCTGTGGCAACTGAAACAAATAGATTCCTTCACACAGAAGGAATGACTGCGGTCCTTCAGCTTTGACCTCTGGAAATGAGGCTATAGTTATACACTGTAGAGAATCTGTATTGTATTTACATGTTTTCAGTTTTTCTGCCATCAATCTCAATGTATAAGAAGTCATTGTGGGGACTACATGACAAAAGTATTTTCATCACTTGTTTAACCTTGGTCAAATGTTCTTGTGAATCCATTTTCTCTAACTTTGTAGTAGATGCATACCCCACCATTATACATTATGAACTTCATGATCCTACTGAGTGTCAGCAACTATAAATGTAAAAGAGCTAAGTGGTTAAAAAAGTATGGGTTTTGATCTGCAGAAGAACAAAATGTTACAGAGAGCCTGTTTTGAAGAGCTAATGGCTTAAGATCTATGCCTTGCTGTCTAATCTTACTTTCCTACTGAAAGGAATAAGATGTCACTAAAAGTGAGGTACTTCAGTGCAATTGGATCATCATTCTGTGCATGCTTAACCATGATGCTTCTCTTAGCGTGGAGAGGCAGCCTAATACGAGACGTTCCCATCTTTTATAAAAATAATAGAGCTTCCTGTATATAGGATGAAACATCAAATATTTTTTTTCTGAGGCTATACAAGCCTTTTTCGTTATTATCATAGGTCTGGCTTTGCGTGTTTAACAAATGACAAAGACAATATATTTCTGGGTTTCGGTAGGTAGTCTATTGGACAAGACTGAACTGAGCTAGGAGAAGGTAATGTAGCACGACAACATATGCAGAAAGAAGATAGTCTTGCAGTGTTTTTTATATCTTTTGAAAATCTGAAATTAATAGATGTGACTGTACTAAATATCTGTTCAGGCTCTTCTTATGAATGGATGAGGTTGGATGGGACGTCTGGAAGTCATAGTGTTCAGTCCCTCTGCTCAAGTAGAGTCACCAAGAGCTGGTTGCCCAGGGCTATGTCCAGATGGCTTTTGAGTATCTCCAAGGATGGAGACTCTACAGGCTTTCTGGGCAGCCTATGCTAGTCCTTAGTCAGCCTTAGAGTAACAGTGGTTCCTGATGTGCAGACAGCACCTCCTGTGTTCCAGTTGCCTCTGGTCCTGTCACTGGTTACCACTGAAAAGAGCCTGGCTTAATCTTCTTTACACCTTCCCTTCATGTATTCATATGCGTTAATAAGATCCTCCACAAGCCTTTTCTAGGCTTAACAGTCCCAGCTTTCTCAGTCTTTCCTTGTACAAGAGGTGTTCAAGTCCCTTAATTGTTTTAGTGGCAGTTTGACTCTCTCAAGTAGCTCCGTATCTGTCTTGTACTGAGGAGCCCAGACCTGGACAGAACATTCCAGGTGTGGCCTCACCAGTGCTGTATAGAGGGGTAGTATCACCTCCCTGGACCCACTGGCAATGCTTTAGCTAATGCAGCCCAGGACACCCTTAACCTTCTTTATGGTGAGGGTGCCTTGTTGGCTTGTGTTCAATTTGGTGCCCACTAGGACCCCAGGTCCTTTTCTCCCAAGGTGCTTTCCGGATGACTGTTCCCAGCGTGTGCTGGTGCATGGGGTTGTTCTTCCTCAGGTGCAGGCCTTTGCACTACTTGTTTAGCTTTGAGGTTCCTGTCAGCCCACTTCTCCAGCCTGTCAAGGTCTCTCTGGATGGCAGCATGACCCTCTGACATAAAAGCCACTCCTCCCAGTTTTGTCATCACTTAAGTTCACTGAGGGTGTGCTCTGCCTCATCATCCAGATCATTACTGAGGATGTTAACAGGACTGCACCCAATATTGACCCCAGGGAATGTTGCTAGTTCCTGGTCTCCAGCTAGACTTTGTACTACTGATCATCACCCTTTGGGCCCAGCCATTCAGCCACTCTTCAGTCCACTCGGTCTGCTCAGCTAGCCCATACATCAACAGCTGGTATATGAGGATCTTATGGGTGACAGTGTCACAGGCATTACAGTCCAGGTAGACTCACGTACTTCTAGAAGCTTCATTTGCCTTTGGCGTTCCTCACCTGATTCAGTTCAGGGAGTTGGCTTTTCTAACATCTCTGCATACACAGACAGTGTGTCTGTGTCCCTTTCAGGTTACTTGTCCCTTTGTCCACCTTTTGTATACTTCCTTTCCATGTTTGATTCTTGAAACACTCATTGATTCCTGAATATCTCAGATTGTCTATGGTGGACATCTACTTTTATGCACCTCTGTTTGTGGGTATGGGTAGAGTATTCTGGTGTAAAACATAATTTTACGTTATACAGAATTACATATTTGACTCTTCTGTTGTCTGTCTTAAAGGCAAAAAGCTGTGGCTAAAGTCTTAGCAGTCCCATACTATTTGCACTAGCCTTATGGATGATGCAGATGTTATGCAGTACAAGGCTTATGAAGAAACAAGCACTCCACACTCATACTTTCTTTAACTTTCTAATTACTGTGTTTGCTTAATGATTTGGTAACAATCAGAAATCTGTAATGTAAAAGGTAGGATTCAAGAGGTGTTAAACATGTCTTCTTCCTGAATGACTCCTAATAGTCTTTTTGATTACACTTTTGAATTCATATAAAATACAGTCTGAAATGGAAGGAGGTAACCAAACTTCCTAATGCCATGAAACCAGCATCTAGTGACTTCATTAGAGTCCAGCTGTGGAGCTTGTAGCTATGAAGCTGAACACTTAAGCAAGTATATGCTAGTAAATAATGCCAAAAACTTTCTGTCCACCACTGGGTCATAGCAACACAAAAGTTGGTTGGTTGGTGAGGGGTTTTTTGGTTTTTGTTTTTTATTTTTAGGGCTGGATAGGTGACTTTGCCTCAGTGAAGATCTTGCTCAGAGACCTAATCCACTTGTTAAAAATTCAAATCCTTTCTAAGCTATCTGCAGCTCCTGATTACTGTTCTACATATACTGTATTTTTTTTCTCATTTAGATTCCGCTTAATGAGAAAGTTTTCCTTAGTGTCAGAGGTCTTGGCATTATTTGTAGGATTGCTATATTGGAGAAGAACACTTTCTGTCTTTGGGATAATAAGCATTCTTTATCAAATGGTTATGAAAGTATTACCAGATTGCTTCAATGTACAGAAATGTGCGTCTCTAACTGATTTACTAACAGACTTTTTGTGGTGGGTTGACCTTGGCTGGATGCCAGGTGCCCACCAAAGCTTCTCTATCACTCCCCTCCTCAGCTGGACAGGGGAGAGAAAATGTGATAAAAGGCTTATGGGTTGAGATAAGGACAGGGAGAAATCACTCACCAATTAGTCATGGGTGAAACAGACTCAATGTGGGGAAATTAGTTTAATTTATTACCAATTAAATCAGAGTAAGGTAACAAGAAATAAAACCAAATCTTAGAACACCTTCCCCCAACCCCTGCCGGGCTTAACTTTGCTCCCGATTTCTTTACCTCCTTCCCCTGATTGGTGCAGGGGAATGGGGGTTGGGGTCAGTTCATCACACAGTCTCTGCTGCTCCTTCTTCAGAGGGAGGACAAAAATAAGGTTAAGTACTAATTTGTTGTTTATATACACATGCTATTGCCTCTGACACTTATTTCGGTTACTGCAGTGGCCAGTTAATAAGACACTGGATTTAGATTTTTTTTTTTTATACGTTACTGGCACTAGTTTACAAAAGCTGCTGCTGTGTATTCAGGACAAGAAAGAATGGTGTGAGAGGTGCTGCTGACATCTGAAAGTCATTACAGTAGAATTCACTTATTCCCTCTGGTTTAAGAACTTATGAAATAATTAAGTTTATCTATAGGCCTTAGCTGCCCATTCTAGGAAAGTGGCTACCTTTTATGAAATATTATTTTTATTTTGAATAAATTAGATGCTAACATTTACACAATAAATACACATTTATCTCAGAGTTATGAGTCTAAATAGCAAATCACTACTAAGTATTCAGTAGTTCTTGCTTACAAAGTCTGGGTTTCAAGCAATTGTAGGGAATTAGTAATGGTTTGATGTTCCTATTTCCTTCTCCCAAGTAGTACTCTTAAAGGGAATCAGTACCTGATTCAAAGGCTGGAACTATGTATATGTTATAAAGGTTTGTATATACATGCATAGGTGTAGTAAAATGGCTTTATTTCAGTGGGCTAGAAAAAAAAATACCTGAAGAGCTGCAAGTCCCTGTAGGACCTCGTTATTGTCAGTTGGTATTTGAACAGTACTCAGAGGCTTTAGAGCACTAATATGTAGTTACTGAAGCAGTGGAGAGGTGCATGTTAAAAGCTGTGGTGTCCATAATGAAGTTCAGTTTGTTGTGGCAGAGCAATGCATGTGGCATGCCATCTTCAGTGCTAGTCTTAGGGAGTTCCACCCAAAGTCAAATCAAGTTGAAGGGAATAGTCAACATTTTTAACTTAGATTTGCTTTGGGGAGAAAGACCCTTACAGGTTCTATAAAAGAAACTGTGTGACTAGAAGAAATAACAGTTCCCTCTCACCCCCAAAAAGCCTTGATGTCCATAAAATCTTCTGCAGTTTTTTAGATGTAAAACACTAATGAACACGCGCTTCGAGATTAGTTTCAGTTTAACTTTATTCAGTATTACAAGTCTGAATTTTATGTGTTGGTCCTAAACTTAACTTTTGTGCTATCCAACACACAAATCATTGCCTTCCTGACTTTCCAGTCTAGACAAGGATAAATAATCATTTCTGAAGAGCTGTGTGTCTTCAAGAGAAGATGGTAAAAAGCCTTTTGCAAATGATACTGATGAGGAAAGAGAAACAAAGCAAAGGCTTCCCAAGAATTACAGCATCTGGACTTTGAATATGCTGAAATAAAGGCTATGAAGGAATAGTAAACCTAAAAAAAAGAGGCCTGCAGTAGAACTAGTAGTGGACTCTAATTTAGATTTGAGTAGCTATAATGATAGGGCAGTATATAAAACCAATTTTGAGAGTTGTGTTGCTGGGAGTAAGAGGCTACTAATCTTTGTCATGGCTCCAGACATAAAATACTGAAACTTTAATGCTTTTCAGAACTATTGCTATTATCCATAAATGTTTAAATATTTAAGAAAGATTCTGTATTAAATTCTTCTACAGATTTTGAGGCAGATTCTTGTTTGTTGGACCTGGTTGGAAGTCCACAGGTTTCAGTGAATGATAATATTCTCCAGCAGGATATCTTAATCGGGGGCTGGGGTGGGTGTCTCTTAAACACAGTATGATTATGCTACAGAAGCATTATATCCAAGCTGGCTGATACTCAAAACTTAAATAAAACCTACCCTCAGTACCTGGGAATCTTGCTGTATCAACACTGCATTTGTTACAAAGTGATTTGGAGGAGTTGAATGCACTGCTGATTTACTTGGAGTCGTTGGAACTGATTTGTTGGTGTAACTTGGCACAAATATAAATCTCTGGCTATTTTTGGATATCAGTCTTCACTCCTCTCTGTCAATGGAGTAAGATAGGCTTTTCCAATAAAACATTTTAAATACCTGGTACTCATAACCATAGAGGGCATTTCTTCATGGCTCATTTGTTTTATATGGGCTGTCACAAGTGAATTACAGAGCTTTCATCAATGGAGTATGTTGGACCTTATAACTGAGGCAGCTGGAGTATATACAGTGGTATTTTTGCTGTGCTTTCAAGGGAGAAAGAATACTTTAATTAAGAACAACAAACTTAAGTACCATATCTGTAAATTAACGCAGAACCAATTTATAATAGAATTTTCCTTAAAAGTAGCAAGGGCTTTAACTCACAAGTAGTTAATGAGCATAAGTATCTTTCATTCTTCATGAGAAACCATTAAAATTGATTGAAACTATACCTTTGTAATGTTGGATGAGAGAATTTTGTTCTGGGAGTTAGGGTTGCTATCTAGATGTTATATTGTGAGAGTGAAAGTGGAAAGAGACTTAGAGATTTTGAGTCTGTTTGGAAGGCATGCTGACAGCAAGCACACTTGACTATTTCCATTAGCTACCTAATCATAGTGAGACCCCACTGGGAGTACTGCATCCAGTTCTGGGGTGCCTGGCACAAGACAGACATGGGTAGAGCAGGTCCAGAGGAGGGCCACAAACATGGTCGGAGGGCTGGAACACCTTTTCTATGAAGAAAGGCTGAGAGTTGGGGTGGTTCAGGCTGGAGAAGAAAAGGCTCTGAGGATACTTTATTGCAACCTTTCAAATATAAAGGGGGCTAATAAGAAAGATTGAGAACTTTTTTTTTTTTTACCAAGGCCTCTGGTGGCAGGACATGGGGCAATGGTTTTAAACTGAAAGATGGTGTATTTAGATTGGGCATAAGGAAGAAATTTTTTGACAAGGATGGTGAGGCACTGGAACAGGTTGACCAGTGAATGTGTGGATGCCATATCACTGGCAGTGTTCAAGGTCAGGCTGGATGGGGCTTTGAGCAACCTGATCTAGTGGAAGATGTCCCTGCCGGTGGCAGGGAGTTGGACTGTATCTGTAAAGGTCCCTTCCAACTCAAACAATTCTGTGGTTTCCAGAACAGATTAGGCACCAGGAGTAATGATGTCATGTTGCCCACTACAATTGGTGTAATCCTTTTTTTAAATTTTGTCGTGTCTCCTCATATTCCTGCTAGATATCATTCATGTTCTGACATAATTTCTGTACTTCACAAGTTGCCACTAAGTACCATGCTTAGTATTTGACACTTGGTTTGTTTTTACCTACAGAATGGCCTTCTCAAGTGGACTTGGTAGTTGCTTTCGTCTCACTTTGGCCCTACTGTCTGCATACAGCCTCATTAAAATTATGAGTCGCTTCTTTTAAATAGTTATGTTTTGTTGTTGTGTTTAAGTTAAACACTTGTGATGCCTTTACGGAAATTAACTTGAGCATGGGTATCAAGCTATAAGATTATCCTCTAAGAAAATAGACACCAGAATAACTTTTTAGTTAAATGAAGCATCATAGATTACTCATTTGTCAAGTTTAAATTGGAAAGTGCTTAAAGCTACAGGTAAAGGCAAAACCAAGTAGCCTTACAAAAAGCAAAATTTAATGATCAATAGCATGAGGGACAGTGATCCATATATCTCATGACTTTTCTGAAATGCCATTATTTTCTTGAAGTTGTAGAGCTTTCAGTTTGAGGGTGTTTTTAGCGGTAAAGTCTTTAACAGCTTGTTAATCTCTAACAGTGAGCATGTCTCCCTCCTTTCTTCCCTTCATGCCACTTGCAACATGCTCCTTATGTTGAAGTTCTTACAGAAGCATACAATTGTTTTATAAGTAGATGGAGAAAGGGAGAGAATTTTCTTCAAGGTGACAGGTTTGTACTAAAAAAAAAAAAAATGTGATTGCTTTAGAGACGAGCAACAGGCTTAGGTGCACAAAATGTCTTACATAGGAGATCAATTTGTATTGCTGGGAGATTTGATTTCTCTCAGGTCAGTTCTAAGCTTTCCTGTTTATTTGAGTAGCTTTGTGTCTCTGCATCCTTTTAAGATTCCTTATTGTATGAGAAACCCCTTTGCTGTGTCTTGGCATGCTTCTATGTCAGAACAGAGTGTAGTAAGGAGATGCTCTAACTAGTTATAATTGAGCCACCTCAGGTACCAAAAGCTTCTAGCCATGACAGCATGGATCTCTGCATGATTAATTTATTCCTACGCTCATAAGCTTTGCGATGCTGCAGTCAGGCTCATCAGTAAGATGATTCATTTCTTCCTTTTGTAGAATCTGGTGCTTTACAATGCTGTCTTTGCTATAGTAAGATGGGCCGTGTTAATAAAACAAAGAAGGATGCAAAATAGAAAGCTTAAGTTTGAGGAACTGACCTACTCTGGAGCTATAATGACACATCTGTCTGAAACTTAGTGATAAGCGAGGAAAAGAGTTGTGTAGTTTCTAACTGGGTGACACTGTGTTACACTGGTTTCTGTAAAACAGCAAACTCATGTGGCCATCTTGTGTCGCAGAACGTGGAGTTCTGTTTCTGCATGCATGGTCATATAATCTTCAGGGAAACTGGTTTTTGTTGAAACTTAAGTGTCTCACCTCTCGTATCTGAATGTTATTTAGAAGGATAGTCACTTTACAAACCGCTTCTTAGCCAGAATGGGAAAAATGGATATGGCTTCTCTTCCATCTTTACAAATTAGAGATGTGTATTAATTCATTTTCAAATGTAATGGTGAGATTCCTTTTCACTGTTACTACTTAAGGAATTAAACAACGTAAGCAGAGGAACAAAAATTCAATTTATTAATGTTCTACAAAAATCTTTCAAAGTTCTGAATTCCAGATAGCCCAAGAAATCCTCAAGCTTAAAATCCTGTTTTAGATTCTTAAGTTAGACACTAAGTAAGTATTTATAATTTGATCATAAGGTCCTCTGTTCTGTATGTGTGAAGTAAATTATTTTTTTGTGTACTTACTATTTTATTTCACTAAGCAGTAGATGTTTGAGAAGACATGCTTTGAGCAGACTGGAAAGAAATGCAGTCAGTTCTAGTTTTCTTAGATATTTGATTTTTGGGAGCTACATTCTGAGCTATTTCTGTTAATTTTTTTAAAGTAAGGGATGAAATCGTCTGTCTCCTGATTAAGATTATTTTTTTAGAACAAAAAGCATTAGATTTTTTCTTTAAAAAAAAAAACAAACAAACTGAAAAATCCCTGCAGCTCTGATTTAACAATGAGTGCTGTGTAGCTGGGCATTTGCTTTCTCATTCAGTCCTGCTAAAGGCATTGGTAAGGCTATTTCCTACAGATCTCAAAGGGGCTGAATGCCAGAATATGATAGAAATAAACTTAAGGATGTTTATCCATATTCCTTTACTTTCTCTATATAAAATGTTACTTCTGTGGAGCTGTTCCTGTCATTGCAGGCAAAATACTAATTTAGTCATGCAGTCTGTACAGACTTGTTCCTTTCTAGTATTATTTTTTTTTTTTTTATTGAGAGGTAAAAGTAAATTTTCATAGAAAGCTGCCTAGTCACTTGTTCCCCGGATTCAGAAATCTAACAGCTGTGAGCAGCATCAAAGCATGTCTAGATCAGATCTTTCCAGGAAAAAAAACAAATCCTCCCTCCTAAAAATTGATTGCATTAAACCAATATAGAATAACTTATAAAAACTGTGCTAAACTACTAATATTCCCACAGTTAAAGCATGCCTAAGGGTTTTATCATAAGAAAAGTGAAAAGTAGCAGAACTTGAATTTGCCTGGCAACAGGCTATGTATTATGCTAGTTTTATACCACCTAAAAAAAAATCTTCAGGTTTTTTTAAATATTAGTATTTTGTCTTAAAATAGGATTAACATTAGAATCAGCATGAAGAAATATTTTTTCAGCTGCAACTAGAAAAGAAAATACTGATTTAACTGGATCAGACATGGAGCTTTTCAAAGATTGACTCCTTGGTTGGTATGCTTACCATGAAGCTACTGGAAGTTTTCTTGCATTAAAACTGGCTGGTTTATGCCATGTTTTAAATGACATGCTGGCTAACCACAGAAAATTGTGTCGTTGATGGATTCTTATTATGTTTGCCTCACACTCTTATTCATAAGAGTGAATTATCAAAGAAGGGTCTTTTTGACTTTTAATTCCTGATGCACAGCTGCAGTGACATTGGAATCTATTGATGAGTTATTTCTAACTAGTTGGCAATGACTTTGCAGCCAGAACATTGTATTGACAGAATAATACCTTATTTTTAAAAACAATGAAATTACTTTTTGTTTTCTCCATTATCGGGAGGTATTTTTTTTTTCAAGAAAACTATAATGAAGGTTTTCTGCAGTGAAGGATTAACATCAGAAAAAAGGGAAAGGCAAGGTTGAAGGGGGAAACCTAGAGCAGTTGTGTTGGTTTTCTGTGTGTTCTCTATAAAGCCTTGCAGGACAGTAGAGAACGCTGCAAGTTAATGACTCTTAGTGAGTGTTTGAGAGACTCAGTCTGTGCGGTTTTTTATTATTTCTGGCTACATACTTTAGACTCCCCCATTTCACTTATGTTTCCCAATCACAAACATTAGAACTTGCAGGAGAAATGTTGGGAGGAGGATCTAGGGATTGTTGGTGGAAGTTTTTAGGAACATGTTACTCCCTTCTTTTCAAACAATGCAGAGTCCAGTTGCAGCTTCATGCCCCTCTGATGGTTCTTTCATGAAAAATCAAGCTGATGCCAGGAACAATTAGCCACTGATGGTAGCCACAATTATTTTCTGCAGCAGCTGCCTTCTAACTGTTTTATTGCAGACAAGTGTAACAAGCAAGAAGAATCAAGGTAAATATAAATTTAGGGTAATAATCAGATTCAAGGTTTATGCATGGCAACATCATTCTGGGAAGCTTCCTTGTCTCCCCTGTCAGTGGTATGTAACAAAGAACATATGAGAATTAGGGATGTACAGAAAGCATGGTGGGGAGGGGTTGGCAACCCAAAATTCACATTCAGTTCTTGGAAAAATGAGCTTTTCTCTTGTATCAAGCTTGATTCCCACAAATGCCTTACTCCCTGTGTTTGCTTTTTTTAATAAACACATCCTGTTCTTATCTGCTAAAGATACCTACAAATAGGCAAAAGTAGTTAACCCACTGGTGAGGTGATTGATATTTGAAACACAGAAAGAAAGCATAACTTCTTCCCTTTCATCTCCATACAGTGAACAGATGTGGTTTTGGAAAAAATGTTTCTAAGATACTTAAGGCTAAACAGATGATAATCCTCTGCATAATACCTCGAGTTCATTACAGCATTAGTGCTAATTATAGTACCCACTGACTAGCTAGCAATGAGCTAGACTAAATATGCCAGGTGATCATAGGAAAGGTTATATTGTAAAGATTAAATTCTTACGTTTTAGAGGGAGAGCTGCTCTCAAAGAGATCACTTCAGCTCAGGCTCTCTGAATGAAAACAGAAATCAAGCAGTTCAGAGGGGAACTCTTCTTGATGACAACTAGGAGAGATAACACGGACTGCAAAGGAGCTTGTGCAAAATTCACTTTCAACAAAACTAAGAAGGTAATAACTTAATTCAGCAGGAGAAGATTTAAGTATAGATTTTGAAAGAAGAAAGTTGCACACTATCGCTAATACTGGAAGAGACCTGCCACCAAAGCTCGTGGACTCTGCCCATGAGCTTTGGTGGCAGGTCTCTTCCAGTAGCTCTAAAGATAACTACAATAAACTAGTTGCTGCAGGTATATATAGTTAACTGAAGAGTACTTGGAAAATGGTGAATTCTAGTGTTCAGTACAGTTTGTAATTAACTTCAGTATTTTGTGTTGCCAAAATTCAAAACCAGTTTCTATTCTCCTGTGGGGTATGGCAAGGATTTCCTTTCAAGTGTTAGGACTTCAAGCAGATAGAATCTATTCATTCGTAGGATTGTGGGAGTGGTGGAGAAAGAAAAGTATGAACATACTGTAGAATGAGGATTGTAAAATAGATTCAGGCATGGATGACTGCTCTTGAGTTTCCTGTTAATGAGGCATGCTTGCACAGGTACCTCAGGTAGAAGCTGAGTGTTCTGAATTGTCACTGAAACATCTGTAATGGGTTCTGAAGGCTTACAGCATCTGGAAATCACTTTTACACAGCTGGCTTTGACAGGAAGGTTTTCGGAGTCATTACAGAACTAAATTATTTTAGGGTCTTGGAGTAAATGTGGGTTTTTTTCCTTTTTGAAACAATTCTGGATTGTAAGCCTATTTAGAAATGAACTTGAGCAATCTCTCTTTGGTGGGCATCTTATGGTTTTTTTACTATCAAATATGCAAAGGCATACAGAAGTTTAGCAATGTGAATGTCTCTATTCATTAAAGCTTTTAAAGAACATGAACTATGTAGCAATTTTTCTCAGCTACTTTATGCCAGGGAAGAATGGCCATTATCCAATTTCCTAATACTTATAGTTGTATTAGTTGTACTTCTAAATACTACAGAATTATATACAACTTAAGAGCTTTGAGAGAAGAGTGCATAAATGGATGGCTCTTAACTGTCCTAGGAAAACTAGTTCTAACTGTATTGCAAAGAATACATAGAATGCTGTAAAGCTGTGCTAAACCAGGTGTGCTTATACCAGAGATTCCTTAGTTCCAGTTCTGTTTTTACAAATATGTGATTCAGTTGACTTCAGAGAAGGCATTCCTGATTTTTCATTTCTGTAAGTCATACTTCATGGGACAAGAAGGACTTGCCAGAAAAGAAGCCTCCTTTAGAATCTCTTAGAGCAGTTGCAGTTGAATAAAAAGGTAATATTATGAAAGATAAAGCTTTTTTACATATGCAGTAGCTATCATTTGTACAGACGGAATGTTGGGGAATGGATTCTCTCAGTGCATGTTACACTCAGGAGTCATCTTCCCTCTCTTGGTCAGTGTATTTAGAGCACTGAAAACCATGAAGACTAGCTGCACCTGACCTGACTCAGAAGGTAAATTATTAGTTGCTTTGAAAGACATTCCCATTTCCAGTGAATTGTTGACTTAACTTCACTTGTCGCCTTGGTAACAGTTATACTATTTTTTCCATTTATTTTTCAACATGCAGTAGAAACAGATCTAAATGTCGGTGAGGTGATGATTGCCAATGTGTCTGTGGGTTGGGAAAATAAAAAAATGGGGTCAGATACATTTCATGTCCTGTGTTTTTTGGTTTTTTTTTCTTTACAGTTGCTACTCTCTTAGTTTCAATGTTTGACTTTACTGTTAGCCAGTGAATCCAGTTTCCCATTTCTATATAACAGTATTAATTCTTCCAGTGCAAGGGGTGGGGTTGCTGGGGGGGGGAGGCACTGTGGGGGAAGCCCTTAGTGGCTTTTATGGTTCATTTAAGCAGAAGGTCAAGGAACAAAAAGAAATAGCATATCCATGTGAGACACCAGAAGTGTCAAATAGCACGTTAGTAGCAATCGTGCAGGGAGTAAAGAACAAAGCAGGAAACCTAATCATGCAACTACGTAGAGTCACGTTGCAGTTTGTGAAGTGCTTAGAGAAGTTCTTGAAAGAAAAGTTTTGTCTACATTTATGAAAAATAAAGGTGTTAATGAGCACTAGTCAAGACAGTTTTGAAATTGTGGGATGTCACAAAGTGTGGTTGCGGGGAAGTACTGCTCTGCAAGTATTTTATTATTGATATTTATATTTATTTGAACATGGATATTTTCTTCAGTCACTTTACTGGAAGGGATGCAATGCTGAGTTTTGGTGCACCTTTAGGCCTGACTCACACTGCTGCTGTTGAGCTCTGAACTGATTTCAGCATACTGGGCCTGGATCTGGGCTGATGATCAGTATTTGAATTATTGCCACAAGTGTTCTGTGCTATTCTTGATGGGTGTCTGAGGTGTGTTTTCCTTAAACTGTTCACTGTAACTCTTACAGGCTGTTAAATTATTCAAAGAGAAGGACTCCCTTTTCTCTTCTTACATGTACAGATTGAATCTGAGAGAACCTGAGCAGCTCATCTTAGGTCTTCTGTAATGCCACACTGTTATGCAACTCTACTGATTGCTTGTATGTTGGTGTGCGTTTGATCTTTTTGTTGCTTTTTACCTCTTTTGTTCTACACTTTTGAATGATGTAATTATTTTGGTGCTTCAGCAAAGTGCCTCCACTGGGAAAGTGAGAAATGGAGAAGGAAGAAGAAAATATTTTCAACAGACTTCTGAAAGGGAGAGGGTGAATGGTTGACTGGATATTGTAGCTGATCATTGTCAAAAAATCTTTGTTGGAGTTAATGAAAAGGAAAACGGGAAAGAGAACCAGGGTAGACTGATGCCTCTCAGGTGTCTTGTGCATTCCTACATTTTAGATTTCAGAAAATAACTTCTGATATACAATAAAGTAGGCTGTAGACCATAGTCTCTTTTTTTCTTCTCTTCTTACAGAATAGTAGTAAAGGGCATCTTAAAAACAGGTAGCAAAAGGAATTTTGCACAAATATGGAAGCAAGGTACAAAACTCAAATATTTCTGTGAAAATGACACCTGTATCAAATGTTTTGATAATTTTATGTAGTAAGAATGGCTATGTTTTTGTGCAGCTTTTATTATTGTAATATAGGGATGTGTCTTATTTTATCTCTATTTTACTATATTCATTGCTAAAATCTGTGTTGGAATTTTCTGAAGTAGAGAATAAATAGAAATTTTGTGGAATAGGAGCTAAAAGTAACAGAAATATGTGATCCATGATCTAAGAACAAAACTGAGTGGAACTGCTTATTTCTTGTCTATTAGATATTTCACACATAGTAACCTGAACATGATTTTCTTTGCAACGTTTGTGTCCCAGGAATCATGACAGCAATGCCTCTCTGAAAATACAAAGCAATCAGGGTTTATCCCAAAGATGTCTGTGGAAGTAAAACAGAGCTGTAACTGCAGTTATGGCCTATGGCATCATTTTGAACAAAAAGTCTTAGTTTTCAGGTAGAAATGCTTAAAGAGATGATTAAATGAAGCTGTGCTGCTTACTCAGGAAGCAAGGATGACTTTTTGAAAAAAGCATTAAGGAACAGACTTGGCAGATAAGTACTGGCCCTATCAAAAGCAAATGGGAGGTGATTTGGAAGTTGATAAGGGAACAGAGGGAGAAAAGACCAAAGTTTTCTTTCTTTAAAGTTCTCCTCTACACAATGTGAAAAATCTTTATAAACACACAGACCCGAACTGTGTCTGTTTACTGAGGGGGAATAAATCCCTTCTCTAATCTGTTATATGTCAGTCTGAGTTGTTAAGAAATGTGAACTAAAATGTGGGTAAAGATAAATGGAAAGCGAACAGCCTTCCTTCTTTGAGGAAGTGTCCTGTTTGGGCAGTTTCAGCCCTACTTTCAGTTCAATACATATGTGAAGTTACTCGGAGATATGAACTCAACAGTGCAGGTAGTCACTGTCAGTGTTATGACAACACAGTCTCCTTGAGTCCTGGTGATCCCCTCACCTTCAGAGTTCTCTATTGCATATGTCACACCAGGGAAAATTGCTCCGTTAAGGTATGAAAAGGGGTCAGTAAACTTAGATTTGTTGTGTCTCATATAGTTAGAGACTTTAGTAGATAGCTTCTCCTCAGGTTAGGCTTGCTTTGGAAAAAAAAAAAAATATGGAAGCTATGAACACTCCATATGTACAGGATGTTTGTCCTTATTAGTTTCTGGATTTTACTGAGTTAATCTAGGAATAGGGATTACAGGAGTCACCAGTAGTTTCTGGCAATCTAAAACTTCTGTAAAAGAATAGATTTTGCATTTAATCTTCAGCTACTTTTTTGGAACACTCTAAATAAAAATTAAATTCTCTCTAGACTCTTCTTCATTTCAAAGCTATTGTGATGTACTTTCTTGATAAGCTGGGGAATACATAATGTACAAGAAAAGGGATATACATGTTTCATGGACACTGGTAGTTCTTGGGCATTTTACCTGCACACAGGTGGTGAACATCTTGTTGATGCTATAGTAGGTTCTTTCCTGATGTGGCTATCATTGCTACTTGCCTTTTTTTTGGCACACAGTGGAATGTATTTGTTAATAAGCCACACTTTGAGATTATTTGGTCCTAGTTTTTGGCTGTTAAGGCTATAATTCTTTCTAATTGAGAAAAATGGTGACCCAGATATGGAGTTTGTAACAGGAAAAAACATGTTTCCTTTCAGTAAAGAGATTTAAAGTTGTGTTGTTGCAAAAAAAATTGGGGACAAAAAGTAAATAAAACTGTTTCATGTGGTTGTTTAAAGCTGAACTTCTTAAAAGCACCTAAACTAGGAAAAAAACTCTTTCTTGATATTTAACTATGAACTAGTTGATTTAGCAGAGGTAATACTTCAATGTAGTGGCAACCAGACTTGGAGGCCTGGGAATTAAGAGTATGCCAACTTCATTGAAACCCTATGGATTCCTCAGTGTAAGACACAAAATGTGGGGAGGACGTGAAAGTAATTACTTTCCTTCCTTTCTACTTATTCTAAACCAGCTGAATTGTTTTTAGGGAGAAATTTCTCGGCAAGGTGGTAAAATATGAATAGTTGTTTATATTCCTACCCAGATGTAGCAACTATGCCACAGCATTCCAGACTGGAGGAGCTTGATTGAAATCAAACTGGATTTCTTAGAATAATGATTAAAAAAACCTGTCAAACATCACTTTTTATATATTTATCAAAATGAAGCTGTGAGGCTAAAATAACTCCCCCATTTCCTGCTGGAATTAAAATAGGTAAGACGGAACCTCCTAAAGAAGTCTGGTGGTGTGTGGTATCGTGCAGCTTCTCCAACCCAGTATACGATGTAGTTTCTTCTAAATTTGTTTTAACCAGTTGGAATTCATCCAGCCTTGAACTGAATTTTTAAAGTCGTCATCTTGTAAGCAGGAGACTCCTGACAGATCTCTAATAAAATTGTATCGCATACTAAAAAATAAAGCCCCAAATAGCACATTAACTGTACAGAAATTGTGAACAGTCCCTAAGATTTAACCCCAGGGGCATGTTTTGCCCCAGAATATAGTTATTCTAATCAGGATCTTTCAGTCTTTCTAAGATTCAGTGAACAATCTATAGTAGAGTTAACTTTTTTGGTCTGGGTATTTCATCACTTTCTTTTGTAAAGCATTTTGTTATGTATTTTAAAGATATGGAAATATATTCTTCTGTAGACCTACGGAGTTGTGAATATTTGTAAAACCTATATACCATAAAATTTTATCATAAACAGATATGATGTGCTGGTGGGAGCTTGTATATGCAAAGTCTGGCACTATGGGCATTCCTGTATGTGCAAGTGGGGTGTATATGTATGGCTAAAACATAACTAGGAAGAGATGAGCCCTCCTCCCTGCAAGCCTGGGCTTCAGACAGATGAGTTGAACACCAGAGCTTTTATGGGAGTGATAGGGTTCTATTTCACTCCCATTTGGCGCTCATCCTGTCAAGCTAACATCTTTAACAGTGTAATTTTGCTTTATTTTTCTTATATTGGCTTTTAAAATACTTTTGTATCTGATTCTGGTAACATGAAGAATGGTCTGTAATAATGAATATATGAGCAGTGTATCTTATAGCACTATTTAGCAGAGAAGACAGTGTCTTCTGTATCAGCACCATTCTTAAATGATTCATGTATTATGCATTCTGAAATGAGCCAAGTCCTTATCATAATTGGGTAGAATTGTATGTTGTTTCAGAAACTTGAATAATTATCTCTTTCAGGGTTTCACAATGAAGATTTTTAAAGGGGAAAAGAAATTCAAAGTCTTTTTGGTCAAATTAAGCCTTCATTTGCTAGGATGGTAGATCTGAAACTGCCCCTGAGTGGGTCTCGCTAAGTTGCTCTTATCAGAGAAGTCAATTTTTCTCTCAACCATTGTTCCAACAATCTTCATATGCATCTGCTTCTAACGAGTATTTTTGACAGATGGGGGTAAGAAATACCATTTTCTCATGCATAATGTGGTATGTAATATTGCACACAGACCTTTAAGTTGTCTGTAAAGATTTATCTCTGATCACTGCAGTAAAATACCACCTTATTTACAATTAAATGAAAAACTCTTTGTCAGGCCAAGAATTTTAAATGTCACAAATCAGTTGTTTGCTTCAGATTCAACAGTTATCTGATTTAGTATCTTCGTGTTTGCAGGGGGCACGGATGACAATGTGACAAACTGAAGTAATGCTGATGTCCTGAAAGTTGCTGAGAACTTCAGCCTTCTACTTAAAAGCCAAAAGAATTGATGGCATTTGGAGGCAAACTTTTTAGATAGAATAAAATTTAAAAAATCAAAATAACCCCTCTGAAAACCGATGTACAACAGTATCTTGAAGGCATTGTTCTGTTCTTTGTTAAGTTACATATTACAACTGAGTAAATCAGCAAGACCTTAGATACTCTAGCACTCTTGAATGGCATATAATAATCTTACTGGTCATGAACTGAGTAAACAAGTGAGAAAACCTGTTCAAATAGTGCTTTTCTGAGTTATTGGGTGTCAAACTAAATTATACTGTCTGTTCCCTAACACAAACGTAAAATTCACTATTGATGTTGTAAGTTTGGCATCTTTTATTCAGAATGGCAAGACTTGAGCCTTCTTTCAATTTTTTATTTTCTTCATTTTCAGACAAAGTCACTAAAATAAATTTTACAATTAAAGTTGCGAAAACCTTTGCTGGTGAGGTGACTGACTCCAAATACAGGCAGAATAGGGAAGACTTCAGAAATTAGCTGGTCAGACTTACACTAAGAACATCTTTAGGTAACTTCTCTGCATTAAGGCTAGATCTTCTAATCTGTGGATTTTTGTAGCTCTGGCAATGATGCTCTTTTTAAATGGTCTGGTCAGCTTGAGAAGCATGCAGTACAGTAAGCTCTTCAACCTGCTTTTATTCATTAATGCTTTGTACCTGGTAAGGATGTCAGCAAAAAACTTTGTAGTAGACTTGTGTATGCAAAAGCACATAATGTAATTAGCTTTAAAAGAGCATAATGAGAGTATTATGGGCTGCTCATTATTGAGGTGATAGTAGTGACCAGATGGAAATTATACGTGGAAAAAATGACGACCTTGTAAAGGAGCTTGGACATGGCTTTGTTTAGTTCAGGTTGCTGCACACCTATCTCTTCTAACTTGTGGATAGTCAGTAAAGGCCCTCCTGAGGGCAGGTGCACCAATGCAGAGAACTCTAGTGTGTTATTAGTCTCAGCAAAAGTGGGTGTCTGTATGTAAGTACATATATATAATTAAAACATGTTGTAACAACTTGTTAAATGAAGTTTCAGGCTTTGACTGTCTCTGAGCTTGCAGAGTGTGTAACAGCTCAGTGGGGGAAAGGGGCATTTGGGAGAAAGCTGCAGTGTCATTTGCAAGACAACGGTCTTCCCGCCCCGCTTCCTACTACTCTGAGTAGGAAACTCTGTCAAGCCTGTGCAGAGATGTGGGATTCAAATGGTCTGCATGTCAAAAGAGCATGCCAAGGTAGTTTACAAGTGCAGGAGAGTCCCAAACTGGTTTTGTTAATTTTGTCAAAATAAATGATTGTCAGAATGCTAGGAAATGAGCAACTGGAATGGGCATGCCTATACATAAAGCTTTCTTGGAAAGCAGCTTCAGGAATCTTTCACCCTTGTGTAAATCTTGCCCTAAAATTGTTCAGACCTTGAATTAGATGAAGTTTAGCAGCTTTGATTTTTGGGGTATGTAAGGGAGATATTTAACAACTTGGAAAGACAACTGTGACAATTCTGGTTTTTTGTTGTTGGTTTTTGGTGGTATGGGTTTCTTTTAAACCCCACAAAACAAACAGAAAAAACACAACAAAAAAAAAGTCCTTCTAATCTACAGCAGTTAACAAAAATGATCTGTAACTTAGAGGTGTGTATGTAACCATCATATTGGTAGCTGAAGGGTAAACCTTAGCCAGTACTGAGTTTGGTCCTGATCCAGTGCCATGTTAACAGGAGTATTTAAGTGCTTGGCTGGACCTGAGCCAGACTCCGCTTAGCAAAACGTAGAATGGTGTCTTAAATTACTACCATATGACAAGTGTTCATGGTGAGAATTGAGAGTTCAGTTAGCGGTGTGTGTGTCTCAGGGGCTACATGGGAGCTGATGAGAAGAGCATGAAAATGATAAAAGACAAATTAAGGCAAGATAGGTTCACCCAGATGTTGCCACTACAGTGGTTTACCAGTTTTCACATGAAATGTTCATGGCAAAATAATGGCTCTGATGCCAAGCATGATACGGTTTTTATTAGAGGCCTGCTGAAATCCTTTCATGTCTGCCACCGTAACCTGAAGTCTACCATTTGCATGGTTATTCAGAGCTATTCAAGATATGAATGAGGATATGAACTCTTGCACAAAATCAGATAATTACCAGCTAATGATTGTGTCTAGCTAAGAGAAGGTGTTGTCAGATGAAATTCTGACCTAGAGTTTCCATGGATTTGCAATTATGGCTTGATTCATAGTAAAATCTTTAATATTTAGAAGTTAATTATAGGAAAACAGTCTGCAGTAGTCCAGGTAGCTGCCATATTAAACATATACAACAGTTAATTTACTAACATGAAGAGTTCACAAAAATAATGAACTAAAGTAAATCCTAAAGACTAGAATCTAAAAATTTAGCACGCAAGAAGATATTTTGTGTCTGACTGAGACGTTGAGGTCAAACTCTGCAGGTAACATACGATGACAAGTGAATATTTTTTTTTCTAATAGCAACATATTTTTCCACTTTATTGTATATGCACTGTAAGCCACAGATAGCTTTGCAAAAAGTATGAGCAAGCCAAGCATATAAGTATATTAAAAACTATATTCCCTTAGAAAAATGAAACTGCAGCATCATGCCAGGACATGGATTCAGTTGTGAAATAGTAAAGCAAAATGCTGTCCTGTCTGAGAAACAAATAATCACAACTGTGTTTGAACTGCATGACCAAATGGTGCTCAGGACCCTTTCTTACCCAGAAAGTCTGGTTACTTTTTAAAACCATGTGATGTGACCTGCTCATGCTTAATATTTAACTTTAGAGGTACAAAAGCCACTTTTAGAAACCTTCTCTATTGGAAATAAGTTTGAGTTTATTTTCTGGAGTTTGACAGCAAATCTTTTGTGGTTTTGATTTGAAGTTATTCAAGATATTAGACTGTGGATTATGGCTGCTAACAGGGAAAAGAATTTTTATCTCCAGAACAAAGCATAATCGGAAAGTTGTGGAAGGGTTTTGTTAAGAGAGCAGCCGAGTGACATGAGTGGAAGGTGTGGTTGAGTTGCTACCTGCTTTTTGTGTTACAAAAAGGTGTAGAACCCCCATGCTCCAACATGGGATGTACTAAATATCTGTGGAGTTTCAGAAGCAACAAAAGCACAAGCCACTACATTTTACCACAGAATGTGTATAATGATTTGCTGCTGTACCAACCATATGCTAATTGTACTTCTGTTCCAGTCAATGTTGTTTAGCAAAATATTAAACTGCATTTTCATGTGCACAGAGGAAATCAACACTTTCTAATTAAAGTATATATCTCAATAATTAGGAAATTATATGGGAAAGGAAGAAGAGAACTGAATCGGAATTCAGCAGTCTCTACTACCTTTATTCAGTTGTTCTGCTTGTATGGAAAAGAAATTTGCAAATGATGTATTCACAAGCAAATGTGAGACTTCTGTTTCTGCTTAACTGAAAAATAGCTGTCAATTTATAAAGTAATACATGGTTGTGGGACTCTTTTTCAAACTAATATTCATAAGGCTCTTTGATGCAAAAATTGTCATAGTGCTCGGTGCTGCTACTTGGTTATTATTCTATGAGACACCACCTACTTGAAAAGTGTGCTAAAGTGATTGCATTCAATATTCTTTTGTATTGAGGAATCAGAATTCGTGCTTTCACTCCCTTTAAACAAAATTCTCTTAAAAAAAAATTATTCTAACTACACTGACTGTCCAGAATAGTTTTTAGCCTTAAAAGCCTCCTTGGGAAATTTTAATACAGGATGAAAGCTCACAACAAAGTTGCATAAGGTTTATTACTCTTGAAATACAGATGTTGGAATTGTGTCCTCCTGTAACTGACAGCTAAAAATAGTGACACTTGAGAAGTTAAGTGTGTAACACTCCTGTGATTTCTTTTTCTCACTTTTGTTACAAAGGGAGAATGATGACCAGGTAAAGCTTGTTCATGGGTATTGGAGAATGGCTGAGATGCCAAATGTTAAATCAGTGACTCTTGCTGTGGCTTATTAATGTATAGGTAATGTGTATGTTGCTTAAAATGCACAAGAACAATTTTATCTGCTGTGGAACCGGTCTTATCTTCAAATGCTTTCAATCCAAAAGACATTTAAGAAGTTCTGTTGCTGTTTGTAAGTGAGTCTTAAAGAAAACAGGTATTTATATTTGTAGTGAGGAGCTACAAAAAATAAAAAGACTGTTCAGGACTAAATAGATGGTTTGATTTGTGCACAATGAAGAGGGTATGTAATAACTTTTTGAAGAGCACTTATTTTGTTTGTGTTTTACTTGAAATCGATGTAGCCAGTGATGACTGTGGCCATTTTTCTGTCTCTTCTTCCATATCTCTGTCAACATTAAATACAGAACAGTGAAAATACTTTCTCTTAAGAGTTTTAACCTAATATGGGCACTTGATTCCTCCCCTGCACCTCCCCACCCCCCCGAAGTATCTGAAGTTATTTGAAGTTGTATGTTTTCACATATTTTTCACATTTTTACTATGCAAAATATATTTTGAGCATTTGGTTACAGAGGAAGATGTCATAAAGGCTTAGAAGTTTGAGGTAAAGATGAACAAGAATATACATATACTTATTTAAGATGTGGGTTTTTTTAAGACTGTCTTGGGCTTTTGGGCAATATGATAAAGATAAAAAGGCATTCGGAAGCAACAGGGCTTACAGGTATAATACACTGGATAATGATACTTGCATCATTTCTGCCTGGGACCCTTCAATCTCATACCAGTTTCAATAAGTCCTCTAAGTTCTAATGTTGTAAGAGTTCACAAAAAGCAATTCTGTTACTAATTTTACCTGATGTCTTTGCACTTTTACAAATAGTGAAGCCTGATTTTTTTTTTTTTTTTTTTGTCGTGTAAGGACCTACATGACACACTGTACTGCATCACAGCCTTAGTTATTTCTCAGAAATGCCTCAAACTCCTCTCTGTCACTCCCATTATCCCTCTATCTGCAATCTTGCTGTGTGTACTTCAGTATTCACTGACCACCCACCATTTGGAAAAAGGTGAGGTAATCTGTGTCTGGCTCCCAAAGGCGGGACTGAGCTTACAGCCTGTACTAATCTGCTACCTGGTGGACAAATTTCAGTGAAGGCAGACATTATTCAGGTTGGTGGTGATACTTCCCTACTCTGTAGCTGAGTTTGCAGAGTTTCTAAGAAACTGGTATCTTGGGCCTCTGCTTTCCATCAAATTCATGTGAAATGGGCAACTGAGTTCAGAAGTTTCTGAAATGGACCTGGCAGATGTCTGTACAAATAATCAACATAATCACACAGTTTCGTTTTTGGAGATAGCTGGGGTAAAGTAACTGAATAGAGTTCTATCCTATATAGAAGCTGGTCCTTTTAGTTATGCTTTTACAAACACTAAATCCTATGTAATTTTTGAAACTTATTACTAATTTGCTTATGCAGGTAGAGTTACCATACTAACAATGAATAGTGCTGCTTAAAGGGTTTCTATCCAATGTTTTTTCTTTTGCTGATTGAGACGCAGGCCATCTGGCACAAAGTGTTCTGCATTTGTCTTTAGCATGTCTTTAGCAACTTTAAGTGAGACTCTTAAGTGAGATTGTCTGTCCCATCTTCTCACATACTGGATTTCTTAAAAAGGAAATAAGAATTTTTTTTTATACTAATGTATCTGACTACTCAGATTTTTGCAGATGAATCTTCAGTTGTTCAAAATAGTTGTAGTTTTATACTGGCAGATTATCTTTAACATGCTTTCTCGATCAGATGCTATACTGCGGAAATGGGGATAAAAAGGGATATTTAATAAATATCACAAAATTGAATAATCCCTCCTAGCTCTGGGTTTTACATTTGTGTCTCTGAATTAGCTGAAGATACATAGATTGGAAATGTATTTATATAGGTAGGGAAATAAATTTTTGATTGACGTGCATCCTTATCCTGGTGCTTGAAATGCAAGAACATCTCCTGCTTTTGATAAACCATTCTGGACATTTTGAGTGAGGCAATAGGAGAAATGAGTATTTGTAACTCACTGTATCATGTCCACATCACTGATTCCTGCCCCACCCAGCCATACTTGGCTTTTTTTGAGCACGTTGTCAAGACCCTTTAAGTGAACAGTAGCTATAGGTTTAAGATAACTTCTGAATAAGGGAATTAAACTGCTCTGGTAAATGTGCAGCCTATATTTGGAGTCGTGTAGTTCTGAGGGGGAGTCGAGTGTGATAATTAGCAGGTTGTTCAGCATTTACTATGATATTCTGAAAGTGCATGCCTGAATGGGAGTTTTATGAAAGGAAAGTATGAGAAATGCCAGGGTGCGATTTACAAAAAGGAAATCTTGATTCTTTTGAAACTAATGGAAATGGTATTATGGATTTTGGAAACCAGCCTCCCTTATTTCCATGTTATTTTCAAATTTGTTTGATTAACAGTCCAACTCTGGCGCAGTATTCTGACTGCCCTAGAATATTAATGAAGGTAGTTGCACCAAGATTTCATAGTGGAAAAGCATGATGTCGATTTAAGTGTGAGAAAATAATCTAGAATGCTGTGTGAAGGCTGCATTACTGTAAAGCGTGAAGCACGCTGTGTGTCATGGGAAGGAACTGTTGGTAATGAGTAGTAGTTGAAGTAAAGCACTGAGACCGTGAAGTACAAATCTTGCTCTATTTTCTTATCTTTGGTTGTTATTACTTACAAATCTAATGAGATTGGCTGCAAAATTAACTTTCTGTGGAGGGTTCATAAAATAAACAAGAACAAAGTATTGTTAGGTGGGTGAATTTTATTCAGTGTGTTAGATTGTATTAGGATGTTGGCTTTTCAGTCTGATTGGAATTTTAAACATGCCTGGGAATTAAGAAGAAAGAAGAAATAGTTACATTAAAAAAAAAGAGGCTCCAGAGCAGCTGCTTAGAAGAGAACACTTTGACCTTGAAAAAGATAAAACCAGAACAAGTGTAAAATAGAAAGAAAATAATCCTGCTATTAACACAGAGTACTATAACACAGCATTGTTCATAAAGCAAAACAGCAAAAGAATAAAGAAACAGATAAGAGAGCAATAGTCAGAGTAGTCAGATGCGTAGATCTATTAAGAAGAAATCATAGTATAATTAATTTTAAGATAGTAAAGGTTTATTTTGAATCTGTTCTAAGCTGTCATGAAAATAAAGTTTTATGGGCCTGGAACAAATGATATTTGGAAAATTTTATTAAATATTTCCATATATTTCTGTAGTTATTTCTGTAGGTTCCTAAGTACCCCAATTTAGCATCTTGGCATATATGTGCTACATCACAGAAATACTTCTTACTGGCATTACTGCAAAGAATGCAAGATTGCAAAATGAGGAGCAGCTCAGTTACTGCAGGAGCAGCTCAGTTACTGCAGTAAACAAAAAGGAAACTGTCATAACCTGAAATTTGTTGTTACAATGAAGATCATTCCTGAGCTTCTCTGTGAGGAGTCAAAATGTGTGTAATAAAGCATATATTGATTTCATGTAGACATAAATAGGGAGTGTCCCTTAGAGTAAAATACTGATTGAAGTGGACTTATAGATTTGGCTGTCACCATAAAATGAATATGTATTTATAGGTACCTTTGCCATTTTAAGTTTGGGTTCAGAGGGGGGAAAAAGGAGTTATGGTTTAACAATTAGCACTTCCCTTAATAAACTCGGTCTAATTGGGAAGCAAATACATGGAAAGAGCATCTTAATTTCAACATGATGATAAATACAATATCTAATCTTTTGTAGCTGGCTAGTGGGCAAGATAGCTCATGGGAGTGGTGCATTGTGTAGAATATTCCTTAATTGTTTCTGTCTTAAAACTGCTAAACTATTTCATATACATGGTATAGTCATAAACCACTTTATCTTATCTTAATCTTAACAATTTTGAATATCTGAGTTTGGATTTTAAGCAGTGTTGATTATATAGCTACAAGATGATACTTGAGATAAGTTATTCAGAGGTTGCTTGTTTCACTCATTATGTGTATATGTTGTCTTTGTAGTAAAAAACATGTAAAAGAGTTCAGATGATTATGACCAGTGTGAAGACTGTGTATGACTAGTGAAGATGATAGCCTTTGTTCTGAGAACATAAAATTCTCTAGGTATTTTAAACTGAGTCACTCATACCACCTATAAAGAAAAGATGTATTTAGTAACAGTGGTATATTCTAGACAACTTTTCTCTTATGTTTTTTACTTTTAACTTCCCCCATATGTACTTGTACAAACTTTGAAACCTATAAATAGTTTGTCTTGGTAGAATTTTTGGCAGAAAATTTTGAATTTAGGCTGCTGTTTATAATATTTCTTTAGCCACAGGTGAGAAGTAAAAGGCTGTTTAAAAAAAAATGAGATGTGTGCAAGATAGTGTAGTTGATGTCATCAGCTGTTGTATACCTTGTGGTCTGTTTCTTATCATCTTGTAGTAAAAGTATTAAGTGACAAGGCAGTAAATTTTAGTGTTTAACCAGCAACTTTCTTCTAAGTAGGTTTCTCTGCAGGGTTTTTCTCCTTTATAGACTAAAGTATTGTTTCTTATGAAAATTTAAAGGGGAGGTAAGAGCTCAGCAAAAGTTGTACACCTGCTTTTATCATCAATATGTTTTGCTAGTAGACTTTATTTGAAAACACTTTAATGCAATGTTGACAACGAATGATATATTGCAGGACCTTATCATTGGTTTCATGAGGATTGACTGAAGGTTTGAGTGGTCATGTCTGGATTTACCAGGTTGGCTACAGAAGGTCTCGCACCATATTTCCAAATTATTCAAGTTGGTGCAGCATGTGGTCCTGCTCAATATTATATTGTTGAGCTCATAAAGCTACTTTGCTCTTGCATTTAGGTCGGAATCAGCAATGTTTTCAGGTTTAAAGCAAACTTTATTTTGTAGACAAGCCAGTATGCTAAGCCGTGGTACTACTTAGCTGGTTTTGTTTTCCAGGAAACCTCAGATGTAAAATAGCATACAGAAGCTGGTAACTGTAACATATCTGGTCAAATCAGGTGATGTTGAGTTTAAACACCTTTAAAGATATTAAACAAGAAATGTGTGCAGCAATCCATTGCTTCTAATAATGGATCTCCAGATTATGGGATGGCATATCAAGTTCTGAATTTTTTGGTATCAGCGTAACTGTGAAGAGCTGAGCCACAGAGAAACAAGAGACCAGAAGCTGAAATCTGTGTTCCTCTTGCTAGAACATTGCTCAGCATGTAAACTTAAAAAAAAAAAAAAAAAGCATCCGAGAAGATAAACATAGAAAAAAAAAAAACCACAAACCACACACAAAACCCCAGTACAATACCTTATAAAAACTGTTTTTCCCTTAAGCAGAAAAAGACAGGGCCTGTCTTTTGAGCTACAAAGTAGCTGTGAAACTGTAATGTACAGCAAGCAAACTTGTCTATTTTATTCTCTTCTTGAGAAATTTACTCACAAGTTCTTGTAATATTTTTAATATTAAAGCAGAAGATATAATTTTTTTTAGTGGTTAGTCATCTTAAAATACTTTGGCTATATGGAAGTAATAAAACATCATGGAGACATAAACACAGAACTTTTGCTTGCAAATGTGGGTGTTGAATAAATATAAAATTAATTCTGGCTCTGAGTGCAAAAGTAAATATTCCTATCACATACTGAACACTCTACCAAGATTTTTTTCTTGCAAAATATTGCTGGAGGGAACTTTCTATTGATTCTTCATAATTTTACTTTAAAAATTTAAAATTCAAATCAGTCATTATTTTTGGTAATTTACCTTCATAATACCTCTTAAATTGAATAATCATGAACCTTGTGCTGTCATCTTCAGGAATCTCTTCAGAAAGAAAACACTGTGGTTTTCATAGATTTGCTTTATTCTGGTACAGCCTATATACAAATGCCAAATTTGCTCCCATATTTATGCAAAATAAAATAGTGCAGCTTATTTGGAAGAAGAAAGTATTCAAACATAATTTTCAGGCAAAGTATTAGAAATGTATCATTTTTTCCATGAAGTGATTTAGTAGTTGTTATGAAACTTCCATTAAGGTAAAAGAAAACATTTCTATTATGTTAGGAATTTTTTGGGGTGTAGTCTTTTCAGGTGACTTCAAGTTGGAGATCAATTATATCATCAGTATTGAAATGTATTTCATAAGTTTTACTCTGGAATGAATTTGTAATGGGAAGGTTTTCCAGGTCTGCTCATAACTGTAGCTTGGAGATATTTCACTAAATACTAAAAAGCCAAGATTAGGTAACATTAAGGTAATGCTACTTCCTTTTTATAGTGCAATGTTGGATGTGATAGCAGACATGACACTCTTAGATAGTCAGCAGAATATCCCGTTTCTAGATTCAGTGGCATACCTGTAACAGAGTGGTGCACTATTAGAGAGAGTGGATTAAATAAATAACTTTTGTACCTTATCAAGGTCAGAATTTAGGAACTTTCTGCAACAAAACCATTTATATGCTGTTTAGACTTGCTTGTTAGATAACTTTTGTCTTGCTTTGCTTTGGTTGTAGAATATCTAATGATACAACCCCATTTTCTGTTTACCTCAAGTGTGAATAAAACATGTAGCGAGAGTAGCTATGTAGAGTAGTGATGATCAGGACTGTGGTGAAGTTCTGGAATGTCCTAATACTTTTAAGTTTGTTTGGGATTGTTAAGCAAAGGTATGAGAGAAAGCAAGTGATTTAGGTTTGGTAACTGGATTCCCCCCTGCTGTCACAAAGTAGTAATTCTGATTATACTAATATTTCCCAAGGTCAAGGATCAATGCTCTGCTCTACTAGTCTTTCAGAAGAGCCCAGAGGAACACCTACTGGGGAGACCCTTTGCTGCTGTTTTGCTCCTGATGTAACTGAAAACATCTTGAAATGTAATGAAAAAGACACCCAGAACACCAGAGTACAGTGCATTTCTCTAGAAATTGTATTAAAGAAACCTGTCAATACTTTAATTAAAAATCTGAAATGGCATTACAATTTGTTTCCTAAAAAAGTTCCTCAGAAATATGCACCCTCCCTCCCAAATTAGTGGGATTTTACCCCACCATTATTTTCTGATAATGATGTGGACGAAGCTGTATGTATGCACTGATGGTGTGGATAAATTTTAACACAGTAACCTTATTCTGGTATTGTTTCCTTTTTATGGTAAGGTGACTTCTGTTCTTGGCTTCCACTTGAGGGCTGAAAGGTGATTCTCAAGCTTGAAAAGATGATGACTAGGGAAGAAGGGATCATAAGATCTACAAAATCATGGGTTGCATGTAAATGACTGAGGATTGGTTGCTCGCTGTCTCTTCCAACATAATAAAAAGCATTAAACTTGGGGGTGGTTCAGAACCAACAAGAGCTAGTTCTTCATGCATCAGCAAATTTGTGGAAATCGTTGCTGAAGAGCTTGGGTGATGCAAGGAGCTGTGTAAACTTCAGGATACCCGAATCAACTGCTCATAAGTGATTTCATCTGAGAGATCCTAAATGGCTGTTAAAAGTTCCCTGAACTTAAATTAGTTGGGAGGCTGGGTGAGTGCAAACATGGAAGGGTCAGATATGCTTACTGGCTTTCCTTGGATATCTGGATATACCAAGGAAGAGAGACCCTTGGTTTGAGCCACCACACCTGGTTTCTGTCTTGCTTGTTGGAATCTGTCCAGAATATGAGTAACATTAACAGTAAATCACTGCTGTTATTGAGACTAGAGAGTGACTGTTGTTCAGGATACTAGAGTGATCTTATCTAAATACAATATTAAGTGTTCATTCTGGAGAAAAGCTAGGGTCCTATGCATGGCTTCATACACAAGTAAGGAACCTTATCTGCTACTTTCTATTACAGCAGCATAGAGATTTTAGGGTCTGCAGCAATAGATATTCCTGTTTACTATGAAGGCTGCTTTAAATGATACCATCTGTACAGTAAAGATCACTGAAAATTTGGAGGAATCATCTTGGGAAACAAAGCTCTATTTTTCTGAAACAGTAACTGCAGCACAGCTGCGACAACACTTGAGCACAACAGCAAGTTTTAGACTCCTATGTAAAACCTAGTCAGTGTGTTAGCATGTTAATTTTAGTTATTTTTAATTGTATGGTGTCTAAAAGAAATTCATACTTGAACAGTTTTGGGTAGAGGTAACAAGAGACTGTGTTCTTGATCACTTAATTGTTCTTTCCTTTCTGCCCCCACTCAGCTGTTTCAACTGGGTGACAGTTTTTAAGTAGTTAGAATTTACTGAACTCTTAAGACCTTCATCTCCAAACTACTTGGTGTAAAAATTGAGCAAATATGTTTAAACTTTCCTAGAAAGAAGGGGAGACAGGTTGAGCATCTGAACTTCTCTTACAAATCAAACTCTGAATGTATCCACCACAATGGTGATATTACAGTCAGTCCATTCTTACAGTTTTAAAATTTCCACATAATTGCAGCATTTTCAGCTGTTACAGACAGTGCATCAATCTGATTCTACCAGTAATGTCTTTCTACGTTTTGCATTAAAATTTGAAAGCACAAGGAAAAGAGCAGTTTCTTGGCTTTTCCTCCAGAGAACTTGCAACTTGTGCATGGTGGTTGCAGGATCCTTTAGGAGCTGTTAAGTGCTAATTCTAATATCTTAAAGCAAGTAAGAATAATCAGAGAAAAAGAATAAAAAGTATCAAAGGTGTTCAGTACTAGCATGTAGAGAATGCAAATCTATTTTTCTGTTGATGGGTAAAGAGCAAATTGTGCTGTTGGCACGTGAATCTCTCAAACCACCATACACATAACACACACATTCCATTTTGTAGAAGGTAATTTACTTTCACAGTTAACTCCTTAGAGACTGTACTAAGTAGATACAACATGCGTATAGTAAAAATTTTCATGATGCCATAGAATAAAAATATCCTTAAGAAGCTTTCAAGTACAAGAAATCTAAAAATGCAAATTCATCAGCCAGCACAGCATTTATCTTGTAGGATTCTGTAAGTAGACAATGAAAGAGAAAATGTTTCTGATGGCTATAGATTAACTAGAAAATTTGCATGCATTAACATCTCTGCGCTTGCAATTTTTTCACTTAAATCAATGATATTTAAGGTCAAATCTCTTACAGTTTGTGAATCACATTTAGATAGCTAACACACACACACCCCAAACTTTGCAGTTTCCTGTACAGTTTCTAGTGTAAAATCATCACTGATTCTGCTGATGTTAGATAAGCACCCTGACAGAGGACTTAGGCCAAAGTGACAGCTTGCAAAATTGTCACAACCATTCATTAAAGCATTATTAGCAAGCTACTCTTTGGTCATCAAATTTACTGTGAGCTAATGTATCTTCTTTTTTTTTTTTTTTATTTTGGCCTCTTACTACATATTTGCCTTCCAACAGTTCTGCTGTTCCTTAAAAGATGCAGCACATATGACTTAGCGTCTGCGACTATATCAGTATCTGGCTTATTTTTTTGGAAATAGAGGTTCTTGCTTACGGTGTAACTTTGAAATCCAAGACAGAATCCTTTGTCCCTAATTCTGGTTTCATTTGTATAGTAGAGAAGGCATTCTTAAACTGAAGAGATTTGGCACATTGCAAGGTGGTGTTTAAAGCTGTGGTTTCTCCTAGTAAAATGTATGTAATTCTTTCAGAAGTGGAGAATTGCATCTAATAAAATGTCAGCTAGGTAGTTCTTTAGTCTGGAAACATGGACTTTTGTTTTAGCAGGAGAATTCTATGCTTTATGGCAAGTGCAAAGTGAAATCAGCTGAATTATCTGCACTTTTACCAGATTCTAGAAGAATGCAAGATTTTTATGGTATGAAAAACTACTGTTGTATTTACGTTTATAAAGATAATTTTAAAAAAAGACACTTATGTTTCAAAAAAGTTATGTTAAAATTCTTCAATCTAAAGCTGTAGCAGAGTTATTACAGAATGATAGTGATTTTGGTTTTTTCTTAATTGATAAAAGTGTGTGTTCTGAATTCAAACACCCAAGTAAATGCAGAAAATTTATTTGTGTATATTACAGGCATCTTCGAAATAAGGGAGTGTCAAGCAGAGAACTCAAACCAAACTATCTCAGTATTATGTGACTTAAAAACTTGTCAACATCAGACATATGTATGATTTCTTCCTCCTCCTAACCCTTCAAGAAAATAAACTCCCGTACATGCAAACTTCCTTATGAAGTTATTTCTGCATTAAGTAAACCCCTTGCATTAGTGTTTCAGTTCAAGAGATGTGACATGTGATCTTGCACCATGTCTCATCAGACCAGGGTAAGTGGAAGCAAAGGCAAGTGGAAGTGACAACTCCTGCCAGACCCCAGAAATACAGTAGTGTTATAACCCAATAACAAGGACAATAATGTGTCATGCTTGTTAGTCCTTTTTTTTTTTTTTGAACTTTACCTCTGGTTTGATACAGAGTAAAAGTAGTATTACATGCTAACTGTGCTAGAGTAATGTCTGATTCTGCTATAAGCTGAAGAAGCCTGATTTTTCAGAACTATGACTAATTCTGCCCTGAAGTTTTGGGCTTTCATTGTTATCATTCTGGATTGGCAGTGGTACTTAATAGGCCCAACGATTCTATTTGTGCTGGGAATGGAAGACAGATATAGCATCCTATGTCACAACACCTCAAAGTCATCATGTTGGGGGGGAAAGGAGGGATGTAAAAAACCCAAACTTGTTTCTTAAAAGTTTAAGTAGCTATAGTGGCTCTATTACAAGTTGGCAGTGATGCCTTGTGTGAAAGAAAGTAACAGGCTGGAGGGAAATGGGAGAACAAAATGGAAAATGGGAAAAAGACACTATTACCCTTCTGTAATAGTACAGTGTGGCTCAATTAGGAACAGTGATGTCAAGTGGTGCAGGCATACTGAATGGGAATAAAAAGTCTGCCAGTTTCAGCCATACAGAGAATAAGAGGCCTTATAACTCTGTTGGGAAATTATAAAATCATGTATTTATTTTATGTTATTGTTTGTATTGTTGGAGCACCCAGGAACCCTGTTAATAGACTACAAACCTCTTTTCTGCTATGCCTAAGTACAAGCTTCAACTGCTTTGAGGTAGAGACTGTCTTCTATTTTAAGTGTAATAGAAGACAACAAAAAATGGGAAGAGCCTATCAGGATATTAAGCTATAGTCTCAGTACCCTGCATAACCTATGCCAACTTTAGGTTTGATTTTGTAGAGGAGTTGCTTGGAATACTACAAACATCTCTCTTGATGACAGTGAAGATAGCGAAATAAGTTTTGGCAAATATTGTAGAAGATGTGTCAAAATAGATTCCCATTTGTTGTCTTTTTAGAAAGCATTGGTTTTATTGTGCATGTGCACCACTGTAAAGGAGAATTATCTAAAGATGATGTTTGTGCAAAGGCTGTCCTGGAGAGTAGGGTCAGCAGTAGAAAAAATAGATGCTGCATTGCAAACTGTTTAGTGGGCAGGTCAGAAATAGTAGCATCAAACAGAGGTATGGTTCATGCCATGGGGGATTTCGAGAGTGGGAGCAAACAGCTTTTTTTGAATATACTTACCAAAACGAATGGGGTCTGGGTGGTAGGCTAAGAGGATAACCTTTTTGACAGGAAACTGCATTTACTGTATGTAAATTACATTCCTCAAACCTATGAAAGGAAACTTGTGATTCAGAGGTGAGTTGATGAAAGAAACATTGTGTGAAGCCGAAAACCATACAAATAGGTTTAATGTAGAAGCATTTCCTGTTCATCCTTTACAGAGTTTTCTTGTATAAATGGGTGATGGTCCTTGCAAGACTTGAAAAGCATTCACAACCTTCTTAATGTATTTTGAACAAAACCAATGTTTACCAACTTTCTGATTATTTTTTTTAATTAGACCATACTCTGACCACTGAACATGCAGCTGAAAAGGAAGAAAAGATCCCGTTCCAGTTATGCATAGTTCTCTTTTTTTTTTTTGTACTGTTTTAATTTTTCCAAGCTTAGAAAGGTCAGAGTTATTCACTTGGCCTCCTTCTCTGAACAAGTAATCCACATTTCAAACACATTTCAAACACATTACAAAGTCTGGCTCTGATAAGTCATTGAAGAGAACAACAGAATTCCAGCACATTACTCTGACTTGACTGCACCAATTACAGGACAAGCATGAACAAAAGGCAGTAATGCTCTTGGGAGGGAGGCTTCTCCATATGGATGTGTGCTGTGGCTAAGGTTTTGCTGACTTTACAGTCCTCTTTGAAAAATGATCGGGGAACTGTATACAAGCACAAAAGGGAAAATTTAAAGAAAGTTGATGTTATTACCTTTTATTATTGGGATTTAATTTTAAGTCAATTATAAAGGCTCTGCTAGACCTATAATGAATGAGATCTCTAGCAGGAAAGCAATGGGTATGGGGTTTTTATGTGTGTATTTTGTGGTTAGAGGGTTTGAGTGGTGGATAGGGGTTATAAGTGTGTGCTAGGGACTGCAGTTACAAGCTAGCTGTTAACTGAATGTAATTTTGCTGAAGAATAGTAAATGTTCACTGAACTTTTGGGGTCTTTAGCAACCAGATGAATCCATTATTCATGTGTTGGGTCACGTCTATGCAGTTATAAGAAGTTAACAGACTTATTTGTAATGAAGTTTCTTAAACCCTATGGTTTTAGTGTAAATAGAATATGCGTAGCAGTTGAGACGCAGTCAGCTTAGTAATAGTTAACCTTTAACCAGAATAAAGTGGTCAGGGAGCAATGACACTGAATCTACTTATGCAAAAAGAAAAAATTACATCTACCTTGAACATATACTGTGAAAAGTGAGCAACAGATGTTACATTTAAATTTGGTTTTTTCCTCATAATTTGTTAGGTATTCGCTTATGGTAATGCTTTTTTAAAGCATGGTGATACAGTTCAGCTCTGGAGGATTCATTCAGCTTTCTCTATTATTTAGTAATTGTAGTTAGCTATTAGAGCAAGATTTTTTTTTTTACTTTAATAGTTGAACTAGAAAAACAATGGTCTATCATAAAAATATTTTTGCTAATTAAAATATCTGAATACTTTTAAAAGTGCTGTTTAGTTTTTGTTTTACTGTTGCAAAGGTTACTTCAAAAGAAAAAATATTAGAACAAGTTGAAAAGGGGAGGAAATGTCCCACAACCAAACCTAATTTAGAGTTGTTACAAAATAAATGGTCTTGGTAGATTTTTTTTTTTAGTAGATAACATGATAGCTTAAGTAGGGAATGTGTTGTCATACTGTACCTCTGTTATTAAACTTCCATGTTCTCTATTATTAATTTCAACTACTGTTACAGATTTTTTTAAAGTGCTTTACTGGAAGAAAATTCTGCTGCAATTTCAGATTAAGACATGTAGTCTGCAGATACTCATAAAAGTATAGATCAGTCTACAGCCATTTGCAGAAGAAATGGTGCATGAACAATACAAATCCACAGAGGACCTGTGAAGAGAAAATTACTTTCCTTCTGGAAAATGAAAGCAAGGGAAAAGAAATGTGGCTGAGGCATACGAGGTCGAACCTTGCTCTTCTAAAATACAGAATTTTGTCATTTATTACTAAGGCTCTAAGAACTTGCAAAAATTGTTTCTTTATTAGGTGACAATCATTCTTCAACCCTCTTCTCCCTGCCCCTCAAAAAGTTTGAGAAATGTTAATTTATTTGTGTAGTGTCTTATCTTTTAAGTGAGTTACAGCTTTTACTTTTTTGTGTTGTATATGGTCTTAGGATAATAAATAATAGATGTGATTTGCCTAAAAACAAAACTGTAGCTGCAGACACAAGTAATACAAAATCAGTGTTATGGTGCAATATTTCTTATTTCTTTTTTTTTTCTCTCCCCAAAATATTTGGAACGCACTGGGGTCTGAGTCAGCTGACACACAGATGGAGCCAGTCAAATGTGGAGCATGGCCAGCATTCCCAAGAGTTATTTTCAGTCTATTTTCTAGTCAATAAGTTTCACAGGAAAAAAAATGATGATAGCACTGATGGTAATGCCTTCCCTGCAGAAAGCAGAGAGGATGGAATATTTCCATGGTGAATTAAAATGCACACATTGCTGAGCAATGAAAATGAATTAAGGCAAATTCAGTAACTTCATTTTAAAAGCAACTGTGAGCTTTAATTGTCATAAATTCAGAACTAGTTAAAAACAAGTTGACAAAAATTGGACCAACAGCTTGTCATTTTCAAATTTAAGTGAAATGCAAAGTACTGAGAATAAATTACCAGGTCTGAATTCAGTTCTTGACTTTAGTGCATTTGCTACATGTAGAATATCTCTGGGTATTGAGGCCAATAAAAAAGTAGAAAATATCAGAAAATATTCTTTCTGTATGACTGATATTTTACAGATAATCTCTAGACTTGGTGTCTAAATTTTGAGATCTGGAAATATATCTGAGGGACCAGGTCTAGATGGGTGATTCAGATCTATCTTATCTCCATGCTGGGCAAGAACTAGGTATGTACCATCTCCTGTCCTCCCTCACAATATGTAAGCAGGAAATAAATTTGGGAACATGGAATGTAATGTATAGCTCCAGGAGGTCCAGATGGGTCCCAAGTCTGGGTTGTTAAGTAGACAGGACCACAAGATGTGCTGTGGCACGCAACTGCCCCCTCAGTATGTTCCCATCTGGTCTGATAATAACTAGGTATAATGTAAAGTAAGAAGAAATACTAAAATCCCCAGAAATTAACTGTTTCAGGATTGATAAGTTATCAAAACATACCTTCATATGTTAGTTAAATTAACATAGTTCTTGAATGTAAGAATAGTGTTCTTCCAGGGAACAGGGTGGATAAATCTTCTACTCTGCGTCTTCAAAATATCGACATGTAAAAGTTTGTATACGCAAGGTTGTGCTACAACTATTTGTATGACTGGAATGTCCTTGCAGTTAGTATTTCACATATTTCTACTCACTAACAAGATAAATGCAGCTCTCCTATCCAGAAGTAAACTCTACATTGATGTGCACATACTTAAAACGTGACACAGGTGCCGCAGGGTGACTAACTGCGCAATTCAGAAATGTGATTAGGCATTTTGTTTAGGTGAGGTGGTATGCTTGGGCATCACTATATACTGCCATATAAATCTTAAGATCTTGAAACTAGACCAAAAATACAAAGGATTTTATAAAGTGAGGGCTGAAATTAACATCCTTTCATCTTTACACAACTTCAGTACAGGGATTATGAGAATATCCTAGGTGTCTTTTTTTAAAATACAACCCCAAAATAATTAGCAGAGTCCTCTAGGGCCCACCCTAATATAAGGTATAAATTTACAAGGCCTGTATGTGAAGTGCATTGACTGATAGGATATAAAGTATGTGATTATTTTGCTCTTTTTAAGGGACTCTGACAAGCTTGCCAGCGTGGGATTTTGTTCTCTGAGCCAATTACATGATTCTAATTGAAATTTCCTAAATGACTTTGCAGGCTTTGGTATCCTGTGGTGAAACTTTTGGAAAAAGAATGAGAACCATATATATAGCTAGTAGAAAGGCAGAGAAACAAAAGTATGTGTAGTGGACTGAGTAAAGCTGTTCATGCCATATTTGTTGATTAAAGGTCTAGGTAAATTTCAGTGTAAATTTAAGCATCTAAACAAATTCCAGCCTGTCTTCCCTTCTACAAGGGCTCTGTTACTGCCCTGAACAGAGTAGAATAGCACAATGTATCAGCTATGAGGAATGGTGAAGAATTTAGTTCATTAAGACATCAGTTATGCTGAATTTCTCAACCCCGTGCGATGGATGACACCCCTAGACCTAGGAATGCCAGTGGAAGCTTGGGGTCTGGCTCAAAGTAGTATATGAGTATAATACTGTCTAATAGAACTATTTGAAGTGGGTTATAGCTAATATAGAAATCTACTAATGCTCTAGAACATCTTGCGTGATGAAATTAGAAATATGTATTTATGGTTTTGAGATGATACAGTTGAGAAAAGAAGAATTCAACTCTGAGTGGAATATATCATCCAAAATTTACTTCTTGGTGTCAGGATGATTCATTTTATTTTTGAACGGTAGTTTCACTGAATGAAGTTTACTTTGCATTCTTTTCTGTTCTAGTCGCTTTAGCTCATTGGTTGAAAAGTATTAAGCTCATATCTAAATAGTCTAACTGAGCCTCTCTTTTTTTTTTTTTTTTTTTCAGAATCATATGTGGTTTTGTGATGGCTTGTAATGGTGGTTAATTATCTATTATCTATGGAATCGTATACTGGGATACCTGCAGCAAATTTAAGGCAGGGCTGTATTTTCTCTCACAACACCATGGTTGGGGCTTTTTTTGCTAACTTGCTGCATTAAGTCGTCACTCAAGGGCAGGAAATCGAGTTGCTTTATTTGAGGTATAATGAATACTGAAGTTATCTTTTTCATGACAACAAATTAACTGAGAAAATTTGGTATAACAAGATTCATACAGTAACACATTTTTTCAGTATTCTACTGTGTTTATGTAACTTGGAGTTATTGACGTTTACTTCTTGAGCCTCTCTGTGGTGCACCTTACTGCAGAAATAATCAAGACACATACTTTTATAATAATCAACACTGAATTTGCTTGTTCTGTATATTTAAAATAACCATAAAAGACTTTAAAATACCTCTTACTGACTGTACCTTATGTATACTGCAAAGGTAGCAAGTCCTTCATGACTTTTCAGTTACCATGGTAAGTTTGAACTCTCTTTAGCTGTGGAAAAAGCATCCTTTTTTTTTTTTCACACGATCAAGAAAAAAAGGTGTGTTTATGTTTTTGAGCAAGAGGTAAAAAAAACCATAGGTTTTTAAGAAGTTTTGCCAGATGAGTTTGTGCATTCTAAAAATGATATTTTAAAATGCTTTGGATTTTTTTATTTAGTTGTCTAAAAAAATTACTGAAATGGGGGAAAAAACTGATTTAATTAAAATACATTTCAAAAGTCTTCCCTAGTTATAAACCATACATAAATATATGTATGTGTATATACGTATATATACAAATGGGAATTACATTGCATTCATATAATAAATTAAACTGTAAAGGTTCTGTAAATTACAAAGATTATCCTTGTAGTGTGCTCCAATTCAGGTTTTGAATAATATGAGGGAAAAAAAAACACAACAAAAAACCAATCAAACAAAAACCAACCCAGAGCTTTAATAAGCCTGTTACTTTCATGTGAGGGGTATGCTGCCTATATCCCGGACAGTGTAAGAATCCTTTGAATGTGGTCTTGCTGTTGGGGAATTGCTAAAAGTAACAGCAAACAAATATTCTTGTGACTGCATTGCTAAGAAATAATACAAAAAGAAATAATAAAAAAATATTAAAGACCATGGGTAGCTCAAGTACATCTTCTCAGCTTAAAAGCTTTTAGCCTGATTATTTACATCAACTTCAGAAAATATTGATAAAAGAATTCCTTTGTAATTTTTTTCTCTTCACAACAAAGATTTGTATCTTGTAATTATTGAATTGTCTTTGTGATGGTTATCAAGGCAATATGATAGTAAGCAATTAAAATGTATAATCAAAAATGAGCACAGGACACAATCTCAAGCTTACTTGGCAGTATAAAGCCTGAAAGCTTGCATTAATTCCCGCTTGCCTTTATTAAATTAAAGTTTTTTTTAACTTTCCCTTGATGAAAGACACATTGCTCCTAATTACACCACAGGTGCTTTTGTGATACTTTGATAGAAAAACCTCTGATGTAGCAAACCAGGGAAAAGTAAGATTATAGGCTATCTTCACGTCCATTGCTTAAAAAGAGGTTTGTGTAACCAGCAAAGTTCCACCGGTTTTACCAGTGTCTGACAAGTTTACCCCATCACCTATTTTCTTTTCAAAACTATGTAAAATTTGAGTTTCATTTTTGTCAAGCGTGTTGCTAAAGGAAAATAAGGAAATTATTGGCTGAGTCTGGAGATAATTAAAAAAAACCAGTAGGCATTTTTCCTAGATGAATGCTACAAAACTGGGGCTGGCCATTTGACATGAGGGAGAGCTGATCAGAAACACTGGTACTGTCTACCAGGAAAAAGGTGAAACCTCAATTTTAAGTGACTGATATTTCTTCCAGTGCTGGTTCTTTAAACCTTCAAGACTTAGGAAATTCTTTCTCTTTAATAATAAGCTATCTTTATTCTATATGTGTTATTTCTAGGGTTGGGTATTCTTGTTCTGATTCCTAATGTAATGTGGACAGTACCCAGTAGTTTCCTGCAGCAGAAAAAAATCCATTTTTTTTTTCTTTCCCAAATGTCATCCTATAATGGTACATATCTGCATAAGTTACAGTTCTGACAAGTATAATAAAAATCTTTGTCTAATGAATACCAGTCTTGCTTCAAAAGGCTGGAATTTAGGGTGGTAATGCTTGGCCAAGACACAAGCTCTTGCTCCTACAGGCAACTACTTTTTCTGAGGAACCACTCACCTACTTGAGGAAAATGCTCCAAAACTAAGATTAGATTTTAAGAACATTCTTAGTGCTTGGCTGTTACATACGCTGCCTAAATATTTGTAGACAAAATACTTAGATGTAGCTAATACCCATATCTCACTTCAGAGTAGATTGTATTAGCTTCTGGGATATAATAAATCCACTGGGCCCAATGCTTGAATTAACATAATAATTAAAGTTTCAGCACATTGTTGTAGGTCACAGTAAGAAAATGTTTAATCTTTCTGCATTCATCTGTGTGCATTTAAGGCATTGGGAGGTCTACAGAGACAGAATTAAATTTAAGTTGTATCAGAAATGAGCGGAGTGTTTTAAGAAAAATGTGAAAAGATTTAGCTTTGTCGGGAGCTGTTCATAATTGTTTTTGTTCTAACAATAAAAGATAGAGCAGAATTGGGTCACTACTCAAGTTACAGCTCATTTAATGAGAGAGTGCTGAAGGTGTATAGGAGCCAAAATACAGAATTATCCTGCATCTGCGCACTTAGGGATTTGGGGGTTGTTTCGTTCATAGTCCATTGTCTATGGTCAGCTGTGACTATAAGAAAAAACATCCAAAATGCTGCACTGGAATCTAGTAGGTCAGGTGAAAGTTACTCTGCTGTAGGGGGTGGTACTTTACAAAAGTACTAGGGTGTTAAGGGAATGAAAGCATGCTTTTCCAAATGCCAGACTTAAAAATTGATGACACTAAAAGGATGATGTAATGTCCTTTTATGAGTCTTGAGTGAAGCCAAGGAATGTTCAAAATTATCTTGTCCTAGCACTACCCACTTTCCAGGGAAAAATATCTAGATGCTGATGATTGCATCATCAGAAATGGGTCAAGATCCACCTTCTCTTGAAACCACTTTGGAAATCCAGGGTAAAATCCTGAATTTCAACAGAAGCTTTAGCAGTAGTTTTTCTTTCTACTGAAACAGTTGTTTGCTGTTACAGGGATAAATGGAATTAGTCATTTAATCAGTCATTTACTGTGAGAGGAATCCACTTGACAAAAAAAACCCCAAACCAACCAACAGAATAAGTGAAAAAAGTCTCCTTTATTTGTGTTGTATTATTCTGAGGAGTCAGTGCAGGCTGTTGATCAACTGTGTTTAGGGCTGCATAAAAAAGCTCAAAAAGTGTAAGATGAGGAAAGAAAATAAAAATGGGGAGAGTAAAGTTGCCTAAATCAATCAGTCTGTGTTTCTTGGATGGCAGCTTGGAAAAGTTGCTTATTAACTCTGTATTGGGGGGGTAGGGAAATAACTGAGGGACATAGCAAGACAAAACAAGAGCTGCCTGAGCTGCCTTTGGATACATCAAACAGTTGTAATTTTGTGGCTAGCAGATTGGTGAACACTGCCTGCTTTTGCTATGAAATGGAAATACTCCAGTGTGCATATTGTCTCAATAGCTCTAGGCTAATGTACAAACAAATAATCCTTGAATAATAAAACAATCAAATTATCCTGGAGTTAAATTGTGTTTTACCTCAAAATTTCAGTTTAGGAATCCAATGAAAATGAATACAAGTAGAAGAGAATTAGGAAAGAGTGGACAGCTAGTCTGCAGATTGCTTGTTTAATGATAATTAAGCAGAATTATAATGATGGACATCCTTTTATTTTAAAGCATTTACAGTTGTACCACTGTTTCGTTTGAATACTGAGGCTTAATATTACCTCAACAATAGTACTGAGGGGTGGGATTCTAATATACTTTAAACACAGCTTCCTATTGCTACCAGAACTGAATGCTATAGGGATTGCAATTAAAACTCTTAGTGAATCTGTAAGGAGTTGGATGCTTGGGGAGAAATACAGAAAACAATTAAAGAATGTTTTCTTGATTGACAGATGTAGTAATTCTTTCTCCCCTGGAAGTTCAGAAAGGTTTAAATAATTTCATGAACGTAATAACTGACCTGATATTTTGGTGATGAATGCTAGCATGTGTTGTGAAGAACTCTTCAATTTTAATTAATTTGAAGGTATCCAGAGTAGTCATCAAATGGTTCTAAAAGTCTAGTGGTACGTACTCAGAATCAAATTTCTTGTGTATTGTACATAAAGGGCTTTACTCATCTTCTCAAGGTGCTATAAAATGAAGAGAGACCTTAGAAAAAGCAGAACTGTGTTCAGCAATCCAAAGAAAACACTAGGTTGTAGAAGGTTGAGTTACTAGCTCATAGAATTCATATTGCAAACACTTTCTGAATATATAGTGATCCTGCCACACTGGCTACTGTACCATGGCATCTTCCTAATGCAGCAAGTGTAAGACCTAACAGGCCTTTGGGACTGTGTGTCTAAACAGCTGAGCAGTAATTGCAGGAGACCCATGAGGCACGGTTGGAGGGGGAAAAGGTGGAGCTTGGCTAGCAAGAACATTTGTGTTCAAACTATGATTTAAACCAAATTTTCAGTTATTTTGTGCTATAGGGAAGAACAAAAGCTTGTCTTTATTGTACCTAGACTTTGGGCAGAACTTCTCTTATGCTACATACTTTTGTGTTTTAATAGTTAATCCAGTTGTACTCCTTGCTCTAACTCCTGTGTAGTTTTGTGGGGGGCCAACAGTCCTGTCCAAGCTGTGCAGGAGGAACTAGCCTGTGGCCCCTGCTGTTGTTGACACAGGCTTAAGTTTTGCATTTTTTTTCCTCATTAGTTGGGAAATGGAAACTTGTAGAGAATAGATGTCAGTTGCAGAAACGTTTGGTGCCAAGGATACAGACTCCACTTCTTCCCCTTCCCTCTCTGGCCAATAGCTTAGTGGTGTACCATTAGCTGTGGTGTGCCCAATCTTTGTGCCTTGATATGTAGAGAAACTTTAGACCCTGCATGCAGATTAGATTCCTGAAAAAGGAAGACTAGCCAAATCTGAAAGTTATATACTATGACTGTCAGTAGAGTATCTCACCTTCTTTCTATTGATTATCCTATGTAAGACTATGGGGCATGAGGCTGTAAATAATACTAAGCTCCTGTGCAGCAATATATTGAAATATGTTGGGCAGTTATTTTAGACAGGTTCTTTAAGAAGTGAAATTACTTGTTAACATCTAATGTTTCTAAGATGAATCAATGTTTCTGACAGTCACTCTTTCTATCTATATCTTTCTCCTACCTTTTTTGTCACCTGAGAAATGAGATCTTAAGTTTTATGTTGAATGCATGTAATGATGCAAATATGTCAAATTATCTGTGATACTGTAAATATCTCACCTTCTTAAGCATATTTATTGTGCATAAAAAACAGGATAAAGTACCAGTGGTGTAAAAGTGCTGTCTTCAGTGGAATTTACCAGCAGATAACTTGGCCCAGACGTGACAGCAAATCTTTCCTCTAAAATGTCAATACAGCACTAGAGTCCAATTATTTTTATACTCTACTAATCTTCTTTTGCTTTTACAGTGTTACTGCAGGCTTCTATAAAAAGGCTATTGGTAATCTCGGTAGGGAGGCCTCCTTATCAAACAGTTTCAAAGACTTACAGCTTCTGAAAAAATAAAGATCAGTAGGTAATATGTAATTTATGGAAAAAGAGCTAGTCGGTCTTCAAAAAACTAAATGCATAACATATATAATACTGATTATTTTGCCACTTGCAGTTTTCTTGTGTTTTATCAGATTTGATAATGAGACTTCATGATAGCTAGAAATCTTTAATATTTTCACAATACATGCCTAAAATGGTCCTTTAAAGATAAATTTAGACTTATCTCTTATATATTTATAACTGAAAATAAACCAGTGTACATTGCTAAATACAACTTAAAAAATATGGTCAGGCCAAAAAACCTACTTATGACTCTTAAAAAAGTCTCAAAAAAAATTGGTAACAAGAATAGGTCTCAAAATCCTTATTTTGGTATAGCTCACTGGTAGTATGTTAGAACATAGCCTGTACTCTTTAACACACCTTAATTGTCAAGTCCTGGTATGTATTGTAAAGAAGAGGAAGTGGTAGGAAAGAATTATCTTCTGTTTAATATAGGAAAACTTGCAGTTGTTACTCAAAATTTCTTAATGTGTCCATTAAGTTTCTTTAAATTGTCTCTTCCTTTATCACCTCATGGGGGTAAGATTTAGAAAATAATGGAAAAAGGTGGGGGGATAGATTTAAGAGCTTTAATATTGCACTGATCTCTTACTATGTGTTTAAGAAGCTGTTTCACACTACAGAATCAGGACCGCCTTAAGCAGGCTTGTTTCACCAAGTGGCTTTGCAGTGACACTGACTGAGCTCTGCAACAGATCAGGGCATTTGTTTCAGTAACACTTGTTTCCTAAAAATCACTGTTTGTTAGGCAGCTGCTGCTACTCCTTTATAACTTACTGTAAATTACCTTGATAGCTATCTGTGTTTATTAGCAAAAAAATTACTTTTATGACTGTAGTCAGTTAAAACCGGATTTTGAGACTGCCACATGTGAAATTACCATCTGAATATGTGTGGTACTGCTCCAGTGAGTGGTAACAGTAGAATAACTCCTAAATCCAGTAAAACCAGGCCTAGCATGCCAGGCAGGAAAAAAATAGCTATAATACATCAGTATATAATACCATCTGCCAGACTTCTGTAGATTTCACCAGGGTTTAGTATCTTTTCCAAGATGAAATGTGTTAAACTACTTTGAATTCAGCTGGACTTCTACCCATATTCTTAACGTGTTCCCACTTTGACTTTTGTTTTCTCTCTGGCTACTGCACTCAGAATGGAAATAGAGCTTCTTTGTTATAAAGGCCTATTCTGATTTTCAGATGTGATTGAGCATTTCCAGTGGCTGCTGCTAAGCAAGAACACTGAGCAGCGTGCAGCTTAGCCTACCTCTGCCTCTCAGCAGGAATTACAGTGCAGTAAGAATGGGCTCCAAAGATAGAGGGGAGTGGAGGGCAGCATTGAAACAACAGCAGAAAAGAAAAATTTAAGTACTAGATCCAACTGTTTCTAGGCAGGTATATCACAGCCTTAAGATTCTAATATAACAGCACTACCATAACATTGGGAAACCATTTGAGTGTTTTATGTGGATTTTGAAATAACAGTTGCATCATTACATACAAGTGCTCTGGGTTTACCCTTGAATGTTTCTTGCAGTACATATGCAGGTGGTTGCAGTTCTGTGTAAATACCTATGGGTGTTATTCTCTGTAAAATACAGACTGTTTTAGCTGTCTTTGTGATCATGACCTTGACAGGAGTCACTATTGTTATACAAATAGTTACTAATAATGTTTTATTTACCTCCATTCTAAAATACACACATTCTGTGCCTTCTTTTTATAATCTAGATACATAGTTGATTCTTCTTTCCAGAGAAGACTGTTCTTAACCCATATCAAGAAGGTTCTGTGCTGCACTCATCGCTCAAATGTTTGTGTGTTGTCCACCAATTACGTTCACAAAGGGAAATTAAAACCAATTTTCATTACTCAGTGTAGTGATCATTAGTCAATTTAACATTTGGAGGAAGGTAATCTGAATTTTTATTTAAGTTTATTAATATTGGAATTCAATTCCAGGTGTTATAAACAAGCCATTTTAAAATAGCAGCATTCTTTTGCACATTAAATGAGAAACTCTTCTACCTGCTTTGCAAGAAAAAATTGTTTCTTAAAATCTTATAAATTATTTATAACTTTTACTTTCACTTTTAATAATTAAAAAGGGGAAAACAAAACAGTGTGTGCTTTCACAAACCCGAAATCATTCCAAGATTTGGTGTCCAATTTAAATCCATTTTCAATTGCTAATTGTCGTGGTTTAACCCGGCTGGCAACTAAGCACCACGCAGCCGCTTGCTCACCTCCCCCCCCTCCCTCAGTGGGATGGGGGAGAGAATCGGGAAAGGGAAAAAAGGTTAGAGCCGAGGGCTGAGATAAAGACAGTTTAATAAGAGAAAATAATAATAATAGTAATAATGAGAATGATAACAAAATATACAGAATATACAAAATGAATGATGCACAATGCAATTGCTCACCACCCGCTGACCGATGCCCAGCCTGTCCCGAGCAGCAATCAGTACCCGAGCGACCGACTGACCCACCAACCCCCCCGAGCATGACGTTCTATGGTATGGAATAGCTCTTTAGACAGTTTGGGTCCTAGCTGTGCTGTACTCCCAGCTTGTTATGCACCTGGCCGAGCAGGAGAAGCTCAAAAAGTCCTTGAGCAGTCTGAGCACTGCTTGGCAACAACTAAAAACATCAGCGTGTTATCAACATTCTTCTAGCACTAAATCCAAAGCACAGCATCTATTCTAGCTTCTGTGAAGAAAATTAACTCTATCCCAGCCGAAACCAGGACACTAATTTAGAATTATGAGCTTTTTTAACTTGCAAAAGCACTGCAGATTTCAAAGATGCTACTATAGACAGTTAATAAAGATCTCATTGCTTTAATGTAAATAGTTGTCTTATGTAGCCTGAAAATTTAGAGAAGGAGCATATAGGGATATTTTGGGGTCTATTTTTGATGATTCATAGGACAGGATATATAAAAATTCATTAAGTATTTACAGGTGAAGTCAGCATATGTGGAAAGAGAAATGAAAACTTTTTAATCCTGTAGCTCATTTGGACACTTCTGATCTAGTTACTGATAGCGGATGAAGGCAACTCTGAGAACGAGGTATCAAAATAAATACCAAATACACCAGCAGAAGGCATATTGCTTCTGTTTCTTCTTCCCATAGGAGGCCATTTTTAAAAAAAAAAAAATACAGTTTTGGCTGAATTGTTAGCCATGTGACAGTGAATTAATATGATGAAGCTCAAATAGTATTTTTGGCTAATGGTCTGTCTGTAAAGTTTTGAGGTTCTTACATATATAGAACTTAATCTGTAAGAAAAAGAAAAAGGTCTTTTAGCTTTTTTAGGTAACATAATAGTTCCTTTAACTTTCTTTAAAGAAAAAGCATTGTAATGAGATATCAGGATTTGCTTGTTCAGATCAAAAATTTTTAGCAGGTGGCAATAGGTCATAAACACATCTCTCTGCTCATTATTTTAAAAAACAGATTGCTTCATTTAAGACCAGCTTTTGAGGTCTCTTTTGTTGCTGTAGGATTCTTTTGTAGAATATACTCCTCATACTCAGTAACCTGAAAACATGTTTCTTTGTTTCAAATGTGAGAGAAACTATTTTTGTTAGACGATCGTATCCTCAGGGCCTAGAAAATGTGGTAAAAAAAAATTGTTTTCATATTTAATTTACCATGTTTATAAGAAGACTAAGTGTCGTGGTTTAACCCGGCTGGCAACTAAGCACCACGCAGCCGCTCGCTCACTCCCCCCCCCTCCCTCAGTGGGATGGGGGAGAGAATCGGAGAAAAGAAAAAAAAAAAAAAAAAGACCGACCCGTGGGTTGAGAGAGACAGTTTAATAAGAGAGAATAATAACAATAGTAATAATAATAATGGTAAGAAAATATACAGAATATATGAAACAAGTGATGCACAATGCAATTGCTCACCACCCGCTGACCGATGCCCAGTCCGTCCCGAGCCGCGATCACTCCCCTCGAGCCATGATCACGCTGCCTGAGGTGCGACCACTCTGCCTGCGACCGACCAACCGATTAACCCCCCCTGAGCACGACGTTATATGGTATGGAATAGCTCTTTGGACAGTTTGGGTCCTAGCTGTGCTGTACTCCCAGCTTGTTATGCACGTGGCCGATCAGGAGAAGCTCAAAAAGTCCTTGAGCAGTCTGAGCACTGCTTGGCAACAACTAAAAACATCAGCGTGTTATCAACATTCTTCTAGCACTAAATCCAAAGCACAGCACTATGCTAGCTTCTGTGAAGAAAATTAACTCTATCCCAGCTGAAACCAGGACATTATCCACCCCTTATTCTATAGCATTTACATCATGCTTAGGTCCTACCCTTACAATACATTCCAATTAATTACTGCCATTTTCTCATTTTTTGGTACATACACAGATATCATTCCCTTAGTTTATGGACCATCCCTCGAAAATGTCCATTGGGTTCATTTAGTCCACGGTTTTGGGCTCCATCTGTCATAACAGTCTTTCAGGGCAGGAGAGATGGGGTCTGGTGTTGGGTTGTTGCTTGCTGAAGTCGGTTCTGGTTCCATCCACTGCACTTCCCCAGTTTTCTTCAAAATTCATTCTTCTTAATCTGTGTGATCCTTACTGCTATACCATTGGTAGAATATATAGCAATAGTAAAAATGATGACATACTGTATTATACAGCAATGAACATTATACAATTCAGTTCATTGGCTGTTTTCACCCAAAATCAAATCCCTTTGGGGTACACATCGGACTTCCCCCGTCCTTTCGCATCACCCACCAAGTAGAGCCAGGTCCTTGAGCAAAAGCAATCCCACTGATGGGTTTGCCTTTACCTAAGGCAGGAGTAACCCAGACTGTCTTCCCCAGCATATTTTTTACATGCACTACAGGGACTTTATCCCCTTCTACAGTACGTAAGAGGCTTGATTGGGCAGGGCCAGCTCGGTTGGCAGATCCTCTAGTGTTGACTAACCAGGTAGCTTTTGCTAAATGTGTATCCCAATGTTTGAATGTTCCTCCACCCATTGCTTTAAGTGTAGTTTTTAACAGTCCATTGTATCGTTCAATTTTCCCAGAGGCTGGTGCATGATAGGGGATGTGATAGACCCACTCAATGCCATCTCTTTGGTCCATTTGTCTATGAGGTTGTTTCAGAAATGAGTTCCGTTGTCTGACTCAATTCTTTCTGGGGTGCCATGTTGCCACAGGACTTGTTTTTCAAGGCCTAGGATGGTGTTCCGGGCAATGGCATGGGGCACAGGGTATGTTTCCAACCATCCGGTGGTCGCTTCCACCATGGTGAGCACATAGCGTTTGCCATGGCGGGTTTGTGGGAGTGTGATATAATCAATCTGCCAGGCCTCTCCATATTTGTATTTCAGCCACCATCCTCCATACCAGAGAGGCTTTAACTGCTTGGCTTGTTTGATCGCAGCACACGTTTCACATTCATGGATAACCTGTGCAATAGCGTCCATAGTTAAGTCCACCCCTTGATCACGAGCCCATCTGTATGTTGCATCTCTTCCTTGATGGCCTGAAGTGTCATGGGCCCACCGAGCTAGAAACAATTCACCCTTATGTTGCCAGTCCAGATCCACCTGAGCCACTTCAATCTTAGCAGCCTGATCTGCCTGCTGGTTGTTTTGATGTTCTTCAGAGGCCCGACTCTTGGGTACATGAGCATCTACGTGATGTACTTTTACAATCAAGTTTTCTACCTGGGCAGCAATATCTTGCCACAGTGCGGCTGCCCAGATGGGTTTGCTTCTGCGCTGCCAGTTGTTCTGCTTCCATTGCTGCAACCACCCCCACAGGGCATTTGCCACCATCCATGAGTCAGTATAGAGATAGAGCACTGGCCATTTTTCTCTTTCAGCAATATCTAAAGCCAGCTGGATGGCTTTCACCTCTGCAAACTGACTTGATTCACCTTCTCCTTCAGCAGTCTCTGCGACTTGTCTTGTAGGACTCCATACAGCAGCCTTCCACTTTCGATGCTTTCCCACAAGACGACAGGATCCATCAGTGAACAGGGCATATTGCTTCTCATTTTCTGGCAACTTATTGTACAGCGGGGCCTCTTCAGCACACACCACCTCTTCCTCTGGTGATATTCCAAAATCTTTGCTTTCTGGCCAGTCTGTGATCAATTCCAAGATTCCTGGGCGATTGGGGTTTCCTATTCGAGCCCGTTGTGTAATCAGTGCGACCCACTTACTCCACGTAGCATCAGTTGCGTGATGTGTAGAGGGGACCTTCCCTTTGAACATCCAGCCCAGCACCGGCAGTCAGGGTGCCAGGAGGAGCTGTGCTTCAGTACCAATCACTTCTGAAGCAGCTCGAACCCCTAATATCTTTTTTTCAGTTGGAGTATAGTTGGCTTCAGATCCTCTGTATCCCCGACTCCAAAAGCCTAGGGGTCGGCCTCGAGTCTTTCCTGGTGCTTTCTGCCAGAGGCTCCAGGTAGGGCCGTTCTCTACAGCTGCAGTGTAGAGCACATTTTTTACATCTTGCCCTGCCCGAACTGGCCCAAGGGCTACTGCATGCACTATCTCCCGTTTAATTTGTTCAAAGGCTTGTCATTGTTCAGGGCCCCATTTGAAATCATCCTTCTTCCGGGTCACTTGGTAGAGAGGGCTTACAGTCTGGCTGTAATTTGGAATATGCGTTCTCCAAAAACCCACAATGCCCAAGAAAGCTTGTGTTTCCTTTTTGCTAGTTGGTGGAGACATGGCTGTTATTTTGTTGATCACATCCATTGGAATCTGACGACATCCATCTTGCCATTTGATTCCTAAAAACTGGATCTCCTGTGCAGGTCCTTTGACTTTACTTTGTTTTATGGCAGAACCAGCCTTCAGAAGGATTTGGACTATTTTCTTCCCTTTCTCAAAAACTTCTTCTGCTGTATTGCCCCACACAATGACGTCATCAATATATTGCAGATATTCTGGAGCATTACCCTGTTCCAGTGCTGTCTGGATCAGTCCATGGCAAATGGTAGGGCTGTGTTTCCACCCCTGGGGCAGTCGATTCCAGGTGTACTGGATGCCCCTCCAAGTGAAAGCAAACTGTGGCCTGCACTCTGCTGCCAAAGGGATTGAAAAGAAAGCATTTGCAATATCAGTTGTGGCATACCACTTGGCTGCCTTTGACTCCAGTTCGTATTGAAGTTCTAACATGTCTGGCACGGCAGCACTCAGCAGTGGCGTAACTTCATTCAGGCCACGATAGTCTACTGTCAGTCTCCACTCTCCATCAGACTTTCTCACTGGCCATATGGGACTGTTAAAGGGTGATCGAGTCTTGCTGATCACACCTTGGCTCTCCAGTCGACGAATCAGCTTATGGATGGGAATCAGGGAGTCTCGATTGGTGCGATATTGTCGCCTGTGCACTGTTGTGGTGGCAATCGGCACTTGTTGTTCTTCAACACTCAGCAACCCCACAACAGAAGGGTCCTTTGAGAGACCAGGCAAGGTAGACAGCTGCTTAATTTCTTCTGCCTCCAATGCAGCTATACCAAAAACCCACCGGAACCCTTTTGGGTCCTTGAAATACCCTCTCCTGAGGTAGTCTATGCCCAGGATGCACGGAGCATCTGGGCCAGTCACAATGGGGTGCTTTTGCCACTCATTCCCGGTTAGGCTCACTTCGGCCTCCAATACAGTCAGCTCTTGAGATCCCCCTGTCACTCCAGAAATACAAATGGGTTCTGCCCCTATATGGCTTGATGGCATTAGAGTACACTGTGCACCGGTGTCTACTAGAGCTCTATACTTCTGTGGGTCTGACGTGCCAGGCCATCGAATCCACACAGTCCAGTAGACCCGGTTGTCCCTTTCCTCCACCTGGCTGGAGGCAGGGCCCCTCTAATTCTGATCACTGTTGCTCATGGTTTGTGTATATGAGTCAGAAGTTCCTTCATCACAATCAGAATTAAGATCAGCTCTTCTATTCTGTCTGAAAAAATGACGATCTACCCCGTCTCTGGAAATTGGAGCAACAAGTTTCTTGGAAGAGCCCCCTTTTGTGTTTGTTTTTCTTTGCAACTCGTGTACTCGTGCCTCTAGGGTCAAGGTAGGTTTTCCATCCCATTTCCTCATGTCCTCTCCATGGTCACCCAGGTAAAACCATAGAGTTCCCTGTGGTGTGTAACCTCGATATTCTTTTCCTTGAGCAGAAGGGCGCTTACTTCTGATGGCTGAGATACTGGTCTGTACAGGAGGGGGGAGTAGGGCATATGCTTTTCGAGTCGTTCAAACTTCCGGGACAGTTTATCCACAGCAGAGACGAGGGAAAAAGAGATACTTTCTTCATATTCCTGGAGCTGGCTAGCCACTTCATCCACTGTCGGTCCCCGTCCAGCTTCTCAGTTCATTATTGCCCATGTGTTGGCATATGATGTTGGTGCGCTCCGTAACAACTTCCGCCACATGGGTCGTGTGCACTGGACACTATCTGGATCTTTAGGCAACTGGTCATTGTCCAGGTCACTATAAATCACTTCCAGGACAGCCAATTCCCTCAGGTACTGGATGCCTTTCTCCACGGTGGTCCATTTGCCTGGGCGATGTATGACATCTTCCTTGAAGGGATATCTTTCCTTCATGGCTGACAGTAGTCGCCTCCAGAGGCTGAGGACTTGTGTCCCTTTTCCAATCGCTTTGTCAATGCCCCCTTCCCTAGAAAGGGATCCTAGTTGCTTGGCTTCTTTACCCTCCAGTTCCAGGCTACTGGCCCCATTATCCCAGCATCGGAGCAACCCAGGTGACAAGGTGCTCTCCTGCACGACGGCTGAAATCTTTTCGCATATCTCGCAGCTCACCCAAGGATAGAGACCGTGTAGTTTCTGTCTCATTTATGAGCTCTTCCTCTTCCTCCTCCTTTTGTGATGGCCCTGATTCATCCTCCCTTTCTAAACGAGTTGACTTTCGCTTCCAAGATTTCTTCTTGTGTATAGGGGCAACTGATACTGGCACAGGTTCGCTCCCTGTTTCAGCTGCAATGCGTGTCGCAGGGGTTGGAGTAGCAGAGGTGCCTGTGCCCACAGCTGGAGGAGCTACAGTGGGTGTCACAGGGGTTGGAGTAGCTGCTTTGCCTGTGTCCACAGTTCAGGTAGCTACAGTGGGTGTCGCAGGGGTTGGAGTAGCCACAGGGCCTGTTGCAGGAGTCAATCTTTGAATGGTATATAATTTATGTAGGAGTCTAACCCTGAGTAAAAGCTGAACTATATTAAGGAGACCTAGCAATAGGGCCATGCTAGTTGGAACATCCCAAGGATATTCAACATTCTCAAGAACTGTTGTAATTAGCTCAGAGAAGAAGGGGAAGATGGAGTAAGGTGACTCCCCCACAGGCTGGCTCTCTGAGGATAAAAAGTAAAATGTGTAATTGTTCATAATTCCCAATAGATGGTTCCCAAAATACAGAGGTGACAGCAATACTGAGTAAAAATATGAGCTTAATCTGATGACCAATAATTTTATCATAGCATAAGCCAGTATTACACAGTACAGCAGAACAGTAGCTTTAATCCACTTGCGAAAAGTGACAACTAGCAGCACAGGGAGTGCATACAGCAGGTAAGGTGATATATAAAAGAACTCCATGAACAAGGACAGCAACTCTGAGAGCAAATAAAACAACATTGTGACCAGCGACTATTAGACTAATATAACGAATGCTTATCACAAATTCGTTTTAAAAATGTTCAGATCTGTCGTTATCTCAACCCTTCGGGCCCCACGTTGGGCGCCAAAATAGGACTGTCGTGGTTTAACCCGGCTGGCAACTAAGCACCACGCAGCTGCTCGCTCACTCCCCCCCCCTCCCTCAGTGGGATGGGGGAGAGAATTGGAGAAAAGAAAAAAAGTAAGACCCGTGGGTTGAGATAGACAGTTTAATAAGAGACAATAATAACAATAGTAATAGTAATAATAATAATGGTAAGAAAATATACAGAATATATGAAACAAGTGATGCACAATGCAATTGCTCACCACCCACTGACCGATGCCCAGTCCGTCCCGAGCCGCGATCACTCCCCTCGAGCCATGATCACGCTGCCTGAGGTGCGACCACTCTGCCTGCGACCGACCAACCGATTAACCCCCCCCAAGCACGATGTTATATGGTATGGAATAGCTCTTTGGACAGTTTGGGTCTGTCGTGGTTTAACCCGGCTGGCAACTAAGCACCACGCAGCCGCTCGCTCACTCCCCCCCCTCCCTCAGTGGGATGGGGGAGAGAATCGGGAAGGGGAAAAAGGTTAGAGCCGAGGGCTGAGATAAAGGCAGTTTAATAAGAGAAAATAATAATAATAGTAATAATGGGAATGATAACAAAATATACAGAATATACAAAACGAATGATGCACAATGCAATTGCTCACCACCCGCCGACCGATGCCCAGCCTGTCCCGAGCAGCGATCAGTACCCAAGCAGCGATCACTCCCCCCGCGACCGACCAACCCACCAAAGCCCCCCCTGGGCATGACGTTCTATGGTATGGAATAGCTCTTTGGACAGTTTGGGTCCTAGCTGTGCTGTACTCCCAGCTTGTTATGCCCCTGGCCGAGCAGGAGAAGCTCAAAAAGTCCTTGAGCAGTCTGAGCACTGCTTGGCAACAACTAAAAACATCAGCGTGTTATCAACATTCTTCTAGCACTAAATCCAAAGCACAGCACTATGCTAGCTTCTGTGAAGAAAATTAACTCTATCCCAGCCGAAACCAGGACACTAAGAGTCGTAAATAGATTCTTCCAAACATGTTTTGAAGACCAACACAGAGATCCAACAGACTTCTGAAATGTTTATAAGTAGATGTTCTTTTAATGATGCAGTCTTAGGCACAAATTGAAAAAAATGTGACATTTGTGTATAATACCTTCTAGAAGGTGTTAATTTTGGTTTCCCTTTTTCAAATCATTGCTGTGGGTCTTATTACTGAGACAAATGCTACATAGTCCTGTAATACCTCTCTGATACTAGTACAAAACTGGTTTTAAAAAATGGCTCATTATTCACATAATGGTACATTGCAGCAGGAAAGCTGCTGCATCTCTGGAAAACCTATTGTTACACAGAGCTTCTTTTAACAGGAGTTAATTAGGACCAGAAAATTGCTTGTTGTTTTTTATTGCATCCAAAGCCCAGGACATGCTGCGCTAATCCCGTAGTGCTGTGTGGTGCCATAAGAGAGGTGTTCAGTTCAGCTGATGTTTCAGAAGTTTGTTATTAGTATTGGAAATGTTCTTTATCAGACCACTTAATTAGTTAACACTCTCTACGTATTATGGTAAATTCATGTAATGTGTTAGTTGGGGACTATTTTCTTCCTTATTCTCTCATTTGAAATGTATGTTAAATATAATACAATGTCAAAGCAATCTTAAGTATTTCTTTTTCTTTTAATTATGATAATGAAAAATGAATGCAAGTCTTCTAGAAAACCCTTAGCGAGGAGTGAGGTGATATTGCTTTGTCCAAGGAGCAGACTAGAAACTTGATCTTTTTTTTTTAATCCGGGACACAGCCTGCTTTCAATTTTTATGCAGCTCTCCCTTGTAAGACGCGGGCAGGAGAGAGCCAGTGCAGGATGGGGAGAAAGAACTTTACCTTACCTGTGTCATCACTCAAATCAGATTGATTTTAAAACTTGTAGAAGTTTTATAGTTAGAGAAAAAAAATCTAAAAAAATTATTTTTTACTATTGTTATATCAGTTCTATACCAACTCTGCTTTCTGTAAGCAATCTAGTATCAAAAGTGTGCTTCTGGTCCTTTGAAAGCTCAAAATCTGTATTCTGCAGTTTAGCTGTAAAGTCAGTGGGAGAATTGAAGCCTGGAAAAGGCCTTTTGTACATTGTTCAGCACAGTTTTTACCTTGGTGGAGTAACTGAAGCCTGTATGTATTTGTTGGTATAATGCTAACCTGGTTTCCGAACAGCTGGCCAAAATCCCTCATTGAGTTTTAAGACAACAGTAATGTTGATTAAAACTAGTTTCTTTTTCTGTAGGTGTAGAAGTGTTGCATATGTTCAGAATTTTGCAGTTTATTCTCAATTTAATAAGAATGCCTTTAAAATTATGATGTCAAACTTGGGGGTTTTGAGTAATTATATGGAAGGCGTTGTCACTATGATATAAACTTCGGGACGTTCTAATCTACTTTTTAATGATATGACTTCATAGGAAAAAGATCCACTTATTTTCACCTTCTAACAGTCTAGTATTTAATGTATACTAAGATGGTACACACACTTATTCCTAAAAAATCCTGCTTACTTTAGTCTCCCTTTGCTTTTGAAGTGCATACTCTTTGTGATTAAATAAAAGGAACTGAAAATTAGTGAGGAAATTGCATGGTCAGGCTATTTTAGAAATGAATTTAAATGCTGTTCAGCGTCCAGCTCTGGAGCCCTCAGCACAAGAAGGACATGGACCTGTTGGAACGGGTCCAGAGGAGGGCTACAAAAATGATCCGAGGGCTGGAGCACCTCTCCTATGAGGACAGGCTGAGGGAGTTGGGCTTGTTCAGCCTGGAGAAGAGAAGGCTGCGGGGAGACCTGATTATGGCCTTTCAGTACCTAAAGGGGGCCTATAGGAAAGATGGGGATAATCTTTTTAGTAGGGCCAGCTGTGACAGGACAAGGGGTAATGGTTTTAAACTGAAGCAGGGTAGGTTTAGACTGGATATAAGGAGGAAATTCTTTACACTGAGGGTGGTGAAACACTGGAACAGGTTGCCCAGAGAGGTGGTGGAGGCCCCATCCCTGGAAATATTCAAGGCCAGGTTGGACGGGGCTCTGAGCAACCTGATCTAGTTAGCGGTGTCCCTGCTCACTGCACGGGGGTTGCACTAGATGACCTCTAGGGGTCCCTTCCAACCCAAAGCATTCTATGATTCTATGAAAATGGAATCATTTTTCACTTACCTATGTTCCCTGTAAGTCATTTGTCATGAGTGGCAACTATCACTGTCTTATTCTAACCTGAGATGGCAGGGAGGGATCAGAGGCTTGCATTGCACAAGTTCATACTTCTTGTAATTGGCAACTAATTTAATGATTGTGTGCAAAATAAAATAGGAGCTAGAAAAGCTTTTCCAAGTTTCTCCTCTGCTACTGCAACATTATATTATACTTGACTTTGTTTCGCTTAGGCTGTTAAATTCTTGTTGTCAGGTGGTATTTTACTCTGCAGTTCACTTTATTCTAAATCTGTACTAGTTTACTTGTATGTTGGATGCTAGTGCAGGCTTTGGTGCCCAGGTTTGCAGGTGTAGTGTCTTTTTGAGATAAACCATGTATTCAGAGTGGACTTTATAAACAGAGACTATAGTAGTGAAAATTATTTGGTTAGAACAACTAACCAAAGTCTTACTTCCCTTGTCATCTTTTCAGTGCAACATTTTCTCCTGAAGAAGGTCTTGAGATGATTCACCAGCTCCCTGGATCTTTGGAAATGATCGGCACTTGTACAGCATTTTTCTGCAAAAAGATTATTTACAATAATAATAAGAAACCCTTGAGAAATGTATCCTGATTCCTTCAAAATAAGTTGTTCATGGTCTTAAACATTTTGTTCTTGTGTTAGGCTAGCCATGATTATCTCATAATGGACTCATTTCCTAATAAAGGAGGAAGAGGTAGTGTAATGTGACCACTGAAATTGAAATTTATTTTAGAGTGCTTTCTAGAGCTGGTAACTACTGTTTTTGTGATACTGCATCTTCATCTTTCTGTAACAATAGCAGGTCTTTTCAGACTAGAAGTTCCCATTCACAGTGTAGCTGCTTGTTTTTAACAACCTGCGAGTGTGACTTCCCTTATTTGCTGATTTACCTGTAATAGAGACATATTTTGTTTCTTACTTGGTTTGCTTAAGTATTACAACAATGGATTGCCCAATGTGTTTCTGGGTATGCTAATAAGGTGCTCAAGAACAGCAATTTCAGTACCTGCTAGAGAATCTATTCCAGCATGCTGTATCCTTTTCCACATACACCATATTAATAGGGAAGGGAGCCAGGGATTCATATTTATATGGCACTGGGTGGCGGGGGGGGAGGAGCAGAGGGGAAAGAAACGGGTGGATATTTCCTAGTTGTGGTTTTGGAATAGTGAATCTCATTATCTCCCCAGATTGTTCCCATGGAATTTTCTGTGGGGGCAAGGAAAATAGTTGTGGAAAGGAACAAAGGAATGTGAGAAAAGGAAGAATGGGAGGTTCTTCTAGTAAAAAATTAAAGTGAGATATATACTATCAGTTTTCTGTCCCTAGCAACAGCAGTACTTTAAAAAAATTAATTCAACCCTAACTGAGTAGACCATCTATACCCCATTTGAATTAATTTCATAGGTTTTATCATAATTTCATCTTTTCTGTTGGTGTCATACTTAAGTCTTACATTAGTTAAGCGGACAGTAATAATTTGTTTTCTTCTTTGAGTGTTTTATGTAATTGGAAAACAAATTAAGGTGAAATTCAGGTGTAAAATTTGGTTTAATAATTTATTTTCTTTATACCTTTTCATTTTAAGATCCAGGGAGTGATCTATTAATGGAAGGGTTTAGGCTGGCTGCCTAAAAGGGGGCAGTATGAGGAGCAGCATTGTGCATGATGCATCCTGAGATCATTCTAGGTTCAGAGGTACATGTGTTAGGTAGAGAGAATTCCCCTTGTATGTCATGGCGAGCCATTAGTTTGCTATTACTGCAGAGTTGCTACTTCTGTTATAAACATCAAGAATTGGAAGTTCAGGCTGTCTTTTTTATTGTATGAGTCATCCTTGTTAATGGTTTTGTCTACCTGGTGTTTTACCGTATTTTCCATGATTGCATTACTTTCTGAAGGTCTATAAATAAGAAGATGGTGTAATGGATAAATGTTTGAATTTTATATTGCTGTGAAACAGAGGACAAAACAGTACATCTGGGAATATACTAGACCATGGTTTGGCATAATCTATTTATTCAGTCCATATTTAACGTTTTGAAGATTGTACAGGAGGAACCTGGGCCTTAAAGTATTGCTGTTATCAGTTTATTTTCTCTTTGAAAATAATTATTTTGGTAGGTAGACTGATAAATAGACAGTACTACTATATTTTGTTTGGTTTGTCATATGACATAGATCCTTAGAATTTAGTTAATAAACTTAGGACTTTTGGTTTCTTCTTCTGCGAAGAAACATTGCAAGCTATCAGTAAAAAGCTTTGACTTACTCTTTCTGGACAATTTTATTTCTCTAGTCAATGGTCCCATTATTGTTACTACCTGCTGTGGTTTAACCCCAGCTGGCAACTAAGCACCACACAAGCCGCTTGCTCACTCCTCATGGTGGGATGGGGGTGAGAATCGGAAGAGTAAAAGTGAGAAAACTTGCGGTTTGAGATAAAGGCAGTTTAATAGGTAAAGCAATAGCTGTGCATGCAAGCAAAGCAAAACAAGGAATTCATTCACTCCTTCCCATGGGCAGGCAGGTGCTCAGCCCATCCCCAGGAAAGCAGGGCTCCATCACGTGTAACGGTGACTTGGGAAGACAAACACTGTCACTCTGAATATCCCCCCCTTCCTCCTTCTTCCCCCAGCTTTATATGCTGAGCATGATGTCATATGGCCTGGAATATCCCTTTGGGCAGTTGGGGTCAGCTGTCCCAGCTGTGCCCCCTCCCAACTTCTTGTGCACCCCCAGCCCCCTCGCTGGTGGGGTGGGGTGAGAAGCAGAAAAGGCCTTGACTCTGTGTAAGCCTTGCTCAGCAATAACTAACACATGTTAGCAACACTGTTATCAGCACAAATCCAAAACATAGCCCCATACTAGCTACTATGAACAAAATTAACTCTACCCCAGCCAAAACCAGCACACTACCCAATAAGACCAGAGCATCCAGTCATGTGGCATTTGGTTTAAATTGGGCATGGGAACATGATCAAATCATTATGGAATCAGCCAGACCTATTTTGTGATTTAATACTGCCAGGGAGGAGGCTAGATATGCTCTAAGGCTTAACATAGTGCTTATGTAGGATTGTAAAATCTGCAAAGGCCTGTGGAAGTATTTCTTCTGGACATTTGATCACCTCCAAAGAAGTGAATATTAAAGCTGTTGTTGGCTTGAGTGGGGAATAGGGCAAATTCTAAGTAAGAAAATAGGAAATGTACCATTTCTGCACTAGTAGGTGCTTTAATAAATCATGCTTCTTGTGTGAATCCTTTCTGTGACTCAAATGGATCATGTCTTTCTGTATTTATGCATATCTTGTTATTCTGGATTGTAACTGCAGTAATATACAATAATTTACAGCGCTCAAAATTCAGAATACAAACATGCTAAATTCAGTTATTGGTGTTCATATTATCTTGTGCTTTTCTATGCAGGTAATTACATTTTAGTCATTAACTGAAGTGCAACACTTCATGCTGGCTAGAATGACTGCCATGCATTTTTAATGGTTTCTCTAAGTATCATTAAGTGATAATTTGAAAAAATAAACAAACAACCAGCAGTATACACAACTGGCTCTTAATGAAGCCTGTTCTTAATTCACTTTTAAAATCAACAAAAGTTGTGGTATAAAATGTATCAATAGGTTATAACTGGGGTTTTATATAAAACACTTGAATGTTTTATATATTTTTTTTAATCTGTCTATTCTAAATATATACTTTCATATCAAGAGTAAAGTAGTACATCTGCTTGATGTTAGAGAGTTGATACAGGAATGGTTACCAATATTGCTTTATGGCTTTTCTGTCCTGTGTCTAATCAACAAAACATTTTGACTTCTATGTGGCCTCTGCTGTATGTCTGCTAGAAATGTCTGTTTTTCAGTGACAAAACACAATAAAGCTTTGTAACCCGATTTCCTATTCTTGGTTTTTCTGAATCTTTGCTAGCATACACTGAAACCATACAGTGGTGGAGCTGTGTCTGCTTTACTTTCTGTCTTCCTATTTTATAGCTGGGTATGACAAGGTAGCATTGCAGTTTCAATGTTTAATCGCTTTCCAAATATCAATGCCATATTGAGGGCAAAGATGTCTGAAGTTGCATCCAAATGATCATGAGAGTGAGTTTTAACTTTTTTTGAGGAATGCAGTGCTCCAAAGACTGGAGAAATGTGGAGATAATTTATTCTTACCTCCCCTCCCTTCAAATAATTTCTGTATTATGTGCAGTTTGGCCAAACTAGAATAATGTCATAGTAAATATTTGAATTCTCATGCTGTGAATATCTCTGCAAGTTATAAGAAAATGCTTAGTTTTGTTGAGACTTCCTCTGAAAACACGTACTATACGCTTAATCTCCCTTCAGTTGTTTGAAACCAGTATTTTTTAGGATTCATTCTTCTGTAATGCCAGGAAGTGTATTTTCAGTTGTCAGATACTTATGGAAAAGTATTGTAGTTCTTAGCAGACAGCACCTACTGGAAAATGAGGCATCTGGGTTCCCACCATCCGAAACTATTTTAGTTGTAATAAATTAGTTTTCCCTAAGCTGATTCTGTTTTGCCTGTGATGGTAATTGGCAAGAGACTTTCTTGTTTGTGTCTTGACTCATGAGATTATTCATCTTATTTTCTTCCCCTGTCTTGTTTAGGAGGGGGAGCAGCAAGATAGTGACTGGGTCAGCATCTGGTAACTAGCCAAGGCCAACCTAACAGGACCCTAAAGGCTTTTTCAAGTCTGTGTAAATTGTGGCTCTATTTACAGTCCAAGGGTATAATTTTGCTTGAGTTAATATTCCTGCTTGCTTCTTCAGGTTCTTTGTTAGGAATAATTCAAAAAAATATGTGCCTGACATGCATTTACACTCCTATGCATTTTCACATCTGTGTGAATGATCTGGCTTTACAGAAGTAGTTTACAGTGCATAATATGTATGCATAAATATTTTGCATGTTGATTCATTCATGTCCCTCAGCTTTTTTGGTTACAGTAATTAAATATATGGGACAAAACTAACTGCAATGGACAGATGATAAAACTTAAATGCAGCAACTTGGTATGCGTACTCATGTTGGTTTAGTATGCTTTTGCAGTAAGCATCCACATCAAATAAATTTGTTCTTGTGCATTTTATGTTTTTATTAAATGTTCATTAAATGAGATGCATCGTATTCATGAAGTCTGCTGCTTAGTGCATTGAAATACCAGAAAATGCATTGTTTGTAAATTCTTTATGCAGAATGAGCCAAGGCTTTTCTCCTCTACTGAAACATGTCAGGGTCCAGGACACGTTGCTATCAGTGTAGTGTTGTTCTGTGTGTAGGACTGATTTGGAAGGTTTAAGACGTGGAGAATGGGTACAGCCATTCCCATGGGTCCTTAGCACAAGTTTCAGTGCCCCTGGATGTGCTGTTCCTGATAGACTAGGAAAGGTTATAAGCAAGGATAAATAGGTGATTTCTTGCTTCTCTTATTGGTAATGTCGTAGGTAAAAATTAAGGACTTTTGGACAGATTAAATAGGTTAATTTTTGGCCTTAGTCATGCATGCGGAATCTAGCTCATATATCAATCAAGTTCAAAAAAGGGTAAAATTTGTCCTAAGTGTCAAAAACTTATGCTGGATAAAAGTGGTCTTTTGATAAAATATGTGACTTAGTTTAAACTGGTTTTCTCTCCATAGTAAGCATTAGTCAGAACACCTCTAAGAATGTAGTTTTTGTCCAGAATGGAATTTCATGTTAAAAAAAACCTCAAGCCTTTTGTTGTTCTGAAACTGGGGGGGTGAGACACCAGTTATATTCGAGCTTTTCTTACCATGCAACCACTTGTACTCATAAGCCTGACTACTTATTTATGAGTTCTTTCCCAGAAAGGTGATTGGGTTTGTCTGTAGAGGTACGAGCTATCGAGATGTTGCAGCCCTACAGAAGTCTGGTTAGGATGTAGCACGTTATGAAGATACCGAGCTCCTACAGCATATTTAACACGTGTGTGCTGTGTGCGATCAACTGCTTGTTGTAATAGAGGAACATTGCTTAATCTGAAACTGGAGAGTAGGGATTTTTGTTTGGTTTTGGTTGTGCTTTGAGAGGTGTTATCAGCAGGTAGCAGGGAAAGCATCCTTAAGGGTGCTCAGAGAGGTGAGTTTAAAAAGTTTAAAGCATTTGTTTACAGAAATATCTTAGGCTGTGAAATCAGCTGTGGAATTCCTGCTACAACTTTGATTTCTTTCATTTGGGGCACGATAGTGCTGAAGCCTGCTTTGGGCTGTATAGAGAGCATATTAGATAAACAGTTGCTTTGTAGTTCTTTTTGTATAATAGTCTAGTATGATTTGGCTGCTCCCATCAAGGAAAAAAAATCCAAAGAACTCTGCGTCAATTCTGTGAGATAGCACTTCAAAATAGATGCAGACCAATAATTTTTAATGTTCTTTTTACAAAGCAAAGTTAAGCTGAAATGCAATCGCTGTCTGAGTCCTATCTGAAGTTACTTTGCAGTACTACCTGAATTTACTATGCTTTACTATCTAAAGAGAAGCATTGCAAATATCTAGCATAAGTGTTCGTGTATAGTCTACTGCAGGGGGTCATAAGCAGGTGACGTGGACCAACAGAAGACATATACCCAGGAACTCTAAAAATATATATATATTTGTTCTCATACACCTGCTTTTTGTGTGCTCACTAGTCTCTTTTAAATTCACACTGTTATTTCCCTTATCTATATATTTATGCACGTGTTTGTGTTCTGTGC